>OY970823.1:63833844-66233844 GCA_963853835.1 Calendula officinalis | reverse complement strand
ATTTTTAAATAAAATTTTGCCTTCTTAGAAGAATACAACATAAACATATTTTGAAGACCGTAGACAATGGTCAAAATTCATGATACCACAAACAAGTAGCAAATCTGACACCCAAAAATATATCAAAAATAAAGAAACCACCAAGAACATGGAGATCTTTATACACTATGAATTCTTACTCTATCAAAGGTAAAAACGAATTAAATTTCATACAAGTTATGCCAGGATTTAATTTCATACAGGCGCCCTTTTGCCACGATAACGGTCAAGAAACTGTCATAGAGAAACAAGCAAATTAGCCTAGTGTTAACTTAACAAATGGAATAGTAACAAAGCTTACTGATCTAATAAAAGGCTGTTGAAACACCCAACCAATAATTGGTATCTTCTGCACAAACACTGATAGTGTGGGCCAAAACCCGCTGCAAATAATACCTCCTAATTAACCAACTTATTTATGCATACAACCTCCTTAATGACTTTTTTTAACATTAAATTATAATATATGTATGTATGACATGGTTTTGGTACTCAGTATTTAATGCACTATTTATTTATAAGTAATTATAACCTGACCATTTTGCCACGTGGAGCATGTCTAGTATAAAGTTATATTCATCATGATGATATCTAACAAACCTGAATAGTACAATGAAACCATAGGTTTCAGCTGCCATTCCTATAACGGGCCATCCAATTATAACAAAGAAGAATCCAATACCAAAAGAAATTGTTCCCTGTGCAAGCAATCAAGCAAATACAAATTAGAATGGAAACATGCAAATGTAAATAAAGATCAAATACTAAAAAAGCACTACAAAACCTTGAAGTTGTTGCGTTTCATGAAGAATTGCAAAGATGACTTGACACCGATGGTCATTATCACTCCCGAGATGAATAAGATCTGATTCATTAACACAAAACCTTAGCAATAAGCAAAATGATGAAAATAGAAAAAGGCGAAAAATTGAGACAGAAATGAAAGACACCAACATTTCCGATGGCAAGTAATCCCTTGTCGAAGAAGAACATGATTCCCAGAAACGAGAAAAAGACACCGAATCCAGTTAATCCAAGCCCAATCTCTGTTTCATTGAAGAACACGTTGTTTACTGGAGCACTTTTAGGAACAAAATTCACAAGTAATAAAAGCAGATCCACATCAAAACAATCATGTACATGTGAAGCTTAAATAAGTTCAGTTGACAGAAAAACTTGGAGGTCATGTCTTTCAATGTCAACGGGTAATTTATCTTATGATCTTATCCATTTCTAAATTCTAATTAAACGAGTCTTAGGTGCACGCGTAAAAAACTAAAAATGTCATTTCAGTGAACTAAATTCTAAAAATTATACTAGATGATATAATGGTATATACAGCCAAACAAAATATTTTACCAATTAAAGGTATGCATCACAACAATAAGCAACAAAATCAGTATGTATGGATGATAAACGTAAAGCAGTTAAAAGCTTACTTTTCCAGTCGTCCATCTCGAAGCCAACCATCTTGCCTATTCAGATGAAATCCACAAAATGCCGATTCAAATTACCCTCAGCAAACTGAACCACAATTAAACGAATCTAATTAATATCAGATTAATAAAAACTTGTCAAATACCGGTGCAGAAAACCTAAATCGACATATATAAGAGCAAATTTCCTCCTAAACCCCATCAAATTCAGGTCCGTATCAATCTAGGTTTTAATAACGAAGAATACGGATCCGTTAGCCGTAGACTTCCTTAACTCAAATCAGCAATCAGATAAGCAGATTAAACATAAACAGGCACGATTTATGGAACAATTTGATAACGATTTCGGAAGCAGTAACATCAGATCTTCAAAAATTATATGTCATAACTTCGTAATTATAACCGATGAGAGATAACCTGTAAATAATAACAGCGGGAATACTGATAGGTGAGCTTCAACAGAGCAGAGCGATCTAGCTATGGCGGGATAGTGCGTATTTTTGGAGTGTGAGAATGGGGAGAAGACGCATTTTTATGGTTCAGTTTCATCGTTCTTCTGTATGAAGGAATCGATTGTCATTAGTGTGGTGATGTGTTGTTTTAGGAATTTAGGCGTAATGGCAACTTGAGTCCCTTTACTTTTTAGTATTGGACACAAAAGCAACATAATTTTATTTAACACTTAAATGACACAATATGTTTTATTGTAATTGTCATTTGAGTCGTCTTAAGTCTTAACCAATTTGCCATCAAGCAAGTTTGCTCTAACAAGTAACGAGTAATGGAATTCACCAATTGTCAAGCTTCATATAATTGTCAATCTCATCTTGTGAAGCTCGGAACAAAGATTACAAGAAACTGTATTGATTTCTATTAGATCTTTCTACTTATCTTTCTAATGTTTTTAATGGTAAATGTCAAAAATTGTACCTGTGGTCTTGCGTTTTCTGGCATTTTGTCCCTAAACTTTTTTTAAAAATTTTTTTGTCCCCGTACTCTTTAAAATTTTGTTTTTATGTCCTTCCGTCAAATTTAGCTGTTAACTAATAGAATATGCCAAAAAAATGAGGGTATTTTCGTCTTTTCCCCCAAATTACATGTACTATAGGCTTTAAAATTTGTATTTTCATTTTTTACCTTCATCATCAAGAACACCATGAATTTAAAAGTACAAAGTACAAACTTGCAACTATTAATAAAACATCTTAGATATGGGGGAAAAATTACATTGGTAAGTGAAGATTTCAAAAATATTACATCCTAGAAGTTTCATTTCAATTACCCAGATTGATTGATGTTTTATTTCTTTCCACCGTCGCACAGAAGATTCCAACCAAATTGCTTTCATCATCATCACCATTTCAAGATTTGGGGTTCAAGTTCACAGATCAAGGGTTCAATTTCATCAACTCCGGTTCGATTTCTGTACCAGAACAACACCGTCGTCTTCTCGATTTGAACTCCGACATGAATCTCGATCGTCGCCAGATCAGATTGAAGAACCCTAAAACCTGCAACTACCCCGATTCGTTTGAAGAACCCTAAAACCTGCAACTTCCCCGATTGAAGAACCCTAAAACCTGCAACTTCTCCAATTCTTTTGGCGTGACCTAGAATCTCATAATATTCGTGACCCACCAAATCTAGGTTTGATTTTAAAGGTTGTAGATCAGCAACCGATTCCGACGAGAGGGGAATGTTTAAAGGTTGAAAACCAAATCTGGGTTTGATTTTGGTGTTGGTCTGCTGCATTCAGGTGGAGGGGTCATGTGGCTGTGATGGTTACAAGACGAGAGGGGAAGGTGTTAATTAGGGATTTGATTTATGATGGTGTTGGTGTTAATTGATTCCTCTCCCTCAATTTTTAAAGAAGTAATATAATAGATATCTAATTTGTTGTGGGTTTTTTAATTTTTAGGATTAGGGTTCATCAAGTAGGGAATTAGGGTTCTTGTTTTATAATGATGAAGAAGAAAGGTGCAGAAAATACCAAAATACCCTCACATGTTTAGCATGTGGGGTTAATTAACAGCCAAATTTGGACGGAATGATGATAAACCAGAATTTTAAAGAGTACAGGGACAAAATTTTTGAAAAAAAAAAGTTTAGGGACAAAATGCCAGAAAACCCAAGACCGCAGAGACAATTTCTGACATTTACCCTTTTTTTAATCAATACAAATGTTCAAATCAAATGATTAGATTAAGAAAAAAAATTTATGAATTTCATAGAGTCATTTTTATGGATAGAAATATGAAGTAAGAAGATTTAGTAAGAAACAATACTATTTTTCAAATATTATTGTACTCTTCTTGTTTATGAACCCCTCTCGGTGGTCATCGCCATCCATCACCCAAAAATGAAATTGGTTAAACCAACGTTTTGCAACCATTAAGGTTAGTCGTAAATATTTATTTCAACAAATGTGGAGATTAATAGAATTGTTTGTGAACCCCTCTCGGTGGTCATCTCCATCCATCACCCAAAAATGAAATTCATTAAACCAACGTTTCGCAACCATTAAGTTTAGTCGTAAAATATTTATTTCAACAAATGTGGAGATTAATAGAATTGTTGTTGCTGAAAATGATTTAAATGCCAGTATAAACCAACTTATTAACTAATCAGCTGCTATATGCAGCCAAACTATTAATTGGAACGCTTTCCACAAGAGGTCAGGAGTCGCCTAGATTGATATTATATGATTCTCTTCTAGTTGGCGCTCAAAAATTAAATACATGCCGTAATTCAACCCTAGATTGGGCAACCTAGAGGTTAGATTTCCACCGTGCATGTGAAATTTTTACGTGATTCTCTTCTAGCTTCTTCCAAGTTTTAAACGTTACATCCAGCATGTATCTCCATATCAAGATTTGAGAAAACCTGATACGAGAATCTTGTTTTTTAAAATAAATCCACTTCCAATTCGGAAGCCAAGTGAAAGCATCTAAGGATACGCACAAGAATATGTTGTAAGTAGCTAGTTTGTTTTAGTTTGTTTGGTTACGTAAACCTTCTTTTGTTACTCAAACATTGTAAAAATTTGAAGGTTTCAGTAAAATTATATATAAAAGACAAACATCTAGTACATCAATTTTACAAAATGTTTAAAACCCATCATAAAATAATCCATATGCAAAAATGGTATAGATCCAAAGTTTTGTCATTGAGGTAAGTAAAAAAAAAAAAGCAAAACCCATCATAAAATAATCCATATCATTTAGATGATTTTTTATAATTGGGCTTTAATACTCATTTCTTAACTGGGCTCTATGTGAGAACACGACTTTTGAAATTAGGGTTAGGATCTGAATCGCACTCTATTTATACGAGCTTCTGTTACATTCCAATATTCAACACGGTTGCTGCTAATCTTCTATGATGGAAATTCTTTATCCTGATCCAGTAGTAACCAGCCTAAGTGATATCTCAGATTCGATGTAATCAGTTCTGTCTTTCTGTTTGCTCTAATTTTTTATTGATTTCTATAGAAACGAATTATAATCGCTTGTTATCCATTTCAAGTTTATGTTCTGTTTTTCGTTTTGCTAATCCCCTACAAATTGAATTTCCCTTTCTGTGTTTTCGATTGATCTCAGAGTACAGTAATATTTGAAAAATAGTATTGATTCTTAAATACAACTTAACAATTTTGTGTTTTCGCCATCCATCATGGTATCTGACGATTGATTTAAAAAAAAATACAACTTAACAATTTTTCCATGAATTTATGTTCTTAACTTCCGATGTTTATTTTATTTCATCTATTTGCTTACATTATACACTCGATCTTTGTACAGCATGTCAGGATCGGGTCATAACATGTTAATTGTTCATAGCATATCAAGGGGACTGATTCAACATCTTTGTCCACATCTAACCAGAGGGCTAAAATGTAGATGATCACACTGTATTGAGATTTCAAAGGATTGTAATTTCTATGTTTAGCAAGGGGAAATTAGACGATTCGATGCAGCCTATATGTTTCACTTGTGTAGTTGGCTCAACTATGTTAACGGTCTTGTAACCGTCTACTTTTTTTTCTTCTGTCTATAGACATGCCTTGTATGTCTTTGATTGCTCATAGCATTTTAAGTGTTAATATACATGAGATATTTGTTTTGAATTTTACAGTTGTCAGTAATATACATGAGATATTAATGTATCTTTAGTTTAATTCATTGTTAACGTGTTGAGATATGGTGCTGTAGAATTTAAATAAAATTAGAGTTTGATGAAGTTGTAAGAACTCCAACATCGGCCCTTATAAATCTCTCGTTGTCTCTATTGATGGTGAGACCATCCACTATAAACAAACTCTTGACTTTAACCATTCACTCTATTCAAACACTTAAAAAGAAACTATATTGTTATTAAATAAATATGAAGGATATTTTAAGATGGGTTTGGCTAACTCATGCATTCAATGGGATGTGTGGTGTTGTCTCATGTGGCAACCTACCACACCAAAAAAAATGAACACCACCCCCTCCACACCATTCTTGCATGTGAAAATGGCTCCACCACATCACTCACACATCCTCCCTTCACGCCCGTTTCAAACTGTTGCCTTGGCCATGGATCCACCACGCCTTGCCTCCACATGTGGAGGGGGTGGTGTTCAAAGTTTCCTCCATGTTGTGGAGCCCCCACCTCACCTCCACATCCATCCATTCCTCCACGCCATGTGACCCATTCCTACCAGTATAAGAGCATGGGATTAGAAACATTAATTGAACAAAACATTTCCTAAAAATGCATTAAATGGAGTCTAAATTTTACAGTTATTAAATACAATTTTGCATATAAAAGGTAAAATGTAACTTCAATCAATGTTTCTAATCTCATGCCCTTAGGTGTATTAACTAACATCAACTTTACATTAAAGCTATAAAAAGTGCATTTAATACATATTTAGAATAAGTTGTTGCTAAATCAAGATTAGTCTTTGGCTTAACGGTATGATGTTTGCCTTTCAACTTTGAGGTCGGGAGTTTGAGTCCCGTCATGGACATAGGTGATAAATAGGAGTAGATTATATTTGCCGTTTAAAAAAAATCAACAAGTAGTTGCTAAATCCAGATTATCAATAAGTTGTTGCTCAATCCAGATTATCAATAAGTCGTTGCTAAATCCAGATTATCTATATATAAGTCAATTCCGAAGATTGCAACAAAATGAAATCATATTATTTTAACATGGGCAAAATCCATAAAAGGGTAACATATTTAAGTGAAAGCTCGGGACAAAGATTATAAAGAAACTGTATTGCTTCCTATTAGATATTTCTACATATTTAATCAATACAAAAATTCAAATCAAATGATTAGATTAAGAAAGAAAATTCATGAATTTCATAGGTCAGTCATTTTTATAGATAGAAATATGAAGTAAGAAGATTTAGTAGGAACCAATACTATCTTCAAATATTATTGTACTCTTCTTGTTTGTGAACCATTCTCGGTGGCAATCGCCATCCATCACCCAAAAATGAAATCCGTTAAACCAACGTTTCGCAACCATTAAGGTTAGTCGTAAATATTTATTTCAATAAATATGGAGATTAACTGAACTGTTGTTGCTGAAAATGAATTAAATGCCAGAATAACCAACTCATTAGCTAATCAGCTGCTATACGCAATCAAACCATTAATTAAAACGCTTTACACAAGAGGCCAGGAGTCGCCTAAATAGGTATTATATGATTCTCTTCTAGTTGGCGCTCAAAAAATAAATACATGTCGTAATTCAACCCTAGATTGGCAAGTTAAAGGTTAGATTACCACCGTGCATGTGAAATTTTTACGTAATTCTCTTCTAACTGCTTACTAGTTTTAAACGTTACATCCAGCATGTATCTCCATATCAAGATTTCAGAAAACCTAATACGAGAATCTTGTTTTTTTAAATAAATTCACTTCCAATTCGGAAGCCTAAGTGAAAGCATCTAAGGATACGCATAAGATTATGTTGTAAGTAGTTAGTTTGTTTGGTTACGTAAACCTTCTTTTTGTTACTCAAATATCGTAACAATTTCAAGGTTTCAGTAAAATTATATATAAAAGACAAACATCCGGTACATCAATTTACAACACGTTTAAAACCCATCATATAATAATCCATATGCGAAAATGGTTTAGATCCAGAGTTTTGTCATCGAGGTAAAAAAGAGCAAAACATATCATTTGCTTTGCCCAAATTTTAAAATAAAATAGTATGTTCTTCAAATTGTATCGAAGACATTTAGATAGTTTTATAATTGGGCTTTAATACTTCAATATAATTTCATTTATTAACTGGGCTGTATGTGAGAACATGACTTTTGAAATTAGGGTTAGGATCTAAATCGCACTCTATTTATACGAGCCTCTGTTACATTCCAATATTCAACACGGTTGCTGCTAATCTTCTATGATGGAAATTTTTTATCCTGATCCAGGAATAACCAGCCTAAGTGATATCTCCGATTCGATGTAATCAGTTCTGTCTTTCTGTTTGCTCTAATTTTTTATTGATTTCTGTAGAAACAAATTATAATCGCTTGTTATCCATTTCAAGTTTATGGTCTGTTTTTCGGTTTTGTTAATCCCCCAGAAATTGAATTTCCCTTTCTCTGTGTTCGAGTTTATCTTAGACATATACATTATGGTATCTGACGATTGATTTTTAAAAAAATACAACTTAACAATTTTTCCGTGAATTTATGTTTTTAACTTCCGATATTTAGTTTATTTCATCTATTTGCTTACATTATACACTTGACTGATCTTTGTACAGTATGTCAGGATCGGGTCATAACATGTTAATTGTTCATAGCATATCAACCGTGGATCAACCGAATCATGAGAAATAACATGTTTTCGGCTTTATTGTTATGTTGTGGTAGTAATCGGCCTCGATAACCAGAGGGCTAGAAGATAGTTGATGAGCTGGCACGCTGTAATGAGGTTTCAAAGGGCTGTAATTTCTATGTTTAGCAAGGGTTAATTAAACGATTCGATTGTACAATTGTTGTTTTCTTTTTCTTTCTGTGTATAGACGACATGTCTTGTATGTCTTCGATTGTTCATGGCATTTTAATGGTTAACCCCTTTGTTTTGAAGGTTACAGTTGTCATTAACATGTTAAGCAGATATTGCTGTAGAATTTTAAATTACTTTTAAGATTAGAATTTGATGAAGTTGTGAGAACTCCAAGATTGGCCCTTAGACCGGTGCCAATGCCGTCAGTTGCTGCCAACTCAGCGTCACGTCAGCAGACAAATACTAATACTAAACTGACGTAGTCATGTCAATATCACTTCACCAAATTTGGGGCCCACCATTTACTTTTCTTTTTGTAATAAAAATATACAACTAATTAAAATATATACCTAATAAAAATAAATTACATTAATTAAAAAAAGACATTACATAAAAAATTTATTTTTTAAATTTATTTTTGAATTTTTTAAATGTTTTTTGAATTTTTTTAAATATTACCTCTTTTAAAAAAATTTAAAAAAAATAAAAGAAAATAAAATAACAGCCTCTCTTTCTCACTCTCGCTCGTCTTCATCTTTAACTGGCGTACACTCCTCCGCTCGTCTTCAAAGTGGCGAGCCTCAAACCGGCGCCAAACCGACGGGCCCGTGCCAACGTACGCCACAACCGGCGGGCAAACCAGCGCCGTCGCTTGGTGCCGTTGGCACCCGTCTTATAAATCACTCACTGTCTCCATTGATGGAGAGACCATCCAGTATAAGCAAACTCTCAACTGTAACCATTTATGAAGGGGCATTCTCCTCTCTTCAAATATGAAGAGTTTTAACCCTCTTCAAAATAAAAGGATAATATATATCTTATAACTATAAGAATATCTTTAGTAGAACAAACATCAATTTTACATTAAAACTAAAAAATGTATTTAATACATCTCTTTAATGTAAAATATGAACTAAGTAAGACTTTGAGTGAATTAAATTTAGGGGTGAGCACAAAAATCGAACTGAAACCGAAAAACCGAACCATTTAAAAAACCGATGTGAGCGGTTTTTATTTTTTGAAAAACCGAGTGTTTGGGGCGGTTTTTGGGTGCATACGGAAAATCATTTGTAATTTTTCACACGTTTTATTCCAATATTTTATAGGTCTTATAACTTTATAAATATTAAAGTTTGGATCATAACTTTTAAGTTAACAAATTTGTAAATTTTAAGGAAAACAAAAACAAAAAAAAAACCCGAAACCGAACCGTTTTATTGAGAAAAACCGAAAACGAAAAAACCGAAACCGAACGGTTTAATTCTAAAAAATCGAAGTTTGTGGTCCGGGGTTTGATTTTAGTTAAAAACCGCCCCAACTCGCCTCATGCTCACGGCTCACCCCTATAATTAATGCGCATAAACATGTGCACAAGACGCATGTTAGAATAAGTTGTTGCTAAATCGAGATTATCAATAAGTTGCTGTTAAATCCAGATTATCAATAAGTTGTTGCTCAATCCAGATTATTCATAAGTTGTTGCTAAATCCAGATTATCCATAAGTCGTTGCTAAATACAGATTATCAATATACTCCCTCCGTCCCACAAAAAAATTCTCATTTCACTTGGGCACAAGATTTTAGGAGATAGTTAGTTGTGGAGTCCTTGTTAATACTTTTGATTAAAATATAAGGTTAGATTGGAGAGAGAAAGCGTTTTAGTGTTGGAATTATTTGTAATAATAATATTCTATTGAGTGGGTCCCTCAAATTTGAGAAATGAGAACTTTTTTGTGGGACAAAATAATAAGGATAAATGAGAACTCTTTTGTGGGACGGAGGGAGTATAAGTCAATTCTGAAGATTGCAACAAAATGAAATCATCACTATTTTAACATAATACATTACAACAATCTTAACCTATATATGAGGCCTATGTTTGACATTTATTTGCCAACTAATCAATTCCAAGCTCTCTCATTGGTCTCCAATGCCACATGTAATTTCCCTATTGGCCATGAGGCATCCTCCCTACATTCTATAACAAACCGAAAATTCTAACTTCCTCTTGTCAAAGTCTAACCCAAAACGTGAGATTCAACAACAAACATGCAATTTTCAAAGTTCCATTATTTTCGGAATTTAATAATTTTTTAAGTAGATTCAAATCATTATTAAATACAAAATTTTTTAAAACTTTCCTAATTTTAGGGTAAGTATTCCCAATACAAAATTCTCATTTTATTTAAATCATTAATATTCAACGAATTTTTTTCAAAGTTTTCTAATTTTTTGGTATGTATCCCCAATACAAAATTTCCACTTTAATAAAACAATTAGTATTTAACTTAATCTTTTCAAACTTTCCTACTTTTTGGTAAGTATCCTAATACAAAATTTCCACTTTAATAAAACCATTAATATTCAACTAAATCTTTTCAAACTTTCCTACTTTTTGGAATATACGAATCCGAAATCACAGTAAATTATTGAAACCATTAATATTCCATAAATGATTTCAAAACAATAAACATACCAAATTTCCACCTCACAAAACATATGTATCACACTCTCAATGTTTCCAAACTCAAATCTGTATATTTTGAGCAAATATTTGTTAATTATTTTAAATTCAAAAATATTATTCCCCAAATCAGTTGAAATAAGGGAACCATTCACCGAATATTGCATGAAAATATATAACCAAATCTTTAAATACTATTTATAAAGAATAAAGATTCAAAGTGGCATAAATTATCGGTGCCTTTTAACAAATTACCTCTAACAACAACATCATTCCGTATATATTACCTGAATATTTTGAATCTTTACCACAAATTAAGTCTATTTAAACCATACACTGTTTTGGTTGAAAATACAATTGAACATGTTCATTCGTGCTCAACAATATCACCAACAGCAACATGTATATGTGCTTTCTTATTTAAGGATTGCTTTTAAAATACTAACTAATTCATATGTTTGTTCCTGAACGCGTTTCATATGTTTTAATAACTTTACCTTGCAGGAAATGTGCAGCATACCTTACTCTTCCAATACCCGCAATCAAATTTGCTTATGTGACGAAAAATTAGAAAATTTATTGATTGGGGATAACTTACTATTCGTACTATACAAGCATTATTGTAAAATAATGCAAACAAACTCACAAAAAAACTCACTTGTAAAAATAAATAACAAAATATTTTTTTGCTTACTATTTTTAGTTATTTTAGATATCCTTTATAGGATTATAATTTAAAATACATAACTATGTCCTTTTTTCCTGAATGAGAACCAATAATACAATTCATACTTATGCAAAGAAGAAAACACTTAATAGTAAGATACTGCTTATTTAGAATTTGGTTTCCGTTTCATAAAAATCAAAATTATTGATTTTATGTAAATTTGGTATCCTGTTATTAAATTCAAAATTATCGTTTTTAAGTTTTTATATTGTTGCAGAAGAATAATATATACTTCCAGTTTAAAATAATGTTTCAGTATTATTCTACATATTTTATCGAAGCATGCCCGCCCAGTCGGGCGGACTTTGAAGCTAATATAAACAATATAGAAACTTTGAGTATCATTGATGTTAATTGCTTTATTTTTGGAATTTTTGACTTCATTTAATGACTTTATCATTGATGTTATTTTTGGAATTGTTAATTGCCTTAGGGGCACATGTTAGAAAAACATTTTTAACATTAAGCAACGAGTATAATTTAAACAAAATCAGTGCCAATATCAGGTGTCCTTTAATATCAAGCATTTTGGAGCGTTTTTAAAATCGCTAATAAAAAATTTCATTAGATTAATAATAAGGCATAAGGGTAATCTTAGTTAATAATCAAGTAACAATCTTGAAGATGTTCTAAACACCATATACAACAACAATTATAGACTTAGACCTTAGAAGTCTTTGATTCGTCACTAATTGATGGTTGAAAGAAAGCTATAGATATGAATTCTGATCTGAGTTCATCAATGGTCTTCATTTTAGCATTTGTAACTGTATCCTCCTCTCTTATACCATTTGCATTTTCGGTCTCCTGTAAATCAGTCTCATCTACAACACTATAAGAAATGGCTATGAGAGATTCCCTCGTACTTTCCTGATGTCTATAATCCATATAACGGCCAAAGGTTTTCCTGTAAATGACACAAATGAAAGAAATCACATGTCAAAAATAACTATATTATTGTTATAGTAAAAAACAAATATATGACATGGCTTAATTTGCATAATACTCCGTAATATTTTATTTAACATTAGAAATAATAATATTAAGATTTTTAAGATCCAAAAACACCATATATTTCCAAAAATAGACATAGGAATTTCGAGATTTTCTCGAAATAGATCTTAATTTAATTTCTTACAAAAAAAAAAAAAAAAAAAAAAAAAAACTAGTTAACTTTGTGACTCCACAAATAATTTGACAAATGTTCATTTTTTGGTAGCTAGAAACCTTTTTGTGCGATTGATTAGTATTTTTGTATTATAAAAATTTTGACGGCTTTACTTTGTGCGACAATCGTAATTTCGTGCGATTTGAATTGACGCTTATATTTTGGTGCAACATTTCTCTTTTTCGAAAAAGATAAAATTTTCTTGAGAAGCTAAAAAACGTTAATTTTTTAAAGTTTTTTCTAGAAATTTTGATCGCAATAGAGCAAAAAACACAAAAGAAAATTATATTTTCTAAAAGATTTATCTTTTCTAGAAAATTATTTATCAATATTAAAATTTTGATCTAGAAATTTTTTAAGATAAAATTATCTCGAAAAACACAACAAAAATATATCTGTTCTAAATAAGACGAGATTTTCGAAAAACTAAAATAAATTGTGTTTTTTTTTTTTCCAGAAAATACAAAAGGAGCAATATATACAACACTCACTTACACTTGACAATGTTTTTAGAGTGTCACACAATCCCAAAACAATAGCAAGTCGCATAGTCTATTTTGAGAGGACCCTAGTCCGTAAATAGTTTTTGAAAAAAAATTATCAATTTTTTGTATATCTTGGTAATTAATTTTTTGCGGAACTTGCAAGGGAAAACGATATGAATAAGTAAAATACTGGTACTTTAATGCTCATACGGATTCGAACATAGTTCTCTTGACTCTAGACAACATATACACGAAGTACTTTGATTTTCTACACAGTTTCGTATTACAAACAGTGTGATTTCAATCAAACAGATTACAAGCAGATATTAAAGCAAACGAATTAAACAATTACGAGAGGATAATAGAAATCGGAATGCTTGTTAATAACAGTGAGATTGAAGAGCGTACCTGAATTGAGAATCGAATTGGAATTGAAGCAGGTGAGTGATTAGCGATATTTACTTATATAGGGGTGGGGGAGGGGTGTAAATTGTAATTATTGTGAATATTGGGATACAGTACGTACACCGTATTCCAACGTGGAATCGAGTTGGATCCTATCAATCAGGTTTTGGACTACTACCACAACTTGACTCTTTTCAAAATTAGGCCAACCCACATGCATTTCTTGTTTTATTATAGAAACTATAGTGTTGTTTTAAGAGAATTCTCGTTTATGACGATTATCATGTGATAGTTGAGTTTTGTTCGTTGTATACATAATTTAACTGTTATTGTGATTATTTTTTAACATTCTTTCACCATCTGGTAATGTTTACATACGAAAGGGACTGAATTTGTTACCTCTAAAAGATCATTTCATGCGTTATAATTTAGAAACCATAGTGTGGGATATTGGATTGTACGGGGCGTAACTAGAAGCTTCCATGAGCAGTAGCCCTTTTTCGGGGATAAAAAAGGCGAATGTCATGGGGGTTGTGTTCTCTTACATGGTTCTAGGAGCAACGGCCCTAATGGCGTCCAAGTGCAGTGTGTCGAAATAAAAATGAATTTTACATAAATGATTGTCACATAAACATCAAGTCTTCAATAACTAATTATTAATTTCATAAATTTACAAGAAAATTACTAATTTTATAGACCTAAAGTTAAAAAACTACAAGACATACACTTTGAATTATTTTTTATTTGGTTTAGATTTTTGTTTGGGTTTTAAGTTTGGACTATTAGTTAACACTTTGGTTTTTCTTAAGATTGATTTGGGCTATTTATAAGTTTTTTAATTCGATAAAAGCATTGCACCGTAATACCCAAAAAAAAAAATCTAAAAATTTGAGTACTGTGCTACTACGGAACCTATATTGGTTCCGCCCCTGTGTATGGGTGGTACTAATTTTTACATCGCACCAACAGAAAAAAGAGAATTGATATTTATTCATACCATTTGGTCCTACTCATAGTGCTACCACTTGATAGGATGATGTATGTAATCCACTAATTTTCTCTCTTAATATTATCCCTTGATTTTGACACATGTCTTCATCTAATGAGTAGGACTATGAGCATGACCAAATGGTAGGACTAAATACCATTATTAACAAAAAATGGGATAACAATTTTTTAATATTTTATTATTAAGGAGATCTAACTATTAAAACATTTTGGTAAGTCATTTGAATGTATATTTACATCTCTCTCAACTAAACATATCGGTAGCCTCTTCCCTACCAACGAGTTACTGACGAGATCGTGACAACAACAACACATCACTAACTCATTCACACTTAATAAAAATATTAAAATATTACCCAACCCCCTCACCTCACACACTCCCCTAGTGTCACATCCCATCCCCCCCACCCCCCCACCCCCATATGGGCTTGTGACGATAGGGTGCCAGTGATGATGTGCATCGGTAACTACCAATGGGTTAGTGATGGCCTTGTGATGTGCCATTGGCACATACCTTAGCTTCTTTTATATGAAATATGGAGAACATGCTGTAACCAAGATAAGTACACAATTTTTGGAAAAACGAAAAGTAACAATTAATTATTGAATACTCTGAAAAGAGAGAGGATCTTACTTCCTACTAATTTTTTTTTAATCAACCATTTATTTATTTGATCATGTTGGAATTATTAATTAATATTAATATATACATATATATATATATTAATTAATACTTGCAAGTTGGCAAGTTCCCACATTGGAGGTGGGAAGAACATTAAATGGGTTTATAAGGCACTTAATTCTTTAAGCTTTCAAAGGCTTTAGTGGAGGATTAAAGGCTAGACCCACATGCGCGCCGAGCCGAGACCGATGACACGAAATGGCGCGATTTAGGCGCACTTTGCACTTCGCACGACACATCGGTCGCTGGGAGCTGAGGAGCTTTTATTTTTGGTCGTGTGTTTGAGAAGACTGTAACGTCTGGGTATTAAAACTGGTTGATGACTTTGGTCGTTGTAACGTTTTTGGTTTATGACCATATCAGTTAAAACGTCTGGCTTAATGGTCAACATTAATCCCGAGCAGTTACAGTTTTGACACATTGGGTTCACTATAAAACTGGCTCGAGGCTCAGTCTAGAACACACCGAAAAAACACACATTCTCTCTCAATTGCTCCTGCGTTCTTGTGCTCTGTACCTTCCTGTTTCTGATTAAACACTTTGTGTTGTTTGGTGATTCTTGGCTGTAAGAACTTACCAGCGTACTGCATCAAATCCTGGGGTGATACGTAGAGGCTAGCAGCATACAACACGTATAAACCTTAAAGGACAGGAATCCCATTCCGTGCAGTTTGATTCTCGTCGATTTTCAGGTTTGCATGTTCATTTTGGTTCTTTGATTATTACTAACATTGTTACAGAATATAAAATATTCAACAGATCAATAGATGTATATTTTTTGTTTGTTCTATATTCTGTGATTAATCTACTAATCAATTTTCAGAGAACAGAAAATGGATACTGAACTTTCCTCCACCAACTTCCGTTTGATGAATCAAGAATTCATCAAGCTTGATCGTTTTGATGGCCAGAACTACATTCGATGGGCTGACAAAGTCATGTTTATGCTTGCTGTGCTTAAACTGAGCTTCGTGTTGGACCCTGAATTGGTCCCAATTCCTGCTAATCCAGAACCCTCTGAAGGAGGTGCTCCTGATGTGCAAGCAATTTCCGAACTTGACAAGCAAAGGGCTCTGCGTAGAGAGTCTGAACACTTATGCTTGGGACACATCAAGAACTCCTTGTCTGACCGACTCTATGATCTGTATGCTCCTATTTCAGATCCTAGAGAGTTGTGGAAAGCTATTGAACTCAAGTACAAGGCACATGAAGAAGGTACCAACAAGTATCTTGTGTCAAAATACTTCGAGTTTCAAATGGTGGATGATAAGCCGATTATGGAGCAAGTGCATGAACTCCAGGTGATAGTGAATAAGTTGAATTCCCTATCTATTAATCTTCCCGAGTTTTTTCAGGTTGGGGCAATCATTTGCAAGTTACCACCTTCTTGGAAAGACTTTTCCAAAAGAATGATGCACAAATCCGAGGACTACTCCTTGGATATCCTGTTGAAACACCTCCGTATTGAGGAGGAAACTCGCAACAGGGACAAAAGGGGTAAAGTCGGAATGAGTGTTCACCACGTGTCAGGTGGGGGTCATGGTTCTGCATCTGGTTCGGGTTCTGGGTACAAAGGCAAGAAAGGGTTCTAAATGAACAAGAACATGGGACCTAAAAAGAAGGAGTTCAAGAGGCCTAATCATCATCAGCAAAACAATCAACTCAAGAAAACAGGAAAGTGCCATGTTTGCGGAGAAACAAGGCATTATACACGAGAATGTCCACTGCGGAAATCGGGGCCCGTTGGTGGATCTGCAAATGCTGTTGCAGATCTAACTCACTTGGTGGCTAGTGTGGATCTTTGGGAAACCAATATGATTTCCTCATTGAATCGTGTGATAACTACTCGTGGCTGGTTTCTTGATTCTGGAGCTACTATTCATGTTTGTGGTGATCGTAGTAGCTTCCAAACATATGGCCATGTTCAAGAAGGAACGGTAGTGTCGTGTGCTGATGGTCACAAGGTGCGTGTTCGTGGAATAGGCACGGTGTTACTAAATTTCCAAAATGGAAGTGTGGTCACCCTTCGTGATGTGTTGCATGTTCCTGGTGTTAGGAAGGGGCTTGTGTCGGCAGCCAAGTTTGATGAGAATGGTTATAAGTTGGTGATTGAGGGTGGTAGGATCTTGTTTTCAAAAGATGGGGTGTATGTGGGACAAGCCGTTAATACGCGTGGTATGTATCGGCTTGAATTGTTTGAGGGGGGTGTGGGTAGTAATGATTGTGTTGAATCTGTTTTTAGTGTTGTTTTTTGTGAGAATGAGAGTGAAGGTACCGCTAGTGATGGTGACGGTACCACTAGTAATGTTGTTGGTTTTGAACTCAATGAAATAATGTTTTCTGGTTATATTGTTTGTTCAATTTCTTTATGGCATAAACGTTTAGCTCACACTAATATTAAAAATGTTGAAAAAATGCAAACTAAAGGTATGCTAAAATTAAATAATAAAGATTTTAACAAATGTGAAACTTGTGTAAAATCAAAGTTTATAAAGAAACCTTTTCCAAGCGTTAAGAGAAATACAACATTACTAGAATTAATACATTCAGATATTTGTGAACTGAATGGAATACTCACTCGTGGAGGAAAAAGATATTTTATAACTTTTTGTGATGACTCGAGCCGTTACTTATATGTTTACTTATTGCATACAAAAGACGAAGCTTTTAATGCATTCAAACTATATAAGGCCGAGGTTGAAAATCAACATGAAAAACATATTAAGATTCTTCGCTCGGACAGAGGCGGAGAATACTTTAATCATGAGTTTGATACATTCTGTGAAGAGAATGGTATCAAGCATGAAAGAACCTCACCCTATACTCCCCAACAAAATGGTTTGGCAGAAAGAAAGAATAGAACCCTTGTTGAGATGGTCAATTGTATGTTGAATCATTCGGGTTTGCCACACAATCTGTGGGGGGAAGCATTGTTGACTGCATGTTATGTGCACAACAGAATCACTAGACATGTGATTCCTTCCAGTCCCTATGAGTTATGGAAAGGTAGAAAACCTAACTTAGATTATCTAAGAGTGTGGGGGTGTTTAGCTTATTATCGTACACCTGATCCTAAAAGATCCAAGTTGGGAGCTCGAGCTATGAAAAGTATATTCATTGGATATGCTCAAAATAGCAAGGCATACCGATTGTTGGATAAAGAATCAGGTGTCGTCGTAGAATCCAGAGATGTGGAGTTCTTCGAGGATAATCTAATAGGAGATGATGAAAACTCCAATTCTACCTCTAATCCCATTCCAGCACCCAGTACTTCTCGAGAGATTATTACACCTTCTACTGTTATAGAAGAACCACCTTCTTATATTGTAGAAGAACCAAGGAGAAGTACAAGGGTGCGAAAGGAAAAGAATTTTGGGGACGATTTTCTATCATACTTGGTTGAAGGATCTCAATCTAAGGTGACGAGAGAGGTCATTTTAGCTATTAATTTAGATGATGATCCTAAGACTTTTACTGAAGCTATGACATCGAGAGATGCTCCTTTCTGGAAGGATGCTATAAATGATGAAATGGATTCAATTATGGGTAATGGAACTTGGGAATTAGCTGATCTTCCCAAGGGTAAGAGACCCATAGGATCTAAATGGATCTTCGAGAGGAAGTATCATCCAGATGGATCAATATCTGCCTATAAAGCGAGATTAGTTGCTAAAGGTTATAGACAAAGAGAAGGTATTGATTATTTCGATACATATGCACCGGTTGCTAGAATTAGTTCTATTAGAACTCTTATAGCAATCTCAGCAATGAAAGGATTGTACATTCATCAAATGGATGTGAAGACAGCCTTTCTAAATGGATATCTCAAGGAGGAGATATACTTGGAGCAACCTGAAGGTTTCATAGTATCCGGACAGGAAAACAAAGTTTGTAGACTTATTAAATCACTGTACGGTTTGAAGCAAGCTCCAAAACAGTGGCATGAGAGGTTTGACACCACTATATCTGCATTTGGTTTTAAGCATAATAGTGTTGATAGATGTATCTACACTAAATGCACAACTGAATACACCGTTGTTATCTGTCTTTATGTTGATGATATGTTGATCATTGGCACTCACCTACAAGGTATTCTTGATACGAAGAAGTACCTATCCTCGAACTTTAAGATGAAAGATTTAGGGGAAGTGGATACCATTCTTGGTATTAGGGTTAAAAGAACAAATAGTCAAATTTCTCTAAGTCAATCACATTACATAGAGAAAATTTTGACAAAGTTTCAACACTTGAATTTTAAGGAATTTAACACTCCTTTCGATTCTAGTGTAAAACTTGAAGTGAACTCTGGTAGAGCAGTGGCTCAACTAGAATATGCTAGTGCAATTGGAAGCATGATGTATGCTACACATTGCACTAGACCTGACATTGCTTTTGAAGTAAGCAAGCTAAGTCAATATAGTGTCAACCCCGGTACAGAGCACTGGAAGGCAGTAGGAAGAGTACTAGGATACCTAAAAAGGACTAGTAATCTTGAGTTGACTTACACGTCAAAATCTAGTATACTAGAAGGGTATTCAGATGCCAGCTGGATTGATAACAGGAGTGATTCTAAATCCACAAGTGGATGGATTTATACACTAGCTGGTGGGGCTATTTCTTGGGCGAGCAAGAAACAGTCATGTATAGCTCACTCAACGATGGAAGCTGAGCTCATTGCTCTAGCCGCTGCAGGCAAAGAAGCAGAGTGGATTAGAGATCTACTCTTGGATATCCGTTTGTGGGATACTCCAATGCCTTCAATTCCCATGTACTGTGACAGTGAGGCCACACTGTCTAAAGTATATAATTCTGTATATAATGGGAAGACGAGACACGTAGGTCTTCGTCATCATTCTGTGAGACAACTAATTGAAAGTGGTACCATCAAAGTTGTTTATGTCAAGACATCGAAGAACTTGGCAGATCCGTTTACTAAACCTCTGCCGAGAGATTTGGTAACATCTACCGCGAGAGTCATGGGTCTAAAACCAAACTAGAATCGTTAGTAATGGAAACCCAACTTGAACTTAGTGCTCCTATTTTCAAGTTTAATGGGTAACAACGAAATTACTAATGATAGAAGGTACTATCAATCAAGATAGATCCATGTGAGGTAGGATAGTACATCGTTGCCGAGAACGAGGATGAGTTAATACTCTTAACAAAATTTTGGAGACATCTAAGCAACGATGATGTTGTAAAAATTTTCCTATATGATCTAGAGGTGGTGCCACCTCAAATGAAGACTGTTGGTTTGTCTTCTAAAGGGTCATGAAAAGGATTTTAGCACATGGCCATATTAGTGCTCAGGGAGAACACAAAGATCGATGGCATATGTTGTGTGGGGGTAAACCGGGGAGGTTATTAAGGTTCTTGGTTTAAACCTATTAGGATACCATTGAATCAATCTCCTCTTGTTTGCTCACATTAAACTTGGGTTTAATCTTCGTGACACCTAAGTGACAGCATCTGTCTGAATGAAAGGAAACTTTCCAACTTGGTGGGGGATTGTTGGAATTATTAATTAATATTAATATATACATATATATATTAATTAATACTTGCAAGTTGGCAAGTTCCCACATTGGAGGGGGGAAGAACATTAAATGAGTTTATAAGGCACTTAATTCTTTAAGCTTTCAAAGGCTTTAGTGGAGGATTAAAGGCTAGACCCACACGCGCGCCGAGCCGAGACCGATGACGCGAAATGGCGCGATTTAGGCGCACTTTGCACTTCGCACGACGCATCGGTCGCTGGGAGCTGAGGAGCTTTTATTTTTGGTCGTGTGTTTGAGAAGATTGTAACGTCTGGGTATTAAAACTGGTTGATGACTTTGGTCGTTGTAACGTTTTTGGTTTATGACCATATCAGTTAAAA
Source organism: Calendula officinalis (assembly GCA_963853835.1). Lineage (NCBI taxonomy): Eukaryota > Viridiplantae > Streptophyta > Magnoliopsida > Asterales > Asteraceae > Calendula > Calendula officinalis. The sequence goes on along the minus strand of OY970823.1, from coordinate 66,212,530 downwards.
CGTCTGGCTTAATGGTCAACATTAATCCCGAGCAGTTTCAGTTTTGACACATTGGGTTCACTATAAAACTGGCTCGAGGCTCAGTCTAGAACACACCGAAAAAACACACATTCTCTCTCAATTGCTCCTGCGTTCTTGTGCTCTGTACCTTCCTGTTTCTGATTAAACACTTTGTGTTGTTTGGTGATTCTTGGCTGTAAGAACTTACCAGCGTACTGCATCAAATCCTGGGGTGATACGTAGAGGCTAGCAGCATACAGCACGTATAAACCTTAAAGGACAGGAATCCCATTCCGTGCAGTTTGATTCTCGTCGATTTTCAGGTTTGCATGTTCATTTTGGTTCTTTGATTATTACTAACATTGTTACAGAATATAAAATATTCAACAGATCAATAGATGTGTTTAAATTAAAGGATAAAATTATAAAAGGAAATTAATGAATTTTCACATGTCAATTATTTTATAAGTAGGATGATGGACTATAAAAATTTAGTATGAAGTAATACAAATTTTTCTTTTATAAAATATTTAGTACGAACCCAGGAAAATAACTGAGAGGCGTCACCGGTTACATATATTTTTCTCAGCGGTGTCACCTACACTGATAAAAAAAATTAAAAAATTAATATTATTTGAAAAAGAATTCAAGGGTTACATAGACCACACCGTGAACCATACTAGATTCTCCCACGAGGACACGTTGTGGAAGGTGCTACCAAATGTGCAACCCTTCCCTTACACATATTCGTAGACTACACGTAATTGGTGACCGATACCATATCGGTCATCCCTGCCATCTCTGCGCCACATCAACTTTCTCTCTTCTGATTAAATACATGACCAAACTGTGACCAAACCCCCGTAATGGGTGACCGAATCGGCGACCTTTTTTTTAAAAAATTGCAGATTATTAATATATATATATATATATATTATTTATTTTATATATAATATATTATTAAAATTATAAATCTTTAATATATATATATATATATATATATATATATATATATATATATATATATATATATATATATATATATATATATATATATATATAGTGTTGAATTAAAATCAGAACCAATTAAGGCTACAGAACCAGCAGAACTCAATCTAAACCATTGATTTTTGAAATGAAATGATCATGGAAGACACATTAATGTATTTGATGAGGGACCCTCAAATATTGGTTTGCATGGATGGCATTCATGCATGTATACATACATGTATAGATAACACTTATGTATACAGACATCAAAACATATACATATATGTATACATGCATGAATGACATTAATGCAAACCAATATTTGGGGGTCCCTCATCAAATAAATTAATGTGTCTTCCATGATCATTTTATTCTAAAAATCAATGGTTTATATTGAGTTCTGCTGGTTCTGTAGCCTTAATTGGTTCTGAAAATAATTCAACCCTATATATATATATATATATATATATATATATATATATATATATATATATATATATATATATATATATATATATATATATATATATATATATATAATAAGTTTGAAAGTGCTGGAGGAAGCATGTAACCAAGCCCACCTATCGGTCGTGGAGTCGACCAATACCACATGAAGACGCGTCGTGGGAGGAGGCATGTAACGCCGGAGACGCGTCGGGGCGGCTTGTGTGGCGGACGTGACCGGCATTTCGGTCGACGGTTACGGATAGTCTTACACCTATTGGTCAAATAATTATACTTCAGATTAATATTAAGCATATCGCATGTTATTTAAGTTTCATTTGGTTGCATAGCTAAAATCATACAAATACATATTTTTCTTTTTATCTGTTGAAAAGTATTTCCATTTTTACAGGGTTTAAAAAAATAAACTAATCATAAATTGTTATAAAACATAAAGTAAGATGGCAAATTTGTTATCGAGTTCTCCACTTTGAGATTACGTTTGGAAGTCAACAGCTGTCCATTAGTAGCGCAACAAATTGTGTTCATTTTCAATTTCTCATGTTAGACTAATGCCAACTGTAGGTGCAGTTTCACCGTTGGTTGGCCGCTGATACTGCACACCGTTGGCACGGTAGGTGTAGTTGCGCTGCCGGTTGGGCTAAGCCGGTTTGGAGACGGGGAGAAGGGGTTCGCTGGTTGATTTTGGTGGGTCCAAAGGGGTATTTTGTGTGTGTGTGTGTTTTCTAATGGTGAGTCCCAAAAAATTAATGGTTACGTCAGTTTAGTGTTGGTTGGAGGGTAAGCTGACGTGGCACTGATTTGACAACAACTGACGGTATCAGTTTGCCAAACCATTAGCACCGGTCTTACATCTATGTGCACCCAATGTGATGTTTAATTGTTTATTGCACATCTTTTGCTTCTTCTTTTCTCTGCATACTCACACATAATTTTATGTATGTACATATATTGATAAATTACTGGTGATAACTTAGTTGTAAGAGACATCTGAAATGACTTTCTAATGCTCATATGTTCGATCCATTCTTTAGGTAATACATTTACCAGATGTCTAGTGACGGTTCAGAAATAATCATGACTCATGACAAGGACTTGGTCGCGTACATCTCATGCATAAACTCAGTCATTTCAGAGAAGGCTGTTGTAAACAAGACTACTAAAAAAGGAAGAAAGTACATACATTGACTGGTTGACAAAGAAATGGTTAAAACGGGTGTTAGAGTTCCAAATCATTTTTTGGCTAAACTTTTCTAGATATTTAGTTTTGATGCCTAAATGTATTTTGGTATATATTCACTAGTTGAGATGATTAATAGCTGGAAAAAAAAAAAAAACTTAATTAGTAAATGTTGTAAGCAAGCTAAGATCGAAAAAGGAAGATAACCAACACCACTACTCCAACCCTAATTATTTAAACATTAAAAAAAACACAACAATTCAAATCTAAGTGCTCGACACATTAATATATAATTGTGAAATATAATTAATCAAAAAAATATATTGTCGGAAAAAAAAGCCTTGTCTTTCCTTTTGTACTTTGATGAGGTGACAGAAACAATTTGTAATAAATGTATAACAAAACCTAACATTGTGTACCCAGAGTCAAATGGTTCTTGCAGATTTCTCTTGCTTAAATAACAAAAAATTATGCATGCATTTAACGCTCAAATTTTTAAAAACATAAAATAGTAATAAAAGCTACTCAGAATAACTGTCAACCTTGAACCATACGAACTTGGATGTGGTGAGTAGAGTCTTGACGCCAAATTGGTTGTGCTCCACTTTGAACAAGAGTAACATATTCTCCTTCCTTCATCAAACTCTTTTCCTGCATAAAAAACAAAATTAATAATTATATTACAGAAATTATCACCTGTAAACAACATATTCCCAAAATGAAAAGGTTATCCGTAACTAACCACTAAAATATTAAGAGCTCTTGAAAAGGTCTCCTCAGCATCATCAGAAAACTCCATATAAATAGGCATCACACCATGATAAAGCATCAGTCTTTGCTTAACTCTTTTTCTGCACAGATCATCAATTCACAAATTATAATATTATATTAATAAGAATAATGTAATAATATTAAAGTGTTGTATGTAACTGTACTCACTCATTTGTGAAAGCAAATATAGTTGAAAACGGGCGATAATGACTTAGAATCACAGCCATAGATCCTGTCCTTGTGAATACAATGGCAGGTGTCGCAAGAGTATTCGCTATTGTTGCAGCATGGAATCCAAATATTTCACCCATATGACTCTGTCAAATTTATTTACCATAATTAAATATACTTTAATAAAAGTTACAATAATTTAAGGTAAAACGGGCTGGGTCGGGTCGAGTTGACCCGGCCCACTTGTGATTACCACGTACCTTGGAAGCAGATTTAAGAACAGGAGGAACTGTGTTGATTGAACTTGATTCAGTCCTCAATGCTACAGTGTGCATTACTTTTACAGCTTTTAATGGAAACCTGAGAATATCAAAATGTGAGTAACAGTTTTTTGCAAGTAATTAATAAAATAATTAATTAATTAAACGGATAAAACATACTTTCCATGAGCAGTTTCTCCAGAAAGCATAATTGCATCAGCACCTTGTTTAACTGCAATTGCAATATCAGAAACTTCAGCTCTTGTTGGGGTTGGGTGATCAATCATGCTTTCTAGCATATTTGTTGCAACTATAACTGGTTTTTGCAAATTTTGGCATCTTCGAATAATCTCTTCCTGATTAAAAAAAATATATATAAAATTATTATATTAATTAAATGCCAGTATAAAAGAATTAAAAAGTTCAAAACTTGGAGATCATAATTAAGTTTACCTGCAATATAGGGACTTCTTCAATTGGAAGCTCTGCACCAAGATCACCACGTGCAACCATTGCCTAAAGAAAAAGATAAATATAAAATTTAGAAATCATATTATTTAATAAGTTTAATTATTTTTTAAAAATAAGAGAAAAATGTAACCCCATCAGATGCAGCAAGTATAGAAGGAAGGTTGACTATTGAGTCTGCACTTTCAATTTTTACAATCACATGGATATCTGCATTGCAGCCTACACAAAATATTTATCAAAATCCGTCAAATATAAACAAATGAATATAAATAATACAAAAAGTACAACAATTAATTATACTTTTTAAATAATCTTTTAGCTCATGAACCACTTGAGCATCCTTCACAAATGACACAGCATAGAAATCGACCTGGTTGTCTACTCCAAACTTTATATCTTCCCAATCTTTATCTGTAAATCAAACCAATTTAAATAAATAAATAAAATCACAGCAGCAAATAGATTCAAGACAGCTGGCAAGTGGCAAATAACCTGTTATTGAAGGCAAAGTGGCACTTTTTCCACGAACATTGAGATGTCTCCTGGATTTCAATTCTCCACCATCGATTACTTCACATCTTACTACATCTTTGGTCTTAGATTTAACAGCCAATGACATCATTCCACCTACCAAAAAAATAAAAAATAAAATAAAATGTATGTTTGAAATAATGAATCGATGTATATGTTATGTCGTTTACCATCAACCAATAGTGTATCTCCAGGCTCAACATCGTTTATAAAATCATCATAATTTACACTAACAGTATCATTTGTGCTGACTCCCCTTTTAATAGTGAAATTAAATTCTTGTCCTTCTTGAAGAATAATCGGTTTAGGTACATCTCCACTTCTAACCTCAGGTCCCTGAAGTAACAGAATTTATAGCATCAATACAGTTTATATATTATATATATGATAATAGTGTTTCATAACATAAAAGGCGTACTTTAGTATCCAGCATTATTGCTATAACTTTTTCCTGAAATTGTGCATTGAATTCCTTAACAAGATCAATGGTTTTCTGATGTGATGCATGATCCCCATGTGACATATTTAAACGTGCAACGTTCATCCCTGTTTCAGCCAACTTCCAAATCATTTCTCGTGAACTTGTTGAAGGGCCAATTGTACACACTATCTTTGTTTTCCTTTGAGCATCAGGAGATATCTGAGGTTGCCTCAAATTGCTCTCACTAGACTGCAATTTAGAAAAATATATATATATTTATAATTTTGTAAAAAACAAAAGCTAAGGTTGAACAAAAAACTCATCTTCCCCAGCACAATGTGCTAAATACTACTAATCAAGTACATAAACCCTAGAAAACCAAAAGCCTGCATTAATCATATACTAATCTACAACAGAAAACTTTCACAATCCAGTGCCTATAATTACAGTAGGATAGTAGGTTAAAATAGAAGTGTAACAAGCAATACTTCTGCAACTTAACTAGCAATGACCAACTTCAACCAATCTGAATCTTAATTTTCAAATCTCAATCTTATTCGAGTCCATGTGATTAAATTCAATGCCTAAAAAACTAACAAACGTCAAACACATAAACTGAGCAATAACAAATAGAGCAGTGAAAGCATAGAATTTACTGGAATAATGGGACCATTGGAATAAAAAGCTGGTTCCTGACTCTGTTCAACGATCTTCATCGATTTAACCGCCACAGACTTCCGAACACGTAGTTGTTGATGCGAATTGAAGAATTCATAACCGGATTGTAATGATCCGATGAGGTTCTTTGCCGAAGAGAGACGACGGTCGGCATCTGATTTCAATGCCGGTGAGATTCCAGTACTCGGTATATTGATTGTCGCCATCGGAGAGAAAACAAAGGTCACGGCAGCAAGAGCTAGGTTGATCGGAGATCGTGACTGGGGAGAGGGTGTCGGAGGTCGGAGCTGTTAAAGTCGACGTTTGAGCACTGGCTGGCGTAGTTGTTGTGTGACGCTCAACGGCTGCGTTCACGAACTTAGACTTTGACTGGGCCCACATCTTGTGGTTTCTCCTTGGCGGCCCAAATGCCTCAAATTTTCACGTCAAAAATTTGTGGTACTCGTATTTTTCAATTTAATTTCAAGAATAAAATAATAATGTATTGCTTTTCCTAAAATCTTACTATTACTTTTGTTTTTAAGATTAAATAATTCACATGTTAAATTAATTAATTCTTCATCATAACCGTATTCTTTGATTGTATTGATCAAATAAGTTTTAATGGACATATATGAAAATGTTAGAAAAACCTTGAAAGTAAAATAGCAAGTGTTTCGAGTGTCGATTGTTTTCTAGAATTAGGGTTATAAAAGTATTAGAACCTCAAATTGATTCAGAGATTTACAAAACTAGTATTTCCTCCAAATACACACCACACTAAAAGTCTCATATAATACGTATCGTGGGATGAGGAGAAGTGAAAATCTCTTAACATTCACATTCGAAGATGAATAACATGCTTTTGTAATGTTATGAACTTTTCGGGGTCTTATTGATCAACAAATTAAATTTCAAGTGTCCTATTGAGTTCCTAATGGGTAAGTTTTTCATTATTAAGTATTCCAAATGATTTAGCTAATCTATACATTAGCATGAGATCTGTTTCACAACTATATTTATTTTCATTATTGTCCTATAATGAAAACTACACATGGTATGATGGTAATTAAATTTAATACTAAAGGTGTCCGTGTTTTAAACGAGGCAATAACACATGATGTCTTATTACTTGGTATGATCAAGTAAATAAACATAAATAATAAATACTAATACGATTTCTTAGCAACTAAATAAGGTATAGCAAACATTCATAGCTAACTTAAATATGAGAAAGGAAAATAAATGTATAAATTTATTTATTTTAATTTAAATTGTTTGATTGGGCTTGAACAATAATACGGGCCGAGCAACATATTTGCATTTTAGGGTTTTATCGCTATAAGCCTATAACCTACTATCCCCATGCCTCTATTTATGTCCTCAACATCTATCAATCTCTCAATTCATTCAGCATCAAACATTTGATTCAAATAGTTGCAGAGTTGGCAGAATATCCTGAAGGATTTCCCATCCAATCGTTTTTTTTCTCTCTCGACTTTGATTGTGTTTTCCGTTTCTTGATTAATTATTTTTCTGCGAATTCTAGTTTCAGTATGATCTGTAATTTTTAATTTAGTTTCCATTTATTATTGGTATGAGAAAAACATACATGCTCCAGAAACAAGATCTAATCTTGTCGATGATGGTAGCAATACCTCTATGAACTTCCGAGCGATTATTCAATTTTTAAAATATTTTTATAATAATTTGGTCGATTTATTGTTTGATTAATCCAAAAGAAAGCGAGGTGACGATAAAATTCAATGGTCTGTCAATCCACTGACAAATTTTGATTGATGTTAAACATTGAATCCCGACAGGTTCCGATCGCTTATGTTTTTTATCCTTATTTTGAAGAATATCAATTTATTTTTATTAGTGTTTGTAATAGTTTAAAATTTGATTTTTTTAATGTTACCATGGCATATGATGAACCTCTATTAACAAATGGGTAATTTGCGTCTGAGTGCATTTCCTTGATGCTAAAACACCTTGGAGAACTGATGCCTAATGTTACTTCTAAATTATTTTTACTAAATTTACTAATTATAGTCTGATAAATTCCAGTTGATATATAGAAAATTTATAGTATTTTCATAATTTCTTACTTCAAAAATTATTGCTCATTAATTTTTTTTAAAGTTCTTTGAGTTGATATTCTGATATAAAAGTTCTTTTTTTGCGGTTACGCAGCATTGTTGGTGACTATTTCCCGGACTCTGAGTTAGCATAAAAAATAATACTAGATGGGATAAGAATGAAAAATGTATTAGAAATGTATATGAAATTTAAATAATCTCTTGGAACACGTCTAATGGACATTGTTATAAAACGATGGTCTAGAAGAGAAAAACTCTTTGAAATCAACTAATTATTTATTGGGTTTTGATAATGATAGCTTATAAAATATTTATACATCCACTTAATATTAAGTTAAACCAGTATTTTATTAAATTGAGACAACTTCTCATTTAACCGGAGCAAATTGACACAAGAAAGAAGCATAGTTATGAAATTATTGGCAGAGCACAAGATTATGTATGCAGTAATAAAAAGTTAATCACAAAAATCATATCAGCAAACCAATTCCATTCAAATAAATCGATTTCAATTTCGATGTTTTTTCAAACGAGCAAGAAAAGTTAATCACAATGTCTTTTTCAAAGCAGATCATCAAAACAGTTTCAGTTTTGATGGTACTAACCAACCCGCCCCACCCATTTTGGCACGTTTAACAATTAATGTTATTCTTTTATATTTTTGTTAGAAATCCTATTATCAGTATCAAAGTAACAATATTTTCAAGGAATTACAGACCCCTTATCAATTTCAATGTACATATTTTTAGGGTTAATATTAAAAATCAATTTATTCAAGAATTAGAAATCATATGTGATCATTAGCCATATTCATTATAACTCCAATTACAAGATTAAAAAAAAATCGTAATTGAGAAATGAAATTCAAATAAATTATTGAAAATACACAATCACAAACCCAATGCATTCCGTATTTCCATGCTTACTTGCAAAAAAACATTAAACAAAACGCATTCTTAAATTAATATCCAATAATTTAAGAAACAGTAACAAAAAATTGCATGTTGAGCTTGCTATGGGCAAATTAAAAATAGCGAAGATGTTGAAGAAAGAAGGATACTGCTGAGCTGGAATTTATGATCTATAGACGGCATGAGAGAATGATAGTGAATGCGATCCATAGAAAGCAGAGCATCAGCAACTACGACGCGTGAGTTAAGGGCGGTATACTCGACGAGTTGAATTGTAGAGTTGAGCTTTGTTCGACTGGGGAGCAAAATTGAGGGCATTATTAAGGAGGGTCAGGCTCAGGTGACCAAATTATAGTTACAAGGTATTTGCCGTCGCATTACGTCGTATATTTTTAACTTGAATATCATAAAATGAACTAATAACGTTAGATCCAAGGTCTATAATATTATACGTATGATTTTAACAAAAAATCATAGTGACAAAATAAAATAAGAAAAGGTATGTGCAATTAATAAGAGTAGCGGAGATTATGGTTGTATGCCAAATAGTGGGGTACCCAATAAATTTCATTGGGGCATTCCTATTGGTATCCCTTGGCCCAGACGCCCATAATGTCGGTAGGAAAAAATGTGACATATTTAATACGAAGTAAGTATCTTGCTAGTGATTTTATTGTTAGTTTTTAGGTTCTTTTTGTTTGGGAAAAATATATTGTCGGAGCTCTTTCGGATTTTCTTTTGCCGTTCAATAAATAAAATAATAAGAACTATTACAAAACAAGTGCCAATGACCTTCATAAGTTTGCAACTAATGATAGCCGGTAACGGATATCCATCGGCACATCAACTTCGGGTGTATCCATTGGTTGAGAGCTTCAATTTCATGGTGGAGGAGGCAAGATAAATGGGGTGTTTTGTGGTTATTATTGTTTTATGTGTGTAGTTTATTTTTTTAACAACAATTTTTCATTAAAACAAGCAAGAAGTTAAACCCTAAAAACAATTATATCAACAGAACATTTCAAGAAACATTAACTTTGGAAGCGTGATTATTCGGCAAATCAAAATCAATTATATTAGAAGTAACAATTAAAAATCTATCCATATAATAAATTGCTCTGTAAGAATCAATCAGATGTTCGCTCATATCTCTATGGTCACGGACTCACGGGGCTCAAGGCATATAATGTACATACGTGGTATTTATTTTAGAAGTAGTAGATTATGATTCACGGTAAAAAATTTACAAACTCAAAAAAATGTATATATGTCAGTTATCCACTATATGAATTAGTCAAATTGAACTCTTCATATAATCAAAACAGTAATCTGGCTGATTCAGTCTGTAAATCAGTCAAATTTACAATTTTTGACCATGTAAATCTTTGAAAATATGAAAATATTTCTTAGAATCAAATGGTTATAACGGTTGCGATGAAACCGTTGTTAAAAGCAATATATAAAATTGAACGTTGGTCCAGCCTGTCTAGCAGATCTCCACCGCCACCTACCGACGCCGTCGTCGGAGGTCGTCAACTCCGTCTCTTTTTCCCTCATTTTTTATATAATTTATCAATTCAATAACCAATATAAAAAAGGATTTTGCTAATGAAAGTCTTAGGGCTGTTAATAGACATGCATCATAATTTAGTACTTCAACCCTTAATTAACTCCCGGATTTTAGGAATTACCACGCCCTTTGAATTAATGTACAACTCTCTTTATGCATTGACTGTGATGAGTAAAACTCTATAAAAAAACAGTCCCAAATCTTTCACACTCCTACTAAAGCTACTACTATTTCCCCTATCTTTCTCTATGAAATTTTCTTTTCTGATCGCGAAAATTGGGGGGAAAAGAAGCTCCGCGTTTCAATAATCAGGTACTTTCTGCTTGCTTGTGGAAATGAATCGTGCTCGCACAATTTCAAATTTAGCAGTTCCGAATTTTGTCCTGAATTGGTTAGTCTCTGTACTGATTTTGGTGAGTCCTATACAGTTTAAATGCTTATTTTCCAAATGGAGCTGTTTTTTCTCTTGATCTGCTAAATTGAGAGCATTTTTCAACTAGATTATCATCTGGATTTATAACTGTAATGTTTGTGTTTATGATAAGCTTTTAATCAACATTACTAATTTACTGGCTAATGCAGTTTTTTAGCACAAGATGGGGTCTAAGAAGAATCCAAGAAATAGACGAAGAAGTCCATTATCTATAATCATCATTTTCGGGCTCTGTTGTTTCTTCTACTTACTAGGAACATGGCAAAAAAAAAGGAGACAGCATAGCAATGGACATAACCAAAAAAAAAAGGATCCCAAGTGCAATTTAATGAAAAGAAACAAATGTCATTTGCACCAAGAGATAATCATGAAGCACAAGTGCAATTTGCTCTGCTATTATTGGTGTTCTTGGGTCTATAAAACTTCCTTTTCCATCAACGGCATTTGATATGGCCCAATGTTCACGTTGTCTCATTCCATGGGGCGAAAACGGTAACTAATTCTAAAAAATGTATACTTTATTAAATACGGTAAAAAAATAAAATACAGTCACTATATAACTACTACACAACGTGTCATTTTGCTGTATTGTGAAAAAAATACGGTAGAAAAATTTTAAAAATAATAATCTTAGGTTCATTTTGATCGTAAGGATGATAAAATTGTTTTAAAGTTTTATTATGAAACTACCAAAAATGTTAAGTATGTGAATGGCAACTCAAAATAGAATTAGGTGGAAACTGAAACTATATAAGAAATATAGTTTTAGGGATATAAATGTAAAATTCTTGATTAAATTTGGAATGTAATTTTTATGACATCATCAAATAGTCGAATTGAATGACACCTCATCAGTGGTGATGTCATAGAAATTGTCTATGAATTTTATTAAATTATGGGCAGATGGGAAGTATTTAATGGAAGTTGATCGGGTTCTTAGGCCCGGTGGATTTTGTCTGGTCCTCCAATTAACTGGAAAACATATTACCAAACATGGAAACGATCAAAAGAGGATTTGAAGGCAGAACAAACCAAGATTGAAAAGCTTGCAAAATCTCTTTGTTAGGAGAAGAAATATGAAAAGGGAGATATTGCAATTTGGAGGAAAAAAGTCAACGCCGATTCGTGTCAAATGGATTCTCAAAATGTCTGTAAATCATCCACTGATGCTGATAATGCCTGGTGAGTCACTCAATTTCTTCAATTTATTGTTATTATTACTATTATTATTTTAAAAGTGAATATTGTTATAATTTAGGTACAAGAAAATGGAAACATGTGTAACTCCGTACCCGTCAAAGGAAGTTGAATTAAGGAAATTCCCGGGAAGACTGCAAGCGGTCCCGCCTCGTGTATCAAACGGGCTAATTCCAGATGTTTCTGTTGAATCCTATCAAGAAGATAGTAAACTTTGGAAAACATATGTTGCTACTTACAAACGGGCCAATCGGTTAATTGGAACCTCAAGATATAGAAATATCATGGATATGAATGCGGTGGTTTTGCTGCAGCACTAGATTCAAATAAATTATGGGTTATGAATGTGGTCCCTACAATTGCTCCAAATACTTTGGGTGTTGTTTATGAACGAGGCCTTGTTGGTATTTATCATGATTGGTCAGTTCCATATAACTTTTTCCATTTTAGTAAGGGTTAAAACGGGTCGGGTTGACCATCAAACACTTTAAAATTACCAAATTGTTGTCTAATTGTTTTAGGTGTGAAGGCTTTTCGACTTACCCGAGGACATATGACCTTATTCATGGCAATGGGTTATTCAGCTTGTATGAGAACAAGTAAGAATCTCAATCTTCGGGCTATTTTCAACCCATTCAACCTAATTTGAACCCTGTTAGATATAAACATAACCCGAATTGGCCCGTTGACAAACAGATGTGATGTAGAAGACATCCTACTAGAGATGGATCGAATACTAAGGCCCGAAGGCTCAGTGATCCTGAGAGATGAAGTAGATGTGTTGACCAAAGTCATGAAAATGACAGGTGGCATGAGATGTGATGTTAAATTGTTGGATCACGAAGATGGCCCGTTTGTCCCCAAGAAAATATTTGTTGCTACAAAACAGTATTGGACCACCAGCAAAGGTAACGATACATCAAGTGAGTGAATGATGTATGTATCAATCATGGTTTTAGTCAACAAATTAGTCTTTTGTATTATCCCACTACTCGAAAAGGAGGAAAATCGAGATTTGCATTCGTTGATAGGTGTAAAATGGAACTTAAAGTGTCGGGTATGTTATTGTACATGATTATTAGTTAATTATACAGGCGTCGGTAAAACGTTTTTGAAGTACTGGTCGTGTAGATTATCTGACATGAAGCGATTGTAAGATTTGTAGGAGTGTTGGATAAAAATCGAAAAAAGTCAGAGCAAACTTTTGGTTCCGTTTTGACCTATGTTTAAATTAGATCTTATATTATTACATTAAGAGTCATAATAAGTTATTCTTTGTGATAGTTTCTCGATTATTTTGGTGGTTAATGGCGGTGCTGGCGTACAGTTTGTTGCTAGAATAATAATATTGCTTCTTATTAAGTCTTACTCCCTCCGTCCTAAAATTGTTCTCAACACACAAAAATCACAAACACACAAAAATTACACAGTTTAACAAAAGTGTAATTATTAGAGTAAAGGGTGTGGGAATAGTTGTTTGCTCGTTATAGCCCATTAACCCTGCCAAAGGGGTTTTTTCCCACACCACCAATCTTGTTATAATCCCGTTATACGATCTTCGCCATGCTCACAACGACCGCCAAAGGAAGGAGCTTGGGGGGTTGGGGGCGGGGTGTCCAACCAATCAAAATACACCAAATAATAAATGTGGGACCCCTATAATACCACTTTAACTATAACACTAGAGAGTCACTTTTTCCTCCCCAAGTTAGAGCATCTCCAATGGGAGGTTTATTCAAAAGCTTTTTACCTTTTGAGAAGATCATTTGAATGCATATGACCTTCTAGTAAAAAGCTTTTGCTTCAAAAGCTTATTCTTCCCTAAGTCTTTTTCAACACACACAAAAAGCTTTTATTTACATTTAATGCATTGGAGCAAAAGCTTTTTTGAAAGCTTTTTTGTCAATAGTAAATGGAAAATCCATGTGGCAATTATAATAAGTTATTGGAAAGACTTAACCATTGGGGATGCTCTTATAGCCAAGTTATAAGTCTAAAATTTCTATAACATGCATATAACATGTCTTCCACACCTTGTGCTCTTACACTATCTAACCAATAAAAGTTTATCTTTATCACTTGACTATTTTTTTATTTGTGAAAATTTCAATTTAACAATAATTTTGGGACAAACCAAAAAGTAAAGGTGGACGATAAAATTGGGATGAACGGTGTACTATTTATGTTCATATTCATTTGATAAATACAAACGTACAAATCAAAATACGAAATTATAAAAGAGAATTAATGGATCTTACATGCCAATCATGAGTAGGAATCAATACAAATTTTCTTCTGAATAACTACATGTTTGCCGTATATCATTCGAATTCCGAGTTTTATTAGCTATATAATATAACATTATACACCATACACGTAGTGACCGGCTTTCTCAGTTTCTCACTACACCATATAAAATCTTTTTTAATATTATCCTACTCATACGTGTGCATATTGATTTGATGAGTTTTGTCATGGTTGTTGCTGACTGGGAGCTTATGTCTTCATTTGACCAACTTTGATAAATAACGATTTATGGTAAACAAGTTTGGTTAGTTATATCACACGATATACAAATACAATTTGAAATAAAAGATTATTCATATAAGAACAATTTATTGGATTGTAACATAAATCTTCCCAGTATAAATAAACATGTCTATCATTAATCGTGAAATCATCCAAAACCAAATCAACTAATCAAACGGCAATCGGCTGTTTGGCGGTGTCATTCCCCTGGTCCACGCACAAAAACAATTGGGCCAGCAATTGAATAACCATTTTAGGATAGTTTAAATACGGAGTAAAAGTTATTTTCATAAATATACTTCAACTAATTACATATTATAACTTTGATTATTTCATTTTTAAAATTTCAAAATCTGTTATTTATTTACCATTTTATTGCATGTAAAGTCATTTCAAACGGATATCTTTAATTTCATCCGCTAAATTCCAAACTCAAAAATCCATTTTCTTCTTTGGTTTCTTGCCTTCAACTTTCATCGTTTCACAAATGGATGAAACTGACGTTGTCCTTGTAATAAAATGGCAAATAAAAAACTGATTCTAGAATTTTGAGAAACAAAAGATTAAATTTGAAATATATGGTTAATTAAATTTATGAAATTAAGTCTTTGAATAATATAAACAACTATTTGTGACAAAATAGAAAAAACCAAAATATATTATTTATTTTTTCATTTTTAATTCTATTTTCCAAATTTTTCTCACCCCAACTTTTCAATTCCACCAATCCATGCTCCTTTCGGTCACTTTTTCTCCCATTTTCCAGTTCTAAATCTGAAAAAGCTCGCCAATTGTCGCTACCTACATCTGTAAGTACTCCATCCGATTGTCCGTGAATCTGTGTTTCGTTTACCTTTTCTTTTATGCAATTTGAAATTCTAATTCTCCATTTCGGTGGATCATGAATTCAATCCAATTTCAAAATTTCGGATCAATCGGTTGTGGTTGATGATATGCGGACTATGGATTATGAACGCATCGAATTATGTTTATACAATTTACGAAGACTTTGTTCATTTTACGGAATATTCATGTCGTAGAATTTAGGTCTTAAGTGCTTTTGCTGTTCTTAAGTTCCCTAATTGTGCGTACTGTTCTAAGTTGAAGGTATGCGTGATCAATATTTAAATCTCTAGGATTAACAGAAAAACACAGAGGTAATCACCTTCTAGATGTCGCTTAACAGTTGGTAATTGAATTGCTCTGTTCACAATTTTTTGGCTATTTTATAGTGGATACTTGTTCAGCCTGCATTTAATGCTTTTTTTGTAAACCTTTCTCTTGTTTCTGTGTTACCGTTGCTATAAATGTATAACTGATATTCAGATTAATGTTTTATTTTTTGGCTTTTGGATTTTGTAATGTAGGATTGAAGTAGTTGATAAGATCATAAGATTGTTGGTTAATAAAACACTACAATTATGGCTTGTAAGGGGTTTTTGGAGTGTTTATTGAAGCTCCTTAACTTCCTGTTGACACTTGTTGGGCTGGCAATGGTGGGATACGGTGTTTACATGTTTGTTATGTACCAAAATGCAAAAGATGATAGGCCCCTAAATGGAGAATTCATACAGCTTGGTCGCCCTATGTTAATGGCTGTCTCATTATCTAGCAACCCCATTTTTGATAACTTGCCTACTGCTTGGTATGCTGCCATTAAGTTTTTGCAAATCACACTGATTATATTAATCAAAAACTGTTCATTTTTGTTTTCAAATTGTCTAAATATATGTTTCATTTTTGTTTTCAAATTGTCTAAATATATGTTATTGTGATCATTCTATGCAGGTTCATTTATCTGTTTGTTGGCATTGGTGCAGCTATCTTTGTGATTTCTTGTTTTGGTTGCATTGGAGCAGCAACTCGAAGTGGATGCTGTCTAACTTGTGTATCCTATTTTATGACTCTATTATATATATTTATATTTATTTAAAATGTAAAAAAAAAAGAGATTAATTTACATGTGATCAACTCATGAAGGCTGATGCTCATACAATATAAAAAATCTATCCTTTTGGCCCATTGTTAATGAACTATGCACCAATCGACCCATTTTCACATTAATTAGTTAAAATTGCACGTTATACATGTCATGCGTGTTTGTTTATATAGTTAATATCCTTAAACCAATGTAGTACTCTGTTCTGCTGATCTTGTTAATTCTGGTGGAAATAGCAGCTGCTTCTTTCATATTCTTTGACAAAAGCTGGAGATCCGTGAGCTTGCTTTCAACTACTTTTTTTAATTTTCAATATATTCATCTGATTATATGAACATTAATGTGTCATCAGGAGATCCCAGATGACAAAACTGGAGCTTTTGACAGAATATACGGATTTCTTGACAAAAACTGGGAGATATGCAGATGGGTTGCACTTGGGGCGGTTATATTTCAGGTAACAAATTAAAATCTTGTAAATCACCAAAACAGAAAGTGGATTTGATAGTGATTAAATGTGGATTTTGCAGGTTCTTGTGTTTTTGTTAGCTCTAATGGTGCGTGCTGCAAATACTCCAACAGATTATGATAGTGATGATGAGTATATAGCGGGCCCCAGGCAGCAAAGACAGCCATTGATCAACAGACAACCACCCGCTGCTGCACCAGGTGTTCCTGTTACTGCCACACTGGATAACCGCCCAAGCAGAAATGATGCATGGAGCACCCGAATGAGGGAAAAGGTGCGTCTATATTTAACTTAAATGTAAAGTAATATAAATGATTGACCCGTGTTTTTGTGTGTAATATAAAACATACAGTACGGGCTCGATACAGCTGAGTTCACATACAACCCAAACGAGTCAACCCGGTATCAACAAGGCAATGCACAACAAACTGAGGAAAAAAGCCGTTGCACGATCATGTGATTGCGATGTAACACAAACCAATTGGAGAATTTGTGTGTTTTTGAAACCCCATTTTTTGTTTCATTGAATGATATGTTTGATCTTTTTATCTATCTGTGTATGTTTATCACCAACATAACATGTTCTTGTTCAGTGTGTGTGTGTATAAAACACAGTTTAAAACGAATTTAATTATCTGTGAGTAATTATTTTAGTTTTCATGGTTCTTTTTTGTTGTTTAACTCAGGTAAAAAGATCTATTGATCACATAATGTTGTGTATAATGAGTTTTGTCTAAAGCAAGATGATTATGTACGTTTGCTACCAAAACTTAATAGCTAATAATGAGCAATCTTGATTGTGATTGAAGGAGAAATTTGAATGTTGCTAGAAAGATTGAAGGAGAAATTTGAATGTTGCTAGAAAGAAGGAAGACAATTTGATTAATATAGTTAAAAGGGGGTAAACGGTATTTAATGTAACAAACTATTATTTTTTAACCTATTATCATTGACAGCGTCATTATCAAAATTCAATTAATAATGCCCTTTTTATGTTTGTTTTCATCTTATTTATCTGACACGTGATGAAAAATAGAACTAAAAGGAATTAAAAAGATAACTATGAGAGGTTTGTTTTCATGTTATTAGCGGATTATCAGGTTGACTTGCAAAATTATCGTCCTTCACCTTATATAAACCCAAAGATGGATGCATTCTGTTCATGAACAATCGATCAAAAACCCTAAACGAAAGTTAGAGATAAAAGTGAATTCATTCGAGTTGAGGTAAGTGCTACTTAAAATCAATTATTTACGCATTATAAAACGTTCATCCATTCAAGTTTTCATATGTTGGAATCGAGCTTTAAATTTCTGTTTGGTAGCATTACTTATTGTTTAAGCGATTTTTGTTTCGTTAAATGATTAACCGTTGTTTTCCGAAGTTGTTTATGTGATTAATTTGATAGGACAAGATTCATGTGCTTTAACTTTTAACATCGCCTAAGCTGTTTATATTAAATGATTAAGTTGAAGTAGGGATCTGCTTTTTTTACTCAAAAATCAAATCGAAGCGATTTATTGATTTCGAGCTGATTCTCGGTTCTCCTTTTTGTTGTTATTCTCAAATTTGGTTTTTTCTGGTTCTAGTTGGGTTTCGATTTTTTTGATTCTAAAACCGAAATTTGATAATTTTAAGTCTAATATATCTTCTCAAAATTGAGGTTGATAATTTGATTTTTGATTCTAACCGATTCTAAACCCGATAAAACCAGAACTGAACTTGAACCATGATTTTTGTCCGGTTCTCGGTTCTTGTTTATATTCGATTTCGATTATCGGTTCGATTCGATCCGCTTTCCGAACCGAATACATCCCTGAATAATGTTTTATGAGCTATGACTAATATTGAATTTTTGTTTATTTTTGAAGGGTGATCGAAAAGGTTAGTAGTTGAATAATGGATCGTGATATTAAAGGTGGTTCTGGGAAGGGCATTCAAGCAACCAAGTAATATTTGGTTTCTAATGATTTTTATTTTCTTTCTAAATTTCTAGTGTTTTGGTTAATTGTTTATTTTAGAAATAATAATTTTGAACTCTCCT
The DNA here is from genome assembly GCA_963853835.1 of Calendula officinalis. Classification (NCBI taxonomy): domain Eukaryota; kingdom Viridiplantae; phylum Streptophyta; class Magnoliopsida; order Asterales; family Asteraceae; genus Calendula; species Calendula officinalis. The sequence continues at coordinate 66,193,419 of OY970823.1, read as the reverse complement.
ACGATTTTTAAGTCATGTATGGTTGCTTAGATTTTGAGACAAATAATTATAATGAGGGTTATTCATGATCATTTTGGAACAATAATCCCCCATAAATTGTTCAAACTGTATAGGAACAATAATCAATTTTAACTCGAATGATTTGTAATAGAACCCTCCCTTCTCTGATCCATTCAACGCGTACAATTTCCTTTCCGTCGATACGTCTTGCAATTTGCAGTTGAATTCCTTTTTTTATCTGAAACCAAAACCGATACAACTTATAGGGAAAAGATAACCCAGCACCTAAACATTACCCTGAAACAAGAGTAAGGAAACTGCACCAAATTTACTCTCATAGAAACCTGAAAGTTGCTTTATACAAGACACTAATATTAACACAACGATATCATATCCCATCAATGATGATGTATGGAGGACGTGAGGTATCCGCCATACATCTATTATAATACATCAACTAAAATAACATAAGACAATCATAATCTTATTTGGATTTGTTTAATTAACTCGTATATATTAAATAGTTAGATTATATTCTTTATTCATGCACTCTATATTAGGGACCTTTGTTTAACATTTTGCATATCTAATGTTAGAAGTTTATGATTTCGATTGTTTGGATTCTATGAATTCGTGATACACTTTCAGATTAGAATATTTTAACAATATAACTGAAATCCTCAATCGGATAAAATAAGAAAAGATAAGAGAACATAGAATTTGAGTTTCACGTTTCAATTTCTTACCAACACAGGAATGACCAAAATAGAGATACTCTCATGTATACAAAACCGAAGAACTGCCACCGCTAAAAACCACTATAAAACAGGTCGGATTCTTTGAGTTGGAAAAGCGGGTTTTGAAACTCAGAACGGATTTTCATGCATTAGTTTATATAGGATTATTAACCAAAATAAAAAAAATCCAGGGCCGCCTGGACCCCGATACTAGGGACGCTTTCCCCAGATCCCATCGAGACAGATGGCTTCAATTAAAATGAATTTAACTCCGCATAATCCTTACTGGTTCAATAATTATTAAGATTACTTTTGATTAACAAGTGCAATATATTACACCTATATTATATTGGTGATAAAAATCAAGATTTATGATATTATATATTGTAATCGATACAAACGTGATAGTATTTCTACAATATTCAGTAATACACATAAAAGTGGATGTTATGGTGACTATGATTGTGAAATTTTTTGTATTTTATGTGTAAACTAGTTGGTGTTACCCCGCGGGGGTTCTCATTCGATACGCAAAAGATTATTTTATACTACATATAAAAGATTGTTGACTCATTTTTATATGATATGCAAAAGATTGTTTTATACTACATATAAAAGATTGTTGACTCATTTTTATATGATATGCAAAAGATTGTTTTATACTACATATAAAAGATTGTTGATTATATGATATGCAAAAGATTGTTTTATACTACATATAAAAGATTGTGCTTCAAAGTGTTCAACTATATGTGCATCTTCAATTGTTTGTCATTTTGCAAGTGGTGTTGTTGAAGATTGAGTTGGTTTTGTTATTGTTGCTTTTGTTGTATTTTGGGGCATGCTGGTGGTTGTTGGGAAAACCTCATTGATGTTTACCTGGGTTGAGTTTGAATGGATCATAAGTAAACATTTAAGCAAAAAAGAGACAAAGTGATGCAAGATTTAGTTACCAAAGAGTAAAAACACACATGAAATGCAGCATTCAAAGATTGGTTTAAAGAAAGTAAGTTGACGAGACGACTAAGCAACCTACATCATAGGTGTAGAGCAAATTTTTGTATTTTTGTAGGTGATTCAAGCCAACAGAATTCCAAATGGGAAGATTTGTTTTTAGCTACGTTTTCCCGCATCACACGGGCACCCCATGTACATGACCTCGGGCAGTAATGTCATATGATAACCACCATGATAGGTCACCAAGTTATCAGATACGGTGCCTGTCCAAAGAACATTTCAGGATATGTTTATACCCTTGTATGTTGAAGTTTGATCATGCTTGTGTAACAACAATACTTAATTTATCAATAAAACAAATCGATCTTGGTCCCATTGATAGTTATAGGTTGGAAAACTGGTGAAAATGGGTTAATGTCAAATGGATTATGGAGTCTACTAATAGTTACTTTTTATGGTTTTGAACAAAAGTTATTTGGAACGCACTTTGGGGGACTGTTTGATGTGGCTAAAATTGTTAATTTGAGATGAAAATGCATATAAAAGTACCCAGGTTTTCAAAAGAATTCATTTTTTGCTACGGACTTTTACCTTTTTTAGAAACATTTCAGTCAGTTCTTGTGTAATTTGCCCTTATTGTTATCAATCAACAAATGACACATTTTTTGTTTTCCCATATACAGGTTGAAATTTTTTTATGTACCATCAATTATGAATTACTACTAAATGCTATTTTCAAGGAACTACCTGAATTAGTTGACCATTATCATTTAAATATAAGTGTTGTAACAGTCTCAGCTTCAGATTCGGTTGCACCATAGACACCACTGCGCTTTGTTACAGAGTGACGTACCAACATGTTTGCATTTCCTAAAATGAGAAAATATATAATTACTTCCAATACGGTGAGTTAAATATATTACTTGAAATTTGAAGATAATATAAAAGTACCATCAAGGAAAGGAGGTTTAACAACTGCAACATCTTTTTCTTCATAAAGAGAATAAGTATTTCAAGGAAACCTTTTTATATGAAATGCTCGTAAATCTTTTTCTATTAAATAGAGAACATTCTTAAAGTTAATAACAAATTACAATACTCACTTGGGTGCCGATATCTTCTTCACCTAACAGCGATAGCAATAGCTCCAATTAGTCCGAAAATAAGAATTCCCCAATTCTTCTTCCTCCCATTTATTCATGTAATTGAAGTGGAACCCTAGAATCATGGCAGTACACGTCACAAACTTCAAATTAAATAAACAAAAGTTGAAGAAATAAGCTTACCTTCACCCCTGTAGTAAAATTAGAAAGGGGAAGTTAAAAGGAATAATAAAAATTTAGAAGGAAGAGTAACGATAATGACGATTCGGTAGGAAGGAGAGTGGTTTTGTAGTTACAGTAAGATGGCGATGATGGTAGGTTAAGAAATAGACAAGTAGCTGAAGCAATGCACGGAGGTGAGACATTGAAGCAGGAGGTGGAAAATAAATGGAAGCAGCATTTGATGAAAGCAGGACATTCGATTAACTGGAGGTGGAAGATGATAAATGGAATATATTCATCTTGTTAGGAAATGTTATATAGTTAATTAATTAGTTTCTCTTTGCTTGGTAAAGGGGTCATTTCAATTACGAAGTATATATACTTGAGATTGATGGTTTGGTTTGAGGCAATCATGTCTAAAAAAACAATTTTCAAGTTTCATTTGAACTTTTCAATAACATCAAATCTATCTCAACAGAATCAACCTTTCTATTTTATTTTATTTTATTAAAACTCTAAATTTTATATTTCCTTGGAATGAAACAATGAACGCAGAATCAAATCAATTTCAAATCCACCAACGAAATGTACCATCACCGCCAACACAAATCAACAACCGCCACCAAACACGCAAAATAGCAATCAAATATTTTGGCCCCATCCCAATGGCCTTAATTCCTATTCCTTATCCTCCTCCCCATACACCTTTCATAGATTCGATACCCTACAATAATCAAAGAAATAGTTGGGCATTTGGTCTATGTGATTGCTTCTCTAATCTTAAAATAAGTAAGAAATCTTGAAACCGTGTATTATGAATTAGAATATCATTTTCTGTAGTCATTCATATGTAACCATTTTCCCCTTTTGTTTAAGGTTTATTGGTACTTCTTTGTCCATGTGTTGCTTTTGGGAAGATTGTAGAAATCGTCAATGAAGGAGAAACACGTAAGCCTTATTATGAAAGAGAATTTACTTAAAAAGTGTATTCCATTGTTCGAGCTTTACTCGTAATGTATTCCATTTATGATGTGCTCCGTGGAGATAGTAAATGTTTAAACCCTGGCAACTAAGAAATTATTCATAATCCCTTATCACTAGATTATCACCTGCTAACAATTAATTTGAATGATTATTCAAAATTTTCGCAGCATGGAGTGAACCAGGGGCACTTTATTGCTTTCTATACATAATACACGTCGGGTTTATGGAACTTGTTGATTTAATATGGTTTCTTCTTTTTCGTCAACAATGTTTTGGCACCGTGGGCTATCAAGGGTGTGCCATCGGTTTTGTTCTAGCAATTTTTTATAACGGTCTTTATCGCACGAAAATGAGAAGACAATGGCTTTTAAAAGGAAGTTTGTTTAGCGACTATTGCATTCATCTTTTTTGTCACCAATGTGCATTATGTCAACAATATCGTCAACTTGAACACCAAAGATTTATCGTTTTTCAAGGTACCCTTTTTGCCTTTACATCAAACTATACATTAATTAGCGACATACAGTTTTGGGCGGATGTCTTTAATTTGGGAAATTGTCTTTCTACTCCCCGGTAAATGTATGAATGTTTATATCTCATCTCCTCAATATCTCATTATCTCGCATTTGGCGGGATTAGGTATGGTTGTTGTAATTGTACTTTATGTATTAAAGTTATACATAGACATATATGGTTTTGGTTTTTTTAGGATGGGAGAGAAATAAGGAAAGGTATAGACAAGCAATGGCTACAACGTATCCGCAAGCACCTCCCACGGTACAAGAGGTGTTAAGTTAAAGAAAACACGAGTAAATTATAATGTATATGTGTTTATTAAAGCATAACTGAATTTAACTGGTTGTAATCTTATTAAAGGTTGTTTAGTGTGTAAGGTTTAGATCTTATCAGGCTTATGTTTTTGGACTATGAGAAAAATATGTTCTAAATGAATATCGTGAATTGGGTGGAATGTTGAATTTTGGATTAAATAGTAGGTGGATCCTTCAATAAAACATTGTTCCAAAAGTATTCGGTCGAACTGGTCGACTTTGGTTAAATGGGATCGAGTTGGAAGTTAATAAAAACACACACTGAGTAAAAGAAGATAATATATAAATAGAAACTGGTATAATGTTAAGGTCTCGCACCTAAACAGTATAAGTCTATGGTTACTAATATTATCTAAAATATTTTTTATACTTTTCAGCTCGTAATAGGTTTAAAGTAAAAAGTAGAAAAGTAAAGAATTAAAATTAAATGAAAATACTAAGGAAATAACAAATATATGGAGGATATGTTGGATATGACACCTAGGTGACAAAGAATATAAACTTCAATTTACGTAGTACACACAGATTAGGACTAGGGGTGTAAACGAGTCGAGTCGAGTCGAGTTCTGCCAAGCTCGAGCTCGAAACTCGACTCGATACTCGGCGAGCTTCTATTTTTAAGCTCGAACTCGACTCGGTGAAAATATCGATACTCTCGAGCTCGACTCGACTCGGCTCGAAATTTTTTAATTTTTTTGAAAATTTACGTTTTTGTTGTAAATATGTATATGGAAAAGGGTAAAAAGGTAATTATGTATATGGAAAAGGGTAAAAATGTAATTAAATAAAAGCTCGATAAGGCTCGCGAGCCTAGCGAGCTGTGTATTTTGAAACTCGAACTCGACTTGAAGACTTACTCGAGTAGCTCGAGCTCGAGCTCGACTCGGTTCACAACGAGTCGATTCCGAGTTTTTTCGAGTCGGTCTCGAGTAACTCACGAGCTATCTCGACTCGATTACAGCCCTAATTAGGACCATTAGGTATCTACAAGACTACATGTATGTTGTCCTGGATTCTCACAACATCAACTCATCAACAGAAAAATAAAGAATAATCGGAATTTAGTAAATTAACTGATTAAAAGGAGTTCATACAGTTTTTTAAAAATTTAGTTGAAATGATTGGTCAAACAGGTCCAATAGCAAAAAAAATAAAAATAAAGGTAAATTATTAGATCGGTGTTTAAAGCTCGGTTGGAACCGGAGGGACATAAAAACCCAGCTAAACTAGCCGGGCAAACTACAAAAAATCATTTTTTAAATAATTAGATAAATAAAATACACATGTATATTTTATATAGATATTGAAACTCAAATACGATAAATAGAATTTGCAAAGTTTTTTATTTTTATAATATTTATTTTGTATTTTTTTAGTTTTTTGGCATTTATACACCATTTATACTACCTCCGTATCAAAATAAGTGATACATTTGAAAAATTACGGTTTTTAAGGCAAAATATTGAGAAATGGTTTAAAATTGATTAAAGTGGATAGTTAGTAGATAATAAGTCCCACTTCTTTTGAACAAAATAATATTAATGGTGTTTAAAAGTAAAAGTAAGGGTAAATGAGTAATTTCACTTTATTAAAATAGATAGTTAGTGGAGAATGTGTCCCACTTTTTTACCAAATAAGGTAAGTTTTGGAAGTATATCACTTATGGTTAGACTATCCCCATTAACAACCCAACCCAACCTCATCTTTTTAATAAAAAATAGTTTCTCTCACTTCCACCTACACAACCCAATCCAACCTAATTTTTCACACACATCAACAACCCAACCCAACCTAAACCAAACTACCAATAAGATAATTACATACTATATTAAAAAAAAACAAAAAGTACACAATTTGAGTGACCCAAGGTAGTGACCCAACCCCAACCTTGGTCCTCTTCCACAACCTAGGTCACCACTTTTTGGTGACCCTCTTCCCTTTTTATTATTATTTTATTAGGTGATCCAACCCCAATTTTTACCAATGGGAGTAGTCTTACATCATAAATACTCAAAGATTACTATCATCCGATTCAATAAACAGCTAATCTGGTTTGAACAGTTGAACAATAATTTTTTTTAATTTAAGTTATTATTTAATGTAGTTTTCCATGTATTAGAAGGATGAGTGTCTACTTGTGGAGAAAATGCAAGCAAAAAGGAATCCAGACTTACAAATCAGCACATTCGCATCAATACTCCATTACATCTTCATTTCATTTCAGTCTTCTTAATTTTCAAATTTGGGGGTGTTTTTCAGATTCGAAATCTGTTCTTCAACACCGTGAGCCACGATGACGGGTGAACTTTCAGAGTGCAGGTAAATAAACCTACTCATGATCGTTACATACATTTGGTTGTTCTATTCTTTTGCATAGTCGTTTTTCACCCGTTTGATGATTTTATTTGAACTGATTGCTAGATTTATCATTGCTATTAACTCCGTTGTTTTTGCACGCAATTTAGATGTTATTTGAGGAATTGCTTATTGATTCTGTTATTAACTTGTTGATTGTGTTAGAACTTAGATTGCTAAGTCGGATCACATGATTTATTAGGATATAATACTTTTGAGAGATGGTTGGTCTAATAGAATCGACAATTCGATATAAGCATCCACTCTTACGATTAAACACTAAACTGATAGCTAATTAGTGGGAGTTTGGATGTCTGTATAAACTCAGTTTTCATTGTGTGCATAAAACTTAAAAGTGATTATGATTATGATTTGTGATTATAAGATCAATATAAGATTCACACTATGAAAATTGATTATTGGGATATATGTAAACCTACCTATAGGTGGCTTTAATCAACCAATTACCTGAGTATGACTTATTCTTCATTTTGCAATAATCATCATATGGTATTTTGCACAGCAAATCTGCATTTGCTGCACTTGAAGCAGTATTATTCGATGTTGATGGAACTCTTTGGGATTCAGATCCCATCCACCACAATGCTTCAAGAGGGTTTCCTTCCACTTTAAACGGTTTATAAAACTTATTTCTAAAATGTTTTATGTTAACAGATAGGTTTCAATGGTGGTGTTCCAATAGATGAAGAATTTATTTGTTCAAAATATTGCTGGAAAACATAATGATGACATTGCAGCTGCTCTTTTCCCTGATGATCCCAAGGGGTATAAAATTTTGTGACGATAAAGAAAACTATTTTTGGAAGTAAGATCACTTTTTAACACTTCATCTGTGTGTGTGTGTGTGATTTTGGTGTCTTATATTTTATTTTTGTATACAGGTTGGTCAAGGAAAAAGTTGAACCCATAAAGGGTTTATACAAATTAACAAAATGGGTTGAAGATCACGGGTTGAAACGGGCTGCTGTTGCTAATGCCCCAAGGCCAAATGCTGAGCGCCTGAGCTGATGGATTTCAACTCTTGGTTTAACTGATTTTTTTCAGTTGGTTTAACTGACAAAAGCTATTATAATTTACTAGGTTAAAACCCGCGCGATGCGGTGGGCTGCGAACTATATATTCCTGGCGATTAAAAGTCCATTGGTTACATATTTGTATAACAAATACAATACATAACCATGAAAACTGTGTATAAAATAGAGGTAGAATAATAAACCTAATTAAGTATAAAATAGAGGGATAAAAAGGTATGTGTATGCGTATTAGTCATCATGTAAAACCTCTCGATACACCACGTTTGGTGTGTAAACTCCGTCGAGATTTGAAGTTTTTGCTGGAGTTACCAATACTTTTGTATTGTCATGTGAAATTCCTCTTGAAAGGGCAGCGTAAAGTTGCCCATGCGAGAACACTGATTCCGGCAGATAAACGCCAACATTGAGAATTGTCTGTCCTTGGGGCTATATTGATTGTCATAGCAAAGCTTAGCCTATAACACGTGATAATCACGGGCGGCCTATAGAAATTGTTACAAACTAAATATATTAACCAAAGTAAAAAAATGATATAATATTGAAGCAGTTGTCCATAGTCTGCTTGAAATAAAATAAGATAAAATAAAACACATTTACAATAGTATAACTAATGGGATAATATGGTTGGAAACGTTCCAAAAATTAAATCTTTTAAAAGAAATAGGAGGTCACAAACTAAGCAACAAAGTTGAAGCCTTTTCAGTTCAATAGCTTAAATAAGAATTTTTTTTCATAAATAATGTTAATTTCTAAAAATCTTTTACAAATAATGCATTTATTTTCCCCTTCTAAAAATAGGGTAGCTGATATCCCCGAAACCGGTTCTTAACTAAAAGTCGGCCTCCCGGAGACCGGTTTTTCTCCACCTGACAACCGGTTTTCCCGATACCGGTTTTTACCATACATGGAATCGCCGAGACCGGTTTTCGCTCCAGGTCTATTTTAGAACGGCTATATATTACTCCCTTTTACACATTTCAAAACCAAAAAACCCATCAAACATTTCTCCCAAGACACTTCAAAAAAAAATTGCTATTTGGGAAAGCAACTTTGCAGAGTTGCCTGCGTACATTGATATTTTAACGAACTCAAAACCTTCCACAGTTGTTCACTGGTTACTTAGACCGAGTACCAATGAAAATTTGAAAATTTATTTTTTGGGCTTCAAGATGCATTTTTTTTGTGTGTTGGGAGATTCAATAGTAGTGGTTATAAAATGTTATCTGAATTTCAGAGATAACCTTCTTATCCTAACATAAACTATTGAATTTTTTTTTAAATTAATAATAATATATACTTCATTAAATTTTACATAAGTAGTTTTATGAAATATATATATTTTTATTAGATCAAGATAACTTACCTCTTAGCATATAAATAGAACATAATTGAAATAAAAATTTATTTTATACGTAAAAAATGTTATATCTAAAATCCCGCCGCAATGCGCGGGTATAACATTGCTTGTTAATAACAATATAAGGCTCAAAGCAAATGCAGTGATATTAAATCATCCGGCTCTTCATGTTTTTCGATTTATTAGATCCTCCCCATTAATAAAATAGTTAACTAAAGTTGTAACACCCCAAGTTTTAATACAAAACATTTGCCCAAAATAAATCATTTTCCATAAATAGAAGAACTATTCCAAAATATGGATTTACAAAAACTTTTGGTATGAAAATCAGAGTAATAAGTTTGGTGTTATAAAATAGATCAAAACCAAAGCTAAGCATAAATCCAATCTAAGTTCTTCTACTCTAGGCCCCGCATCTCTATCCATGCGTACCTAAACCTTCGATCCTGAACCTGAGTACATAGCAAAACAACAAGGAGTACGTGAGACAAAAACGTCTCGTGAGCTACATGGGTTTAGACCCAATAATAATAATAATCATAACGCATGCAAACAAATGTACAAGTAATTCGTTCATCTATCTAGTCACCCTATGGTGACTCCAAACCTTGCTTCCCTAGCAACACATATCTAGTTATCGGGTTGCCCCCGAACTAACTAGCAACGCTATCGTGCCTAACTATCGGGTTGCCCCCGAACTAGCTAGAAGCACCAATATATCCAACTATCGGGTTGCCCCCGAACTAGCTAGAAACACTATCCTATCTAACTATCGGGTTGCCCCCGAACTAGCTAGAGACATCACCATGTCTAGTTATCGGGTTGCCCCCGAACTAACTAGCATCACATCATCTTGTTCTCACCATAACTCAAAGGTTATGTCAATCTAGCTCTCAGCTATCACATTCATCATCAAACCAGTTAGTTAAATATTAACAATAATACATAACTAACTAATCAACTATAAGTCTACTCAATTAAGCAATTAGACCGTAACACAAGTATAAAAATGTATTTCAAAGGCTATGTACTCGATAAAGTCCACACGTACTCACCTTAGCAATATAATGCTCCAACCGTGTTCTTGACACCAAAACCCTTGCTTCCACAATTCGGTCAAACTTCCAAGACTTCACCAAAAGCCTAATACAACAATCATACAATATTCAACATCACATACTACTAATAATGTATCCATTTATCACTAGATACCCTCAACTAACATTTCCCCCAATTATGGTGATTTACCAAACCCTAGGTTTAACCAACCCTTAAGATTCTTACAAATCGAAATCATACACTTGTTTCCTTTGTTAATATAACATCTATTAAGTGTATACACCATTTATTCACCATAAACCATAACCCCCAATAACTAGGGTTTCAAACTCATCCATCAAAATACATAGATCTTGAGCTACAAAGATCAAGGAGTGAAGATATACATTTAATCTTCACTTTGAAGTGAAATCTACCAAGCTTTGATGAACAAATCGACCCAAATCAGCTCTTGCACTCGAAAATCGCCAAGGAGAAAACTAGGGTTTTGGAAATGCATTAAATGAGCCAAAACCCGACTTTAATATTGTCGTCAGGAGTTCGCGTCGCGAACTCCACTTCGCGTCGCTAACTTTGTGTGTCGTGACCAGTTCCCGATCGCTAACTCGTCGTGAACTCGATCAGCCAAAGTGTCACAATCCCTGATGGATGTTCCCGATCGGGAACACCTAGTTCGTGCCGCGAACTTGCCTACGCAGCAGGGCTGCACTTTTCGGTCTAGGTCTCGACCCGGTTTCGTCCATAACTTCCTCATACGGTGTCCAAATGACACGAAACCAATTCCTACGTTCTTTAAACGATTTATCCTTATTTATCATATTTTTATACAATTTATTTATTTACAAATTTCGGGTCGTTACAAAAGTAACTATAAAACCTTCAACATAAAAAGGTATTTCATGTTATTGTATTTCTACGAGGTTTATATTTATAAGAAATAAGTGTAATTGTATTTCTACTGAGCTCTTGATCACTTAATTTTTTTAAAAAATAAGAAACAAAATACAGAAGTTATAATAACAAATTAATCACAACAAATTAATCACTTCTCTATGACAAGACCACCCTAGTTTTATTGCTTCAGGAGTTCCTATTCCCGCTCTCAGATCTCCAGCCGCCTAAACCTAAGATTAACAAATATCCATAAAAAATAATACACGTGAATTCGGAATTAAAAGAAACTGGTGACAATGTGACATGCTTTTTTCTAGTTTCTACGAACCAATGGTTTTGGGTTGCTCATGTAGTTATTGCTCTAAAAAAATTAAAGCATCTTCAATTCCAGAAATCAACACGAATCATATGGATCTGAAAATACAAATTAAAAAAAAAAAATAAAAGCTTAAAAGACTTATGTATAAAAATATTCAAAAGATTAAGAGACTTACATATCTATCCCCCAAAATGCAGCTCAATTCCAGATGTTGAAGATGGCTACAAGATCCACTTAACATAAAAAAGTTAATAAATTTGATATTAAGAAAAGAATTATATACCTCAAAACAATTGTAATAATGCATGTTAAAATTTTGAAATTATATAGTAAAATTAGGATGCATCATCATCCTTGATTCTGATATTTGTTAGCAAAGTGATAACATAATATAAACTCTACAATTTAATGTTCGTGATTTTTTAATTAATTTATAAATTGACAGCCCTAAGTTAGGGCTGTCATTATCAAAACCATAATTATTATTACTTTTAATGGTATAAAAGAATTAACTTACGTAAACACAAAGGGTCAACTTTTCCATCTTTTAAAGTTTAACATCTTCTAATAAAGTATGGGCTCTGTACAAAAAAACCATGTTCAACGATTTGATAAAGATATATGTTGATGTACAACCGTTAGTTACTTAATCAGGCTAGTTCAGTTTATTCTTACATAAAAAAGACATGGTTACTACAACCCGTGACTTGATAATTGAACTACGTACACTTACCCAAGATTAGACCGCAACATGTGAAAGTGAAACATCATCTAGATCTTGAACACACGTATATTAAAAAAAGAACATAAATTAATATTAATGACTTGAGACATAATTTGATAAAATATTTAATTCCAACATTATTAAATTAGTTAAAGCAAACATATATACAACTAATTAATACGTTTTCGGAATTGTGATGTGATTTACGAAAAATAATAGAAACAATAATAATAAACTTGTGATTTCGGAAGGTATTTATACGAATAAAGCTGTTTAAAAAAACGACCGGAATTAATGGTTTGATTTCCATATTTTCTGATTTATATTAATCACATTTCCTTTAATATAATTCCATAACATGGTAAACTATTAGAATCACGCCTAATTAGAAGTTTACATATTTCCATTCAATTGAAATACATGATATAAATTCTGATTTGCTTTCCATATTTTCCGAGTAATATTAGGCGTGATTTTCCTTTAGGCATTTAATAAGAAGAAACATTGCAAATGTGGTGTATCGAGAGGTCTTACATGATGCATAATATACTTGATAATTCTTCCCCATGTATGATTTTTTTTTTCAAAACATGTAATTTAACAAATTTTAAACGCCGATAAGTTTTCAATGTAGTTTTATACATATTTCATTCCCAACTATCAGTCATTTGTATAATAATCGTTATACAAAAACATGTACACGAACACCATCAACATCGTCGCGGAATAGATGTATCAGTGTACCCGCCGCCTCATTTGTGCGGGTACCCTACTATATATCAAAACATGTAACCAAACAACATTTCAACGACAATGCTAATTCTTGCTTTTTACCTCTATTGTATACACAGTTTATGATTATGTATTGTATTCGTTATAAAAATATGTAACCAGTGGACTTTTAATCGCCAGGTTTATATATTTCGCAGCCCGCCGCATCGCGCGAGTTTTATCCTAGTATAGTAAAATTAGGATGCATCATCATCCTTGATTAAATATATACGTACAAAACAATCATTAAATCATATATAAATGAAATTTTAATGTTACGTGACTGGAAATAAGTAGTTGAAATCATTAATATTACCCGAATTTTTGTAAATAAATAAATTATTTAAAAATATGATAAATAAGGATAAATCGTTTAAAGAACGTAGGAATTGGTTTCGTGTTATTTGGACATCGTATGAGAAAGTTATGGACGAAACGGGTCGAACCCGGGTAGTAAACGAGAAGGAAAAGAAATTCAAGGAAGGCTGCTGTAACGCTTCAGTTAGTATTGATTTCGTTAGTGCTGATCAGTTACTGCTGATTAGGGGTGAGCATTTGGACCGAAAAAACCGAACCGAACCGAACCGAAAACCGACCGAAACCGAACCGAACCGAAACCGATAACATGTTATCGGTTCGGTTTCGGTTTTGAAAATTCATCGTTATCGGTTATCGGTTCTATCGGTTCGGTTCGGTTCGGTTTTCAGAAAAGGAAGAACATTTGGCCTAAAATAACCGAACCGAAACCGAACCGAACCGAAACCGATAACATGTTATCGGTTCGGTTTCGGTTTTGAAAATTCATCGTTATCGGTTATCGGTTCGGTTCGGTTCGGTTTTGGCCCGATAAGCACCCCTACTGCTGATTTCCGTTAGTGCTGATCAGTTACTGCTGATTTCCGTTAGTGCTGATCAGTTAGTGCTGATTTCCGTTAGTGCTGATCAGTTAGTGCTGATTTCCGTTAGTGCTGATCAGTTACTGCTGATTTCCGTTAGTGCTGATCAGTTAGTGCTGATTTCCGTTAGTGCTGATCAGTTACTGTTGATTTCCGTTAGTGCTGATCAGTTACTGCTGATTTTCGTCTGGAACACCTTAAATACGAGATTTTGACCATTTAGTGCCAAACTTGAAACCCTAACTCTCTCTCTCTCTAAGTTCTTATACATATTTTGAGTGGAAAAGGTCATATGAAGCCGATTTTGGGGTCCGAATCAACTGATTTTGCTTCTATTGTTGAAGATTAAGGTAAATCTTCACTCCTTGATGTTTATTACTTTAGATCCATGGAAGTAAAAGCTTGGATCTCGAACCCTAGTTCTTAGGGTTTTCTTAAATGGTGAAATAAAGGTTGTATACACTTGGTAGATGGTATTTTAACAAAGAAAACAAGTGTATGGTTAAGATTTGTAAGAATCTTAAAATTGGTTAAACCTAGGGTTTCGAAAATCATCAAAATTGGGGGAAAGTGTTATCAAAGGGATTTCTAATAATAAAAGGGTGTATTACTAGTAGTATTTGTTGTTGAACCACTTGTGATTGTTGTATTAGGCGTTTGGTGAGATCTTGGAAAGTCGATTGATTGTTGGAGCAAGAAATTGGCGTAAAAAAGCACAGTTGGAGCATTATTTGCTAAGGTGAGTACATGAGACTTTTAAACTGGGTACATAGCAAAGAGTTTTGAAATACATATGATTTTTTATGGGTCTTTATTAATAAATGTGTTTAATAAAGATATGATTGAAAAGATGTAAAAATGTAAATACTAGACTATCTAAGTATGTCTAAAATGATTGATGATTTTGAAAGAGATCATGATAATGAAAAGTGATTAATAGCTAATTATTAATATGATGTATGATATTTGGTTTATTAATAATATGCATTAATAAAACTAATGATGATGATATTAAGTAAAGAGTATTGATTAGTACATTATACTAATAAAAGTGATGAATGAATGTATATGAAAATGAATATGGTGTGACTTGTAATAAATATATATATATAATAGTCAAGGAAAAGATAAAATGATTATGATGTTGATAAATAAGAAATGAATCTTATGAATTAAGTAAATGTGATTGCTTATGATCGAGTCCATGGGACTATATGGGTACGTTCACACTATGGTGAAGTAATTATATTTAGTTATGTTTAGATAACTAACTTGTTTGATGATAGATGTGATAGCCGAAGGCTTTGATTGACATAACCTTTAGGTTATAATAGGAGACAAATGGTGGTGATGCGGGGGATCCCCGGTCACTGAGCGGTGGTATATATGTTTATACACCGAGTGTATATATGTTTATACACTAAGCACACGGGTGTTTATGAGTGATAGATTTGGCGGTGATTCGGGGGATCCCCGGTCACTTTGGATGGGGCGGATTGGGCGTCGACCCATGGACCATCATGTGATAGGAGGGTTGCTACCGGACGAGATCCGGCTAGAAGTCGGGTAACGGTAGATTTGGTGATTCCCAGTTGCCGTTACCATAAGACTTATTAAGGCGGGGATCCCCGATTAATAAGTACGTGAGATGATGTGTTATTTGGAGATGTTCCGAATAACTAGATGTGATTGCTAGGAAAGCAAGATCGATAGGTCACAATAGGGTGACTAGATGTATGTTGACGAGATATATATATGTTTATGTATATGTGTTATATTGATATTATTGGGGTCTAAAACCCATGTATCTCACGAGACTATTTTGTCTCACGTACTACGTTTGTTTTGTGGCTATGTACTCAGGTACAGGTTTGAAGTGATAGAAGGTTGCACTAGAAGTGGCCTAGAGATGTTTAGCTCGGGAGCTCATAGGTAGATCCTGTTGCCTATGGTTTTGATATACTTGATGACACCGTATTTTTGCATACTCTGATAAAGGTTTCAAAGTTTTTGTTAAACTGTATTTTGGACAACATGATGAATGTTGGAAAATTGTATTTTAAATGTTTTAAAAGATGTTTTAAAAATACGGGTGTTACATTTAGTGTTCGCGAACAAGGGTAAGAAACATAAATGAACACAAACGAACATATACGAACAAATACAAAGTGTAGGAAAATGAACCTTAACGAACACATATAAACGAACATAAGTGAATTAACTGAATTGAACAAGAAACCCTAAACCTAATGGCTTTATATATTTATGTTTATTTTATTTTATTTTATTTTAATTATATTTATATAATATTATAAATATTACTTTATATTTAATTCAAGAATAAACGAACCTTAACGAACATATATAAACGAACGTAAACAAACGAACACGAACGGGTGTTCACGAACGGATGTTCACGAACGTAAACGAACGAACGGGCCTTTGTTCGTGTTCGTTTGTTTAGCTAAACTAACGAACATAAATGAACTCCCGCCGAACGGTTCACGAATGATTCGTTGAACGTTCGGTTCGTTTACAAGCCTAGTCATCGTTATCAAAACTCATTTAATAATTGTACAAGAAATAAATTCACTCGATGATTTAAACATCACATAAGTTATTACATACACTATATTATACAATATTTAAGAGAAGCTATACAAATACAATAAAATAATGATAGTTTTTTTTAGTTTATAAATCACTTACCATCTAAACAAACGTGCATTTTCCTTTGTTATTTTTGTAAAGTGCTCTAAAAAGAAATAAAAAAGAGTTACTTAGTATTTTTTGCTCTTTTGATATTTTGTTATGAATTTGTGTAGTAATAACTTGTTTGACCCGTTTAAATGAGTTAACCATGTCAAATGTGTAGGGGTGAGCATGGGGCGGGTTGGAGCGGTTTTTCACTAAAACCAAACCCCGAACCGCAAACTTCGGTTTTTAAGAACTAGAAACCGTTCGGTTTCGGTTTTTCGGTTTCGGTTTTTCGGTTTTTCTTAATAAAGCGGTTCGATTTCGGTTTTTTTTTCGGTTTTTTGTTTTCCTTAAAATTTATCAGTTTGTTAACTTAAAAGTTATGATCCAAACTTTAGTATTTATGTAGTTATAAGACCTGAAATATAATGAAAAAAAAACATGTGAAAAATAACAAATAATATGATTTAATTAACCACACATCAATTGATGTGAGAGCTTGTGTATTTATAATAAGAGATTACAAGAGATAAATACAACATTTGAAATACATAATTATCTTAAATACATAATTATTTAATAATAATATACTTCAAACTTACTTTTAAATAGTTAAAGATTAAATCTTTTATAAATATATAAATATTTTTACAAAATTTGGAATATATATATATATATATATATATATATATATATATATATATATATATATATATATATATATATATAGCGGGGCGGTTTTTTCGGTTCGGTTTTTCGTATGCACCCAAAAACCGCTCCAAACATTCGGTTTATCAAAAAATCAAAACCGCTAACCTCGGTTTTTCAAATGGTTCGGTTTTTTCGGTGCGGTTTTTTTCGGTTTTTTCGGTTTCGGTTCGATTTTTCGGTTTTTGTGCTCACCCCTACAAATGTGTTAGGAGTATCAATCCGACCTGAACTAACACTCCTAATTTAAAAGCTATAAGCTAAGTACAATTTTGTTTTTATCATACATTAAAAGTTATATACTTATTTCGGTCTAAAAATAATTGAAATAACGCTATTATATTACAATCGGATATTGTGATCTCAAATAAAATAATCAAATTCAAAAACTATTTTTCAAAATCACATTTCGTAATGACTGCTTATCTATTCGAAAAATATATATAATCTGTTTTACCCTAAATGAAAACTTATGACTTTTGTATTAGGGTAAATTACAGTTTTTGTCTCTGACCTTTTTCGGATTCGGGATTTTTGTTCCTAAACTTTTTTATTCTGTTTTTTTGTCCTTTATGTTTTTAAAATTCTGCAGATTTGTCCTTCCGTCTATTTTTGGCCGTTAACTGACGAAATTTTAATCAATTTCCCAAAATTACCCCTATCATCATCATTATCATCATCAAAAAACCCTTTCAACCCAAATGTGTTCTTCATGTATTCTTCAAAGCTAGGTCTACAAACGAATGTGAAGGTCGGAGATTGATCGGAGATGGTGACCAGAGCTAAATCGAACACCCATTATCACCACCGCCACCGATTCATCACCACCACCACCACTGATTGATCACCACCGCCACTGATTCATCACCACCACCACCACCACCACCACCACCACCACCACCACCACCACCATTGATTCATCGCCACTGATTCATCACCACCACCACCACTGATTCATCACCACTACCACCACCACTGATTCATCACCACCGCCACTGATTCATCACCATCGCATCATTTCTTTCAGAACCAGTGAATAGTAGGGATCAAATTTCTTTCAGATCTGAGATTTGAAACACCATCGCACCATCTCAGATCTGAAACACCATCGCACCATCGCCACTGATTCATCCACATGGTGGTAATTTCGTCAGGTTTGCGTTTGCCTTTTCTATTCCAACTTTTCGTTCTTATGCGTTTAATGATTTCCACATGGTGGTAATTTCATCAGGTTAGGGTTTGTAATTTGTAGGAATTTTGTAATTTAGGATTATGGTTCATTAGGTTAGGGTTTGTGAAGAAGATGAAGAAGATGAAGAATGGTGAAAATGACCAAAATGCTCTCACATGCCTTGCATTTTTCGTCATTTAAGGGCCAAAAATAGACGGAAGGACAAATATGCAGAATTTTAAAAACATAAAAGACAAAAAAACAGAAGAAAAAGTTTAAGGACAAAAACCCCGAATCTGAAAAATATTAGGGACAAAAACTGTAATTTATCCTTTGTATTACTACATCCGGTGACTTTTTTTATGTTAGAAATTTGAAAACTTGTTAAAAAAAGATAGTAGAAAAGCAGTCGTTTTATGGAAATCAATTTTTAAAAAAGTCTACAAGATGTAGACAAAAACAAAGTGGCCTTTGACTACCAGATATACAGCGACATGCATCAAATCCCATCTCAACTTAAATCTCCGCCGTCCACGTGTACCAAAGTGAATATTTTACAACGAAGTACTTAAATATTTTACCTAGGGTTTACTGCCAAGTCAAAGTTACAAATGCAGAACTAAGAGCATCTCAATGGTTAACTTCATACAGAGTTATTGTGTTTGCCACATCAACTATCTACTAATAAAAATAAAGCGAAAACAACTAATCTAGATAATAGATGGTTAGAATAGTGTAATGATCCTATGTCTTGTTTTTAATTTCCTTATTTTGTAATTGTAATTTTATTTTCTAACTCCTTGCTAGTATTAATGAAGCCATTCAAAAAAAAAAAAAACTATCTACTAACAAAAAGCCTATTTATAATAAGCATCTCCAATGATTAACCTTTCAAAAAGTTTTTTCTTATTAATATTACTAGTTTACCTTTATGTATCTCAAACGTTTTATAAATGTCCCTCATATATAATTTAACCATTTTTATAGTATTTTATAATACTTAATATACCACAAAATAACAAAACTTATCATCATTCTTGTTCTTTATAAAAAAATATTAAAATATGACAAAATTATCATTTATAGTTATAAAAATAATAAAAAAATTCATATATAAGTTTATTTAGGGTTTAAATGTAAAATTAGTAAATATGAGGACTAAATAAATCAAATATTGAAAGATAATTAAGAGGTTATGGAAGAATAACTCATTGAAAAAAACTTTTAAAAAAACCCTTCACTCCAATAGCAAAAAGTCATCCAAAGACTTATTTAAATAGTAATAAGTTTTTGAAAAAGTTCTCATTGGAGATGCTCTAAGAGCATCTGTAATGATTAATCTATTATAATGAATTATTAGTTTTGCCATATCATTTAATAATCTATTAATTAAAAAGTTCTTCAATGGTTAACTTTTCCAAAACAAATTTCTTATTAATATTACTAATTTACCTTTAACTATATCAAATGTTTTATAAATGCCCCTCACTTATGTAGTTTAACAACTTTTATAGCATTACAAAACTTGAACATTTTTTAAAAATGTCCCTTAATCATCATGTGTGATATTTCTTGTAAAGTATTGAAATATGATAAAGTTATAATTTATAGTTATAGAAATAATAAATAATTCACATATAAATATATATATATATATATATATATATATATATATATATATATATATATATATATATATATATATATATATATATATATATATATATATATATATATGGGTTTAAAATGTAAAATTATAAATATAGGGAATAAAAGAATCAAAGATTGAAAGATGACTAAGTGGTTGGAGAAAGAATAAGTGGTTGGAGTGACCTCCTAAAAAAATTATTTATTCTATGGTAAAAAATCATTTTAGAGGTTATTCAAATAGTAATAATATATTAAAAAACGTCTCATTGGAGACAATGATTGTTTACATGTAAAAACATAACTTTTAAAGACTACATTAATTATACTTTATCACAAGTTAAAAAAATTTCTCACTTAAATTTTTTTAATTGGTTAAAACTTAAAAGTAGATTAATAATTTAATACATATTAAAATAGAAAGATGTATAATAAAATTGAGATGAAAGGAGTAATTATTTTATTTCATAAAAATATTAAATATCTAGAGATATACTGTATAATATTCAATAATACAGAGTAATAGATTAAACATTAACTAATACGTAGTAGTTTTTTTAGATTTGTTCACATAGAAAACAAAATAGTTTTATTAAATACATTATACTAATAAGAGATAATATTAGTTCTTAGTAAAAACTTTTATTTATTTGATAAATATATATGTTTAAAATAAAGCATGAAATTATGGATACGATTAATAAATTTTACAACTCGGGAGAATAAAATAAGACAAATTTTTCGTATTTATTAAGAAGATTTACAATTTTCTAGAGTTTTATTACTCCTATTTCATTTTACTTAATTAGATGAAACTCGTTTTTTATGAGGAAAATTTTCTTCCTATTTAAAGCAAAGTCTTCTCTCTCTTTAAATTTTTAACACCATGAGCCCATTTTCTCTCACTAAAACTTCTTGATTCACACACACTGTGTGTGTATTCAAAAACAATAATTTGTTGCAAAAATAAGTAACAGTGGTGTGAATCAAATGTGATGGGAGGTGGATTCTCGCAGCTCCTCCCCTGCTTCAATCCGGCGGACAAACGGCGGAGTGATTCACAAGAGCTGGTTTTCACGGCTACCGAGCCCTTAGACGAAACCCTAGGTCACTCCTTTTGTTATGTTCGTTCATCAGCTCGATTCGTTTCACCAACTCACTCAGATCGTTTTGTTTCTCCATCGCAATCTCTACGATTCTCTCCGCCGCATGAAACTTCATCCACGAGATCGCGGCAACCGTACGTCATCTCGGAGACCGGATTTAAAGCGATTTCAGGTGCCTCGGTAAGTGCGAATACCTCAACTCCGCGTACTGTACTTCAGTTAGAGAATATTTACGATGATGCCACTGATTGTGTTGGTGGTGGAGTCAAGTCTAGCATAGTCAATGGCTTTGAAAGTACGTCTTCGTTTAGTGCTCTCCCGTTGCAACCTCTGCCACGAGGACACTCTGCTAGGGTTGCATCTGGTCAAATGGAGAGAGCATTTTTCATGTCTGGTCCGATCGAGCGTGGGGCTTTATCTGGTCCATTGGATTCAAACATCGATTCAGCTAATAATGGCATCCCGTTCTCTGCTCCCCTTAATGGCGGTATGTACCTCAAAAAGAGAAGGAAAATGATTCCTGGAATTCGGAAGGCATTCAACCGGAATTTCCCTAGGCCTTGGGTAGTTCCTGTACGGGGTGGCCGGAAGGAATCTCCGGCAGGGGGAATGGCAGATGAATCGGAGATGAAGAAGGATAGGGATGTTCAGTGGGCTTTGGGGAAAGCAGGGGAGGATCGGGTACACGTGGTTGTGTCAGAAGAACATGGATGGTTGTTTGTTGGAATTTATGATGGATTCAACGGTCCTGATGCTCCTGAATTTTTGATGGGGAATTTATACAAAGCCATGTATAAAGAGCTCGAAGGTTTGTTCTGGGATTTAGATGATTCAGAGCAAGCTCAATCTTGTCCACCACAACAAGAACAAGAACAATCACAAACAATTGTTAATTCAATTCCAGATAATTCAGCCAATACAAACAAAGGGGAAGAATTAACAATTATGAAAAAGGTTTCATTTCAAACAGGTGAAGAAATCGTGATCAGGAGACGAAGATTACGGGAATATCTTGCAGAAGAGGAACCTGAAGATGGACTTGATCTTTCTGGTTCTGAAAGATTTGCATTTTCAGTAGACGATGCACTCAGTATAAGCAAAACCAGATCAGGAGTTAATCGAAGATCATTATTATTATCCAAATTGAAAAATGGATTCACTAAGCATAAAGATGGTAGTAAACTATTTGCTTGGAAATTTGGACTGAATCCCAAAGAGCAAAAAGAAGCCGAAAACAGATCAGAAGAAACAGGTAATGTTGTTAAAAGTGGCAGGAAGAAAAAAACCGGTCCCGTTGACCATAAATTGGTGTTGACCGCAATGTCAAGGGCTTTAGAAGTAACCGAACTTGCATATTTAGATATGACTGATAAGGTTATGGATCAATATCCTGAACTTGCACTTATGGGCTCATGTTTATTGGCTGTTTTGATGAGAGATGAAGATGTTTATGTGATGAATTTAGGAGATAGTCGAGCTATTGTTGCACAACGTGATGGACCTGAAGAAGTTGGTTCATCTAGTTTAGGTGATAGTGTGTTAATTGAAGGTGTAGTTAAGGAAAATGATATGACAGATGAAGTTTCTGGTCAAGATTGGCGGTTGACTGCTTTGCAACTGTCTACTGATCATAGCACAAGCATTGAAGAAGTAAGTTCTGAGTTTTAATTTAATGATTTAATCTTAGTTTTAAGAATTAACCAATTATTAAATTGTATTTGCAGGAAGTTACTAGAATAAAAATTGAGCATCCAGATGACAGTCAATGTATAGTAAATGATAGAGTCAAAGGTCGTCTTAAGGTTACTCGTGCTTTTGGGGCTGGATCACTCAAACAGGTTTGTTTCTTGAATTCTTGCTTCATTTTTATCTTTTTACAAATAATTATTTTTTAATTTTTATGCAAAAAATTCAGGCGAAATGGAATGATTCGTTATTGGAGATGTTTCGTAATGAGTATATTGGGAATGCACCTTACATATCTTGTATACCATCTCTTAAACACCATAATTTATGCCCAAAAGACCAATTTTTGGTTCTTTCATCAGATGGGTTATATCAGTATTTTAGCAATCAAGAAGTTGTTTCACATGTTGATGATTTTATGGAGAAATTTCCTGATGGTGATCCTGCTCAACACCTCATTGAGGAGCTTCTTTTACGTGCAGCCAAAAAAGCTGGTAATCTTCCTTACCTTTTTTTCATTTATTCACACTTTTTAAAAAAAATAAATTGTATCTTTACGTGTATTAAAGGGGTTGAGTTCAACCCACTGATTGTGAGAATGTGTAAATTTAGGTTGTATTTTGTTGCCAATGGGTTAAATGAGAATATGTTAAAAGGTCCTAAGTTGCTTTATTAAAAAAAAAATCATTTTGTTTACAAATAGCAATAGTTTTGGTTATCATTTTTAATATATTAATTAAGTAGAAAATTCAGATGAAATTAAAAAGTGTTGGTGACCTAATATGACCTGCCCATTTCCCCCACATGTATCACATATGGATGTTCTGATCTTCGCCCATGTACCTATAAATTGCTTGATTTATGTGTCATTCCAAACGAGTCAAATCACAAAATTTAACAAATAAGGGAATGTGTCAAATATTGGTCGTAATGTATTTTTATTAAGACGTACAAGGTTCAAAATTGTTTCATTGGAACATAAAAAAAATTATGTTTTAATTGTAAAAATGAAGTTTTTGTAATAGTTAATGATTTAATTACTCGTATAATGGATAAGAAAATATTTGTGGGCCAACCCGACCTGTTTTATTCACACATGTGCATGTATTTTTGGATATTGAATGGTGGGAGTTAAATTTCTTGGAACAATATTTTGGCCTTAGGTTTTCGGGTTAATGTTTTAATGGGGAATTTGTGTACAGGGATGGATTTGCATGAATTGTTGGATATTCCACAAGGCGACCGAAGGAAATACCATGATGATGTGACAGTGATGGTGATATCTCTGGAAGGAAGAATTTGGAAATCATCAGGAAAATACCTCTAATTCTAATTCTATAACCAAACAAACATCCCTAAACAATCTGGCCAAACGGAGTACAACGTGGGCCCGCACACGACCATGCCAACTGGGATCAAGAATCGGGTCACAGAAATTTGGTTGAAAAAATGCTGGTAATTTAGGTGGGTGGTAAAGGATGGATTTATTTTTATTTTGTGTTAGATTTTTGCATAGATGGGGGAAATCTTGTTTCATTAGTTAATTTTTCTCAACCTCAAAAGGGTTGTTGTTGTAAGTTAAGCCAAGGGGAAGGGGTTCTGTTTTTGTTACATTTATTGAGGAAATTTTACTTGCACAACTGAAAACGTGCAACTTTGATGGTGGATTCGATAAAAAAAAAAAAAAAAAACTATCTTATACAAGCGGAAAATCTTATAAATTCCATAACAACGTCGGATATATATATATAATTTACTATTACTATTACTATAAAGTATATACGACTTTGTATATAACTAAGTTAATCATTTTATCAAACTATATATTATATTTGAACATTAAGAAATATTAAACAACAAATAAAACATAGCATTCACAAACGTAAATGAATGAATGTTAACATACTATTTATTTAATTAAATGAATACAAAATCTTACACATATTACTAATTGTGATTTGCAGGTTTTCGTTAACTATGTCCTATCTGTAAATGTATCAAGTATAACTATTACTTCTATTATTTTCACAGTTGTTCCAAAGCAAAAGCATTATTGTGAATACGAAAGTAATTACAAAGAAAACACATCTTAGGAAGATCTTAAGAGACCCCGCTATCTAGATTAGCATGATAAGTACTACCTCATGAAAGTGTAAAGCAACTAATATTCTTTTAATAGTTTCATCTGACTTTTGATTAATGCTATCGATTCAGTCTATTTGATGACTCGAATTCGAGTTAATTTTTAAGGGTTTGTCTTAAAATTATAAGCATCAAATAAAACAAATGTATACCCATTATGAAAATAATAATATGTAAGCTTACCAAGGAATAAGATTATTCTATTATATTTACTATCATTTGTTCTTAAAAATGTAAAAAAATAGAAAATTTGGAGAGCTTCATAACAAATTTATTTACTTGTTATTTAACATTCTTGTAATCAATATTCACTTTATGCAACTTATTTCTATTTGTATAACAGGAAAATATCTTTAAAAAGGATTAAAAAAAATGCTAGTATATGGTTAAATTTTTTAAGGGTTTTGCTAATGACAGCTCTTAGGGCTGTAACTAACATGCATAAAAAGCTTGTACATTGATTAAAAAAGTAATATTCCTAAAATTCAGGGGGTTGTCTTTTGTGTATTTTGTCTTCTTAATGACAACCCTAAGGGTTATCATTAGCATTTTCCATTTTTTAATAAATACCATTCTCAATCATGACTGCCACTAATCTTCAGCTTTTGTCAACTCAGTGACACGTCAGACAATATATCTTCACTTTATATTTTTTGAGACACATTATAAAATACACACACAAGATTCTCACTTTTATTAAAATGGGTTCACAAGTCACAACATATGCTCCTCTTCCGTCGCCAAACCAAAAGCAACAACTGACTGTGATAACCGCAAGATCCATACCAACCACCAGTTTGCCATCGACAAAAAGAGCGGTCTTATACATCTAAGGTAACAATTATCATACGAGTTATCCTGTTAATTTTAACCCAACTTTACAACTTGCATGTTCTCGCACATCTACTCACGTTTTTCAAGTTTTGTCAAAGTAAATGTTAACAAGTATTTTAAGTTTTTAATTATAAGTTTTATTGCACTACAATACAAATTAAGATTGTTGAAATTTAGAGAAATAATATAGTTTAGTGAGTCGACCGCCCACATGCTTCAGTCAATTTCTACCGCTAGAAAATTCTTGTAGACATGTAATTTTGGACATATTTTACGAATTAAATATTTTATAACTTGACTTTATGTTTGAGACATATCAAAACTGGCTTTTGTATGCATTGGTATACACATCATTCAAATATTTTCGATTGCAAAGATATAAAACGTACATGCATGGGGTTTTCTGTGGTTACATGATTTAGGGGCATCTAAGTAATAAGCTCGAAGCTTTCGAAAAATAAATAATAGAAAAACAACCCTTAAGAGTGTAATGGGCGAGAGTGCAATGACCGATGTGTTGGGTTGGGTTCGGAGACAATGACCTGAAAGCATTGGACTCAACAAGAGACAAAGATAAGCTTATCTCTATCCTTTTCATTTCCCTATACATAAACACTTATAAGTTGAAACCATTGTTCCCCCTACCCCATTTCACACCTACCAACTAATTAACGGACCCAATAAATCAATTATAATACAAATTTTCATAACTACCTTCTTGACATAATGCAATAATTATAACAAACTATTCTTTTGTGTAATCTTTAATTATAAATTGTGTTCATGATTTGGTTCGATAGTTGGAAAATCATATATGTGATTTATGGTATGGGTACTCAAATCGCGTGGAACCAAAACAAGATGGTAATTACTCTGAAAACAACCTGATAAAAAATAATAGACAAATTAAATGAGAAAAAGGGAGTTAGCCATATCATATGGATTATGGAGGGCTTGGGTTGTCGTATCTGGATGCATTGGTTGGCTAAAGTAAATGCATTTTGCCCCCTTTCAAACTAACAAATTCTACATTATAATCTACAAAAGATAATGTCGATGTGCATAAAGTTGTTCAAACATTCACATGACAAACCAATGTTTTATTGACTTGTATTTTTGGTCAAAAGGTATATCATGATGACATCAGATAATGATTCAGAAGAAATAACAATAATTGTATAAAGTTACATGTTAATATTATAGGTAAATGTTCAAGGTAGTTCAAGGATTTTAGCTAGTTCCAAGAGACAATTAATACCTATAAGATCAAAAAAAAAGTCAAAGGTCAAGATCAAGATTTAAACCATACAAACACATGTGCTTCAATACATCAATACCCCACCCACCTCCGGCGGCGATGGGCGGCGGGCGGCGGCTGTAGGTGGCCGCCGACGGTGGTGACGGGCGGTGGTGGTCATGACTTGAAACACATGTGTTTGAAACAAATGTGTTTCACCTTTTGAAACACATGTGTTTTGAAAATAAAGAAATGTATATGTACATCCAAGCACATGTGTTTCATGACTTGAAACACATGTGTTTCGTTACTAGAAGCACATGTGTTTTACTAATGACAGTTGTTTAGAAAATAAAGGAGTGTATATGTACAGCCAAGCACATGCGTTTCAAGTAATGAAGCACATGTAATTGTAAGCTAGAAGCACATGTGCTTCACTAATAACAGTTCTTTTGAAAATAGAGGAGTGTATATGTACAGCCAAACACATGTGTTTCGTGACTTGAAACACATGTGCTTCGTATGCTCCCCTGTGTTTTAGAAACTCATATTTTTAGTGACTTGAAACACATGTGCTTCGAAATAATATGCTCGTTTGTATTTTGGAACACCTGTGTTTTAGTTAAGCACATGTGTTTCAATACATCAATACCACCACCACCCCCCTTACCACCAGCACCTTCACTGTCAGCCACCACCACCGCCGGTGGCGGCGGACGGTGGTCGGCGGGGGCGGTCGGCGGCGGGCGGCGGCGGCGGGCGGTGGGCGGAGGCGGCGGCCGACGGTGGTGACCGGTGATGGTGGGCGTGATTGGAAGCACAAACACATGTGCTTGAAACACTGTGATTTGATCTTGACCATTTTGATCCAATGACTAGAATTTATTCCTTGGTATTATGCAAAATTCTTAAACTTCCTTGAAGACAACTCTAATATTATATAATAGTCATTAGTTATGAAAGGTGATTTGTACATTGAAAAAGGTTACTCTGCAAACCGTAGACATAAGGTATCACATAGCATATAGTTTGTGTATCATACTATTTGCTACATATTCAAAGTATTATAAATTTAAAAAATGGTTTATTGAAATGGTTTGGGCTGAAAAAACCGAATCGAACCGAAAACCGACCGAAACGAACCGAACCAAAACCGATAACATGTTATCGGTTCGGTTTCGGTTTTGAAAATTCGTTGTTTTCGGTTTCGGTTCTATCGGTTTCGGTTCGGTTCGGTGTTCGGAGAATGATGAACATTTGGACTAAAAAGCCCGAACCGAACCGATACCGAACCGAATCGAACCAAATTCGATAACATGTTATCGGTTCGGTTTCGGTTTTGAAAATTCATCATTTTTTGTTTCGATTTTATCGATATCGGTTCGGTTTTGGGACCGAGCTCACCCCTAATTGAAATGAGTAACAAATAAATTTTGAGATTCAAGCGGAAAAAAAATTGTACGTACAAGAGATTGTGTATACACCATAATTCTATTTATATGTCACTAATTGGTGGTTTTAAATATTTTAACCTTGTCAATGATGGTAAAAAAAAAAAAAAAATTAACTGAATGATTTATCAAAAAAATGAAGATGTACAGATCACGATCAATTTTTGGTTAAAAGTTGTATATTGAATCTGTTTTTTTTCCGGGGGTTTTTTGGAAAACATACACTCTATTATTGAGTAGAGATATCATTGTCTACAACTAATATTCATCGTCTACTTTTGAATCTTTAATTAGGTATTGCTGTTGTTCCTTTTCGTATTATTGGTTAAAAAAAAAGATTACAGTTGGAAGTCATATCATTGGCTTATAAGTGTAACATCAAACCTCCAAAATCTTTGCTATAAAGCCATGACCATAGACCATAGTTACTCTTTCTCTTTTCCTTTCCCCCCTCTTTGTTTACCTTTGATATCCCTCTAATTTATCTCCAATATCCTTGGTTATGACTTTTTGTCTTTTTCCAAAGTAAATATTAAAAATTCAAATTCAAAATTCAAAATACATCCACAAATTTAACTTTTACTTTAATTTCTCAAAAATTATATTATTTCCTACTAAAATTTTCTACTTTAATTATCTTCCTACCCATTAAATAATTGCTATATGAAATCCAATACTTCTCTTTCATAATCTCATAAAATAAGACCATGAGTAATATAATGCCACTCACCGTTAAATACATTCTAGGTCGTGAATAAAATACTACCCAAATAAAAATCGAACTCAACATTTATGTATTACCTTAAGTCTCAGATTGCCTAAATGTCTTTATACTACATTTTACGTGTTACAAACAATAAATTATTCTATACAAATCTAAGAATTGTTCATTAATCTTAGGGGTGATTATCGGGTCAAAACCGAACCGAACCGAACCGACAGAACCGATAACGATGAATTTTCAAAACCGAAACCGAACCGATAACATGTTAGCGGTTTCGGTTCGGTTTCGGCTCGGTTATTTTACGCCAGATGTTCATCCTTTTTCGAAAACCGAACCGAACCGATAGAACCGATAACAGATAACGATGAATTTTCAAAACCGAGCCGATAACATGTTGTCGGTTTCGGTTCGGTTCGGTTCCGGTCGGTTTTCGGTTCGGTTCGGTTTTTTCGGTCCAAATGATCACCCCTAATTAATCTGCCTAAATCACCTTTTGTTTTAAGGTCCCTGTTTTACTTTACACTTTGATTCTTTTGGTATCAAACAATATCATATATAGAGGACGCGTATAATCCATTTACTAGAAAGTGTTTCCTCGTGTTCATGGATCAAGTCTCTTAAATCTTTTATTGTTACTACTACTATTTTATAAAATCAAGTTAAAAGACATTTTGGCCCCATCTTAGGGTTTTAAACACTTAAATGACTCAAAAGCATGTGTGAAACGAGAAAAAAAGTGAACTACCAAAAGATACAAGCTCTCGTCATCAAGCTTAATGTTATTCCCAATATTTTGGCATCTTTCATAGATAAGAATACTAAATCCAGAGGTATGTACAGCTATTAATGAAAGAAAACACTACGGGTGTTTGTTTGGACGGTTTGTTTTTATCCGATCCAAATAGGTGAAATCAAATAAAATTCGGTTTTCAAAAGTTCAAACCGAACCATCCAAACTAAGTCGAAAACCAAACCGATCCGAACCAAATAACAATTTGGTTGGTTTGGATTTTTCTTAACATTTCCAAAATATTCCAAAAATATATAACATAAATAATATTAAGTTCATATGTAAACTTCGAAAATGATAAACTACTTTGTACATAAAAACAAGTCTAATTAATAGCTTGTGACATTTACAATCATATGTGCAAAAAATTTGACATCAACTTTATCAAAAACTCCAAAAAGATTGGTACATCACCAAGTGATACAATATAAAATGGAACAAGTATTAGTAGATAAATCAATTTACTATAAGAAAAGTGAAACCATAATTGCTTATAATAGAAACCAACAAGTGTTAGTATATAAATCAATTTACTATATATTACTATTCGGTTTTTTTGGACAATGGTTTTCACAACGGAAACCAAATCCAATCCGAAATCCAAACTATTAATTTGGTTCAAGTCCAAACCGATCCAAAAAAACCAAAAAACCAATCCAAATCGTCCAATTCAAAATGTCCAATTGGACAATCCGATTATATCCGAATAGTAAACACCCCTCCCTAGTACACAAGTAATCGTAATAGTGTTTTTCTGTATTTAGAGAATATGGGTCTGGGAATAATGATTTACCAGTCCAAAAATACCTTTTGGTTTGGTGATGATTTGATAGATGTTGACGAAGACATCACCTTTAAGTTACTATAAGAGCATCTTCTATGTGAGCTTTTTTTTTTAGTTTTTTACTATTTTAATAAGTCTTTTAAAGACTTTTTACTATTGAAATAATTAGTTATTTGAAAAACTTATTTCGATGACTTTTTTTCTACTAATCTTTTAACCAAGTTTAATGTTGGTCTTTTTTAAACCTCTATGTTTAATAACTTTTCATTTTAAACTTTAGATATATTATATATAAATTGTTTATTATATTTTTTATTAGTTAATAAATAAATTATATAATATCTAATGTCAATTAGTATAATATTTTTGTATAAGACATTTAAAAAAAATATTATATATAGTAAGATGTCAAAAAAGGGTCAAATTATATATAGGGGTATTTATAAAACATTTGAAATATATAAAGGTATATTCGAAATATTGTAAAAGAAAAAGCTTTTGAAAATATTATTTATTGGAGATATAATTTATGAAAAGGTTTTAGGTTAGTAGATTGTTGATGTGGAAAAAGTAATAAGCTTTTACAAGATTAAACATCAGGATGCTCTAAATAACATGGTAAAGTGTAAGAAATTAATTTTGTCTGGCTCAAAGCTGACGTGTTATTACAAATTTGCTCTCACCAAGTTTGTTTAAAAATATAAATAATTATTTTTATACTTAAAAATATATAGGTTTTCTAATTTCTGCTATATTATAAAGTATTTACTATCTAATCTTAAGCTCTTACAATTTACAAGAATTAAAATTACCACATTTAACTTCTTTTAATCAAAATCAATATTCAATATTTCAATCTCTAAAATATATCATCCTTAATTTAGAAACATTTATATAAATATCATTTGACTTGAAATCACTCTAAAATACTAGAAATTGGAAATGGAAAGAATTTTATAATCTACACTACTTATATATTCAATGTTTTAATTTTAGCTAATTAGAATTAATATGTAACCGGAACCGAAAATGTCAATAACCTAATCCACTACTTTGTATGGGTACCACAAAATTAAATAAAGAGTGAATTATTCAATTTTTATGTTCTTGAAATCATTAATATAGTTCTTAATCTTTTAATTTTGTTTAAATCTTTTAGGTATAACAAAATTTGGTAAAGTTTTTATTGGACCACTTTTTAAATCAAACACGTATTTCTTTAAGCAAATGACTGTGCTAAGATGACTTGTACATTATGCTAACAAAATTGTAACACAAACTCAACGGCCACAATGTTTTGCTTTTTGGCGGGATTAACCGTTTAGGTGTGATTGTGTGAACTGATGGCCTTTTTTTGTGGAACTTTTTTTAGCTTCAGACATACCCCATTCCACTTTCGGTGTTTTGTTCTTTCCATTTCTATATATTTTTATTTAAAAATTATAAATAAATCTTGTACCTTTTACCCCCCAAATTGTCTATAAAACCAATCTCCACCCCCAAACCTAAACCTCCCCTCCTCCCATCAACAGATTTTAAAATTTGCACATACTTTTAAATCTTTTTTCTTCTGGGTATTTAAAAATCCAACCTTTTTTGCATAATTTTAAAGAATTTGTTTAATCGGGCGGCGGCGGGAGGATTTCGATAGTTATTGAACCAGTGAAATTCTTGAAAAAAATGATCTTGTTGAACAACGGTAGCATTCTATGGAACTTGATTGCAATCCTTGAAAACAAATTGTGTATTGAAAAAAGTTTTTATTTTTGGATCTTTCAGATTTTTAATAGATATAACAGTACCGTACTTTCTCGGCAAATTTGACATTGTTTTAAGCATCATCATCCGTTCTATATTTTCTGTAAATTTTGAATTTTTATAGTAGAAAATTATGGGAGGGTCGTCATTGCCACCTGGGTTTCGGTTTCATCCAACCGATGAAGAATTAATCAGTTATTACCTTAAAATGAAAGTTGAAGGACTTCAATTCGAACTTGAAGTGATTCCAGTTATCGAATTGTATAAGTTTGATCCATGGGAATTACCTGGTGAGCTTTAATTTTTTAATTAATTTTAATCTTTTTAATGTATGGAGTCTATCTATACGATATTATAATGTATTTGATATTTTTTCTTAAAAAAAACCTTAAAAATTCAGCTAATATACTTGTTTATTATAAAAAGACTTACGAAGTATGTTACTTTTGTAAAGTAAGCTCAGGGCGGTCCATTCAATTTTTAAGTCATGATCAGAATTTTAAAAAGTGCTATTAAAGTAACTTTTTTTGCCAAACAAGTAAAAAAATCCCGCCAAAATATCGCCTCATTTCTCTGAGTCATATGTCGTGTTTTCTTACTTTTGGAGCCTTTAATTCGCCTCTTGTCAATATTTAATTGAGTTTACTTGATTCAAGTTGATTTACACATATGTATATACTTCCTCCGTATCAAAATAAGTGACACAAATTGACTTACACGTTTTTTTAGGTAAAAGGTTAAAGTAGAGATTAAAATATATTAAAGTACATAGTTAGTGGTGAATGAGCCCCACTTTTCTTGAATAAAGTGATATTAATGAGTTTTAAAAGTAAAAATAAGGGTATAAGGGTAATTTTACTTTATTAAAGTGGATAGCTAGTGGGTATGAGTCCCACTATTTTTTCCAAATAAGGAAAATTTTCAAAGTGTGTCACTTATTTTGATACACCCTAAAATGAAAAGTGTGTCATTTATTTTGATACGGAGGAAGTATTATAAGCTAATTTTTTAAAATGATCCCCTAAATTATGCGGGTCCTGGACAGCTAGCCTGGTTGCCCATGCACAACTGGTTCATTTCTTGTCCAATTGGGACATCTCCACATGCCCCCTCACGTGTGGTGTCATTTTTTTCCGCGCTAACACGTGGATATTTTTGGGTTACGTGGGGTCCGTGTGGTTGTTTGATCAAATACGGATGAACTTTGCTCTGATACCATGTCAGTTTGTGAGGTTCCATCTTAAAACCAATTGATTGTAAGAAGAGTAGCCCATGACCCTTATAAGCACATTACTGGTTCATTTCTTGTCCAATGTGGAACATCTCAACATAAACAAAGAGTTGCATGATCACGCAAAATAATGGTTAATTGAATTTCTACAAATTTAGAGGTTTGAGTAAAACATCCAGTTTATCCAGGGCCTGTCCTGAACAAACTGACAGTTTATATGCCTCAACAAACCAACCCACTTCATTTTTACTCAAATTTATAGATTCTTTTCCTTTTCCGTAAAGATAAATAACTGAGATCATGAAACTTTTTAGACCATAATCTTGTTAAAGAATCTATGTTTATATCTTTAAAGCATCAACGGAGTTCTTTAATCATGGTATAATTTCAGATAAATCTTTCCTTCCAAAGCGCGATATGGAGTGGTTCTTTTTTGTTCCGCGTGATCGTAAGTACCCAAACGGGTCCCGCACAAATAGAGCTACAAAAGCCGGTTATTGGAAAGCAACAGGAAAAGACCGAAAAGTGATGTGTCAATCAACTTTAGTAGGGTATCGGAAAACCCTAGTTTTTTATCGTGGTAGAGCACCATTAGGTGATCGAACTGATTGGGTGATGCACGAATATCGATTATCTGATGATGTTTCTTGTGGGACACCGAGTTTTCAAGTAAATAGTTCTAAAAAACTTGAATCTTGATTAATTTGGTTAATGATTTTGTTTAAGGACTTTGTAGTAACGAGTTTACTTAACAGGGACCGCTTGCTTTGTGTCGTGTGATGAAAAGGAACGCGACAAAAACGAGCTATGTGACTAGTGAACCACCGAAAAATAAGGATATTGGAAGTAGTTCTAGTGGAGTTATCAATGAGTCTTTGGTTATCCAAACAAGCACTTTATCGAGCCCGCTTACTTCTTATGAGAAAACATCCACTTCACCATCTTCATCAACGGGCCTTAATGATCCTTCGAGCTTTTGGGTCTCGCCCGATTTGATTCTTGATTCTTCAAAGGTGAAAATGAATATTCCATTTTTAGGGAAAATTTGAAATAGTCATAGGTGATTGGGTTAGTGGTTAAAGTGGGTTAGAACTGAGACGGGCCATTTTAGTACTTGTCAGGTTGGGTTACCATTAACCAGCCAAAACTTTTTTTCTTTAAATTTTCTATAATTCACCTATGCGTTCAAGTATAATTGCGATAATAATTCAAATCCTTAAAATAAAATGGATTGTGAGATTGCATGGCATGCAAGTTCAAATCGTACCCATTTTAGCTCACTTATGACCGTTTGAGATTACTCAAATCGACTTATCCAAAAGGATCAATTCTTGAACCTATTGTAAGCTAAGCGCCACATTCCAACACTGACAATGCAGGAACAATTAGAAGGGCAGTTTGGGTACTTGACAAAAAACAACATCTCAACCCCAATGAGTCCATGGCAACCATATCACCAGTTTGAAATCTCACCAAGTTCACCGTACTCAAATTTTACAGAGGAAGTTGAACATGTTGATGACCTAAATCGATTTGGCTACATGCCACCATATTCAAGAAACGGAAACTTCACAGGAATCTTTGGAAACGAAGATTATTTTGCGTACGAGTTTTATGGTGGGTAGTTGAACATTTCGTTCTCAAGAAGTTAAGGTTACAATGTCAGAAAATAAATTTAAGGAGGTTGTTATATGAATTATTGTTTTACGCTTTATAGTAGGATACAAAAAAGGCCCATGATAACTATTATCAATTGTCGTCGCCAGGAGTATATTTACTGTGAAATACTATCTTGTTCTTTTTATAGTAGAATACGTACAAATGTTTTTATCTCAAATTGTTCAAACTATACCTATAAAAGACTAAATTCCAGCAAGATTATGAACTGGTTATGTTTTCATTGATTGTTGCTTGTCTTTCTATTTCTACTTGTGCTTGAGCTTGCTCTTTAGCTTTCTGTTCTTCCCTCCATTTTTCCTGTTTTGCAAATATACCAACCAAATAAACATTTATAGTTTAACAATATTAACTGAATACAGAAATTAGCTGCTTCAACTTGAATCATTTCTTCCTGTAACTCAATAAGCTTAGATGTAATATCTTCCTGCATTTAGTCCTCTGTTTTTCCCACTTTTTCAAATACTCCTTGCAACTGCCAAACACACAGTAACAGATTCAGCTGCATTCAATTTAAAAGCTTCCATTTCTGCCCTAACTTCTGCATTCTCAACTTTCAAGTCGTCTAACCGCAAAGTTTGCACGGTCAACTTGACCACTTGCTTTCCTTAAAGCAAAGTTTCTTCATCCGCAATGGTTGGTTTCTCCTGTTTAATTCGTTGGTTTTCCATTCTTAACATCTTTAATTCAGTGAGATCATGACACAAGAAAACTTACATTGCTTTCTGATGGGTCCACTCTTTCCTTTCCTTTCCTTTACTTGATTCTCAAGGTTCACAATTTCGTTTACTAAACTTAAAAGCCTCTCGTCTTTTTTATCTTTAGGTATAAATTCTTCATCTCCTTCGTCATCTGTTGCTTCGGAATTAGCTTTCGGAAGCAGAGAATTCCGATCGAGGAGAACATTGTTTTCTTCAACACTGCTATTCATTAATTCCTACAAAATTCATTCAAATTGACACGAAAAAATCATTTTTGGTTAATAAAATCATGAAATCGATACATCGGGATATAGAATATACTATCCGATTCTGCATGAAATTCGATGAACGGTAATCCAGAACAGAGAGTACGCAAAATGCACAATCGGGATTTGGGAAACACTATACGAGGGGGATTTGTTACATATTTCTTTTTAAAGGTTTTGATAATGACATCGACATGCATAAATAATTTGTACATCCCTTTATAACCGACTCCTGAATTTTAGGAATTACCCATTTATACCATTTTTAATGCACTTAAAGACATTATCAAAACCCTTCTTTTAATTTCTCTCCAAATCTTTTCTTTTCTAATTTCTCTCCAAATCTTTTCTTTTCTAATTTCTCTCCAAATCTTTTCTTTTCTTTCCATTTTTTTTAACTGAAAAACGCAATTACTTACTGTACTTTCGAATAGGAAAAAAGTTTGATATCAACAATGTTTTAAAACCCGGGTTGACCCGACCGGTTGACCCGGTTCAACCGTGACCCGGTGTAAAAGGCGGTTCAACCATGACCGGGTTTTTGCTTAAAATCGACCCTCTTCGACCCGGCCGGGTATTGTGAAAACCGGTGACCCGGTGACCCGGGTTGACCCGGTTTTTAATATTTTACTTCAAATGTACAAATTTTATTGAATGATACATACATCTTTTGTATAATATTTGTTTATATGATGTTAATTGACCCAATTTTAAATGTTTTTACATCAAATGTATAATAATGTACAAACTTTACCACATGGGATACATATTTTTTATTTAATATTTTTTTATATGTCATTAGTTGACCCGAGTTGACTCACCGGTTGAACCGGTTGACTCGTGACCCGGTCATCTTACCGGGCCGAGTAATAACCCGGGTTTTAAAACATTGGATATCAATGAAAAAATAAAACAAAAATCTAACACAAACGGAACCTTATCAAGGCAATTAGAACGAATCTTTGGGCTACATGTAAATTGGGCAAGGGTCATAATGGCCAGGAGATTTCTTCTACCGGGTCATACACGGGTTAGCATGAAATAGATACAAATGGTATAAAAATGTTACAAATAAGAAATGGTATAAAAATGTTACAAATGCTATTTATTTCCATATTTGCAATTGTAATTTATTTATTGATATAATTGTGACATGATAAGATGAAAAAGATACAATAAACACATATCAACTTCTCCTAATTTAGTCTAAAATTATATATTTTCCATTTATTATCCTCAAATCTATCACTTTAATATTAGAATCTGCCTAAATCTTACCAGGGAGGCAGGGACCAATTATGTAAAGTTTTAATAGCCTAGGAAACACGAACCCTAAAAATAGCTCCAAACAATAATTATACCAGGAAAAAATCGGAAAAATCCCAGAAAATCCTGTAAAATTGGAAATTATGTTACTAAGGCACACAAAAAAATTCAGCTCTAGAAAACCACCCGATCTGACAGAACACCCCCGAGCAGCCCTAAAATGACCCATTCGGCCCATTTTTACAAAAACAATCTGAAAAATTCTGACAAATGGGAAATAATGTTGAGCGTGTAACCAAAACTAGTTTCATAAGAAGATAACATATATACACAAAACTAGTTACCTACATGTCTTATACAAAAATAACCAAGTTGGTTTCTACATGTTTTCTTGGTCACCAAAAAAAACCCGCGTTATCACCAAAATAGCAGTTGTTCGGGTCATAGCTAAGTTCCGCCTTCTTCCAGATCAAAATTCCTTCAAAATGTAGAGACACTTAAATAATGTATCTTAACATAAATTAAATTTACTTTAAACTAAATCCTTATAAACTAAGTTGTAAACTAGATCCATTAACAGTACTATGGATCATCACATAGGGGTTGTGTTTCCTAGGGTGTGTATTATGGTTACCCGAGGAAACTAAGTCTGAATAAAATGAAAAAGACCAAATATCAACACCATACAAACTTCAATATCTCTTTAAATCAAACAAATCAGGAAAATCAAGTTGAACCATTGCAGACAGTGAAGCCATACAACCACTAATAAATTTCGTTAAATCTGTTATGAACAAAAAAATAATCAGCACAAATGGGCGGGTCAATTTGGGCCGGGTCGGGTTGAAATTGCCACCTTTAGTTGAAAATAATAAAAGGGTACAAACATGGCCATTTATAAAACTGGTTAGAGGTCCCCAAATCCGTTCAGACTCAAGCCTAACCTATTTATTTCATGTTGGGTTTGTATCCTCTAGAAAATGACCCATTTTGACCCGTAATCCAACCCGCGCGCCGCCCATATTTCCACATGTAGGAAATATGATGCTATTTCAGCTCATTAGTACTCTACTTATTTAAACTTTTACATTTTCTAGCAATATGACATGATCAATGTATATAATAAGAGGCATTTTCTAGCAATATGACATGATCAATGTATATAATAAGACGCATTATTTGATAAGAGACATGATCAAACCTGGGAGCAAGCTGATTACGCATAGGGTAGAGCCCAGGTGCTCTCGTTGGAGCAAACCCTATTTCCAAAACAAAATCTCTGTCGCTGGCACTCTCGGGGATGGAGTGCAAAATAATAAGCGTAAAAACACAGATAATGATAATTATCAGTAGGATAAGTTCGACCACGTCTCTCTCCGTTGCCATTTTCGTATTTCTCGTTGGTTGCAGAAAGAAAATTTGAACGGAAATTGGGGTGGGGGTAATTGGGGCTAGGGGCAAAGCTCGGTTGTAGGGGGTGAAGCAAATCATGATGCAGGTGGCTAGGGGTGGAGGGGATGGCTGCGTAAGATTGATGGGATTGGGTGGGAAATTATAATCATAACATTTTTAATGTACTTCAATTTAATTAAAATCTTTTTTAGTTTACTTTTTCACTCATCCAAAGTTTTAAGTGAAAAATGTGTGGGTTATCAAGAAGCAAGAATAGCAATGTTTTAAAACCCGGATTTTGAATCGGACCGGACGATACTCTAAAAATGGTCGAACCGGTCGGACCGGTTCAAGCGGCGGGTTCAACCGGATTACAATGTTATTGAACCGGTCGGACCGGCCGGTCGAACCCGGGTTCTAAAACACTGAAGAATATGCTTTGAGCTATGGAATGTAAAAGGTAAAAAAAGGGTAATTTGGTAACTTATTATGTGACTCTATAATAATAATAATAATTTTAAAAAGGAACATGCTAATGACAGTCCTTAGGGCTGTCATTAAGAAGGCAAAATATACAAAAGACAACCCCCTGAATTTTAGGAATATTATTTTTTTAATCAATGTACAAGTTTTTTATGCATATTAGTGACAACCCTAAGGGCTGTCATTAGCAAAACCCTTTTAAAAAATCTAACACAAACGGAACCTTATCAAAACAATTAGGCCTTTGGGTATGGGACCACGCCTTTGTGGCGTTGGGGTGGTATGTGGCCTTGCACGCCGTGGCCAAAGGAAGAAACATCATTTTCCCCCACACCGTGGGGGGTTCGCGTGGAGGGGCAAGGTAACGGGCAACGCGGAGAAACGTCCGTGGTGGGTTAGGTGGCTGCTTCTGATTGGTTGGTGGGTATTTTCTTTTTTATTTTATTTAAAATTTAATGAAATAAAATGGTGTGGTGTGGTGTG
Source organism: Calendula officinalis (assembly GCA_963853835.1). NCBI lineage: Eukaryota > Viridiplantae > Streptophyta > Magnoliopsida > Asterales > Asteraceae > Calendula > Calendula officinalis. The sequence continues at coordinate 66,152,982 of OY970823.1, read as the reverse complement.
GTGGGTATTTCCTAGAGATGATGTGGTGTGGGTGTGGTGTGGTTGCTGAGGTGGCGCTGATGTGACGGAAAAGGGCAACACCACATGTGGTGCCCATACCCACTAGCCTTAGAACGACCGCACACATCTTTCCCCTCACAACCGCCGCCGCAACATCCATCTTTCACATTACTTCTTATCCTTCCATCACACTCACCACGCCCAATCCAGCAACTAAACATCCGTCACCGCCGCCACACCACCACCACCACCACCTCCTCCTCCTCCTCCTCCTCCTCCTACAGAATATCAATCGAACACGAAGGCAAAATGACAGAACTGGAAGTAGATCCAGACGAAACGATACTGGAGAAAGCTTTGGAAATCGGAATGACGGTACCACATGATTGCAAGCTGGGAGTATGTATGACCTGTCCGTCGAAATTGGTTACCGGAAGTGCGGATCGGAGCGAGGGGATGTTGAGTGACGATGTGATTGAGCGTGGAATACTCGTTGCTGTGTGTGTCGTATCCTAAATCGGACTGTGCTATCAAAATTATACCTGAAGACGAATTGCTTTCTTTGCAATTAGCCACTGCTGATGATTAATTAGGTTAATTCGGTGTAGCCTTTGTTTCCTCAAATTTTAACCGAATACTTAAATTTTTCAGTTTCAGTACAACAAAATCTATATCAATCTATCAATTAATTATTTTTGCTCAAAAAAGTTAATTAATTGTGTTTCTGTTTTAACATAAAACCACCTAAAACATGAAATATATCATTTGATTCATTGATATATGTTTTATTTGTACAGATCCACCCAATTGCTAATGAACTGGTTTTGATTTTGAATGTAACTGGCCAAATATCGTAAATATATCTACTATCTATAATGCATTTAGGACCTTCCCTAAATAGCAGGTTGAAAAATCAGCCAAATACTTTCCATTTTCGGATTTTGCTACTTCTAATAAAAAAATATTGTACTAATAAGGATTCGAACACAGAACCTACGGGATGAATTTGAAGGACCAAGCCACCTGAACTAGCCGCCGCTGTGTTTTATTTCCTAAACTGAGATCTATTAAATGGAAAATTATACGGTCTTCACAATTGATGGGCTTCGGCCACTAAAACAATTAATTCTCTTTGGCACATCCGGCTATCGCCTGTTATCGATTTTTTTTTTTTCAGAAATAGGTCTGTTTTGATCTGGGTTTTCACAAATAGGCTCGTTTTTTTTCGTTTTTCAAAAATATGCTTACCGGAGTCCCCGAGGCCGGCTTTCCCCTTAAAATCGGACTCCCCGAGACCGGCTTTGGTAATATGGACTCCTGGAGGCCGGCTTTAGTGGAACAATCTGACATACCTGAAAAGATGGTCCCGAGGCCGGCTTTAAATACAAAGCCGTTTGATGGAAACAAGCATTCGTACTAAATGGAGCAAATGGGGTGTCAATCTGACTCATTTACCCATCTGACAACGTTGCTGTGTATTGGTTGGCAAAATGAAGACTGCTGTGTAAGGAAAATGAAGGGACAATGGGTCATACTAACACCGCCATCTCTTTTATTTTTATATTTTATTATTATTATTATATATGAATTGACAGTGATTTGACTTGATTAAAATACAAAGAATGTAGAGATTACTCTTATAGCCGCCATTTTCTTCATGATTTACATATATTTTTTCTAAAAAGGAAATTATATTGATGTTTTACCTTTTGTATATATTTTATGTTTATGTTTAATTAACTAATTTTCTTATTAATGTCGTCTATTAATTTTGACATATATATTGATCAAGTGAATATGTACATAATTAGACACAAAAGATAGACACCAAAACATGACGAGATATGACATTTTTCAATGCGTAACTTAAAGCTACAATTTTTAAATATGATATATATGTGTGTGTATATCAAGTTCACAAAAAATTATAGATTGATTAATTTATGTGATAATTTATATATAAAGTTTATAAAAAGTGTTTTGTTTAAATTTATAATTATATATGTCATCAGGTTTTATGTCACGCCTTACATAACCATCATGAACTACTCCGTATTTTGTATACTTCCTCCGTATCAAAATAAGTGACACACTTTCCATTTTGAGGTGTATGTGACACACTTTGAAAATTTTCCTTATTTGGTAAAAATAGTGGGACCCATACCCACTAACTATCCACTTTAATAAAGTGAAATTATCCTTATACTCTTACTTTTAATTTTAAAACTCATTAATATCACTTTATTCAAAAAAAGTGGGACTTTTCTCCACTAAATATGTACTTTAATTTATTTTAATCGTTCAAATACGTATGTGAAAAAACATTATAAATATAAAATTAGAGGTTGTCAAACAAATTTTTTATCTTAAATTATATTTGTATACGTATATTCATATTACAATACTAACAGGAATATAATTTAATATTTTAATATAAATATAGACACCAAGTAAATAAAAATTAAAATAAATAGTGAAAAAACGGGCATGCTGTCAAAGGAAGGAGCATTTCATGGTGCATTAAATGATCTTGGAAATTGAAGGAAACAAGGTGTCTGGGGAGAACTAATGTATGATAATACCCATGCAAAAAATTTGGTAAAAGAAAAAGTAAATTACATTAAAGCCGGCCTCTAGGAGGCCGTGTGTACAACAGCCCCAAAGCCGGTCTCGGGGAGTCCGGTTTTATTTCTGAAAAAAAATCCCTGTTATCCACCTCTTATCCCCTGATCAAACGCAGCCGACCCATTCATTTGCTTCATCCGTATGTTGGAATGCCCTCCTCGAACCCGGCGTTTCACAACCATGGAATCGAGGAGCCTCATCGATTCAAGTTAACCACTCATCTTCAAACGCCACGCCTCCTCGATTCTGCAACTAGCCTCCTCGATTGCTTCAAGCTTGAGTACCCTTCTTCACCATATAAATACACCACGTCGTTTCTTCCCTCTACTTTTCATCGTTAACCCATTTTTGTTTTTTGTTTTTGTGTTTCGAGTGGTTTCAGAACATCTAGATAATCAATATCCAGACTTGAGATGAGGTTTGTGTTAGTAATTATGTCTTACTTTTCATTAATTATTATGGCTTCTTATGTTCGCACTAAGTGTTCGATGAAATGTGTGTGAAGCTAATTTGCTCTTCAATTTCATTTTTATAAATGGGCTAATTCAAAAAATTCGATAAAACAATAATTGTTTATTACTTGTCAAATTTGGTTGTAAGCAGGGGATGGATTTGAATGTTGCATCGAAGACTTCCATGGCTTTGGGAGGTGGTCACAGGTTTTGTTTGGAGCAGATTTTAAGCCTATGGCTACTTAGGGCATCCACAGCAGTAGTTGCTAAGTAATTGCTAATGGATTTCAATGTAAATATGAAATCCACCTAGGAAAGATGTTTTCTTATTAAGCAATTCGATTTGCAATTGGGCTATAGTATTAAAGTGATTTCTTTTTCATTTTTTAATACAAGTTGATTATAATTTATTTATTTTTCATTTCTTAATAAACATATAATAATAAAATATAACCAGATGCATATCGAGTTGTATACGAATATTCAAAACATAATTTATAACATACTTAAATAAATATATTGTTTTTCACCTAATAAACATGTATCTTCGAACTCATGCAAAGATACGTAACAGATCCATAAATCATAAACTTCAAGCAGATTTGGTTGAAGAGATTTGGAATCGATTTGGAGACCAAGAAAATGATGAGTAATGTTGCAATAGGTTTTGTCGTTCACGCTTTGTAATGTCTTAAAATTCAAATATGCAATAAAATAAATAAATTTAATATTTATTAATATGTCTTATTTTATATTTAAAAGATTATTTTGTATTTGAAAAAATATTTTTATATTTAAAAATATTATTTTAATTATAAATAAATATATTTACATTAGTTTATTAATAAGTAGTTATTATATTTTTAATACTACCTCCGTATCAAAATAAGTGATACACTTTCTATTTAGGGGTGGAACAAAATAAGTGATACACTTTCAAAACTTACCTTATTTGGCAAAAAAGTGGGACCCATTCTCCACTAACTATCTACTTTAATAAAGTAAAATTACTCTTTTACCCTTACTTTTACTTTTAAACATCATTAATTTCACTACATTCAAAAGAAGTGGGACCCGTTATCCACTGACTATCCACTTTATACTACTCCCTCCGTCCCTAAATAAAGTTCTCATTTCTCTTGGGCACAATATTTAAGGAGAAAGTTAGTGGTGGGGTTGTTGGCATTAAATTTGATTAAAATATAAAGTTGGTTTGGAGAGAGAAAGATAGTGAGTGGATAGTTAGTAGTGGGGTCCATGGTAATTATATTATTTTATTAAGTGGACCCCATAAACTTGTGAAATGGGAACTTTATTTAGGGACAAAAATTCAATGTGAAATGGGAACTTTATTTAGGGACGGAGGGAGTATTTTAAATCACTTTCAAATCTTTTGCCTCAAAAACCGCAATTTATCAAATGTATCACTTATTTTGATACGGAGGTAGTATTTAAGATATATTTAAAAGTATAATTGAAATGTGATGTGGCAATGGAGTCCACTTTTAAAAATACGTCATAATTGCAGTGATGTGGAAAGGAGTTGCAAAGCTGACGTGACGCAATTGAAATCTGAATATAATTGCACTGATGTGAATGGCCTTACATCCATTACTATTGATGATCTTTTTATAACATTTTTTAATGCCGGGCTTAATTTTTCTAATTATTTATTGTTTTTTGTTGTTGTTGCAGAGGTTGGTTTATGGTTGTGATGCTGAAGCACCTATTGCTATTGGTTTTGATTATTTTTTAGCGGATTCATTAAGTGTTTATCAGAAAGCTAATTGGAGATAAAAAAAAGGCAAATGCTAAAGAAGCCATGTTCGCTTCCCAAGTTTTTGAGTAAACAAAAAAAAAAAATCTCAATGTATTTATAAATTTTTTGTCAAGAACGTGTTTTTCTTTGTGATTGAGGAACAGTTTCTTGCATTGGTTCATATTTACTCATGACAACTTAATGGTACAAAATTGATGTTTTTGTATTATTTAGTACCGTGTTTAATTATTTCTTGATTTAAAAAATGTTATTGAAATCAAGTGTAAATTTAAAGTTTTGTTTCCTCGAAGTTCAAATTGTCCTCAAGCAAGGCTAGAATCCAGTTCGATTTGAGAAATTAGGATTGATTTAGTTTTACTAACCAGTAAAGGAAACAAACCCTTCAATGATAGAAATACTACTTCTACACTCAAATTTAATAAGACCGCTTCCAATGGTAAAACAAATTGATACTGTCAATTGTTGCCTAATCATTGTCACGTCAGCTCACCCTCCAACCGAAACTAAACCGACGTACTCATGCCAACAATATCACTTCCTTTTAATTTTTTGAGACCCACCATTACAAAACACACACTTACAAAATACTCATTTGAGCTCACCCACCAAACTAACGCCACCCTTCATCTCCGTCTCCAAACCGGCGAATTTTAACCGGCGAGAAAACTGATACCCCCGTGCCAACGGTTGTCCCAAACTCACGACAAAGAGACACCGCCGTTTTGGCACCGTTGGTGTCACACCCCGCCAAAAATTGTTTTGCGGAAGAACAGACATGTGACTAACATTAGTAACATTACACATTGATAAATAGTAAAGCAACGCAAATAAAGTAGATTACCGATATCGTTTACAAAATCCAAGATACATGCGATGCTTATAAGTTTGTTTAGTTTCCATTACCTGAGAAACACATATTATAAAAAGTGTCAACACAAAGGTTGGTGAGTTCACAGCAGGTTTTGTGACTCCGATAATCAAGATCGTTTAAAATAGTTTCGTACAATCTTGTACAATTTGTATCGTTGTTCTGTAATATTGAATAAAAATAGTTTTCGTAGTTGTTCTGAAATATTGAACAATTTGTCTTTAGGTGCAATTCATAATCCCTTGACATGCTTGCAATACATTCAAGTTAAGGTATAATCAAAGAGCCTATAATCAAACCGAAATCTAAAATAGTTAGAATATAAAGCTCAAACCCAGTTGGGCTAGCGCATTACTAACAATGAGCGGGGGATCAATCCCGATAGTACTATCTCTATATTCCTTGGCTAACACACATAGTTAATGATTACAGTTAAACGATGACATGTATTGTGGTCCTTAAACAGTTGGTACGTGTACACCACAATGATTATACAAAGATTAATTGTTGCAAAATAGTTGAGTAGTATATGTTTTCTCCCCCAATAAAGTAGTTATAAAACAGTAAAAGTGGGGCCGTGAAACTCACCTTAGCACATCGAGCAAAACTTGCATTTAAATAAGTGTTAGGATTTCCAACCAAAGTTTCCTTGCGCCCTAAATGCATATTAATAAATAAATAAGTGATGGTCTAAACGACACACCTAATCTACATGATGCACATATAATTCTCTCAACATGAATCTAGACATGAGCGATACGTTGGTAACTCGAAGGGTTGGTCTCGTATTTTAAATGTGTTTGTTTGGATTTAACAAGTTTTGGAAATTGTTACTCTTTAACCGGAAATACACGAGTTTTAATACAATAGATGATTATTTAAATAAAACTTTCTTATTTATAATAAATGGTATTTAAAATAAGTAAATGATTAAAATGATTAATCAGTTAATTATTAAATAAATAAATAAGTTATTATTATTGAATAAAGTAGTAAATAGATAATTAAATAATAATTATTACTAAATAAATAATAAATAATTTATTAAGTAATAACGTTAATTATTTAATAAGCAAATAAGTTTTAAATGATTTTGTTAGATAAATCAGATTATAATAACATTTGCTGGTAGAATTTAACAAACGGATGAACTGGACTTGTTTAGTTTACTGGATCGGGTGCTCGTCTGGGCCGGCAACAGGCCACAGCCCACGACGGCGAAGGCGGTGGCTCGGAGTTTTTCTGCCGGTAACGTTGCCGACGACACACGCCGATGACCAGGTTTCAACAATTACACACACATGCATGATCGAAAAGGATAAGTATATCAAAAGGGTTTCGGGTTATACCTATCACGATTTGAGAGAGAGCGAGAATGAAGATCTTCGGAAGTAAGCCTGTCGCCGGAAAAACGTGTTGTCGCCGGAGTCATCTTGTGGAGGTTGCTTTTCTTCCGTCAACTCACACGTAGCGAGAGTGAGAGACGGCGGGAGAGAGAGATAGAGGAGATGGTTGCCGGTGAGCCTTGATGGACGCCGGAGTGAAACGTAAAGAGAGGTAGAGATGTTGGTCTTTCTGTTCCGGATCTTGCTCGGGTTCAACAACGAAAGGGGAGGGGTACAGCAGGCATCAAGAATAAGATCGAATGGGGTTTATATATGGTGGTACGTGGTTTCTGGTAAACGTGGAGAGAAACGATGGAGAGATGTACTTTTGGTCAGTGTTGTTGCCGGAGATTTCTGGTTTGTGGGTTTTACAAAGAGTGAGAGAGATGGAGATGGTAACTGGTATTTAGATGAGGGAAGTGGGTTTATGGCATAGGAGCTATGATTGGTAACTTAAACCACGAATCACACAAATTTCGGAAAGTTTAGTATGGTGCGAGCTGATTTTGACAGATTAAAGTGTAGGTTGTGATGGAATTAGTCAATAGGGGAATACAGCACAGGGGGTTAAGGTAATTGCAGAGGATGATGGGAAATTGATTATGAGCTAACTAATAATGATAATATAAGGGTTTTTCTAATATGTGCCTCATAAGTATATATTTAGATGCATTAAATGATTCAAAGTTTTCTAATAACATCTTATTACACATTAATGAACTTTATATTCTGAATTTTCAAGAGATGAAATAAATGCATTGCTAATTTATAATGAAAAGTTTGGATCATTTATTACATCTAAACATGTGCCTAGGCACATGTTAGAAAAACCTTAATAATAATATTATAATATATAAAAGGAAACTGACACGAAAAAGGGGTTAGTCAAGAACATCCTTTCAAATATTTTATTTACAAAATCGTGGGTGTTAAGTTGGAGAGATAAGAGACCGTTTTAAATTTGTAAAAATACTTAATTAAACATTATCTAATATACGTCGGTACTGTAAGTTTATTTAAGTAAATATTTTAAATGGGGTTTTACTTGGTTTGTGATTTCAATCATTTACTAATAAAAATATTTTATCCTCATACATATTTAATTACTTTTGACGTTCTCGTATTATGCTGAGCATTAAAATTTGTATCGTTATTTTAATAAGATAGTTTGCACTAATTTTCTTACTAATCACTTTAGTTTAACTAAAACTTTATTATAAAATATAAAGTTTATAATTTTAGTTTCGGTTTGGTCACCAACTTAGTAATTTACAGTTTGTCACTGTACCAACACAGAATAATAATTACTTGTATATCTATTGATTTGCACAAATAATGTATAATGTGCATATATGCTTGACTTAGACGCACAATATGCAATTTATTAATAAAACATTAATTGTTTAATAATTTAAGTTGAAATATGTGTCGAGTCAAATACTTAATTTTAAAGGTTGTCACAGTTGGCACTCGTCTAAAAGACAAACATATCCCTCCCAAAATTCGTTGTCATATGTGTTATCCAGTTATATGGCATGATAATATATGATGATGTAACATGTTTCATTTTCTATCTATTTATTTATTAGGTGTTTGAATGAGTTTTTTTTAGGTAAGTATGTTATTCAAATATTGAGTAATCTTAATTAATTAGTACTAGCAGGGTACCCGCGCAATGCGGCGGCGGGTACCCGTAACTATATTTCGAAGTGACGACAGTACCGGTGGTGGTGACAATAGCGATGGTGATGAGTGGTGGTGCGTAGTGATGGTAGGTGCGAACATTAGTGATGGTAGGATCAGATCCGAAATTGGTCTTTTTTGTGAAAGTAAATATGGGCCTTTTAAATAGAGAAATGATGGTTGAGTTCTGGTGACGTTAAAGCTTATATATATATATATATATATATATTAGTATCTGGAATAAATCAAAATAATCAAGTAGTTGAATTGGTTAACACACAGTGACTACTTAGGAGAGGTCTTGTGTTCGAATCTTGTAAGCAACACTTTGTTTTTTAGTTAAAGAACTTACTAAAAGTGGAAATCTCATTAAACTTAAAATTAAAGAGCTCCTTAAACTTACTAAAAGAGGTAGGCCTAAATGCATTAATAAGTAGTAAGATAATGGACTGTACTACAAAATAACTGAAAATAATTAGTCTTGAGAAAAGGATAACGCATATTGTTAAATGGGAGTAAAGTCTTTCACATACAGTTAAAAGAAAAGCTAAATAAGAGGTATTTTGATTTTAAATTTTATTAAAGGTGTAATATGAATATAATTAAATAAAGATTATTATAACACATACGAAGTATTACCTTATCTTACTACTTTAAAAAGCATGCTTGACATTTCTAAAAGAGGAAGTCTGAATTTTCAGCACTTCCATTTTTAGTAATGTTCAAACACCCTTTAAAATCAAAATAAAAGTGTCTTACCCGAGATTCAAATCCAAGACCTTGTGGAAAATAAGCAATGTGATAACCACTGAGTCATGTGGTTTTTTTGTTATCCTTTTGATAACTACAATTAATATACAATTAACTAACCTATTATACGTAGCAATTAAGAGACAACTGCCTTAACAGAAAATTCGCATTTATTGTCCTTCCAAAATTATAAAACCGTTACAAACTAAACACACATTAATTTACATGTTGACTTCTACGTTTTTTTGGATGTACGTTTTTTTAAATATTAAATACATATTGAATATTAAATAGGCACATACTAAATATTTTGATTTACGTTTTTTTAAATATTAAATACATATTGAATTCTACGTTTTTTTTAACCTATATATATACTCCATCAACTAACGATGGGGTTGTTGTGCACCATACAAACGAATAGAACCTAAAAATGTCTTTAATCACCCAATATGGTGCTTCAGTTCTTCAACCACTTCCACGACCTACATAAGAATTAGAGGTAACTCGTCTATTTAACTAAATTCAGAATTACAACTACTTACTGTACAATGATAAATTCTGTGTTAATTTTGTTTTTCCTCTTTCAAAGGATTTTGATGGATAAGTTTTAAATAGTAACGGATGTAAAAGTAAATTTATATTAAATAGTCATCTTTTGGAAATCCCCAATTCAACCATACGTTGCTAATGTGTATCTTCAATTCCCTACATTCAATTAGCTGTTTAATTTTTTTGACTAAATACGTTACGTTACTAATTTCAATTGAAAGTTAGATTTAATTTATGGATACGTTACTAATGTGCCTAATAATACTATGAAAGGGCACAAGTCAGCCTTCTTTTTACAAGGGCGGTATGTTTGATAATTCAAAAGGAGGAACGTCCCACTTCATAGGAGATCATCAGTTTGAGCCTTTCATGTAAGTTTGATTATATAATCTACTGTGTTTGTAAGTTTTCCACATTGTTTGTTTCCTAATATTTAGGTGAAGATGGACGTTCGAATGTACTTCGACATCACAAGTAAGTTGAACAAATTCCTAATTCCAATTATTTCATAACACCAGGTTAACTATTATAAATATGCAGAATTGACACAGTAAATTTCGGATTTGAATATTTTTAGGTGTGATTTTTTTGACCCATTTAAAGATACAGGGATGGGTTTGTGTTATATTTATCTGAAACGGGTCAAATGGGTAAAATTTGAAAACGTAGTTTAAATAGAAACGGGTCAAACAAGTCGAGCTCAAGCCGGAGTGTATTTTAGTTGCATAAGACTTCCTAAAGCATATTATTAAATACTTTAGAGGATTATTGTATTGATATAGTTTTTCTTATTCAATTGTAAAATGTCCATGACAGGTAATGTAATAAATCAATTTTGACAATGTGGAGTATTAATAAACCAACTTATGGTGGGAGAATGTAGCCGATTTACTTAGTAAGCTGGGACCTGACCCGCTTTTGACTTATTCTATTATTCTAATCATGAGTGGGATCGACCCGAAACCGATTGATCTAGCCATGAGCAGGTTGAAGAGAGCTCTAACAGTCCAAGTGGGCCCAAAATACCAAATTTATCAATGTTTTGGAATCCAATGATTAATATCACCCAATATTTACAGGTCGATTTGGGTTGTGCTTTATATCAAATGTACAAAAGAAATACCTAATAATTCAAACATGTCAAACGAGTTGAAAGGCGGCCTAACGTTTAAATTAAGGAATTATCAATCATACTCTGGTCATACATTTTCAGTTTTTGTGAATGGTATATGCATCCTATCTTGTGTGTAAAGTACTAATATTTTGTTAATTATTATAATAGCTAAAGGAGGTTGATTTTGCTCATATGTGAAACACATTGCTAGCATGATGGTTTTACAACATATAATTATAATGAAGCTGAAAATGTTTGTTATAGTAAATTTATATATCATAATAGAGAACCTACAAAGGTTAGTGATGACAACCATAAGGTTGTTACTTCTTCATCCCAATTAAAAGAAAATTCTCTAAGTAGTGGTTCAAAAACCTCAAAATTAAAGTTGTTAATTAATAAGGTCAATCCTTCGAAGTTGACTTCTCAGGAACATGGAGGAATTGAGATAACTCTAAAATATATCTGTAAGGTATGTTTTGAAAAGTTAAGTATTTTTCTTTCATGATTTTTGCAATTTTTTATGTTTGTGAGAGTGTAATCGTAGAATGTTTGTAAATTTAAATTAAATTTGACATGGTGAATTATTGAATGAAATGTTTGTAAATCTATACAAGTGGAAAGATCTTAAACATACAAAATTAATTTAATCTCGACGGAAAAAATTTATAACGTTAAACAAAAGTATTGGTAACTCCAGCAAAAAAATTTAATCTCGACGGAGTTTACACAGCAAACGTGGTGTATCGAGAGGTTTTACATGATGTGTAACACGCATAAACAGACATGTCTTCCCAGTATTTTATACTTAATTAGGTTTATCGGGTTACCTCTATTTTATACACAGTTTTCATACGTATGTATTGTATTCGTTATAAAAATATGTTACAAATGAAATTTTAATCGCCAGTAATGTTTAGTTTACAGTCTGCCGCATCGCGCGGGTTTTAACCTAGTTTTTCTAATAAGAGTATGACACACTCTCTTACACATACCACATTCATTTGTCGCCTAAATCTTGCAGCCTTTATTAAACGTTAGGATATAAAAAAACCGTTGATAATTGTTCATCACAGCTGTGATGGTTTGCTTAATATTAAAACAAATGATTTTCTTTCTAGAGAGATTTGTTTATTATGGAACGATCACGTATACCATAATATACATTATTACGTTTACAGACCATGTGCAACTATTTTTAATTGTTTTCCATACTTTTACTGCTCTAACAAATTTTGCAGGACATGGGAAAATAAATATATGTCATACTCCTCCGATTCAAAATAAGTGATACACTTTAAAAAGTTTCCTTATTTGGCAAAAAAAAAATGGGACCCACAACCACTAACTATATACTTTAATAAAGTGAAATGACCCCTTTACCCTTACTTTTTACTTTTAAACATCATTAACCTTATTTTATTCAAAAGGTGTGGGACCCATTCCCCACTAACATCTAATTAATCTAATTTAATTATCATTATAATCTTTTGCCTCAAAAACTGTGAAACCCCAAGTGTATCACTTATTTTGAATCGGAGGAAGTATGTTATTAGTACTATACAAACAAAAACAATTTCCATATGTAGTCAATTCAGGCTGTATGACAGAATTTAATGGCGGCAAATATTGTTATAGGGTGACGCTGTAATGCGCGAATACTCTACTATATCTCTATCTCTACTATTTATATTAGGACCTTTCTCTAAATAGGAGGCTGGAAATTCAGTTAAATTCTTACTATTTTGAGATATCTTTGCCTTTATCAAAAAATGAAATGTCATAGATGAGATTCAAACCAGCAACATTAGTGATCCCCTCCCACCACCACCGCGAACTATAATTCCAGGGTACCCGCCGCCGCATTGCGCGGGTACCCTGCTAGTAATTTAACATATAATATTGTTCAGGATTTAAGTTCAATAATTACGTAATTTTGTATAAATGCTAAATCTGGAACAATACAATACAAAATATATAAATATTAACAAAAAAAATATCTAAAACATATTTTCAACTAAATTTAATATTTTTCGGTTTTTTTTCTTTGACGGCAAATCCTAATCTACACTTATTTTCCACCTAACCCTTAACCTCAAGGTTGTGAGATAATTACCATACCGCTAGGCCAAAGACTCTTTGGTTAATATTTTTCGGTTTAAAACTATATAAAAAATATTCTAATTTATATTTTATTTAGAAAAACTGGCTTTTACCGGTTGCATCAGATTTTTAAGCTTAGTAGGTTGGTTCCGACCATGTTATAGCCACGAATCTAATCTGCTTACACCGACCGCCTTCCATCCTGTTTCCTCATTTAAGCAATTTGAAATCAGATTTTTGAAACACAGCAAATACTATATATTTTCTATTATAAAAGGAAAACAAATTATTTCCAAACGTGCCAACAGCATGGTATCACGTTCCCACCGCATCCTCTACTTTATTTGGAATATATTTTTATGGATTTTACATTTTTACGGAAGATAGGTTTTGTTTGGTAGCATCTGAATAATTAATATATAAATGATACAGAGGTCTGAATGATTCAGACTTTCCTTACATCTGTCTGATTAAAAAGCCAGAACATGTTCAATTTCTAATTCAGAGGCTGATTAAGAGATTCTACCAAACGCTCCGAGTCTGTCCGATTAAGAGGTTATCCTCTTAACTGAATCATTAAGAGACTTGTCAAACACCATCATAATCAAACATGATTTAAAGACTGTAAATTAGGAGGGTTTTAAATGGACTACCATTAAGAAAATATTGTATTACTATTGTAAAACTGGTAGTTTTAAGAATATTTCCAATTGATCACAAAAATCTTATAATACCATATTATCATAGAATATCATCCCATCACAATAGTTATGATTCTATATTCAAGAAATAAAAATTCTTCAATCGTGCATTTTTAATATTATATCTTAACGATAATCATAATGATTATTATTAACAAAATCGAAAAAAACTATACACCAATACTATGACCACATTATTAGAGATCACAAAGGAAAAAAAAACTCATTAATGATCATCGAACATGTATTACTTATGAGATTAATATTCCATAAAGCAACGATTATGTTGGTCAAATCTTTGAAAACGATTATATCTTAAAAAAATTATAGAAAAAGGTTTCGTATTATATAAAAGAACATTAAAAAAATCAAACGTGACAAAGAATGGTTTCTCGTTTCCACCAGGCCACCATATCCTAAATAAAATATAGCGTTAACTTTCAACAATTTATACATTTTATTTACAAAACATTTATTAACTTAAGTAACCTCATAAGTTTATAAGCACAAATCTTTTATTTAAGATTTTTCAAACACCTCCTAATTATATATAATCAAATGATGAGATCGTGAAATATAATTAATGAATTGCACATTATAATTATTTAATATATATATATGATAAAATATAAATATTTAATAAAAAATAAAATAAAATATCTACTTTAAAATATGAAAAATCATACTATTAGATATTAAATCTTCATACTACATTTGCATAGCAGTTAAAGGACCGTGATGTGAAATTTGTTAATTTTGTTTGTTGATTCTATGATTTGATATATACATTTATTTTGATGAAATGAGGAGAAAAATAAGTTAGAAAATTTTAATATAAGTTAATACAATTTATCTTGGAAAATTACTTGGAAGGGTGTTTAGGAAATCTTTTAAAAAGTCCTTATTAACTTATTATTTTTTTCAATTATTATTTTTTTCAAGAAAAACCGATAAGTTAATAAGTTGTTTGGCTAATGTAATACGTACTTTTTGTTAAAAATCGGAGATTACTCTCCGGTGGTTGATCGATTGGCGGAGAACCGCTTCTCCGGCGGTGCTCCGGCGAAGTTACAGAACTGGGCAAAAACTAAAAAAACACTTATTATTGATTCTGAATGAATTTACAATTCGGAATGATTACAATTGACTGGATCTAAACCTATTTATACTAAACGAAAAGGTATGAACGAACAGTCACACCCCCTGGTTGTTACGGTTACCGGCGACAGTTATGGCACCTCCAGAAATTGCGGGGTGGCAGTTGGCGGTGGCGGTTACAAGCTGCCGGCGGTTGGTCCTCTTGTAGCACTTTTTGTCTGATTATTTTTTTTTATAGTAAGTTCTTTTATGCTTAGTATAATTATGTTACAAATGTCTTGATATTTAAATTCCAACACTCCCCCTTAAATATCATGTCATTTGTTCACGTCTCTCACGTAGCTTCATGTTGGTTCACTCCACCTACGTCTTGTTCTTCAGTACTCCTTGTTAGTTGTTTTACTCCGTCCGTATTATATTGTTATGTTGGTTCACTCCACCGATGTTTAGTTATGCATTTTACTCCATCCATATGTTTTTGTTATGTTGGTTCACTCCACCGATGTCTTGTTACACATTTTACTCCATTTGTATGCTTTTGTTATGACCTCCTTCTATGATGATATCTTCTTGTTCTCCGGCTCTAGAATCTCCTACAGAACCATTACTCCTTTTGATCAAACGTCCATCCCGGTTGACCATATGTTTTGATCAAACGTCCATCCCGATTGACCATCTCCTTTGATCAAACGTCCATCCCGATTGACCAATATGTTTTGATCAAACGTCCATCCCGGTTGACCATATGTTTTGATCAAACGTCCATCCCCGTTGACCATATGTTTTGATGATCAAACGTCTATCCTGATTGACCATATGTTTTGATCAAATGTCATCCCGATTGATCAAATGTTTTGTTCATACATCTATTCCGATCAGTTAATTCATAAATTTTATAAAAATAAATTATTTTAGAAAACGATTTTAGTCTTATTAAAACTTTAATAAAAGTTTCAATACTCCGTATTAAAAGTCTAATGTTAAAACAGCCTATTAAAAATATCTTTTCCCCTTCTTTTTTCACTCAACAGAAACAAGGGGTTCTTCTGAAAGGAAATAAAAAACGTTTGAGATGCGATTTTCTTGGAAAAAACAAAAACGTGTATACGTTTTTAATTAAAACTGATTTCGGGAAAACAAATCTCGTTTCCTTAGTCTTCTCTCTTCGTTTTCTTCGCCGTTCGTTTTTCTCCGACAGATCTGGTTTAGGTAGATGGTTAATGGCGGCCGTGGTTGCGACGGTGGCAGATCTGTATGATTCCCCCTTGGTCGTCGCTTTTTGGCGTCCATCGTACCCAAATTTCGAACTTTTCGGCTCTGTCCGCTTTGATCCGGTGTCGCGCCGGTTGTCTACTCGGACCAGTAAGTTCTCTTCTTTTCTTCTGTGTTCTTCCCCTGTTCTTCAATTCCCTATCGATTAGCCTTAGGCTCTGATACCATTCGGAATGATTACAATTGACTGGATCTAAACCTATTTAAATGACTTTTGAAAAAACTTTGAAAATGAGTTTTTCAAAAGTATAGAAACTCTTACTTTTCAAATGACTTATTAACTTTTCAATATAAAAAGTCAATAAGTCAATAAGTTAAGACAAACATTATGTTTTAAAATTATTTTTCAAAATCAAAAAATTAACAAAAACTCTAACTAAAAATCCTTTTAAACATAAAAAAAAGGAAAATGCTAATGACAGTCCTTAGGGCTGTCATTAAGAAGGCAAAATACACAAAGGACAACCCCTGAATTTTTAAAATATTATTCTTTTAATCAATGTACAAACTTTTAGCAAAACCCTAAGACCACCCGTAACGGTGTGGTCGACCGTCGATCAGACGTGGCAAGCCTCACTCGACGCGTCCCCCCCTTACGCCTACACCACCCGACGCGTCGACCGTGCTGAACGGTCGACTAGTCGACCGATCAATTTTCAAAGGGGGAAGGTTTTTTCAAAGGGGAATGATTTGGTCGCCTGGTTACGTGTGTTTGGTCGGGATTTTTTATTTGTTTGGTCGGGCTGATGTGGCGCAGAGGTGGCAGCGGTGACCAAACTGGGTTTGGTCACCCATTACGCCCAGTCTAAAAAAAATTATCCAAACATTCCCTTAACAAAAACAACTTCAAGTTAACTACTCCCTCCGTCCCACAAAAAAGTACCCATTTATCATGGGCACAAGTCTTAAGAAAATAGTTAGTGGTGGGGTAATTGGTATTACTTTTGATTAAAATATAAGGTTTGATTGGAGAGATAAAGATAGTAA
The DNA here is from genome assembly GCA_963853835.1 of Calendula officinalis. NCBI lineage: Eukaryota > Viridiplantae > Streptophyta > Magnoliopsida > Asterales > Asteraceae > Calendula > Calendula officinalis. The sequence goes on along the minus strand of OY970823.1, from coordinate 66,135,612 downwards.
TTGGATAGTTAGTGGTGGGGTCTTTGAAAATTATACTCCCCCCGTCCCACAAAAAAGTTCTCATTTCTCCTAAAGCTTTTGTCCCACAAAAAAGTTCCCATTTCTCACATGTGGTGGGCTCCACACAATAAAATACTATTATTATTAAGAACTCATCAATAATATCCACTAATTATCTTTCTCTCTCCAAACAAACCTTATATTTTAATCAAAATAATACCAATGACCCCACCACTAACTATCACCTAAAATCTTGTGCCAAAGGGAAATGGGAACTTTTTTGTGGGACGGAGGGAGTATTATTTTGTTGAGTGGACCCCTATCAATTTGAGAAATGAGAATTTTTTTGTGTGACAAAAGTTTAGGGAGAAATGGGTATTTTTTTGGGACGGAGTGAGTATTTCGCACCGTTTTCAAACTTTTAACCCAATTTGAATACAAACCGACACTGTTACATCTGAATTTAACTGCACACAGCTGGCGAATCTCCCTTCCACCTACCCACACATCTCTCACCTCCTATAAACTCACTCACAAACACTCACACTTGCCGGCCATATATTCATCCCACCGGCAATCCTCTCTCTATCAATCTCACCCAATAATAATGGTTTCCCAATCCAACGGCTCACCGGCAACACCATTGAAGTTCCTGATCTACGGTCGAACCGGTTGGATTGGCGGTTTATTGGGCAAAATTTGTGAATCACAAGGCATCGACTACACCTACGGCTCCGGCCGTCTTGAATCGCGTGAAACCCTCGTCGCCGACCTTGCCGCCGTTAATCCTACTCATGTGTTCAACGCTGCCGGAGTCACCGGCCGACCAAACGTTGACTGGTGTGAGTCGCACAAGGTGGAGACCATCCGTACTAACGTTGTCGGAACCCTAACACTTGCCGACGTTTGCCGTGAAAAGGGGTTGATATTGATTAATTATGCCACTGGTTGTATATTTGAGTATGATTCAGCTCATCAACTCGGGTCTGGTGTCGGGTTTAAGGAAGAGGATACTCCGAATTTTATTGGATCTTTCTACTCCAAGACTAAAGCTATGGTAAACATTTTAAGAAAATTTGGTATTTTACTTCAAGATTTAATTTTTGTTGACTTTTAGCATAATTCTAAGTATTTGTGCAATGACCCTTTTGATGCTTTTGTGTTTTTATGATATTTTTGTGCAAATATGAATTGGATCTTAAGATCTTGATATGAATTTGAAGACAAAAACTGGTTTACAGAATCTTGTGCCTAAAATATCATACTTTGGGACCCACAAAATAAGAATAGAATACTTGGTTTTTAATTTCAAGATTTAGTATAATCTTGAAGATATGGGTGGTGACCCATTTGTTGATCCTTGACTGAAATTTGATAAAAATGTAGTGGATCTGAGGTCTAGATGCACATTATATAGAAGAATCTAAGCTTTAATTCTATTCTATGATCATTTTATGGTTCCTAATTATACTGTGCGTAAACTTGATATTCACTTCAAGATTTTATTTTTATTAATCTTTAGGACAATTTTGAAGGTTTGTGCAATAGTAATGACCCTTGTGATTATGTTGAGTTCTCATGACATTTTTGGTGGATTTGTTAAAAATGTGGTGGATCTAAGATCTTAATGTGTATTCTAAGGAACACTAATTAAAAAATGGACCCATGAAATGAGATTGAGCAGTTTAGTAGTTACCAAGTCTTTTTACTATTTATAGTAGCTTTATCATTCGGTTAATACTTACATTTCATTGGTCCCAAATTATAATTCTCATTCATGTAAAGTGTAGCATTAATGACAGCTTAGATTTTGTTTGGTCCATGCTACTTTTACATAAATGAGACCTATAATTTTTCAAGATTTCATTTTTCTTGAATTATTTAGTACGGAGTATAATAATAAAGATTCGTGTGATGCCCTTTTAACCATGTGCATTTTAAAGTAATTTTCAAGTTGAGAATAGTACAAATAAAAGTCAAACCTCACTTTTCGATTGTTTGACTCGCAGGTTGAGGAACTACTCAAAAACTACGAAAACGTATGCACATTACGTGTAAGAATGCCTATTTCTTCCGATCTTAAAAACCCCCGAAATTTCATCACGAAAATAGCTAGTTATGAGAAAGTGGTCAACATCCCAAACTCCATGACCATTCTTGATGAGCTCCTTCCAATTTCAGTTGAAATGGCTAAACGAAACTTAACCGGAATCTACAATTTCACTAACCCTGGTTGTGTTAGCCACAACGAGGTCTTAGAATTGTACCGTGAGTACATTAACCCAAGTTTCACATGGAAAAACTTCAATCTTGAGGAACAAGCAAAAGTGATAATTGCACCAAGAAGCAACAACGAACTCGATACCACAAAGTTGAAAACTGAGTTTCCCGAGCTTTTATCGATTAAAGAATCGCTTGTGAAGTATGTGTTTGAACCAAACAGGAAGACACCCCTTGCAGCAGCCTAATTATACGATTACCTCGAAATTGTGTTGTTTACTTGATTTGTTGTTGTTTACGGTGAGGATTTATTTACTATATAGTGTATTTTTCGGGTTTTGTTTTATGGATTGTTTTGATATTGAATAAAATTGTTGGAAAGCATACAGTTTTATATTCATTAATTTTGTTTTAGTTATTATTAATTTGACATGTAGTGGATAGAATAGAATTCGAAATTGAATTGAATTTTAAGATGAAAATGAGGTAATTTGTAGTATTAATTTTACGGGTGGTCCCTGGGGCTAGGTGCATGATTAAAGATTAAGATTTAAGACAGAGACCGCAAATGGTCCCAATTTCCCCCAGTTTCAAATTATTGTCCTATTTAATTAAACCAGATAGATATTATTGTAATATTGACAATCCAAAACAATACTCCCTCCATCATAATATTATTGTTTACTAGACAAAAACATACATTTTAAAAAAAGTTTATTAATAATATTATATCATCAATTAAATTTTCTCTTTCCAACTTAAATATTTTTTATTGGTTGAAATTTACACTATGCGTGGTGATCACTATAACAATAGTCATACCTGATACATCAGCACCACATCAAATTTCTCGCTCTTGATAAGCATATAATCAAAGTGCAATAAAATTAAAAATTGCTTTACAAAATTGTGCACATTGTTTCATGTCAGAGCGAATAAAAATATCACTTCTTTTAACTTGCTTTACAAAGTTAGTGGATTTTGTTCTTTGTGCTAATGGGCATGGGCCTCTGGGCCTGGCCTAATAGAATAGGGCTTGCGGGGTTTTCAAGTAAAAGCATTAAGGTCTTAAAGATGATTATAAATGATAATGTTATCATTTATTCCACACTTGAACCCGATAAAATCAGTCGAAAATTAGTTTTAAGCCATTGTCGCCACTTGCACCACCTCCACCAGGGATGTATTTGAGAAGAAACAGAAGGTGCGGAGGGCCAATGTTTTATGGGGGCCAATTTTTATACAAGTATATATCTTATGTATATAATCTTAAAATTTTAAGTCAATTTAATAATTTAATAGACGAAAAAAATTTAGAAAAGTCCAATTTTTATATAAATATTATATTAGGGGCCCAATTTTCATCTATTTATACAGGGCTTTCAGAATCCCGGAGACGCCTCGGGGAACTACTTGCACCACCTCCAGGCCTCGGGGAACTCCCCGCCATGTGGTAACACTTCCACTTCGTGGCTAGCCCCCACCATGTGGGCATTCGATGATCAGGTGTTCGTACATCTGATTTGGTTTAGTGTGGATACGTGCTAAGGCAGCCTTGATTGGCTGTTGTTTATGATCTACACATCCGGTCTACAAATTTTGTAAATCAAGAATCCCCTGTGACTGTTTTACCTTTTTATGCTGTATATGCTTTTGGATCTTACAGAGAGAAAGGGAATTAATTTGTGTAACTGTATGTTTAGGCCATATATAATATAAATGAGAAATGATATTGATGCTTACTATTTGTATTTATTTATGTGCTACTCATTTGATTAAAAAATGTATTAAAATCAGAGATAATATATATGGGAAAAGAATTTTAGTGAATTATTGGATCTTAGTGTTATCTTGATACAAATTACTGGTTTTATGAAATTGTTTAATTTGTAAACCCCAAATTCCTACATTATCTTCTAATTAATCATCTTTAAAAGGTGATAATATGAATTGATAATTAAGTTGATGCATTCCATACATAATCATGTCCCCTCGAGGCTAGTTATATGATTAATAGAATGAACCTGTTTATAAAAGAATTAGTTGATCACTATTCATGATTATATATGGAATTTAAGATCCCCATGCATCATAAACATTTCAATGCATGATGAGTTAAGGGTGAACCAAATCAATTCATTCAACACTATGGATGACCTAGAAAACAGTTTTTATTCTATAAGCACAAAAGAGAAGGATTTAGTTTTTTCATCGCTAGCTTGTACTTGTTTAACTTTACACGCAACGTTCGTTTTATCATATATCTTGTGTTAACTGCTACTACCTGTTCGCCACACCGAATCTAAGTGAAAAGATCATCAATCTAACATTGCAATTGATCACAGCATTTTCATTTATGATCATACCTTGATAAACGAGTGAAAGCCCGCTCGTATATGTTGTTATCTCAAATTAAACAAATCAGTTGCAGGGCAACTCTCCTTTGGCAAATAGCTCATTAAACCCTCCATATGTATCTAGTTGATTCGTTAATGACCTGATTAGGGTTTCAATATCTGTTTGCCAAAGGAGAGTAGCCCTACAACCGGTTCGCTTATTGGCTACTTGAATATGGTTCAAAAGCTGTTACAGTTCGAAGACATTATAAGGTAGTTTGATGGGTTTAAGCCATGGATATTATTCTTGATTGCAAAGGCTCTTGATGCGTGATATTCTTGGAGTAATAATTGTGTGTGTTTGTGAAGAACGGATGAAGATAAAGGAGATTCTTTATTAAAAAGATGGAGATGGTCTGAATAAATTTGGACTTTCAAGAGGTATATGCCATGACATATTCTTTTTAGAGATTCCCAATTTATCAAGTCTCTCTCCCATTTTTTTCTTTGAATCTATTTGTTACAGTTTTGATTTATTGTATGAGTTAAAGCTCAGTTATAAATACACGAGCTTAGGGTCCAGTAGAATTTATTATCTATTTTTATCTGTATAAATAGTTATCAATAATACATTTATCTTTATCAGGTTTTAATTATTATACTTCCTCCGTATCAAAATAAGTGACACGCTTTCTATTTTGGGGTGTATCAAAATAAGTGACACACTTTAAAAGCTTTCCTCATTTGGTAAAAATAATGGGATCCATACCCACTAACTATTCACTTTAATAAAGTGAAATTACTTTTATACCCTTACTTTTACTTTTAAAACTCATTTATATCACTTTATTCAAGAAAAGTGGGACTCATCCTCCACTAACTATGTACTTTAATCTATTTTAACCCCTATTTTAATCTTTTACCTCAAAAAACGTGTAAGCCAATTTGTGTCACTTATTTTGATACAGAGGAAGTACATTATATCAGAGCTCAAGATTCTCTAACCTAAGATTTCTATGACCTAGTCGTCATCCCTTTTTGCCACCCTGTCCCATGGACGTTCATTTTCTTTTTATACTTGTTTTTATGCTTCTTTTATTTTAAATTTGTGCCGATTCGTAAATCCTTAGACCTGGCCTCTGGAAATATTATATACGTCTCTGGATTTTAAGAAAAGCCCAAGTTGAATCGCCCCAAATGGAGTTCCGTAAGCATTGCCACCTCCCCCGCTACATTCTGCCCGGAAAAGTGTGCAGATTCTTTTTTTTTTTTTGTGTGCTCATATCTCAATTATTACTAAAGAGTGGTATCTCGCCTACGCCACGAGCAGCTAGGTAATTGAATTCCGAACAAAATCCAAATGGTTTCACCGTTGTCGGAGCTCTGATGCACCGCCGCAGTCCGGCTCCCAGAATTTCAGATTTTTGGATTTTCGCTGAAAATGCTTTTAGCTCTAGGTTACGTCAATGTTCAATCCAACATTATGATCATTCGCCTTTTGGTTCAATCCAACACCTTTTATTTGCCCCATGGTTTGACCTTGGTTACGTTTCGGCCCCATGATCCGACTCTTGCCATTTTATGGTCCCAGTTGCTCGATCTTGACACGACTTTTCTTTTGTTGCTTATATATGATGACTTATCTTCACTTGCATTTGAAGATCGTCACGAACAACTCTTTTATGTATTATTTGATGTTTATTTTACTCTTGTCCCAAGCTTCCGCGACTTGGTCGCCGGGACTGCAAAAGACATGTTAGATTAATATATTTGGATATATTATATGAATCAACTCCAATTGTATAGACAAGCCTAATGTCTAGTAAGATTTATTACGTATCTTTGTATATATAATTACTCCCTCCGTCCCTAAATAAAATTCTCATTTCTCTTGGGCAAAACTTTTTAGGAGATAGTTAGTTGTGAGTATTTAGTATTACTTTTGATTAAAATATAAGTTTTGATTGGAAAGAGAAAGTGTTTTAGGAGATAGTTAGTGGTGAAAGTATTGATAATAATATTATTATTTTAAGTGTGCCCTTAAGTTTGAGAAATGAGAACTTTATTTAGAGACAAAACTTAAAGGAGAAATGAGAACTTTATTTAAGGATGGAGTGAGTAGTTATTAACAACACAATAATACAATTATCTTGGGGTTTTTATTAATTTTAGACTATTTTACAGATAAAGGTGTTTTTTTTTGTTGCAAATATGCTAGTTTATTCTAATTAGAAAAATGTATCGATAATCTTATTTCTATTTATTAGTATATTTTCTAAGAGGGCTGGGTGTGGGGATGTTATCCCTCTGCCAAAACAAGAAAATGGCCATACCACTCCCTCCGTTATTTACTCGCCAACCACAAATCGCCATGCGAACAACGGCTCGCCAAAGGGAAACCAGCGGGGGTGGGGGTGGGGGTGGGGGTGTCTAACCAATCAAAATACACCAAATAACAAATGTGGGACCCCTATAACACCACTTTAACTATAACACCAGGGAGTCACTTTTTCCTCCCCAAGTTATAGCCAAGTTATAACCCCAAAAACTCTATAACATCTCTATAACATACCTTCCCCACCTTGTGCTCTAACATTTTCCACTACGGCACGGTATTCCACGGTATATAGGGTGTTTCTCGGTGGCGGTTTGACCACGGATGTTGGCGGAGGTGCTCATGGCGGATTCGTCTCGTAATTGGTGCACAATAGATTGATGAGGGTCAGCCATATATATAGAGACAGTCGAGTATATGTAAATTATCAAAATAGCCCAATCAAATAAAGCATATATTATCTGAAAAAGATAAGATGTTGCTCATAACTAAGGTCATGGGTTCAAGTCCCGTCGTAGACGTGAAGTTTATTCCCTATAAATGGAAGGTTCGAGGGAATGCATACTACCCCTTGTGGATGTTACTGTCTATGCTCGAATCATCAACTTACTAACTGACCGTTCACAAAAAAAATGTAACAAAAATGAATATAGGTTATTATTTAATACTCCCTCCATCCCACAAAAAAATTACATTTCTCTTGGGCACAAGATTTTAGGTGATAGTTAATGGTGGGGTCACTAGTATAACTTTTGATTAAAATATAAGGTTAGATTGGAGAGAGAAAAATAATTAGTGGATATTAATTGTAAGGTCTTTAATAATAATAATATTTTATTATGTGAGGTCTATCAAATGTGAGAAGTGTAAACTTTTTTGTGGGATAAAAGTTAAGTGAGAAATGTAAACTTTTTTATAAGACGGGGGGAGTATAATTTACCCTATTTAGTTTAGTTTAATAAGATTCCTTAATAATATACCAATCAAAGTCTCCTATCTATCCTATCTGGTAAAAAAATGGCACAGCAGGGATTCGAGCGTCTGACCTCCTGCTTAATAACACACAACTAAACCAGCTGAATTAACAGCCTGGACGTTGATTATTTTAGACTCCAAACATTATCAATAAACACCAACACTCCTTTTCTAAAAGCCACCGCCATCTTGGGCCAATACATGCGTATCTCTGGTACAGTACTAGTACTGAGTGTCTTGGACAATGGACGGTTTGCAAATTGGAAAATGAAACGACGACTTTGGATTTCACAACCAAGTTTTGCAATCAAGCCATCTAAGTTTAGCAGTCGGCTACTTTGGAATTCACAAATAAGATTCGGAAAAGATTTGCCTGTTAATTTCAATTGGTATTTCGATCGGTCTGTGCATTTTTATCAATTCACCCATCTTTATCTCTCCCATCTTCGGTCTCATCACTCTTTCGCTGCTTAACCTCTCGGGTAAAATCCTCATTCTCTGTCCACTTTTTTATTCTTCATGCTCTACCATAATCTCGCTCAGAACAACGTATTTCACATATACGTACAATTGAACAACACGAAAACATGTTTAGCTGTAATTTGGTTCTAAATTGCTTCAATTTTTGTACAGTTGAGCTGGTTTTACAGATCTAGGGTTTATGATACGGGACAACTATACAAGCCCAAACCCAAGTGGCCCATCAGGCCCCAAGGCCCACCCGTATCATCAAGAAACCCGATCGGTATCTTCACTAGGAAGATTGCAAGACATAGTCAAGCACGTAGTAGTAGTTTGCATGCATATCCCAAATAATAGGAGCCACTTTGCATTTTCATGTTTAAACTTCCATGCATTAGGTCCCACGTTCATGCACATGTTCGGTAGTTAGCAGTATGCATTTTTCATTTAATTGCATTGTATTTTCATTTTGAGGAATTATTCAGAAAATTTGCCCCAAACGTCTTGCTCTTTCTCTCTTAGTTTCTCGAGAGTTCTAACCCCTCTCAAATCGGGTTGTATCAGTTTACATTCAAGTGGGTTAGTTTCGTAACTTGTTATTTTGTTTAAATTTACTGTCAAAGAGCTGTTTCAATGCGTCTTCACTCAATATCTCAATTTTAAATAGAATGTTGTTCAGAACTTGATTATTAAAATTTGCTTGTTTGGCAAAGTGATCAAGCAAAAGCATCGACAAAGAAGAAAGATGGTGAGTTTTACTATTTTTGTTTTCAGTAGTTACATTTTATTAGTTTTGTTGTAAACATTGATTTAAAATTGATTTAGCTGGTAAATACCGAATTTGATGCCTTATTTGAATTTTGCCAGATACACGCTCGTGGAACCATTAGTAAGTTTTCACCTCAAGAAACAATTTATTTAATTTTATTATTATATGGTTGCTAGCAGATGCTGCACGCAGATTAAACAATCAACTTTGTGATATTGCGATTAATTGGGCTGGTGGATCACATCATGCTAAAAAACATGAAACATCTAGAGTTTGTTATATTTTTTATTTGGTTTTGGGTATTTCAGAGCTTAATTTTAAAATATCATGCATATGTTTTGTATATTGATAATGATGTTCATCACTGAGATGGTGTAGAAGAAGCATTTTATTTCACTGACAGGTAAAAACATTCTCACTTTTATATTATTTTAAGGGAATACGATTTATATTAAGTTAAATTATGTTTGCCTCAATGGCTTGTTGTAAGATCCTTTTTTATTTTTCTAATAATATATATTGAGAAGTTAATTTAATTTGCAGGGTGATGACTGTTAGTTTTAACAAATATGGAAGTTTGTTCTTTTTTGGATCAGGTCATGTTAAAGGTATATTCTACACTCACTTATTTTATTTGTATATGAGTAGAGTTGCATACTAAATTGTTTACTGTAATGTGTGTATGGATGAGTTAAAAGGCTAATTTGGGTATGTTATTATTTGCTTATCAGAATATCTCTTTTCACACCATATTTTGTTTTCTTTTTGTTATTGAATTCTTCAGATTCTATGAAAAACGGTATGATCTAATTCGACGGGCTATTGAGGCCCTAACTTCTATGAAATTCCAGTAAGAAACTTCTATGAAATTCCAGTAAGAAACTTCTTTATCTACTTAGTATATTGTTAAAACATACTAATAAAGTTGAGGTATGTTTTTTTATTAAAATAAAGCTAATTAATCAATTTTATGTTCGTAAATACATAAAGTTAGTCATTTTCTTTAGTTAATTTTATATAACCCGTACTAGGAATGCAGGCTGATAAGAAGTTGTCTTCTGAACAGACCGGTACCCTCAAATTTCGGGTTGCTTACGAAGAATTTTATGCTTGTAATTGGATCTCTTGCTAAATTACTTTTGATTAGTTAATTACATGTACTTATAATGTTGCTATCACATGTAGTTAGTTTTATTAGATTTTAATCAAATATGTTAATCTATATTGTGCGGGTGACAATTCTAGATGGGTTCATGGGTTGACGTGTTGAGAGGCAATTGTACTTATAATGTTGCTCTCACGTGTACTTGTAATTCCGACTATTTTTTTAATATAGCTAAATATATTCAAACTATTGGTTATATAAACTTCTTAAGAAATCTAATAAAATTTAAATTATTCAAAAAATATATGATTATTTATTCAATTATAAAGCATATAAATTTTAAATATCAATTAAGTAAACTATTTGCAAGAAGAATACAAGCTCTTTCGATGTAACTTGAATCTAGGAAGAGCTGATGTAACTTTTCCATATTTGAATTGTTCTTTTCCAAACATTTTGTGGTAATAGTGTTAATACTTTTCAATATACACATCTGTATTATATAGAATGCATTTGAGATCTTTCAAATTAGCAATACTTAATTTTCAGTCAACACACTAGCTATTTCGAGACAAATTTGTGTTTATAAAATTATCCACCATGCAGGACTTGAACTTGCAACATTTGTGTTATTAGCACAATGTCGTAACTAACAGGGCTAATAGTTATATGTTCCTTAGTGACACAAATTTATTTTTATTAATCACTTAAACGTTAACAAGTTGAAATTATCACAACCACCACTCACGATCACCACCACCCAAACTATCATCACTACTGCCATCATCCCCACTAATTATTCGCCAACAAATATAATCATAGAGTACCCGCCGCCGCATTGCGCGGGTACCAGCTAGTTAAGTTATTATGTATGAGTCTTGTTTTGAAATAAAATAATGTTGTTGATTTTAATTACAAATATTATTTAAGTGTATAGAGATAAACTTGTTGAGCAAATATAAGCTTAATAAGTATTAAACAAGTAAGGGTGGTGCGAAGTGCCAAAATGCAGTTTTCGCCAAAGTAGATATCACCAGTTTAGTCATCTTCTTCATGATATGTTTTTTTTTATAATCACTCAAACGATTCTCTATTCTTGAAACAAATTGTGATTGTATCCGATACATGATTTCGTAGTACCGATGAAATACTTTTATCTGAAAGTGTTTCACGACTTCAGAGTGATCCAAGCAATCAAAAATCAATACGAATTTCTAACAAATAGTACACTACGAGTTCACAATTGAAAAAGCTTGATCAAAATAATGATCCATAACTGGCTTTGTTTTTAATCGATGCTTCGGTTCTAGCCATTAATTAAAGCTTCGGCTTGACCTCTTGAAAAGGTCAATTTCAATCTAAAACAGTTTGATTGGTCGGAATTTTTAATAAAATCCCGTCTCTAGTAATTTCAATGTTGTACAAATCACTTATTAATTTTAAATATGCTACAAACGGATTTCTCACCGAAATGATGTTTTTTCTCATTGTTCTTTTCGTGCTTTAGATCTAACAGGCTTTGTTTTGATTAGGTTACCAAGAAGGATTAAAATCACAGGAATAATAGTTCCAATGTAGTACACACTCCCGTATGCAGTCACTGTTTCGTGCAGGCTTAATACCTGTTGCAAAGAAAAAAAACAAATATTAATAAAATGGGACTCAAAAGTCAATCACAAGAAAGTCAACCACACTAACCATGAAACCGACACATGAGTAGTTGAGAACGAGAAGTGTATAAGCGAAGTTCACAAGCATAAAAACCTTCTTAAGCAGCCCCAAATTTGGGGGAACAGATTGCTGCCATCTGTAAATGGCTGCACAAAACAAACAGAAACACTTTAAGATTATAATATACTTGTAATCATATTGTGATTTGAAAATGTGTAGGCTAATTTGTTACCTCTTGAACCAGCAATCATCAAAGCTGATTGAACAAAAAATATGATGTACCCTGGATATAATCCCTGTTATCATAATATAATTAGCATCATAAGTAAATTTAATACAATTCAATCATCACTTTAATTCAGAAATTAAAATAAGACTTACATGCCATACAGCACTAACAGTCTGTGTTGCAAGCAACTGGAAGAAACCAGCCTTTTTCCCCCTTTTAACAAGTCTGTCATAAACATCTGAAAATACATGCAAAGGTATTAGAGAATAAAAAATTTGATTCGGGCCGACCCGACCCGGCCCGTAAGTAATGAAGACTCACAGTGACGAAGCCATGTGCTGACTTGTATATTCCATACAAGTGGTATCTCCACTGCACTCGTAGCAAACTCAACACCCAAAACATCAACATTCTTAGCCCGGTCCCAACGGGGCTTGGGTGGAGAAGAATCAGCCCACCCACTAAAACCCAAACCAGAAATAACAATAGAAGCTTCTGAAATGGACCATATGAAATAATATTTCCAACGGGCCGTAAAGCCCGCCATGTATTGGTAACTCAACCGTTTCCAGAATCCCCACTCTTTATATATTGGGTCAGTGAATTTTGATAACGGGTAATGCGGTACCAAATATAAGTACAAACCCATACAGAAACCAGCTTGAAGAAGAGCTTTAACAGTTGGCCCGAAAGGTGATGGTGAACCCTTTTCAGACTTTATCCAGATCTGAAAAACGTTTTGTAAAAAATAAATCACTTAAAAACTTAGGATTAACAAAAATCAAGAGAAAATTAAATTAATCATACATACCCCTTTGCCTTGCGTCCAATCTAAGTAATCCTTAATTTCATAAACTGGGCCTGCAAAGTGACTTCCACAACAAAGACAGAATCCCAAGTATTGGATTAAAGAAGGCAGCTTAAGTAACCGATTTTTCTTTTGGGATTCGCGAAGATGTTCCTCTTTTAGTAATCCGTCATTGTAATTAATCGCACATGAAATAACTTTTAATGTTATTACCATAAGAGCTCCTAGATGATAAGAAACAGAGCATAGTTGTAATCACATGAAAATGATAACAAATATGTAGCAGAAATGCAAAGGTTGAAAGAGTGCTTACCAGTAGCATCAATACCTCCTTCCTTCCATGCATCCCCACTCATGTAGTATACATGGCTACATAATTAACAAGTATTAATATTTAAGTGTTAATTGAGCCTCTTTCACCCTGTTCATAATTTTGGAGTGAAAAACTACTATCAAACAGCTAAACCCTAATTATTCAAGCTACAATCATAGATTCAAATTAAACGATTCGTACCATCCAATGAGGTATCCCATAGCTAACACGAATGTAATTAAGCCGCATCGTTTCCGATAGACCACCATGGACCCATAGCTGACCAACATAGGGACGAGAAAGTGTAGATTTGAAGAGAAACCAAAGGATAAGTACGAGAGTACAACGCCGGTGAAGGCGGCGTACAAGTGTTTTCCGGTGGGGCCGCCGGGGATGAGACCATGGAAAAAGCCGACAGGAATAGTGGCCACGAAGCATAGTAGGAATCGGAGTACCGGCACCGATACTCCGATCGCCGTCGCCGTTGATTCCATATCCATACCTTTTCAGCTTTATCTCTCACGCATGGACACACGTGGGTTGCGTTCTTGTTGGTTATGTGGTCGTTGCGGCGAGGCTTAAATCGGGTAGAATGGAAGTTGGAGTGGGCTCAGATGGGTTGCGGTGTCAGGTAACGTGGATGGACACGTGTATCTTTGTAATTGGACGAGACTGTGGTTGATAAGAGTGGGTGTCCGAAGTTGGTGGCCGGATCAGGGGGTTTAGATTCTCCGAGTTTTGGATAAAGTAAGTTAGAAAGATTTTATTTTATGACATTAAAAGATTCAAGACCAACAAATGAGGCATGTACAAATAATTTTTATAAGAACAGTACTTCCTTCATTTCAAAATAAGTGATACTCTTGAGCTTGCATAGACGAAATATGATAATAAAAATTAATTAGATTAAATTGGATAGTTAGTAAAAGATGAGTCCTCATATTTGAATTAAAGTGAATTTAATAATTTTGAAAGTAAAAGTAAAGTTAAACAAGCCATTTCACTTTATTAAATGAGAAAGTTAGTGGATGTGGGTCATACTCTTTTTTACTAAATTAAGAAAGTTTTCAAAGTATATCACTTATTTTGAAACACCCCAAAAAGAAGTATCACTTATTTTGAAACATTTTGAAACGGAAAAAGTATTAAAGATTTTGATTAATTTCATTTTTGGTGAATATAAAGAATTAGTATTGCTTCCTACTATTTATTTATATTTATTTTCCTACCCACTAGATTAAAATAAGTGTCAAAATAAAGAGATGATATGTGAAAATAGAATTACTAGATTACACATTTTAAGTTTAAAAATTAGTAGGAATATATGTAAAAAAAATGTAGGAAGAAATATAATTTCTCATAGTAAAGATATAAATACAACATAAATAAATTTTACTATCACTTGTCATGCTCATATTATGTAACTATAAAAAACCAACCTTTAAATATCCATTCAGCTAGCACTATGTAAGTTATTTTGATGTTGAACAAACCCTAGATCGGTATATAAACAACAATTGAAGTAGAAATCATGAAAGAAACTTACAAAAACAAAACCCAGATTGTAATAATCTATAAACCCAAATTGATTGAAATTAGTGTAGTGAGTCAACTCGGTAAAATAAAGAATCCAATAGGCAATAAGGAAGGTTCGTATTAGAGATATAATACTAGTAGAATATGTCCGACTACATCCACCGTATGCAACTTACATTTTGTGGGGATCATCGAGACCATTTTTAATTTACTTTATAATAATAACCAATGTTTCATGAGCTTATATATGAACTTGATTTAATCCTTAAGTTTATTGGTATTAATACATGAGTTGAGTTAATAGGATTTAATATTTTACATCTTACAAATAGGATTTCTAGATTGTATTTAGGAAATATTTATTTTATCCTTGCTGGAAGGGTAGATATGTGGCTTAAATTCTTCATTAACATTCTCCAACTACTTCGTACTTATTCCTATCGTAAAGTTAGGTTCGACGACAGGCCATCAATACCAACTAGATTCATTAACTTAAACGTTTTCATTAAGGCTATGCGGTATGGGCCCATGGCGTGGTCATGAGTGGTGATGTGGCAGGAAAGCCACGGCGTGGCCATGTGTGGAACACCGCCCCCCCCCCCCCCCCAACGGCGTGGGGGGTTGGCGTGGTGGAGAAAGCGTGCAGGCAACGGGAGGCCACGACGGCTGTTGGGGGTTGTTTTTTGATAAATGGTGGCTTGTGATTGGTTAATGGATATTTTCTTTTCTTTTTTATTTAAAATTAAATTGAATAAAATGGTGTGGTGGGTATTTCCTAGAGATGATGTGGTGTGGTGGTGGTGTGGTTGCTGAGGTGATGATGATGTGGCAGACAAATTGATGTAGTACCCATACCGAATAGCCTAAGGGTATTGATGGGCACTCCCGAGATCCCGAACTTTACTCATTAAGGGTATTCATAGATGACTAGATGAAAACATGCCCTCCCCTACCACGTTGGGCCCACTTATATTTTTTTGTGGGTAGGCCAATAGCCCACTAATTTAACACACCAGTAGACTAAAGCCCACTAAACGCCTTACAGTAGCCATCTTCTCGCCCAAACCTAATCGCGTGCAGTTCGGTTCAAGACGATTACAGGAGACGCCGATCAATAACTCTAACTGCGCTTGCTTTTGATACCCAACAAGGTAAACTTGAAAACGCAAATCCATCATTTATCCGTACACAGACGGTTCTGTGCCCTAACAAATCTACAATTCTAATTTGCAATTTCTAGCTTTATGTATGTTCATATTAGATTCATTAGGTGATTTTCGTATGCATGTTGATGTTGGCAGGGTACTATTGATACTCAGGTTTTATACTGAATTAATGCTAAAATAATCTTAACTGAATAATACTAAATTATCATTGGATTTGAATTTGAAATTTCTTAAATATAAGACACTAAACAACTTTAGTCTTTGATGTTCAACCATTGTTGCTATTAGGAATCGGTTTGTTCGGTTATGTAATAAATCTCAGTACTGCATTGTGTATGGATCTGTGGAAATGATGAATTGGGGATACTTATTTGACAAATTAGCAGCTGTAATTTATCAATTATGATGATTTCAGTTCAATCCTATTGTAGGTTTGAGATATTATGAGTTGATTTTGTTCAAACCAAGGGAATTTTTTTCAGCTTCAGATATTAAAATGAAGAATCACCATGACGATATGCCTACCTCTAGCAAAATCAAATTCGATGTCAGCGATGACGAAGAGGAAGAAGAAGAAGAAGAATCTGCATCTGAAGATGTGAGTCTTAACATACGCTTTAAATGTCGAATTTTTTGTGCACACATAGATTAATGTTAACACATCACTAATTTTCTATTTAAAATTTGATGTGAATTATGATTTATAAAGAGGTTATTTATGTATTCGAACGACATACTAAGCACCACAAGGAAATGATTTTACTTTGGTTACAAAAGCTATTTTAAATTTATTAATATTTATTTATTAGCAGTGAGTACTAACATGTGTGATTAGGATGGGGAGAATGAGATACAAGAAGTGCTTGCGAATGTTACATTTGAGGAGTTGCAGAAGGCACGGTCAGATGGGTCCCATGTAGTTAATCAGAAACCAAAATTAGAGAGAAAGGGTAAAAGAGAGAACAAAAATAGGTATACGATTCATATAAGTTACTGTTTTTATTCATAATGTTAGTTTATGGAGGTGATAAATTGTTTTTATTTTCAGGCCAATGGAGATCAGTAGCAAAAAACCAGTTGGTAGATTTAGAGAAGTCATTCAGGCACCTAAAAAGGTTGAATCTTTTGCATTGGCTATAAAAGTGAATCATTTATGTTAATTTTTTTTTTTTTTTTTTTTAAATCAGGTTATTCGTGACCCTCGTTTTGAGTCATTATGTGGAACACTTGATGAAGACGGGTATTTTTCATTTTTACCCCTAGTTTGTATATTTATAGATGTGAAGACTACAAAATTTGGATTTGAGAGGTAATATTTTGTGTCTTGCAGTCACAAGAAACGATATAATTTTCTATACGAGAGTAAGCTTCCTTCTGAGAAAGAGGTATGGAATTTAGAAACATAATACATATGTTATTTCATGAATTACCTTTTTTGTTGGATGTTTTTTATAGCAATTGAAGAACCAGATGAAGAAAACAAAAGACCCGGAAGTCCTTAATGGGTTGAAAGAGCGAGTGGCATGGATTGTAAGTGGGTTTGATTAGTCAAAGCAGATACTAATGTTTTGTTAGAAATAATGGTTATTAAATTTTGTAAGTTGTCGTATTATGTTACTTAGGATAAACAATTGAAATCGGCGTCTTCAAAACATGTGGATAAAGAGATTCTTGTTAAGCACAAGAAGAAGGAAAGAGAAGCAGCAAAACAAGGGAAACAACCTTATTATTTGAAGAAATGTAAAATCTCTCTCTCTCTCTCTCTCTCTCTCTGGTGAACATTTTTATTGACTATTATTTTGGTTCTATGTATAGCTGAAATCCGAAAACAAGAGCTTGTAGAAAAATTCAAGGAGCTCAAGGTAATGCGCTTATATTTTCTGGTGGGTTGAAGATTATTAATCCTAAATTAATAGTTTATTTTGTGTATTAGGCATCTGGCAAGCTTGCATCTTTCATAGACAAAAAGAGGAGGAAAAACGCTGCAAAAGATCACCGATTCATGCCGTATCGACGACCAAACGACAACCAACAACAAAGCTAGAGCACATCACTTGTTTTCTGTTCTTTGCAAACTCCTAACTTCATGCTTTGGTTTTGCAATTAAGTTATTGTCATATTTGATTTGTTTAATGTTCTAGTCTGGCACTTCTTCCGGAAGGTTTGTTTGGTATAATTTTGAAGATTTTAACGCAGATATTGTTTTGGCCAAAAAGAAAAAAGCTTTATTAATTTTTGTCTGAAAGTCCATCAAAGACGTCGCGTTTGAAGAACTTCGAGAATATCCTATATATCAAGAGGTTTGTAAGTAGATATAGATATAGAAATTAGTAACTTTAAGTCTACTAGTGGTTATATAAGTTACTGTCCTACAAACGGGATAGTAACAATCTTCCTTAACATAAGAAATATGAATTATAGTGATATACTGTAAAACATCTTACATCATAGAATTATTATATACATATATGAGTTTGTTGTATATACACATCAACTCCTTTAATTCACATATAAGTTTGGTACAAACCTACAAAATCAAATCTTGTCACATCCACTAGATGGAAGTTTAACTTTTTTTTAGGGTATTGGTGTTATAATGGGTTTTTTAGGAATGAAATAGTTTTACTTTTTATGTACGCGACATAATTATTATCATGATTATTTATGGACATTCCTCTCTGATCATGCGGTAAGTGTTTATGCAGTGAGGGAGGGAAATTGATACGTAGCGTATGTTTTTATATTCTTTTGGATGGAGTGTATGAGAATTTAATCTAATAATGACTAGTTCAACCTTTCGCTTCAATTAATTCAGATGTAGGTGCATAAATATCACACAAAACACTAAACTACAAAATGTCTCACCTGATTGACGAAAACATACTTACAAAGTCCGTGTTTGGACCATTCTTTATGACAGGTATAACCCTTGCCAAACACCAATTATTGAGCTTTTAGTGAAGTTTTAGGTAAACTGACCATCGTTGCTAGAAGTCAATTATATTTAACGGCGAGGAAATGTCGGCGTGTTCGGCGGAGTGTGATAACATGCATATCTGGATGTTGGCATGAAATTCCCGTTAATTTGGAATTTGATTTCTGTAACGTATACTAACCACAAATGTGTGTAATTTGGTTTATAAAACATAATTTGTTCAATAAAAAAATAATCTCAAAGGGAAAAACTATGCTCGGGTGGAACCAAAATTTAATTGATGTAGTTTGAACCACTTTCTGAGTTAGAATGTTTTATTGAGTATCATCTAATCTCTTTAATAAAATGGCGATTCAAATGTTAATGTATATCTTAAACTTTTAAGCAACATTTCTAAAGTTTCAACTATAATGGAAAAACATTTCTAAAATGGCGATTCAAATGTTAATGTATTCTTCGACAACAACTTAATATTGGTTATGGTTCGTTTGTGTGTGCAGGGTTACCTCCGTTTACGAGAATTGATCGCGAACCATTCATGTTCATTCGGTTTGTTTACAAGCCTAAAGATGGTGTATTAAGATCAAAATATAAGTAATGTGGTGGCCGACAATATAAGAGTACAAATTTTCGGGTATGGCGGATGAACACCCCTAGCAGGATATGGCGAATGATGTCTTTTAAATATATTTTGCAGCGACGATATCAACAAGAGCTCAGTTGTTTAAAGCTCTTGCTTAAGAGCACCTCCACTGCAAGCTTTTTTACAAAACTTTTTATCTTTTGTGGTAAGTTAATTTAAAGTATGTGACTTTCTAAATTTTGCTTCAAAAACTTTTTATTCTATGAGTTTTTTTTCAAGAGACAAAATTTTTTTATATCTGAATTTATATGCATTGGACAAAAGCTTTTTTGAAATAATATTGAGCGAAAAATTTAGATGACAATTTTAATAAGTTCTTACAATGACTTATATATTGAAGATGCTTAGTAACACACTAGCAGGGTACCCGCGCAATGCGGCGGGTACCTGTAACTATATTTCGAAGTGACGACAGTACCGGTGGTGGTGACAATAGCGATGGTGATGAGTGGTGGTGCGTAGTGATGGTAGGTGCTGACATTAGTGATGGTAGGATCAGATCCGAAATTGACCTTTTTGTGAAAGTAAATATAGCCTTTTAAATAGACAAATGATTGGTGAGTTCTGGTGATGTTAAAGCTTATATATATTAGTATCTGAAATAAATTAAAATAATTAAGTAGTTGAAGTGGTTAACACACAGTGACTACTTAGGAGTGGTCTTGTGTTCGAATCCTGTAAGCAACACTTTATTTTTTTAGTTAAAGAACTTACTAAAAGTGGAAATCTCCTTAAACTTAAAATTAAGGAGCTCCTTAAATTTACTAAAAGAGGTAGGCCTAAATGCATTAGTATAGCAGGGTACCCGCGCAATGCGGCGGCGGGTAACCAGAAACCATATTTCGTGGCGAGCAAGTGTTGTTCGTTTACACGGTAATAATTGTTGATAGAAATAAATAATTAAACGGAAATGTGGATTTTGGTAAGAGTTGATGATTTACAGCGTCGTATATTTAATGTTATTGGGTAAAATGGTTTTCGAGTAACAGACTTTTGTTATTAAGTGTGGGTGGTGTTACCAAAGTGTAATGTATAGCAAGTGGTTAAAACATAGTTATAAGTTAGGAGAGGTCTTGGGTTCGAATCTTATTAGCCGCAATTTTTTTTTTTTTTTAAGTTAGAGAACTAACTAACAAAAGTGGAAAGGTCCTTAAAATCAAATTTAAGGAGCTCCTTAAACTTGCCTAATGGGGTAGGCCTAAATGCTTTATATAGTAGTAAGATAAGATAGGTTGCAAGTCCAAGGGTTGTCAATTTATTCAAATCACAAGTATTTTACAAAATTACAATGTGTCAAAATTAAACATTGCTAATTTGAGAAAATTAGCAATACAAAGATTAAAGATACTTTCTTTTTGTTATTAAAACCATTTAATTTGCATAAACAACCAAAAAACTTGCTTATACATTACGAAATCCAACTCGCAAAACACATCACCAACTAATTGTTCTTCAATCTCACCTCACTACTACATATATATCATACACACATGATGTATCATACTAACAAAAAGGTTAGTGCAAATAAAAAAAGTTGCATCTAACCTCCATCCAAACAAAATTTCAAATCTTCACTTAGGGCGAATGAGTACAGAATCAACACACAGTCCACCTTTAGTGTGTGTACAATCGATTTGTGTCACTGAAAACTTGATCTTCATCGGTACCTTTGTATCCTCAACAACAAAATCACCAGCTCTATAAAGATTCCATTTTCCAGGATCAGTCAAATAGTATTGACTTATCGCCTTTTGACCATCTGAAGTTGACAGCTGGAATTTCACGGGTTTTATATCCCACCCATGAACATGTTCCGAGTTGCAGACCCGCCGCCCGAACCGCCTGCCCAACCGCCCGAGTTGTAGGCGGAAATACAGGCTGTAGGTCCCGCAAGGGAAAGGGAAATCAACCTCTCCATCTACTTCAAACCACCAAATTTGTTGAAGATAAGCTACCGAACGAAATCTACACAATAAAAATAACAGCTGTTTTTTAGTCATATATCGTTTTCTACTTGTGCATATGGTGTCAAAAAAAATGAAATTGTGATTTTGAGTCTCGTTTTGTCGTTGTGATAATATATGATAATGACACATATTATACGGTTTATACTAATAAAGGAATATATTTAATTTAAAGAAAATGAAAAATATTAAAAATCTCACCTAGATTCGTCGGTAGAAATCCAACTCCAGTAGCGACGATCATCAATCCCTGTTATTGCTAATCCATTTGATGACATCAATATACAAGCTTTTCCTGTTCCTTTGTCTAACCAAACTTTCTGCAAAATCAATTCACAGATCATATCAATAAAATATTAAAATTCATTAGAACCCAAGAATAAATTTAAAAAAAATGAAAACAAGATCAAATTTACTGGTAATATTATCTCATAAATGAAAAAATCATTCTGATTATATCCATGTCACGATGATCATTTAAAGGATCACATCCAAACACCTAATTAGATTCTTAAACAATCAATATTATAATCAATAAAAAGAGAAGAGCACCAGTTTACCACAATTTAAATCTTGATCTTTACATTTTCACAAACCCTAATAACTAATCAGCATAAAATCCTCAATTACTCCACACAATTACACAAACACACATACCTAATTTATGACTTTTTGTAAATCATAAAGCAACATAATGAAATATTCAATTAAAAACTCAATAGATCAAAATCCGTTCTTTAACTCAATTAAGCAACTTAATTTCTTCTATTTTCACATACAATCACATATTTAATTGAAGACTTTATGGCTCAAACTTTGTTTTTTCTATATCAAAAACCCGAATAACAGCGAAGGCAGAAAGTGACATATCATCTTCCATTACAAACAAAAACACGTCTCTTAATACATACAAATAAAAATTACAGAAATAAAATGAAAAAATTAATAAACAAACCTTTGTGCCGCCATCAATGGGGCTAGGAGTAGACAACCTTGCATAAATTTCCTTTTTACAAAGGGTCGAAGAAAAATTATTACTATTAAAAACCCTCGAAATAAACAGATCATAGTTTTTAGGTAGTTTTGATTCCCACACGAATTCAGCCGATGATGCATTACGAAAAGCACGATTAAGAGATGCGAGTCTACAGATCTCCTGTGGGTTTAAGTACACAAGAACAGAGGCCACCACACTCTCCGGTAAATCACCGAGACCCGGTTCCGGCGAGGCCACCGGAGCAGAGGTGGTGCTGTTACACATAAGAAGAAAAGATGATAACCCAGATCCCATAGAACAAAAACCCAATTTCAGAATCAAAATTTTAAAATGGGTTTTTGATTTTCTTAGAAATCGATTGAAATTTGGGGAATTTTTTTCAATGGGTTGTGGGGAGAAAGCGAATAGGAGATGAATTAAGGAACCGGTGTTATTTAATTAGCTTTATTTATGGAAAGATGCGTTCTATAAAATAGGAAAGTACACATCTAGTCCCTACAGTTTTTTATTTATTTAATTACCTTGAAAACTTTTACTCATTTTATTTTGTTTAAAATTGATTATTTCGTCGTGTTTTGGTCCCCCAAATTGGTCAGAGAGGGCGAAAAGTTGTTACTTTTATAAGTTGTTACTTATTGAAGTCATCTGGTCGTCCACTAAGTTGGAGGAATATTATTAGGATTAATAAGTTGTTAGTTTTATAAGTTGTTACTTAAGTGAAAGAAATCTCACTGGGAAAAGAAATTGGAGGAATATTATTAGGATTAATAATTAGTGGATTATTGTTCTTATGTTTGCACCAGTTAGAGGAGAATTAGGTTTATCTTTATTAAACATATTTATTGGGAGGTTTGAGATGTCATGTTTTATATGCCTTCCATTATTAATATGTTTTATATGTCTTAATTATTTTTTGGATCTATATTACTTCTTCCGTATCACAATAAGTGATACACTTTCCATTTATGGGTGTTTCACAATAAGTGATACACGTCAAAAGTTACTATATATGGCAAAAATGTGGGACTCAACATCCACTAACTATCCACTTTAATAAAGTGAAATTACCATTATACCCTTATTTTTACTTTTAAAACTAATTAATATCAATTTATTAAAAAAAAATGAGACTCATCATTCACTAACTATCTACTTTAATATATTTTGGAAAATGATAATGACAGCCCTTAGGGCTGTCATTAAGAAGGCAAAATACACAAAAGACAACCCCCCTGAATTTTAGGAATATTACTCTTTTAATCAATGTACAAGCTTTTTATGCATGTTAGTGACAGCCCTAAGGGCTGTTGTAACACCTCAAATTTTAATACAAAACATTTGGCCAAATAATCATTTAATAAAGAGGAGAACTATCCCAAAATACGGATTTACAAAAACCTTTGGTATGAAAATCAGAGTATAAGTTTGGTGTTACAAAATATATCAAAACCAAAGCTAAGTCTAAATCCGTTCTAGTGTTCTTCTACTCTAGGCCCCGCATCTCTATCCATGCGTACCTAAACCTTCGACCCGAACCTGAGTACATAGCAAAACAAACAAGGAGTACGTGAGACAAAAACGTCTCGTGAGCTACATGAGTTTAGACCCAATAATAATAATAATAATCATAAGGCTTATAAACAAATATACAAGTAACTCGTCCATCTATCTAGTCACCCTATTGTAACTCTATAATCCTTGCTTTCCTAGCAATCATATCTAGTTATCGGGTCGTCCCCAACTAACTAGAACCACATTAACTTATTAACCGGGGATCCCCCGCATTAATAAGCTTCAAGGTAAAAGCAAGAGGGAATCGCCCAATCTACCTATACCTGCCTTACCCGCCGGACTACTTCCAGTTAGCAAGACTACTATCATGGAATGGGCCGATGGGGATCCGCCCAAATGCTCCCCATTCCATATCCTCATGACCGGGGATCCCCCGCGTCATCACAACGTCTCATCCTTACCATAACTCAATGGTTATGTCAAACAAAGCCCTTGGCTATCACGTCAATTATCAAATAAGTTAGTTAACTCTATTCATCAATATAATACTAACTCTATATACTAATTTCCACATAATTATCAAATAGACTCGACAAATGTAAATAAGGCATTTTCACGGCTATGTACTCAATAAAGTCCACACGTACTCACCTTAGCAAATAATGCTCCAACTGTGTTCTTGACACCAAAACTCTTGCTTCCACAATTCGGTCAACCTTCCAAGACTTCACCAAAAGCCTAATACAATGATCATAAGATGTTCAACATCACATACTACCAATAATGTATCCATTTATCACTAGATACCATCAACTAACACTTTCCCCCAATTATGGTGATTTATCAAACCCTGGTTTAACCAACCCTTAAGATTCTTACCAATCTTAATCATACACTTGTTTCCATTGTAAATATATCATCTATTAAGTGTATACATCATTTATTCACCATAAACCCTAACCCCCAATAACTAGGGTTTCCAACCCATTCATCAAATACATAGATCTAAGGCTACAAAGATCAAGGAGTGAAGGTATACCTTTAATCTTCACTTGGGAGTGAAATCTACCAAGGATTTGTGAAGAGATCAACCAAAATCTGCACTTGAGCTCAAAAATCGCCAAAGAGGAAACTAGGGTTTTGATATGGCATTTAATGAGCCAAAACCCGACTTTAATGCTGTCGACCAGAGTTTACGGCGCGAACATAGTTCGCGTCGCTAACTATGCGAATCATGAACTCTTTCCCGATCGCTACCTAGGCGTGAACTTCGTTTACCAGAAACCACAAATCCCTGAATGGAGTTCCCGATCGGGAACCCCAAGTTCACGGCGCGAACTTCTCTTGTGCAGCAAGGCTGCATTTTTCGGTTGTTGTCTCGACCCGGTTTCACCCATAACTTTCTCGTACGGTGTCCAAATGACACGAAACCAATTCCTACGTTCTTTAAACGATTTATCCTTATTTATCATATTTTATAAAATTTATTTATTTACGAATTTCGGGTCGTTACAGCTGTCATTAACAAAACCCATATATTTTAACCATATTTTAACATTACTTTAATCATTTACCTCAAACTCCATGATCTTTCAAATGTATCACTTATTATGACACGGAGGAAGTACTAATCATTTACATGTCTTTCATGTTATATTTGCTCCACGTACTATATATGCATATATATTTCATATATTTTACTAATACTTTACATGTTTTATATGTCTTACTAGATCTTTTAGAACTGTAAATTTACATGTTTTATATATTATCTTTGGGAAACAATTGCTAGCTCTTCCCATGTAGAGGTATAACTATCTATATTTCGTCTTCACACACGTTGTTTTTTGCAAGATTAAATATCATTGTTATTGTGATCTTTACTATGTATACTAGTTAACTCATAGATAATTCATTAATCTCCAAAACCATCCTTCATGTGGGTAGAAGAGTTTTGAAACGAAAACTACTTGAAATTTCCTTCTGATATATTTTCTTAAAAAAGTCTGTACAGATTATTATTTTTAACGACGATTAATTTTGTGTCACGATAAAGTTGATTCAAACTCAAATATATCAAACGATTAACTATAACAATAATTCGTAGATTGTTAAACAACGAATAGTGCATATGCTTTTTGATAATCAACCTTAATTTTTCTAAACGAAACCCTCTTATATTATAAAAACATTACAATATTGCAATTTTATTAAGTCTTTAATTAATAATTAATCTGCTTCATTTCTCTTTTTTCAAATTATTATAAACATTAGATCATGCAATTAGCCTGCAGTATTATCTTTGCAAATAGTGCAAGAAATTCATATGCTATAAAAGCTATAAACTCTCAATGAAATTTTACCAAAGCTCTTCGTATTTTCATATGATATGTCTAAAACAATTCTTAGGCCTTTGCCAGCGGCTCGTCCTCCAGGTCGTCATATCTCGGCGGTTCTCTTTCCCTGGCAAAAGCTCGATCATCAGTTTCATTCTCTTCGGTTAAGTGACCAAAAAACGAGAAGAATAAAGAGAGAGATGGAAATGCAGAGGGATTTGGAAAGGGAAGAAAGAGAGAGAGTGTGCGTTTTCTTTTTCTGTTTTTAAGGATCGTTATTATCAAAATCTATTTTTTAATAGCTTTTTTAATAATATTTATAAAGTTATTTTTTATTTTTTATATTTTTATTTATTTTAATAATATATTAAGAATTGTATTTTATTAAAAAATGCTAATTTAACATTGATGTGACAAAACTGAATAATAAAAGAAGAGATGCTGACATATATTTGCAATTATTTGTCAGTAAAAGAATACAATATTTGATCTTTATCTAGTAAAATGGATAAAGTAGGAAAATAACACTTTATTGATATAAATAAACGTTAAATACGAGGATTACTTGTTCTTTTTTTCTTCTATAAAACAAAAATAAGATGCAAAGAAACAAAGTAGTTTTTTGTATTTTATTGTCTACTCAATTATTCTAATTTGGCAAAGATGTGAATATTATTCTCCTTGGCTACTTTCGGCAACCCATTAAAATAATGCAGAATATACAAAAGGCAAAAAAACGCACACCAAATGTGTATACCAATTCCATTTCTCTACATTATGAAATGTTATCATCTATAGGGGTCAGCATAAAAAACGGGTAACCGGAATTGGAACCGGAACCGTCTTGGAACCGCCGGTTCCGGTTCCTAAAATTATGGAACCGGCCTAAGAGGTTCCGGTTCCGGTTCTCAAAATTTAGGAACCGGTAACCGGTGGATAACCGGAACCGGTGATTATTCGGTCTATTTTTGTTAAAATATTATATATATGATAAATTTAATGTCCAAATTTAAATATATGAGAAATTTTGTGTAACCTTTAATGAGTTTAGTCATTAATTAGTCTAAATACAGTGTTCTAACGATAAAATATATAGACAATAATATGTTTAAGTGTTTGGAGTTTATATTATTCAAAGATTAGTTGATAAAATGACAAAAATTGATTAATATTTATGCTTCGCATCTTATTTTAATTTTACGATTTTAGAAACAGGGTAACCGGAACCGGCACCGGAACCGGAGGTTCCGGTTCCGGTTCCGAAAATTGAGGAACCGGTACAAGAGGTTCCGGTTCCGGTTTCGGTCGGAACCGGTGGGTAACCGGCTATGCTCACCCCTAATCATCTATGACATTTTTTAATTATTGTATGTTATTATATAATCTTAAATTTTATGTAATGTGTGGCAGAGGTAGGAAATTTAGGCTTGACACATATTCACATTACGTGGGATAGTGCTATTCGAGAAATATGATCGATCAACTAAATATGCGCTTTTAAATTGGAGATGCACATGATGACACTGAAGATGGAACTGAAGAAATACCACCACAAGGAAGCACCTGTGAATACATGATTCATCTTGAAGATCAAATAGCACAAGAATTGCTGCAAATTAATGTGTTTTGAGTTTTTTTCACTAATAATTAGGTTATTTATATACTTTGGTGCTATTATTGTATTTTAATATCAACTTTGAGATGAAATTGAATGTTAAACTACTTCTATTTAATTAGATAATTTCTAACATTTCAGATTTATTTGAGAGAAAAACAAAATTTACATTATATATGTATTTAGTTTACAAAACAAACGGTCTTCATTATTCAACTTGCATCACTTCAGTTTACATCTTCAATAGTACACACGATTCAGACCACATACACATAAAAGTTTTCTACCACAGACACTCTAGGTCTGTAAAAACAAACACCACCTTAATTTATTAGCTTATCAAGTAAAACAAGAAAAAAATTATCACATAATTACGAAAAAAGGATTACCAAAATCCCTCTAACTTAAAAGATTAACAAATAACATCAAAGATACCTACCAAGCAAGATGTTGTGGGTTCAAATCTTGTTAGAGACATTGTGGTAGTTGTGTGAAATTTTTGTTGTACAAATAAAAGTTCATCCAAACACTACTACAAGGCTTATTTATCCTAAACAACCTAAATGCCCAAAGTAAAACAAACGGTACCTAAAATATAAATAAACGCACAAGTCCGAAATGATCTAATAGAGTTCATGGATTTGATATTTTCCTTATGGAAACATGTATCAGATGGTTAGTTGAATGTTAAAATACAGTTAATGGAAATGTCACAATCAAAATCCAGCTACCCATAAAAATCTGTTATAAACGAGAATATTATGTATTTATTTTTTAAGAAATCTGGTTTATGTGTTGAGTTTTTCTTACTCTCTCACTTCCTCGTGCCATTATGATTTTTCGCCATTACATGTGATCATAACCCAATTAATAGAAAATGACTCGAAAACAACAACTCACGTGGACGTATTCAAACATGTAAACTGGATCTTAGAAGGCAATCACGTGCAATGACAAACGTATTTCACTAAGGGGTTAATTACCATAAATCAATCATTTATGTTTAGTCTGTTATAATACGTTAAGTCGTTAATTAGGTTTATGAAAGGGTTAATATATTAAACCAAATTTAAGGTGTAAGAATAAATGTTAATATATCAATTTCCGTTTCCAAAAAAAAAAATATAATAATAGAAAAAAGACTTGAAATGGAAAAAAATATAGAAGTATCACTCCGACTCTCCGAGAGCCAGAGAGGTTAGATAAAGGCGTCCACATGAAGGGCAAAGTGGGCCATGTGACTTGTAAGTTGTAACCTTGAATAAAAGATGAGCTTAATCAAAATAATACGGACCTCGTAATAAATTGCGGACCTGCCATATAGCATGGGTAGGCTATACAACCCTTTAAAATTTCCAGATAGTGCTAGAAAAAGTATTTTTTCCATATCGGTAATACCTCTACAAAAATTTGCAATTAGTTGAGATCTACCATCACTCTTTTGATATATTTGTTAACTTGAATGGAAGAACTGGCCACTTTCGTTCTTTTCCTTTAGTATATAGGTTATTAAAGTTGATTTATATTGTTTCTCAAGATACTTAGTAAAAACAAATTAAAAAAAAAAAACCCTAGCTGCCGCTGCCGTTGCCCGGTGATTTCTACGTTGATTTTCCGACGTTATTCAGGGTTCGGGGGGTGGGTTGGGGTTCGTTTTTCTATCCTCTAGGTAGGATGGGCAGATTTAAACAACATACTGATGCTGATGGATGGGTGTGGCGGGTCAGCAATTCCGCAAAATCGTTCGACAAACCCATTGCTAATCCCTTTCAAAAATCGGTGGAGAAGATTGCGAAGTCATTTTTCATCACCAACTTCCCGCAGCAGATGGACGAGAATGATCTCTGGAAGTGGGGTTCGCGGTTTGGACGTGTGGTTGATGCGTTCATCGCCAAGAAAAAATCGAAATTCGGTAAACTTTTGGATTTATCAGATTTCTTGGTATTGCGAATGAAGAAAAGTTTGCCAGGTTTCTTTCCGATCAATGGATTGAATCATATCACGTATATGTTTCAGTTGCTCGATTTGAACGTTATCACAAAGCTTCAAAACAGGAGGTTCATAAGTCTCCTCCCATGCAAAAGGTAAATCCTAATTTGTCATATGCCAGTGTCCTAGGGGGAATAGTGGTCGTAACTCCAATACAACTCCCATTGATAAAGCCTCCCCCTCAAAAAGTATAGTGTTAAAAGATTCAGACCTCATCAAGATCGATGCTTCGGAGTTGATGGTCATGGCAAAAGTTAATTCTATTGAATCTATGCCTTCTTTGTATGATATTCTGGATGATGAAGGGTTCAATGCGGTTGAAATTCACCACATTGGAGGGTTCTGGGTTTGGCTAGAATTCAAGTCATCTAAGGCTTGTATCCGCTTCAAGTCTCAAGACCTTCGACACATTTTCTCTCAAGTTAAACAGGTCACGTCTAACTTTGTGATTGATGAAAGAATTAGTTGGATCGAAATGGATGGCTTATCGTTGTGTGCATGGGACTCCGATGTCTACAAAAAATTGGTGGTTTATGGGGGAAATTCCTCTTCTTTGACGAGCATGATGATAATCCAAGCAGGGGTAAAATGTGCATTAGCACAAATCATTCATCGAGTAATTTTTAGCAGATTAAGGTGGTGGTGCACGATACTTCATATGTGGTTAGAGTACGTGAAACAGAATTATGGAAGGTTAAGATCCTTAAAAACAATAGCGAATCTGAATCAGAATTTAGTGTTGATAACGAAGTCGAAGATGGCCTTATTGATAATCTTCTCAACGAAATTCATGATCTCAATGAGTCTAAAGATGACAATGTAGAAAACAGGGAGGCTAATTCGGAAGATCTTCCTTCCCATGACGCCACTATCCCTAATGTTTGTGTCAATGATCCCCCAAAGAACGACCACCTTTCGTTTGTGTCCCCTGAATCTCCTGCTCAAACAGTGCAGGTCGATGACGCTGCTAATGGCCCGCTCGAACATGTGATGGCTTTTAATCACAATTCCAGTCCAGTGAGTTGCCCGCCTGGATTTGAGGAATGCAAACGGTTTACAGTTGATAATGAGGCTGAAGATTCTTCGAGCATGTCATGTGGTACGTTTTTTGGCAGAAAAGAGAAGAAGGGGTTTGGTCCTTTTGAGAAACCTGGTAATCGCGTTTTAAATGTTCCCGGTGAAAGTTCTTTCAATTAATATTCGGGGATTAGGGGACGTGGATAAGAGGAAGTGGGTGAAAAAGTTGTGTTACCAAAATGGTGTGGAGTTTTTAGGGGTGCAAGAATCCTTAATGTCTAGAGTTGATTTGTTCAAAATCAAATCTCTATGGGGCAATTTTCATTTCGACTTTGCAGCTAGTTCGGCTCAAGGTCATTCGGGTGGTATTCTTTCTATATGGGACCCGGCAGTCTTTATTAAATCAAAGATTCATTGTGGTATCAACTTTGTTATTGTGGAAGGTACATGGGTGGGGAGTAATATTATCACCTTCATGATTAATGTTTATGCCCCGCAAAACGTGGATGCAAGACGTTGCTTATGGGATGAGATTCTTGCTTATATCCAAGATCATGTTGGTAATGTCATTGTTTTTGGCGATTTCAATGAGGTCCGATTTGAATCGGAAAGGCATGGTTCGGTAGTCAATGCCAACGGTGCGTCTTTTTTTAATAACTTCATCTATCAAGCGGGGTTTATTGATCTCCCTATTGGCGGGAGGAAATTCACTTGGATAAATAAGAAAGCTTCCAAGATGAGTAAACTTGACATGTTTCTTTTATCGGAAAGTATATGTTTACTTGACCCAAAGCTAAAGGTTATTGCGTTGGAACGCAATCTTTCCGATCACATTCCTATTTTGCTGCATTCGGACAGCTTTGATTTTGGTCCAACTCCTTTTCGTATATCAAACTCTTGGCTCGAGTTTGATGATTTCTCTTCCATTATTGAGAAGGCGTGTGTTGATTTCCCCATCAGTGGCGGATCGAGAATTAAGCACTTCAAAAACAAGCTTAAGTTTATAAAAGTTCGGTGCAAGACTTGGGCGGCTAATCATCGTGAATCAACTTATGGTCGCTCCTTTCAGCTAAGGCACTTAATCGATGCAATTGAAAAGAAAATTGATGACAATATTGCATCGGATGTCGATATTAATCAAAGGCTTGCTTGGCTTTTAGAATTGAAGGAGTTAGATAGACGGGTTAATGTCGATTTAATCCAACAATTAAAGCCTAAATGGGATGTAGAGGGTGATGAAAACTCCTCTTTCTTTCACGGTTTATTAAATCATCGCCGTAGAGGTAAAATGATTCAAGGAGTTCTGGTTGACGGGGTATGGAATACTGATCCTATTGAGGTTAAAAATTCGTTTTTATACTTCTTCAAAGAAAAATTCAATTCTTTTATTACCACCGCCCCTTCGTTGAGCCGTGACAGATTCACTCAGCTTTCACCGGAGGACATTCTCGGTCTTGAAAAATTATGCACTATGGAAGAACTTAAAGAAGCGGTTTGGAGTTGTGGTAGTGACAAAGCCCCGGGTCCGGACATGTTTTCTTTTAAATTCCTTAAAAAATATTAGGATTTATTTAAAGAAGACCTCTTTCTTTCTGTCACGGAATTTTTAGCGAAAAGCATCCTTCCTATCGGGTGTAATGCTTCTTTTATTACTCTTATTCCGAAAATTCCTAATCTTACCCTCGTAAAAGATTATCGTCCTATTTCTCTAATAGGTTTACAATACAAGGTGATAGCTAAACTTCTTCTTTGAGACTTGCTAAAGTGTGAGCAAAGTTCAAACCGCTTTCATTAAAGGTAGACAAATCCTTGACGGTCCCATGATGATTACCGAAATTATGGAATGGTACAAGCTAAAAAAAAAGAAACTCCTTCTCTTTAAAGTAGATTTTGAAAAAGCCTTTGATTCCTTAAGTTGGGAATATATTGATTTTATTTTGTTGAACATGGGGTTTGGTTCTCGTTGGAGAGATTGGATTAAAGAGTGCATGTCTTCGGCTAGGCTCTCGGTTCTTATTAATGGCAGCCCTACGGAGGAATTTGATACGTTCCGTGGCCTCCGTCAAGGAGATCCTCTCTCGCCGTTTCTCTTCATTCTAGCCATGGAAGGTTTACACCTCATGATTGAGGATGCGGTCATCGACGGTCGTCTTATTGGAACTAGTATTGGTGACGCTAATTTTTTTATATCTCACCTTTTTTATGTTGATGATGTTATGTTTGTTTCAGATTGGGATCAAAGTAATTTAGACACTATTACAAAAATCCTTAACAACTTCTATCTTGAGTCGGGCTTGAGGTTAAATATGTCTAAATCTCATGTGTTCGGCATCGGTGTTCCTCCCGACCAGTTTCAGCTTTTTTGCGCTACGAACGGGTGTAGCCAAGGTACTCTTCCGTTTGATTATTTAGGAATTCGTCTTGGTGGTGGCGGTCGTTCGGTTCGTTTTTGGGACGTTATTTATGACAGAATGCGCAAAAAGCTGTCTACTTGGAAAGCAAATATGTTATCAATTGGTGGTCGTCTAACGCTCATTAAATCGGTGTTAGGTAGTTTGGGGATTTTTTGGCTTTCTTTTTTTCGTGCTCCGGTTACTGTTTTGAAAAAAATGGAGCAATTAAGAGCTAAATTTCTTTGGGGCGGTAATGAGAATGAGAGAAAAATGTGTTGGGTTAAATGGAGCTCTTGTTTGGCTTCAAAAGAGAAGGGTGGCCTAGGCATTGCTAGTCTTGACGCTCTCAATTTGGCCCTCCTTATTAAATGGAAGTGGCGTTTTTATAATGAAAAGAATGCTCTTTGGTGTCGTGTCATTCAAGCTATTCATGGAGAAGATGGCGGTCTCGGTAGTTCTTCTCCGTCTAGCTCTCGTAAAGGTATTTGGTGTAACATCATTGGTTCTATCAATCACTTGCATGACAACAACATTATTACCAAAGAAGCTTTCACGTTCAAGGTTAGAAAAACGGCGATTCTATTAAATTCTGGTTGGACACATGGAAAGGCGACACACCTTTTTGTGATTCTTTTAACAGGTTGTTTTGGTTGGACCTTAATCCTTTCTGCCGGGTTAAAGATAGATGGGAAATAGATTCGTGGAGCTTTAATTGGCGAAGACCAATTAGAAGGGGGGCCGAGGAGGAGCAACTCTCTTTCTTCTTGTCTATATTAAGCTCCACTAGTTTAATAGACGGTAATGACGCCTTATGTTGGAATTATGATGATACCGGTTTGTTTTTAGTCGGTTCGGCAAGATCCATCATTAATGACCACTTGTTCCCCGGTCAGGATCTTAATTTCTCTTGGTGTAAGTCCGTTCCTATCAAAGTCAATGTTTTTATGTGGAGAATGCTCCTTGACCGAATCCCCACGAGACAAAATCTTTCTCGTCGGGGCATGGAGATTGACTGTATTTTGTGTCCGATTTGTAACATTTCATTGGAGTCGGTTTCCCATACTTTGTTTACATGCGACATGGCTAAGCAAGTATGGGCCTTGGTGTATCGTTGGTGTGATTTGGAGGCCTGGGATTGCGACTCCGGCAATCAATGGGTGTCTAAGTGCTTAACGCTCAATAATGTCAACGATCGCAAGTTGAAAATGACGGTGATCGGTTCTACTGTTTGTTGGTCTACTTGGAAATTTCGCAACTCTTTATTGTATGATAGCGGTAGATTTAAAAAGTCCGATTTATTTGATAGTATTAGATTATTTTCTTTTTCGTGGCTCACCCATAGAAATCATAAAATTAGAATTTCTTGGGTGGATTTGTTAAAGAACCCGATGTAATTGGTTGTTTGGTCTAGCAATTGCTAGACTCTCGCGTTTTTAATTTATTTGAAGGTCCTCGGGGGGGGGGGGGGGGTGATGGCAATGCCGAAGCTCGATCCGTTGCCTTCTTTTTTGTTGTTCAAAAAAAATATAGGTTATTAAAGTTATTAATGGTTTTGCCGGTTGCAGATGCAACAATTGAAATATGATTTTTTGCAATGAAGCTTCTACATGTTGACTTGTGCAATAAAATGAGTCATAATTTTACGAATCATGCATTGATTTGTGCAGTATAAAAACGGTTTTAGATGCTTTGACTGAAAGTGTAACGAATCGTTTTTAGAAAGTGAAACAATGAAAATATCAACTTTAGAGTGTAATTTATAGATATTTTTTTTATGATATTTAATAGTAGTACACACTAATAAAACTTACAGAAAAAAGACACAACTCATGGGAATTTATGTATTGATCGACTAAAGTGCTATATAGATATTTTGTTGATTTCAGTTATTGATTTACAATTTCGTAAAAGATATAAATATGTAGAGGCTATATTAGGTCAAAACGATAAGTTTCATATTCTAGCTTTTGTCACTAGTACAGAAAAGCTTTGTTGATGCGGTTAAAATGGTTAATTGGTGCGAGTAAAAGACCGCACCAAGAAATATCGCATCATTAAATCGTTACAACTGCACCATTAAATGATCGCACCAAAAAATATAAAATCGCTCCATCAAATGATCGCACCAATAAATCAGAACCGCACCAAAAAAGGTATTTATATTTTTTTATTAATTAATTATTAATTATTAAATGTTTATGAAATTTTGTACGTCGCAATATTTTGAGATGGTACGAATGGGATGGATGTCAATTGCTCTATAATCTTCAACAAGAGAAAGTCATCCAGCCTAACCCCAGCAAATTCAACTACCTTCTCCTCCTTCCTTTAGAGATGGGATAAAATAATAAATATTTATGCAAAAATCGTTGAACTTAATTCCTAGTCATTTTGAACGTCCGGACTTTTTAACTTTCCTAATCATTTTCCTAATTTTACACGTCTTGACACTTTTTGCTTAATTCAAATCTGCACAACAAAATTATTTGAACCGAGTTAAATTAATGGAAACAAACAAAAATTAGAGATGATAAAACAATTATTAAAGTAAAATTGAGAAAATTACTCACCTGAAACTTTTGAGATATGAAAGAAATGGAATATGAGTAAGATGATTAATGATGTTTGGGATATTTGAATATATATATATATATATATATATATATATATATATATATATATATATATATATATATATATATATATATATATATATATATATATATATATATATATATATATATATATATTAAAAGAAGGTCTTTTTGAAATCTTTAAAGCCATGTCATAATGGCACATCATACCTAATGTCATGTATGAGGCCACTTGACACTTAAATACCAAGTCATTATTGCCACCTAAGAGTCCACATATGCACTTTTAAGACACCTCACTTTTATTGACCTTTATAAGAGTCAATTCCTATATTTTACTAAATGTATATGTAAATACGTGTAGATCTTTTCTATTTCATGTTATACGATAGAACACTTGGTTATATTTTTTTGATGATTGCTATTGTTAAAATGACGGTTACATTAAGTTTTAATTTATGATAATAAGTGTCAAATAAAAGTATTTATCTTTATATATATTAAACCAAGGTTTTTTTTTTAAATCTTGACATGTCATATTAGTCATGTCATAATAGCACATCATTCCTTATGACATGTATGAGGCTTATGTGTACATTCGATATCTACGTGTCATCACGCTTATGTGGATACGTATAATCAATGGGATATTTACTTATGTGTACAAGCATCTTGTAACGTTATGTCATAATAAAATTGCATTAAGGCACCAGTTAAAAACTTACTTATGTCTAACCGTCATGGTGTATGTGAAATTAATGACATATTAAAAGCCATCTAACTTGTGTTTATCTACTCTATATAAATTATCATTATGGATAAATTATCATTAATGACATATAAATTATCATTATGGATAACTTACCAGTTATAAAATCAATTTTATAATGACATTAATTACAATATACTGTGACCAAAATTGATTTATTATGAGTTTCTAATTACAAATATACTGTGTCTACAACTATTAAAGGTGAGATGTTATTATAAATTTCACAAAATGGTTAACTTATTACTCTGGCTCATTTAATTGAGTGTTACACTCTTACTTTACTTACTTTAGTAGAACACTTTTGGCAACCAAAAACTATACGTAGTATATTTTGATTACTATCATATCACGTGAAAAAAATGCATCTATACCTATATCTAAGTTTTGATAAGTCGTTATTCCACCACATGCGTTTTACTTCAAGTTGGATACCTCCACTTTTTCAAAATCAAATTCCTGTACGATATGGTTTAATTCCCGTGAAATGTGGCCCATTACATAACGGATTTGCCTAAATTTAAACATTATGGCACAATACTAAAGTCGGTTTCCTTTCTCTATGTAACCATTAGATAGTGATTTTGCTCCCTAATTATTAGCATATTCAGTTTAATTCTTAGATGATTGTCGTTTCTATTTATTTCCATTCCACCCTTCACAGCTTCACTGACTCTGCTTCTGCCATCGTCGCCAACGCCAATATTATCGGTAGTAGGAGTTACTGGTAAAGTGTCGTCACTGGCTCGGTAGCATGTGTATCTAATTCCAATACCAAGTGGCCCCTAAATGGACATTGTTAACCAGCTAAACTGAGCCAAATTCTTTTCCATTTTGGTTGGGAGAATTTCTAATAATACCATAATAATGTTAGCAAAGTGATTACCACAAATATTTTCACATTTCAGTCGGATTGATTTTCGTCTGTTACCACATGTTGTAGGTTGGAGAAAACTTTTATGCAATGATTGGAAGCAAGCGATGCTAATATTTTTGGAGTTTCATGAGGGAAATAAGTCAAAACAGCCTTGTGGGCCCTACTTATTTAGCCCAACATCCACTGTTTGATCATGTATGTGTGGTTACGTGTTATTTTTACTGGGCACGTTTGGCCCATTTGAGTAAATGATTGTCGTAGATGAAATCGGTTAATGTTTGGTTTGGTTCAGCTGGCAATGTGACACTATTACACCATGATCCTCACCATAATATTCACTTGGCGAGATGGTTCATCTTTTGTAACACAACTACTATCTGAATGCAATTTATGTGAATTTTATGCATTTTACACTATATCCCTTTTGACCCATGTAACTCAATTAAACACACTAATATATTTGACCAATGAATTAGGGTTTATGTGTTTGCTTTAATTTTCAATTAAGAATGTATTTTTGATGATAATAGAGACAAATTTCACACATGTTTACTTGATTTGTTGTTAGAGCTTATAATCATGGGCATTTTGAGATCAAGAAGATCATGAGTTTCTTGATTGTATTGTTGAAGGACTAAAGATATTTATAGAAATTTAAATAAATTTTATAATTACAAAATTCAAAAATTAAAAAAAACCCTCATTATGATATAGAAGTAATTACTTTATATCCCACCTCAGTTTTGCATCCTATTTTCAACCATGCCACACTAGAAATTGTTGGTAAGAAAATAAAACCTGAGTAGCTAGATGATGTTGTCAATATAATACTTTTCTTACTGGTTAGTAAGTGTACATGTTAGTAAATTAATTTATCAAAATCTTTTTTTTTAAATTTTTGTTTCATACTTCGTTTCAAATGTATGCAACTCTTGCAAGTTATGTGGATTTATGTTTAATACCATAATCATTCTTCATAGAAAGTGAGACGTTTGAGTTTGTAGAAAAACAACTAAAAGACAATGGGCACATGGTTACTATTGTAGCTGAAGGAACGGGTGAAGGGTTTGTTGCACAAAACAAATTACTAAAAGATGTTGGAATGTTTCTTTCCTATTAAGGTGTAATCACTCAACTTTTGTAATCATAGTATAAAGTTTTGGTTTTTGAGTGCCCACCTTATATTCTCACAAAGGTTGAACAATTTTGAGAGAGAGAATTTATATGTGTGAACCTCCATTCTTGTAATTCTTATGCATCAACCGAAAATGTATCTTTGATTTCAGCTAACTAATTATGGGGGTACGCATATCTTTGAAATTTTTTTATAAAAATATTGTGATACCTACGAAATTATTTCAAATTAAGGTACATAATTTTCAATGAATTAAATATTCTTAATTAAATAAAAGATTATAACAAAATTTATAAGCCGCCCGTGATTCATCACGGGTTATAGGCTAGTATAGATTGAAGAAAAAATGAGAGAATTACTCATATGAAACTTGTAAATGATGAAAGAAATAAAATATGAGTAAAATGATTAAGGATGGTGGGAGTATTTGAGTATATATTCATGGGGATAAGTGGTGTAAGCTGAATCAATTTTGGCCATTGATAAGTGATAATGAACAATGAACGACTAAGATCACATGATAGTGGTGCAGATTGATGACATGGCAAAAAGTGCTTTTTGGATGCAAATGTGATTTATTGGTGTCTTTTTCTTAACCGCATTAACAAATAGATTAAATAGTGCGGTTTTATATTTTTTTATGCGAATTATATTTGATGATGCGGTTATTTGTTACAACCGCACTAAATAAAAATAACCCACCGCATTAACAAATAAATTAAATAGTGCGGTTTTATATTTTTTTATGCGAATTATATTTGATGATGCGGTTATTTGTTACAACCGCACTAAATAAAAATAACTCACCGCATCAACAAATCTATTTTGTAGTAGTGTGTTCGAGGATTATATATATATTGGTTCTATGTGTCAGTCTATGGGGTTCTATCTTAAAACTAATTGGTTGTTAGAGGAGTAGCCCATGATCCTTATAAGCACATTACATGTTCGTCATTTGTGCAATGTGGGACATTACTCAACACGCCGCCTCACTTGTGGCGTCATAATTTTTTTTGCGCCTAACACGTGGATATTTTATGGGTTACGTGTGGTCCGTGTGGCCGTTTGACCAACTACACGTGAACCTTGCTCTGATACCATGTCAGTTTATAGGGTTCCATCTTAAAACCAATTGGTTGTTAGAGGAGTAGCATATGATCCTTATAAGCACATTACAGGTTCGTCATTTGTCCAATGTGGGACATTACTCAACACAATGTGCATGACAATGACTAAAGATCTAAAAAGCGTGCAATAGTGGCCCCTTCGCGGCGCCAAGACGCGAGACGCGGCGTCCACGTTATGAAATAGACCACGTCGGCTGTGTAAGGCGTGACGTGAGATTAGTCATGATAAGGCGCGAGAAGACATGCCACCTGATGTAACGTCCCAAAACTTGTAGTAATTAAATAATAGTATTTTAATGGTCATATTAGTTTTAAAAGGAATAATTATTAAATTAATTATAAAGAAGTTACGGTTCGTATTATTTAGTCGACATGTAGTTCTTATAAGGATCATGGGCTACTCCTCTAACAACCAATAACTAATTAATTTCCATATAACTAATTAGACATTTTAATTTCCATATAACTAATTAAATTTAATTGGGCGTTAAATTATAATTATTTGCTCAAATCGTATTTAATAACTACCGAGTTAATTATTAATTAGACGTTTTAAATCTCGAGAGTTGAGTGTGCTTTTGTGTCGGGCCATGAGAGTAGATTGTGAGTCAGCTATGTTCGGGCTAGTGTCGGGCCATGAGAGTCGGGCTAGGAGCCTTTTATGTTTAAGAGTATTTTTTAGGTTTATTAATTATAATGAGGCCACTCCCTAATTTTCCCTAATACCGTTCAAAAGAACCCGTGCCCCTTTTTCTATTGCCGTCATCGATTAGTGGAGAAGAGAATCAATAAGGAGCAGCGGTGAACCATCGAAGATGGAAGAAAATCTAGCAGCCACGTGGTTGTGGTGGAATGATGTTTCTTTTATTTGTGAAGTTTTGTAGTCGGTGGATTTTCTTGACTTTGAGATAGCAGATTGACCATCAAATTGTAGCAAGCAAGCTGCTCATTTATTCTGGGATCTCCTTGGTGTGTGTGCGTGAAGATGCAACAACAAAACACATCTATTTGTTCTTCTTTATTCGATGGTGTAGTATGAGCAATTCCTTGTTTTGTGCCGGCAATAAGTAACAAAAATTCATCATCAATTATTTAATTCTTTTGGGTGACTCGACATGTGAACCAGCCTCGACCTTCCCTGAGTTTTTCAATTGTCGAACCGGAATTCAGCCAAGGAGATCAAGCTTTTGGCTGTGTCGAGTATTTCGTGATTCATGTGTATTCGTTGTTTTTGCGGTATGTTTTCTATCCATTTTCTTGTATTGTTTATTTTATTGGGAATTGAATCCCGAGCCAAGACTTGAAGAACCTTAGACCCGAACTTCTGGATGTCCCGGTAGCATTTAGGTATTGGTGTCGGTTTGTGGTGTTTGTTTGTTATTAAATGTTGAGTTGTTTTCTGGCAGATTGTACCCGCCATGTTGCGGGATAATTTTAAGGGTCTTAGAGTCCGAATTGGAGGAGGGCCGTCTCACAGAGATTTGTAGCCCTCCGAGTTATCTTTCCGAATTGCCCGAGCACTCGTTAAACGGATTTTCGGTTTTAAAGTTACGGTCAATATCGTTGACTTTCGCAGTGACATGTCGCTGTGCGACTGTTCTGTGTTGTCGGCTAGTTTCGAGACCCTTAGGTTCTGAACTAGAGATGGCCCATCTCACAGTCAATTGTCGGACTCAAAGTCTAGTTTCTGAGAAGTTAAATTGGGAGTCCATTGGATTTATGGTTTGGGACATATGACCATTTTAGTGAACTGTGTCGGGAAATTCAGAAACTGAGTTTATGTTGTTGATGTCAAAAAATTGTGATACATGTTTTACGTAATTGTTTTAGGCTCTAAATTGCATTGAGGAAGTGTGTAAATCATCCATGGATTAAATTGGAGGCTTACATTATCGAGGTGAGTATTCTCACCGTGTATTCAGTTATAACGATACGTGCATGACTTATGTGGTTAATTGTTTTGATCTATTTTACTTTCTGTGTGATTGACCTGTTATCTGAGTATCTGAGTGGCTGTTTTCATCTATCACTGATCTGAGACAGACGTGCCGAGTATCTGAGTCGGTACAGAGTCATTATGTGCTACTATGTGATAGGGCTATCTGAGTGGTTTATGTTATGAGTTGAAAACATAAGAATAAATAACAAATCTGTGTGGTGGCCTGAGTGGCAAATTCTGTGTGGTAGCCTGAGTGGCATTTTAGTGTAAGGAGAGGCGAGGTTGATCTCTCGACTCGATTTACACAAGCGTGCTATATAAATTAAAAGAAATGAAAACTGAGAAATTAAATGAGTAGTAAATGAGTAGGAGTTCACTTGTGTGCCCTCATGTATTGTATGTTGTAGTTGTTTACATTTTGAGATTATTCACTCAGCTTTCCCGCTGACCCAAAATCTCCTTCCCATTTTCAGGTACTAGCAAAGGAAAAGAGAATGTGGACGGTTGACTGCTGTACTACTTCTGAGTGCCGATGTGGAACGTTTTTATTATTTTTAAGAATCCGAATTTATTTAAGACTTTTCCGCATTAAATACATTTTTATATCAAATAATTATTTGGGAATTATTTATGGGACCTTTCTGATTATAATTTTGTACTCGAAAATTTTAAAAATCTTGTAAATTTTAGGGTGTTACACCTGACTATGAAAATTGATTTTTTGTTTTGAAAAAAATGATAACATATATTAAATTCAGATATAACACTCTTTTGATAACATTATATATGAATTATCATATAAATCAATAGATATACAATTTTTTATGAACTTGACAACACACATATAAATCATATAAAAAAACTATGACGCATTAAGTCACGTCTTGAAAAAATCATGGCTCGCACATTGATGCATTGCTTCCTATGTGTATGTTGTACACATTTTTTACCAAATGGTCAATAACCTAGCGGTAAAAGTGTTTACCCCCAACCTTAGGGTTGAGGATTCAAGCCCCATAGTGGATATATGTGGATTTAAGAGTAGATTAAAATTATCGTTAAAAAAAAATATAAAAAAATACTTCCTCCGATTCATAATAAGTGATACACTTTCCTTTTTGGGGTGATTCAAAATAAGTGATACACTTTGAAAAGTTTCCTTATTTGGCAAAAAAATGGGACCCACACCCACTAACTATCTACTTTAACTAAGTAAAATGACCCCTTTACCCTTACTTTTTACTTTTAAACATCATTAACCTTACTTTATTCAAAAGGTGTGGGACCCATTCTCCACTAACCATCCAATTAATCTAATTTAACCATTATTATAATCTTTTGTCTTAAAAACCGTGAAACCCCAAGTGTATCACTTATTTTGAATCGGAGGAAGTATATATGTTGTACACATTTTTTTCATACAAAACAAACACAGTGTGACCAAATCGTGGTCCCCACCGCTCTTTTTTGTCTGGTTCTGGACTACCAAGACTATCTATTACGAAGTTATTATACTCTATAAAAAGCTAAATTAAATTAACCGTGATAGCTTTTGTAAAAAAGATGATGATCTAAAGACTATCAA
The DNA here is from genome assembly GCA_963853835.1 of Calendula officinalis. NCBI lineage: Eukaryota > Viridiplantae > Streptophyta > Magnoliopsida > Asterales > Asteraceae > Calendula > Calendula officinalis. The sequence goes on along the minus strand of OY970823.1, from coordinate 66,092,260 downwards.
AGCTTAATGGGGTGGAATTGAAGCGTTTACGGCTGCATTTCAATGCCTAATGTGGAGCATCTGGAAATATCAGAATGTCAAAGTCTTCGGTACAACTAACAGGGGAAAAGAGGTGTTAATTTTCAGCGAAATATAAAGCAACTCGTATTTCTGGATAAAGAATATGGTGGAATCTAGTTTTTTGAATAATAGATGGTCGGATTGTTGTTTGAGTCTTGTGTCTTGTTTGTAACTCATTTTATCTTTTTCTTGTTTGTAATTTTCTAACTCCTTGTTAATATTTAATTAAGCCGTTATAAAAAAAAAACTATCAAACTTTTGAATACACATATAAAAAATGAATTAAATGTTAATGGCTTTTTTCCCACTTAATTACCTTTTCCAAGAACCTTGCAATAGTATATGATATCGTATGATGGGGTGGGGGTAAATTTTGTCAAAAAGTGCACCAAAGTGGTTGGTATCACATTTACAACCACAATTGTATAATTGCATGTTTTCTAAGGGACAAGAATCAGATCCTTCTACCCAAGCACTCAATTTCCAGATTTCCACTATATTATATTCATATCTCCACTTTTCTTAGTGTTCAAGAAATCTAGCATCTTTCATTAAAGTGACTCGTTGAATCGTCTGGAAATAGTTTAATGGTAAAGGTTTCAGATACTTTTCTAGGGATTATAAGTTCAATCTCTTCTTAGGTAAAAAAATTTCCTCGCGAAACCGGAGGTTCACCTTTGACAACTCCGAGCTACCTACAAAACTGGTGATCGTATTGAAACTAGTTGGCTCGCAAAGAAGGCTGGAAACCAAATTTAAAAAAAAACTTTGAAGAAACTTCATATTATTTTAGAAACACTTAATTTACTTATGAGTTACCAATGGGAAGAAAAGAAGGCGCGTAGTTAATCACATGATTCTCTTCTAAATTGCTTGGTTTATACACATGACAACCCGAGAAATCACAATAAAAAAAAAAAGTAAACCTTTTGTAAAATCACCGGCTCCAACTGCAAAGTCTTTATGTTATTATAAACAAGATAATAGGTACTTAATTTAGTTGCTCTATGTGATTAACTATCTTGTGATTACGTAATAGTAAGAGTGTCTGAAATGACTAGGTCTCGAGTTCAATTTCTTTCATGAGTAGGGTGAACATTAACAGATGACTAGTGGAATGTTTGAAATGTCCAAAACAACAATTTGATCAATTAAATCACGAGCAAACTTGATCACCACACAAACATATTATATATGGATATACCTTTTAATTTTTTTTAAACTCTATATGGTTCTAAAACCATACCCTTACGTGTGAAAAGGTGAAAACATTAATGGAATCAAGCATGATTTTCAATTTAACGTGATGAGAACACTCGATCCCCACATTTGACATTTTTCTACACTTTATTGCGGTCTTAATTTCCCAACACATCGCCATTCAATTCAAATTATAATCACTTATCATCATTTGAAAACTAAAATGACTCCAACACGTAAACATGCAACCGTACGTTCATTATCTTGACTATTAGCAAGTGTTGGATAATGGCCTGCTAATTTGGAAACTAATAGCATGTTGTTATTATCCTAAGTTGTAAGCTTTTTTGATTAAAGAAAAAAGGTACAAAATTTAAGGGTATATTCTACTAATGACACCATCGACCCAGATCATATCGACTTAACAAGACAGATCATTAGATTGAAAAACCCGAAACAAAATTTGGCATGCAATCACAATCGCAATAAAGGAAACAATTAAAACTTAAAAGAATGGTTTTCACACACAAAATGCACTCGAACCACAAACAAATACAATATATGCATTTTATTGTGTTTCTGAGTAATATTCTAAATAGACTCTGCTTCTTGTTTGGTACTTAAACCACGTTCATCAAACGTTAGGGTACTTTCTCCATCACCAAACGCACGCCTAGGGTACGGTCTCACCTGCATAAAAAAATGCAAAAGTCAACCACAAAGTCAGCATTTTTATCCATTTTAACTAAAACATTTACAGATGATTCTCGAGTTAAATATGGTTAAATTCTATATGAAGTATAATATTTATCAAATGTTATACTATTCATGAATAGTTGATGAATAGTTTTTTTTTTTAATACATTTAAGCTGTTGTTTTGCTTGCTTGTTGTCGGCTTTCTTTTTCAATATCCAATGCTTTCACGAATTCCACCAAAAAGTGCAGCCTCAAGCATCATCATGTTCCAAAGATGAAATGCCTCCCCACTACACAAAAAATAACTAGTATTATTCGAAATAGATTTAATTAATTATAATAAATGAAAAGGAAATTACTTCAGATGGGAAATCAGTCTCATTATTTGGTGTGTGTTGAGGAATCAAGTCTACTTCTTCAATGTTATTAGCAGAGTCAACAGAAGTAGATAATATAATTCGACTTATGTTTCTAACTAAATCTTGTTCTTCCAGCTGAGATTGAGGTACAACTAGGGGTGGCAATTCTGGTCGGGTTCAGGTTCGCGGGTCGGACACGTTCAATCTGAAACCGACCTGTTTATATAAACGAGTCAGATATATAAACGACCTGTTTATTGACCCGAACCTAACCCGTTTAATAAACGGGTCAGTTGAGTCGAGCCAAAACTTTTTTACGTCAACCCAAACCTGTTTATTTTCGTGTCGGTTTCAGGTTGAGTTTCGTGCCGGGTCAGAAATTGCCACCCCTAGGTACAACATCATCTCCTAGAACAATCTGGGAATCCTGTTTAGAAGCTTCAATTGCAGCCCGAATCATCTCCTTTTCAATTTCATAATCGGTTTGGGTCTAGTACAGAGAATGGGTTTATGTCTGTAGCAGATGGAAAGAGTGAGAAAGGAGGTCTGTAAGATACACTTTGACTTTGACTTGAATCATCTAAGTCCATGAATTCCTCTTGTGAAGCAGCAATTGATGTTTCTTGTCTACTGAAAATGATAGAATTGGAAAATGTTAATATTGATCAATATAAATGTGTCGTTTTTAATTATTGAAAATTGAAGAAAACTAACATGTTTCTATCTCCATCTGTAAAATGTGCATTGACAGCTTCATTCAGATTACCACCATGCTCCTGATAAATATTGGAGAAAATTAGCTCCAGACAGAAAGTAATATATGAAACGAAAAGAGAATTTAACTTTAAACATGAAATTTATTATCTGAGATCTCTCTCAGTTTGACTGCTTGTTATGCCAAACAAGTTCATTTCCTAAATCTAAAGCATATACGAAAGAAAAAAAGTTATGCCAAACAAGTTCATTTCCTAAATCTAAAGCATATACGAAAGAAAAAAAGTTGCTACCTTGATTGAAGTTCGTAACAAGGAATGTTTGGAGATTTGATTTACAACGAAATCGTACGAATTTCGTGTATCAAAGTACCAATTTAATAATTAAACCCTAGCTCCTTTTTTTTTATAATTAACATCATATCAAAACTACGGGTTGTTCACATCAAAAATTTAAGGGCGAGGTAAAAAACGAACTCCTGTATTCTATTAAAAAAAAAATCAAAAGTCGAGCTCAAGATACAATACTAGCTCGAATTAACACTGATCATAAGTACCAAATCAATCAAATAATAATTAATTAAATTAGATAATTAATGAAAATAATAATATATTTTGATTAAAATAAAGTTAATGATTTTTGAACATTTGAAAGATTAAACGACGTCGTTGGGTAGGCAGGAAAGAAACATTTGAAAGATTAAACGACGTCGTTGGGTAGGCAGGAAAGAAACATTTGTAAGATTAAACGACGTCGTTGGGATATGCAAGAAAGAAACGACACTCCACAAACCCCACCACTCTCCGATCGGAAACAACCCCCCGAAAATGGAGAAATCATCAGAGAAGACAACGAAGAAGCAGCCATGGTTTTGGAGCTCCGCCATAGCTTCAATGATACTAAGACTAGTACTCATAATCTATTTCCCAAACACTCTCAACTTCTCATCCCGCCCGGAAGTCTCCACTCCGATCACCAGCCTTCGCCGCCGTAATCACTAACACTCGCACTCTTCAATTATCATTTAGTTATTAAATCAATTGAGTAATCAAGCTCTATATGTTGATGATTTTGCAGTGGCGGAGGGTTATTGGTTAAAGCAGTCTTCGATGTCGCCATATGCTGGTTTGTATATTAACAACTGTTTACAAGCTTCTGTTCTGTGCTTATATTGGTTTAATTTCGATATTGCATTGCGTATGATTGCTTACAGGTTCAATGTACCATGGATCTCCTCTTCTATTATCGATCCTTGGTCCTCTTACTACTAATAGGTATAATATCTTATGATAAATTTCATTATTTCTATCAGATATGTAGAAATTCATTGCAAATTTCTCGAAAATGGAACAATTATGTGCATCATTTTGAAATTTTAGTTCAAACTAGCATTTCACCAATCTGGCACCAGTAGTTTCTCATGATGTGTGATATATGTTATGACAATATGATACTATGTGCTGATAAATACTATGTGTTTGCAGAGGTGAAGGGCAGCAAAATCATCTTTTATGCGGGTAAAATTCCCATCATATCTTTCTTTTTTCTTTGATTGTGAAATGAAATGGAAAGGTTTAATTAATTAGTAACACTTACATGAATATGGTCATAAATTTCTTCAATTTTATAGATGCTTAAATTTCTGTATGATACGAGTTCGAAGCAGCTATGGTGTCAAATTTCTATGATAACAGCTAAAATATAAAACATATTTTTTGGATACAGTCTGGCATTTGTTATTGCAGATTTCATCACTGCAATGCTTATTCGTGCAATTGGCCAGCTTCTCCAAGAAGCTGATATCCAGAGTCTGAAGTTGTTAGGATCTGGTAGACATTTGAAAATTTCAGGTTTTCCTCTCAGTTAAAGCACTCAATTCTGCTAAATTTACAGTGTATTTTATGTTTCTTTACTCTAAAAAAAAGCTGAACTTTGTGTTATGTAGAAAATTTTCCATCTGGTGATGTAGCTGCTCTTGTGTACCTATGTAATCCTTTGACCATCATCACCTGTTTGGGATATTCAACCGCACCAATTGAAAATCTTATGATTGTTTGGTCACTCTATGGTGCCTGCATGAGTAAGACCTTTTCATCCTTTTTTTGATGTTGGCCCAACCCGACGCGTATTACAATTTACTGATTATGACCCGTTACCCAACCTGCCCATTTTTCTGCTTCTAGGTATCAACTACTCACAAATTTCGTTGATTAATTTTTATTTGTAACTGCAACAGGACTAGCTCCTTTGGCTGCGTTTGGATGGGTGATATCATCTCATTTGTCTCTATATCCTGTTATTCTAGTTATACCAGTAAGCCCATATTTTAACACCTTTTTTAAATTTTCCACATTTCAACGTTTCCTTTTGCATTTTTTCTGTTTCAGTTGGTTCTGTTAATAGGGTCCGGTCTTGATACACCACCAAGTAAACTATTAATGCAACAAACAAATGACAATATTCACACAAACAAATCTTTTTCATGGAAACGAGTTGTTGTTTTCTTGTTATGGGCTTGCTTATGGGCATTTTATGTCCTAGTCCTATGTGGCATTTCACTAAAAGAGTACAGTAGTCTTGGAGAAATGTTTAAAAGGTAACATATTTTAAAACTAATCATTGTTTTATCATTTTATATTGTTTTAATATGATCCATACGTGCAGAACATATGGATTTATTCTGAGTGTAGAAGATTTATCTCCAAACATTGGTGTCTTGTGGTACTTCTTTGCAGAAGTTTTTGATTTTTTCAGAGATTTCTTTTTGATAGTATTCCATATAAACATTGTTTTTATGGTATTACCACTTGCTATACGCGTATATCATCGACCTTGCTTTCTGGCATTTGTCTACATTGCAATATCTTCAGTGCTTAAATCCTATCCTTCTGTAAGCTCTCTACTATTAACTTTTTAATAAAAATATTATCTTTATTTTATTTTCATATTTCTGAGAAATTTCTCAATTTTAAAATTGACAATAATGGACATGGACAGGTGGGAGATTCAGCTCTTTACTTGGGCTTGCTGGCCCTGTTTGTGAATGCACTAGCTGGTAAGCACTTATGTTTTTACAATTTAATCTTGCTATTATTATTATTATTATTATTAATATTTGTGGCAGATATGCAATTTTCTTTTTTTCTTTTCTGTGGGTATCTGGGGACTTTACTTCTCAGTCCTGTGATGCACAACCTGTGGATATGGAGGGTACACTTCTTGCTAACTTATGCATATTATTTGCTTAATCTTTAACTATAATTATAATTATCATTATAATTATAATTATAATAATTCATTATGATTTGACCTAACAGGGAACGGGAAATGCAAACTTTTATTTTGCTACTGCAATGGCTTATGCTTGCTTTCAGGTTGCTCAATCTCTTGTTTGATTTCCAATTTTAATCTCATTTTCAGTATCTGTGTGATGTTGACCAAAATTGACTTATTCCATGTGTACAGATAATTTTGGTGGTTGAGAGTGTGAGTTCGATGCTCAACCATGATAGGGCTCTAAAACAAGGTACTACAACCGTCACCGAAAAGGTACAATAACAGATACTACCAACATAAATCCAGAAAACATGTTTTCAAGATATAACTTCTGCACTTTTAACCAAGTTTTTAAGATTGCTTTTATTTTGTTGTATTAACTGCATTAGATGAGTAGAATGCAATCATACAATTTACAACTAGTATCATTTGTAATGTTGTTTTCATATTCAAACTTGGTTTCTTCGGCATTAATATTTTTTTACACGTGTACTTTATGGTTTATTTTAGGGATTATCAATTTATGTGTTTTAATTAATGGGATAATAATGTATAAGGATGCCTCTCGAGTATATAAGTTTGGTTCATTAAACTCATCCAACTATAAAAATTGACAAGCATGTATTTACTTTCTAGTTTCATTATAGTACTATTAAATCTGGCGAAAAACATGTTGGATGCCGAGAATATTTTTCAGCTTCGTAACTATTCCATAATTCTTTCACTTTTTATATCGAAAAACTACCAACGTTTTTGCTTTTCCAGAAGTTTTACTGTTATCTTTGTAATCCGACATGTAAATGTCCTCTATTTTTTTCTTCTAAAAACTGAAATTGAAATTGGTAACGTAGATTATTGTTTATTTATAGTTAATTTAAGTTTAACAGTAAGAACATCAAAATTTAAGCTTTGTTTTAATATCTAAATGGTAATAATGCTGAAGATGTGAATTTATAAGCAGAAATAGCTCGCATTATATTTTTCCAAACTAAAATAAACGTAATAACTTATTGTAGGGCAAACATTACCTATAATATCATTTTATTCATTTACAATAGATGAGTATTTTTCTTAGATACAGTATTATGAATATATTAATTTATAAATATCATATGTATTTTTGTAAATCTATCGTAATTTATAGATACATAGTCTTCACTAAAAACTAAAGGACAATAATCAAAGGACACATGTGGATTTTCCTGGTGATAACTTAGACCACTCCCAACAGTGTTATAAACTGACACCGTCAGTTTTTGCCAAATCAGCATCACTTTAGCTCACCCTCTAACCGACACTAAACTGACGTACGCATGCCAACAATACCCCTTCCCTTCAGTTTTTTGTGATCCACCATTACAAAATATACACACACAAAAACCCCTTTGGGCCCCACCACACCAATCGATCCCTCCTCTCTTCCCGTCCCCAAACTCTCGACATTTAACCGAGGGTGTAATGACCCGAATTTTTAGTAAATAAATAATTTGTATAAAAATATGATAAATACGGATAAATCGTGTAAAGAACGTACGAATTGGTTTCGTGTCGTTTGGACACCGTACGAGGAAGTTATGGACGAAACCGGGTCGAGAAGGAAGCCAAAAACTGCAGCCTTGCTGCAGCACAAAGTTCACGGCGTGAACTATAGTTCACGATCATGAACTCCTTTCAGAGATTTGTGGTTTTTAGCCGATCGAAGTTCACGCCTGGTTAACGACCGGGAAGAGTTCACGGCGCGAACTTCTTCGCGATCGTGAACTCCGTCAAGCAACATTAAAGTCGGGTTTTGGCTCATTAATGTCATGTGCAAACCCTAGTTTCTCCCTTTGGCGATTTTCGAGCTTGAGGACTGATTTTGGACGATTCCTTCACAAATCCTTGGTAGATTTCACTCCTAGTTGAAGATTAAAGGTATATCTTCACTACTCCTTGATCTTTGTAGCTTAAGATCTATGTATTTTGATGTATGGGTTTGAAACCTAGTTCTTGGGGTTATGGGTTATGGTGACATAAGTGATGTATACACTTAATAGATGGTATTTTAACAAAGGGAACAAGTGTATGGTCAAGATTTGTAAGAGTCTTAAGGGTGGTTAAACCTAGGGTTTGGTAGATCACCATAATTGGGGGAAATGAGTTAGTAAGTGGTATCTAGAGGTTAATGGATACATTATTAGTAGTATGTGATGTTGAACATCTTGTGATTGTTGTATTAGGTTTTTGGTGAAGTCTTGGAAAGTTGATTGATTGTTGGAGTAAGGAAATTGGCGGAAAGAATACGGTTGGAGCATTTTATTGCTAAGGTGAGTACGTGTGGACTTTACTGGGTACATAGCTATATGAAGTATTTTGACTACTTATGATCAGTCTATTTAATGTTTGTCTAGACTTATTATGTGTTGAGTTAGTATATATCATTGATAATATTTAACTAACTTGTTTGATGATTTATGTGATAGCCGAAGGCTTTGACTGACATAACTGATAGGTTATGATTAGAGATAGATGGTGGTGATGCGGGGGTGACCCCGGTCACTGAGACGAGTGTACATATGTTTGTACACTAAGCACACGGGTGCTTCTAGTACGCATATGTTTACGTGCTAGGTGATCTAGGGATCTAATGCATATATGTTTATGTGTTAGGTTCGCTTGTGTTCTAATACATATATGTTTATGTATTGGATATGACTGTGTTCTTGTACATATATGTTTATGTACTAGATATGTATGCTAGGGAAGCAGGATCGATAGAGTCACCATAAGGTGACTAGACTGTGTTGGTGAAATATAAATATGTGTTTATATACAATGTGATACTTGATATTATTGGGGTCTAAACCCATGTAGCTCACGAGATATTTTTGTGTCTCACGTACTCCTTGTTGTTTTGCTATGTACTAATGGAAACCCCTGCGTTTCGTGAAAGAATCCAGGGAGATATTTGTGGACCCATTCATCCACCATGTGGACCATTTAGATATTTTATGGTCTTAATAGATGCATCAAGTAGATGATCTCATGTTTGTCTATTATCAACACGTAATGTTGCATTTGCAATTTTTTTTGCACAACTCATTAAACTAAGAGCACATTTTCCTGATCATACTATAAAAATAGTAAGATTGGATAATGCTGGTGAATTTACGTCTCAGGCATTTAATGATTATTGTATGTCTGTAGGAATTGTCGTTGAACACCCAGTTGCTCATGTACACACACAAAATAGTTTAGCTGAATCTTTGATTAAACGTCTTCAGTTAATTGCTAGACCATTAATAATGAGAACAAAACTTCCTGTGTCTATTTGGGGTCATGCTATTTTACATGCTGCATCATTAATTCGTATAAGACCAAGTGCATATCATAAATACTCTCCTTTACAACTTGCTTTTGGCCAAGAGCCAAACATCTCCCACCTTAGAGTTTTTGGTTTTGCTGTATATGTTCCTATTGCTCCACCACAGCGTACAAAAATGGGACCTCAAAGAAGGTTGGAAATATATGTTGGGTATGAAACAAGTTCAATCATAAGATATCTTGAACCTTTAACAGGTGATGTTTTTACAGCACGTTTTGCATATTGCCACTTCGATGAGGCAAACTTCTCAACATTGGGAGAAGAAAAGAAAAACAAAGAAAAAGATGTATTATCGTGTGAGCCATCACTATTATATCTTGATCCTCGAGCTAACCAATGTGAAAAAGAAGTTCAAAAAATAATGCACTTGCAGGAAGTTGCAAATAAATTGCCTGATGCATTTACTGATACCAAAAGAGTGACAAAATCACATACACCGGCTGTTAATGCTCCAGCCCGAATTGAAATACCAAATGAAAAATCTGGTGATAAAGTCACTCAAGAGTCTAAAGCACACTTAAAGCGTGGAAGGCCAATTGGTTCCAAGGATAAGAATCCTAGAAAAAGAAAGAATGTAGAAAATGCAGATGATCATAAGGAAAGTGTTTCTGAAGAAACACGAAATATTGAAACTCCTCCACAAGAGGAAATGAATGATGTTAACAATGAGGTTTCCATAAATTATGGCCAAACAAATATATTATGGAATCGAGATGAAATAGGAAATATTGATGAAATATTTTCCTATGTCGTTGCATGTGAAATTATGAATGATGATCCTGAACCAAAGTCTGTCATTGAATGTCAAAATAGACATGACTGGGATAAATGGAAAGAAGCCATGCAAGCTGAATTAAATTCGTTGAACAAACGTAATGTTTTTGGACGCATTGCTCTCACACCAGAAAATGTGAAACCTGTGGGTTATAATGGGTTTTTTCATACGAAAACGAAATGAGAAAGATGAAATTATAAGATACAAAGCTAGACTTGTAGCTCAAGGTTTTTCTCAAAGACCGGGAATTGATTATGAGGAAACTTATTCCCCGGTTATGGATGCAATAACGTTTAGATATCTAATCAGCCTGATAGTTTCCAAAAATTTAGAAATGCGTCTAATGGATGTTGTCACAACTTATTTGTATGGATCACTTGATAGTGATATTTACATGAAAGTTCCTGAAGAATTTAAAATGCCAAAAGCATTAAGTGAAAAACCCAAGGAAATGTATTCAATTAAGTTACAACGATCCTTGTATAGGTTGAAGCAATCTGGACGTATGTGGTATAAACGTTTAAATGATTACTTAGTAAGTAAAGGTTATACCAATAATATTATCTGTCCATGTGTTTTTATTAAGAAAACAACATCCGGATTTGTAATCATAGCGTCTATGTTGATGACTTGAATCTTATCGGCACACATAAAGAAATTCATGAAACTACCATACTTTTGAAGAAAGACTTTGAAGTGAAAGACCTTGGAAAAACCAAATATTGTCTTGGTTTACAAATTGAGCATATGAATAATGGAATACTTGTCCATCAATCAAATTATACTGAAAAGATTTTGAAACGTTTCTGTAACATCCCAAAACCCGGCCTAGTAGTTTATTGACCTTAAGGTATCTTATTAAATGATTATTTGATTAAATGCTTAGTTAATTTAATTAGTCTGCTGTCCTTTGCGGTATTTTAACCAAGGGGTTAAAATACCCGACTTGTGATATATTTGGAATGAAAACGTGATTTTTATATCTTTGGATTCCTTGTTAAATATCGTTTCCGGAAATACTTTCCTTATTAAAATTGGAGTCCGTTTGCTATTTTAAATAAATTAATTACGAAAGGGACTTTCAGACGTATACTGTTAAAGTGGAAAAAGGTGCAAGAGGGGCCCCACTCCCTCTTGCTTGGCCGGTGTAGGGAGAGAGGGAAACACCCTCTCTTCTCTTTTTCCCTCTTTCAAACATTATCCTCTCATTTTACACTATTTCATTGCTTGGAAAACACCTCCATCTTTCTCCTTGGTTTTGAACTTGTTCTTGGTTAATTCTTGTGCTAGAATCTGAAATCTACCCTAGTGTTGGTAGAAAAGAATCTTAGAAGTAATGATGACACAAATTGTATAGCACCGTCCGAAATCCGGGAAATGATGACACAAATTCAAGATTTATTGGATAAGGGTTTTATTCGGTCGAGTTCCTCACCTTGGGGAGCTCCGGTTTTATTCGTGAAAAAGAAGGATGGTGCACTTCGTATGTGTATCGATTATCGGGAATTGAATAAGAGAACGGTAAAGAATCGGTATCCCTTGCCACGTATTGACGATTTATTTGATCAACTCTAAGGGTCTTCTTATTTCTCAAAGATTGATTTGAGATCGGGTTATCACCAAGTTCGGGTTCATGAAAACGATATTCATAAAACGGCTTTCCGAACTCGTTACGGTCACTATGAGTTCTTGGTTATGCCGTTTGGGTTGACGAACGCTCCCGCGATATTTATGGATTTCATGAACCGAGTTTGTCGGCCTTATCTTGACAAATTCGTTATTGTGTTCATCAATGATATTTTAATTTATTCCAAGACCGAAGAAGAACACGAGAAACACTTAAGGCAAGTGTTAGAAACGTTGAAGCGGGAACATTTGTATGCGAAATTCTCGAAGTGCGAATTTTGGCTTCGAGAAGTTCACTTTTTGGGTCACGTCATTTGTTCGAATGGGGTCAAGGTGGACCCGGCGAAGATCGAGACAGTTGTGAATTGGGTTGCTCCAAAGAACCCAACCGAGATAAAGAGCTTTTTGGGTTTGGCGGGTTATTACCGCCGGTTTATTAAAGACTTTTCGAATATAGCGGGTCCGATGACGAAGTTGACCCATAAGGATGTACCGTTCCGTTGGGGTGATGATCACGAGAAGTCCTTCCAAACCCTAAAGCAACTATTATGTCAAGCTCCGGTTCTTGCCTTACCCGAAGGCCCGGAGGATTTTATTGTTTATTGTGACGCTTCACTTGCGGGTTTGGTTTACGTGTTGATGCAACGAGATCGGGTTATTGCTTATGCTTCGAGGCAATTGAAGAATCACGAGAAGAATTATCCGACTCACGATTTGGAGTTGGCGGCGGTGGTTTTTGCACTAAAATTATGGAGACATTATTTGTACGGTACTAAGTGCGTGATTTGTACGGATCATAAAAGTTTGCAATACGTGTTCACGCAAAAGGAGTTGAATATGCATCAACGAAGATGGTTAGAGTTGATTAAAGATTACGATTGTGAAATTCGATACCATCCCGGAAAGGCAAATGTGGTGGCGGATGCCTTAAGTAGAAAGGGAGATTCGGGACGGGTACAATTTATGCGGGTGGAAATTGTATCGGATTTGGTGTCCCGGTTGAAGATTTCACAAATGAAAGCCTTGAATGTTGAAAATTTGAAGACCGAGATTTTGATAAAGAGGAAGGATGATTTAGAAGAAGATTCTCGGGGTTTGAAGACGTATCAATCTCGGGTTTGGGTACCGTTACTCGGGGGTTTGCGGGAGTTGATTCTAGCCGAGGCTCACAATTCTCGGTTGTCGGTTCACCCGGGTAGCACGAAGATGTATAATGATTTGAAGGCACTTTATTGGTGGCCAATGATGAAGACCGACATTGCCCGTTATGTGGGCCAATGTCATATTTGTGCTCAAGTGAATGCCGAACACCAAAAGCCCTATGGAACTCTAACTCAATCACCGATTCCCGAGTGGAAGTGGGATCGGACTACAATGGATTTCGTGACCAATTTGCCGCGTACACAAAGGGGTCACGATATGATTTGGGTTATAGTTGATCGGTTAACGAAGAGTGCTCACTTCTTGGCTACTAGTGAGACCGCCTCACTTAGTAGATTGGCAAAATTATACATTGATGAAGTGGTATCTAGACATGGTATTCCGATTTCTATCGTGTCCGATAGGGATCCCCGTTTTGCTTCGAATTTTTGGAATAGCTTACAACGAGAATTGGGGACGCGGGTGAATTTAAGTACCGCGTATCATCCCCAAACCGATGGGCAATCAGAGAGAACGATACAAACACTTGAAGATATGTTGCGGGCATGTGTGTTTGAGTACGGTGGGTCGTGGGATTCCCACCTACCGTTGATCGAGTTTGCTTATAATAACTCGTACCACTCAAGTATTAAGATGCCACCGTATGAGATGTTGTATGGCCGTTGGTGTCGAACCCCGACGTGTTGGTTGGAAGCGGGCGAGAAACAATATGCGGGACCCGATATTGTACAAATGACCGCGGATAAAGTTGCAATTGCTCGAGAAAAGTTGAAAGCCGCCCGTGACCGACAAAAGATGTATGCCGATCCGAGACGTAGACCCGCTACATTCTCGGAAAACGAGATGGTTTATTTGAAAGTATCACCATGGAAAGGAGTTATTCGTTTTGGTAAACGAGGAAAGTTGGCCCCGAGGTTTATTGGGCCGTTTCGAATTAGCAAAGTGGTGAATTCTCAATCGGTAACACTCGAGTTGCCCCCGGAGTTGTCGGCAATTCACAACACTTTCAACATTTGCTACTTGAGAAAGTGTAACATTGAGGATCCGAGCCAAATTCTCCCGGTGCAAGAGTTGCGGGTTGATACAAAGAAAAGGTTGGTCGAGGAACCGGTGGAATTATTAGACCGAGAGGTGACGAAATTGAGAAAAAAACAAATTCATATGGTTTTGGTAAAGTGGAAGCACAGTTTGGGTGCGGAGATGACATGGGAGACCGAGACCGATATGCGGGAACGTTATCCTTACTTATTTGATCGAGATGGGATTCCGGGGACGGAATCTTCTTAAGTGGGGGAGAGTTGTAACATCCCAAAACCCGGCCTAGTAGTTTATTGACCTTAAGGTATCTTATTAAATGATTATCTGATTAAATGCTTAGTTAATTTAATTAGCCTGCTGTCCTTTGCGGTATTTTAACCAAGGGGTTAAAATACCCGACTTGTGATATATTTGGAATGAAAACGTGATTTTTATATCATTGGATTCCTTGTTAAATATCATTTCCGGAAATACTTTTGTTTTTAAAATTGGAGTCTGTTTGCTATTTTAAATAAATTAATTACGAAAGGGACTTTCAGACGTATATTGTTAAAGTGGAAAAAGGTGCAAGAGGGGCCCCACTCCCTCTTGCTTGGCCGGTGTAAGGAGAGAGGGAAACACCCTCTCTTCTCTTTTTCCCTCTTTCAAACATTATCCTCTCATTTTACACTATTGCATTGCTTGGAAAACACCTCCATCTTTCTCATTGGTTTTGAACTTGTTCCTGGTTAATTCTTGTGCTGGAATCCGAAATCTACCCTAGTGTTGGTAGAAAAGAAGCTTAGAAGTAAGTTACACATTCTCCTTGTCTCATTTTTGGTGTTCTTGAGTTATGTCTTGAACTAGGGTTTGTGTAGCTTGGTGATTTGTTGGTGAATCTTGATATGGATGTTGTTTAATGTTTTATGTGTTTATACAAGCTTTTGCACCATATGTATGGTTATTTGTTGGAAGGAAATAAGATTTGGTGGAAATCACCTTCAACCTCCATTAATGGTGGATGTTGAAGGTGGGTTTTGATGAATCCTGGATTTCTTCATATTTAGATGGATGGAAATGGTTATTAGGTTGGGAAAACATGTTTGTTAAGTTTTGGATGTTAAAAACCTAGTATAGACGATTGTGTGAATTGATCTAGTTAGTGTTTGGGTCAAATAGTTATCTAGTGATTGTGCAAGTATGATACTTGCTATTGTGATAGTTATGAACTCAATAGAATTGCTAGTTTATGGTGAATTGCTAGTCTAGAAGTTGTGTGCTAGTTGATGGAATTGTAGAAGTAATTTAGTCATGTCCGGGTTTTTGGCCCGTTTGGATGAATTAGTGATAGAACGGTTTATATGGTTATAAATGACTATTTGGTGAATTGTATTTGTTATACAAGTTGGTGTTGTCATAAAATATGTATTTTATGAGCCTTAGGTTGCGGTGAAAATTATCATCTTTGACATTTCGGTGGATTGATCACTAACTCGGTATACTTGTTGACAGGAACCGGAAAGCATACTTAGTGATACTAGCTCACTGAGATAAGGAACGGAAGTTGAAAGGTGAGTGGATTCAACCTACAACTCGGGTTTCGGTTTATTTGTTTGGTATGGTATTTTAGTGAAAATGCAGGAAAATTACCAGACAGACAAAGTTCACGCCGTGAACTATACTTCCCGATCGGGAAACAGCTCCAGAGAAGTTGGTTGTTTATCGCGAAGTAGTTCACGATCGGAGTTCCCGACGCGAACTCTAGTTCGCGATCGTGAATTAGAGTTCGCGATTGGGAACTCTGTCGTGACGTTTTTCGCGGTGTTTTTCGTAGCTAGTCTACTTGTTATGTATGCATAGTGTTAGGGAATACCATACATGACTATGTGCACATTCGGGATGAGGTCAGTGTCGGATGGATAACGGCTGGGCATAGTGTATCGACTAATAGGGTATCCGACCTTACCTGTATGCGTTACATGGTTAAGGGGAGGGAGTTGCCCGGGGTGTTGGATACAGCGCTCTCGGTTACCGTGGTTTTGGCCGACCATGGTTTAAGGCACGCAAAGCCGCCGATCCTCTCAATTAAGTGATTACCCAACCGGAGATGTTTTATAACTTCCGTGTTTAAGTGATTAGTGTAGTGGGTAGTGTTAGGAATTCATTCATTTAGCTTTTGTGCTAATCCCTCCCTCATTAACACATTTCAGGTTGGAAGGCTTGAACGGGTCGGGCTTGGACGGGAAGTTTGACCAAGCTTAAATTATATGTTTTTTGTAAAATGAGCCGTGCTTAGTAATACCGTCTTTTTAACTAACATTGGTTTGTAATATTTTGTGGGACCCCGGTTTGTAAACCTAACTTAACTAGATGCTTCCGTAACTTTAGATTAATACTTAATGACTTAAAAAAAATGGTTTCAAAAATGCGGTGTTACAGTTTCAATATGGACAAGGCGAATCCATTAAGCACTCCAATGGTCGTTCGATCACTAAACGTTGATAACGATCCCTTTAGACCTCGTGAAGAAAATGAAGAGATTCTTGGTCAAGAAGTACCATATCTCAGTGCAATTGGGGCTTTAATGTATCTTACTAACTGTACTAGACCTGATATTTCTTTTGCTGTTAATTTATTAGCAATATTTAGTTCAGCTCCTATAAAAAGGAATTGGAATGGTATCAAACATATTCTTCGATACCTTCGAGGAACTGTTGATTTAGGTCTATGTTATTCTAATGATTCAAAACAAGAGTTAGTCTGTTATACAGATGCAGGTTATCTATCTGATCCTCATAAAGCTAGGTCTCAAACGGGATATGTTTTCATGAGTGGAGGCACTGCTATTTCATGGCGCTCCCAAAAGCAAACACTTGTCGCGACATCGTCAAATCATGCTGAAGTCATCACGCTACATGAAGCAGCAGAGAGTGTGTGTGGCTAAGATCGATGACAAAACTCATTTTGACTTCGTGTGGACTTGAGGGGGAGAAAAATCCAACTGTGATTCATGAAGACAATGCAGCTTGTGTTACACAGATGAAAGAAGGATATATAAAGACTGATAGAACCAAGCATATACCCCCCAAGATTTTTCTCATACACTCAAGACTTGATAAAGGATAATCAGATCGAAATGAAATACGTCCAATCTAGTAATAATTCAGCAGATCTTTTCACAAAGTCACTCCCTACTTCAATGTTCAGAAAACATGTTCAAAGTATTGGAATGCGACATGTTCTTCAGATGTGATATATGTCTACATGAGGGGGAGTCAACTATACACTGCACTCTTTTTCCCTTCGCTAAAGTTATTTCCCACTGGGTTTTTTCTCTTTAGCAAAGGTTTTTAACGAGGCAGTACTTTAAAGTTGAAATCCGGCTTAATAATTGTCATCCAAGGGGAGTGTTATAATAGTGAAGATAAATTAATAATGAAGCTAAACAAGTTGATGATCAATTAGTCAACCTCCTTGTCCAATCCAATTAATGTTTTACCCAAGATTGTATCTTTGTACTATTACTAAGTATGGGTTCAAGTGTAAAATTTATAGTATAAATACTCATGTAAGTGAAGATGTAAATTACACCTAAAAATACACTTGAATAAGTGATATAATTCTCTCCACCTTGTTCTTGTTCTTGTTTATAAACTTCAAGTATTTTAGTTAAGTGCTAATAGGGCCTTAATAAAAGTTAATTATATATATTACATTTTACAAACGGTGAATAGTAACTTTATCGTTTGATCATTGCCAGCTCCTCCTTGAAAAAAATCGTGTGTATGTGCTTCAACCACCTCCTGCTTCAATTGCCACCACCACGTTACTACACCTCCTGCTTCAATTGCCACCACCACGTTACTACACCTCCTGCTTCAATCCTTTATGGTCACCACCTCCCCTTTATGGTCACCACCTCCTGCTTCAGATATCCACCTCCTGCTTATCAATCCCAACGCATCCCACCGCCTCTACTTTCCGACATGAATCCACCTCCTGCCGAAACATGACCATTCTTACTCCTCCTCCTCCACTCCATTCATCAGATAACTTTTTATTATTCCTTTTAAAGTTTCTCTTTTCACTTTTGGGTTTCTCACTTTTGAACTAGGGTTCCAATTATACCTGTCAGTTGGATTTCCGTTTGCATCATTTTCATGAAATCTTCTTCAGGTTACCTTATTTCTTCAAGTTTTGTTTATTCTGACTACGGCCATGATTCTAGGGTTCCGTTCAGTTACGTTAATAAAATATACCAACGAAGAAGATTTGGGGATTTGGGGAATTCTTATTCTCTAACTAATTGGAACTACTACGGGTCGTATTTTCGCATTTGATGTTTACATTTCTTCAGATTGCTCCATTAACTAAATGGCTTATTGGTTTTCTCATTCCATCTAACAATATGTCTTTGGAGGTTTCCAATTCCGATAATAAGCTATTAATATATTGAAGCAGTTGGGTCGCTGCTCAGCCGATCGTCAACTCTGTACGGAAGCCAACCACCTCGCCCTAAGATTAAGTATATTCTGGTAACAAACTAACAATTCATCACTTTTGTTGACTTTCTGATGATTGTTGTGGACTGATCTGAATTTCAATTGCAATGCTTTGTAACAACAACGGGATCTGTTAATATAAGTACAAAGTTACAGTTAGTTAGCTAGAATTTCATGCAGTCTATGTAACATAAATTCAAATTTTAATAGGTATAGGTTAGGGTTTATGCTGTTGATTTGGAATACAAAAGTTATTACATCAACTATATGAGTTTGAACATGGAAAGAATTAGAATTGTCAAGGTTTAAACTACTATTTTTGTTGACAATATTGCGCTCTGAATGGCAGAAGCAGACTTTAGGAATTTATTAAATGAATTTCTTATATGATGGTAGATGTTGATGATGGGATTCACCATTTACAAACATGAACCATGTATGTGTTGTTTGAAAATTTGAATGGGAACTTGACTGATTCGGTATGCAAATAGACTCTTTGTAGTTTCAAGTTTGAGGACATTATACTATTCTGACCTGAAATTATAAGTTCAAAATTTCAGATTGTTAAGGTCTTCCAAAATCTTATAGGTAATTAGATATATTCATTAATCACTTCAAAATTCCCTTTAACATGGAGTATGAAATTCTAGAAAAGTAAGATTTATGCATTCCAGATAATATTTAGGAGATGGTTTACATAGTTATAAATCCTTATCCAAATTGACTTAAAAATTAGTATACTTGACCAAACATTCAAACTTAAATCACAGGGTCAAACTTCTAACATTGGAAGCAGAAGACAATTCCTTAAATAAATGCTAATTTAGGAAATTTTATAATGGCATTACATCCACTTACGGTTACATTTAGTTAGTGTACTAATCCAACAAAATTACGAGGTGACTACAAACAAATTGCTACTCCCAGTACTAATACATTTAGTTAGTGTAATAATCCATCTATTTTATTTTTTAAAAATTCTATATAACAAATATATTTGCTTGATATTTCCATTCTCCAGACTTTATTATTCAAGTATTATCTACAACCATGACACCACATTGTTGTGTATTCGTGTTTTCCCGATGACCAGGATATGCAAACAACAAGTCAATCACGTAAATGTAAACAGATTGCTACTCCCAGTACGAGCGCCTAAAGTTCATCCACTTCTTTCGGTTTAGAAGACGCAGATGAACTATGCGAGCAATCAAGCATTGTGAGGCGCTTTTTTGGTATGCAGAACTACTTCTTCTATATAGTTAAATGTTTTACAGTTAAAGCACCTACTGATCTAAAGTCTAAACAATCTTTTGCGTATCATGTAAAAATCAGTATACAATCTTTTAAATGTAGTATAAAACAATCTTTTGAATATCGTATGAAAATCCCCGCGGCAACGCGCGGGGTACAACCAACTAGTTTATAACATTTACTAGTTTTTATGGCTAATTTAAGAAAAAGGAAACTTCATATTTACATGGTGGCTATTTGAAATAAATGGAAGTCAAGAGGGTCAAAACTGAAAATATAGCAATTAAAATCAATTTCTTATGGTGTGTGGGAGTTGATCGTGAAACAGAAGAAAAACACACACACACACTCGTGTGTGTGCTGGTGAAATTCAACGACAGAGAGACTGAGAAATGGAGATCGAGAAATGGCAGAAATTAGAGAGAGATACGCGAGAGAGAGAGAGAGAGATCGACGAGGAAGCAGAAGGCAGCAGCGACCTCTGCTGCTGCTGTTTCGGTTCTGTCAGGCGGCGGTTGCAGGGCCGGCTCAATGGGGTGGGCAAGCTGGGCGACCGCCCCGGGCCCCCAAACACCAAAGGGCCCCCTATTTTAGTAGTTCTCTATATATTTAGCCCAAAAAATAATAATCATACATTGCTAGAAAGACCCAAACTTAACCCAAAATAAAAGTTGATTGACATTAGAGAAATGCCCCATTTTATATTTCGAAAATGAAAGTTTATTTAGAGTTTTATTTAGCTGTTATTTTTATGTATTATGGTTCGGAGCATGTTAAGGGCCCCGTTTTATATTTCGCCCCGGGCCCCAAATCAGCTTGAGACGGTCCTGGGCGGTTGATGCCGTCGGACGGTGGTGGCCGGCGATGGAGTGGTGGTTAACGGTGATGGTTGCGGTGGTGGTCTGATTTCATGGTTCTAACAACCTAAATCCTACAAATTCCTCCTATTTGAAGGTATACACTAAACCCTAGAAATTGGTGAGATAATGCATGTCTAAATTAGGTCATGGATTATGAAGTACACATGGTATTAGACTTGGAATTAGTATGATGAGTAAAAGAAGTTGGATGAGTAATATAAAATATTTCACAAAGTTAACTTTATATTAGTCAAATTTAAAATGTGTTATGTACTTTTAATTGTATTTACGAGTGAATTAAATACGTAATGTTTTATTTAATGACAAGAGTGTAATTTAATTCTTGTGAAATTGATCTGGAGGTGTAAATTTAAATTACTAGAGGGTTATTAAAGTTTTGTGTTAATTGATTATGAAGTTGATTAGCTTACTACTTGAGACGTTCTTTAATCCCGTGAAAATCACTAACTCGATCTGAACGACCGAACCAAACTTGTATTTTTTGGTCACAAGTTATAAACCCTATCATGATTGTGTATCGAGAGGTGAAGCCCGAGTTGAGATATCTAATGAAACCAAATTTGTTTGGCCTAAGCCTGAGTTTTCGGCTGTCTAATTTATTCCTTGGGATAATCTAATTAAGGCACCAATTCTCCCTAACCCTAATCAGTTCGGCCGCATACCCCACCGTTTGACAGCCGAGCCTTTCCATCTTTCTGGATTTTTGTCGAGCCTCTCTAGCCAGATTTTCAGTGTTGTTCTTCGAGTTGGATCATCATAGTCTATCGGTGGTGAGATTCCTCCTTGTTCTATCTAATTCTTCCGAGTTTGATTAGGTATGTTAACCCACTTTGTGATCAAGAAGCAAGCAACCACCACCGCCACTCCTTTTAATTACATCTGGACCTCATTTGTTTTCTTTTCTTTTCATTACATGTGGCCCTCATCTTTTCTTTTCATTACATGTGGACCTCATTTGTTTTCTTTAATTTTAAGTAAATATATATTTTAATTTTAGAAGATTAGTTTGTATTGCAAAAATTATATTATATTATATATAATACATACATTTCTCAAGTCAAATGTACAGTAGTAGCTCCTTACATTTTTATATAATTTTTCCCCTGCCGCCTACTTTTCTTAACTAAAGGAGGACTTTTTTTTAGTTTTTAATATTGGTTGACTATAAATATTTTAAAAAATTTACATTTTTCACGTGGATACTTTTAAACCACATGATTGTTGGCTGTAATTATTCCCTCACTTTCTTTTATGAAACATATAGTGATAATGGTTTAGGATCCGGTAAGCACTAAAAAATGGTGAGGATTGCGAGGACAATTTTCAATCAATCATTTTAAAAAAGTTTGATCATTGTTAGAATTTTAGGATCTTTATGAAGATGACAATGATCAAAATTCTGAAAATGATCCTAATTTTTAAAAATAATTGGTTGAGAATTGTTCTTACAATCCTCACCAAAATTTGAGTCCTCACCCGATCTCACTTCTGGTGATAATAATAAAATATATACTTCCTCCATTTTTAAATAAGTGATACAAATTATATTTCAAGTTTTTTAAGGCAAAAGATTGTAATGAAGATTATTGGATAGTTAATAGTTAATGAGTGATGAGTCCCACATATTATGATTAAAGTGATTTTAGTGATGTATAAAAGTAAAAGTAAGGGTAGATGAGTCGTTTCACTTTATTAAAGGAGATTGTTAGTGGGTATGACTCTCACTATATTTGACCAAATAAAGAAGTTTTAAAGTGTATCACTTATTTTGAAACACCACAAAATAGAAAGTGTATCACTTATTTGAAACGGAGGAAGTAGTTATATTTTTTTATGAAACATTAATCGTTAATTTCTATTAAGATATTATGAATATAAATTTATTTATTAAATGGGTAAAGAGTGTCAAGCATACTCCTAAACTTTTTGTATAAACAAAGTGAATTTTTGTTACTTTTAAAAAAATCAATTATTTTTATAATTTTAACAACATAAATAATTTTATATTTAGCACCCGCATTATCACATGACACGCCTCTTAACCCATTCTCATGTTATTTTAAATCCTACCTCTTACACAAGTATATAATTATCTTCAATTTTTGTTTGCTATGAACACCATTGAACATGTTTATTGGTATCGCTTGAAAATTTCCCGCGATAACGCGTAAGATGAAGCCCACTAGTTTAAAAATATTATTCAATTATAAATAATTATATTTATGTTAGTTTATTAATAAGTAATTATTATATTATAATATTTATGATTTATGTTCAAAGACATAATTAAAAGGTAATGTGGTAGTAGGGATGACTTTTGAAATTGTGTTATAATTGAAGTAATGTGGAAATTAGTTGCAAAAATAACATGACACAATTGAAATTTGAATGAAATTTCTGTATATGTAGATTGCTTATTTGTTTTGCAATTGTTTTGCAACCACCGATGTGGATGCTCTAATATATCGGATATTTCAGTTTAAGTGTATTATGTATGAATTGTTTATTGTATCGTGAATATCAAAATTGAAATGTTCAATATTCAATATTCTTTTTTTGGGCAAAGATCATCATTGAAGTTCTCGGAAGATATGTGTGGTTGTGATCATAGCTTAATTTATAAAAAAATTGTCCTTATTAAAATATTATTGTGATGCAGGGTCAATAGATGAACGGGTCATCTTGTTTCTTGAGGCTCAAAATCGTATAAGAAAATGGGCTTTAGTAAAAAGACCATTACTTTTTACTAATTTGACTCGGGTCTCCATTTCAGGCCCACAAGTAACCAAACCGAAGTTCAAGATGAAGGCTACGATGTGGTAAACCGCTGTAACTTCCCGGCCCAAAAAGTCTTGTTTTGGACACTTTATTTACGTTTTTGTGGTTTTTCGTTAAATTTCCGAACTTTGATTAGGCCCAGTTTTTGGTCTGTTTGTCGTTTTAGGCACATTCGAAAATTTGGGCTATATTTAAAGTGTATTTTGTCATTTGGAATAATCAGTTGAATATTTTCTAAAAATTGATTTTTCTCTCCCGAATATTGCTCTTGAGTTTGAACAGCTTTTGAAGACCAATTCACGGTATTTTTTTGAAACAACGTGCTTTGGGTTATATTAATCCGGTATTATTGAATCAACAGATTCTAATCTATACTATCGTTACTTAATCTATATCAAAATTGTTTATTGTATCGTGAATATCAAAATTGAAATGTTCAATATTTAATCATTGAAGATCTCAGAAGATATGTGTGATGGTCATCATAGCTTATTTATTAAAATTTTGACCTTATTAAAATATTTTTGTGATCAATTATTTATTAGTATTAAAATATATCAGATATTTCAATTTAAGTGTATTATGTATGAATTGTTTATTGTATCGTGAATATCAAAATTGAAATGTTCAATATTCAATAATTGAAGTTCTCGGAAGATATGTGTGGTTGTGATAATTGTCTTTATTAAAATATTATTGTGATCAATTATTTGTTAGTATTGAAGTTTGGGACAAGGTGAAGCACAAAAGGTGACAGCTAATTCAGTGAACGCTTGCTATAATTGGGATTGCCTCTGATAGTCTATATTATCTCGTGCTTAATCTTTGTCCTTCTTCTGGATTATGCACAGAACGAAGATAGGGTGGTCAAGTAATCAATTGGGTATGTGGGGTTTTAATGTACTATTGGTGTTAGCTTTATTGTATAGAACGATAGGCGTCTCTGTATTTTATTGGTTGTTCTTTGTATGCTAGAGTCTCACTAGCCGATGTATTTGGTTTATATGATATATATATATTTTCTGGGTGGTTCGGGGAGGGTGATGATATTGTCAAACTCTCTCCTGTGCCTTTATTTTGCAGTTAAAAAAAAAGTAAATTACGGCAGTGTTCACGGCACCAAAGATTGGGACAACACATGTTCACGGCAATTTCACGGTGCTATAATTGGTACAACACATGTTCATGGTAATTTAACACACGGGTTGCGGTAGTGTGACGATTTGCCGTTTAATCTTTCACTAATCTCACTAATCTTCGTTTAATCTTTCACTAATCTGTACTAATTAGCTTTGATACCAAATGTTAACTAAGATCTTAGTCTATGAATAGTGCTAATCTAAAGAGAGAAAGTGGTTTATTAAAGAAAATGTATTTTGTATTAAGATAGAGAGTTTACTGAGAAAGGTTATTGTCTAATTAGTAATATACATACTATTTATACACTTGACTAGCTATACTAATTATCCTTAAGTCCCTGAACTACTTGTTAAAATATATTATATCTAATAAAATTCACATTATTTTTGTTCACGATAGAACTAACTTACAAGATTGTAGGACATCTAAATTCCAAATGAATTATACCCTAGCTACCTCACCTAAACTTCACTAAGTTTTGTGCTGTAATATTTATAAATTTTAACAAATTATCTTTCATATTTTTTAAGGCAAAAGATTGTAATGAAGGTTAGATTATATTAAATTGGATAGTTAATGAGTGATAAGTCCCAAATATTATGATTAAAATGATTTTAATAATGTTTAAAAGTAAAAGTAAAGGTAGATGAGTCATTTCACTTTATTAAAGGAGATTGTTAGTGGGTATGACTCTCACTAAATGTTCTTCCTCCCACCAATACGAGAACTTGCCAACTTACACTAATTAATTTGTTACTATTAATTTTTTTTGGAAACGGCAAATAGATTTAATAACAACTTAGCAGGAAGCTAAGAGAAAGTACAAGACAAGAACAAAGAAACAAACAACTAAAAAGGGGAAATACTTCAATCCACCCAATTAACACCAATTTTACTCCTATGTTTTACCCACAAAAAATAAGTAGATATTATGTCTCCCGCAATGTCCGTGTGTGACTTATGAATCTTATTGAAGATAACCTCTTTCCGCGCCTTCCATCCACACCAAATGGTGCATTGAATTATTGAATTTAGCACCAACTGTTTTTTGTGACAATGCTCCCAACTCAAACCGAATTCAATAAGGTCGTTAACGGAACCAAATGAAGGTAATGGAATGCTACACCAATTAAATATCTAAGAGATGATATTTACCATGCGCGGGCATGGAATAAAAGCATGAACCACGTTTTCCACCTGAACATGTGATCGAACCTGTTGTTTATATTATATATTCGATGATTATATGATTAGACAATTACGATATTAAAACCGTATTTGATATTAATAATTCAATATCAAAACCAACAAATAAGAAGAGAACCAAATGGAATGAACAAACCTGATTCTTGACGGAAAAGCGAACCGCACGGAATTGTGATTCCCGTCCTTTAAGGTTTTTACGCGCTCTATATGCTGCAAGCCTCAGCGTAGAACCCCAGGATTTGATGCAGTTGATCGGTATGTTCTTACAGCAAAAGAATCACCGACAACACAAAGTGATTACTTGGAAACACATGATGAATATCGAAAACGCAGCATCATGAGAGGAGGGCTTTTTCTTTTTTAGTGTGATGAACATTCACCACAAGTGTTCATTTTATAGGCTCTCAAGCCTTTAATAAACTTTATGATGTTCAAATTAAGAGTCTTCTAACTCTTGATTCAATTCAACATTATGTCACCCATTATGGCATTTAGTGTCAATGGTTATGACATTTCAAATATGTTAGACAAAAAGTAAAGCTCCACAACTCCTCGTGACCGATGCAACATCCGACGTATGATAGGAAATTGGCCAACTTGCAAATACCCTTAATATTTCCAACAATCCCCCACTAAGTTGGAAAGTTTCCTTTCACTCAGACAAATGTTATCACTTGGGTGTCACGAAGATTAAACCCATGTTTAATGTGAGCAAACAATAGGAGATCAATTCAATGGTATCCTTATAGGTTTAAACCAAAAAACCTTAGTAACCTCCCCGGTTTACCCCCACACAACATCTGCCATCTTTGTGTTCTCTCTGAGCACTAATGTGGCCATGTGCTAAAATCATTTTCATGACCCTTTAGAAGACAAACCAAAAGTCTTCATTTGAGGCGGCACCACCTCTAGATCAGATAGGCAAAATTTTACAACATCTTCATTGCTTAGATGTCTCCAAAATTTTGTTATGAGTATTAACTCATCCTGGCTCTCGGCAACGACGTACTATCCTACCTCACATGGATCTATCACGACTGATAGTACCTTCTATCGTTAGTAATTTCGTTATTACCCATTAAACTTGAAAATAGGAGCACTAAGTTCAAGTTGGGTTTCCATTACTAACGATTCTAGTTTGGTTTTAGACCCATGACTCTCGCGGTAGATGTTACCAAATCTCTCGTCAGAGGTTTAGTAAACGGATCTGCCAAGTTCTTCGATGTCTTGACATAAACAACTTTGATGGTACCACTTTCAATTAGTTGTCTCACAGAATGATGACGAAGACCTACGTGTCTCGTCTTCCCATTATATACAGAATTATATACTTTAGACAGTGTGGCCTCACTGTCACAGTACATGGGAATTGAAGGCATTGGAGTATCCCAGAAACGGATATCCAATAGTAGATCTCTAATCCACTCTGCCTCTTTGCCTGCAGCGGCTAAAGCAATAAGCTCAGCTTCCATCGTTGAGTGAGCTATACATGACTGTTTCTTGCTCGCCCAAGAAATAGCCCCACCAGCTAGTGTATAAATCCATCCACTTGTGGATTTAGAATCACTCCTGTTATCAATCCAGCTGGCATCTGAATACCCTTCAAGTATACTAGATTTTGACGTGTAAGTCAACTCAAGATTACTAGTCGTTTTTAGGTATCCTAGTACTCTTCCTACTGCCTTCCAGTGCTCTTTACCGGGGTTGACATTATATTGACTTAGCTTGCTTACTGCAAAAGCAATGTCAGGTCTAGTGCAATGTGTAGCATACATCGTGCTTCCAATTGCACTAGCATATTCTAGTTGAGCCACTGCTCTACCAGAGTTCACTTCAAGTTTTACACTAGAATCGAAAGGAGTGTTAAATTCCTTAAAATTCAAGTGTTGAAACTTTGTCAAAATTTTCTCTATGTAATGTGATTGACTTAGAGAAATTTGACTATCTGTTCTTTTAACCTTAATACCAAGAATGGTATCCACTTCCCCTAAATCTTTCATCTTAAAGTTCGAGGATATGTATTTCTTCGTATCAAGAATACCTTGTAGGTGAGTGCCAATGATCAACATATCATCAACATAAAGACAGATAACAACGGTGTATTCAGTTGTGCATTTAGTGTAGATACAACTATCAACACTATTATGCTTAAAACCAAATGCAGATACAGTGGTGTCAAACCTCTCATGCCACTGTTTTTGGAGCTTGTTTCAAACCCTACAGTAATTTAATAAGTCTATAAACTATGTTTTCCTGTCCGGTTACTGTGAAACCTTCAGGTTGCTCCAAGTATATCTCCTCCTTGTTGAGATATCCATTTAGAAAGATTGTCTTCACATCCATTTGATGATGTACAATCCTTTCAACGCTGAGATTGCTATTAGAGTTCTAATTGAACTAATTCTAGCAACCGATGCATATGTATCGATATAATCAATACCTTCTCTTTGCCTATAATCTTTAGCGACCAATCTCGCTTTATAGGCAGATATTGATCCATCTGGATGATACTTCCTCTTGAAGATCCATTTAGAACCTATGGGTTTCTTTCCCTTGGGAAGATCAGCTAACTCCCAAGTTCCATTTCCCATAATTGAATCCATTTCATCATTAATGGCATCCTTCCAGGATGGAGCATCTCTAGATGTCATGGCTTTAGTAAAAGTCTTAGGATCATCATCTAAATTAATAGCTAAAATGACCCTTCTCGTCACATTAGATTGAGATCCTTCAATCAAGTATGATAGAAAATCGTCTCTAAAATTCTTTTCCTTTCTCACCCTTGTACTTCTCCTTGGTTCTTCTACAACAGAAGAAGGTGTTTCTTCTATATTAGAAGAAGGTGTTATAATATCTCGAGAAGTACTTGGTGCTGGAATGGGACTAGAGGTAGAATTGGAGTTTTCATCATCTCCTATTAGCTTATCCTCGAAGAACTCCACATCTCTGGATTCTACGACGACACCTGATTCTTTATCCAACAATCGGTATGCCTTGCTATTCTGAGCATATCCAATTAATATACTTTTCATAGCTCGAGCTCCCAACTTGGATCGTTTAGGATCAGGTGTACGATAATAAGCTAAACACTCCCACACTCTTAGATAATCTAAGTTAGGTTTTCTACCTTTCCATAACTCATAGGGACTGGAAGGAATCACACGACTAGTTATTCTGTTATGCACATAACATGCAGTCAACAATGCTTCCCCCACAGATTGTGTGGCAAACCCGAATGATTCAACATACAATTGACCATCTCAACAAGGGTTCTATTCTTTCTTTCTGCCAAACCATTTTGTTGGGGAGTATAGGGTGAGGTTCTTTAATGCTTGATACCATTCTCTTCACAGAATGTATCAAACTCATGATTAAATTATTCTCCGCCTCTGTCCGAGCGAAGAGTCTTAATATGTTTTTCATGTTGATTTTCAACCTCGGCCTTATATAGTTTAAATGCATTAAAAGCTTCATCTTTTGTATGCAATAAATAAACATATAAGTATCGGCTCGAGTCATCACAAAAGGTTATAAAATATCTCTTTCCTCCACGAGTGAGTATACCATTCAGTTCACAAATATCCGAATGTATTAATTCTAGTAATGTTGTATTTCTCTTAACGCTTGGAAAAGGTTTCTTTTTAAACGTTGATTTTACACAAATTTCACATTTGTCAAAATCTTTATTATTTACTTTTATCAATACTTTAGATTGTGTCTTTTCAATATTTTTTTATTGTTAGTGTGAGCTAACCTTTTATGGCACAAAGAAATTGAACACACAATATAATTTGAAAAAACTATTTCATTCATTCGAAACTTAGTTACATCATCACTAGCGATATTGTCACTAACGCTGACAATATCATATTCTCACGATTACAAAGATCAACATTTAACACATAATCATTGGATATAGATACAACATTATCTTATCCATCACCACATAGATCAAGCATAAACATTCCACCTGTGTTGATGGTTTGACCTGCAAATAACCCATCTTTGGAGAACACGATATGACCATTTCTAATTATAACCAGCTTGTAATCATTTTTTATCAAATTTGTTCTCCGATATAAATCCCTTGGAGGTTCAAGGAACATGTGAGACCACTCGAAGGGTAACCATAATTCCATTTCAGAATGTTAGCACCATTGTGCAAATATCATGAACACGTACTCTATGGCGGTCAACACATGTCACCACAGTTCCTTCTCGAACCATACCATAAATTTAGAAACTATCACAATTTCCACAAACATGAATGTTAACTCCAGAATCCACAAACCAGTCTCGGGCCTCCATCACCCGAGTAATTGAGGTAGTCATATTGACTCCTACATGACCCACACTTGCACCCAAGTGGGTTAAATTTGCAACAACATTTGCAATTCCTTTTACATAAGCAAAATCCGAGCTCCCACCTGACACGTGGTACACACTCAATCTGACTTTACTCTTTTGATCTCTTATGAGATTTTCCTTCTCAATAAGGAAGTGTTTCAACAAAACATCCAAAGAGTAGTCCTCAAATTTGTGAAACTCCAAGTATTTAACCACATTCAAGGAATAATAAAATATTATTTAGTCAACCCTTTTCGGTAGCTCTATTCGAATACAATCAGGAAAGACGGTGAGGGTAGACAGCGCTAGTGCGTATCGGAATCACCCCCATCTGGAGTCAGAAAAACCGCCTTTATCTTTCCTAGACATTGTAATAAGAATAAGTGAGCCTATTTGGGGATGATTGATAATTAATTCCACTTATAGGTTCAATACAATGCTTAATGATGCACAGCCGGAAAGATTCCGTTTAACACTAAAATTATTTATTTTGTATAATCATGATTTTTCAAATAGTACACTTTTCAAACATAAAAGTATCTTGAAATAATCTATATACAAAAAATAATAATTAAATCAATTATAATGCTTCAACCATAAGCATTATAATTCATATAACATCCACTTTATAAGAGATTATATTTTTACGAGAAAACCCTCTTGTTTTAACTTGTCCATTATATTAAAATAGATATTTAATATGTCAAAACACAATACATCTTTTAAATGACCATAATTAAAAGAAATGTAACTTATACAAGTGAAACTAAATAACCATAATAATCTCTTTTAAAATATTTAATTCATAACATGAATATATATATTAAACATTAATTGACATAATGAACTCTATAAAATATATATATTAACCACTGAAATAATATCTTAATTTCCATTTGTCTAATATTTTATTAGTCAAAAAATATATATAAAGAAAATATGTGTATATATACACAATAATAATACACTAAAAACCTTAAAGATTGTTGTTTATATTATATATTCGGTGATTATATGATTAGACAAATACGATATTAAAACCGTATTTGATATTGATAATTCAATATCAAAACCAACAAATAATGTAACGACCCGAAATTTGTAAATAAATAAATTGGATAAAAATATGATAAATAAGGATGAATCGTTTAAAGAACGTAGGAATTGGTTTCGTATCGTTTGGAGACCGTACGAGAAAGTTATGGGCGAAACCGGGTCGAGACAACAACCGAAAAGTGCAGCCTGCTGCACTTGGAAAGTTCACGCCGTGAACTTGGAGTTCCCGATCGGGAACTCCGACCAGGGATTTGGGAATTTTGGCAATTGAGGTTCACGCCTAGGTAACGATCGGGAAAAGTTCACGACTCGCAGAGTTAGCGACGCGAACTTAGTTCGTGTCGTGAACTATGGTCGACAGCATTAAAGTCGGTTTTTAGCTCATTAAATGCAAAACCAAAACCCTAGTTTTCTTCTTGGCGATTTTGGAGCTCTAGTGCAGATTGTGGTTGATCTCTTCACAAATCTTTGGTAGATTTCACTCCTAGGTGAAGATTAAAGGTATATCTTCACTCTTTGATCTTTGTAGCTTTAGATCTATGTATTTTGATGGTTGGGTTGAAACCCTAGTTATTGGGGGTTATGGTTTATGGTGAATAAATGATGTAAACACTTAATAGATGGTATATTAACAAAGGAAACAAGTGTATGATTATGATTTGTAAGAATCATAAGGGTTGGTTAAACCTAGGGTTTGGTAAATCACCATAATTGGGGG
Organism: Calendula officinalis; assembly: GCA_963853835.1. Classification (NCBI taxonomy): domain Eukaryota; kingdom Viridiplantae; phylum Streptophyta; class Magnoliopsida; order Asterales; family Asteraceae; genus Calendula; species Calendula officinalis. Next base: position 66,060,129 of record OY970823.1, on the reverse strand, counting down.
AAAGTATTAGTTGATGGTATCTAGTGATTAATGGATACATTATTGGTTGTATGAGATGTTGAACATTGTATGATTGTTGAATTAGGCTTCCGGTAAGTCTTGGAGTTTGACCGAATTGTTGGAACGAGGAAACCGGCGGAAAGAATACGGTTGGAGCACTAGATTGCTAAGGTGAGTATGTGTGGACTTTATTGAGTACATAGCCATGAAAATACTTGTTATTATATATGTCGAGTCTATTTGATAATTGTGTGGAATTTAGCAAATATAGTTAGTTGCATATTGTTGAATATAGGTAACTAACTTGTTGATGGTTGATGTGATAGCCAAAGGCTTTGATTGATATAACCGTCGAGTTATAGTAAGGTTGAGACGATGTGATGACGCGGGGGATCCCCGGTCATGAGGTATGGAATGGGGAGCATTTGGGCGGATCCCCATCGGCCCATTCCATGATAGTAGTCTTGCTAACTGGAAGTAGTCCACGAGTAAGGCAGGTATAGGTAGATTGGGCGATTCCCTTTTGACTTTACCTTGAAGCTTGTTAATGCGGGGGATCCCCGGTTAATGAGTTAATGTGGTTCTAGTTGGTTGGGGATGTCCCGACAACTAGATATGATTGCTAGGAAAGCAAAGTGTAGAGTCACAATAGGGTGACTAGTTAGATGGATGACTTACTTATATGTTGTTTATATGTCATACGATTATATTTATTATCGGGTCTAAACCCATGTAGCTCACGAGACGTTTTTGTCTCACGTACTCCTTGTTGTTTTGCTATGTACTCAAGTTCGGGATCGAAGGTTTAGGTACGCATGGATAGAGATGCGAGGCCTAGAGTAGAAGAACTTTAGATTGGATTTATGCTTAGCTTTGGTTTTGATATATTTTGTAACACCGAAACTTTATACTCTGATTTCATACCAAAGGTTTTTGTAAATCCATATTTTGGAATAGTTCTTCTATTTATGAAAAATGATTTATTTTGGACAAATATTTTGTATTAAAATTTGGGGTGTTACAAATAAGAAAGAACCAAATGGAATGAACAGGCCTGATTCTTGATGGAAAAGCGAACCGCACGGAATTGTGATTCCTGTCCTTTAAGGTTTTTACGCGCTCTATATGCTGCAAGCCTCAACGTAGAACCCCAGGATCTGATACAGTTGATCGGTATGTTCTTACAGCAAAAGAATCACCGACAACACAAAGTGATTACTTGGAAACACACGATGAATATCGAAAACGCAGCATCATGAGAGGAGAGCTTTTTCTTTTTTAGTGTGATGAACATTCACCACAAGTGTTCATTTTATAGGCTCTCAAGCCTTTAATAAACTTTATGATGTTCAAATTAAGAGTCTTGTAACTCTTGATTCAATTCAACATTATGTCACCCATTATGGCATTTAGTGTCAATGGTTATGACATTTCAAATATGTTAGACAAAAAGTAAAGCTCTACAACTCCTCGTGACCGATGCAACATCCGACGTATGATAGGAAATTTGCCAACTTGTTAATATTTCCAACAGAACCCACATTGATACTATTAATTAATATTTCCAATATTTTCAATTATTGAAAGTAGTGTTGATTTAATTTACTCCAACTCATGCACAAGTCTATATAACTACTTTACCGTGATCATTTGCTTCTCTCACATCATAAACTAGCAATTTAAGGTTTCTTATGAATGCATGACTAATTAAGGATCATGTGGTGGCATATTATTAGTGTGTTTATTGTATCTTTAGTTGTGGTAAGTTTTACACATTGGGTTTACAGGTGGAGGAACCCTAAATTCAATGGCAAACTTCCTCCTGGTTCAATGGGTTGGCCACTGCTTGGAGAAACTTTTCCCTTCTTTGCTACTAACCGAACTTGGGACATCGCTCCCTTCATTAAGGAGAGAATGACAAGGTGAATTAATTTTTTTAAGACTAAATTATAGAAGTTGCCCATATAGTATTTTGGATTTTATGTTTTTTTCTTAGGTTTTTTCCCATAAAGTTCACATTTTTCCTCCTAAAATACCCTTTATTTATTATGGAATTTGTTAATGACAGTCCTTAGAGCATTTTACATGTCAAATAATATTATTTTTTAACCAAAAAATAATAAAATAAATTTATTTCTTTCACTTTTACTGGAACTTTTAAATGTCACTAAACACATTTTTCTTGTAGTGCCATATCATTGTTTTAATTCTTCAAATCGTTAATTTATGAATTATAATATTGAATATTCTTGTATTTTAGATATGGATCGGTATTCAAAACTAGTATTGTGGGGCTGAAGCTTATAGTCTCAACTGATTCAGATCTTAACTATATGATCTTCCTGCAAGAGGGCCAATTGGTGGAGAGTTGGTACCCAGATAGCTTGACAAAGATATTTGGGGTACAGAATTTAGGTAAATTGCAAGGTTACCTGCATAAGTTTATCAAGAACATGGTGCGCAATCTTATTGGTTATGAGAGCCTTAAAAATATGCTTTCTGATGTTGAAAGTGTAGCGAAGACAAACTTTGACAAGTGGGCTGGCCAAGAAATTGTCGAACTGAATGCTGCAATTGCAGATGTAAGTGAATTTGAAATTCCCTTTTTTATGTGAACTTAACTGAATTCTTATGATGTTTTTGGTGTTTAACTCCAACAGTTGCTATTTGGATTCTATTCAAAAAGGTTGATAAGTTATGATGAAGAGAATTCATCTGAGAATTTAAGGGAGAACTTTGAAGCTTTTCTACAAGGTTTAATTTCAATTCCTGTGCCAATTCCTGGAACAGCTTTCTACAAGTGTCTACAGGTAGCACACATAATTAGAATCTTAATTACTTTCTGATTAAATATGGAATTAGGGAAGAAAAAATGTGATGAGAATGCTTAAGAACATGTTAGAGGAAAGGAGGAGGAAGCCTAATAAGGTCAACGCTGATTTTTTTGACTATGTTCTTGAGGAAAGATAATACACTCCTTACTGAAGATATTGCTCTGAATTTGATGTTTGGGCTTTTGTTTGTAAGCTTTGAATCAACTGTAAAGACGTTGTTAGTGGCTCTCAAGCATCTCACAGACAACCCTCAAGCATTGAAGGAACTAACAGTATGTTGTTAAGACATGTTGAAAGTCAAACTATATATTTTCTAGTGTCATTTAGTGACACAAAAAACGTATCATGGTTTTTGGTGATACTTAGCCATTTACTTATGTATAGGGGTGTGTTCGGTTCCGGAAACAGACCGAATCGGACCGGAACTGGTAAACCCGGTACCCGGAAAAAGGAAATTTCAAAGACCGAGAACCGGACCGGTTAAACCGGTTCCGAGTCGTTTCGGTCTTCAAGCGGGTTTAGAGCCGGTAAACTCGGTTTTTGTGTTTGTCATCCAATTATACATTTGCAGTGCATATTTTCATCTTAAAATATATTATTTAAATATTTTAGCGTATTTTTAATTATAATATGATGTTTGCGGGTGTTCACGGGTTGCTTCAAGTAAAATATGTTTCTATTAAAAGCATATATACCTCTTATTCGACATATATATATATATATATATATATATATATATATATATATATATATATATATATATATATATATATATATATATATATATATATATATGAAAATTCGTAAGCCTGTATAACTATTTAAATGCCGGTTCCGGTAGACCCGGATTGTTAATTATTTTTGATCAAATCTAAGAACCGGACCGGTTAAGCCGGTTCCGGTTCGGTGCCGGTTTAGTAGGTTTAGTATATATACTTATGTATATATATACTAAAGGATTAACTATGATAATTACAATATTGATCCTAACTATTTGATAAAATATATGTTGACCACTTTATATTTTTTTACCCATAATTTTTAAGTTGGGCAAATTTTTGTAAAATTTTTAGGTTTTTGTCACACTTTTTTCAAAAAAAAAAAAAAGAAATAGTGACAAAAAAGAGTAACAAATCTACAACCTATACTTTTTGTGTCACTGACTCACTGTAAGATTTTACCAACCAAACTTTTACCTATGCTTTTTTTTTTTACACTATATGGTTTTACCTACAAACTTTTAGACACATTTTATGTATAGATGAGATGAATCACTTTTACATCAATAGAAGTTATATTTATACCGAATATTTAGCGACAGTTATTGACACTTTTATATGTGTCACTAATGAGATATTTTTTGCATTGAATGAACAACACAACACGCTTCTTGTTATTTGATGCAGGAAGAACATGAAAAAATCATAAAAAAGCGCGGAGAGTGGACTTACATGGGAGGATTATAAGTCCATGACATTCACATTTCAGGTTGAATCCCGTTAAATAAAAATATTTATTGGAATAAATTCACAACTACGTTGCGTTTCAGGTTATAAACGAATCATTAAGGATGTCAAATCCAGGACCAGGATTATTCAGAAAAGCAGTAAAAGATATAAAGTTGAAAGGTAAATGATATCCAATTTTAGATTTGATCATAAAATTGGGTTTGATGCAGATTACACAATTCCGTGTGGTTGGGTTGTAATGGTGAGCACACCAGCCGTCCATTTAGACCCGGTGAACTATAAGGATCCACTCGACTTTAATCCATGGCGATGGCAGGTAATTTTGATCCATTTACATAAAGTGGGCTATATTTAATCTGAAACTGCAAGCAGGGGATGGATCTAAAATATGCATGCATCAAAGACTTTCCATGGCTTTCGGGGTTGTGTTGGAGCAGATTCTTCTAAACTTCATATGGCTGTCTTTCTTCATCACTTAGTCACCAATAAACATCCATCAGTTATATTAGCATGCAATTACAGAGTCAGATGTATATATATTAACTTAATTTATTTTCCTATAAATTATCAGGTGGAAACCGATCAAAGGAGGAGAGACAGTACGTACTCCATTTTTACGATTTCCAAGCGGTTTTCATGTTGGGTTTTTCAAGAAAGATCCACCAGCTACTTAATTATCCCAAAGAGAAGTGAAAAGCATCATGTTGTTGCATGCAGTTCCTACCTATCCTTTCCGCTTCCGTTTGAATAAAATAAATAAGCAGACTGTTAATGTTTGTATATATGCATGTTTTCATTTATTGGATTATGATTCCTCCCTAAAAGATCATCCACGTACACATGTCCGTTTGTGTTCATTAGTTTCTTAAGAATGGATAAACGAACAATTTATTTTGTGTATTAGTTTGTTAAGAAGATAAGCTTGTTCAGTGTCCGTTTGTGTTCATTAGTTAGCGACTAAAGTGTTATTTGGTATCACCTGGTTGATTAATATCCGGAATAATTCAGACTTCCTCTTAGATCTGTCTGACTAAATAGGAAAAAGATGTTTACTTTTTTTATTCAAAGGCAGAGGGATTACCAAATAGTTTGGATCTGTCCAATCAAGAGGTTGCGTCTTAATAGGATCATTAAAATGATTTACCAAACAAGGACGCAAACGACATAAAAAACACAAATGGACGAATATATAAATAGAAGCAAACGCAATTCTATTAGGTCTAATATTAGTTATAACAGGGTCCGGATCCGGTGAGGACTTTTTTCCCGGTGAGGACTGCGAGGAAAATTTCCTCCACTCATCTTAAAAAGGGCATAAATGTCATTTTCGAAACCCCCATTTCCTCCTTTTGCCATTTGTCCTCTTATAATTGGAAGTGAGTTCCCCCCCCCCCCCCTCCCGCACTTCGTTTTTCGCACATAACTTTTTTTTTATTTGTAAAATAAAAAATAAAAATGCCAAAAATTTTAAAATTAAATTTTCTACAAAATGAGTATAGTCATGAAAATTTGATAAAAAAAATAATCCAAAATTGACAATGATCCATAAATAACAAAATGATCCAAAAATTAACAATAATACAAAGTAAATAAAATGACCCTAAATGAACAAAATGATCCAAAATTATATATGATATATTATTTGACTAATTATTTATATAAAATTAACTAATTATTTATATAAAATTATGTTTATGCAAGATTAATAATGATCCAAGAATAACAAAATGATCCAAAATTATGACAATGATCCAAAATTAATAAAATGGTCCAAATTTAACAAAATGATTCAATATTTTATCCGGGTTTTTTTTCAAATTTTCATGACTATACTCATTTTGTAGAAAATTTTATTATAAGAACCTTGTCATTTTTAGTTTCTTTTTTTTACAAAGAAAAAAAAAAGTTACGGCCGAAATACGAACTTGGGGGTAAAAATAAAACCCACGATAATGTCATGTGTCACTAGGAGAGAGAGAGAAAGAGTGTTTGTAAATTAACATTTTAACCCTTTGTATTTTGGTTTTCCCCCCCCCCCCCCCCCTCTACTTTGTTAAACTTTACATAAACACCCCTTAAACTTGTACCAATGTTTCATTTCTTCACATTTAATCATAACCATTTATTTTATTGGATTAAAGGCTAGAATTTGTCCTCGCAGTTCTCACCGGAAAAAGAGTGCTCACTCGATCTCACTTCTATATAATAACTGGATATTTAACATGGATATTTAATATGTAATTTACTACTTAGTGTGTCTATGTATATGGTTAAACGTAAGATTTGTAGATTGTAATACTTTAACATTATTAATAGAAAATCCACTTCGAATTCTACCTCTCACTAACTTCTCTCAATAATGCAATGATGAATGCTTGAATATTGGGATTACTATTGGTATTGGAGGTTAGTAGATTATTATCATTTGACCATTAAAATAAAATATAGCCAAAATTAACTGGTTTACCATAAATTTGTCAAAATGTCCTTTTAACCACTGATACAAGGACAATAACAATATCCAATTCGCCAAATGCAGTGTATGGGAGGTGATATATATTATATAGTAAAAAAACCATCACATAATGCAAGCATAAAATAGATTTTTAGTACAACATTTTTCTGATATCAAAAAGGAGGGGAGTCGTCTAAACTTGAGGGGTACGTACAATTCATTTGTTCCAAACAACTGGGCGTCTTTCGGCATGCTGTTATCATGAGATAAAATATTAATTATCAGGAAAAAAAAATGTTCAAAGAGAAATTCACCTGTAGAATCTATGAAACAGAGTCTCTGGAGAAAATATTGAAAAGCTATCTTGATGCAATAAACAGCAAAACAATATGTGAGTGGATCAGGTAACATTAAAGACTAAAGGACAATAATCAAATGACACATGTGAATTTACATCGTGATAACTTCGAGCATCCTTGCTATGTCATATTAATGGGGGAAAATTCAACATTGGTGCACACATAAGTGCCTTAAATAAACAAAAGTACAAGCACTAATTAATATTGCACCTGTTAAACAAAAGTTGAAACAGTAATTTTAGGAACCTTTAAAATAGTTTGGTAATTAGTTAATATTACAAGGGTTATATAAAAAGTTTATAATAGCTATTTAAAATACTTGAAAACTGTTAATAAACTTCTTTTGAACCAATGAGATTATGGTCCAACCATATTCGGTGTTTATTGTGTCCTACATGGTTTTGAGTTCAAGTAAAAAAAAAAAATGTGTAGAATTAAGGGGAGGTGTGATAGCCCTTTAAAAGAAAAAAAAGCTTTCTTTTGATGTTTGTTGCAATACATTAAATGCCTTGATAAACAAGAGTTAAAGAGTAATAATGGAAACCTTTAAAATAGTTTGGTGATTAATTAATACCAATATGATACTTTTAAATGACAATTTATTTGTATGATGTGACTAAAGGTTATTATTATCAAATGACAACTTTCTTGTGTGACATGAGTATATGACTAAAGACTAAAGTTTTACAGAACATGGAACACACCAATGCGTAGTTAAGTGCCAATTTTCTCGCAGTGCTAGTCATATCATAGAAGTGGAAAATAGTGTGTTGTTTAATTAGGCTATGTGGTATTCGGCAAAATTGGAAGCCCGTGGTGATGATGTGGCATATGTTTACAGTGCGGTGGAGAGGGAACTCCCTTGTGGTAGGTCCTCTTCATGTGGTCTTGCATGGTGCAGCTTTGCAACGATCACGAGAAGGCACGTCGTGGTGCTCTAGCGCAAATTCTAAACTTCAAGGTGTTTTAGTGTGGCTCCTCTCACATGTGGGTGTGTGTGGTGGTGGTGTGAGTATTTCATATATAGTGACGTGATGTGATTGCTTAAGTAACATCTGATGTGTCAAAAAAATTTAATGTGACTGGTGATATCCATAATCACTAGCATTATACGTACCTCCGTAAAGTTCTCAAAATGTTATAATCTTAAAGGTTCATTCTAATGATGTACTTAACTAAAAGAAATACATTGTATTTGTCAATTATTTTAAAAGAACAAAAAAACAAAGGAAATAAACAATCCGATCTACACATTTATTTTTTTCATATATCTCAGTCTACTTGTTAGCCATGCTGTAACTTCTTTTTTTAACTGCTAACAACTAACACACATCCCTATGTCTACATCACTTTTGTCCACAAAACTTGAACTCACAACACACTTAAATACGTAATACCTCTCCTAAACTTCTTAAGTTTTCAATTACTGAAAGTACTGTTGATTTATTTTACTCATGCATGTCTATATAACTACAACACCATCATTTGCTTCTCTCACATGCATCACCAGTTCCTTCAACTAGCAACTAAGGGTTTCTTATGAACACACAACTAATTAAGGAATAATGTGGCATATTATTAGTGTGTTAATTGTATCTTTAGTCGTGGTAAGCTTTACACATTGGGTTTACAGGTGGAGGAACCCCAAATTTCATGGCAAACTTCCTCCTGGTTCAATGGGCTGGCCACTACTTGGAGAAACTTTGCATTTCTTTGCTCCTAACCCAACTTGGGACATCCCTCCCTTCATAAAGGAGAGAATAACAAGGTCAATTAATTTTCTTAAGACTATATTATAGAAATTGTTTTGTCCTTTAAAATCGTTAGATTTTGACTTACAATATTCATTGTTAGCCATATCATTGTTTTGTCCTTTAAAATCGTTAGATTTTGACTTACAATATTCATTAATTCTTGTATTTTAGATATGGATCGGTATTCAAAACTAGTATTATGGGGCTGAAACTGATAGTCTCAACTGATTCAGATCTTAACTATATGATCTTCCAACAAGAGGGTCAATTGGTTGAGAGTTGGTACCCAGATAGCTTGACAAAGATATTTGGAGTGAAGAATTTAAGTGAATTGCAAGGTTACATGCATAAGTTTACCAAGAACATGATCCGAAATCTAGTTGGTTATGAAAGCCTTAAAAATATGCTTTCTGAAGTTGAAAATGTAGCAAAGAAACATTTAGATAATTGGGCTGGCCAAGAACTTGTCGAACTGAATGTTGCAACTACAGATGTAAGTAGAGTGATAATTAATTAATTAAGGTTTACCAAGAAATTCCTTTTGAATTTTACTGAATCCTTATGATGTTTTGGTGTAACAGATGCTATTTGATCTGAATGCAAAAAAATTGATAAATTATGATGTTGAGAATTCATCTGAGAATCTAAAGGACAAGTTTGAAGCATTTCTACAGGGTATACTTTCAGTTCCTGTGCCAATTCCTGGAACAGCTTTCTACAAGTGTCTACAGGTACCACAAATAATTAATTATTTTTCTGATTAAATATTGAATTAGGGAAGAAAGAAGGTGATGAGAATGCTTAAGAACATGTTGGAGGAAAGGAGGAGGAAGCCTAATAAAGTCAACGCTGATTTCTTTGACTATGTTCTTGAAGAACTCAAGAAAGATGATACAATCCTTACAGAAGAAATTGCTCTGAATTTGGTGTTTGGGCTTTTGTTTGTAAGCTTTGAAGCAACTTCATTGGGGTTATTAGTAGCTATCACAGACAACCCTCAAGCATTGAAGGAATTAACAGTATGTAAAGATAAGTTGAAGTCAAACTAGATAAATTCTTGTCCAATCTGAAAATTATTCTTTAGTGACACACAAGACGCCTGCCTGCTTGCTTTTAACGAAATTCAAACGATGATCCAAATTCGCTCCAGAGTTTTGAAAAATTAAACTCGTACCCTTTATTCACCTGATCCATGGATATCTAACCCGGCTCATTGTAATAATAAGATGCTTTTTTTTATAGATTTCCTTTCATTTAGGACACCAATCCTGACTTCTCCCCATTTCTGTCACTAAATGGGATATTTCTTGCATTGAATGAACAACACAACACGCTTCTTGTTATTTGATGCAGGCAGAACATGAAAAAATCCTAGAAAAGCGGGAGAGTGGACTTACATGGGAAGAATATAAGTCGATGACATTCACATTTCAGGTTAACATTTTGAACCCCGTTGGGTAAATTAAACTATTCATATGAATTCACAGCCACGTTACTGTTGAGTAATGTCCACATTGGACAAAAAATGAATTTGTAGGGTCCTAAACTATTCCTGTGTTACATGCAGGTTATTAACGAATCGTCAAGGATGTCAAATGCAGGTCCAGGAATATTCAGAAAAACACTAAAAGATATAAAGTTGAAAGGTATAAATTTATGCCCATCTTAAAATTCATAGCTTGATTTGGAAATTGTGTTTGATGCAGACTACACAATTCCATGTGGTTGGGTGAGTACACCAGCTGTCCATTTAGACCCACTCAACTTTAAGGATCCACTCCACTTTAATCCATGGAGATGGGAGGTAATCACAAGTTATTTTTGAAATTCACTGAAAACTATTGGGCTATATTTAATCTCAAACGGGTTCAAATTGCAAGCAGGGGATGGATGTATCCAAGACTTTCATGGCTTTTGGGGGTGGCCACAGATTTTGTGTCGGAGCAGATTCCTCTAAACTTCAGATGGCTGTTTTTCTTCATCACTTAGTCACCAAATATCAGTAAACATCCATCAATTATATATATATATATATATATATATATACTAACTTTATTTTCTTATTAATTATCAGGTGGAAACTGATCAAAGGAGGAGAGACAGTACGAACTCCAATTTTACGATTTCCAAACGGTTTTCATGTTGAGTTTTTCAAGAAAGATAAACATAAACAAGATCCAGATTCGGAACCAGCTACTTATCCCAAAAAGAATTGAAAATCCTGTTGCTGCAGTTCCTAGCTATCCTTTCCGCTTTCATTTGAATAAAAAAAAATAAGACTGTTAATGTTTGTATGATGATTGGATTGTGGTTCCTCCCTAAAAAATCGTCCACCTGCACATGTTTTAACCTAGGGTTGTAAACGAATCGTTTTCTTGTTTGTGTTAGTTTGTAAAGAAGATAAGCTTGTTTCATGTCCATTTATGTTCCTTCATTTAAAGCCTAAGTTGTTGTCTCATAGCTCACACTTTCCTTTTGATATGTCTAATTAAAAGGAAAAAGACTTTTAATTTTTTATTCAAATGCAAATTAATAGAGTTACCAAATACTCTAGATCTGCCGATTAAGAGGTTTCCTCTTATTGGAATCATTAAAAGGGCTTACCAAACAACTCCTAAAAGAACATAGGCGAACATAAAAAACACAAATAGACGAACATCCAATTCCGTCATATTCAGGGTAAACATAAACCATCACATACTGCAAGCATAAATAGAAAATAAACCATCACATAATGCAAGCATAAAACAGATATTTAGTACAACATTTTTCTGATATCTAAAAGGAGTGGAGGAGTCTAAACATAAACATTCATATCTCATCTAAAACATAACTTTCTAAACATTTTTTTTTTTTTTTTTTTTTTTTTGCATATTATGTATGAACCCAACTATTTGGATTACTTACTTTCTTAGTTTTTGTATATAACTTCTAAAATCAAAGACAACCATCAGTCACTTAACGAAGCGGGACCACCGGTCTGTCTTCCACCAGTTCATATTGAACCACAAAGTTGTCCTGCAATCCAACAAAAACTTAGCACACAAAATAATTTAATATTCAAAATTTTTATATAATAAAATACAAACCTTTCGAATAGTTTCCCACGTGTTTGGGTCAAAACAGTAGTAACAACCTCTCTCATAAGTGCTTGTCTTCACCAGCAACTCAATGTTTGGAGCCCTTGAGAACCATAAACGCACTTCTCTGTGGTAAAACCATCCTCTATTGTGCCTGTACATATAATATTGTTTTCTAATCACATTAATTATAAGCTATAAATAAAATCAAACATTATACCAAAACAGAAAAGAAAAATATATGACATATAAAATACTTGAGAGATACATACAGTTCATTTGCTGCAAACAACTGAGCCTCGTCTTTCGGCATGCTGTAAAAACGAGACAAAATATTAAGGGATTATTGCTTTTATATCCTTGTAAAATGCATACTTATTTAATAATTATTGATATTTTAATCATTTAATAAATATTTAAATGGGTTTTTGGACATAAAAGAGAGTTTTAAAGATTTAGAAGGATATGGAGGCAATTATAAAGTTTAGAATATTGAGAAAATTTATGAATTTGAGAAGGATATAGAAATAATTTATGAGTTTTACAAGGATATAAAAGCAATTATCAGAAAACAAAATTAATTAAAAGAGAAACTCACCTGTAGAAAATATAAAACAGAGTCTCTGGAGAAAATCTTGAGAAGCTATCTTGCTGCAATAAACAACAGGCGCATATATGAGCGGATCAGGTAACGGGTCGGGTCAGGTTGACCCGAATCATAAATAAACAGAAAAAACTCACATTGAGGGGTGCTGGTTGTTTGGTGTTAAAGCATTCAGGAATGGAATAATGTGGCTCTCCTTTTGCAGATTCATCAGACCATGGAGAAGAAAACTTCTTATACAAGTTATCAGGTGAATTCAAGTTCAACCCTAATGTCATCAGATCAATACCCAGAGCAAGTGGGGTTAAATCAGGGTTATTCATCCTAATCACATTTAACAACCCCAATAATCCAAATCTGTCAGCAACAGATTGAGATGTTTGGTTGGATTTCAAATCTTGGTCTCTAAACGGGCTTCCAACACGTATTTGTGGTTGTTTTTGAAAGTGTTGGTATTGCTGCATCAGTTGATCATAAGATCCTCCACCTGATACTGTGTTCACGGGCCTTGATCCAGTTGCAATCATACCCGAGTTTCTTGCCTAAATAAAAGTTAGATTATTTTAATTTTTTTATTACAGAAATGAATGTATAAAACATTAAAAGTTAAAACCACCTCCGAAGCATGAAAATGGAGATCTTGAGTGTTTGTAGGAAGGTAGGACCCACCACCATTAATTGGTTGTTGTTGATGTGATGAATATTGACCACCTCCTCCCAAACTGAATACACTTGATCTTCCAACCTGAAATTATGAAATAAAAATAATAATAAAACAAATGTATTAGTACTAGTTGGCTGGTTAACGAAAAACTTGTTGCACAAGTAATTACTAATTACAGGCAAATGTTGGCATTGCATCTCGCGAAGTTGTTCTTTCTGGTGCATATTAACTGGATACTCGTTACCACCTGTTATAGGAAAATGAAAAAAAATAGTCACAAAATTAAATTGTTGCCTAAATAATAAGATTTGGTAATCATAGTTGACACACTAATTATTTATTCCAACACATACCAAAAAATTACTCATTTTTCACCTCTAATTAAATAATACTAATAACTATCCGTACATGCTAATATTTCTATAGTGACAGCATAATTCTTCAAAAGAAGAATCACTAAGAACATGCAAAGAAGAATATTCTCAAATTTCCAATTTAGGGAAGGTGAAATCTAATGCAGAAAAACTAGATAGATGATTTATACTAAAATCCCAATGAAATATAATCTAATTTACCCTTTGATTACGGTTACACAATTATAAGCTTACCTCCCATGTTTATAAATAGGGGCAGAAAACAATAATACTTTCAAACTAATGGATCGGCTGTCGGACAATGAAAATTGGCTTGAAGAAAATTAGGGCTTTAATGATCCTTCACACTACTCTTGCACCCGTAAACTCAGATTATAATTTTCCCCAAATGGGAACTTTTAGTCTCTAAAATGAGAAAATAAAAGAGGATGAAGAATTTAAGTTTCTGAGAGGATCGGTGCAGTTGGTAAAGTTTTGAAGGTTTTCTCATCTTGCGACATGTGGACTGTTCTGTGTCACCGTGTCGGTAAAGGTTGAATTTTTAGACTCTGCCAGATCATCACGTTGACCAGGACTGTACGGTCCTTTTTTAATAAATTAATCCATATTAACTTAGTTTTTTCACTTAAATGTGTTTGCATAAAATTACTAATAAGGAAATAATTATACTGTTTTGCGATGTTACCTTTATATCCAGGTAAAGCAGGAAAATCTTCGTTTTGGATGCTGAATTCTTGGTTTTGTTGCATAAAACCGACATTTTGCCTACGGGCCAAACCGCCTGTATAGTAATAAGTGAAAAACATTACCACAAAAGCGCATTTATATCAATTAAACGATTAAAAAGAATGCAATTATAGTACCTAATTGTCGTTGAGAAGCAGCAGCAGAGCTAAGATGGCCACTTAACTGAGGGAAATCATTCATATCAAAAGAATGATCACGATTCAACTCACTTAACAAAGCCATTGAATTTAAATGATTATTTCCTCCTTGAAATTGATTTTGTGAGTAAGAATTTCCTAAAAGAGATACCATCTGGGGTGCTAAAGTTCCAGTATTCATTCAAAGAACATAAAGTTACTATTTTGTTAAATAAAATTAATAATAAATAATAAATATTGGTGTTACCGGTTAGATTCAAGCGACTAGCAACACCAGGCATATTAAGTCCACCAGAGCTTAAACTTCTTCCAATGTTTCCACCATTAACAAGGTTGTTCATTGCCATTGAGCTTATAAGTTGTTCTCTGCTTCCTAAACTTTGACCAATACCTGACCCTGAAATTATACCCAAAAAAAAAAAAAGTCAAAGATGCACAATAACAAAAAAAACTTCATGAATTAACCTTTATATACATTGATCATAACATATTTACTGTTCATTAAAATCTTCAAACGGAGTTTTATTTATCCCGTATTCCGTTATGCATGCATTTATCCCTAATATGAAAATCATTTATATTATAAAATTGAAGGTTGAGAATAAATATATTGTTGGTTTGGCTACAACATTGGTTTTAGTGGCTACAATATTGGATTTATTTATATAAATAAGCTAGCCAAATCATTCCTAAATTTATATGATTTTATAACACTAATAATTATTTTATTATTGTTTTCAAGTAGACTAATCCACTTTTGTTTTGTTCCGAATCACAAACAAACCACAAACCACACCTTAATATAGAAATTAAAATCGATTAAAATAATACTCTTCACGTCCAAAAGATTAGATCTAAAATCCCGCCGCAACGCGCGGGTATATCATAACTTGTTGATTACAATTTACAACACTGTACCTCCATTGTTTGTGATCCCTGAAAGCCCAAGTGAGCTGGCAGCAGATTGCTTCATCCAAAAAGGAAAAAAAATATTACACAAGAATCAGCACAATCATATCGATTTTATGAGAGATTTATGATTTTTTTTTTAAAGTGTTTTTAGAAACATAATACCTGAGAAAGTCCAACAGCAAGATTATTTACTGCATATCGTCCATTTGATGGTGGTTGTACACCATTCAAAGGGCCATTTAATCCCGAATTGTGTGATGTGTATCCACCAGGCATGTTAGGAATGTTGTAATTTCCATTTATGCCCCTCAACCCTAGTAAATCTTTTACCAAACTAGTGTTAAAAGAATCCCATAAAATTTGAATCCATAAATTAAAGATTGAAACTTGAAGTTGAACACACCTATTGCTTCATTATGGTTCATATCAGCAGCAGATGAACCTAATTGAGCAGAAAATGCTGCTGTATAAGCTCTTCCAGCTGCATCTGGAAAATTTGTTGCTGACCCATTCACACCTGACTGCAAACCAAAAATCATAAGATTTCAATAATCATAATATTACCATTAAACCAATGGAATTAAGTTTAAGTATGCAGAGCAGAAAATACATTAAGCATCCCAGACATTGTAGAGGACACTCAAGACAAATGGCATCAAAATGTTCCTCTTCGGTGTTACTTTGGCAATATCTCTGAAAAAAGTAAGGGTAGAAATGACTGAAATCAAAGCTTATAGTGAACCGTTATTATAATACGACAAAACAATTCGTTGTTTCGAGAAATCATGCACCAAAAAAAAAGTAATACAATGTGTTTAAACGACACACGCAATATATCCTGATTTAGGGTTACAAGGATCAAATAATACTGACGTTAGTTATCTAAAATGTAGAACTTTCCAAAAAAGATATGTTCATAAATCGTCTACTGAATATATAATTTTCACATGCTATCGAAAATTGGCAACTCTTAAAGTAACTTTAAGGTTTGAACCCAAAATATTTGGAAACATAGATTTTAAGAAAACAGTTGACTACATACAAATAATCTCCATGATCCTCAGTGAAGCACATAGCATACTTGTATTGACAACAACATTGGCTATAAATGTTAAGACAATGCAGCACTTAGAAACGATCGGTTAAGATTTATCAAATAGCTTATTAGAAATCCAAAACAAAAGGCAGATGCGAGCTGTAACCATTTATAAATGTCAGGATTAGAAGGAAAAAATGGATATAAAAACAATGAGCTACCGAGCAGTTCTTGACACCATTACGATGATGCATTGATGATCATAAACTTGTAAGATCCGCATTTTTGCAAATTGTGTGGTGTAACCAATCAACATGCCATTTAATTTCCTTGTATGCAAATGTAGCCCAAGAAATCGAAACAAATCTGAACCAACATTGTTCACTTGTAGTTCAGAGCAACTAGCTTTCTCAGAAATTAAGAAACTGTAGCTACATAAGGATGAAAATCAGATGTTTTGACATCCAAAGTCAGATAAGCTGTTGGCGAGCTCTACGATACACTTTCTAGAAACATTAGAAAAGACCTAAAGTTTCATCTGATTTACGTCCCTTGAAATCGATGAAATTAACTCAAAACCTCAACTTACATTTCAAATTTCTCATATCTAACATGTGTCGCGACAGATTAAACCTAATAACCAATAATTATTGCAATCACCGAACGTATACAATCATTTAACATCATGAAAAACTTTCAACCCTAATGACAACCTCTGGAATGGAAATCGATTCGTACTTCAGTTTAAGCAAAATTCAGGAATTAAAATTGATCGCTACGTATGATCGATTATATTTTAAATTTAAGAAACGGAGGATTATACCGACAGTGATTGATCTATGAAGTGATCGGTGTATACACACAGTTTGCGATCTTCTTCGTTCTTCAAGTCTGAGAGCGTGTCTGAAGCTCGTGGGTTTTTTTGGTGGTTTTATTGAAACGTACTTTATTTCATTCGTCAATAATACCCCTCTTTTGCATTTATTATATCTTTATTTGTACATTCATAGTTTGTTTTTACTTTTTTCATCTTTTTATATTTTCAAGTTGTCTTTATTTGTACATTCATAGTTTGTTTTTACTTTTTTCATCTTTTATATTTTCAAGTTGATAACTTGTAAAGGAAAACCTCCTGGATTCTCTTATTAGTGATCAGTTAATCTACACCAACTGATTTAAAGTTAAACTTATTTAATGTGTAAGTTAATTAATTTCCTTTTGGTGTTGCTTAACACTAAATTTGATTTTAATTAAATACAACAGACGATAAATGACACTCCTTGAAAAACGAGACATGGATAGTATTTTCTCTATTCGATGGAAGAGATAATGCCTCTAGAAGGATAATTGGTCGTTATGCATGAGACCGGTGCCAACGACATAAGCCGAAGGCATCGGTTGGAGCATCACCCGTTGGCACCACAATTCGCCTGCAACTCGTCATTTGAACAAGCCGGCTGGGAGAAGGGAGACGACGAGTGAAGGTGGGGGCCCAATGTATTTTAATAGAGTATTTAATATTATATGTGTGTATTTTATAACCGTGGGTCCTAGCAAAAAGCTGAAGAGAAGAAATATTGTTGGCATGAGTATTTCAGTTGAATGTGGTTGGAGTTTGAGCGACGTGACGTTTGATTTAACAAACACTAGAGTGTCAGTTGATGTGACTGTTGAGAATGGTATGAAAGCATATTTTGACACAACAATTTAAACAACTACATACAATTATTAACAACATACCATTCACATAGTCTGAAGGATAATTTTAGGCATGTCAAATTTAGCACAATTAATATGACCAATTTAATAATCACAAGGTATTGATTACTCCGTGATTTAAATGAATGAGGTCACAATTACTTTGAAAAATATTATTCCCAAAATTTTATATTTATAAAATTTATCTTACTATGTATAATATATTTGAAATCTTTTCATATTAATAAAATTTAATTTTAAGTCAAACACACTTATTATTTCGAGATATATTTGTGTTTATCAAAATTATGCATCATGTAGGACTTGAACTCGCGACCTTTGTTTTATTAACATGATGTGCTAACCAACTAAGGTACTAGACCATATGTTCCTTACGTAGTATCCGCCGCCGCATTGCGCGCGTACTATTCTAGTAGATAAATAATGTGTCAAATATGATTGTAAAAGATACACTAAGTTAATAAGCTACTTATTTGTACAAATCGTTTTTCATGAGATTTTATCATACTTTTAATCAGTGGCGAATCCAGGACCAAAGTTAACCGGGGCTTTCATAAAACTTTAACCGGGGACCATATACAATTTTTACACTAATTTAATTTTATCAAAAAAAAAAATAATCATATGGAAGTGTCCCACCAAGTGGGGACCTTGGACCCCCTTATTATACAAATTACAATGGATCCGCCAGTGCTTTTAATGACTTTTAACTCGTATTGCTTGTTCTAACTGACCTAGTTTTGATTTTGCCAATCTTATTCCGTTTATGCATTTGTAAGTGTATTGATATAGGTGCCTCTAAAAGCTTTTAATCCCAACCATCCCCAAGTATTGAAAATGCATTAAAGCACTAATATTGATGGCTAAGAGCCTAAGATCATACGTAGAAATCGACAATATGTTACATAGAGACATGGCCCCCAACCGAGAGACATGGAATTGCAATAAAAGCTAGTAAGGTACTAGCACCATCAACCTCCAAGCACGAAGTATAAACTAACCGTGCACGCGCCAGACGACCTTCATTGGCCGCCCAGGCGACTAAAAGTATGCCAAGTAAGTATAATGTGTACGACTGACCATTTAAATAACTTTATCTTCGATAACAACTTCGCAAGACACTTTATCTCAAATCCTATGAATCAAGTCAAAATCCTTAAAAAGAATCTTACATATGAAACATGTGAATGGCCCAAAAAAGCCCAAAAGGCAAGAACATGTATGACTAGGGCTGTCAAATCGTGTTGTCGTTTCGTGTTTTTTGGTAACACGACACGACATGACACGAATTCGTTCAACACGAAAACAACATGACACGAAGTCGTGTTTTATTTTGCTAACACGAACACGACATGATTAAAAAACGATAAACACGACAACACGAGATAAATAACAAATATATCAAATTTCTTACGTAGTACATGTTAAAAGCACGATAAACACGACAAAAATATAACATAAATTTCTAAATGTTTCCAAAATCAAAACTATCGTGTCAATTTCGTGTTAATCTCTGAACACGAACACGACACGACTTCGTGTTTGTTTTACACGACACGAACACGACACGAACACGAATTCAAATTTCGATTCCGTCCTGATTTCGTTTCGTTTCGTGTTTCTTTGTCGTGTTGTGCCAGGTTTTGACAGTAATATGTGTGACATGTCATCCGGAATATGATTTAGTGGCTCAGTTTACGTCCATTTTAGCCCGATTATTCAATTACATACAGATAATCAAATTCATATTTAAATTTTGCTAAACAAACGCTAAAAGCGGTTTATATACTCGCCTCTTTTTGTATATTATTTGAAACACGTATCGTCTTTTTATAGGTGTATATAGATAATAATTTTATCTAGTTCGCTGTAAAATCAAATTTTATCAAAATCACCAACAAATTATCTTGTAATATAGAGTAAATTACATCAATCGTTCTTATGGTATATATCTGAATTTACCATTGGTCACTTAGTTTCAAAATGTACACTCATAATCCTTATTTCATACAGATTTTGTATATGTGACGTTTTTGGTCTAACTGGTGCTAAAAAATTCTGTAAAGTTCAATCACACCAAGGCATGTGAGGGGAATTTTGTCTTTTTAAGTAGAGGAAATTTCCATTAAAATATCAAAGAGAAAAATTATTTTCAGTAGCTCAAAATGGTGATAACATACAAATTTTCACCAATAATCAATTTTATACGAGAATACCCTTTGAAACGACAATAACCAATTAGAATGATAGAGTTGCGTTCAAGGAGCTCCATGATTTTTACAAAGTCCCAAGGAACAAATCTCAACCATTGATCAATATGATTAAATGGTCAAGATTAATCACATATTTTATACATAGAGGGGTATTTTGGTCATTTGGCACTAAAAAAAAATATTTTATTTTATTTTTTATTTTTTATTTTAAAATTTTATTTTATTTTTTTTAATTTTTAACTGAGGGGTATTTTGGTCATTTTGAAAAAAAAAATTTATTTTTATTTTTTATTTTATTTTTAAAATTTTTTTATTTTTTTTAAAAAATTTATTTTTTTTTAAAAAATTATTTTTTTATTATTATTAAATTTTCATTAATGACACATAATGTTATTCCATAGTGAATTACATGTGATTGCATTCTGAATCACATGTGATTGCATTCTGAATCACATGTGAATTAACTAAAACCTGATTTTACATTAAAATCACATGTGATTTACACTAAAATCACATGTGATTTACACTATTTATACTAAAATCATATGTGATTAAGTTATACACGTAATTATTAAATAAATATTATTTTTTAACTAAAAAATTAATAAAAAAAATATAAAAATATAAAAATAAAAAAAATTTAAAATAAAAAATAAAAAAAATCGAAATTTTTTTTAAGTGCCAAATGACCAAAATACCCCTTCATAATAAAAAATAAAAATAAAATAAAAAATAAAAAAAAAATTATTTTTAAAAAATGATCAAAATACCCCTCAATATATAAAATATGTGATTAATCTTGACCATTAGATCTTATTGATCAATGGTTGAGATTTGTTCCTTAGGACTTTTTAAAAATGATGGACCTCCTTGAACGTTTCTCTAGAATGATAACAAACAACATTTAATATCTTATATGAAATTATAACAAACAAAATAGGGAATATAATATTTGTTTATAGAAATGTGAAACGTGGTTAGCTTACGATCGGTCGAATGAGAAGATAGACAGAAATAGAATGTTAAAGTTGTAAACGACGGGTAGTTTCCGTATCGACCCACAAGTTGAGTTGCTAAGACTCCTAAGAGTCCATAAACTTGTCAAAAATAGCAAGTTTAGCACACGTGTCATGCATCCATTAGCATTAGTTTTCGGCAAGTTCGATGTATCACATGAGCTCCACGTTTTCTGCCCAAAATTTATGCAACCACTTGCAACCTTTTAATCTTTGTCTCTTCTTCTTTAGTTGAATAACTCATTTTACTACCATATACTTTCATAACTTACATTACAGCCACACATGGAATTGCAATGTTTATAGAATTGCAAGTGTCTAACGTCAATCATGGGTAAACGGGTAAAGAGGGATTCATGTTTAAATTATCAGAAAAATATCAAAGTCTTTAATTCTGATGTACGTGACGACCTGATCGGTGCTCTCAATACTGTTTCCTGGCTTTATTTATGATCATCCTAAAATGTTATCAGTGAGGTTTAAAACCTGATCCTTTGTGAAACAAAGAGTTTTTTTTTTTTTTTACTTTGACACATTAAGATGGTTAACATCAATATCAATAAGACATGTTTTTTGTGAAAAGATAATATTATCACAACTTAATTGCGGTGGTTGTTAAGGGAGTTTGTTATGTGCATGACAAAAATAATATTGTTTTTAGAATCAAGATAATAATCAAAATTTAAAATTTGGAATTAGACTCCAAGTAAACTTAATTTACTTTAAGATAGAGTGATGAAAATCACCGATTCAAACAATTTTACAAGAGGAACGTTGTATTTTATCATGTATAATTTAAAGTTTATGTTTCCCGCAATACTATTTAATATGACATCAACACACAACCATTTCGACATCTTAGTTGGATTCAAGGTGACTGAGATATCTATTTTCGAGTTTTATTCTTTCATAATTTCATTTTTTATTCTTCCTTTTTTAACGGTATTATTTATAATTTTCATAAAAATAGATATGGACATTTTACTATCATCAATACTTTTGGTAACTTGAGTTCCAACTCATTTTGTAAGGTGACTAATCTCAAGATAACCACTCACTTTATGGATAGTTTGAAGTCAATGTGAGTGAACATCGATGGCTACAAGGGGTTATTTTTTCTTCTCATAGAGATTGAAGCTTAGACGTCGATGGTTGCAGTCTTTCTAGCAATGGGTATAGTCCCAAGTGTCCATTCAACTTCAAGTATAAATGCATTAGGATATACACAACAAACACGACCTAGAAATTTCATATTTATTGAGATTAATCAAATCACTAAACTGCCATTCTTGTGGTATTGTGATTTTTTGTCGTTTAAAAATCTAAATCTCTCTCCAAAATGATAGCTTAATTAGACACTAATTTAACTAAAAGAATTCGAAGCCAAACCTTTCAAGAACATATTATGGTCTCGTAGTTACAAGATTCTCGAAATGTGACATAATACATAGAAGATGACACATACGTTTTTTTAATATACATGTACATGTCATCATAACAAACCCGTTGACCGATGACCATGCCACAACTTAATGCACACCATACAAATTACCACCACATGCAATTATTATTAAAATGATATCTAATGTAGCTTACAAAACATATATGATTATAGATCGTAATATTATTTTATTTTATGGTTTATGGTAATTGGGGTACAATATAGTAATAGACACATGCAGTTGTACAGTTTGTAAACAATTAATCGTGCTAATAATTTTATTCCTAGATGGGATGTCCATACATTAAATGTAATTATTCAAATCAACTAACTTAAATTAAATAGGCTAATTTGACTGGTTTGAGTGTTTGTTAATTGGCCAGGTTTTTTTTTGGAACCGGCAAATATTATTAAAAAAAGAACTCTAGCAAGAAGTTAGAGAACAAAGAAACAAACAAAAAGAGTTAAGTACAAAGAAGAGGGTGCAAACACCACTCAACCCACCCCAAATTAAGTGTAACGACCCGAAATTTGTAAATAAATAAATTGAATAAAAATATGATAAATAAGGATAAATCGTTTAATAAACGTAGGAATTGGTTTCGTGTCGTTTGGACACCGTATGAGAAAGTTATGGGCGAAACCGGGTCGAGACAAAGAACGAAAAATGCAGCCTTGCTGCATAGGCAAGTTCGCGACGCGAACTATGGTTCCCGATCGGGAACATCAAACAGGGATTTTGGGCATTTTGGTTAATCGAGTTCGCGACTGGGTAGCGATCGGGAAAAGTTCACGATGGGGAAAGTTAGCGACGCGAACTCAGTTCGCGTCGTGAACTTTGGTCGAGCAGCTTTAAATCGGGTTTTCAGCCATTTGTGCTATCTTAAAAACCCTAGATACCTCCTTGGCGATTTTTGGAGCTCTAGTGCAGTTCTTGAGTGATTCCTCCACGAATCTTGATTGATTTCACTCCTAGTTGAAGATTAAAGGCTTTTGGTGAAGCCTTGAAAAGCTGATTGATTGTTGGAGCAAAGAAATTGGCGGAAAGAATACGGTTGGAGCATCTTATTGCTAAGGTGAGTACATGAGATTTTTAAAACTGAGTACATAGTAAATGGTTTTGAAATACATATAATATTTCGTGGGTCTTTATTAATAAATGTTTTGATAAAGATAGTGACTGAAAAGATGAGAAAATAGGTATATTGTGATACTAGAATATGTCTAGTATGATTGATGATATTGGAAGTAGTATGCTAAACTAAGTAATAACTGAATCTTTATTAATGTGCTATAATAATAAAGATAATGAGTAAAAGAGTGCATATTGAGTCTTTATTAATAAATATGTATTAGTAAAGCAATTGGAAATGATTTTGTAATAATGAGTATCTATTGGTAAGATTTACTAATGGAAGTAAAGAACGAATATATATATGAAAATGCTTATGATGTGACTAGTAATAATTATGTATTATTGTCAATGGAAAGATAAAAGTATTATGATATCGATATATAAGAAATGTATCTTATGTGATAAGTAAGTATGGACCTCCTATGGTCATAGAGGTAGAAGTAAATGTGGGTATGATCGGGTCCGTGGGACCATACAGGTACGTTCACACTATGTTGAACTAGTTATATATAGTTATTATTAGATAACTAACTTGTTTGATGATTACGTGATAGCCGAAGGCTTTGATTGGAATAACTGATGAGTTATGATAAGAATGAGATGATGTGATGACGCGGGGGATCCCCGGTCATGAGGTGTGGAGTGAGGGGCAGTTGGGTGGATTCCCATCGACTCATCCACGTTAGTAGTCTTGCTAACTGGACGTATTCCGGCGAGTAAGGCAGGTATCGGTAGATTGGGCGATTCCCTCTTGCCGTTATCTTGAGCAATGCGGGGGATCCCCGGTATGTTTCTAGTACGTATATGTTTATGTATTAGATATGGTTGAAGCTTATTAATGCGGGGGATCCCCGGTTAATAAGTTATTGTGGTTCTAGTTAGTTCGGGGGCAACCCGATAACTAGATATGATTGCTAGGAAAGCAAGGATGATAGAGTCACATTATGGTGACTAGATGGTAGTGAGATAGTTTTTATATATGTCTATATATATTTATGAAATGAGTATTATTATTGGGGTCTAAAACCCATGTATCTCACGAGACTATTTTGTCTCACGTACTATGTTTGTTTTGTGGCTATGTACTCAGGTACATGTTTGAAGTGATAGAAGGTTGCACTAGAAGTGGCCTAGAGATGCTTAGCTCGGGAGATATTAGGTAGATCCCGTTGCCTATGGTTTTGATATACTTGGTGACACCGTATTTTTGTAAACTCTGATATAAGTTTTAAAGTTTTTGTTAAACTGTATTTTGGACAATATGTCAGATATTGGGAAAATGTATTTTAAATGATTTAAATGATGTTTTAAAAAAATACGGGTGTTACAACTTGGTATCAGAGCTATAGTTTAAGTGAATTAGGTTGGATGTCCATCCTAGTCTTAGACTGTAGCAATAGGAATGTAAGATTCCTTGAGATCGATAGGTTGACCTTGAGACTTTATGTTAAGTTTAGGGTTGAACCTAGGGGACCTATAGAAGTTGTTATGAAATGTGCAATGTGAAGTCTTTTGAGACCGTAAGGCATTAGTATGATAGGGCCGACCCCTATGAGAAATGCCATGATTTGATCTAACTGTGTTGTTTTCAACTGTTGAGTTGACCGTTTGTATCTTGTTGGTTGGTTATGTTGGTATGGCGAAGGAATGAATGTGAAAAGTGGACGAGCTCCACTAGATTGGAAAGAGTTATGAATGAGGGTGGGCGGAATGATTCCAATACCCGTAGGAAGGAAGAGTCATCGAATGGCAAAGTCCGTAGTGATAAGTAGCTACGTAAAGAGGTAGCAAGACCTAGTCGGAAGAAATGGAAGGATGTTGTATAAGGTTTTCATAGCATGTAAAACCTTTGAGTAATTCGGAAGTTCTGAACCGGAGGTCACGATTGGTGGATTCGGAGGATTGAGCAAGTGCTAGAGAGTAGCAAGCGAAGAAAGAGAGATATGATGAGTTTGGCATCCATATAATTAAAGGGGTGAGGCATTGACACGATGGAACGTGTAGTATGAAACTTTGGGAAAGGGAGTGCGGTACAATATGTTGTGAAAGGAAGTCACGAGTGAGTTGAAAAGGGGAAGTCTTCCCGGGAGGGAATCTAGAGGGGGGTCCATGATGCAACCTCGGAGATCTTAGGTGAAGATTGATGTTATGTGATTATGGCTTAATTGTTTGGTTGTTGCACGAATTGGTGCTTTTAGAAATTGGAGACGAGTCGTACGACATGGGGGTTTATTTTTGGGAATAGTCTTCCCGGTTAGTGATGTGTGTGGAAGTATGTATTGGAAAGGATTATAGACAAGTGTGTCGCATGTAGTAAGGATATAAGGGTTGATACTAATATGTAGTATAAAAGGATGAGACACGAGATATGGTGAGTATTTCTAACAGAAGTGTAGTAGTACAATGAAGTACTAAGTCTTGATAAGAATTGTTAGTATGGATGAAAAATTTTGGAATAGGATCCTTGGAAATGGAATTTGGATATTCGGCGGGAATCCGGATAAGTAATGTAATATTATACATGAATGGTAAAGGAAAGAATGACTGAGGTGTAGTGATACCTTAGAATTTATAAATGGAAAATATGTGGAAAAGAATAAGCGTCGGGGACGACGAAATTTAATCGTTGAAAACAATTGAGTAAAAGTTGACGCGTAGCCATAGCAAGTTATGTGACAGGATTGATGGATTCGATAATCTAAGGTGAGAAGAAGATTGTCGGTAAAAGTGTCATAGCAATAGCGTGATAATGTATGACGTAGTGTAGTGTAAGACTACGATTGGGAAAGGAATAGTCCTAAGTCCCACGATGTATGAAAGTAGAAAATCGAGTGTTGGGCCATTGGGTGCTAAGTCATGGGTTACAAGTGTAGACCGGAGTCGATTGGTTGACTCAAAGATGACCAGGATGACCGGCGAGTTATGATTAATGGAATGGAATGATAGCTACTCCCGTAGTGACAAAAGATTTGGAAATGTGGTAAAAATGAAATGAACTGATCAATGGTGGTTAATGTGTAAGTGAAACGAGATTTTACTAGTTATCCGCGAGATGCAATGCATGTGCATTATATGATGGCCTTCAAAGGCATATGACAATGAAAAGGTAGTGTCATGTGGATCGTGTAGAGTAATATGTCAAGTGAGAAATATGTTAGATATGAAAGAAAACGATAATGTGATATTATTTGAATGGTGCTAGAATGCATGACGAATAATTGGGTGATTGAACGAGTGAGAAAGTAGCAAAGCTACGTGATGTGAAAGGATGGATACCAGATGGTATTGGTGTGGCATATACATATGTTTGTATATGTGCACAATAGAGATGTATAGATGGTATTGGTGTGGCATATACATATGTTTGTATATGTGCACAATAGAGATGTGTAGATGGTATTGGTGTGACATATACATATGTTTGTATATGTGCACAATAGAGGTGTTTATATTGAATTGGCGTGATATATATATATGTATATATATATATATATATATATATATATATATATATGTATGTATATGTTTATGTGTTAATATGATGAATGTAGAACCATGTGGTTAATGAGTATTGCCATTATGTTATGGTAAATGAGAATTGGGCTTGAAATGCGGGTTGCATTTAGGTCATGAAAATATAGGGGATGCCTACGATTTATAGAATAGAAGGAAAGAGAAACTCCTAGTGAGCAAATTACCATGTGGTAACCAAGACATAGTACACCGTATAAGGGTGCGGGACGTATTACGGTAGGGGGCCTACTACCGATGATGTAAGTTGATCAATGTGATACAAAGATGGTTGAAAGAATACTAAGTGATAGTATGAGTGACCAAGTGAAGGTCAAGAAACGGTAAATGTTATTGTGACCTTATGTTAAGGTGTGACCCTTGGATTAACGGGGACGATTGTTGAGAAAGTAGTAATGGGTAGAACTGAGAGTGATGGGTTGGTAATGATACGCCGTGTGTACGGAAATTGCTAGTTTGGAAAAGGTATGGTTGACTTTATGTAAAAGTCAACGTTAGTCAACCCGTGATTGGTTGAATTGGTCTAAGATGGACTTTGACTCTCGTTTTGATTTACTAATGAATATTGATAGCATAATGTGTCGATTATGTGTTTGTGAAAAAGTTGATGAGATGGTTGATTGAATCGTAGTCGGTTTATACGACTTGACCCGTTTTGGTGATTCCAATGTTGAAATTGGGAATCGAGTGTAAGACTGTAATTGAATCATAAATTAAAGGTAAATTGTAAAGGAAAGGAGGATTTATGAAACCCTTAACGAGAAGGGAAAATGTTAAGGTATAGTTGACTTTGTGCTTAAGTCAAAGGGTAGACAATGTGGGGATATACCAATGTCGGGATATATCGGCTTGGTCAAGGCTAGAGTTTGACATTCGTTTTAATCAATTAGTTAATGGTATGATTGTGTCATACCATTGTTATGAGAATGAAAGGATTGGTCGAGAAAATGACGGTGTTATGGTCAAATTGTGAAATTTTGACCCGTTTGAGTATTATGAGTTTTTAAAGTTGGGTCTTGACCGTTCGGACTTAACGAAGTTAAGTGAATGTTTGAATATGTAATGTTGAAGGAATAGGAATGAGGAAAGTTTGGTGGTAATGACCACAAGGAAATGAGGGCGTAATGCTCGGGTGAATATAGGTTGGAGATTTTAGTGATTCCGAGGACGGAATCCTTTTAAGGGGTGGATAGTTGTAACGACCCGAAATTTGTAAATAAATAAATTGAATAAAAATATGATAAATAAGGATAAATCGTTTAATAAACGTAGGAATTGGTTTCGTGTCGTTTGGACACCGTATGAGAAAGTTATGGGCGAAACCGGGTCGAGACAAAGAACGAAAAATGCAGCCTTGCTGCATAGGCAAGTTCGCGACGCGAACTATGGTTCCCGATCGGGAACATCAAACAGGGATTTTGGGCATTTTGGTTAATCGAGTTCGCGACTGGGTAGCGATCGGGAAAAGTTCACGATGGGGAAAGTTAGCGACGCGAACTCAGTTCGCGCCGTGAACTTTGGTCGAGCAGCTTTAAATCGGGTTTTCAGCCATTTGTGCTATCTTAAAAACCCTAGATACCTCCTTGGCGATTTTTGGAGCTCTAGTGCAGTTCTTGAGTGATTCCTCCACGAATCTTGATTGATTTCACTCCTAGTTGAAGATTAAAGGCTTTTGGTGAAGCCTTGAAAAGCTGATTGATTGTTGGAGCAAAGAAATTGGCGGAAAGAATACGGTTGGAGCATCTTATTGCTAAGGTGAGTACATGAGATTTTTAAAACTGAGTACATAGTAAATGGTTTTGAAATACATATAATATTTCGTGGGTCTTTATTAATAAATGTTTTGATAAAGATAGTGACTGAAAAGATGAGAAAATAGGTATATTGTGATACTAGAATATGTCTAGTATGATTGATGATATTGGAAGTAGTATGCTAAACTAAGTAATAACTGAATCTTTATTAATGTGCTATAATAATAAAGATAATGAGTAAAAGAGTGCATATTGAGTCTTTATTAATAAATATGTATTAGTAAAGCAATTGGAAATGATTTTGTAATAATGAGTATCTATTGGTAAGATTTACTAATGGAAGTAAAGAACGAATATATATATGAAAATGCTTATGATGTGACTAGTAATAATTATGTATTATTGTCAATGGAAAGATAAAAGTATTATGATATCGATATATAAGAAATGTATCTTATGTGATAAGTAAGTATGGACCTCCTAGGGTCATAGAGGTAGAAGTAAATGTGGGTATGATCGGGTCCGTGGGACCATACAGGTACGTTCACACTATGTTGAACTAGTTATATATAGTTATTATTAGATAACTAACTTGTTTGATGATTACGTGATAGCCGAAGGCTTTGATTGGAATAACTGATGAGTTATGATAAGAATGAGATGATGTGATGACGCGGGGGATCCCCGGTCATGAGGTGTGGAGTGAGGGGCAGTTGGGTGGATTCCCATCGACTCATCCACGTTAGTAGTCTTGCTAACTGGACGTATTCCGGCGAGTAAGGCAGGTATCGGTAGATTGGGCGATTCCCTCTTGCCGTTATCTTGAGCAATGCGGGGGATCCCCGGTATGTTTCTAGTACGTATATGTTTATGTATTAGATATGGTTGAAGCTTATTAATGCGGGGGATCCCCGGTTAATAAGTTATTGTGGTTCTAGTTAGTTCGGGGGCAACCCGATAACTAGATATGATTGCTAGGAAAGCAAGGATGATAGAGTCACATTATGGTGACTAGATGGTAGTGAGATAGTTTTTATATATGTCTATATATATTTATGAAATGAGTATTATTATTGGGGTCTAAAACCCATGTATCTCACGAGACTATTTTGTCTCACGTACTATGTTTGTTTTGTGGCTATGTACTCAGGTACAGGTTTGAAGTGATAGAAGGTTGCACTAGAAGTGGCCTAGAGATGCTTAGCTCGGGAGCTATTAGGTAGATCCCGTTGCCTATGGTTTTGATATACTTGGTGACACCGTATTTTTGTAAACTCTGATATAAGTTTTAAAGTTTTTGTTAAACTGTATTTTGGACAATATGTCAGATATTGGGAAAATGTATTTTAAATGATTTAAATGATGTTTTAAAAAAATACGGGTGTTACATTAAGCTTATGACTCCTATACTTTCTCCAATTAAAAACCAAAATCTTGATGGAATCCAAAATCGCAGCCGCTGTTTGCATTTCACCTCTAAAAATCCGATTATTCCGAGCTTTCCAAATACACCAGAAAGAGGCATAGATGATCCCGATTAAAAGCTCATGTGTTTTTGAGCAACGACACCAGTTTCTACTAAAACCTAAAACATCAGACATGTTCTCAAATTGATTTAATGCAATATCAATCCCACGCCACTTAAAAACCAGAAACAACGTGTTATGCGCAAGAGAACAAGAGACCATAAGATGATCAACATTTTCCACCAAAGACGGGCATAGAGAGCACATAGGGGAACCAATATTGATGTTGTGTTTGATAAGCTCGTTAGCCACCGGGATCCTGCCTTGCAAAGCTTTCCAATTGAAATATAACACGTTTTTGGAACAAAATTAGTCTACCAGAATGGAATATTACAAACAGGGTGATAGATAGGCATGATCCATCCTATGACGGATTTTAGCGACATTATATTCACCATCAACCAAAAAATCAGATCTCCAATTTTCACCATTGTCATCCGAATTTATAAACTCCTAAATATCTATATTGAGCTTCCAAAACGCGTTTTTTTGATTTTGCAATCGCAGCCCAAATACCACCGGTAGAAGACTTTGCAAGATGATACAACGGTTTGTTATCAAGGTGATGCAAACCCCAAATAATACGGGCCCAAAGCGCGTCTGGTTTAGATTTCAGCTTCCACCACCATTTAGACAGTTATTTGGCCAGTTAGGTTGGCATTCGCAAACAAAGCTGACCATGTTATTTAGCCGAAAAATGAACATATATAAAAAAACATGTAATCATTTAATATTTAACATGTGATTTAAATATTATGTTTTGGATCGAAAGTTTAAATCATATGTCAAATATTAAACAATTAGATGTTTTTTATGCCTACTAACTCCACATAACAATCATTTTCTTAAGTCTAATAATTAGAAGTGACAATAATCTCTCTTTCTAAATTTTAATAGCCGACTAAAACCCTAAATTTCCAACCCTAAGACTGTCCGTTACGCACGACCCCGCCAGTGGTCGCGACCTCCACCTCCTCCATGCCCGACGCGTCCCCCCCGATACGGCTGGTCATGCACGACGCGTCACCGGTGTTGAACGGTCGAATTGCCGACCGTTGGCAGTCGACGTTTGAAGCTTAAAACACACCCCCAACGGCTACTTTTCCACCATCAACACCCCTTTCAAACTTAATTTTTACCCCTTTTTTTACCTTATAAATATCCAATCTTTTTCTAAAAAATTTCACACTTCTCATTTCTTTTCTTCATACTTACTCACATCACACACACTATCTTAAAAATGAGTTCCGACAATGAAATGAATGCCACTAATTTCATTTTTGGCGACGAGGAGGAGGACAAGATTATACATCTTGGTTTTTTACAAACGTCGGCGGCGTTTCTTGAAAGTTCCAGTTCTAGTATCCCTAGATTTCCTAGAAGATATGTGAATAGGGACCGTGACGGTGCTAATGATCGTCTCGTGGCAGCTTACTTCGCTGAAAATCCGATGTACAACGAAAAAGATTTTCGTAAACGTTTCGGGATGAGCCGTGATCTTTTCACGCGCATTGTTCGCGATCTCACTAATACCGTCCCATTATTTGCGCAACGTTATGATTCATTTGGGAACCCAAGTACTTCTCTGCTAATGAGGTGCACTTCTGCAATTCGTCAGTTAGCATACGACACCGTACCGGATGCTCTAGACGAATACTTACAAATTGGTGAGAAAACTAGCCGTGATAGTCTCGCAGAATTCTATAAAGGGGTTATGCACTTGTATGGAGAAGAGTGTTTGTGAAAGCCTACTCATGATGATGTGGCGAAGCTATACGCTTTTCATGAGGAGAAACATGGGTTTCCCGGTATGCTAGGAAGCATTGATTGTACTGATTGGCCGTGGGCTCAATGTCCAAATGCTTACCGTGGGCAATATGTTAGAGGGGTTCACGGGAACGAACCATTCATTTTACTTGAAGCGGTTGCCTCACAAGACTTGTGGTTTTGTCACACGTTCTTTGGTGTCGCTGGGTCGAACAACGACATCAACGTGTTACGAGCATCCCATATTTTCAATGATCTCAAAGACGGGAAAGCACCTGAGGTACCTTTTTTTGCAAACGGGGTGTCTTACAAATGGGGATATTATCTTGCTGACGGGATATATCCGGATTGGTCTGTTCTTGTTAAATCTATTTCACACCCAAATGCGAATGATGTTAAGCGGGTGAACTACAGGAAAGCACACGAAGCTGCAAGGAAAGACGTAGAACGAGCATTTGGCGTTCTAAAGAAAAAATGTGCTATTATAAGAACTCCTGCAAGGTCCCCAAATGTTAACAAAATAAGGGATATGATGTACACTTGTATCATATTACATAATATGATTATCAAAGACAAACGCAGGGCGATATCTCCCGACTTTCATCCGGAAGAGCGACATAGTGAAGTTGACCCCGTACGATCACCTGAAGAAGTATTACAAGTTACCAGGGATATCCGTAACCAACAAACTCATCTAAATCTTATATCTGATTTGGTGGAACACATTTGGACTCAACATCCCCACCACTAGTTTTTTTTATTTACGTAATGTTTTTTAATCAATGTAATGTTTTTAATTATTTTTAATGTAATGTTTTAATTATTAATGAAATTTAAAAAAAAAATCGGTCGGTCACCCATTACGATTTACGGTCTATTGGTTGCTGTCTGGTCATGTGTTTGATCAGAAGAGAGAAAGCTGATGCGGCAGCAGTTTAGTCAGCCATTACGCATAGTCTAAACCAAATCGTTTACACTTTAACTGAAACTGCAAAACTAAAAAATAGTGGGTCTAAGATTGATAGTTATAAAATGATTGAGGGAAAATGTTTGAAAGTTATATAGAAGTAAGAGGTGCTAAGTGCAAGTTTATTATTATTTCTTTATGTTTATCTCAAATGGCGGTTCTTACATCAACTTTGAGCATATATGCGTATACATACACATTCCCCATCAATGGACACCACACCGGGAAGCGATTTGACATGGCACTGTCAACCATTAGCTCCGGCTACTATCCGGCTGATTCTTCCAGCGGCGGGGATAATACATCCATCTACCAACTTCTACTCGACCGTTGCCGGAGCTTAGAAGCGAGTTACGCTAACCTACAAGAGCAATTCCACATGCTCGAGCAAGAGCATACATCACCACGTAATCACGGGAAGTTATTGCAGGAAGAATCGATTCCTTCACGATCCGGTATGTCATCATTTTCCGGCTGGATTAGTGTTCCGGATGTTTTGCCGATGGGATTTTCGTACAAGAGAGCATTGGATCAATTAGGTCATGCGGTTTACGTGAGCAAAGCTACCACTCGAGAGATCATTTACTGGTTAGACATTTTGAATTTTATATTCCAATTTAGTTAAATTCGTATTCGCGTTTAGATTTAATGTTAGGATTTTAGAATTACAATGGGCGGGTTTTAACATGTTGCAATTGAAAATTTGCCACGATTCTGCTACTCAATTATTTCTGCAAAAATTCAATTTGAAGATATTTGTGCTAAGATCACTCGTTAATTATGTGTAACACAATGAACCAGCTATATGTTATTCCAATTGCATGGGCATTCATAATCTGGAAATGAAATTCTATGATCGATGAGTTTTGTATGATGGTAAGTAATGCCATCAAGGTGTTAGATCAAAGTTCACATTTATTATTTCGTTCTAAAACTATGAATCACATCTGTAAAATGCAAAAGTTAGAGCGGGCCACCACACCTGGCTCCCTTGGTATTTATGTCAATTAAATGATGAAAATAGCAATAGCTGTTTGAATCCAATGAACAGAGGGTTGGAGCTAATTGTACAACTTTTGCTTTTGAAATTTCAAACGTGATACTTTTCAAAGTCAAATTTAAGTTGATGTTTCAGTTTTGTTATTTAGGCGAGATTTATTTATATTGTCTTCCATTCTTGTGATTTTCTTAATGCTATTTATTTTTTCTCTTTGAGCAGCCATATCAAATCAAAGTTTTAAAAACCATTTATTTTTATGCTTAAAAGTCAAAAGTCTACTACTCTATTATAATCTTGAGATGGAGAGGATATGACTTTTGGGGATAACTAAAATGATATGGATTTGTTGCAAAATACAAATTCTCAAATTCAACATATATTATGAAGCATAACAAGTATCATATTATTTTCTAATATACTTTTAGGACTAATGCCCATCGTACTTCCCAAAAAAACTTAAATTTTTTTCGTTTATTAAAGTCATTGTACTTATGAAACCACTCATTTAAGATAACCATGTTTCAGGAACCGTTCTGCTGAGAAATTGTTTGGGTACGAGGACTATGAGGCACTTGGTCAAACAGTCACAGACTTGCTTATTTATGATGAATTTCACATTTCTTCAGAGAAGATTCTACAAAGAGTGAGGTCTGGTCAAACTTGGGCTGGTCAATTTCCTTTCAGGAAAAGATCGGGTGTCACATTTATGGCTTTAGTGAACAAAAGCCCGTTATATGAAGATGATGAGCTTGTTGGTATTGTCACAGTTGCAAGTGATGCAACTATATTTAATAAAATTAAATCAGAAAACCCGAAATCAAATGAGGAAGATCCTTCTAATGGCCAAACAAGATCACGGGGATTAAATTTCAAGAGAATTCAATGGACCCCACCGCAGCAATTATCATCTTTTGTTTCCAATCTGGTAACTTTTTATTTAATCTTCTTTTTGTTTTATATAATTTTGAATTAAGTTTATAACGCTTTTTATATCTTGAAACAAATTCAGACCTCAAAAGATATTTTGAGAAAAGGTGGAAATAACCGCCATACACAAGATTCATCAGTTGACATGGATGGGAACATTCTAGAACCTGATGTTAACTTAGAGAAGCCTCCAAAAGCACCCGTAAGTTTAAATATTTCAAAATATAAAAAAAATGAATTTTGTGATAGTTTTATAACTAATAAATCCTTATTTATTGCAGCCTACTAAACGTGGTTTTGGTTATAATCTTTGGAAGAAAGCGACAGGTGGCGATACCGAAGAGGATGGATTTTCTGAACCTTCTAACTATGTATGTATTCTTTCTAGAGGTGGTAAATTGGGCGGGTTGGGTAACGGGTCAAAACACTTCGGGTGTAAAAAAGTTTACTTTTTGTGCGGGTTGAAACGGGTCAGGTTGGGTTTGACCCGTTAGAAATAAAGCAGAGCCAGAATTGACCATTCATTACCAAAGAGAACTTGAATATGTTATGATTCTTGTTACTGAGAAGTGTTGTTGGGGGCAAAATTGTAAAAATGCAGGCAGCAAAAGTGTTATCAAAGTTGAACATCCACAAAACTGGAAACACACAACAAGATTTAAATTACCAACAAAACTCAGAGTATGCAAAAGCACACGAACAAGCATTCCCAATTGTGATTGAAGACGGGTTTTCTGTTGAAACCCAAACTGAGTGTTTTGAAGTGGTCAAACCAGTTGACCAGTCGGCGGTTACAAGTTTCCAATATTCAAGAAGAGAATTGGAGCTTGAAAATGATTTAAATTCTGCTGCTGATTGTGAAATTCGATGGGAAGATCTAATTTTCAAGGAAGAGATTGGGCATGGTAAGATCATCATAATTAAAAACTTGGGCAATTTTTGGCCCGTTTGACCCATAAGAGTACACAGATTGAAATTGCCACCTTTTTCATATTTGTTAATATATATATTAATATTAATAGGTTTCTTGTAATTTCAGGGTCATTTGCTCGGGTATACCGTGGACTTTGGAACGGATCGGTAAATCCTTACTAACCTAAAAACTTTCTATACATGTATTTCATGTTCAGGAATATTTTTTTATAATTATTAAACCTTATTTTATTTTTTTTGTTAACCAGGATGTTGCTGTTAAAGTTTATTTTGGTAATCAATACAGTGAAAAGGCTTTACAAGACTACAATAAAGAGGTATGTATGTGTAATTAACATCAAATTAAAGATTATTTATTTATTTAATTAAACGCCTAAGCACATGATTTTTAAATGAATTACTTCAGATTGATATAATGAAAAGACTTCGGCATCCAAATGTATTGCTTTTTATGGGGTCCGTTTGTTCACAAGATAAACTTGCCATGGTTACAGAGTTACTACCCAGGTAACCCAATTTATCTTTTTTTTAATCATTTTCACTAAATAATAATAATAATAATAAATGTATAACTTAAGTTTAATGTGCACAAAACATTTATTTAATCAGGGGAAGTCTTTTCAATGTTCTTCATAACACCGGTCACTCTTTAGATATTAAGCGACGTTTAAGAATGGCTGCTGATGTCGTAAGTTTATTTATTTATTTTTTCTCAGATATAAATTAGATTTTTAAAATATAAAAAAAATTCAACCATTTTTTTGTGATTGAAGGCTAGAGGTATGAACTATTTACACCACAGAAATCCACCAATTGTACACAGAGACCTAAAATCTTCAAATCTTCTTGTTGACAAGAACTGGTCTGTGAAGGTTAGTACTGATTAAAAATATATAATATAATATTATTATATAAATATTTTGCATCATGACGCAAACTATTTTTAGCTTATAATCAGGTTGGAGATTTTGGTTTGTCAAAACTGAAGCATGCAACCTTTTTAACTGCTAGATCCGGAAGAGGGACGGTAAGGACCTAAATTTTATTTATTTATTTATTTATTTTGTATAATATAAATGAATTTTTAGTTATTTGATGTAATATGTCATGCAGCCTCAATGGATGGCACCTGAAGTTCTTCGTAACGAACCTTCAAACGAAAAGTGAGCTCTCAAAATTAGTCTTAAAATATATTTTATAAATGTCAAATATGAATACAATAATTATATTAAATCTATTAATATACAGGTCAGATGTGTTTAGTTTTGGTATAATACTATGGGAATTAGTCACGCAATGTGTCCCTTGGAGCAATATGAATCCACTACAGGTACTTCTCACTTAATATATTAAATGGTAACATTTTATATTTTTTGTGTTTTGCTATTTAATTAATATTTTTTTAATGTTTTAAGGTTGTTGGAGTTGTGGGTTTCATGGACCGTCGGTTGGACTTACCTGAAGATCTAGACCCATCTTTATCATCCATTATCCAAGATTGTTGGCAAAGGTGATTTGAATTTACCTCTTAATTATAATTACTAGAAATTAACTACAATTAATCTTTGTAAACTAATTCAGTAATCTGAGACTAATTTGAGTTCTAATTTTCTTTTTTTGCAATTTTTAAAACGTGCAGCAACCCAGCTCTTCGTCCATCATTTGAGAACATAATGCTGAGGCTACCGGGCATAATGCAAAATCTTCCGGGTTAAAGCAGAACTTTGGGCCGTTTTATTTGACCAGGTCAAAGTTCTTAATGAACGAGGGATGGTCACAATCTTTTAACATAATGTTTGTTACCATCATAGTCTTGTCTTGTAGATTTGTTTTGCATCGAGAGAAGTTTAGAATACGAATGTTACTAATGTATGCATAATATCATCGCTAAATATACGAGTTATTAAAATAACATAATACTATGTTACACCGGATATATGTTGATATTGAAATAGGTTGACCTGAATTGACCCGTACCAAAAGATTAACTTGTGTCATCTTTAATTTTCAAATAAAAAATGTCGTTTGAACTACTAGTCAATAAGGTTTAAACATGTTTTATATCTGAATAGAAGTAGAATATATTAGGCAACCAACGTGATTTTTTGGAAATAAGGGTTTCAATGGTTAAAGTGAAACCTTATATTGTTTTAAAACCAGCATTAATTGAAAAACCGCCTAAAAGAGATATTATGTTGACCGTTGACTGGGTCTAATCCAATATGAGTCAATGATTTCGGCAAATGGTGAAACCGACGTGACATTCCACGTGATAGGACCACTTCCAAAGTTCAAGCCTTTGTCACATCACCCAGTTATGCAGCTTCCTTATTCGATTAAACGTAGTTCCATTATTCAAAAGCAATGTTTTAAAACCCGGATTTTGAATCGGACCGGCCGATGCCTTAAACACGGTCGAACCGGTTGAACCGTCCGGTTGAACCGGATTGCAAAAAAAGCCTAATAAACACAAAACAAACATGATAGTAATATAGTATTTGTCTTTATAAAGCTTGTGGATCAAACCAATTGTCATTTCTATTATTCCTGCAAATATTACTGACACAGTATTAATGGTAGTATAATACAAATCACTGGAGTGAAGTATAAAATGGGATGTATAAAATGAGATTTCACTTGTTCAGCCTTCTCATATTTTAATCTTAACCCCATGCAACACAGAAGACTTATCGTAGTAAACTTTTCCAAATTACAATCTAAATCTCTTCTCAATATGGCTGTGAGTTATATTACAACAGAAAAAGAAGAAAAAAACTATAGTTCTTTGTCCCACATCGCTTGAGAGGAATAAGGGTGTAGCTGGAATGAATATATATATATATATATTCCACACGCATGCGAGCCTTTTCCTCAGTTAGAATCGTTGCCTTTTAGCTTTGATTTTAACTAAAATCCGGTTCAACCCGGTTACCGAAGCCGGTTTAACCCGGTTTTGTAGAAAACCCGCCGGTTCAATCCGGTTCAGTTTTGGCTTATTCGCCCGCTATATCTGGCTGGCCTCATGTCATTTTTCCGGTTTGACCGGTCGGACTCGACATGTAGTTTCTCGTCTTATTTTAATAATGGTTTTAATACTAACGTCATTGTCGGGAATGGCTCCACTTTGCCCATCCACGGTACCGGTAACCACACCCTCCCACCTCCTTACCCACCTATTAAACTTAAAAACATTCTTCATGTCCCTAATATTATTAAAAACCTTCTTTCTGTATGTCATTTAACTAATGATAATGATATTACTCTTGAATTTGACAAATTTGGTTTCAATGTGAAGGATTACCAGACGCGGATCCCCATCCTCCGATGTAACAGCACGGGCGATCTCTACCCACTCACCTTTTCCGCCTCCAAAACCTCCCGCACTCCTCCGTCCGTTTTTGCTGCATTATCTCAAGACCTTTGGCATCACCGTCTCGGTCATCATGGCTTAGTTAAATTACGTTGTGGGAAACTTGTTAGCAATAAAATTTGTCAATCTTGCATTTTTGGCAAACACATTAAATTACCTTTTTATGAATCTTTGTCTAGCACTACTTTACCATTTGATATCATCCATAGCGATTTATGGACCTCCCCAATCCCAAGTTCGGGAGGCCATCGATATTATATCTTATTTCTCGATAATTATACTAATTACTTATGGACATACCCTCTTGGTCAAAAGTCACAAGTTTACCAAATTTTTCAAAACTTCTCAACCCTTATACAAACTCAATTCAAACGTCCCATCAAAACCTTTCAATGTGACAATGACAAAAAATACTCGAATTCACAATTCCAACAATTCTGCAATCAAAATGATATGCTTTTCCGTTTCTTGTGCTCCTACACATCCCCTCAAAACGGAAAAGCCGAACGAAAAATCCGGTCCATCAACAATATCATCCGCACTCTCCTTGCTCACTCACACGTCCCCCCTTCCTTTTGGCACCACGCCCTTCAAATGGCCACCTACATTTTAAACATCCTACCTAGCAAACTCCTCAACAATGCCACTCCCACCTCCATCCTATACAACCGACTCCCATTAGGGATGGCAAAAACATCCGAACCCGACGGGGAAACCCGAAACCGATTGTTTTCGGGTCGGGTCGGGTATGAATTTTTCGGGTTCGGTTACGGGTTCGGGTTTTTCCCGGGGATTTTCTCGGGTTCGGGTACGGGTTCGGGTAAAGGTATCCCCGCCCCGACCCGCCCCGATATATATATTTTATTAATATTTTTAATTATTTTATATATTAAATATATAATATATAAGTGTTATCGGGGATTTTCTCGGGTTTTTCGGGGCATATTTCGGGGACGGGTCGGGTTCGGGGTTTGTAAAATCCCCGACGGGGAAAACCCGAAAAAAACCCGTCGGGTATCGGGTCGGGGTCGGGTTCGGTTATTTATTTCGGGTTCGGGTTCGGGTATGCCAAAACCCGCCCCGAACCCGCCCCGTTGCCATTCCTAACTCCCATCATACTCTCACTTACGTATCTTTGGTTGCTTATGCTACCCGCTCATCCCTTCTACCAACATCCACAAACTAGAAAATCGATCTTCCCCTTGAGTCTTTCTTGGTTACCCCTCCAATCATCGGGGTACAAATAACCCAAAATGTACCCGCCATGTCATTTTTAACGAATCCGTGTTACCCTTCACCAAACTTAATAACCCAAAACCGTCTTATGATTTCTTACATAACAACATTCATCCATCCTTGTTTTACCCAAACTGTCCGGACTCCACACCTTCAAATCCGGACCGTAGCAACCCAAACAACCCCACTGTTCCAAACCCGCCCTCACCACAAACACCCACTGCTTGTAACCCTCCCTCCTCCTCGGGTCAAAGCACCCTTCCTCACACTCCTCGTGAACCACCTCACCTCCCTACGGGTCAAACAACCACACCGCATATTCCTTCTGTTCCCACTTCGGACACTTCACCACCAACACCGTTCGTCCCTACTCACACTCCTCAAAACACAGCTCCACCTCCACCTCCCCCTCCACCCCGTACCATGACCACTCGCAGTATGGAGGGTATCTCTAAACCTTAGAACCAATTCAATCTCCACACCTCAACTACCCTATCTTCCATCCCTAAGAACCCTAAAGATGCCCTTCTAGACCCAAATTGGAGCCATGCCATGACCGACGAGTTTAATGCCCTTATTTCTAATAAGACGTGGGAACTAGTTCCTCGTCAATCCAATATGAATATTATACGTTGCATGTGGATTTTTAAACATAAAAAGAAATCTGACGGTTCTTTTGAGCAGTATAAGGCTCGTTTGGTTTGTGATGGCAGGTCTCAACAGGTTGGCATCGATTGTGGAGAAACATTTAGTCCGGTGGTTAAACCATCCACTATTGGAGCGGTTTTAACCATTGCACTATCAAAATCTTGGCCAATTCATCAACTTGACGTCAAGAATGCTTTTTTACATGGGAACTTGAATGAAACAGTATACATGCATCAGCCTATCGGCTTTCGTGATTCACGATTACCAGACCATGTTTGCTTATTAAAGAAGTCTCTATACGGTCTGAAACAAGCTCCGCGTGCCTGGTATCAACGATTCACGGAT
Source organism: Calendula officinalis (assembly GCA_963853835.1). Lineage (NCBI taxonomy): Eukaryota > Viridiplantae > Streptophyta > Magnoliopsida > Asterales > Asteraceae > Calendula > Calendula officinalis. The sequence goes on along the minus strand of OY970823.1, from coordinate 66,018,176 downwards.
TATGTCTCCACACTTGGCTTCTCTCACAGCAAGTGTGACCACTCACTTTTCATCTACATCAATGGGACGGACATTGCTTATATCCTGTTATACGTGGACGACATAATTCTCACCACCTCATCCGATGCTCTACGCCAACACTTCATGAAACTTCTAGCCGCAAAATTTGCCATGAAAGACCTAAGCTCGTTGAGCTATTTCCTTGGGATCTCTGTTAACCGCACGAGCAACAACATATTTTTATCTCAACACAAATATGCTCTAGAGATTATCGAAAGAGCTGGCATGTCTTCTTGCAACCCAGCTGCCACTCCGGTTGACACTAACCCCAAGCTTAGTGCCACGTCCGGAACTCCGATCACCGACCCCACCTCATACCGCAACCTAGCTGGAGCCTTGCAATATCTTACCTTTACAAGACCAGATATATCTTATGCGGTTCAACAATTATGTCTCCACATGCATGCTCCACGTTCCACGCACTGGGATGCCTTAAAACGTGTCATACGGTACGTCAAAGGCACTCTCACGTATGGTTTGTATCTCTACAAAACACCTCTCACACATCTCGTATCTTATACCGATGCTGACTAGGCCGGCTGCCCAGACACCCGACGTTCCACTTCCGGATACTGCGTTTATCTCGGAGAAAATCTTCTTTCATGGTCGGCCATACGACAGACCACCTTATACCGTTCTAGTGCCGAAGCAGAATACCGGGCCGTGGCTAACGTTGTCTCAGAAACATGTTGGTTACGCAATCTACTTCTCGAGCTGCACCAACCGATCAACCACGCCACCATGGTTTATTGTGATAATGTCAGTGCCGTCTACCTGTCGGGCAATCCAGTTCAACACCAACGAACCAAACACATTGAACTAGATATACACTTTGTTCGAGAAAAAGTTCAACGAGGTCAGGTTCGTGTACCCCATGTGCCATCCAGATACCAAATAGCAGACATCTTTACAAAAGGATTACCCAGAATCTTATTTGAAGACTTCAGATCCAGTCTCAGCATTCGGTCTCCTCCCGCTAAGACTGCGGGGGTATATTAGATTAGAAGATATACATAATATTGTTAATATTTGAATAGATTTGTTCATATCTTGTCCATAGAGATAGGATCTTGTATACTATATAATGAGGTGTTAATCAATGAGAAACGCAAGCAATTATTCTCTATTGTCTTATATTAGGGAACACAACAACCAACGCTACTAAAATGGAAAAACTGATATAACTCTATAAATCAACCGTTGTTGAAATTGGAACGGCCACCAGATAGAGCTCAACCCATTCCAACTCCTTGTGAAATGTTATCCTTGTAAATTTTTTATGAACATAAGTTAGATCTTTTAGGTTTGTACTAACTGGTTCGTCAGTTTACTCGCGCGTCACTTTGCTTCCTTAAACTGACACCGTTGGTGTCAAAACATGTGTTTCATTGCTTTTTCAGTTTCATTATTCCTTACCAATATTGGTTAAGTGAAGAAGAGGAGACGAGGATAGAGATCGTGACTACATTATGTTGGTGATTTGTATCACCAATATTATTTAAGTGTAATGGGATAAACTTATTGACCAAATGTAATTCTAATAAATATTGAACAAGCAAGGATGGTACGGAGTGCACGCTTGTTTAAATTTGTTATGATTAAAATACACTGACTTAATGGGGGTTCGGGGGCAACGCCGCCAGTAACGGGGTTCCAAGGGGCAGCGCCCTGGTCGGGGACCAAGGGGCAGGGCCCCTGGCGGGGTCCAAGGGGCAGAGCCCCTGGCTGGGGTCGAAAATGCCTTTATAGAAAATCCATAGAAAATTCGAATTCTTGATTTGAACCCGATTTTTTGACCCGTAAAATCCGACCCGGATCCAACCAGGTTTTGGCAGTTTTGGGCGGTTTGCAACTGCCAAAAGGCAGTTCTAAGTGGTCCTCGTCAGTTTTCAAGAGAGTGGATATCTCTTGTGTTTGGTTATCATTTCTCTGGTACGATTTCTCAAAAACACAAACATATTCTATGTTCTTGAACACACTATGATTTTATCCGATTAGAGATTTCGAGAGTACCCTCGAAATACTTTGATCTGATAGTGAAAACACGACTTCACAGTGATCCAAGTAACTCGAAATAATTACAATTTCTAACACATTATGGACTTTTACATTTGCAACATATTTTGTAATTTGGTAGAGTGATAAATGAACTGATTAAATATTGTTAACATGAATTCATTAGTCGGTTGAATGTAAGGAAGAGGTGATGTATTTCACTGTGGGGGAAATATCTTATTGAATACAAGTTTTTGTTTGTAAAGCTTGAAAAGACGATGAGGTTGTTGGAAAAAGTTGTGATAAAATAATTTTCACCAACTTTGGACCTATATAATTATATATATGTGTCATATATAGTTATTGGTTGGTAGCTTTGTGTTCTCCTTTGTGAGAGCTACGCAACGGTATATAGCGTTATAGCGTGTCCAAAGTCGAGTTGTGGTGAATGAGATATCGACTATCAAAGTAGGGTGTTTGAAACAAGAAATCTTGGAAGTGGGGATGTTGGGAGAGTATCCACATTGGAAAAAGATCAAACCATTTGTTGGTTTATAAGGTTGGAAGTAGTATGGAAGATTAAATCTTTATACATGGGTTTTACCCGCACGCCTACGCGCGGGGGGGGGGGGGGGGGTGCAAATAATTTGGACTGAGTTGCCCGAAATGGCTTGAACTCGTGTACGCCCGAGCGACCTGCGGACACGAATGCAACTCCGAAATTCCGGGCTTGTGCGGGTCAATTTTTGCACCTCATCGACACTGCTCCTCAGTACTGATTTCACCTCAGTACTGAACCGATCAATACCGACCTCCTCGCACTGAGGGTTCGACTTGTACTGAGCTGCAGTCTGATATTGAACTGCGCAGCTGCTGTCTGATACTGAGTTCTCGTACTGACCTCCTGGACTGACCAGAAGGACTGAGCAGTTTCGAAATTTCAGCAGTAATTGCAGATTACTGTTTTGATTTCTTGTTTAATTGTATTGAATGCATTTAATGTTTTTATTAAACATCACTTGGCATTCTACACTATAAAAGGAGACCTTGTGTCTCATTTGTAGACACACCATCTACACCTACTTCTAAAGATCACATCTTCTCTCTTGTGAAAAACGCTCTTAACTTCGGTTAGTGTTCTGGCTTGGATTATATCCGGTAGTGTAAAACTACTCGGTTGTTTTACCCTGGGAAATAGACAACGAATTTATTTGAAGGGGATCGTGAATTTCACGAGACTCAACCAAAACCTTGTACTTGTTTGTTCTATTTAGTTTGTTTCAATCTTTTGTAAACGTATTCGTCAATTTCTCTTATTGTAATTGTATTTTATTTAATGAAAATTGGTATTAGCTCCTACAAACTTAAAATAGATTTTCCTCACTTTGCTAATACCGGTTGGAAAATACATTATTTTTTTTCCTTTTTTCGGATTTTGCTCGTTAATAGCATAGATTCAGAAAAAGTGGTGATTGAAACGTTTTATAAGAACAAAAAGGTTCAATTGAGTTTTTAGAAAAATTTCCAATTTTGTTTTGTTTAAATTGTTAAATCAAATTTTTGGATTTAAAGTTTATTATATCAAGTTTTAAAGTTTGATTTTAAAGAACTTGATATATTTTTTAAAACAATTTTGGATTTAAAATTTTTTGGTAATCAAGTTTGCTTTGGCTACTTGATTTTCTCATACTTGTGAAAAGCTATAATTCTTCGGGATTTTTATCTATGGATTGCTTTGGCATCTAGAATTTTGCTTTCAAAGTTTGAGAACTTTTGGAGTTTCTTATGAAACTTGTGGTTATAGAGTTTCGAAAGTTACAATAGTTGAAAAGATACAAGATAGTCTTTGACTTCTTGAGTTGATTCCTAAAAGGATGTTACTTGAAATATATCTTTTAGCTAGTTGTATTTGAAGAACTTATATAATTTTGGATTAAGACTAATTTGTCTTATTTGTACTTTTCAGTTGAAAGATGGAAAGTGGAATGGATACGCCGCCGGCATCCACCGTGTTGACTCCACCTATTGTGAATGCTATTCCTTTGGTTGGAACCCAAGTATCTGTGAACACCGTTGCCAACCATGCCGAAAGGCCCGAAAAGTTCAATGGTTTGAACTTTAAAAGATATTAACAAAAGATGTTCTTCTACTTGACCACCTTGAACCTTGCAAGGTTCTTAACCGAATCCGCTCCTACGATCGTTGATGGGGAGACCGATGTTCAATCCGTGAACGCGGTAGATGCATGGAAGCATTCGGATTACATTTGCCAAAATTATGTCTTGAACGACTTGATTGATTCTTTGTACAACGTGTATTGCAAAATAACGACGTCCAAACTCTTATGGGAGTCGTTAGATCGCAAATACAAGACCGAAGATGCCGGGACAAAGAAATTCGTTGTTGCCCGGTTCTTGGATTTCAAGATGCTTGACTCAAAAACCGTAATGAGTCAAGTGCAAGAATTTCAAGTGTTGTTACATGACATACATGCCGAAGGAATGGTGCTTAGTGAGACCTTCCAAGTCGCGGCTATCATTGAAAAGTTACCTCCTAGTTGGTTGGACTTCAAAAATTACCTTAAGCATAAGCGAAAGGAAATGTCCATTGAAGATCTTATTGTTCGTCTTTGTATTGAAGAAGACAATAAAGTTGCTCAAAAGATTAGTTACTTGCCCGAGTCGGCAAAAGCTAATGTTGTTGAGAATGGGGAATCTTCTGAGAGAAACAAAGGCAAAGAGGTGGTCAAGAACAAGAATGATCATTTGAGACCAAAAGATGGGATTGTGAAAAAGAAATTTTACAAGTTCAATGGTACGTGCTACAATTGTGACCAAAAGGGTCATAGGGCTTCGGATTGTAAGCAACCGAAACGGTAAAATGCACATGAAGTCAATGTGGTGGAGCATAGTGATGAACATATGCAACTTGTGGCAATGATATCCGATATCACGGCAATGATCTCGGAAGTGAACTTGGTAGGAACTAATAATGGTGGTTGGTTCGTTGATACGGGTGCTACCCGTCATGTTTGTTTTGATCGAGCCCGCTTCACCACGTGCAAAGAGGTTGACAATGGTGAAAAGTTGTTTATGGGGAATGCGGCAATGGCCGATGTGAAAGGAGAAGGAAAAGTGGTCTTGAAGATGACCTCAGGAAAAGAACTTGTGTTGAGCAATGTGTTGTATGTGCCGGAGATTCGTAAGAATCTTATTTCCGGGTGGTTGTTGAACAAGTTTGGTTTTCGTTTAGTATTTGAATCGGACAAAGTTGTGTTAACAAAAAGTGGAATGTTTGTGGGAAAGAGTTATGCCCTTAACGGCATGTTTAAATTAAATGTCGTTTAAATGAATGATTATTATGAATAAAACTTTATCATGAATAAAACTTTATTATATTTATTACTCTTGTGTTATTTAATTCAAAGTCCTTTTATCATGAATTTTAATTCAAAGTCTTATTTTATTTAAATGCATAGAAACATTTCATTTCGATTCAAACTTACAAGTGTAACGAATTCATTCTTCCATTTGGTTTAAAGAAATAACCATAACTCCTTGAGGTACACGAAAGAGTGTAACTTTACTTTAGATAAAAGTAAAAATGTAGTAAGTACATTAATTTGTACAAATGTGGGGGTATGTCATGTGTCGACTACTTATCTTTTATATAAAGATACCTCGTGAGAGTTAGATGAACCATTGTACGAATTTTGGTTTGAAAAGAAAACCGTCTTATAAATCCGTACGAATGTGGGGGTACCTTGCTAAGGTATTCATTCATCTTCATAAAAATTACAATCAATTAAAGAAGATATTCGAAATAATTGATGTATATATTGGTATATATTATTGTCTTACATTTACATTAGTCAATTGTACAATGTATAATGGTAAGACATAATATGATATGACAACTACTCTCAAGTGAAGTTATCATGATTGACTATAAAAGTTAAACGATAACATTGCGGATCCGCTTATGAAAAGGCTTAAGTAGAGAGTTAGTTATATAGGAATGTGACTAAAGCCCGTTGAATAAAAGTTTATGCGAAGGAAACCTAACCTAGTTGACTGGAGATCCCAAGATCTAGGTTCAATAGGACAACCTAATTGTATAACGAAGGGATGTCACTGTGGGGGTAACGGAATTCCCCCAAACATTCTTAAAGGGAGTACATTGTACTACTTCCTAGTCCATTCCTAGTTAAGTGGCAATGAGGATAAGCACTATGGCATTTAATGATTCGTGGTAGAGAATCACCTATCTGAGGGAGAAGTGAGGTCGCTTCGAATGGAATTGTTGGGGCACAATTCTTAGTAGCTCTCGCAGAACCAGGCAGTGTCCATGACCAAGACGGGCACGATAAGAGGATATGGACAAGTTAGGGAGAGTCTTGTGAGAATGTATATTGTCGTCTACACAAAAGGCGGATTCAGTTCAAGGACATCGCGTCTACTGACTGCTAGGAGACTAAGTGTGCTTCTCAAGGGAGGGTTCAAAGGCTAACACCTACCTATCATTTGCAAGACTTAACTGTTGAACATTTATCGATATTTTGTGGTGTTTTCAATAGATCTCTATTCATGTGAGGGATTGTTGAAAAAAGTTGTGATAAAATGATTTTTCACCAACTTTGGACCTATATATATATATATATATATATATATATATATATATATATATATATATATATATATATATATATATATATATTGTGTGTGTGTGCGCTATATATAGTTATTGGTTGGTAGCTTTGTGTTCTCCTTTGTGAGAGCTACGCAACGGTATATAGCGTGTCCAAAGTCGAGTTGTGGTGAATGAGATATCGACTCTCAAAGTAGGGTGTTTGAAACAAGAAATCTTGGAAGTGGAGATGTTGGGAGAGTATCCCACATTGGAAAAAAAAATCAAACCATTTGTTGGTTTATAAGGTTGGAAGTAGTATGGAAGATTAAATCCTTATACATGGGTTTTACCCGCACGCCGCGCGCGCGCGCCGGGGGGGGGGGTGCAAATAATTTGGACTGAGTTGTCCGAAATGGCTTGAACTCGTGTACGCCCGAGCGACATGCGGACACGAATGCAGCTCCGAAATTCCGGGCTCGTGCGGGTCAATTTTTTGCACCTCATCGACAATGCAGTTGTCTCGTACTGACCTACTCAGTACTGATTTTTTCATACTGACCACCTCAGTACTTAACCGATCAATACCGACCTCCTCGCACTGAGTGTTCGACGTGTACAGACCTGCGCAAATGCAGTCTGATACTGACCTGCGCAGCTGCTGTCTGATACTGACATGTGCAGCTGCTGTCTGATACTGACCTGCGTATACTGAGTTCTCGTACTGACCTCCTGGACTGACCAGTTTCGAAATTTCAGCTGTATTTTGATTTCTTGTTTAATTGTATTGAATGCATTTAATGTTTTGATTAAACATCACTTGGCATTCTACACTATAAAAGGAGACCTTGTGTCTCATTTGTAGACACACCTTCTACACCTACTTCTAAAGATCACATCTTCTCTCTTGTGAAAAACACTCTTAACTTCGGTTAGTGTTCTGGCTTGGATTATATCCGGTAGTGTAAAACTACTCGGTTGTTTTACCTTGGGAAATAGACAACGAATCTATTTTAAGGGGATCGTGAATTTCACGAGACTCAACTAAAACCTTGTACTTGTTTGTTCTATTTAGTTTGTTTCAATCTTTTGTAAACATATTCGTCAATTTCCTTTATTGTAATTATATTTTATTTAATAAAAATTGATATTAATTCCTGTTGCATGTGATGGCGGAATTTTATGGGCAATGGCATGTGTAGGTGTAGATTGTTTGTTTGGGTAATTGGTAGGCGTTTTGGAAGTAGTGAGAAAACGGTGGATTGGAGTCTGATCAAATATCCGTGTCAAGATCGAGGGTCCCAATCTCTGCATAAGATTTGTAGGCTGTCGTGTTTCTATTCTATCAATTTCACCCATATTATTCACTCTGTTTTCATTTTTCACATTTTAAATTATTATTTTTTCAATAACAAAATACATAAATTCTAAATTACTCTTAAAAATGCATAATTTTGAACACGCCAATAAAAAGCATATTTCAACGCCTTATACGGTTAAACCACAAACCTTTTTTTTACATGTTAGATTATTCACTATTAAAAAGTTCAAATACTTGTTTCTTTTGGAAAAAAACAAAACAAAACATTTATTCGTAAAATTTTAATATAAATATACGTATTTATGTCAGTTTTATATTTATTAGTATAATTAAGAAAAAGAGCTTATTATTGTAACTCATTTAGACTTTTTGCTTGCTCACATTTAATGTATTTATATTATGACTCTTAGTTTGCTACCTCTTAAGTTTATATAAAGAGGTTGTCTTGTATCATTGTATGTACATACAATATGATCAATGAAAATGCTTGTTACGATCTTATGAGTTGAGCTAATTGGTTTACAACACGTTATCAGCACTTTGTTCAAAGTTATTACACGTTAGTCACTCTAGAAGTAACCAAACCGAAAAGTCAAGAGAATTCTTCTCACATATTGCGAAGTAAGTTTTTCTTGTTCCATGATTATTTTCAAGTTTATACCTTTTAAAGAAGAAGAAAATATACACGTCATTTTTTGGTTGTTTTATGTTATGTATAATCATAAAGAAAGATACATACTAAACGTATAAGTGAGTTTTGACACCTTTTATTTAAAATAAAACAACAAAATTGTGTGTGGATTTTACTAGTTATGTTGAGGTCACAAACCCAACTGATAATCAAAATTTATTCTCACGAGGACTAATTTTTAATATCGAAAAAAAAGTAACATGAAAATAAAGATTCTACCATATAAAGTAATCATGAGTCAAAAGATGAGTATTCATTTAAGATTTTATTTGAACCGATGGTAAATAAAATGTGAAAAGAAATAATCAATTTTTATTGTATTTTTATATGGTATTTCTTTATGAAATTAGAGCATATTAACCAATTATTTTTTAATGTATTGATTATGTTAAAAATAGTTTTTAAAGTTTTGAGGATTCGGTGATTTCTCATAATGAGATAAAAGTTGCATCATGAATTATATATTGGCATATTGAGTTGACGCACTCACGTGATGCACAATGAATATTGTATGACACTTCCCCTGAAAAATTATGAATCATCTCTATATAAGCTCACATATTCTTAGTACAATGTCTAGGAAAGATTGGCGGTTTTTCTTACTCCTAATGATGAGTGGTTCCGATACGCACAAGCGCTGTCTACCCTCACCGTCTTTCCTGGTTGTATTCGAATAGAGCTACCGAAAAGGGTTGACTACTAATCTTTTACCATGTATGTGCTTATATACTTATGACGAATCGGTGTCTATCAATCGACCTGTCGCTCGATAAATGAGAACTCATTCGCATTTGTGTTTTTCGAACCTGTTGATTCGACACACAATTTATGCTCATTCAAACCATAAAAATTTAAACTTATCATGAATTCTTTGAGACACTGATTTTGTGGCTCAAATGGAATAACAGAGCTATTGTTTAGCTCATGGATTATGTTTTGGATCATGCTTTCCCATTTGAATAATGGTTATCTTTTGGATTATGGTTTGTTTACATTGATTATGTTTCTCGAAATAATTTAAAGTTTTTTCCTTGTGAAAGTAATCAATACATGTGACCGACTTTAAATTATTTTTACTTTGAGGCATGTAATTGGGTATATTGATAGTATGGTTGATTGTGGTATCCATATACACTTTCATAAAACATGAAGACTACTTTATCAACATTACGCCTCAAAATAGCTTCATTGACAACTATTTCGGCCACGTCGACCCTTGGCTTTGGTATAGCCCAATATATGTTGTTAAATGGTACTATTTTAACCATAGATGAAGCCTTATATTCTCCAAGTTCCAGTCGTAACTTGTTGAGTTTTAAGGATATTCGAGAAAATATGTGTCATCTCGAAACTGCTCGAGAAAATAGTATTGAATACATGTACATTACCTCCGATCAATACGACCAAAAGCGTACATTGGAGAAGTTGAGATGTTTGTCAAATGGTTTGTGCCTCACTATGATAAACCATTGAAAGCAATCTAATTATTCGTCGAGCCCCCGTTGATGAGGGAACTTATATTATATGGCATGACCGGCTGGGACACCAGGGTCAATATACGATGTTTTGAACTATGAATGTATCCTATGTGCGTCAAGATATAACTTTGTGATTAATCCGAGAAGCCTATGCCAAATATGCTCGATTGTAAAGACACATCTCAAACCACTTTATGTATAATCTACAAAAATTGATATCCTGTTTTCTTAAGAGAATTCATGGAGATATTTGTGGACCTATCCAACCAACATGCGGGCCATTTAAAAATTTTCATGATGTTGGTTGACGAATCAACAAGATGGTCACACGTAACTTTGTTCTCCACAATGAATGAAACATTTCCTAAACTCCTACCCCATATCATTAAGTTGAGGGCTAATCATCCGAATTATCCAATAAAGTCAATTAAGACTTGATAATGTCGGTGAATTTACATCAAAAAATGTTCAATGATTATTGCATAACATTGGGCTTTGATATTGAACACCCTGTTGTGTACGTTCATTCTCAAATTAATCGTGCGGAAGCGTTTATGAAACAAATACAAATAATTGCAAGAACTTTGGTTATGCGCACCAAAACGCCCCATTTTTATATATGGTTATACGATATTGCACAATGATGCATTGGTCCGTCTGTGTCCCATGGGCACCCAATAACTTTCTGCGTACCAGCTGGTAACTGTAATGAGCCCGACGTCTCATATTTATGCGTGTTTGGGTGCTTGGTCAATGTTCCCATTGAACTTCCAAAGCGTTCGAAATTTGGACCTCAGAAACGACAAGGAATATATGTTAATTATTATTACCCATCCATCATACTCTATTTAGAGCCCTTGACAGGCGATCTCTTTAACGCTATAAATGCGTATTGTGACTTTGATGAGACAATCTTCTCGTCGTTAGGTGCACGTTCACGTTGATAAGGAACGATGTGAAAGAACGTGGCATGTACCCAATTTGTCTCATATGGATCCCCCGACTGCACATAGTGATAAATATATGCAAAGAGTTCTAAGTCTACAAAATGTTGCTAATCAGCTACCAGGCACATTTAATGACTTAGCAAATGTCACGAAATCAAATATACCTGCTGCAAATGTGCATGCAAGGATAGACGTCCATGTGAGACGCCATGTTCCGTTTGAACATGTTGCATCGGTCGAACCCACCGTGAAAAGGACGATACTGTTGGCTGTCCAGTCCGCCGCTCTTCCTAATAAAAGAGGAAGACCGGTTCGGTTCCAAGGATGTTCTGCCTCAAAGGAGGAGAAATTTTGTTGTATACGTTTTGCCACACGAGATCATTAAGGATCACGGGAGTGTATTGGACAAGCGTGTTCCTGATGAAACACTAATTTCTCATCATCCCCATAATCTTCAAGTATATGTCGAGTATGCTAGCTTTGACGATATTTTGAAGCAAAACGAGACTGTCATCGATGATTTGCTCATATACGCAGTGGCCACTGACATTATGAGCAATGATGGCATGGAATCATGTACTATTGTTGAGTACATTGAACTAGTCTTAAAGGAAACATGCAATCTAGGTAAAATTGGATTCCTTACCGAAAGGAAGAGTGTTTGGACCTGTTGCTCCAACACCACCTAAAGTTTAACCATTTGGTTGTAAATCAGTATTCGTAAGGAAGCGTAAAGAGAATAATGAGATTGTAAGATACAAAGCTCGCCTCATGGCGCTAGGCTTCTCTTAAACGCCCTGGTATTGATTACGAGGAGATGTATTCTCCCGTAATGGACGTTTAAACGTTCCACTACTTAATCAGTTTCGTAGTTTCCGAAAAAACTGAATATGCAGCTTATGGATGTGGTCACAACCTATCTCTATGGGGATCATGACACAGAGATACACATGAAAGTCCCTGATGGACTCAAGTTTCCTGAATCAAGTAGTTCTAGACCACGGAACATGTTCTCGATATGACTGAGACGATCGCTTTATGGATTAAAACAATTCAGACGGATGTGGTATAACCGTCTAAGTGAGTACTTGATCAGACTGGGATATTTGAATATTTGGATATGCCCATGCGTGTTTATAAAGATATCCACTTCAAGATATGTTATTATCACAGTCTATGTATATGATTTGAATCTCATAGGATCCTCGAAAGAGTTGTTTGAAACTGCTGAAATCCTGGAAAAGGAATTCGAGATGACAGATCTTGGGAAAACACGGCATTGGATCGGCATACAGATCGAGCACCGTAAAGATGAGGTTTTTAATTTAACAAGAGAATTACACTTAAAAGGTGTTAAGACGCTTTAGTTACCATGACGCAAAACCTAAATCTACTCCCATGGTCATTCATTCCTTAAACATTAAAAGGGACTCATTCCATCCAAATGAGGATGATGAAAAAATAATGAGCCATGAATGTTCATATCTCGGTGCCATAAGCGCAATATGGTACTTCACCCAATGTACTAGACTGGACATCTTCTTTATTGTGATATGCATGATTAGGCATAGCAATGCGCCAACACGCCACCATTGAAATGGTATTAAAGACATTTCCGTTACTTTAAAGATAGTACGGATATGGGCTTATTCTATCCCTGCGTGTCATCTAGTGGATCAAGTGTGATTGATACTCGAGATAACGCGACCCTTATCGGCGATGCCGATGCAGTTCACTTATCAGACCTTCATAAGGGACGTTCCCAATCTGGTTATGTCTTTACCATAGGGAATGTGGCGACATCCTAGAGTTCTTGTAGATAAACTCTAGTTGATACTTCGAAAAAATCACTCCGAACTACTCTCCGACTAGAGAGTGTGTATGGCTTTAAGATGTAAGAGGCCATATTCGAAGTAAATGTGGTTTGGATTATGATCATGGTTAACCATAACACCGTTGTTATCGATCAATTGAAACATGGTTATATCAAAACAGGATAACACCAAACACATCTCGCCGAAATTGTTCTTTACACATGAACAACAAGCATTTCAAAAGATTGAAGTGCAACATATTGTATGAAATAAGAATCATGCAGACTTGTTCACCAAGTCACTGCCAAAGTATTCTTTCCAAAACATGTCAAAGCTATTTGACTTAGAAAAGTCTTTGAGCTACCTAAATGACATATATCATGCACCCAGTTGTGTGCGCATAATGATTGCATCATGATGTATGCCTTGCACCCTATTGAGTGTATATAATGATTGCATCATGGCGTATGCTTTGCACCTTGTTGAGTGTGGATAATGATTGCATCCTGACGTATGTTTTGCACCTTGTTGAGTGTGGATAATGATTGCATCCTGACGTATGTTTTGCACCATGTTGAGTGAGAAAAATAATTGCATCCTGATGTATGATTTGCACCCTGTTGAGTGCATGTGAGGGGGAGCATCCCGACGAATGCTTATGTATTCTTTTTTCCTTTAGTTCAAGGGTTTTGTCCCATTGGGTTTACCTTGACAAAGTTTTTAATGAGACATTAACAGTACCTCATTCTCACTAAGAATTGTTGAATTCGGGGGGGGGGGGGGGGGGGGGGGAGTATCCAGTTGAATACTTATTAACAATTGTGCACTCTTTTATCCTTCGTTAGAGTTTTTGTCCCACTGGGTTTTCTCTAAACACGGTTTTAATGAGGCATACTATATATGGTTCTTTCCATCGCTCAAGACATCCAAATAGTACTCTTTTGTCCTTCGACTAGAGTTTTTTTTCCCAAGGGGTTTTCTCTGACAAGGTTTTAACGAGATGAATGTTTCATGGATTGTCTAAAGATACAAGGCGAAGCTCAAGACATCCAGATCGTACTCTTTTGTCCTTCGATTGGAGTTTTTGTCCCAAAGGGTTTTCTCCGACAAGGTTTTTAATGAGGTGAATGTTTGATGGATTGTCTGAAGATACAAGACGAAGTACATACAGTCTAACATAAATCTAAGCAACCAAGGGGGAGTATTGTAACTCATTTAGACTCTTTGCTTGCTCACATTTAATATATTTATGTCATGACTCTTAGTTTACAACCTCATAAGTCTATATAAAGAGGTTGTATTGTATCTTGTATCAGTGGTAGCTAGAGTTCGTGATGGTCTAAATTAAATTACTATATGAAAACATTATAAAATTATTTCAGTTTATAAGTTAACAACAAAGAAAAAGAAAAGACCAAAATCCAAATGTGAACCGCGAAAAATAAAAATAAAATATTAGCCCCGCAATTTCTATTTATTTATAGAAAACACACCAAAACAACTCCATACTTGCAACCATACCTTCTCTATCACACACGTAATATTCGTTTCCTCTCACTAAAATTTTAGCATTCCCCAAGAAGCTACTTGCCGGAGCTACTTTCAATCCACCGCCGGTAACCAAATTCAAATAAATGGGAAAAGCATCAAAATTTTTCAAAGCACTTCTGGGATTTAAAACCACTGACCTACCACCGTCTCGTTCACAGCCTAATAAGCAATTAAAACGCCGATGGAGTTTTGTAAAATCTCGCAGAGGGAATTCCTGCACACCACGCATTCGCGAAACTTCCAATTCACTCGATGGGAACTCATTCAATCGTGATCGTAATCGCGGTGATAATGAAGATTCGAACAAGCATGCGGTTGCGCTTGCTGCGGCTACAGCTGCAGTAGTTGATGCAGCGGTAGCGGCGGCTCAGGCGGCGGCGGAGGTGGTACGGATAACCAGCAGAACCACCAACGGCTACGGTGTTCGCGATGAATTGGCTGCCGTTAAAATCCAGTCATGTTTCCGAGCTTATCTGGTGCGTAGGATTCGACTTATTTGTTCAATTCCAATATTTGACATTAATTTCGCTACATTCACAATCTTAATTTGTTCTCAAAAACTTTTAATATTTTGAGGGTATTGCTGTCATTTAGCCTGTATAGCTTCTAAAACGTTTTCTATGTTTTATGGAGTGAGTTTAAATAATAAACAAGTAAGATCCAAAATTGTTAAAAAAAAATCTTTTTAAATATTTCTAGAGTAGGCCACGTGCTACCTATGCCACCTCACCAAAAAAATTTGATAAATTTCATCCGGTCGTACAAAAAAAAATGCTCTGATCGTAAACCAGCCACACGCAAAATGATTTGGTCGAAAAAAAAACATTCTTGTCACATAAAAGACATCAAGTCACAGTTTATTTTGTGAAAGTCAAGTCACACAAATTTATTTTAAAAGATATATTATTTTAGTCTAATTTGATAATTAATGGACTGTAAACTATGTGTTAATAGTTACTCCTTCTATTATGTGGTTTATATTATATGCATTTTCATGATGGATTGATAAGTCACTGCATTAGCCATTCATACTAACGATATATATTTATTTTAGTTTTTTGAACCCTGCAAATTATTTATTTTATACATAATAGTCAGACCTCACAAATTTCTTCACTTCTTTCTTTGGTTAACCAAATCTAGAAATGGAAGTTTCCAATAGGTAACAAATTGGTGTCGGTTTACTTAAGGGAACTCAAGGTGTACTCTTGGTAACCATTGGCTCTCCTAGTAGTTCTTCATTGTGTTTGGTTTCATAATTAGATTTGTTTCAAAGTTATGATTAATATTTGATAAAAATTGGCGTTTTCAAAATTAATAGATATAGACATATCATGTATGAATTATTGAAAGACATGATAATTAGAGATATGTCCCATGAATTTAATGCGTATTGTTTTATTAAGGTGGGAGGCAGGTACGTTGTCATGGTCTTGTACTAAAATTGACACCCCGTTAACCACCTGTCCACCTTTAACTTACTATCGTCACTTTCATTTTCTAGTTTTATTAATATACGACAACAATAACGATTCTTTTAGATGAAGAGTATGAGCTTATGAATGAAGTAAGATGTGAACAATTATACATCTATTATGAAATAGAGACTAGAAAGATTGTTTGGTTTTATTAATATCCCACAATTAAATGCACAAATACTTGGTATATATTGATGCGATATCTGTATAACTAATTCTAACAACTTGACAGGAACAAATAGATTGGTTAATGCATCAACCATTAAAACGTAAGTAACACGATAGAGTATATGTAGGTAACCCATGTGCAAACTTCATTTGTCCATTATTTCTACTTTTAGAAATTGTTTTAATTGTAGCATTATTACCAAACTTAAGTTACAACATATTATGTTGTGAAGATACATTTTTTGCGTTTCGGGAATCATTATACATAAATACAACCCGGTATTTGTGAAGAATAAAAGAATGAGGCATAATATTTACCGTTTGTTTTTAGTTGGGAGACGACTATTAGTAGTACTTCATCCGATTCAAAATAAGTGATACATTTTAGATTTTACGGATTTTGCGGCAAAAGTTTATAATGATGGTTAAATTAGATTAATTGAATGATTAGTGGGAAATGGGTCCCACACTTTTTGAATAAAGTGGAGTTAATGATGTTTAAAAGTGAAAGTAAGGGTAAATGAGTCTTTTCACTTTGTTAAAGTAGATAGTTAGTGGGTGTGTGTCCCACAATTTTTTGCCAAATAAGGTAATTTTTCAAAGTGTATCACTTATTTTGATACACCTCAAAAAGGAAAGAGGAAGTATATTTGGTTTCACTTTTTATTTTGTCTATTTTGTCTGATTTAAAATTTAAATTGTGTCACTACAATTATTAAGATAAATAAAAAAAATAAGTACAAAGATAGTTGTTACTATAATTATCATTCTACTATAAAAATTTTAAAATATTTTTATAATACAATATTACAATTATATTATGAAATTGTAAAATTTTAAATGATTAATTTTTAATTTAATTTGTGAATTGTAGGCAAGGAGAGCACTGAGGGCGTTGAAAGCATTGGTGCGACTGCAAGCGGTGGTGAGAGGTCACATTCTGAGGAAACAAACGGCAGATATGATGCGCCGTTTGCAGGCGTTAATACGGGCTCAAGCACGTGCACGCGCCGTGCGGTCCCAAATCTCTGATTCAAAAAACAAACCGTCCTCTCATTTTCACCATCATGTAAGCCCTTTTTTACCTCTATATTTTTAAATTTGAATTTCAATAGTAGAATTCAAGTTTGAAGTTGATCAAGTCAAACTTTTTTGAAATTTTAGACTTCAATAATTTACGAGTTGATTTCAAGTTTATAAGATCTCGATTAAAATTATATCCGCAATGTGACGTTAAAGTTTAATGAGATATCTTATGTTGCTGCAGGGGCCTCCAACTCCCGAAAAATTCGAACATTCTCCACATACTAAACACGATCATCGTTCCATATCGAAGGTAAATTGTACTATGCATAAAGAGAAAAATGATCACCGAAAAAGGTCGATAATTGAAAAACCTAACACAAAACTAAGAATTTTATTAATTTTACAAAGTTCAATGGTAGATGTTATGCGTTCTAGTTTACTATAGTTTATAATACAACATTTTGAAATTAACCCAACTATCGAATACAGAGCAAGGGTTCAAAATCTTATGCCCGAAGCATAATGAATCAAGAAAGAACGTTCCTTGACGGCTCAACTGACCACGAAACCGACAAAATCGTTGAAGTAGACACCGGGGGACACCATACAATGGCTAGGTCTAGAAATCTCTTTCAACCAGACCAATTTAGTTTCCGGTACAGTCAAAGTTTGACCACTTCAAGAGGGTCAACATTTCAACCAACAACCTCAAGCCCTTGTGCATCTTGTGAAGTGAATTCTTTTGAGGATTTAACGAAAGGTGGCGTTTCTACGCCTATTAATAGTGATGGTCCGAGAAGCTGCATTAGCGGGTACTCGGACCACCCAAACTATATGGCTAACACCGAGTCATCACGGGCTAAAGTTAGGTCTCTAAGTGCTCCAAGACTAAGGACTCAACTCGAGACTCTAAATGCAACAAAAAGGGATTCTGGTTACAAAAATGGGTCGGGTATGCAACGGGCTCCAACAATGCGGGATGGTTTTGCTAAGAAGGGTTATCCTGGGTCAGGTCGACTTGATCGGCTTGGGATGCCGGTCTATGATACAGAGGAAAGTGAATTCTGTCTTAGTTATTGGAACTGATCGTTTTTAAAAAAAAAGGTGATTTGTACACGAAAATAATTATTTTATAGACAAACTATAATATACTCCATGGTAGGTGTTTTTGTAATGTTGTTATGTTGACTTTGACTTTGATAATGTACCTTATTGTACAAAGTTGAATTTTCGTGTATAAATCACCTTTTTAGAAAGTGACGATAATTAAGAGATTTTAGCCACTCATTTCATCAAATCAGCCAAGAATTAAAATGAAAAAATGCACGGTAGTTTTTTTTTATCGAAGTTCTAGGGTCAAAAAAAGGTTTGACATGTATCTTGCATTCTTCAATGCATCATATTTAAAAGTTTAATGCATCAGTGTTAAATTTAATACATCACACTGTTATACTATATTTTAGCTGTCTACTAAAATCCAAACAAAAACTTGTTAGGAAAAAGCAAAAATCGCAGATTTGTAGTTTGTATTCAACAAAAAAAAAAAAACATCCACCTAAGAATTCAATACCCTTTTAACTTCAGAATTTACCTAAAAAATGTTTGTTGTAATTTTGGTTCCTTACAGTAAGATATTATACCAATGATGAACCAGTCTGCATTTTATTCTCAGCTTTGCAATGCACCATCATATGGGTTCAACTTCAACGGTTTATTATGTTCTGCACACAATAAACCAATATTAAATCAAGGCGTTTAGACTCCCTAATTGTGACCGGATTAATTAAAAAGAGACAAAAAAACTCACTAATTAAACTAAATCAAAAAAGTTAAAACTCAGCATCCAGTGCCCATATTCACATTTGAGGATGGAGTCATATAACTCGAGTTGGATTCCTTAACCATGGTTGGGTCACATTCTGAGTTAAGCATATAATCCAAACGTCTTCCTAACGACGGCTGAGATCTATGATCTGAACTTTGCTTCTCGTTTTCTGATCCAACGGTCTTGATTTCTTCACTGTTATCATTCGGTGTACATGAACAGGAATGGTCAACATTATTGGCATGGTCAACACTACTTGCTCCAGATTTGGTCAACAAAGATTCTGGACTACTGTTGCTAAATGAGATGCTTAGTGTAAGACCAGGGGGTGTTTCGCATCTAAAACTGTTTTCTGAAATTGGGGATTCAGCATTTTCTGCATTGCTAAATCCAAATGTAGATAAACTTAAAAATGAAGAACCGAGTTTTAAATCATCAATTTTATGCCTTTTTGGATCAAAACATGCTGATGGTTGTTTAAAGTTGTAACCTTTTGCAAACTTAGCAAACCCTAAAGAATCACCAGTTCCTAGAGCCAAGTTGGTGGAACAAGCATTTTTTGAACCAATTTCTTGACTTAATAACTTATTTTGACCAGTTTTTGGTGACGGTTTTGTGTCTTGGTTTTTTGTTTGAATAGTTTCTTGAAAGACGTTAGTTGGTTGAACTGGAGGCATGTTTAAATCAAATGGTTGATCTGGAGGCATGTTTAAATCCAATCTCCTCTTCAAAGAGCAATTCCAATGGTTTTTAATTGCATTGTCAGTCCTATAAATGCAAAAAAATTACTTGTAGTTTGCAAAAAAATATTTCAGTAAGAATCTTTTCTTAATTAAATAATTTAGGAGGTTTTATGCATTACAGCTACACTTTGGGAGACTTTCGACTCGTTTGCTATCAAGTAATTTTTTGTTTTACATGTTATATATAACCTGAATCAACCCATTCACAAGTAAATGGGTAGAAATTGTCATCAATAACAGTAACTATTCAACTTACATATACGCAAATGTATTTTGTAAAAAAAAGGTTTATAAAAAAGTGTTTTAAAGCATACCTTCCAGGTAAAAATCTGGCAATTTCTGCCCATTTATTCCCATAAATACGGTGGTAATATGTAAGTGTTGATTCTTCCTCTTTAGTCCATGCTTCTTTCTTTATAGCTGGATCCAGATGATTGTGCCACCTGTCAAAACATGACTTAAATATCTGGTGATTATGAAGAAATCACACAAACATCAGTTACCTCTCACGACATTGCTTGCCAATTCGACCAGGTAAATCCTTTGCAATAAGTGACCATTTCATACAACCATGTGCCTTAACCAGCTTTATAATATGATCATCTTCCTGCATAGAAATTAGAAATAAAATAAATAAATAAACTAGAAATATTAGCAAAATAGATAGTCAAAACTCAAAATATACCTCTTTTGTCCATGGCCCTTTAATAATTTCAGGATTAAGAACTTTTTGCCAACGATGTAAACATTGAACATCTGTCCGGCCTGGAATACTTTCGGCTTCACAAACCAAAAATAATATATTATTAATTTAAACATATTGCTATTATCATACAAAAGATTTTAATTTTATGTTGTGTAATTTACAAAATAAAGAGAAGGTAAAATGACTGCATCATGGCAAGCTCACCTACTTTCTTCCAGTTTCTCCCATTGTACCTCTTCACTACCTCCGTTAACAGATTATCCTGAAACAGAGAAAAAAAATGTGGAAGAATAAATTTTCTAATTCCAATTTACTGTAGCTCAAAGGTTCAAAAAATTAAACTGTTTGTCTGCCACTATTTATCATGTCACATCAAGTTGTGAAATGTAATATATATAATAGCTGCAACATAAACCAAGACAAATGTGTATTTAAAGTTTAAACTGCAATTAGAACATATAGCTGCCCACTTACCTCTTCATCTGTCCAGCCTGCCTGTGATGAACGTTTAGTTTGATTAATGCTCCTACAACCAAAAGACATACACTCATAAGAAACACATATCACTAATTATTTCATTTTATTCCTTTTCAAATGAGTTACAGGAATTGGCCAAACTACTGCCATTGAGTTAATTCATCAAATTACTTTTGTCTTTCTGAATTTGCATAAACTTAGTAAAACTATGAATAAGCTCAAAGTCAATACAGTACAGCAATAAGGTTTAGTGAGAGCAACCTATAAAGCTTACCCAAAACTATCACCAGATCCTGGTGTGTTAGCAACACAACTACTATCAGAAATTGATGAACTCGATGTGAATCCAACCTCTTTAGTCAAGTCATGATTATTTCGTTCCCTTTTTGCTCCAACCATCACATCAATCATCCCAATTGAATTTTGCTTGACCTACAAACGCAAAATTACAATCAGAACACCATAAAAAGATCACAAAACAACAAGAATCAACAAAACAATACACATGCAGTACTTCCGAATTCGTCAATAACGAAGAAACAAAGCTTGATATGGATTAAATCGCTAATTAGAAATCAGTTCACGAGAATACCGACCATAAATCATACATCTATTCTCAGCATTCAGTAAAAGCCAAATAAGAAACATGAAAATTGCTTCGATTTCGTAAAATAAACATCAATTCAAACCGTTGCCCTTGCTTTCAGCACTGCTATGTAAAACTCATTGCAACCGATTGATCGATTAAATACATATAAATTTAAAACAATTAAAGACTATTGAGCGTTGAATTATAGGGGTTTTCGATAGATATAGACCTGCATTGAGGTTTGTAACCGTCAAATGTGCTACAAAATTTGAAGAAACAGAGAAAAAAAAACTGTGTTTGTGGATACAGTAAGAAGTGCGAAATGATAGGCATTGAATTTTTTTTGAAAACGTAACCTACCTTTGCTAGGGTTTACCGAAGATTTAGGGGGGGAGAGATCTGAGGAAAGATACATACAGAAAGCCAGATTCGGATGATTATGAAGTAGCGGGAAAGTGAGGAGAGAGAGGGAGATTTTAGAGAGAGAAATTAATTTAAGCATTTAAAGCGTAGGATTTCGCGGATTTGTTGATGAAATAAGAGATGTTATTACTTTATAGCTAGGGGTGGCAATTGCTGACCCGACACGAAACCCGACCTGAAACCGATACGAAAATAAACAGGTTTGGGTTGAGGTAAAAAATAATTGGGTCAGTCTCGGGTTGAGTCAGCTGACCCGTTTATTAAACAGGTTAGGTTCGGGTCAATGATAATTTAAATGGGTCGACCCGCCAACCCGTTTAATTATTAAAATATATTTTAAAAAACATATATATTTATACTTGATTTATAGTTTACTAGTTAAAACGTAATTAATAGTTAGATAAAAATTAAAAATGTTACTTAGGAATTTGATGCTTAGCATTTTGTTATGAATTTGTGTAATAATAACAGCATTTTGACCCGTTTGACCCGTTTAACTTATTTGACCTGATAACCTGTTTAATCTGTCTTATTAAATGGGTTATATGGGTTAGGTTTGGGTTGAAGTTAAACAGGTTAGGGTTGAGATATCTGACCCGTTTATATAAACAGGTCGGTTTCGGGTTGAACGTTTCTGACCCGTCAACCCGCGAACCCGAACCCGTCAACCCGAACCCGACCTGAATTGCCACCCCTACTTTATACACTTCCTCCGTTTTAAAAACCAATTTTTTATTTTTAACAAATTTAAAATAAATTTTACTTTTAAATATCATTAAATCCGCATTAATCAACATATGTGAGATTCATCTTCCACTAACTATCAAATTTAATTTAATTAATCTT
The DNA here is from genome assembly GCA_963853835.1 of Calendula officinalis. Classification (NCBI taxonomy): domain Eukaryota; kingdom Viridiplantae; phylum Streptophyta; class Magnoliopsida; order Asterales; family Asteraceae; genus Calendula; species Calendula officinalis. The sequence continues at coordinate 65,995,412 of OY970823.1, read as the reverse complement.
CAATATCATATCTTGTCTAAAAAACCGTGAACATTAATTTGTATCACTTATTTGAGACGGAGGAAGTATTTAATTAAATACTGAAAATTAAACAATATAATTAATTGATTGTACATTTGTAAATGTGAATCATTTTATAATTATTATGAAAATTAAGTAGTAAAATCTATTGAGAAAAAAGAAAATAATTATTCATAGAATAACTGTAACTTAAAAATTGATAAGATTTATAGTATTCTTTTTTGTTTTAGAAAGAGTCATGTGAGGTTAAGTTTTAATAAAACTACTAATTAGAATCTCTTTTTATTTATTCATTTTCCTTTTTCCTATTTAAACTTTTATTTTACTCTATTTCCCATTAAGAATTTCTTTTCTTTTAATATATATCTATATTTTTCTTGATTTGAAAATTTTATACTTATCTTCTTATTTGATTACACATATATTTTTAACTAGTGATATAGTCCGCATATCTATATATGAACACTTAAAAAAAATACTTCAACTTTATAACAAATTTAAATACGAATTTAGATTAATAATACAAACTTTACATATGAAATCTACCACTATAAAAAGTTGTATTCACTTTTTATACTGTTAATTTATAGAATTTTTTTTCTCGAATTAACTGACACGCATAATTTGATTTTGACTTATTCAATTATACTTTATTCAAACTAAAATGGGTTTAATTTGATTAACGATTTGACTTTAATATAAAATCTCGCTCAAGAACCTAACTAATTAGCATTCCAAAGTTTTGTCCACCTTTAAATATTTTCATGCTACCGCCCCTGTTCATAATTATCCATGTGATCTTTCATTTTTTGAAGTTTTGTCATTCATTTTTTTTTTCTTCATTTTAGTCATTAGACTAATCATAATCTATGAAAACTTTGTGGAAAATACTGCACTTATATGCCTAACTTATGGCACTCTACCACTATATAAACACCCTAAATCAAAGCCTCTTGAACCCACACGGCCACAAAGTGCACCAAAACATAAATACCAAATATGACATATGTTTTTTTTTTTGAAACGGCAAATATATATATAAGAACTCCGAGCTAAGCAAGACACTTAGACGGAAAACATAGTGCAAGTATAATTACAAGATAGATAAAAAAGGGGAAATTCCCCAATCAACCAAATTACAACAAAATTTACTCCTATGTTTCAACCACAAGTGAGGAGTCGATACAATATCATCCGCAATACTCGAGTAAGACTTGTGCAAATTGTTGAAAACACCTCATTTCTCGCCTTCCAAGTGCACCAAAGTAGGCATTGGATTATTGTTGTAAGGATCTTTCTTTTTTTGATGCAGTTGTCCCAACCTTCACCGAATTCTATGAGTTCCGGTACCGAATGAAAAATAGGTGGTGCAATTCCGCACCAGTTAAAAATCCACGAGATAACGTTCAAAACACGGGGGCAGCGTAGAAAAACGTGTTCAATATCCTCTTCACCGGTGTTGCATACTTTACAAGTAGTGGAGTCGATATTGATACCTCTAATACTCAAACTTTTTGCAACCGGTATTCGACCCAAACCTACTCTCCAAACGAAGCAATTAACTTTAAGAGGAACAATACACGACCAAGGCATGTTGACGTACCCATAGGTGGTTAATTTTTTATCGATCCACAGTCGAATTTTATGAACTTCGAATAACCCGTCGTTTGAGATCTTGCAAAACAGTTTGTCAGGCATGTTTGACAGTCGAATATTATTAATAACGTGCAACATTGACGTGAATTCGTTGACGGTAGTAGGGCTGTTAAAGCCTTGTTTCCAATCCCACCTATACCCGCCAGTGATAATTCGATCGGATACCACACAAGACTTGTTTTTTTCTATTTTGTACAAGTTTGGGAACCTTAATTGCAATGGGCAGTCACCGAACCAACAATCTTTCCAAAATAAGAATGACATACCAGAACCAATACGAAGTGAAAACGCGTCCGGAAAGATATAATTCAATTTTGAGAGCTCTGGTACAACCCGTGAGATGTTGCGCCAAACCCCGATAGAGTTACAAGATGCCATGATGTGGACCGGTTTGCATTTCAAATTATGAATTGCCGTAATGACCTTCTTCCATATGCTCGGTTTACCATCCCTAAGTCTCCACCACCATTTAGCCAATAAAGCAAAATTTTGTGCTTTTAGTGATCCGATACCTAAATATGACATATGTTAAAATCATTTAATTTCGTTCACCGTTCTCTCGATCTTTTGCTTCTCTTTCACTCAGGGACCCAAATTCGATGTCATAAACCGATGTCATAAACCAATGTCCAAACACCGTATGGGCCGCTGCTAGGGATGGCAATTAACATCCGCCCCGATAATCATCCACCCGATCCGCTCCATCGGTGGTGGATATGGATGAAGTAAAATAGGTGAATATCGGATATGGAGTGGATATGGATGTTTATTGGAGCGGATATGGATGACGATTTTCAATCCATGGATTAATCCACTTAACCCGAAGTTAAATTTTTGTAATATCCCAAAACCCGGCCTAGTAGTTTATTGACCTTAAGGTATCTTATTAAATGATTATCTGATTAAATGCTTAGTTAATTTAATTAGCCTGCTGTCCTTTGCGGTATTTTAACCAAGGGGTTAAAATACCCGACTTGTGAATTATTTGGAATGAAAGCATGATTTTTATATATTTGGATTCCTTGTTAAATATCGTTTCCAAAAATGTTTTCGTTTTGAAAATTGGAGTCCGTTTGCTATTTTAAATAAATTAATTTCGAAAGGGACTTTTCAGACATATACTGATAATTAAAACAAAAGCCACAAAGGGGTCCCACCCCCTTGTGTTGGCCGGTCAAGAGAGAGGGAGGGAGAAGCCCTCCTTTTCTTCCTTGTCTTATTTGTTCAAACATTATCTTCTTTCACTATTTCATTGCTCAAGTTTCTCTCCATCTTTTTGTGCTTGCTTTGAGCTTGTTCTTGACAAATCCTTGTGCTAGGACCCGAAATCTACCCTAGTGTTGGTAGAGAAGAAGTCTAGAAGTAAGCTACACCTTCTCCCTTACTTGTTCATGTTGTTCTTGAACTTTGTTATGAACTAGGGTTTGTGATCTTGAGTGTTTTATGGATGAATCATGAAATGGATGTTGTTTTATGTGTTTATGCAAGCTTTTACATCTTTTGTATGGTTGTTTGTTGAAGGAATACAAGATTTGGTGAAAATCACCTTCAACCTCCATTAATGGTGGAAGTTGAAGGTGTGTTTTGACAAATCTTGGATTTCTTGAGTTATGGTTGGATAGAATTGTTTATTAGGTTGTGAAATCATGTTTGTTAAGTTATGGATGTTAAAAACCTAGTATTGATCAATTGGTGAAGTAGTGTAACTAGTGTTTGGATGATTTTGTCAAAATGGTTAACTAGTGATCTTGGAAGTATCATACTTGGATTTGTGATGGTTATGATCTTGATGGAATTGTTAGATGATTGTGAATTGCTAGTTAAAGATTAAATTGCTAGTTAATGGAAAGGTGGAAGTGTTTGGATCATGTTCGGGTTTTTGGCCCGTTTGGGTCAACTAGTTGTGAATACTTGCTAAATGGTCAAAATGGTCAATTTTATTGATGATGGACTTGTGCTAGTTGTAAATGTCATAAAATGGGTATTTTATGAGTCTTATGTAGTTAATTGTTGAAATTGATGATTTTGACAATTCGGTGGATTATCACTAACTCGGTATGTTGTTGACAGGAATCGGGAAGGATACTCAGTGATACTAGCTCACTGAGTTAAGGAATCGAAGGTTGAAAGGTGAGTGGATCTAACTTACAACTCGGGTTTCGGTTTATTCCGTTTGGAAATTGGCATACTTGTGAAAATGCTTGAATTGAGCAGGTCTGGGGAAGATAGCGCCGCTATCTATAGATAGCGACGCTATCTATGTAGTTGCAGAAAATTATCAAAAAACAGAAAGTCGAAATCGCGAAGGTTCAAGAAATAGCGACGCGATTTCTCTGGAGATAGCGTCGCTATCTCCTAGATAGCGACGCGATTTCTGGGTTATGCAGCTTTGGGTTTTGTTTAGCTTGTTTGTTGTTATGTATGCCTAGTGTTAGGGAATACCATACATGTCTAGGTGCACCATCGGGATGAGGTCAGTGTCGGATGGATAACGGCTGGGCACAGTGTATCGACTAATAGGGTATCCGACCTTACCTGTATATGTTACAGTGTTAAGGGGAGGGAGTTGCCCTGGGTGTTGGATGCAAAATGCTATCGGTTACCGTGGTTTTGGCCGACCATGGTTTAAGGCCCGCAAAGCCGACGATCCTCTCAAATAAGTGATTACCCAAACCGGAGATGTTTTTATAACTTCCGCGTTTTAGTGACTACCAAACCGGAGATGTTCTTTAACTTGCGTGTTATAGAGTTTAGTGTAGTTGGTAGGGTTAGGAATTCTTTCACTTAGCTTTTGTGCTAATCCCTCCCTTATTGACACATTTCAGGTTGGATGGCTTGAACGGGTCGGGCTTGGACGGGAAGTTTGACCATGCTTAAATTATGTTTTGTAAATGAGCCGTGTCTAGTAATACCGTCTTTTAAATAACTTTGTCTGTAATATTTTGTGGGACCACGTTTTGTAAACTTAACTAACTAGATGCTTCCGTACTTAAACTAATACTTAATTGCCTTTATTAAAAAAAATGCGGTGTTACAATTTTTGTATCATAATTTTACATAGTTAATAATATACATCAAAACATTTTTCAGATTTGAAAAATTTATACATAACACAATATTAAAGATAACCAAATTTGTAAACATTATAGGTTATGCTCTAAGCTTTTAATTATATCAACTTATGTTTTTTTGTATCTATCAACATTTGAAGATTAGCGACAAACTATGTTATATGAATCGAATGTAGTATGTTCATAGTTATGTTTCTAGTTGTATCTTTTTTTGAAGAAATTATGTATATATACAACAAATGGGGAGGGTTCATGCGAGAAGCCTTTTTTTGCGAGAAGTGCGTGAACTAATCCTGACCACTCATCTATTTTAATTAGTTTTTTAATTAGAAAGGGTAATAAGGTCCTTTTAACATTCTTTTAATAAAAGCTATTAAATAAAAAAATCAATACAAAATATACTTTTCATATTATTGAAATCGGCAGACTCTTCATCGATGAACAGCCTAGAATGTTGAACAAATGATACATTTTCACCAGTGAATAATCATAATAATTAAGATAGCACAAATGAACAAATTTACAGAATATTAATAAAATTCATAATTAATTATGAACAAATTTTATAATTTTGGTTCACTTTACAGAATGAACAGATCTTCACAAAATGAATAAAACAACTAATCGTAATGTTCATAAACAATTGTGTTCACAAATATTCGTAATTAACACATTTGTTCACTAATATTGGTAATGAACACATTTGTTCACTAATATTCGTAACGAACAGATCCTTCGTGAACGAGTGTGTTCACTAATATTCATAAACATTCCAGCAGATCCTTTGTAAAGAATCACAAATCCTCTGGTTGCCGGCGACGAAATTAGATTTGGCCGCTGTTTTCGCTGAAATAGAGATGAAAGATGGGTTAGACAGAAAAGGTGGTGGTGAGGACGGAGGTAGTGAGGGCGCGTGCCGGCGGTGCGAGATCGGGCGGTTTCTGTTTCGGAAACATCTCTGTCGGAAGAAATTTATAGGCCACAAGAAGTTCCGGTTTCCGGTGGGTTCAACTGGTGTTGTTCACGGAGTGTGGGTTCAACAACGGGCTGTAGATTCATGGCCTTGACGATGAAGCAGACACGGTGGCGCCGTAAAAGTAAATAATGGTCGATTTCCTTAAGAAAGCTTTGGTCGTTTGTCGTCGACGCCATTCTTTGATCTTGCCGGAGTTGATCGATTGAGGAGGAGAGGTTGGCCAGGGTGCGGCGGTTTTTGTCATCTGTTCTTGCCTGGCATTTGAGGTTGGGAGGGTTGGTGCGCCGTTGAAGGTTGGGAATGCATTAGAAATGAGTTGAAACCCTAATATATTATCTTATTTAAGAATTTAAAGATGAATTAATATTAAGTTTACCGAATTACCCTTGCAGCCTTAAGTTTTAATCCTTTTCTTTCGTTCTATTTACAAAATTACCACCTCCCATCTTAACCATTAATTTGTTAATCTAAAGGCCAATATTGCTTCTCGCATTTCTCGCAAAAAAATTGCTTCTCGCATGAACCTTTGCCTACAACAAATATCGTAAATTTTTTTGGACATCCAACGGATGTCCATTTACCCGCTATAATCCAATGGATATGGATGGATGACACGATTTTAAACGGATATGGATATGGATATGGACGATATAAATCTTAATGGATATGGACGTGGATATGGCATCACCCGATCCACATCCGATCCATTGCCATCCCTAGCCGCTGCCTCCCCCGATGGAGGTAAACGGCTCAAAACTGGCCAAACTTGGCAAGTTACGGTGCAACCTGGAACAGCTAAAGCTCGTATATGGGGACGAACCGGTTGCACCTTTGATTCCAATGGAAGAGGAAAGTGTGCACAGGCGATTGCAACGGAATGCTCGAATATCAAGGTTATGGGGCCCCGCCCAACACTTTAGTCAAGTTGGCTCTTAATCAAGATAGCAACAATGACTTTGTTGACATATCGATTGTTTGATGGATTTAATATCCCGATGGGGTTTAGCCCGGTTGGTGTTTCGTGCAAGACTATGAGGTGTGCTGCTGATATCAATGGCAAGTGTCCTGACAGACTACGAACTCAAGGAGGATGCAACACGGTTTTTAAGACTGTTTAATATTGTTGTACCATTGAACGCGGTAGTTGTGGACCAACTGTGTATTTCAGGTTTTTTATAGATAGGTGTCCGGACGCTTATAGTTACCCTCAAGATGACCCGACTAGTCTGTTTACTTGCCCTGGGGGTACTAATTACAAAGTCTTGTTCTGTCCATGAACTCGATCTTATAGTATGCAAACTAGTAATCCTAGAATAAAGACGTCGGGTTTTACCTCATAGAATGTGGCTTCTCGGATCGTCTGAAACAAAATAAGGAAAGTTGTATCCATTATAGACCTTGTTCGTTCTTACATAAATTATGTAGTACGCAATAATATGTGATTGTTCCTAGCTAGATTACCGTCTATGAAATATTGAAACTTGTTTTGGTCAATTTTGATAATGGTTTGTTTACCGTTACCGCTTTAGCATCAAATTTGTTTTCTCTCTCCAAACTAAACCCATGATGAATTCACGATCAATTGTAATAAACTCATGACAAAAAAAAATTATTTTATTAATACATGTATTACATACCATACAGAAAAATGTATAAGTATGCCCAACACAACACGCAGTGACCTTCATTGGTTGCCTAAAACAACCAAATGCAAGGGGGAAAAAAGAGGTTTGGTCGCGGTCACAAATAATGAGGGGGGCGTGTCGCTACCAAGATCTGGTCGCCAATTATGGGCTTATGGCCTGTCATATGACCTAAAATGAAATTAAAAGGACTTTTTAGCAACTTTTTATTACATTTAAAATACTAGTCTATTTGAATTAGGAAAAATAGATGCCCTTAAAACTGATGGCCAGCCTAGCTGGTCTGAGGCACTGGGTTTATACCCATGTGGGCTGCAGGTCGTGAGTTCGAATCCCTTTGGGAACGTTGTATTAGCGTAATTTAACTCATACCTCATACGGGCACATATGGGGAATTTTCCTTGGAAATCCCTTTGGGAGTTGGGTTTGCCCGCTTATGCGGAGCTCGAACTCGGGGTGCTCGCTGAAATGTTTCCAAAAAAAAAAAAAAAGTCCCTTTTTATCGTTGACAAGATTACAATATTAAACACCGATTCTATTGTTTGTACAACATTCCGATCGGTCATACTTGTACTTAAAATTACAATTAAAATCTAAAACTTGGGTTTTCCCACTGACTAATACAAGGCGGTTCATTATTTTCACAACAAACACAGATAAAACAACATCCACATACTACTTAACTACTAATTCATAATCAAGTTTTAAATAAGATAATCAAAGTCAAATCACCAATTCACTGCCACTGAGAAACCCATTGAACATCACATTCACACCCCTCAGTTCACCTTTGGTGGTGTTTTGTTGACACTTGTTCCGACCCCATTATTCTGTTCCTGAAAATTAGCAGATGCTGGCTGACCATTAAACAGAATCTCATTTGTAAGTGTCTTGACTGCAAAGTCAAGGCACTGGTCAGTCCAATTATCATCTTCCGGAATGTCGTACGACAGCCGTCCATCATCATCAGCAGCTTGTTCTTCCAGATTGATTCCTGACCCTTGATTTTCTCCAACAGCTGTTACTCCATTATTCTCTGTGGGACCCACACTTGAAGAAATATTGCTGTTATCGGATTTGAGCCTTTTTGAAGATCGAGCAGGCGTGACAGTGGATCGGGATTCAGCACGCTTAGCAATCCTGCTTGATGACCTACCTCTCGCAGGGGCAGGTACGTCATTTTGTTCTTTTTCTGTCGAGTTTTCTCCTTCTTTGTCTGAATAATTAATATATATTAAAAAGAAGAAATTAGCATCCAAAAAATAAAGGTTTGAATCGTTTTTCATCCCGTACCTTCAAAGACTGGTTGTTTAGTTACCGATTTCACTTTTTGCACATCATGTGTATACACAAACTGTCGAAAAACATCAATATTAACTAAAGCAAAAATTAACATTTTTTATGCAGTAAAAAAAAAGTAACCAAAGAACTTACAACTTCATTTCCGTCTTTATCCTTAACTTTTGGTCTGATAGCACACAAGTTAACATCACCAGTCTCCAAATAGCGAAAAGCATCCACTTTAGAACGAAAAACGTACCCAGTCTCAGGGTCCACGTAAAACTGCATACATCCAATCCTCAATAACACATTTAATAATCAAATATTTAATAAAAAGAACAATAAAAAAAATAGTGATTATTGTACCGGATCACTTCTTTTGTGGGTTGCATATATCTTGGTCCTGATTTCTTTAGTCCATCCCGGTGGCAATCCTTCTGCTGGAGTTGTGATGATTTCCTAATGTAGTTTCATAAGTCAGGTTAAAGTCCATATTATATCAAACACGCTTAATGATATAATAATTATTAATTAAATATCTAATAAACATACTTCTTTAAACTCAGCGTTCTTGGTGGCGGATTTTTTCTTGTTGGATCTTTTGGGACGCCCAACACCAGCAGCTTCGGAGTTTGGGGAAGAATCAGATGCTTTAATTTCCTGAAGAATTGAGATACATATTGAGTAATATGTCAAAATTTTCTTGACCCGTTAACCAACCGACCCGACCCGACCCACACGACTACTGCAAAAGGTATTACTGAACATACTCTTGTCTTTCTGGAGTTGCTGTTACTGGAACCGCCACCTGCAAGATAGCTCAGCACTTGTGGCTTTGAATAAAACTTTTTTCCAGTTGCAGATTCCTGGTAAATCTGCAACACCACAACAATAACCACATTTTTCAGGTAAAATAAAATAAACATAACACGTGTAGCGATCAATAAAAAATACGGTTACCTTAAATTTCAATCCAGAACTTTTATAACTGACTTCCACAGTCCATCCTTCAGGTAGCCAATCAGTACCTCCATCTTTTGAGAAAGATCCTCCAGTTATAGAACGAGCCGAACTATCAGGCGTTGAAAATGATCCTCCAGTTACAGACCGAACAGGTCTCTGAGTCACCAAATCACTTTTTATTTTTTTTATTTTTTTTTATTTTTTTTATTTCGAAATGATCAAATTAACAACAAACATTTTACCTTGTTCTGAGCACCACTTTCAGAAGCATTTGGTAACGGTTCAGAAGTTGCAGTTTCTTTCGGTGGAGCTGTCGGAGTCAGAGGCTGAACACAAAGAGAATTTAGCAGAATTAATATCATATATTGATTATATTCCACAATAATGGAATAAATATATAATTAGGAAAATAATTTACAGAGTGGTCTTTATTAATATCCTTTTTCAGTGGTTTCATGATACAGTTCCTTATATCTCCAGAATCCAGATAACGCACAGCATCTTTTTGTGAGAGAAAAACAAAGTCACTCAACGGGTCTATGTAATACTGCATAAATCATTATAAAACCTTCAATCAGACATATAAATTATAAAAAAAACATTGCATTATATAACTTATAAGTAAAGTAATATTGACTTCTAACGTTGACTAACCGGATGCTTTCTGCTTACAATTCCACGTTTTGTCATTCTGATTTCTTTAATCCATCCCTCGGGAAGGCCATCAACTGGAGTCCTTGAAATAACCTAGAAAATACCCCAAAAAGCACTCAAATATTGATATAAATTTGACAAATGCAATATTAGTATTTAAAAAAAAACAAACTTCATAGTCAGAGGACAATCGGGCGCCTTCTGTCTTCTTTTCGGTTTTATTTTCTTTAATTTCGGCGGCTTCAGATTTCTGGGACTTATCAGCTTTTGCAGCGTATTTCTCAACCTTAAAAATGAGACACACGTCAGTAACAATCGGTTAGATAACCAAATTACTTGGGGGTATAAATGTAAAAAAGCCAAAAAGGAATACCAGATTTGATACTTCTCTTTGTACGACTGCACTGCCATTTATTTTTCCAAGATGACTCAGAACTTGTGGCTTTGACATGAACTTACGTCCACTTATAGGATCTGTGTAGACCTATGAATTTTTTAAAAATAAAAGTATAAAATGGTGGCCGTTTAATGAAATTGAAGCAATAAAATATTATATCTTTCTTGATTTACCTTATATTTCTTTCCATTACTGCTACCAACTTTTCGACTCTTGAGTTCAACAGTCCATCCATCTGGTAGCCAATTAGGATTTTCAATAGTCTCGGAGGGAGATCCATCTTCATCTAAAGAACTCTCATTTTCCTGAATCACAGAACGTTATATTATTGTATCTATATCTATTCTATATATAAGGTAAAATGGTATTATTGATTCCAATGAAGATGGATAAAAGATGAATTATTACATTGTATTTCTTGCTGCTGCTTGAAGTTGACAGTCGTTTAGGCCGTCCTTGAGGTGTTGATTCATTAACTTCATTTGTTTGGGGAACATCTGGGTCTACAGTTGAGCCAGTGCCATTTTGCTGAATAAAAAAACATAGTTTAAAGAATAATACGAATTAAATTGAAAATAAATTAAAGTCAATGACGAAAAAATGTAGTATTACAGTCTTCTTTAGATAATCAAACACTTGTGGCTTTGAATAGCATCTGTGTCCTTCAGGATCAATGAAACACTGCAACAGAAAATAGGTACACAAATGAAAATGTTAAAGAGATAAAAAAAGAAGAAACCCTAATTCTAAGTTTTCAATGAACTCATGCACGGACGTTTTCATGTTTCTGAACCAGCTAGTTTTGAAAACCTGTACATTTGGGGGTGTATCAAAAAACCCTATCATACAACAACATTGGTGTTGAATTTGCACAGATCATAAGAATTTTACACAAAAAAAACCCCTAGATTTGCCATAAAAAGTCAAACTGCAGCTAAAAATTTAAGGGATAGAGCAGCATCAGCTCGAAAAGGAAACAATCGACTTCACGAGTTACGACGCTTCGTGAAGCAAAATTAACTCAACAAGATTCACATGCAGGTACTCAATTCACTACATATTCAAGATTAAACCAAAAATCAAACCAAAAACCACAGAATCTTTAGAAACTGAAGATCGAGAGGAAAAAAAAGCCCTAGTTAGAAATCCTAGGAAATCGAAGACTGCGAAGAGCAATTACCTTGACTTTCCGTCCGTCGATTTTTCTGATTTGCATAAACCAGTCAGAAGGGAGCCAGTCCGGCCAGTCATCGGAAGACATTTCCGGTGGAATTTGACGATGATAAGTAACGCTTTTTGTGTGAGTATCGAAGTGAGGGTGTAAAAGTAAAAGCTAATCTCGGTTATCTAAGACTTGAATTTAAGTTTGGAGGAAGTTGGTGCAAAAGGACAAGTAAGCTGGCCACGTGTCCACCATTTACCGACACGTCAGACTAGTTCGAATGTATGTTTGACCGATTGTTTCTTTTTTGGGCTCAGTTTCTTTTTAGAATTTCCGGATTCTCCGGTTAACCTCTGTGAACGACGTTAAACTTGTCGACTCGTGACATCGGTGGTAACTTACTTTATGTTTGACCGGTTGTTTCTTTTTTGGGCTCAGTTTCTTTTTAGAATTTCCGAATTCTCCGGTTAACATAACGGTAAAAGTGTTTGAATTTGAAGTTAAGGGTTCAAATTCCATAATCAACATGGATTTAAGAGCACTAGCAGGGTACCCGCGCAATGCGGCGACGGGTACCCGTAACTATATTTCGAAGTGATGACAGTACCGGTGGTGGTGACAATAGTGATGGTGATGAGTGGTGGTGCGTAGTAATGGTAGGTGCTTACATTAGTGATGGTAGGATCAGATCCGAAATTGATTTTTTTGTGAAAGTAAATATGGTCCTTTTAAATAGAGAAATGATGGTTGAGTTCTGGTGACGTTAAAGCTTATTAATATTAGTATCTGGAATAAATCAAAATAATCAAGTAGTTGAAGTGGTCAAAAGTTGTTTGAAATAAAAAATTAAACGGAAATAAGGTTGTCATCACATATGCATTGATTTACAGCCGCTATTAATTTGTGTAATTAATAGTCAATTGTTGCTAGAAATAAATAATTAAACGGAAATGTGGATTTTGGTAAGAGTTGATGATTTACAGCGTCGTATATTTAATGTTATTGGGTAAAATGGTTCGAATAACAGACTTTTGTTATTAAGTGTGGGTGGTGTTACCAAAGTGTAATGTATAGCAAGTGGTTAACACATAGTGATAAGTTAGGAGAGGTCTTGGGTTCGAATCTTATTAGCCGCAATTTATTTTTTTTAAGGTAAAGAACTAACTAACAAAAGTGGAAAGGTCCTTAAAATTAAGTTTAAGGAGCTCCTTAAACTTGCCTAATGGGGTAGGCCTAAATGCTTTATATAGTAGTAAGTTTGTTATTAAGTGTGGGTGGTGTTACCAAAGTGTAATGTATAGCAAGTGGTTAACACATAGTGATAAGTTAGGAGAGGTCTTGGGTTCGAATCTTATTAGCCGCAATTTATTTTTTTTAAGGTAAAGAACTAACTAACAAAAGTGGAAAGGTCCTTAAAATTAAGTTTAAGGAGCTCCTTAAACTTGCCTAATGGGGTAGGCCTAAATGCTTTATATAGTAGTAAGATATTAGATTGTCCTTAAAAAAGAAAAAAAACTTACTTTATATTTTTTGAAAACTTTCCAATTTTTTTATTTCTGAAAGGCAATTTTGACAACTTTCATTAACGTACAATATTATGGTGATTTGGGTTACTAAATTTACACTTCTGTACCATAACTAAACCTTTAAAAATAACAAATGACTACATGTCATGATCTTATTAATAGCAATATGGATTACACATAGATTATAAGCATCTATAGTCTATACATGTTCTGACAAACACACGAAAATCATTGTAAGGGAATTCACCTACTTAGATGTGTAAAAACACAAAGACTACTCTTCGTCATCCCCGCGACAAACACTCTCTATCACTGCCTGTGGATCCAGTCAAACCCACAATCTAAGGTAAACTTGAAAACGACTCTTGTACACATAAACAAAATGTTACCGAACATTTGAACTAGAAAAAAAAAGAATATTTTAGAGAGGGAAATGAAAGATATTTTATTCTATCATAAAAAATTATTCTCCAATTTAAGTTTTATCCACATCTCAAATAGATTCAAGAACATATTCGAAGAATTTCCGACCACTCATATATATTGCTGCACAAGCTAATTAAGGGGAATAAGTATGTCTCTCCACTATCAAATAATCAAGGGATCATAACCACAACATCTGCATCACCTTTATTACCTACCGTCATAATGAATTATATATAATGAATTATATATAAAGGACTTCAATTAACAAGTAATGGGACTGTTTTGGTGGAAGGTTAACACTTATCGAATCAGTTTTAAGTAGTTTACCTCTATATTATTTTTCACTATTTAAAGCCCCCGCTTGTGTGATTGATAGTCTTGAACAAATAAGAAGATTCCTTGGGGCGACAAAAAGATCAATTGGGTTGCTTGGTCAACCGCCTTAACTTGTAAAGAAAATGGTGGTTTAGGTATCGGTTCGCTCAAAGCCTAAAACTATGCACTTTTGATTAAGTGGTGGTGGAAATTGAGTGATGGTAAAAACTGCATTTGGAAGAGCATTATCATGGCAATTCATAAGTTTAATAATAAAGCTTTTCATTCCATGGTTGCCGGTACTTCTACGGGAGTTTGGTGCAACATCTCTCGGGTAGAAACTGAACTTAATAAGCTGGACTATGGTTTTGTCGATGTTTTTTCTATTCATGTAGGTTCTGGTTCTTCACTGCTATTTTGGAAGAGCATTTGGCTCGGGGACTGTTCTTTACAGTCAAAATTTCCGAACCTATATGAACTCGAATACAGCAAGGCGTGTTTGGTTGTGGATCGCATTACCTCGAACGGATTCTGTTGGGGTTGGAAACGGGGTTTCAACAACCACATAATTGTTAATGAATTCGTTTCTTTGCTGAACTTCATTATTAATGTGCAATTAAATGCCACTCCGGATAAATTATCATGCAAGGTCTCTAATGATGGTTCATTTGCGGTTCATCATTGGTTAGATCGGAAGCTCACCACCACCGGGTATGTCAATATGCCTTGGTTGTTTGCCACACCTTTAAAGGTTAAGTGTTTTGTTTGGAGGCTTGGTTTGGGCCGTATACCGGTTGCAAAAAGTTTGGAAAGAAGAGGGGTGAATATTGGATCGTTCATATGCAAGGTGTGTAACAACAATGATGAAGATATTGAACACGCATTTCTTCGGTGTCCCCGGGTATTGGAAATTTTATCATGGATTTTCAAATGGTGTGATATTTCTTTGCCCACTTTTAACTCGGTCACGGAACTAATAAAATTTGGTGTTGGTTGGGGTAATTGTATTAAGAAAAGAAAAGTGCTCACGGTGATAATTCAATACACGATTGGTGTATATGGAAGGCGAGAAACGAATCGGTGTTTAAAAATATTCACCAAAACTTATGCGGTTATTGTTGGTGATATTGTTTCAACCTCACACCTTTGGTTGAAAAATATGAGTAATTTATGTTGTAATTTGATTGATTGGGGAATTTCCCCCTTTGCGTCTTGTTTGTAATACTTCCGTCTTAGTATCTTGCTAAGTTCGAGTTTTTATTATATATATTTGACGTTTCTAAAAAAAAATCTCTGGGATGTTCTCTCTCTAGGACTCACTTTCTTATTCTCTAATCTTAATCTCTTCACCTGCTCTCTACATTTCTCTCAATTGATGCTTGAGGATCCGGAGGGTGTGCGTATCACCTAAGAGTGTAACGATTTACCACCTCATCACCAAAAAGGTATTCATGCAACATATCGGATAATTATTTGTTTTTATTTTATTATATAAACAGTGTTATCGGTTCTAATAATTATCTTTAAAATTTAGAGCTTATAAAACATTTAAATATTTATCCAATTTAAGTGGAAAAATAGCTATAGCCGGATTATTATACCAATAAATGTAGTATATTTTAATTTAAATTCAATTACTGAAAGTCTCATAAACTAAACTAAAATAAGCAATTTACTTAAGTTAAATAAACTGCTAAAATAATCAAGTGTTGTGCCAGTTGTCTTGATTTTTAATCATTTTTCATTTAAGAAAAGTCTCAAATATATTATATTTCCTCGAGTAAAAATTAATGATATATTGCTGATTTTACGATTTTTGAAACAAAAGATTACAATGAGGGTTATATTAAATTAATTATATGGTTAGTGAGAAATGAGTCTCACACTTCTTAATTAAAGTGAATTTAATGACATGTTAAAAGTAAAAGTAAAGATATAGAGGTAATTTCACTATATTAAAGGAGATAGTTACCGAGCGTGCGTCCATTACCTTTTACAAAATAAAGTAAGTTTTCAAAGTTTGTAACTTATTTGATACATCCATATATGAAAAATGTATCACTTATTTTGATCGGAAAAAATATTATAGTACAGATAAATAATGAATTTGTTTTAAACAAATTTGTTATCTATATAAAAGAAAAACAAAAACAAAGTTTAAGAACTACAAACCAATACATATTATCCAAGACACGAGTCTATTTGGCCCATCTACTTGTTTTATACGGCCCAGTTGACAAATGGGCTTTCGTACGGGCCCGGCTGATATATAAGCATTTTAGAACAAATTCTTCTTATCGTCCACATGCAACGTTTCACGTTTTTTCAGTTACTAAACATCGACAAGATATTCAAACGTGTTAGTTATATATGCGAACAAAAGGATGCATCAAGCATATAGTATAGTTATGAATTCTTAAATTATAACGCTTTCGGTGGAGTTAATTAACTCAAATATCAAACAAGATATAATACCGATTATTGAGACAACACAAAATACGATATCAACATAACACAAATTAAGCGATACAACCCAACCCACCATGAAATCGAATTACGTATATAAAATGGGTCAACATGAATCATGTGGGTTTGTGTCTATTGGTTGACGTGGAATTTGAAATTAGCCCCTTTAACCTATTAAGATTTAACAATATTGAACTTAAAGAAATTATTATACTAGTCGGGATTTGTTTCAAATTTGTTAAAGAAAGTATGATTTCGATGTAGTTATAAAGTTTATGTTAAGGTTGTGCATAATGACCAGGTAGAGGATTTTATGTATTCTGTATACTATAAAAAGACATTCAATCCCGCCAAATGTAATGTATGAGAGATGTGAGATGTAGACGGTCGTACCTCCACACATGAGTAGAGACACTGTTTTTTGGAAGATCTCGGATAAAAGTGTGCGGCGGAAAAAAATATGTGATGTTTTGATGTCATGAATATATAGATGACATACACAGATAAAATAAGATGGAGTGTAAAACATATGAAACATGTAATGTTTATTTTGGATTCGGATTTCCGCGCATAAACCCATATATCTAGACCTAGATTGATATTGATTCGGGTTTTACTATCCACATAAGCTAATTTGATAAAAATAATCTAACTAAAAGATTATGTACATGTATGTAATTAACTAATTACCATCTTATCTCTTAAGTAATAACAAAATAGGATCCTGTCTTTTCTGACACTTGAACTTTTATGATTAAATTTGAAATTAAAGTAAAGTTGATTTTACATACATGTAACTCATGAAAAAGTTGGTAAACGATAGTTTTAATATGTTAAAAAAGAAAAAGTTATGCCGCAAATTCTACATAGACGTCTCGGGAACATATTTTTTTGAATCCAATGTCTCATATTTTCTTTGAACGGCTCCAATGTATCATATGAAAGTATGTAACGAACGCATCCCATAAATTTGGGGAAACTGCTTTTTATAATATAAAAACAAAAGTAACAATCTTGCACTTACCTTTATTTCAAGAAAGACAACTTCTTACACTCTAGAACAACAAACAAGATATAACAATGATTCTCAATCCCTGATAGAGATGTATGTGTATAGAACGGTAAAATGGAGACAACCATACCTCTATTTATAGGTCAATAAGTTGTTTTCAGATAAAAGTGTAAGTGAGAGTGTATCAATGTACATATGATAAGTATGCATGTGTAATGAAAACATAAACAAATAAGAATATGTGAGTATGAATGTGTACGAAATGTGTTTAGGTGTCGTATGTGAGCGAGGGCCTACGGTGAGTATGCAAAAAAATATATGTAACTATGCGTGTATGTGCATGTGGCGTGAGATAAACTTAGTTTTAAATTTCTAAATAATAATAATAATAATAATAATAGTGGTTAATAAAAGACAAATATGTTAAATGTCATTTAGGAGGTGTTTGGGAGAGGTTTTTTAGCTCTTTGTATGATGATATTGAAATGTTTCATTGGAAGTTAGTTCGATGTCATTAATTAATGGAAAAGAATCTGAAGTTGTGGTATCAAAAGAGAAAGGTGGGCTTGGTGTCGGTTCGTTAAAAGCTCAAAATTGTGCTCTCGTACTCAAATGGTGGTGGAAGCTTAGAGATGGAGGTAACAATATTTGGAAGGATGTAATTATTGCTATTCATAATCTTAATTCAAAACCGTTTCATGGGATAGCTAGTTGCAGGTCATCGGGTGTGTGGAAAAACATTTCGGGAATTCAATACGATCTTAACAAGGTTGGTCTCCATTCTCGTGACTTGTTCTTTATTCAGGTTGGTAATGGTGATGTTGTTTCCTTCTGGAATGATGTTTGGATCGATGATTCGGCCCTCAAGGTTAAATCTCCTGATCTTTTTTCGATTGAATCATGTAAAGTTGTGTTATTAGGGATGCTATTAAGGATCATGGTTTTAATTGGGATTGGTCTCATAATTCTAGCAACTCTATTTTCATTTCGGAGTTACTTCATCTTTTGGCCGTGTTCAAACTGAACAATTATCCGGATTGTTTTAGATGTAAAATGTCATCTGATGGCCTATTCATGGTTAGCCTTGTCAGTCAATGTATTGATGAGAAGCTAACCTCAATTGGGTTTCTTAATATGTCATGGGTAAAAGCAGCCCCTTTGAAAGTTAATTGTTTTGTGTGGAGAGCTGACTTATCCCTGTGGTGAAATGCCTTTCAGACAGAGGTGTTAATGTGGGTTTGGTTCATTGCTAAGCATGTAATCTTGAGGTTGAATGTGTGGATCACGCTATGATTCGGTGTCCTCGTATTGTAGATACAATGAAATGGATCTTCAATTGGTGTGAGATTCCATTGCCTCATTTTAACTTAGTTATCGAGCTTCTTAACTTTGGTGCGAAGTGGGGTAATTGCTCTAAGAAAAGGAAGGTCTTAATGGTTATTATTTGTGGTATGTTATGGTGCTCTTGGAAGGCGAGAAACAATCTAATTTTCAATAACACGTTCAAGTCATTTGATGTAATTGGGGGTGAAAGCATTTATACATCTTTCATGTGAATTTTTCATGTGAATTAAATATAGGAGTAATTTTTCATATAATTTGGCGGATTGAGTTTGTTGCCCTTTTTCTTATTGTAATTTGTACCTTTTCTTTTGCCTCCTCTTAGTTGTTTGCTAAGCTTGTGGTGCCTTTATAACTTCATTTTTCCGCTTCTAAAAAAACTAAATACATTAATTATGAACCCATCGTGCTAAGCATACTTGAACTCAATAAGTTATTCACGAAAGATCGATAGATTAACCCAAAATACCTACAAAATAGCCCACATACATAATCAAAACTAAATTCTCTTGCTTCATGAAGCTTTAACTCAACCTTGAATTGTTGTTTAGCCTACACGTTTATATACACATGACAACTTTGATACTATAACGAACTAACAAAGTGTGTATAGTAGATCTAGTCTTTCTATACAGGACATCAATATTTTTTTAATTTCGACTTTTCGAAACTTATAATATTAATTGTATCAAAAACATAATGTCAGCATTACACTTTTTATAATTTTAGACTGTCCAATAATAACATATCGAGAAAATAAATCAATAATCTTATAGAAATCTGAAAGAGCGTCTCCAAAGTTCCGAGGGCCTTATGTGAATAGACGAAAATGAACCCCTTAAATATAAGATTTTATAAAAAATATTGTTTTTTTTTCTTTCTATTAAATTATTAAAATTATTTAAAACTTTAAAGTTATATATCTATACTATCTATAAAGCATTTAGGACTATTAAACATAGAAACTCCTTAAACTTAAACTTAAGAACATTTCCACTTTTAGTAACTTCTTCAACATCACAAAAATAAAAAAGTGTTGCTTCCAAGATTCGAACACAAGACCTCTTGTGAAATCTGACTGTGTGTTAACCAACTGCTCTAAATGACACTTTGTTTTATCTCAAAAAAACAAGGTACATATCACCGAAAATGTTCACATTTTTCCCCTCTTTTATATCCGTTACAATTTATTTTTGCGGAAACATCTTGACTATTCAACACTTATTGACTATACTAATTTTCAGTTCTAATTTTTTGGAATGTACTTACCACCCAATTAATTTGTCAGTATCTTAAGAAGATAGAAGCTTTTGTTCGTCTTTCAACGTAACGCATATCTTATTTTACTCATTTATAATGTGTTTAGGACTACTAAACATAGAAGTCCTTAAACTTAAACTTAAACTTTTTTCTACTTTTAGTAACATCTTAAAGACCGCAAAAATAAAAAAAATGTTGCTTACATGATTCGAACACAAGACCTTTTCTGAGTACAGACTGTGTGTTAACCGATTGATCTAAATGACACTTTGTTTTAGAACAAATAAACAACCAACTTTAAATAGAAAACATATTGTATCGAACTTTCAATGATCAAGGTATTTGTTTGTGTGCTCACGTATTCTTTAATTATAATCCTTAAGTTTGTTGAACGTGAATGTATTATTATGTTCTAGATGATAATGATTACTAATTGCAATTTCTAAAGACGAAAAAAATCATTCATTTGTGCAATTATTGTTGGAAAAACCTTGTAAACGAATAACACTTGCTCGCCACGAAATATAGTTTCTGGGTACTCGGCGCCGCATTGCGCGGGTACCCTGCTAGTGTAATATATATATATTAAAAAATTAAGCCTCTATAAAACGTGAACATTGTGCGGCTGCAGCAGCTCCTTAAAATGACCTCGTGAATCTGTAACTTTCAGTTTTATTAAAGTATAGAAGGTGACAACGTATGTAAGAAAATTGGATAAGAGCTTGCACATGGGGAAAAAGGAGAGCGTTTCTTTCTTCTTATTAAAACAATTATGTAGAATTAAAATTAGAAGTGAGAAGTAAGTGATGGTGAGATGGCGGAGCACACCTTTGAATTGATGATGCATCTTCACCTAACTTTTCTTTATTACGTGGGTATGTCATCATCTTGCCGGTCTTCTTTCTTTTGATTTAGTTAGTCTTCTAATTAAATATTCGTTGCAATTAAAATATATTTACTAAAAGACAAAAATGCTGAAATATGTAAAGCGCAAAGAACTTGACAAAACTTATTTTATTATGCTACATGCAATTAATTAGGGATCAACGCGATCCAAAAATTGTAACGAATTGAAATCGATAAAACTGAAACTGAAAATGATTAATTTTTAAAACTGAAATTAAACCGATTACATGTTTTTGAATTTGGTTATGTTCGATTTATTTAGCCCAAATGTCCATCCTTATGCAAAGACCGAAACAATTGAACCAAAGCTGAAAACAACAAATTTTCAAAACCGAAACCAAACCGCTAACATATTATCGGTTTTGGTTAGTTTCGGTTTCGGTTCAATTTTTCCAACCCAAATACTCACCCCTGCAATTTACAAATACCATAATAAGATAGGTTTAGTGCAGTATCATTTAATAATTAAATATATATAAGATAATGTGTAAAGTACACCATTTAGAGCTTGAGTTTTTTTTACTAAGATGTATAAGGTCTAACCAGAGTATCTTTCGTGACATTTCCGAGCTCATTTCCTAGTAAGATTAATTTGATCATGGTGTGATTTGAAACTGAGATCTTTTGTGAGGATGCAAAGCACGTACACTAATGCTACCTTGGTGATGATTTCGTTTTGATATCTGATTAAAACGAGATAGTCAAAACTTGATCTAATTAAGGCAAATATAATGGTTTGACGTCTTTGTAGGATAAACTGCTAAAAATAGTTTTCTATTAAGTACGTTGGGATGGTTTGTTGCAAAACTCTTTACTTGCATTTTCTTAGATGCAGTTTGTACTATGATTAGCTTCTTGTTAGACTTTTTGTTTGAGGGCTTTAATATATATTGGCCGTAAATTTTGACGTGATGATAATACCGAAACTTTATATTTATGATCATTTTCTGTCATCTAAAAAAATCATTTGAAGATTTAAAAGGAAAATACCGACACATTATATAATAAGATCCCACTTGAACACAAAAACGCACACACGGACAAAAAATACTAGCATAAGACATGGTTGTCTAGCTAATGGCATAAACTTACATTCTTATTTGCCTCTAAAGTCTTAAAAGGGTAACTTTTAAGGCTATTTGTTAAACTTTTGACAACATGATTTCTTCTTTTTGCTTTTGTTTTTTTCTCAATAATTAGGTGTATCAAACTCAAATTTTATAGTCATTAACAACTTAAATTAATGGGATTTTCTTATTAGTGATGCTTAGTTGCCTTTCCAGATTAATATTTCTTTTGGAATGAAAAAATATTTATGAATTATACAAAGTATGTGCTTTTACGTTTATTTTGTAAGGTCGATGTGATGGGACCGAAGGAAAATATGTAAGAGACATCCTAAGGTGAATGTCTTCCGACCGTGATATTATGGCCACGAGCTTTGGTTCACAACAAGTTTTCTCATCGGTGTCTTGACAATTGACACTTGATCACCATTAATAACATGGTTTCCAACAAGGGATTTATTTTTTATCTGACAATTTGAGCTCTTACATATTATTACATTCAATTGTAATCTTGTATATCAATATAGAGATATAGTATCGATCCCTACTATTTGTATCTACTTCATCTCCTACTTACCACAAGATGACATATGTAATTTTTACTATTTTTTCCCATATTATCATTGATTTAGTATATATATAAATAAATAGACATCAATACTATTTCTCATCAATATATATCTGCGAACATATCAATCACTCGTAAGATGTGTAAATAAATATTTAAAAGATGCAAAATTGGCATAAATTTGGCCCTAACAATTCCTAAACGCATATGAAAAAAACTAGGTCTTTTAAATAGGATATTACATATAATAATATTTTTCATGAGGAATTATTACTATTTATCTACTATACATAAATATTCTTTTTTTTATCTTTTTAATGAAATATAGTATTGTGAATATACTATTTTATAAATACAATTTATATCTTTGCAAAATCGTCGCGAAACACGGACATCCACTTTAATTCTTGTTTAGATCAAGATCTGATCTTATAATATTAATCTTGTAGGGATAAAAATGATATAAGGGAAGACCTTGATCACTAATACTAGTCAATTAATTCCCGTTAATAATCCATAAAAGTCAATTTGTAGAATTGTTGGACTTTGACTCTCAAAAACTTTAAGCTAGTAGTTAAAAATAGTCAAAAAGTAAATGTGAAGGGGTGGCACATACAAAAATAGAAACTTGCGGTGACCAGTGTGGTACATCTATTCTTAGCAAGCACCCAACCACAACATTTATCTTTGTACGAGGGAACGTCCTCCCACTATAAAACTATAAAACTGTTACTCATTTCATTCCAATTATATTATTCATCTTTTCTTTTAGTTTGTCCCAAAATTATTATCAACTTTAATATCTCACCAACTAAAAAATAGTTAAATGCTAAAAATAAAATTTTATTGGTTGAATTTTATCCGTAGACAATAAATTTGGGACGGAGAGAATATAATAAAATATGTAAAAGATGTATTATTTTAATGATTTTTATAAAACTTATTTATCAATTTAATCACATTATCACAAAAATAGTTATTAATGATTTTATATTAAAACGATTTTACTGTTGCTATGCGTATCTATACTAATTTATAATGCAGATTAGACATTTCTAATTACTGAAGTTTGAATTCAACCCTTCCGTTTTTAGAAATGTTCAAACCCACGTTAAAATTAAAATGTTAAAATGCTTGCTACCAAGATTCGAACCCGGGTGGGCAGGTTCCCCGGGCAGGTAGCTTACCATTAAGCTATAAGCAACTTTGGTGACAATGTTTCGTAACATACTACTACTAGCTGTCATTTGCTGCGTTTTTTTAAATAAAGATCATTTAAAAGAGAACGGAATCTTTAGTTCTAAATTAAATATATGTCAATTTTAACATTTTGACCGACTTTTAGGCGTTTCCCATTCATTCCTTTTAGAGGTTTTTCCGTATTCAATGTAGATCGGTTACAAACCATTTTCCCCCACAGATGCCTACTCTTCCCAGACATCCTCAAACCCAAAATTTTTTATTTGGGACCTTTCTGCAAAATCAAACATGAATTCCGGCGACTGTTACTTACCGCCCCTCAATCACGCCCCAAGATACCTTCATTTCCAAACACAAAACGATCACAAGCATCGTTACACTCCATGATCTGCAGTGCCGCATCAAAGCTCGTAAGTTACGTTTTTTTATTTTATAACACCATAACTGGTAATTCCATTCCCGGATTGTAATTTGGTGGCTGCGTTTTCTCCCCAACAAGGTTTGTGATATTATTGATTGTAAACTTCGATTATGGAAAACTTGACAGGGCTTACAATTGATGGAGGCTCATCCCATATTCCACATCAAAGAGAGGTACTATTGATTATTTTATTCTGTAATTCGGTTCTGTTTGGAAGGGTTGTTGTGTTCACCGTCAGCAATATGCTGTTTTAATGTATTTTTTTAATTTATAAAAAATATGTTAATATTTTATTAAATGTTATCTATACTACTTTATAATGAAGATTAGTCATTTTTATTTACGGAAGTCTGAATTCAAACCTGCCGTTTTTGGAAATGTTCAACCTGCATAACTAAAAAAATTTAAAATAGTTGCTACCAAGAATCGAACCCGGGTGGGCATGGTACCTAGGCAGATAACTTACCACTAAACATGTAGCAACTTTGGTTACAAGGGTTCGTACCCGAATAATACTATCGTTCCTTTTAGGCGTTTTTAAACTAAATGCTTCAACTAATACTATCGTTCCTTTTAGGCGTTTTTAAACTAAATGCTCCAACTAATAATGTCGGTTAAATTAGCCGTGATAAATCACAGACTATATTTCCGCGCGATGGCATAAAAGAATGCCAAGTAAAGTCCACGTATGCACTTTAGTTCCAACTCATTTCCAAAATATTGTCGCTTAAGTTTATATGTGGTCTAAAACCGTTCTCATTGAATACCATTTATTATATGGCCTTATAATTTTAGACAATCACATGGTTTCTGGATAATTATGGTATTAAATGGAAATTTATATAACTTTAAGTTATAATGTCACAATACTATTTCAATTGCATTTAAAAAATTTCAGTTACAGACCGTAATCTCTGATCTGACGTTACTCCCTTCTATTCTCCGAAATACATTGTATTTTAGTTTAGAATTTCCGAGTTAAAGCCTTTTAATGCACCTCCGGTTTTATCTAACATGTGAGGAGATTGTTAGGTATTTATATTATTTAAGGCGTTAGGCTTGTGCCTTGTGGAAAGCGGTTTCGATTTGAAGTTGTAATCGACGTTTACAAAAGAAGGCTAGGAACTTGCTGGTAGGTTATGAATCTATTTTTTTAATGGTGTTTTGATTCCAGATTCATCAATTGTATTATGTAATTTTCCTTCTTAATCAAATTCCCCAATTTATTGTAATTTCCTCTGTGTGTGTTGGTAGGTATAATTATTATTCAATTTGAGGAAGACGTATGCTGTAAAAATCAAGAATTGAGGCTATGCGAGGTGCGTTAATTTTTCCATCAACATTATGCTTATTTAACCACTTAATTTGGAACCTATATGTTTTTACATGTTAATCACATATTCAAATTCGTTTGACTTTTAGTGTGATTGCTGGATTGGGAGAGGATGGCAAGCCATTTATTTGCACAATTTACCAAACATGTATGTAATATGCGATTAACCCAATTGGTAGCTTAATTAATATTAACATTGTTTTGAAGTTACATGTTTATTATACTGGTCACCATTGAAGTGTTGATTGGTTTGAAGATTGAATTAGTGTTTACTTTAGTTTTCTTACAAATCTGGATTATGGAATGGTTAAATATGATGATGGATAACCATAACCATAAACACCCTGCAACCACTTTGATTTAACATGGCAAAAGTTAAAAAGTCAATGTTCTGGCATTCACCAAAATTATACGTATATCCTTATACGTCTTTTATAGAAGTTTCGTACTGTCCCATCAAAAAATTTATAAGTCATTATCGTCTTTTTCAGTGTACACTTTTGATCACTGGTGATAATTTAAATAATTGCTGCCATTGTTTTGATTCCATAATTAATATTTCTCACATATATTCAGCTTTTTTATCTTCCTATTTTAGCCAATTACAGAGCTGACTTTTAGTGGATGTTTATAGTGGTGCAAAAGGGTTTTGTTTGTGTTGTTTGACATTTTATCATGCTTCATATTTGAGTTTTTGTTATTCCTAAGAAAATAATGAGAGTTTCATCTTTGAATTTTGAACCCCTAATTGGGTATCTTAAATTAAATTTTTACTTACTCAAGTAAATAAAAATGATAATAGTTTCAAGAGAATTAATTAATTTTTATTATTTGAACAGGTTGCTTGTGATATTTTGTGTGATGTATATGGTAAATTATGTGGATCGAGGGGCGATCGCGAGCAATGGCATTAATGGGAGTCATAGAGTTTAATTGATTTAATTTGGAAAATTTTCCTTTTGAATATCATAAATATTCACAACAAAAATATGATTAATTTACTAATTTAAACTCACGCTAATCTTATATAATAATAAACACATTGTTATATAATATGTGTTCACGGGTCGATGAGGCCAGGATCAATGGTGAACCACAATAGGATATAGTAGTAGTGTTTATGAATTAGGTTCGTTGTCACCTGGATTAATGTTATATCGTTCTTTCTATTTTTTCCTGTAAATTACATAAATGGTGCTTGTGTTAGTGTTAATTTATGGATTTCGTTCCTCAATTTTATTATTGCACGAATAGTCTAAAATGTTGGTCACTTTACGTATTTGAACTTTCGTTTTGAGAATTTCTATAAGCCGTCCGTCATTAAATTAGCCATTTCAATTACGCGCATCATGGTGTGTATCAGTGTACCCGCCGACTCATTGCGCAAGTACCCTACTATATATCAAAACATGTAATCGAACAACATTTCAAAGTCAATGCTAATTATTGCCTTTTTCCTCTATTTTATACACAGTTTTCATGCGTATGTACTGTATTCGTTATATAAATATGTAACCAATGGACTTTTAATCGCCAGAAATATGTAGTTCGTAGCCCGCCGCATTGCGCGGGTTTTAACCTAATAATTGAAAATGGACTGTTTTTATGAATTAGATACAACTTAACATTTGTTATCATATACTTCCTCCGATTTAAAATAAGTGATACATTGTTGGTTTCACGGTTTTTGAGGCAAAATATGATAATAATAATTAAATTAGTTTAATTGGATGGTTAGTGGGGAATGAGTCCCACAAATTTTGAATAAAGTGAGGTTAATGATGTTTAAAAGTAAAAGTAAGGGTAAAGATATCATTTCACTTTATTAAAGTAGATAGTTAGTGGGTGTGAGTTCCACTATTTTTTACCAAATAAGGTAAGTTTTCAAAGTGTATCATTTATTTTGATACACCCAAATATAGAAAGTGTATCACTTATTTTAAATCGAAGGAAGTATTATAGAACACATATTAAATAGTAAGACCATCCGTAATGCGTGACCCGACCAACGGTCGCGACCGGCCACTTCAGCCTTGGCGACGCGTCCCCCGCGTTACGGCCCATCTCCGGCGACGCGTCGAGGTGCTCCAACGGTCGACTACTCGACCGTTCAAGTCGACCGTTGAACGGCTCTTTCTCCCCCTCTCCAACGGCTAAAACTTTAAACCAACACCCCTTTTTTACCTTATAAATACCCAATTCTTTTACCAAATAATTCACAACTCTCATTTCTTTCTCCACTCAAACACACACTCAAATTTCTCAATCACCCTCTCCAAAAATGTCTTCCTCCAAGAACAAAGTAAAGGCTACAAAATCTCGACGCCAAGCAAACACTCCCACACCCTCTAATCACCCTCGATCAACTTTCAGCCACCAAGTTTCGTACACCAAACAACTCAACCAATCCCACAAGGTTATCAAAATAATCCATTTGCTCCCCCTACTACCAACCACCATACCGACCATACCCTCCACAACAACAACAACCGCCACAATATCAACAACCACCACAAAAAGGTTATCAAAATTATTTTGGTAGGGAGCAATACGACCACCAAAGTTTTGATCCTTTCGCCGGGCTCGACCAATACGACTACCAACCACGAACACAAAGTGGTTCCCCCGCCACTCCCACCGCGCCCCTCGACGTCGAGTCTTCTGAGTCGTCCGACGAGCCCGAGCCCGTTGTAGCGCCAACAAAAAAGAAGGTACCAAAAAGGCGTCAACCACCGACAAATGGGGTGACCGGCGGAAGCGCGGCATGGACGAAGCTTGAAGAAATAGGCTTATGCAAGGCTTGGATCGACACTTCCGAAAATGTCGTTAAGTCGAACTTCAGGGTTAAATGTGGATTTTGGCAGGATTTGTTAGTTCGCTTTGCGAGTGAAATGGGTGGGACGACCCGAACATATGACTCACTAAACTGCAAGTGGAAGAATAGGCTTCGTCCTAAAATTGCCAACTTTTGTTATATTTATGACAACCTCGTACGAAGAAACCCAAGTGGGGCGAACGACCAAATTTTGTACGATCGAGCTTGTGGTGAATTTAGTGCTCAACATGCAGGGGAGTTCACAGAGGTGGAGTGCTGGAGAATTTTGAAGGACCATCCAAAGTGGAAGGAGGTTGAATACCCAGTACAGTTGGCGATGTTCGCGAAGGCTAGTGGGAAAAAATCAAGGACTTCGTCATCATCAGCTGCTCAAGGTTCAGGGGTTGGCCCAGAAGAGGAGGATCAGTATGATGAAGAAGTGGAAGTTGCACCCCCTCGACCAATGGGGCGGGACAAGGCGAAGAAGAAAGCAGCGGCATCGTCATTAGCTGCTCAAAGTTCAGAATACGGTGCCCCCCCCCCCTCCGCCATCATCGGCTCAGGAATTAGTCGGGCATTGGAAAGACGCCACGGACGAATTTTTTGACTTCCGCAAAGCAAACATATCTGATTTCATGGAGATCCAAAAAGATAACCAAGAGCTCAAGCACATGAAATTCTACAATTCGTCACATGATCACCTCACCGGCAAAAATCTTGAGTGGGTTTTGGCAAGGAAGGCGAAAATCAGGGCCAAATATAATTTGGACTGATAGTTTGTTTTTTTTAGTATTAATGTAATTTTTTTTTATGTCTTTTTTTCAATTATTAGTGTAATGTTTTTTTTTTATTATTAATGTATTTGTTTTTAATTTAAATTAAAAAAAATAAATTTCCGAACGGTCACCCATTACGGGCATTTGGTCGCTGTCTGGTCATGTGTTTGATTAGGAGAGAGAAAGCTGATGTGGCGCAGAGGTAGCAGGGGTGACCAAACTGGGTTTGGTCACCCATTACGCACAGTCTAAACCCCTTTAAATCTATGAAAAATAATTAAATAAACTGTCAGGTATGTAAGTCATTGTATGAGAGATACCTTTCTTAAAGATTATTAATGAAAAAAACTATATTTTTGCAAATAATATTAAAAACTCACCATAATATTCGTAGCAATTAAAAAACTTTAATCAAGTAACAGAAAATATGTGCCAAATAATAATGGTTGGTTGCTTTTCTTGACAGCACATGTGTGTGTATATATAATATATAACCCTTCACATTTTCTAAGAGACCTTGCTTTCCTCCCTTCAATGGCTAAGGTTTATCCTCAAACCCCATCATCATCATCATCATCACCATCATCATCATCATCATCATCATCATCATCATATGTGAGTTCAAAGCAAGAATTCTTGACAATATGGATGAAGTCTCTTGTATACAACAGCCATGGATGCACTGCATACAACTCAAATGGCGAAATTGTTTATCGGGTCGATAATTATGACAAGAAATGCAGCTCACAAGTCTACTTAATGGATATTCGAGGCAACGTTCTTTTCACAATACAACGAAAGGTATAAATCGTCTACAAATCGATCGATCACAATATTACACATTTACACCATCTTTTTTGGTTAAAACATCATCTAATTCGATGTTACAATTTTATTGCAGAAGTTACATCTTTTTGGTTGTTGGGATGGATATAAATCGGATTTTTCTAAGAAACAACGATGGTTTCGCGTTACAAGAAAACGCCAAATGATTCATGTAGATTTAGGATTAGGTCAAGGAGGTTACAAGATTGTTAAAAGTGGTGGGAAATTAGGATTCAAGATTGTGAATCTTGATCAAGATCATGGCTTGGTTGCAGAAGTCAAAAGAAAGCAAACGGCTTCAGGGATAAATCTTGGAAATGATGTTTTTACATTAACAGTGGAACCTGATGTTGATCAATCATTGATCATGGCGATTATAATGGTTTATGGGTTGATCCATCGTCAACTTTAAGGATCTTTTTCACTTTGATGTTTGAATTGAAGATTAAAAAACCGGATCTGATTGTGGGTTCTATTTTATGTAATTGTTGAACACAACTGTAGATGGGACCCGCAAAATGAAGATCGGAGATTGAGGAAAATTGTATAAAACGAAATCTTTGTGATTAGTTGTAAATCATACAAAAAGTTTTGATTGGTTTTTGGTGATTAATCATGTCTTAGGTGGTTGTACCTAATATGATCAGAAATATAAAAATACTGCATATATATAATTGAATATAGCGGTTATATCATGTAATATTCCTATTTTTCTAATGATTAAGATCATGTATAACTCAGAAATTTTTTTAATGTTCAAACCTACGTGATACATTGATAAACTTATACTTAGAGCAGCATAATGTATGGGATTATATTATAGTCATGTTAAGGACATTTTTGTTTTTTTAATATGTTTTAACACCCACCTCAAAATCACTCTCCATGGTTTAACATCTTATAACATTTATTTGTGACCCATTAAAAATGCCCCTAATTTGGTTGTAATTATGTATGAAAACATTAAGATGTCCTCTGTTTCCCTGTTTAGGAGTTGGGTAATATATATATATATATATATATATATATATATATATATATATATATATATATATATATATATATAGGGGAGGGTTCATGCGAGAAGTAATTTTTTTGCGAGAAGTGCAAGAAGTAATCTTAGCCACTAATCTAATCTCATAGATATTTAAATCAAAAAGGGTATGATGGTCTTTAAATTAATTCCAAGAATTTATAAATGAATTAAAAAAAATACGTTTTTTAATTAAACAAATCAAAACATTAACTTGCAATCCTATTTTTTTGTATCTATATAAATTAAAACACGTTTTTCTTCACATTTTCCTCTCAAATCCACAATCTTTGACAGAAAAAGTTAGAGATTAAATTCTATTATCAGATGTTTCTATAAAATTTATTATCAATGAACGTTTTTGCAGAAAAAAGAGGAAATTCTAACTTTGTAATACAACTAAATATTATTCGTTCATTGGTTAAGACCACAATAAATAACAAAATTTATATGCATTATTAATGAACATCTTCGACAAATATAACAAAACTTTCCAACATCTTGATACGTTCAGTAACCCAGATTGAAGAAGAGAATGCAGTGTTCACCGGTGAACAACCTATACCGAAGAAGAAAAAGCAGTGTTCACCGGTGAATAACTCAAAATCATAAACAAAAGGTTATGTTCACTAGTGAATAATCATAATTATGAACATATTACTACTGAGAAAAATTACAGATCCATAAGATGTTCACAATTACACAATGTAATGAACCAGAACTAACATATCAATACTAAAAAATATCAAAATTATCAAATAAAAAGTAACACAGACGCTAACGCCTTCAATAAAATCACTGATGAACCCAAGTCATGGTCAATCTGAACCCTACACGCAAAACCTAAACCGCAGTCAACAGATCTGATATGAAACGA
This sequence comes from Calendula officinalis, assembly GCA_963853835.1. NCBI lineage: Eukaryota > Viridiplantae > Streptophyta > Magnoliopsida > Asterales > Asteraceae > Calendula > Calendula officinalis. The sequence goes on along the minus strand of OY970823.1, from coordinate 65,963,421 downwards.
CCAGATCTGAGATGGAACCAAACAGATCTGAGATGAAAAGAAATAGATCTGAAACAAACATCAATAAGACTATTGTTGCGGTGGTCGGCGGTGGGGATGGTGGCGACGATTGTTGGTTGCATCGCCGGTCGTCGGCGGCTTCATGTTGCAGAAGGAGAACGACGGTCTTGACGAGTTGCAGAAGAATGACAGTGTTGAGGGTGGCGGAGGTGCTGTCGAATGTGGTGCAGGTGGCGGTGGTGTGGCGGCGGTGGTCGCCGGATTTTTGGGGAAGAAAGGTGACTTTGAGAGAAACTTTAAAAACACACACACAGATGTGTGTGCGTGAATCTGCACAAAAATGAGGGGATGGGGAGTTGTTAAATTAATTAATTAATTGATATATTATATAATTAACAAGTAATCAAATGGACTCTTTTACCCTTTTTCTCCTTATTATTGAACCGTTATTATTCACCTAATTACAAAAGTGCCATTGTTAATCCTAGCCTTTAATCTCTAAATCTAATGGTCAAGATTGATTCTCGCATTTCTCGCAAAAAAATCACTTCTCGCATGAACCTTTGCCTATATATATATATATATATATATATATATATATATATATATATATATATATATATATATATATATATATATATATATATATATATATATATATATATAGGGGAGGGTTCCATTGAGAATTGATATATTAGGTGAGAATGTGAGAATTAGGCAAAAAGACGCGTGGTGATATTTTTGTAATTAAGTCCAACTTTTCTGTCCCACATGCGGCGGCATTTTTGTAATTAAGTCCAACTTTTCTTTAATCATCGATAATTAAACTGGGTGTAATGTTTAATCATCAATTATTAAACTTTTGAGATTGTATTTAATCATCGATGATTAAACTGAGTGTAGTGTTCAATCATCAATGATTAATAGAACAATTTTGTCTTTAAAATCAAAGATGCTGTTTAATCATCGATGATTAAACTTGTCTCCGTTTTGTAGATTCTTAATTTTTTATAAGATGTTGTTTAATCATCGATGATTAGCGTGTCTGCTTTCTTTATTATTTGATTAAACTTTTCTTTAATCATCGATGATTAAACTTTAATCATCGATGATTAAACTTTATCTGTGTAATAATCATAAGATGCTCTTTAATCATCGATGATTAAACTTTAATCATCGATGATTAAACTTTATCTGTGTAATAATCATAAGATGCTCTTTAAATCATCGATGATTAAACTTGATAATGTGTTTAATCATTAACGATTAAACTTGGGGCTGGATTTAATCATCGATGATTAAATACAATCTCAAAAGTTTAATAATTGATGATTAAACACTACACCCAGTTTAATCATCAATGATTAAAGAAAAGTTGGACTTAATTACAAAAATACCACCGCGTCTGGGACAGAAAAGTTGGACTTAATTACAAAAATGCCACCGCGCGCGTGAGGGCTGGAAGGAGATGAGAGGCTGAGATCTATTCTCACATTCTCACCTAATATATTAATTCTCAATGGAACTCACTTCTATATATATATATATATATATATATATATATATATATATATGAGCGTTCATGCGAGAACCTATTTTATTGCGAGAACTGCGAGAACTACTTTATGGCCTTTGGATTTTGAGATGGATGGCTAAGATCAAGAGTAGCAATTTCGTAAATAGATATTCATTTAAAGGATTAAATTTTAATGGTGGAAGGGTAAATGGGTAACTTGACTAAAATTAAATTATTTAATTAACATCTACCCCATTTTGCAGAGCACATCACCGCACAAAACACACACATATGTGTGTTTTTTTTATAATTCTCTCAAATCAACACACACTTGTGTGTGTTTTCAAAATCAATTTTCTTCTTCAATATCATAACCGGAGATGGAAAAACGAAACCGATGGATGGCGGCACAACCATCGGCGACAACAACACTGCTGCCACCACGGCAGACGGAGACTCCGCCGCACCACCACTGCGTGAACCACCGTCGCATCAACTCCCACTCCCTAGACGACTTCACCACCACCGCCAGAGGCAAATGGTTGCAGATCTAGGGTTCCGACGCCCTGCATCACCGCCGCCGGAGATAAAGTTTTCCAGATCTAGGTCCGTCGTCGGTTTTTGTAGGCATTTTAGTTGCGGTGCTTCAACAATCCACGGATCCATGGGTTCTTCGCCGACAACTACAAAATGAAAGCAGAAAAAGAGATGTCCAGGAGTTGGTTTCGTCGACGTCCAGATCTGGTTTCCGACGAAGGCGATAATTAGGGTTTCGGTGAACACGCAAATCACCTCAGAGGAAATCTGTTCATCTTATTTTCAGATCTGTTCATCTTTGTTTTCAGATCTGTTCATCTTGTTTTCAGATTTGTTCATCTTTGTTTTCAGATTTGTTCATCTTCTTTTCAGATCTGTTCATCTTGTTTTCAGATCTGTTCATCTTGTTTTTCAGATCTGTTCATCTTGGTTTTCAGATCTGTTCATCTATTTCTGATTTGCTCATCAGTTTTAGATCTATTTTTTATCTGTTCTACTGTTCCAGATCAGTTAGTTTGTATAAATTTATTTTATTTTTTTGTCCACTTGTTTGCATTTGTTGGTATGTATGGGTTTGTTAATTAATGAATTCTACGATTTTGTTCATCATATATTGTTCATCATCACTTTACAGTATATGTATTAGTGTGTTCATAAATTTTATGCATTATTGAACAATTGGCAATTTTATTTTAGTATGATTTGTTGGTACAGTGAATGCTCGATGATTTATTAAATATGGAAAATATGTTGTATTAATTTAATTGCTTAATTTCTATAATTAAAAAAGGTCAAAAAGACTAGAATGCCCTTTAGAATTAAAAAACTAATTAATTTAAATGATTGGTTAGAAATGGTTCTCGCAGTTCTCGCAATAATATAGGTTCTCGCATGAACGCTTCCCTATATATATATATATTACCCAACTCCTAAACAGGGAAACAGAAGACATCTTAATGTTTTCATACATAATTTTTCCATACACAACCAAATTAGTAAACTCATTTAGATTTTAATAACTTATGAATTAGACAATTTATTGTTCAAATGGGCCAATTATAGCCAAGATAAGGATGTGATCTCCTGATTCATAAAATACAAAAAGGAAGTCATTAAATTGCAGATCATCAACTAGTGAGTTTTTATAAGTACGTAGATTAGTATTTACTGTACGTTAAAAAACTTACTATTGGGTTTTTAATTAGGTCTTTAAACTCAAGTCAATTAGATATATATGATGACATGATTATAAAAATGTAAGTATATTATCAAGAATGATATTACTTTAATATAAAATAAGTACGAAGTATAACATAAACATTAACAAACCATAAAGTTAAGTGGGTAGATAGAAGCTAAGATTCTTTGACAGGTTGGAAGAAGTGACATTAGGTCATGTTTTTACACGTATTTATTAATTTACAAACTTCTGATGTTAATATAATATTACAAAAAAGTAGCAAATATTATATAAAATATATTTTCAGTAGTTTATTTCTGAGGATACATTTCGGGTATTTGAAATTAAGAATAACAGTGTAGTATAATATAATGATCATGTAAGAGGATAATTATAATTATCATGCATCATCAACTTTATAACTAGTGTAATTTGAGTCACATCTATGAGTTTCATCGTAATCGCCACATCATCCCACCAGAATATTCCTTTAGATCGATCATACGATTTGTTTTAATACAAATGAATATTTATAGGTACATATAAAGACAAATATGAAAACTACAAAAATAACAAACTATAAAAAGTAATGTGATCAACCTATGCAAAGTTAGATGGGAAAGGAAACAAGTGGTACTTGTTTTTGGCACATCTTGTGAGCATTCAAAAGAAAATTCCTTAAAACAACAAATTAACCTCATAATCTCATAATCTCATACAAACTGTGTGATGCATGGTTAATTTGGATACTTAGTATGATGATACCGAGTAATAACATATATGTACGCATTAAAAAAACTTATTTTTAACCACTAATTAAATGATTATTATTAAGCATGCTAACAAGATGATACTAGCTAAAAAAGGGACATACATTATCAGTCCATGTTATTGGAGAAGTCAGTACTAAATAAATCGTAAGTAGATCCTCCAAAAAAGTTTGTGCAACAGAAGTAATGGTCAAACGGGCAGGATTAGGTCAAACGGGCAGGATTAGGTCAAACGGGTCAGGTCATGAGCAATGTTTTAAAACCCGGGTTTTTAGTCGACCTAGTTGGATAACCGGGTCATGGTTCAACGGATTGCATTGGCGGGTTATCCCTGGTCAAATCGCCAGATTTCCCTTGACTCGGTTTTCAAAATTGCATAATCACCTTCCAGGTCGCAAGATGTTTTCCATGATTCGATTTCCAAAATCGTTGTATCATTACCAAATCGTCTGATTTTGTTTCCAATCTCTACAAATCAGCTTTTAAACATGAAGTATAAACAAAATTACATGCTACAACTGGGTCACAAACGGCCGGCCGGGTCGCTGGGGTTCACAAATACCCGTCGGTTGGTAACGGGTCATTAATGAGCAAAAACCCATATTCTTTTGAACTGTTCTCTTCATCGGGTCCTGACTTAACCGGCCGGATCAACCCGGGTTTAGAAACTAGTCTTAAGTTAATAAAACATACAGAGTTTCATACCTTGAAAAAGCTACATAAGTTTCTCGTTACGAATATTATGTATAACATTTATTTCGATATATGATACTAAACAATAATTCAGAAACTCATCACCTATTTTATTGAACTAATTTTGAACGAAGATTTACATTTGGAAAGCATATATGTTATTGTTCTTTAAGATCGTATTCGGAACTCTTCTAGATAAAATATACTCATTTTCAACAGTTAATCAGAAATAAATACTTTAAAAGAGGCACATGGGCGCAAACAAATCATTTTCAATTGTTTAGGCTGCTGGGTATGGGCACCACATGTGGTGGTGCCCTTTTTGCCACATTATCGCCACCTCAGCAACCACACCACCACCACACCACATCATCTCTAGGAAATACCCACCACACCACACCACACCATTTTATTCAATTTAATTTTAAATAAAAAAGAAAAGAAAATACCCATTAACCAATCATAAGCCACCATCCATAAAAAAATCTCTCTCACGCCCGTTGCCGGCCGTCCCTTCCGTCCACACTCTCGCCACGCCAACCCCCCACGCCATTGGGGGGGGGGGGGGGGGCGGTGTTCGTCCTGAGGCCACGCCGTGGCTAAGCCACCTCATCCCCACGCCATGGAGGGCGTTGGCCCGTACCCCTTAGCCTTAGTGGATTTATCTGGGTAAATCCATTTAATATAGACTATACTTTTGACTAAAAATGAATGTACTAATATAGTAATAGTCTAATAACATGATTTTATTTTTTTTCCTTTTTTCCAAGTAGGTTTTTTAAGGGGGAAAAAGGTTACGTTCCACATTTTTTTTCTATATTATTAAAACTAAGATCTCGTTTGTTTTAACGTAATCCACTGTAATTGTAATATAATTTATATTACGGAGGATGTTTGAATTGACTCTTTTTTTCATAACTCAATTACGACGTAATTTCGAATTACGATATTTGTTGTAATTCAAATCCATCCTGAAACCATATGAATTCAATTACGGTCCATTAGTTAACTAACAAATTTGAATATTTTATATTAATCAGATTTTAAAATCGTTCAGAAATATTAAAAAAAATAAAATAATAAAAGAATAAAAAATTTTACTTTTTTAAAAAAAATATAAAAATAATAAAAGAAAGTTTAAATTTTCTTAAAAAGTAAAAAAAAAATTTAAAAAAATAAAATAAAATAAATAAATAATAATAAATAATAAAAGTTAAAAAAAGAATCATAAAAAGTTAAAAAAAAGGCATAATAATGGATATGAGTTACATCTAAAAAATTTATAACAAACACGTAATCGTATTCAATTACAATCGAATTCAATTTCAACCGAATCCAATTACAACCGAATTCAATTACATTACGGAATATGACGTTGAGTCAAACGGCCGCTAAGTCTTCTACTATGAGAGATCAAATGAGGCTATAATCAAGCTAATTCATTGAGATTTGAGTGAGATTGAAGAATTTGTGTGTGTGTGTGTTCTTGGTGTTTTGGTAGGTGTAATTGAGAGAGAATGAGAGCTTTCAGAAATGTAATTCAGTTAATGTGTAGGAAAGCTTACATTGTATGTCAAAGTTACAAGTATTTATACCATCTACCACTTAACAAGGAACTTGTTAATTAACGGACTTAAAGGTCAAAACTATTACAATATTGGTCCTAACAATTACAATATTGGTCCTAACAATCTCCCCCTTTTTGATCTTTAACACGTCATCCCAGTCTTCAAACTTCAGATTCTTCTTATACTCTATCTTTGACAAGAAAATGTTTTTCTGTATTTCAAGAACAAATCATTGCAGAGATCTGAAAGTTTAAGATACTCAAAGAGGATGTGTTTTTCGTTGACACTGTTTGAGTGAAGAAATCCTATAACTGATTTACTAAAAATTTGTAAATTTTGGAAAATGGAATATCAGTTAAGTAAGGATTTGACTGGGTTTTCATATAATAGAGAGGTTGGTTTTTGAAATTTTGTGGTAAAGGATTATATTGAGGATAGAATGATAATGTTTTTGAATGATTTGTCAGTCAAAGTTTTGGATGTGTGTGTATGTATGTTTTGTATGTATAGAAAAATGATATGTACATTTAGGATTTGGATGAATGTGGATAATTTGTATTCGGTATGAACAACAGATTTGCACAGTTAAGCTTTTGAATGGATATGAATGTTATGGAATTTTGGAAAGAATGGTTTAAACGGTTAAGATTCAAATGGAAATGGATATGGATTTGTGATTTGGATAGAATGATTTGTAAGTTTAAGATTTGTAGTGGAAATGTTGAGAATTTGTGAGAAATTTCTGAAGATAAGTCAATTTCTTTTTCTTCACAAATTATTTCATGTAAATCGACGAAAATGTAGACCCATAGATAGAGTTGTTTTGTAGCGGAAGTCTTTTGTTGAAGTTGTGGCTTTGTCGATTTGTGATTATTGATAATTGTTGTTAGGGATAAAAGGTTGATGAAGTTTACGCTCCCCCTCGAACAATTATTTCTCAACGAATCTTCGGTTTCTTGTTTACTCCCCCTTAACCGGTGCATATATCTTCTAAATGCGGAGTAAACTGAGCTAATATATTCTTTTCTACATATTGTAAGCATTTATCTTTATAATCAGAACTTCTATAATATTTTCTCCCCCTTATGATGAATACGATTTATCGGAATCATCATGTAAAATCTTAAGTTCATCGAAGTAGAAGTAGAAAGAATCTTCGAAGCTCATTGATAAAAATGTATTGAATAATGATATATTCATATTTTGAATGAATCAATATATAACACATTTTATCAGATAAACCAGATCGTCGTTGAATATGAAGAAATACGATCAAATCTTTTATCGTTTAATCTCAATGACCGTTGTAGATGACATGTAAGAACAGTCTCTTGAGTATACCATTTAATATCTCGACTGTTGTTGATAACGTTGGAGTACAGTCATCAAAAATGTACATGAAATCGAACAGGGTAAACCGGGATCACATAGATTACCCGTTAACACAACAGTTACACAAACTGTGTGACCTACGTTCAGAGTTGGCTTTGATGTTAGCACTGGTAGTATTTCCATTCAATCATCGTGGAATACCAAGAATGTTGGTATCACTATGAATGTTCCGGCTTTATCACAAAGATAAGCTTGGTATTATGCCTTGTGTCCTAAAAGTGTATTTCGGTTCTAGACTCAATTAGTGGACAAACGAAGGTGAGAACTGGAGAGGTTTGTCCTCTTTTTCAGTATCAACAAACTCCAAGTGAGATGTCGATAGCATATGAGATAGTCTCCGTGGAAATGAAACAAGTACTTGTTCAGAAATACTTGAGTAGCTGGGGGGTTGTGCATTGCATCACTGGGTCCATGATGTCTATTTAAATATCAGAGAGCAACACATGCAAACTGATAGAGACGTGGCAACCCGGATTTTTATCAGTTTAGTAAGGGTTTTTCATTTTCTTTAACCCTGTCACACCCTCCTCACTCAAGCTTACTTTTTCATTTTTTGACTACTCCCTTATTTTATTTTACCATGTATAGCTGAATTGCACCCCATACTACATTCCCCCTCTCAAATTTTATCTCAGCGCACCCCAAACAAGATCCCGTGATACTTGATTCTGCTCACCTAGACCTATGTACCCTTACATATTGTCCTATATCGTAGGTGGCTCCTGGGAAGATCATGCCGGTTATAGCATATCATAGGAGTAATTTGAGAGTGAACTATAACGCTCCTGTGCAGTTTATCAGCATATATGATGTTACTTTGAAAGAATAACATGGATTTTTCATCGGAAAATGTATGTGTTTCCGGCATAAGTTGTTGCCTTTATGATTTTAAAAATTTAGGCATTGCAACTTGAACAATTTAGGTAATTTCGAACTCACATAGAGTATCCGTTAACACACCGTATGAATCAATAGTCGTTTGCACAACCGTGGATTCAAATGTGTGACCTGCGATTAGAGTTGGCACAACTTTAGCTCTAGCAGGATTTCCACTCAATCCTCGTGAAGCACCAGATTGTGATGCCACTATGAGTGTTCCGATGAATACACAGAGATTCATTTATAAAAGTGTATGTGTCCTAAATTGGAAATATTTGTCGGTGAGATCTAGACACATTGTGCATTCAATTGAAGACGTAACCCGGGGCAGAAGGTTAATTATTTCAATACCAACATACTCCGAATGAGCAGTCGATAGATTATGTGCTACGTCCCCTGATGAATTGAAACAAATTCCTATTGAGAGGAATCTAAGTGGTTGGTGGTGGAGTGCAAATGCTTGACTGGGCCAGTTAAGTCTGGTGAATCATTCAACACATGAATGATCACAAATTTGTAAGGTTGCCCGGTTTATTGTCGGTTATGGATACACTCAAAAATGTGTGTTCTAGTTATTATCATGTTTTCACATCACCTTGCACTCACCTAAATCTATACCCTAGACTTATACCCTCACATTTACCATTTGGCTAATAAGTGTTTCCCTTGGAAGGTAAGGCCGGTTCTAGCAAACCATGGGAAGGTATTGTCGTTTGATAAAAAAAAATGTATCATTAAAAAAAAATTCAAACGGGTATAAAAGTATTGATTTAAGAAAGTTTCTCCCCTTGGAAATACTAATTCTCCCCCTAGAATTAATATTTCTCCCCCTCGACAAAATAAAGGTAATGAAAAATATACAGTTTTAGAGGGGTGGGAAAGAGTTTTTACATTTATGTGTAAAACTGGTTTTGAGCGGGTTTCAAGCTGAAATACCTGAAAGCCATTTCGTTGAAGTTCGGGTCATACACTGAAGTGTGTAAGAGCCATTTAGATGAAGCGCGAGTTATACACTGAAATGTGTATAAATCATTCTCCTGCAAAACAAATCAAACAACTTTTGGTACCCATTTTTGTTTGGGTCCGACAATGTTAGCGTGGGAATGAAACCACCGATAGGTTGTATCGATTTGATTTAAAGATTGAGAGTTCCAAGAAAAACTGAAACTTGATGTTTCACTTTCAAAAAATTTCCGGGGAATTATTTGAGATTTTGGAGTTTTAGGAACCCATTGTTCTTTGAAGATCGTGAATGTTTTGTAAACATAAACAGGAGATTTAAGAGTTGTTTTTGGCACTTGATTAAAAGTTGTTGTTGGTGCCAATGAAAGTAAATCTTTTCTTGAATATTTTAAAGATTTAGTTTTTGAAAAGATTATTTTTGAAGGAATCGAATGTTTCAACACGGTTGATGATTTAGTTTTATCCATATGAGAATGCTTAAGTCGAGAAGAGGAACCTAATTTATTTGAAGTTTTAGGTGCGGAATTTCCTCTATTAACTTGTTTGAGAGCATTCAATTTCTTATCAGAGTTTAGTGGGACCGTGGATCTCCTAGGCTTAGGCGTGGCAGAGGAACTGACTTGTGATTTCGGTTTAGGTTTAGAATTTCCTCTATTTACCTCGGATTGTTTGATTGAATATAAATCACGATATGCCATTACAGGAGAAAACATTCTTGTGTTATTACATTTATTCATAGATGGACTCGGCTTCTTAAACTTCCGAGGATGAGATGATGTAGATTTTAAATTTTGAATTTGTATTTGCAACTTTAGTTTCTCTTCATCAAAAGATTTATGTGACTCATCAATTTTATTTTCTAATTTTCTAATTTTGGTTTGTAAAACTGATTTGACGTTGTCAAAGATTTTAGATTTGTCATCTAGCTTAATTAACAAACCTTCGTTTTTATTTTGATACAAAGAAAAATATGTTTCAAGAGATGTAATTTTATCTAGCAATTTTGTTTTCTCAATATTAAAAATATTGATTTGTTTTTGAAAATCAGATCCAAAACTACATTCAAGTAGTTTGAGTTTATCAGTCAAAATACAATTTTCAGCACAAACAGAATCATATTTTTCGACGTTCAAACTATTAATAGTATTTGTGTCATGAAGTTGTTTTGTTAATTCAGCAATCTGAATTTTCAATTTCTCGGAATCTGTTTCAAAAGTTGTAACTTTTGATTTGAAATTTGCGTTTTCATATTCTAGAGTTTGAACTTTATCAATTAAAATATCAACTTTGCAATTTCTAAAATATTCATTTAATTTCTCACTTTTCTCCAATTTTTCTTTGTAGTCGTTACTTAATCGGAGATTCTTAACATTATCATAAAACGATTTTTCAAATAAAGCATAATTGTGTGTACTTGTAGTTTCCCACAACTCAACGGACTCTTTTAATTCACAAATTTCTTTTTGATATTGTAATTGATGAGTTTGTAAACTAGACATTTGCTCTTTTAGCTCCCTGTTTTTATTTAGAAGTGATTTTATTAAATTGTCATCCATTTTAGCTCTTTTATTTTCAAAATGTGCAAATACCAAGTGAAAGTGATATCGGTTTTAAACAAATGATATAGGTTGTAGAAATGATATCGTTTAAGCCATAAGTGATAAAGTGACAAAAGAAAATATGAAAGTAATTTTACATTTTGGGCCGAGCAGATCTTGCCGAACGTTAAAAGTGATTGGGCTTAAATCGTGATTGGTATTGAGCCGAACACTTGATTTTGATTAGCTGAACTCTTATTTGATCGAAGCAAATTGAGGTCGGAAAAGAGATCGTTCAATAAGCAGAGATAAATCGAATTTTGAAATTGTTGAGATGTTACGAATTTGATTTTGTTTTGGGTTTAAAAAAAATTTGTTTAGAAATTCATCACGAATTTTAAGTTTTAAAAGTGTAAAAATTTTGTTTAAAATTTTGTTTATTTTGACAGAACTTGACTTGTTTTAAAAATTTTGTTTATTTTGATATTTGGTAATAGTTCTTGTGAAAAAAAATGTTAAAATGTTCTTTTAAAACCTTTTTAAAAAATGTAGAAGTTAAAAGTGTTGAAAATGTTTAAAAAGTTTTAAAAATTTTGAGACTTGATGTATACTTGATGTATTAAAAAAAATTTGATTTGAGTTTTTTTTTTTTTTAAATTAAAAATTTATTTTGACTTGTTTTTAAAAATTTTGTGAGATATCTCAAGGTCGTGAGACAAATATTTGGTATGAGATATCTCGGGGTCTTGAGACAAATTTTCGGTGTGAGATATCTCAGGGTTTTGAGACAAATTTTGTGGTGTGAGATATCTCAGGGTCTTGAGACAAATCTTATGGTGTGAGATATCTCAGGGTGTGGGATATCTCAGACTTTGTGTGTGAGATATCACAGATGTAACACCCTAAAATTTACAAGATTTTTAAAAATTTTGAAAACAAAATTATAATCAAAAGGTCCCATAAATAAATCTCAGATATTAATATTTAACATTTAAAACGTATTTATTGCGGAAATAGTTAGGATAAAGTAAAGTGTTTTAAAATATTAAATGATGTCCACATCAGTAATGAAAAGATACAGCGGTCAACCGTGCACCTTCTCCTTTCCTTTGCTGGTACCTGAAACAATGTGGGGGAAAGTTTGGGTCAGCTGGGGAAGCTGAGTGAATAATTCTCAAAATGCAAACAATCATAACATACAACACATGAGGGCACATCGGTGTACTCCTACTCAGAATCTACTCGATTAATTACTCAGATTTATTTCTCAGATTTTATTACTCAGATTTATTTCTCAGATTTTATTACTCAGATTTTATTTCTCAGATTTTATTACTCAGATTTTAATTTATATAGCGCGCTAGTGTGACTTGGGACGAGAGATCAACCTCGACCCGCCTCACACCACCTCAACACCTGTACTCTTCGGTGTTGAGTCAAAAAGGCCTGGCACCAGTACTCTTCGGTGCCAAGTCAAAACGTCTGACACCAGTGCTCTTCAGTGTCAAGTCAGATATAAACTCAGACGGGAATAATCCCAAAAACTCAGACGGGAGGTGATCCCAAAACTCAGATGTGTGTTATTATGTTTTATTATCTCTTTAACATAATTATCTCAGATTGCCCTAGCAAGTAATAGCACAGAATGACTCTGTGCCGAGCTCAGTTACCCAGGCACAATGTCTCAGATCATGAATAAGTAAACAACTGCTCAGATACTCAGATAACAGATCAAACTCAGATAACAGATCAAGCTCAGATAACAATTAAGGTGCAAGTAATATAACACGTAAGTCATGCATGTATAACGTTAAAACTGAATACACGGTGAGAATACTCACCTCGAGAAACGTATGCTCCAAAGGATTCCCTACAGTCAAAAGTACAGCACGTTATCTCCTAGACGGTCCTAAAATCAAAAAACGAAACCCCGAATTAAAATTCTACCCGAGGGCTTATTTCAGAAAGCTGGCAGCCCCCGTCAGTCTCACGGAAACGGCCATAACTCCTAAACGGCTCATTAGATTTTGCCCATCTTTTTACCATGACAAGTAGACAAACCGAACTACAATTTACTGTGAGACGGTCACTGGCCAAAACAGAATCTAAGTGTCTCAAAACAGCGTTGCAAGACATACCTGCTGCACAGGTCATCTTCCTAACAGCAGCATACTAAATTGACTATAACTTTTAAACCGTAATTCGGATTGACGAGAGGGTTGCGGCGTTGAAAAGCTAATTCAGAAATCAAGGTCCCAGCGCAGGCCAAAAATCCAAAAAGGTATTTTAAACAGATCAGAAACAACCGAGAACAGGAGGGCAGAATCTGCCAGAAACTTAAACTATTAAAAAAAACTCTTTTTAATCGACTCGACTCGTTACCGAAAAACCAAGCACCCCTAAACAGGACAGTGCAAAATTTCAGATCATTGATTCAATTCAATTAAATTATTAAAGATGACAAAAGGAAACAATACGAAAGAAAAAGGACAATATGAAAACAAAAAGATGAGAATTATACCCTACAAATCAAACCGTGACGAGAACGATTGTACCCGAACCACCAACAACACGACACCAGAACGACTGGCTTTGTTTCTTGACTGGAATCAACGAAGGCTGGGTTCTTGCTTGTTGGCCACCCCAAATGCCAAAATATTAATTCTTTTAATGACTTTATAATCAAAGAAAAAGATAAGTGAATTGCCGCCATACCACATGCATTCGGATCATCTCAATTTGCCTGACGCCTCCACCTCTTCACGCCAACATTCCTTGACCATCCATCACCTTTTAATTAATTTACTTATGGCTGATCAATTTTACTTGCTGTGCCTATTATAATATTAAAACACCTCAAAAATATCTACAATTGCTAATGTCGACCAATTCCCCAAAAATGGGTCCGTCAAGTTTGATTCTCTCCTCCACGTCGCCTGACCTCCACAGTTCCTTAATCAGTTCTGCGATCGTCGACCAGATGCAATAAAACTCCAGCAACCGATTGGAAGAAGAAGAAAAAGAAAAACACGATGGAGTTGCTTTAGACGGCTGGAGAGCAAATGAGGGTTTAGGGCTAATTTTCCATTTAAGTATTATCTCTATTGGGCTACATCAAGATTTATTATGCATTAAGAAATTACTTGTCGGGCCCTCCATACTACTCACTTAATCAGATCACAATGGGAAAGAAAAGACCTGGCTCGGCCCGGGCCCTTGGCCGGCCTCGCCATTAACTCGAGTTCAGATAGAATTTAATCGGACATGTTAATTTAAATAATACTTATATACTTATTATAGATCACATTTAACGCGTAAACAAAACGTCACACAATTAAGTTAAAACGTCGCATAATTAAATAACTTCCATAGATGAAACGTCACCCATTTATTACAATATATATATATATATATATATATATATATATATATATATATATATATATATATATATATATATATATATATATATATATATATATATATATATATATATATATATATATATATATATTAAAATATGATAAATACCAAATTTAAATTTATTAAAAGTAATATTTAATTATTAAAAAAAATTCGGGGCGTTACAACTCAACTCCACTTGAAATAGACTTCGTCCCCGAAGTCATCGCTCGGAAAAAGCTCAGGGTAGCGATCTCGCATCTCAAACTCAGGCTCGCCAACGACACACATCCTCGAGTGGGAAGGCACGAAAAGGTTAAGAATAAAAAGAGAAACTCTTCAGTGGTGACTTACGAGATGAGAATGAACTCTGGTTCTTGCAATTGCTTATACAAGTTTTCCGTTTTTAACGGCGCAAGGCGATAAAGCTTAGAGTTTTGGGATGTTCTCTAAGGAATTCGATTATCTCAAAAGAAAAGAAAGGCGATTGATGTACAAAATAATCCATGATATTCTGCTAAAGGCGTCCTCTTACTCTAGTAGTCAGACACGGTTGTTGCACTCCGCGGTTAACGTTGCGTTGAATCTCCGATTCAACTCCACTCGGAGAATTGTTACGGTTTGTTGATGACGTTAGATGATCTCGGCGTGGAATTTGGTCATTCAATCCATACTTACAACCACACACGGTTCTCTCATGGCGTTAGAAATAAAGTTTATGGGGAGTGTATCCCCGCACAACTCTATCAATAGATCATTATACATTTTAATAACAGGTAAAATCTCATTATTGACAATTCTATATCAGAATGGCTCAGAAGGTCCTCTACTCTATGGGTCAACAGTTTGTTAACAGCATAATAAATAATTTAGCGGTTTACACCATTATCAATTAATATAAAAACCATGCAAATAAATCACAAGGATTATACATATCACACAGAATTCTCATATACTCATGTATATAACTCCAAAATATGATCTGGAAATATAACTCAGAAGTCCCACTCAGAAATAAACTCAAAATATATCTCAGGAGTACAAAAATGTATAACTCAGGAGCAAACTTATAAATCTTAACTCAGAAGCAAACCCAAAACTCTCACTCAGTAACAACTCATAAGATAATAATATTCACAAGTAATAGCATTAGGTATAAATCACATTTTTACTCATTCTTATTACTACTCGCGTGTTTCAATTTACCAGCTTATAATACTTGGAATGATATACTCTCTCCCAACCGTGTTATTGGTTCACAAAATAACTCTTCTTTAACTATTTATCGTTACTTCACTCCATAAGGTTTGTATATTACTCATTTTGATAACCTTTTAACTAGCTCAATTTAACAATCTTGTCATTTAATTCTCTTTAATAGGTTCCCATTCTATTACATTTAGTGGTTTCTCGATAATATTTTAATGGATGTTTTCTCATTCATCTAGTTTAACGATCTTTTAATAGACCGTTTTACTGATTTTGCACAATTTAAAATGTCTCTTAATTATTTTGACCATATCTACTCATGAATTTCATGTTACCCACTAAAATTCCAATTTAAATTTCATACTCTTATTTATAATGATTTCTCGTTACTCCAATTACGAATTAATTCCTTAGTTCCCATTTACTCAATTCGCAGTTACACTTTATTCTAATTCTTACGGTTTACTCATGGTTCATCAATTCAGTACATTCTTGTCTTTTCGAAATTTCTCCTAAGTTCAATATAAATTTATTGAATAGTTGTTCTCGTCTCAAGTTTAATAATTATTCATACATAGAGTTTTCTCATATAATTTAATAATACCTCAAAACTCGTAACACTTTATAATACTTCTAAAATTTGAATAAAACTTCCCGTTAATTTAATACTTTTCTCTTTTGACTCATTTTATTAAGTTGCTTATGCAGCTCGATTTGTAAGTTTCTTATAACCCAAAATTACTCCATAATTAATCAAAATAAAATTTTATCATTTAGCTCGTTTTAGTAATAACTCATTACCAGCAAATTACCGATCTCAATCTAATTCATTTTCCTCAAAATTTCATTGTAGCAGTTTTCTCATATTCGACTCATTAATAAGTTCTCATCACTTTAATTTCATGATTTCTCATTATCACATTTATAACCACCCAAGAATAAGTATACTGTCTTATTTGTATATAATTGTAGTATTACTACAATTATAACCACCCAAGAATAAGTATACTGTCTTATTTGAATAAAACTTCCCGTTAATTTAATACTTTTCTCTTTTGACTCATTTTATTAAGTTGCTTATGCAACTCGATTTGTAAGTTTCTTATAACCCAAAATTACTCCATAATTAATCAAAATAAAATTTTATCATTTAGCTCGTTTTAGTAATAACTCATTACCAGCAAATTACCGATCTCAATCTAATTCATTTTCCTCAAAATTTCATTGTAGCAGTTTTCTCATATTCGACTCATTAATAAGTTCTCATCACTTTAATTTCATGATTTCTCATTATCACATTTATAACCACCCAAGAATAAGTATACTGTCTTATTTGTATATAATTGTAGTATTACTACTTCACTTTTGCATGATATTCATTCAACCCAAATAACTTGATTTGTTAATTTCTCCAGTAAACCCGATCTATCATTTTGTTGTAAATTCTATAATTACCCATATAATAAATTTAATTATTCTCAACTGCTTGATTTGATAGTTACTCTTATATTTTATTTGATCAATTATATGTATCTAGATTTCGCACTTTAAATTCATACCAACAAAATCTCTCTGCATAAGCATCATGCTCATAATATTTATAAATAATAATTAATGATGATTATTTCTTGACAATTTTCCTTTTTTACCCCTACTCAACTCCACTTGGAGAAAAACTCGTCCTCGAGTTTGGAACTAGTATTGTCTACCAAAATAAACAAGCAATTATGTAGTCACACAAACAATTAGGATACACATACTAAATTCACCATAACAAGCATTGGTCCATCGTTCCCCTCAAAATCTCCCCCTAACCAACCAAAAGTCCTGTGTGTACGGTAATAGGGGCCCTCTATTACTTTCGACACATGCTTTTGTTTGGTCACGAGTCAATCCCAAAGTTCTCAACTTCCCACACATAAAAAAAAATCCACAACAAATCACTCTCAGAAAAAGAAAAGTTTACTTTCAATATCTGATGAATACAGATATGCACTCAGCTGTGGTTACTCAAAACCTCATAACATTACTCAGAAATCATGCGTATATTTAGTCTCATACGCGATACTCGGATAACTCAGATTCAGAGAAATATTTCCACTTTGTTAATTTCACAATACGAACATCGTTTTATCTTCTACTCTTAGTTATCTCATTTGTCCTTTTCCATGAATAACATTTACTCTTTCTCAAAATTTCATCCGATTTATTGCCGTCTCGAGCGACAATTAATATTTTCTAGTTCAACATTCTCGGTTAATTATTCTAATAAGCTTATATAGCTCGTTTATTAGCTCTGCGTTAACTTAACAATCTCTCACTGAACTCGTTATTCACACGACGTCTTGCTCTCAACTATTTAAACCACTTACTAATAATGTTTTCTCTTTTTATTTCAATTTAATGATTCTTAAATAAATATTAATCTGTTGACTTTTCAACCTGGAATCTTCTCAATTACAACTCATGGTATTCACGAATTTTTAATTTCTCATTCAATAAGTTTAATATAACCACTTCTCTTTTAACACTATTTAATAATTCTCTTTAATACATTCTATATATTCTTACACAAATTTGGAATTCCATATTAATGTATCTTTTGGCTGCTTAATATTGATTCAATATCTTCTCATTATGCAATACTCATTTTATTATCTCATTAAACGTATTTCTCCAAAATTTAGTTCGATATTTCCTCGTTTAGCTCGAATGTAATTGTTTTCCATTTTCTTGAATTAATAATTTCTCCTTACACAACTTGGTAAACCCTCATTTAAATATTTATTAGTCTCTGATTTACTAGCTTCAATAACTCTTTCTATAAAGTGTTTTCTTCGAAATGAAAACTTTTAATATTTTCCGAGTTTCAAAATTTATTACTTCTCTTTAATATTAGGAACTTCTCCGTTTCTCATTTACTCAAGCATGTTTCTCGTTTGATAATTTATGAATTTTATAATACAAATTGGTATTCATTTATCACACTTTTGGTTAAAGTTTCTCAGAATTATAAAATCTCATTTCAACTCTATGAGGTGTTCCTCTAAATTGGGAACTTTTATTATTCTCATTAAAATTTATAATTCATCTAGTTTGCGTATTTGTATATGCATAACTATATTAAACACTGGGAATTAAAACCAGAATTTTACTCAGAATTATGCTCAAATTAAGCTCTAAATTATACTCAAAATTATTAAACCCCGCATTCGTATACCTATATATACATAGTATTGAGTCGTACATTTCATATGTAATTTTCGTATGTTATTATAACTTTTAGGGTTTATTCCGCCGATGTAATCAGGAACAACACTCGGAAAAATGTACTTAGAAAATAAACACAAAAATCTCAGACTACTCTACTCATCCATACTCAGAATACAACATACATCTCAGATAAATAAAAACTATTAAATATTACCAGCGATGGGGAAAAGCGAGAGGTCGATGTGACATGCTGTATGCTTGATGTGGAAACTTTTCTCAGAAAATATTTTACTCAGTTCGCGTTTTAAAACTCGAGACTCAAACTTGAGATTGAATTCACCCATTGTGAATCCAAATCCCTCAAGTCAGAGCTCTGATACCAACTTGTAACACCCTAAAATTTACAAGATTTTTAAAATTTTTGAAAACAAAATTATAATCAAAAGGTCCCATAAATAAATCTCAGATATTAATATTTAACATTTAAAACGTATTTATTGCGGAAATAGTTAGGATAAAGTAAAGTGTTTTAAAATATTAAATGATGTCCACATCAGTAATGAAAAGATACAGCGATCAACCGTCCACCTTCTCCTTTCCTTTGCTGGTACCTGAAACAATGTGGGGGAAAGTTTGGGTCAGCTGGGGAAGCTGAGTGAATAATTCTCAAAATGCAAACAATCATAACATACAACACATGAGGGCACATCGGTGTACTCCTACTCAGAATCTACTCGATTAATTACTCAGATTTATTTCTCAGATTTTATTACTCAGATTTATTTCTCAGATTTTATTACTCAGATTTTATTTCTCAGATTTTATTACTCAGATTTTAATTTATATAGCGCGCTAGTGTGACTTGGGACGAGAGATCAACCTCGACCCGCCTCACACCACCTCAACACCTGTACTCTTCGGTGTTGAGTCAAAAAGGCCTGGCACCAGTACTCTTCGGTGCCAAGTCAAAACGTCTGACACCAGTGCTCTTCAGTGTCAAGTCAGATATAAACTCAGACGGGAATAATCCCAAAAACTCAGACGGGAGGTGATCCCAAAACTCAGATGTGTGTTATTATGTTTTATTATCTCTTTAACATAATTATCTCAGATTGCCCTAGCAAGTAATAGCACAGAATGACTCTGTGCCGAGCTCAGTTACCCAGGCACAATGTCTCAGATCATGAATAAGTAAACAACTGCTCAGATACTCAGATAACAGATCAAACTCAGATAACAGATCAAGCTCAGATAACAATTAAGGTGCAAGTAATATAACACGTAAGTCATGCATGTATAACGTTAAAACTGAATACACGGTGAGAATACTCACCTCGAGAAACGTATGCTCCAAAGGATTCCCGACAGTCAAAAGTACAGCACGTTATCTCCTAGACGGTCCTAAAATCAAAAAACGAAACCCCGAATTAAAATTCTACCCGAGGGCTTATTTCAGAAAGCTGGCAGCCCCCGTCAGTCTCACGGAAACGGCCATAACTCCTAAACGGCTCATTAGATTTTTCCCATCTTTTTACCATGACAAGTAGACAACCAGAACTACAATTTACTGTGAGACGGTCACTGGCCAAAACAGACTCTAAGTGTCTCAAAACAGCGTTGCAAGACAGACCTGCTGCACAGGTCATCTTCCTAACAGCAGCATACTAAATTGACTATAACTTTTAAACCGTAATTCGGATTGACGAGAGGGTTGCGGCGTTGAAAAGCTAATTCAGAAATCAAGGTCCCAGCGCAGGCCAAAAATCCAAAAAGGTATTTTAAACAGATCAGAAACAACCGAGAACAGGAGGGCAGAATCTGCCAGAAACTTAAACTATTAAAAAAAACTCTTTTTAATCAACTCGACTCGTTACCGAAAAACCAAGCACCCCTAAACAGGACAGTCCAAAAGTTCAGATCATTGATTCAATTCAATTAAATTATTAAAGATGACAAAAGGAAACAATACGAAAGAAAAAGGACAATATAAAAACAAAAAGATGAGAATTATACCCTACAAATCAAACCGTGACGAGAACGATTGTACCCGAACCACCAACAACACGACACCAGAACGACTGGCTTTGTTTCTTGACTGGAATCAACGAAGGCTGGGTTCTTGCTTGTTGGCCACCCCAAATGCCAAAATATAAATTCTTTTAATGACTTTATAATCAAAGAAAAAGATAAGTGAATTGCCGCCATACCACATGCATTCGGATCATCTCAATTTGCCTGACACCTCCACCTCTTCACGCCAACATTCCTTGACCATCCATCACCTTTTAATTAATTTACTTATGGCTGATCAATTTTACTTGCTGTGCCTATTATAATATTAAAACACCTCAAAAATATCTACAATTGCTAATGTCGACCAATTCCCCAAAAATGGGTCCGTCAAGTTTGATTCTCTCCTCCACGTCGCCTGACCTCCACAGTTCCTTAATCAGTTCTGCGATCGTCGACCAGATGCAATAAAACTCCAGCAACCGATTGGAAGAAAAAGAAAAACACGATGGAGTTGCTTTAGACGGCTGGAGAGCAAATGAGGGTTTAGGGCTAATTTTCCATTTAAGTATTATCTCTATTGGGCTACATCAAGATTTATTATGCATTAAGAAATTACTTGTCGGGCCCTCCATACTACTCACTTAATCAGATCACAATGGGAAAGAAAAGACCTGGCTCGGCCCGGGCCCTTGGCCGGCCTCGCCATTAACTCGAGTTCAGATAGAATTTAATCGGACATGTTAATTTAAATAATACATATATACTTATTATAGATCACATTTAACGCGTAAACAAAACGTCACACAATTAAGTTAAAACGTCGCATAATTAAATAACTTCCATAGACGAAACGTCACCCATATATATATATATATATATATATATATATATATATATATATATATATATATATATATATATATATATATATATATATATATATATTAAAATATGATAAATACCAAATTTAAATTTATTAAAAGTAATATTTATCTATTAAAAAAAATTCGGGGCGTTACAACAGACTTGAGACAAGTTGTGGGCTTAAGATATCTTTTGGTGTGAGATATCTCGTGGGCTTGAGATATCACTTGGTGTGAGATATCTCGTGGGCTTGAGATATCACTTGGTGTGAGATATCTCGTGGGCTTGAGATATCTTTTGGTGTGAGATATCTCAAGGTCGTGAGATAAATTTTGTGGTGTGAGATATCTCAGGGTCTTGAGACAAGTTGTGGGCTTGAGATATCTGTTGGTGTGAGATATCTCAGGGTCTTGAGAAAAATCTTTTGGTGTGAGATATCTCAAGGTCGTGAGACAAATTTTGTGGTGTGAGATATCTCAGGGTCTTGAGACAAGTTGTGGGCTTGAGATATCTGTTGGTGTGAGATATCTCAGGGTGTGGGATATCTCAGACTTTGGGTGTGAGATATCACAGACTTGAGACAAGTTGTGGGCTTGAGATATCTTACGGTATGAGATATCTCAGGGTTTGGGATATCTCAAGGTTGAAGGATATCTCACGTGTTCTTCAAAAACCCACGAACACAGTGACATAAAACCAAGTTAAAAATTTCACTATTTTAATCATATCTCCCTCAATATGTAACCAAATCGAATGATTCTTTTTGCAAATGATTCTAAATATAATTGCTAACACTTTGATCCGATCGCTTTCTTCAATCCATAACATAAAAGCTTCAATTCTTCGATTTTCAGTAAGTTTTTCAACTTTTTCACCAAAATCACGAAATTGAAGTGATCTGTTAACGGAATGGATCGAAACTTGATTCTATTTTGATTAGAATCGAAGGAGAAACATGATTCTTCAATAAAATCTTCAATTCCAACGAAAAATTTACAACATTAAATTTCTCATGACGAACGAACTTTTCTACAAACGTTTTCAGATCTTGATCATTTTAGCTCGATTTTGGATCTTCTCACAGAGAGATTTCGCTCTGATACCAATTGAGAGATCAAATGAGGCTATAACCAAGCTAATTTATTGAGATTTGAGTGAGATTGAAGAATTTGTGTTTGTGTGTTCTTGGTGTTTTGGTAGGTGTAATTGAGAGAGAATGAGAGCTTTCAGAAATGTAATTCAGTTAATGTGTGGGAAAGCTTACATTGTAAGTCAAAGTTACAAGTATTTATACCATCTACCACTTAACAAGGAACTTGTTAATTAACGGACTTAAAGGTCAAAACTATTACAATATTGGTCCTAACAATTACAATATTGATCCTAACATACTATCTTCCCTATTGACCCATTTTACAAGTCAACAAATCAAACGGATTATAATACCAATCAACCAACAAAATGTTACTACTCCGTATTTGTTAGTCTAATTTTAACCGTCCAAAAAATGAATGGATGCAGAAAAAGTTTTAAAATCAGAATGTTTGTGGCTAGTGGTAGTCCAATAAAAGCACTAGTGCTGACGCTCTAGTTTCATAACCAAGCAACAGATAAAGGGATACATACATACAGTACATATATTTTGTATCAGCTTCATAGCATGCTCAACTAGGCAAGCATGCTTTAAGAGATATATTAAAAAAAATAACAAGTATTAATACTTTTAAAATGACATAAGAATCCATAATTATAATGATAAGTTTGTACAAATTTTGATACATGAATAAATGTTACAGAATTTTTGAATAGTTTCTGTAATTTAAAGATAATATATAGGAAGATTCGTATAAGCCAATATGTTTTGAATCCGTGTTCTGTAAATTTCCGGAATCCATAGAATTCGGAATTACCTTATTGGTTTGTTGGATACTTGGTGTAAATATTTTCGGACTAATTGGGATAAAGATTTGCTTTAACTGAGTTTCAAAAGTTAGGAACTTTCTAAATTAAAAAAAAAAATCATTAGTTGCCCATACCAAGTCTGCGTATTTTATGAATGCATTCCTTATATTGCCATAAATTCGAATGGAATTTAACAGATTACCAAAATTAGTCTGAATAATATTTAAATTATATTTAAAAACTTCATAATCTACCGGAGTTATTTTTATTTAAAATATATTATATTGAATGAGTTATTTACGAACTCATGTGGCATATGAGGTGGCATTGGGAGCCAATGGGGATGCTTTAAAGTGATGAGTTGACAAAGAAAACTCAAATACAAGCCTCATGTATAGAGGAACATAAGAGAAAAGTACTACAGGTTTAGAAAAAAATGCAAAAGCATCTCTTTATTGTCTTTCATTCCTTGAATTAATTATTGTCTTTAATGAATGTTTTTATCTTACTAAATTAATTACTGTCTTTTTCTTTTGTTTGAACGGCAAATTTTTATTTCAAAAACGAGAAGCTAAAACATTACATTAAAAAAAGAAAACAAAGAACAGAAATTATATGTAAAACATAGGGCATATACACCAATCAGACCACCTATTGTTTAAGAACTTTGAGTTTGACCTATTTTCAATCCAAAACTATGATAGACTTTGGATTTCACTAAAAATTAACGCCTCTCTACCCCTTTGTGATTGTCCAAATATGCTTGCATTTCGGAATTTCCACAAGCACCAAAGAAAACATTGAATTGATTCTGAGAAAGCCTTTAAGATTTTTCCGGAGAGCCCGATATCGTGGCCCCATTTAAGCAGGCTTTTGGTATTGCAAACCGATCTTGTATCGAAATCTCACCATCTCCTAAATTCTGAGATTAACGACCTCGATATAGGACAGTGAACAAATAAGTGTTCTTCAGTCTCTATGTCTGAACTGCAAAGAGCACAATCAGGGGAAACGATTGGAATATTACGTTGTTGAAGGTTAAACTTAGAAGGGAGTCTTTCACTGAAAGCTTGCCAAGCCATTATGCCGACTTTTGAAGGAATCCAATTTACCCATGGGAAGTCGCCTTTGTCAGTGCTCTTTAAAAGGGAATCATCGATCAATTTTCTCGCGGATTTAACTGAGAAAACCACGGACGGACATGGAGCCCATTTAAAGTTTGGGCCTCGATTAAGTGGATCCGTTTGGGCAGTAAACCATGATTTGATTGGAATATTTATCTTTTCTAATGACTTACTGATTTTTAGCACATTATTCCAAACACCAGATGTTTTACCGGAGGGATTGTTAAGATCGATCCCTCCATGAATACCGTGGATTTCTTGAATTACCAGCTTCCGTAATGTGTTATTCTCCGTTTTAAAACGCCACCACCACTTGGTTAAGAGAGCTATGTTTAATTATTTTAAACTTCCAATTCCCAAACCACCTTTCTCTTTTTCATTTAAAATTATATCCCAAGCTATCCAAGGAATCTTTTTTTGGCCCTCTTTTGATCCCCAGAAAAAAATTTAAACGAAGGCTTTCCAATTTTTTAATTATTTTTTCGGGAACTTTGAAGATAGAAAAAAAATATACCGAGATTACCTAGAACCGTTTTAATGATTGTGAGCCTTCCCCAGAGGAAAGAATAGAAGCTTTCCATTTAGACAGTTTAGAAGTAAATTTGTTTATAATTGGCTCCCAATATTCCGTTCTATTCATCAAACATCCAGTGGGGAGACCGGGATATGAGAATGGAAGCGAGCCCGATTTACAATGAAACTTATTTGCTAATGTCTTGACTGAGTCTGCATCCACCGACACGCCTATTAGGAAGCTTTTGTTCAAATTAATTTTGAGGCCCGATGCAAGGAAAAAGCATCTCAAAATTCAGATTAGATTTGCCATGTTGTTTACGGACCATTCCCCAATAAAAATTGTATCATTCGCAAATTGCATATGCGAGATCGTGATATTGGATTTCGGAAATTTAATCCCAGAAAAAATCCCGCAAGCCACTGCTGATTTCATTGCGATGTTTAGGGCTTCCGCTGCGATTATGAAGAGAAATGGAGCCAATGGGTTGCCTTGTCTTACACCTCTTTCCATATTAAAATCTTATGATGGTGACCCGTTAATTAAAACCGACATCCTGGCCGAAGCAAGACAACCAGACATCCATTTACGCCATTTGGATCCAAAATTCATTTGTGAAAGGATGTCATCTATGAATTCCCAGCCAACTGAATCGAACGCCTTTTCAAAATCAGTTTTAAAAATCATTGCCTGGCGTTTACATTTTTTATACCAACCAATGATTTCGTTGATGGTTAAAGGTCCGTCAAAAATACATCTCCCGTTGACAACAAAAACAGTTTGCTCGTGACCGATTGCAGAGCTGATGACCACTTTTAAGCGATATGCTAGTACTTTTGCGACCACCTTGTATAAGCAATTGAGCAGACTGATCGGCCTGTACTCCTGAAAACCAATTGGTGAACTAGTTTTTGGGCAGCATAAGAAATAAGGAATTGCAGCCAGATTCAAATCTCCCCTGAATTAATTAATTACTGTCTTAATGTTCATTTCTCAGCGATCATTGAATTGTCATACTTATCTTGATCTTTACGTATTTGAAGAAATATCATGCTTTTGATTAGTTGGTCTCCATAAATACCTAAAGCCGTAACATATAAGAGAGAGCAATTTTGCCGCATTACTATATTTAAGTGTTAACGAGATAAGTCTACTACTACATGTTATAATCGAATGGAAATGATATCTATACCACAAAATTTATACCGCACACTGTAACTTATGTTTTAGTATACTGTACAGTCTGCTTTTAAGACTTGTCAAATATGATGCGTGGAGTAGTTTTGTATTATACATATCACACCCCATACACGAACTATTATTATTTTAAACACTATATGTTAGTATGTATAATATATCAGATAAACTACCTGTACCAAAACTTAGTGATGGGTACCATCAAATTTAACTTGGGGCCTAACCCAAAATATTTGTTTGGCTATAATAAATATACTTGTCAATTATTTATATGCTATATATGTGTATATATAAGCATACACATCATTATCATGTAGACAAAGGCAACAGGGGAATGATGATATGATAAGTAGAAGGGTGACAAAAAACAAGATCACACCACATGGCTACTTGAAGATTTGGAACCCACATAAATACCTTGAAAATGTGTTGCATTTAACCACATGAACATGATCATAAAGATAGAAACCAACATTTTTGGGTCAACACCATGGTCCATTTTAGGGGTGGGTTGGGATGGGGTGGGGTAAGGTGGGGTGGGTTACCCAAGCTAGCTGGCCACAAATTCATTGGGTATGTGAAATTGGGGACAATTTATAGCATAATTAAGAAACGAGACATATATAAAAGGCATAGATGTATGAAATGTACTGTTTGTCGCGATTGATGATATATAAGGCTATTTATCAATTTTGGCACATCAACATACAGTCATATTAGCATTTCTATTTTGTATATTCATGTTAACAACATTTTTTTACTTCCTTTGTCATTTTAACAAAATATAAACAAAATATATTTTAAAATGTACAAGTACATAATGTATGACATTCTCTCTCTTCGTCATCTTCTTTAATTGATGAAGACACAAGGAAAACCAAAGTGACAAAGCAAAGAAGCGGATGGTGCTAACAATGTCACTTTGGTGACATTCGTTGGTTTCAACCGATAAACAGCGCTAGGAGGGGCCTAAACTAGCACCAAATCAAACTAGTGTTTGAGAAAGAAAAAAATACCACTAATATATATAAGATGGTGAAAATTGAAATCTTCAATATTTGTTATCCCATCAGACTTTATAGATTGTGTATAAGGTATTTAAATTTTATAAAACAAGTGTCTTTAAATTAAAGGGCATGTGCACGTTAAATTAAAGAGTGTTAAGGAAATTTGGCGATGTCAAATAACAAGTACATGTGCCAAAAGCCTGGTGCCATAGAATTAACGATGTGTTAAATGTTTTTTTTTTTAATTTATGCAAATTGTGATTGTTAGGTATTTTTATAGCTTCCAAATGAATATTATAAGAATGACCTTGTAGAAGAGAGAATGATTTTTAAGCTAATGTTATAGAGCAAAAAACTTTATAATTCGACTTTAACACACTTCTTATGCTCTTTGCTCTAAGAGACGTTATCTCAAAACAATACAACTTCTAATCTTAGCTTACACTGTGTTATAAAAAAATACTTATTTGTTTTATAAAAGAAAAATCCATGTTGAAAGTGTAAAATATTAAACAGTTACTATCAATTTAGTAAAGACAAACTTAAATATATAAAATTGAAATAAAACAAATACTAGTAATAAAGATAGAAACTAAAAGGTGGGGAATATGAAAAATGGGAAAGGTAAGCCGGGTCATAATCTTCGTCACAACTCACATGGATGTTCGCGTATTGTCTATTCCTCAGAGATAGCGATGTGACAGAATAATGTGAATTTCGTCAAAATGTTGAAAGCGCAATTATCATAAATTTTCAAAATTATGAATATACTAGTAGGTAGGGGTGATAATAATGCGGGTTGGGTCATAAACTGGATGACTCGTTTATGTTCGTGGGTTGAAAATCTCAACCGAACCCAACCTTTTTGTCTAAACGGGTTGAGATCTTCAACCCAATCTATTTATTAAACGAGCTGGGTCATAAACGGGTTGACCCAATAAAACATCAATTTATAAAAAAAAATTAATTAAACACACATAATTAAAGACTAAAATACCAAAATAAGTTAACAAGTTGCAAAATACAAACAAAAGTTTACAACTATTAAAAGTTGTTCAAAATACAACATGAAAATCTAAGACATTTAACTTCTCGTTTTACTTCCATCATCAATTAATTATCTTCATCTTTATCTTGTTAGACCTCACCTTTCCACACCATAATATGTATTTAAAATAAATAAATAAATAAATAATAATATATTGTATTATATTATGCATTTAAAATATATATAATATTCAAACGGGTTGACGGGTCATAAATGTGTTGTAAATTTGAACCCAACCCGTCTTTTTTTTATGATTGGTTGTAAACGCGTAGATCCGTTTACAACCCACGGGTTGAAAGTTATGACCCAACCCGCTAATTTCGGGTTCTAAACGGGTCGGGTTTGATTTTGCCAGCCCTACTAGTAGGTATCCGCGCAATGCGGTGATGAATTCTATGTAACTATATTTGTTGGCGACCAATTGGTGGGTGATGGTGGCGGTAGTAATGGCGGGTGGTGACAGTTACAACTTTTTAAGGTTTAGAAGATTATTGAGGATAAATTTGTGTAAAGTAAGAAATATATATTCTATTAACTCAGTTGATTAATGCATTGTATCAATTACACATATCATGTTGAAATCCTACATGATCCATCTTTTTAATAAACATAAATATGTCTCGAAGTAATTAGTGAGTCGACTGAAAATTAAGATTTGGTGATATAAAAAGATTGCAAATCCTTATATAATAAGGATTATGAACAGAGTAAAAAACGAGTGTCCAATTATTAAGATTTTGCGGGTTTCCATTAGTTTTCATAAGGCTATTAGGTATGGGCATCACCTTAACACCATATTTTCTGCCACATCATCTGTCACCTCAGCAACCACATCACACCATTTTTTCCAGGAAATACCCACCCCACCACACCACACCATTTTTTTTCCAACTCATCATTTCTTTTCCATTTATTTTAAATAAAACAAAATTTACGTTATAATAAAAATACAAATAACAACTTAATAAAAATAATACAAAATAACATATATTTTAATCTTCGTCTTCATTATTGTCTTCATTTGCGTTGTGATTTGCGTTATTGTAGAAATGTTCCGCCAAGTCTTCTTGAAGTCTATCGTGTGTTGCATTGTCTCGAATGTCAACAACACTATGCAAATATTCAGCGGTTCCCGATACATACAACGTATGTCGAGGGCCGTCCGACACGTAATGTGAAATATTGTGACATTTGTCTTCCACAATCATGTTATGCATTATGACGCATGCATACATCATGGATCTTAAATTATCTAGTTGATAGGTACGTGCCGCATTTTTAACAACGTGTCACTTTCTCTTTAAAACCCCGAAAGCACGCTCTACGTCCTTACGTGCCGATTCTTGTTTTTTGGTAAACAAGATTTGTTTCGGGTTTGACGGATGCCGGTAAGCCTTCACAAATGTAGCATGACGAGGATATATTCCATCGTTAAGATAATAACCGAATTGGTAGTGATGCTCATTCACAACGAATGGAGCATCTGGTGCCTTTCCTGATAAGATCTCGTTATATACTGGTGATTGAACAAGGACGTTGACATCATTGTTCGAACCTGAAACCCCAAAAAAGGCATGCCAAAATCATAGATCTTGTGAAGCAACTGCTTCTAGTACCAACGATGGCCTTCCATGATGACCTCCAGTGTACTCTCCTCTCCACGCTTGAGGGCAACTCCTCCAGTCCCACTGGGTACAATAAATGCTACCAAGCATTCCAGGAAAACCATGTTTCTCTTAATGTGCAGCATATAAATTTTGAACATCAGTGACAATTGGTTTCCTCAAGTAAATAGGGCCAAATATTTCTACAACCCCTTAGGCAAAGTTATACATATTTTCCCTAGCAGTCCTTTCAGACATGCGTAGGTACTCGTCAAGAGAATCAGGGAACGCCCCATAAGCCATGGATCGGATTGCTGCCGTACATTTCTGCAATGGTGAAAATCCCCGCCTACCTCTAGCATCATTTAAGTTGAAAGAAAGGATACCTGTTTTCTAATGCACTGCATATGCGCATATAAACAAACTTTTGCTCAACCGAAATTGTCGTTTGAAATCATTGTCGTTATAAACACTGTCATCTGCAAAATAATCTCTATAAAGTCGTCGGTGTCCAGCGGCACGATTACAGTTCAGCTTCGTCGTCCTAGTGTCGAAGCGGACATTACTAGTCTCCGCTAGCTGATTCAGGCGCGTCGCGCAATACACCAACAGAGCCGTATCGTATGTGTCGGATGATGAAGACGATGATGATGATGATGTAGTCATGATTAATGTAGTGATGATAAATTAAGAAAGATGATAAATGATATATATGTTGTGTTATAAGATGAGTATTTATATTGGTGTGTGATTGGGGTATATATATATATATATATATATATATATATATATATATATATATATATATATATATATATATAGAAGTGAGATCCTGTGAGGACTCTTTTTTCGGTGAGTACTCGCGAGGACAACTCATAAAAATTTCAAAAAATTCCGAAAAAAATATATATAACCCACCATGATTATTACTACATTTGACAAAAAAAAATTTAAAAAAAATTATGATCCACTTTTTTTAGCGAATCATAACAATGATCCAGATTTTTTTGTGGATCATTATTATGATCCATATTTTTTTTTTTGGATCATTTTTGGAAAATAATAATTTTGGATCTTATACATAGCGATTTTAATGTTTAAAAAAGGAATTTTTTGAAAAAAGTTTGTTTTGGATCATTTTTAGAGTTTTTTTGGGAGTTCTCACAGTCCTCGCGAGGAAAAGAGTCCTCACCGGATACGGACCCTATATATATATATATATATATATATATATATATATATATATATATATATATATATATATATATATATATATATATATATATATATATATATATATATATAATATTATATATTAATTTTATTTTTTTTTTGAACGGTAATATTACCGTTGAGATACTCCAACGGTCAAAAATCTCGCCCCCTCACCCTCGTTAACACCCGTTGCCGTCACCACCTTCGTGCACCACTTGCCCCCACGCCGTGAGGGGGGCGGTATGCCAACGCCACCTAACGTCGTGCTCCACCTCCACCTAAGCTACCTAACGCCACTTTTTGGCCCATATCAATCGGTCTAAGAAAATTTGTGTTTTTATTCAAGTATTAAAATTATGTAATTTTTTTATTAGTCTGGATTTTTTTTACGCAGAAGGCCTATATATAAAGATACAATTTAAACACTATAAAAAATATGAAAGGTTTAAAGAGAAAGCCAACAATAAAAAAAAATAACTTATTATAAAAAACATTATTATCAACTTTAGATAAATAAAGACAAACATTTTTAATTTTTATATATAAAATTTACATGTGATGGAATATGTAATCTTCAGTCTTTAACACGGCCCACTATTGATGGGTTTTACTTCATGGGCTTTAGTGTACTACCCAAAGTAAATTATTATTTGCAAACTGCAAACAGGGTGTCAGTTTGTAATTAACTATACATATAATAAGGCTTTGTGTTAACGACATTATCATTAAGGTTTTAAAATATATATATATAGATTACATGCATAGCATTTCTGTATTTTATTAATGGAGGGTAATTCCAAAATGAAGGAGATGATTGAGAAAAAATTGCCAAATACAATTGGTTTTAAACATTTGCCAAATCATCTTATTTACATCTGATTTAGATTATTTTCAATAGTTTTTCTCCATACAAAAATGAGTTCAATCTAAACGAGATTTTGCAGAAGTATTATATAGACACACGTACAGATAAATTATTATAAATTAAACTAAGCATAAATACTACGGAGTATTAGTTTGAGTATTTATATTAAACTTAGGATAAAAACATAAAAAGGTGGCCAAGGGGCACCTCCAAATTAAGAGGCACCACCATATTCGTTGCTGGCAACCGTCACAAGTCACAGCCAAGAATTGTATTTGTTCACGACACCTTTTCATTTACTATAAATATTTATCAGTTTCATTAATTATAAACCGACGAAATTCGTATAATTAATAGAAGAAATTGACAGAATTACTTTGTGTTCTGAACATAACTTATCTCAAGTATATATTTATGATTTCTCTTACATATATATTTGCCTCTCAAAATAGGAGGAAAAAAAGAGCCAAATAATCTATATCTCTATTAAATGAAAGGATTTCAAATCCACTTTTATCTATAAAAGCCACCTAGGTTGCTGAATCATAATTGCAACGTACAGTCAGCTATGTATCTTTGCATGCTATAATGCCACCTAGGCGCCAATTGGGCTGGAAAAAACCGGTGTACATTCATAACTGCTGGCTCAAACTGCCACATGTACATTCATGCCAATTTACCTCCCACCATTTCATCACCACGTTCTCATCTCCCTTCACAACTGCTGCTTCGCTCCTTCATTTCAG
Source organism: Calendula officinalis (assembly GCA_963853835.1). NCBI lineage: Eukaryota > Viridiplantae > Streptophyta > Magnoliopsida > Asterales > Asteraceae > Calendula > Calendula officinalis. Next base: position 65,930,462 of record OY970823.1, on the reverse strand, counting down.
GCATGATTTCAGGCAACACTAAATAGATTCTCTCTTTGAAGGTAAGCTTTCTCTCTTTCTCTTTCAATTCGAAAATTATTGGTGTAAAATCCATGAATGTAATAATCCGAATTTAGTAATTGAAGGTATTCAACTCTATTACTAAATTATGATTTTTGTTATGATCATAATTTTGTTCTTACAGGTTTTGAAATTTAATGTTTTGATCCAAACGACAATGCTCACACAATTGCAGATTCATCAACAACCCTAAATTCGAAAGGGATAGTGGTTAATAAGAACATCAAAGTCAAAATCGCCGGTTGAAGAAATCCTGATGATTGAGCTACATGCTTTTAGGTCATCTTTAATTTCGGCACCACTTTATCACTTTATGATTATATTATACAAAATTAGTTTGCTTCTAAATAATCAAGCCCTAGACATATTCTGTCAATTTTAATTATGTAGGGATTAAATAAAGGGGTTTACAAATCAAGCCCTAAAATTAAGCAATTGGGGAAAATATAACGTTTTTCCGTTAATACTAATTGATTTCTATACAGACTTCAATCTCCTCTTCTTTGTATAAATCACGAAGGTTACTTTAGGTGATTAAGGAAAAAACATTTTCAATTAAGCATTATAGGTTATGAAGAAAATCTTTTGGTGAGTTCTTTTTTATATCCGGAAAGGTTGAGTTATGAGCCAAAGTTTTTGTTCCATAATAGAAATTAGTTGGGTACCATTACCATTTTTAATATCATCTGTATATTTTTATTAGTTAAAGTTATTTTTTTATAGATAATTTGGATAATACTCCTCATAAATTGTGTCCTCTACACATTTACGGCACAGTTCCGTTGCTGTATGTAGAGGCAGTGATCTTGCAGCATCAGGAGATGGAAAATGATATTAAAGATGTCCGTTTACTTTTGAGCTACCATTGGTAAATCACCTTATAATCCTAACAAAAATAAACGTGAATCTGCAAGAACTTGGTGTGTATGGAATTTTATATTTGATGCTAACCTGCTTGAGGTATGCCATATTAATTAACTTTCTTTTTTTTCTTCAAATTAGGTGGAAACGGTTCTAATGATCTGTGCATTCTTGCATGATTTTTTCTAGGTATTTATTTCCAAATGGTGGTTTCATGAAAGCATAATGATAGTGGTGAGGTTTTACGGTTGCTGACTTTCTGCCATTAAAACTTTAATTATTTTCAGTATTTTTACATTATGGCTGTTATTTAAAATATTGATTGCTCCTGGTCATAAAAGTGGTGAGTTTGCCAGACTATCGGAAGATCCCCTTACTGGCCATCTCTTTCAAGGTTTGGTGTATTAAAACCAACCCACAAGTTTGAAACGGAAAATAAGCTCCAGAGTCTTGAACCTATGGATTTAGGTGAGTTTTCATTGCAATGTATATGCAATTTTCATTTACAAAATCATCAAAAAATCAAGTAATTTGTGACTCGTTAAAATGCATTATTTTTTAAGAACTGTTTATAAAATCGTATTTTAAAAAACAGAACTTGAAATGATGAAAGATCGATTTTCAAAGCTTTTGCTGGAAGAAGACGTTTTTGGCAGTGGTAAAGGAGTTTCTACAGCTATTACAATGTCTAATGCCATCACAAATCTTTACGGTATGCATTAACAAGTTGTACAATGCAACATCGTAACACATTCGTGAGTTGTACCCTGCAACATCATAATAAATTCGTGTGTTTTGTAGCTTCTATTTTTGGTCAACACCAAAAGTTAAAATCGTTGCATCCTGTGAAGAAAATAATGTGGGAAGGGGAGATGAATTGTTTACTCTCGGTTTGTGATTACATCATTAAATTTAACCCAACATCACATAGTTTACAAAATGGAAAAGCTATGGATGTGCGCATTTTTAATCGAATTTTCACATAAGTTTTATAACATTTGGTGTGAAATTCTGATGGATATTATTGAAATTATATTTTTGGTGAAATTATTTAATCGAATTTGCACATTGACTGTTTTTCATTATTAAAAAGTATAAAATAAGAATTTAGAATGTGCATCTCAACATGGCTGATTGTCATCATACATAATGGGTGATACAATTTTCTCTTAGGGCCAGAACGGGTGTATAATGGGATTAAAATATTGAACAATTATATATCTCTAATTTTTATAGTTTTAATATTTAAGGGTGATTTGGAACAGGTTGATTCTGGCTATACTTTGATTAAAATGGGTCAAATATGTAATTTTTTATTCTTTTAGGTAAAATGGAAACGGGTTGCATGGGTCAAACGAGTCAAATGTCACCCAAAGTGTATTCAAAATGCATATAACTTTCTAATTTACTTTATTTCAAGATTTTACCCAACCCATATGAAAATTTGATAAATAAAGAAACGAAGTGATCTGAAGAAGATGGCTACATAGGGTACTAAAGCAGCAAACAATGGTACTACCAAACCTCTTTTTTACTTTATGCTTGAAACAAGTAATGCAGACTTACGAAAGCAACTTGCATCACAATAAGCAACTTGATCTACAGATTTTGACACATAATTTTATCATTTCAGTTTGAGAAAGACAAATTGTTACTAAAACTGAATCTGCTCGTGATGGTAAATCATGGGATGGGATTGATAGTGACTCGAATCAGGTTAAATAAGTTTGCTTTCTTACTTTCATACTTTATTTGTTACTTTACGTATTCGAAATTTTGTTTTGAAACTTTCTATGAGCCACCCGTGATTTATCACGGGTTATAAGCTAGTAGTAATAATATTAGGAAGAGAAATATATTTAGTCTTATTATTTGGTCATACCCATACTTCAACCTACTTGATAGTATAACATGTGTAATTCACTAATTTACTCTCTTAATATTATCCGTTTATTTTGACACATGTCTTCATTTAATGAATAAGGCTATGAGTATGATTAAATGGTATGACTAAATACTACTTCTTCCATCCCACAAAAAACTTCTCATTTTATCATAAATTTTTGTCCCACAAAAAACTTCACATTTCTGTCTACATAATAAAATACTATTATTATTAATGACCTCACCATTAACTATCCACTAACTATTTTTTTTTTTCAAACCATTCTTATATTTGTAATCAAAATTATTATCAATGACCTCACCACTAATTATCACCACTAATTTTCAAACCATTTTTTTGGAATGGATGAAGTATTAGTCTGTTAAGGAACCCAAAAAAACATAACAACGAACAAGTAAATATAAAAATTGATTTGGTTTTTAGTGAGATAGCCGGCTTAAGGTATAAGCATGCAAGCTGGGGAACCAGGCCGGCCACACTTAATTAATACCTATTTTAACACACTTATTTATTTAAAACTATATTCCATAATATATACATAGTATATAAATACAAAAAGCTTGATCATTTCTCAATACCTATATCAATCGAATAATATAATCTTGATTGTATCATTTGTTTTCTGGTCTCCTCAAATCTTCCAAAACAAATATTATCTTTCGGCTTTGACCCTAGTATCTTGCTTATTATTTTAGTCTTGAAACAAAAGTGTTTCTCACTGAATCATTAGTTAGCTAGCCATCTATATTTTGTTTTGTTCACGAAATCTCGAGATCGATGAGGCAGGCAGGGGCGTATTCAGGAATTTTATCTGGAGGAGGGGTATCGGGCCGAACCGGGCCCCACTTGTTGCCATTGGCACGGATCAAGAAGATTATGAAGAAATCAAGTGTGGATGTGAAGATGATATCGGGAGAGGCACCGCTTGTGTTCTCAAAAGCGTGTGAGCTTTTCATTGAGGAATTGACCAAGAGATCTTGGAACATGACCATCCAAGGAAAGCGAAGAACTCTACAAAAAGAAGATGTTGCATCTGCGGTAGCAACAACTGATGTCTTTGATTTTCTCATCGATTTGGTCCATCCTAATCATGTCCATTTGAATGAGGCCGATGGTGCCCTTGAAAAGAACTAATCTCAAAGCATTCACGTGATCCGTCAAGTGGTTAAGTATCGGTTAGTATAAACTAAAGGTCGTACATTAGTGCACATAAACGGATGTTTGATATTGATTTCATCGTTCCCCTCGAGGTGGCTTCTTGAAAACAATCAATCAATCTATCGTTGTAATTTGTCATACATATATTCTCGTGTTTTATTGTGTATGTGTCACTCTCATCAAAAAGTCATGGTGATGAGCGATGACGGTCGTGATGGGGTGATGTTGTGTGTTGTTCATTTTAAAGAAAGATTGAGTTAGTTATGGGATGTAATGTGAGGTCATGACGGTTTGTGGGTTGTTATCAGTATAATGTCAAAATGTCGTTGTGATCGGTTACCTATGGCGACGAATATTTTTTAGATGTTGGGACGAAGCTATGGCGACAAATCAATGACGACCAAATGTTGTCGCGATAGTTTATGACTTTATGGCGACGACACGAGGTCGTAACAGGTCTTTAATTTGGTTGTTGTCACAATAGGATGTGTTTGTTGTAGCGCTTGTAACGAATTAAAACAAAGATATATCATATTAATAATAACTAGTGAATACATATCATCTTTCAAAACTTTGATACTACATTGTGATATGCTAAAAGTAAAATTATTAACATAAAATAATAAAAATGATTATAAAGATCATTCGATCTCAAGGCGAGAAACAAAAGTTCAAACCGGAATTTTCACCAAAGGCGGATCCATGCTCATTTTAATGAACATAATTAAATGATGTGAGGTTAAGTGGCCTTTCTTGATCACCCAAGATGAGGGGATATTGTATTTCTCCTACAATGCCGCCTGGATTTATTTTGTTATACTTCGGTAGTATATTGAAGTGTAATGTTTTCATTAAATTTATCTTTACTTTTCTCAGAAATAATACAACGTACGTTGTCCCTTAATAACGTTAACCCATCGTTGACCTAATATTTCTCTCATCGAGGAAAAACTGGATTTAAAAGTTAAATTAAGTCCCTTAAAATATGGACATTTCCACACCTTGCCACACCTTGCCTTATTTCGTGTACATTTTTAGATTATTGAGGAAATAATTTTGGTTTCCAATCAGGAAAAAAAAAATAAGGAAGAACAAAAAGCAGGGAAGGAAATGTCATTCACCGGAACTTTAGAAAAATGTAAAGCATGTGATAAAACTGTTTATGCTCTTGAAATGATATCGGCTGATGGAGTCAATTATCATAAAAATTGTTTCAAATGCAGCCAATGCGATGGCAAGCTTACGGTATTTCCTTTTATCTTCTTCGTCCTAATCCTTAGAATTAATCTATTGATTCGCATCAAATCTAAGATCTAATGTTTGTTATTCACAATTATGAATTTTGAGATTAGTAAGAATATATTTCTTTGTATAGACTTTTATTTTGTGTTATGTCGAGCGGGATACAAAACCCATAAAACGAAAAATGTTTCGCTTTGGAGATGAGATTACCATCATATTGAATTACTTATTTCTTAAAGTAAAATGCCAATGTACATTTGCCGGCCATGAAAAATCATATGAAGGTTGAGAACGTGAAAATATATCACATCCGTCAATCTGTGTGCGTATTCATATTTGAATATGTTTATTCATATAAGAATAGACAAAAATTTATTTCATAATTTTTTTATTTAAAATAAAATAAAATAACGTATGTTTATTTACATATGATTAGTAAGAAACTAAGACTGATTATGAATACACGAACACATATATATAGGGAAAATTCCTTTAAAAATTGAAAATTTCGTAAGAAGGTAAGAATTTTTATTCATATAGTGTATTCGTGTATCAATACACTATGTATTCATCAATGAATACACATGAATCATTAGTGAACACAAAGGGGCGGGCATCCCCTTCGTGAACCATCCCGCGTTTTCTCGCGGCGAGAATGGCCGCATGCGCCCCCATGTATTCATTGATGAATACAGAAAACTTCCGCCACAAGGTCAACGGCTAAGATCAATTTTCACATTCTCACATAATATCTCAATTCTCAAAGTAACTCATTCTTATATACTACCTCCATATTAAAATAAGTGATACACTTTCTATTTAAGGGTGGATCAAAATAAGTGATACACTTCTAAAACTTACCTTATTTGGTAAAAAAGTGGGACCCTTTTTCCACTAACTATCTATTTTAATAAAGTGAAATTATTCTTTTACCCTTACTTTTACTTTTAAACATCATTAATATCACTTTATTCAAAAGAAGTGAGACTCATTCTCCACTAATTATCCAATTTAATCTATCTTAAACTATATTTTAATCTTTTGCCTTACAAACCATGTTTTTCAAATGTATCACTTATTTTGATACGGAGGTAGTGTATATATATATATATATATATATATATATATATATATATATATATATATATATATAGAAGTGAGATCCGGTGAGAAATCAAAAAACGATGAGAACGCGAGCACACTTCTGAGCTAGCTTGACGGTGAGGACTTGTGTGTGTTTGTAAACACACATATGTATGTATAGATATAACGTCCTTTCACATGTGTTAGATGAGCAACTACTCGTTATTGGACGGCGTGCTATATTGCACGACTCATTCTGAACAGAAGTCCAAGGAGAGGGGAGGTCACCCTCAAGCAACACGTGAGTTTCATTTTAATTTATTTTTAGAATTGAAAAACTAGTGTTTATTTATTTAATAATTTTAACTATTTTTTGTTGTCTTCTAATTCGACATTTAACGATGAATGATGATCAGCTCAGAAACCACAAGAGTCGGTACGAAATACTCCGGTTAATGTGTATTACTTATAGAAATTACTTCCTCCGTATCAAAATAAGTGACACAAATTAGGTTACACGTTTTTTGAGGTAAAAGATTAAAGTAGAGATTAAAATAGATTAAAGTACATAGTTAGTGGAGAATGGGTCCCACTTTTCTTGAATAAAGTGATATTAATGAGTTTTATAAGTAAAAGTAAGGGTATAAGGGTAATTTCACTTTATTAAAGTGGATAGTTAGTGGCTATGCGTCCCACTATATTTACCAAATAAGGAAAGTTTTCAAAGTGTGTCACTTATTTTGATACACCCCAAAATGAAAAGTGTGTCACTTATTTTGATGCGGAGAAAGTATATAAAATAAATTTCTTTTTAAGTATTTAAATATATTAATTGCAGGGAAAAGCCCCTAGTAAATTAGCTGCCTTGTTTTCTGGGACCCAAGAAAAATGTGCAGTTTGTAAGAAAACTGTGTACCCACTTGAAAAGGTTTGTTTTTTAGGTATAATATAACATAAAAAATTGTTTTCCCTTCGTCCCAATTTTATTATCTTTCCATTTTTGTTTGTCTAAAAATAAGTATCTACTTCTACATTTCAACCAATTAAAAAGTTTTTTAAGTGGTAAAAATGTAACTTAATCAGTAACACAATGTAATTAATATAGTTTACATAAACTACGTGGTTGACAATATTTATAATAATTTTGGGACGAAGGAAGTATTACTTTCTACTAAACGTTCCTATTGCATCCTCCTACACTATAAAATGTGGAATCAATTAATTATTTTTTCTAATATAAGCGTGCACAAACTATTTTGTTTAGGTAACTGTTGAAGGAGAATTTTACCACAAAGGATGTTTCCGATGCACTAAAGGAGGTTGTCATCTCACACCTTCTAATTATGCAGCTTTAGATGGAAATTTATTTTGCAAGCCACATTTCTCACAACTTTTTAAAGAGAAAGGCAGTTATAATCACCTTACAACAGCTGCCACCATGATGAAAGCTGGTGAAACGTCTGCAGAAGAACCATCAGGTGAAGAACCATCAACAACGGAATAGGATAATCTGAATGAAACCTCAAGGTTAAAATCAAAATGGCAACTACATGTCAAAACGAAAGTAATCAAATTACTAATAAGTTAAAGCGGAAATCTCTAGAAACGTTACAACGATTGTAATTGTTTTTATTTAGTTTGATTCATAATTTTGTAAATATTGTTCTTGATATACCCTTTGTGATAAAATAAAAAATGCACTTAAGATAGGTAAAAGTACTTGTAAGTTGTAATACATGTAATCATAATAATAACAGTTATATACTAATTTCCCAAACTTGGAAACATGAATAGAGGGACATAAACATAAACTAAAAGTAAGCAAGAAGATCAAGCCTCATATTTAACATGGTTTGTTTAAAACAAATTCGTTATATGTCTCCCAAATTACAATGACTAGAGCAATTGTACCGTCAGGATGGCCAACATGCCTAAGATTTCACTAAAGCACCGCGTAAGCTCACTTTACAAATGATTCTTTCTTTGTGCAACGTTTCATTGAAAAGTGTAATTTGCAGCATTAGGGTCCTCATTAGCGAATAACGAGTTATAACTAATGATTGTTACATATTGAATTTTTATTAACCGATTCATAATAGTTACAAAAAATAAAACGAGGGTCAGGAAAAACCTAACTTACATGGCTCAGTTTTGGTACAACATTTGTGTCTGCAGTCCGAACACATGATGCATGGGATTGAAGTCATTTGGATATTATAGGGATCAAAATGTCCATTTCATGATAGTTTAGGGTTTGAAAGAAAGAATGATATGACTTGTGTATTATATTACACATTATTACTTCTTTCTATAATCTCGAACATCACCTCAATTCTGTTTCTGAGTTGTTGTATGTTGTTACTTGTTAACAAGATTTTGTCATTTTTTTGCTTCTTCAATAACAATCCCATTATTTTATAAGCTTCAAATAACCATGATGCTTAATCCCTTTAAACGAGAGATATAATGAGGTAAGATGTAAATAATCATACATCTACCCAGAAGTAGAGAAACTCGCTACAAGAAAAAAATAGATTTTGTGACAAAGGTCTTTTACGGCGACACACGACGCCCTAAAAGACAAAAAGTAAAAAAGCATACTTTGACTTTTACCGATTCCTTTTGCGAAAAGGCAGACCCAGTTTAATATTTTTTAAGGGTAAATGTCAGAAATTGTCCTTGTGGTCTTGCATTTTCTGTTTTTTTATCCCTAAACTTTTTTTTCTAGATTTTTGTCCCCGTGCTCTTTAAAATTCTATTTTTCTATCATTCCGTCCAAATTTCACCAATAAGTAACCTCACATGCCAAACATGTGGGGGCATTTCTGACTTTTTCCATCCTTCTTCTTCTATATTCTTCATTTATGAACCCTAATCCCCAATTACAAAATTCTTTAATAAAGACCATATTCTTTCTTCATTGTGACATCTTCTTCCTCATTACTGACAAAATCGATGGCGGTGAAAACCCAATGACTGCTAAAAGATAAGGTGGCATGATTTTTTTAATTTGCAGATGAAAATTCAAATTGCTTCGTGAAATGGAAAATCATGAACAAATTGCAGAAGAAATTTCTTCCAAAAAATTATACATCTTTGTCTGAAGAAAATGGTACATCAACAACATTACTTTCCCAATTATAACTTTTCTTCACCGAATACTTCGCCGATTTTAACCTTCGGCTGCCCTTCTTCTCCACCACCACGACGCCCTCTGAAGTTGCCACCAACATCGTACCTGGGATACCACTATTGCTTCTCCACAGATCTAGGGTTCCTCCGGTCACCTTCTCCATTGTGGATGATTTGGGTTCGAATTGGAATTTGATTAGGCATTTTGCTCCTGTAGATAATGAAGAATTGAGGTTAGATGGCAATGATTTTTTTCAAGATTTGTAGCAAATTAGATGAACTGAGAATAGGAGTTTTGCTCCCGTAGTTAATGTAGCAAATGTTGAGACAAATGTTGCGATTTCTCCGGCGGACAGAGCATCGTCAAGTTTAGATATGTTATTCTTTATTAGGGGTTGTCTTTAAGGAGCCATTTGTATAAATGATGCTCTTTGCATCAGAATTGCACAAGTAATGCCCTTTTTAGGGGCTTTGCAAAACTAATGCTATCCCCCACTGGCACACCCGGATCCCCTACGATCCCCCACTGGCAGACCCGGATCCCCCCTTTTACCATAATTTTTTTGTACTTTTTGTACTTTCCGACAACTTTTGTACTTTTATGACAATCCCCTTGTCCTACACCCGGATCCCACTTGGGTATCCCCTAGTTACACCCCCGGATCCCACTTGGGTATCCCCTAGTCACACCCCCGGATCCCACTTGGCTACACAGCTTTTGACGTCGGCGAATGATCATCGGAAACTCTATTGGTGCTTATCGATCTGAACATTTTTCATTTAAATTTTGTTGCTTCATTTATGATGATCGAAAATGGAAAAGAACCGGAATGATTGAATATCAAAAAATTCGGCTTTAATTTGGGAGATTTTGTTATGATAGAAATTAACACAGCTGCTAGTAAATGGGGTGAGGTGGCAAAAGTAAGATAATGATGGGTTTTAATATTATAGTTTATTATTTGTGTCTTAATTCATGTTGCTACTTATTATAAGGTAATATTTGTAATCTAGTAATTTTCTTTTTTCATTTTATCTTTTAATTTTAACATGTGTCTTAAGCACATATAGTAGATGCAAATATCATTTCTTTTATAATAAAGTGGTTAAAAAACCAGGAAGAAGTTGGATTGAAATTAAGAGAAAAGTGTATACATTTTTAATGGGAGATAAATCACACCCGGAGATTAATTGAAATTCACGAGTTATTAGGTGAATTAAAAAGAAAAAGTGTTTGAAAAAGGTTATGCTCCTAAGACGGAGGAAAATTTGTCTATCATAGCGAGAAACTTGATATTCACCTAATAACTCGTGAATTTCAATTAATCTCCGGGTGTGATTTATCTCGCTAAGTTTCTCGCTTTAAAACAAAACTTCAACTCCAACCATAAACTCTATTCATCCCTTTAAAACTAGTGGGACCCTTTAAAACTCAATTTGGATGGATTTGTTGGCAGGTAAACAAAAATAAAATCAATTAAATAGAAATAAATTTTAGATAATTAAATAGAAGTGGTGGGGTCCATTGATAGAGTGGGCACTCTCTCATTTCAAATATAGAGGGACTTTTTCTAGTCACTATATATTTAGAGTAAGGGATAGATGTGAGTTGGAGAAGATAAAACTTCAAATATAGAGATAGATGGGTTGATAGAGGTGGGTTGGAGATGCTCTTAGAGTGAGAGAAAGTCACTCTATCCATGGACCCCACACTTTTTTGTGAGTGTAATTGTTAGTGGTATGTGGGTCCCACTAATTTTAAAAGGTTTTGAAGGGATTGATAGAGTTTATGGTTGGAGTTGAGATGTTGTTTAGAGTGAATAGTGTAACAATCCAAAATTTATGGTATGAATATTAAGTATGTTATAAATATTTGGTTATAAAATTTCGATAATAACAATTTAATGTTTTATATACAATGTCCATGCATAATATTTTTTTCAATATTATGATAGTTAAATTTATAAGATATACACATATAGTTTATAAGATATGTAGTCAACTTCTACAACTAACAATGTACAACTTCTTGTGCATAAAGTATAAATTGATTAAGCATTAGGGACATGTGTCCATTGTATAAAAATGGTGTAAATTGCCCATCATGGACAAGTGTCCATTGTATACAAAATGAGTATGCATAGTATCAAATACACTTACACACTCATCTTGTACATGCACATGTCATCTACCTTCCTTTATTACCGAGTCACACCATTTTTATATATATGTACCCAACTTCAAAGAGATATAGGATTCTGTTAGTAAGAGAAATAAGGTCAGTAGAAAATATAGAAGAATGCATAGAGAATTGGTAACTTAGCAATGGAAAGGTGATCATAAAAGCCAATCAAGTACTCATAACTAGTTTAGTCACCAAGTTCAATAATCTTCTTGCAAGGTATAATATTAATCTCTATCTTTTAACATATAAAATAGAATTGTTGTAATATATGTCAACATGCATGTAGTTATTTATACCATGTTTTTATTTGCAAGTGGTTAGATTAATGTAATACACCCATGAGCTTGAATAAGACTTAAATAAAATTAGGTTTATTCTTAAAATCATAATCTTAAACATCCATAATAAAATTTAGTTTATGGATATTGTTTATATGTAAAATAAACTTATATTTAGATGCTAAAATTAAAGGCATTGATAGATTGTGTCATCATAAAAGTTTTTATATAATAGTTTTTATATAAAAATATTTAAATAATTATTTTGACTAATGTGTTTATTAACCTTATGGTTATACATATACTTTAAATATGTATAGGATAGTGTTGTAATAAAGTTTTTCATGAAAATTGACCAAAAATGTAAATTTAATGTGTAAGATTTCGGATAGATTTTTAGTGACTGTTCTGCAGCATTTAGTGACTGATTTCAGGAAGTCACTAAACTTAGTGACTGTTCAGCGACTGTTCAGTGACTGTTCTGATGCTTTTTATTGACAACTTAGTGACTGCACATATTTGTCGCTAAATGACTGCATGAATATTTTTTTTTACTATATTTGGAAAAATTATATTTTTTGTCACTTACTTAAAATTGTATAATAAGTTATAATAGAATTTAACAAGAATATTCGCTAAATGATTTTATTATTTAATTTATTAGACAATAAAATACATAGTTTTTGTAACGACCCGAAATTTGTAAATAAATAAATTGTATAAAAATACGATAAATAAGGATAAATCGTTTAAAGAACGTAGGATTTGGTTTCGTGTCGTTTGGACACCGTACGAGAAAGTTATGGGCGAAACCGGGTCGAGGCAACAACCGAAAAGTGCAGCCCTGCTGCACTGGGTAGTTCGCGACGCGAAGTCGTGTTCCCGATCGGGAACTGCTAGCAGGGAATTGGACAATCGATCGCGATGTAGTCACGACAAGTTAACGATCGCTAAGTATGCGTGTAGGGGAAGAGTTCGCGACGCGAACTATGTTCACGCCGTGAACTTTGATCGAGCAGCATTAAATCGGGTTTTGGCTCATTTGAAGCCATATCAAAACCCTAGTTTCTTTCTCTCGAGTTTGTGGACGATTTTGGGTGTAAAGCATCATTTGGAGCAGATTTCTTGGTCAAATCTTGTGATTCTTCACTCCTAGTTGAAGATTAAAGGTATATCTTCAATCCTTTGTAGTTGTAGCTTTAGATCTATGGGTTTAGAAGCTTGGGTTTGAAACCCTAGTTCTTGGGTTGGTGATTAATGGTTAAATAAAGGTTGTATACACTTAATAGATGGTATTTTAACAAAGGAAACAAGTGTATGATTTTGATTTGTAAGAATCTTAAAGGTTGGTTAAACCTAGGGTTTGGTAATCACCATATTTGGGGAAAATGGATTGATGGGTGTTATCTAGAGGTAGATGAACACATTGGTAGTAGTAATTGATGTTGATCATATTGTGATAATTGTATTAGGCTTTTGGTGAAGTCTTGGAAAGTTGATTGGATTGAGAAGCAAGAGATTGGGTGTCAAGAACACGGTTTGAGCATCTTATTGCTAAGGTGAGTACGTGTGGAAATTTACTGAGTACATAGCCTATGAAATACATTTTTATTACTTGTGTTATGGTCTATTTGCTTAATGGTATAGACTAGTAGCTAGTAGTTAGTTATACCGGTAGTTGTATTGAACTAACTTGTTTGATGATAGATGTGATAGCCGAGAGCTAGATTGACATAACTATTGAGTTATGATATGCTGAGATAACGTGATGACGCGGGGAACCCCCGGTCATGAGAGGGTGGAATGAGGGGCAGTTGGGTGAATTCCCATCGACTCATCCACAATAGGCGTGATGTGAGGGGCAGTTGGGTGGATTCCCATCGACTCAATCACGATAGGCGTGATGTGAGGGGCAGTTGGGTGGATTCCCATCGACTCAATCACGATAGGGTGGTGTGAGGGGCAGTTGGGTGAATTCCCATCGACTCAACCACAATAGTAGTCTTACTCATTGGACGTATTCCGGTGGGCAAGAGTGTAGAGTCACACTAAGGTGACTAGAATGGGTAGTTGGAATTATATATATGTATATTGATTGGTTTTATGAAACGTGACATTTCATTTCATTATCGGGTCTAAACCCATGTAGCTCACGAGACGTTTTTGTCTCACGTACTCCTTGTTTTGTTTTGCTATGTACTCAGGTTCGGGATCGAAGGTTTAGGTACGCATGGATAGAGATGCGGGGCCTAGAATAGAAGAACCTTAGATTGGATTTATGCTTAGCTTTGGTTTTGATCTATTTTGTAACACCAACTTTATACTCTGATTTTCATACCAAAGGTTTTTGTAAATCCATATTTTGGAATAGTTCTTCTATTTATGAAAAATGTTTTATTTTTGGGCAAATGTTTTGTGTTAAAATTTGAGGTGTTACAACTTGGTATCAGAGCTATAGTTTAAGTGAATTAGGTTGGATGACCATCCTAGTCTTAGACTGTAGCATTAGGAATGTAAGATTCCTTGAGATCGATAGGTTGACCTTGAGACTTTATATTAAGTTTAGGGTTGAACCCAGGGGGACCGATGAATTTGATATGATTTTGGATATTGAGTCCTATGCGACTAATGGGTTGTACATGGAGTACTAAATTATTTGATGTCTATCGTATAGTCTTGAACGAAAGGAAATGGTGAACAGTCTTAGAGGTGGAAAGGCTCCACAAGATCAAGGGGATGAGATACCCCGTGTTGAGGTTGTGGTTGAACAAGGAAATCAACCGTCGATGCATGATGAATCGGAGGTCGGAGCTAATAAGACTCCGGTAACCATGGCGGATCTCCAAACTATTATTGAACAAATCAAAGGGACGGTGGCCGAAGAAGTGCACCGTATTTTGAGGAACCGCGAAAAGTCGGGAAGTGATCGTAAATCCGATGCTAGGCCGGATGCGAGGACCGAGGGTAATGGTACCCGAGGGGATCAGTCCCCAACAGGTGGTAGCGGTGATGCTAGGGCAAGGCCCGATGAAAAATATGGTTGTACTTTTAAATCTTTCATGGCTTGTAAGCCAAGTGTGTACACGGGTAGTTCGGACCCGAAGGTGACTACGAGGTGGATCCGAGAGACCGAGAGGGTTATCGATAGTAGTAAGTGTAAGGATGCCGATGTGGTGACGTATGCGTCACAACTATTAAAAGGAGATGCTATGGTATGGTGGGATATCGTGTATGAGACCCTCGGGAGGGAGGTGATTGAGAAGATGTCATGGGATGACTTTACCACGAGGTTGAAGAGAAAGTTTTGCCCCGAAAGGGATTTGGAAAAGATGCATGAGAGGTTTGTAAACCTAAAGAAGGGTGATAGGTCGGTTGAGGAGTACTCAAGGGAATTCACGGGATTGCTCCCGTTTGTTGCAAGAACTTATTTTGAGGAAGGATCGAGGGTAGTCCGGTATGCTTGTGGGCTACCTTGGGATTACCAATTGGAGGTAAGGAGAGCGGTCACACTCGATGAGGCCATTGGTGCCGCCCGGGGTGTAGAAGAGGTAGATGCGACAAGGAATGCCGTGAGGGCCCATGTGAACGAGAAAAGGAAAGCCGAGAGTGGCTCGGGAACTTCTAAAAAGGGGAAGTTCACATCAAATTCCTTCAAGCAAGGAAGCGTTGTCCCGTGCAAGAGATGCGGGAAGAACCATGCCGGCGAGTGCCGAGGAGATTCGAAGGTGTGCTATATTTGTGGAAAGACGGGGCATATAGCACGGGATTGTAGATCCAAGGCGCTCTCCGAGGTGGAGTGTTACTCGTGCCATGAAATGGGACACTATAGCAATGCGTGCCCGAAAAAGAGGATCGAGCCAAAGGTGCCCGCGGTTCAAAAGAAAGAGGAACTGGCTAAAGTGAAGGGGCGTTCCTTTCAGGTGACTCGAGAGGAAGCAAGAGAGGTGCACGATGTGGTATCAGGTACTTTATTCATTAACTTCATGCCATCTTCTATATTATTTGATTCGGATTCTACTTGTTCGTTGGTCTCACGAGTTTGGTAGAAAGTTAAATGTGCCGACCGATGTTGTTAGATGAAAAATATGAAATAGAGGTAGCCAATGGGAAATCTCAACGATCGAATTTGTTTATAGAAGTTGTGATTTAGAAATAAATGGGAAAAAGTTTAAAAAATTGATTTATGTCCATGAGAAAGAAGGATTTTGACGTGATTATCAGTATGGATTGGTTGGGTATGCACCAAGCCGAGGTATTGTGTGACTATAGCTTAATGCTCGTACGGATTGGTGGTTATAGGAATTGGAGGTAAGTTGTATGACGTGGATATTTATTTTGGGGAATGATTTCCCGGTTAGTTATGTGTATGGAAATTATTTTTTTTTTAAAAGGAATATGGTTCGGTGTGTCGCAGATAGTAAGGATGTAGGGGTTGATGTTAATATATGGTATCAAAAGATGAACCGCAAGGACGGTAAATGTTTCAAACAAATGGATAGTAGTACAATGAAGTACTAAGTTTTGGTAAGAATTGTAGTAAGGATGGAAATTTGGAAATAGAAATCTCGGAATTGAGACTTGAGTATTTGGCGAGAATCTGGATAAGTAATGTAATGTTAATATATGTAAATGGGAAAGAAAAGAATGATTAAAGGTATAGTGATGCCTTGGAACAAATAAATGTAACATAGGTGGAAAAGAGTAAGTGTCAGGAATGACATATTTTAATTGTTAGAAAGAGTGGAGTAAAAATTGGCATGTAGCCATAACAAGTTTCGTGGCAAGGGATGATCGATTTGATTTTAAGGGTAAGATAACGATTATGGGCAAAATGTCATAATAATGATGTGATATAATATGACATAGCGTGTATGAGACTACGACTGGGAAATAAATATCTCAAGGTATCGCGATGTAGAAAGACGGGAACATGGAATGTTGGGCTAATGGGTGCCAAGTCATGGGTTACAAATGTAGACCGGAGTCGATTGGTTGACTCAAAGGTGACCGGGTTGGCCGGTGAACTTTGGTTAAAGGAATAGATTGGTGGTTACCCCGGTGGTAATAAAAGGATTGGAAATCGGTAATAAAGAAATGGACCGGTTAAGGGTGATTGATGTGTAAGTGAAACGGTAAACGACAATCGGAGATTTTATTGGTATACCCGCGGGGTACAATGCATGTGCACTATATGATGGCCTTGGAAGGCATATAATAATTGGAAAGATAATATTATATGAAATGTGCTAAGTACTATGTTTGATGGGGGGACATATGAATAGGGGAGAAAACGATAATGCGATTTTTATAGGAGAGGTGCTAGAACGCACGATGAGCGATTTGATGATCGAATGGGTAATATAGTAGCGAGGCTACGCGATGCGAAAAGATGGAGGTCAGATGACATTGGCGTGGCATGTGCATATGGTTGTATATGTGCACAATAGATACGTTTAGATTGAGTTGGCGTGATAGATATATATATATATATATATATATATATAAGTATATATATGTAGGTGTGTATGCTTATGCGTTTATATGACGATGATAGCATCATGTGGTTAATGAGTATTGCTATTATGTTATGGTAAATGAAAATTTGGTTGGAAATGCGGGTTGCATTAGGTCATGTATAGGTATGGGATGCCTACGACTTCTCGAATATGAGAAAAAGGATGCTGTTAGAAAGCAATTGTTATTGAGGACCAGGATATGGTCAACTTGTGTGAAATTATGGTATGTGAGGCGAATGTGATTGAAATGGTTCTAAGTAATGGTATAAGTGACCGAATGAAGGTCAAGAAGCGATCAGGATTGATGTGACCATAAGGTAATGTGAGAACTCGGAGAAATGTGAAAAGATGAGAATTTTGGAAATATGGACGATTGTTAAGGAAACATTAATGGGTGTAACCGGAAGTGATAAGTCGAGAATGAGATCTCGAGGGTAGGGAATCTGTTAATTGGAAAAAGTATGGTTGACTTTAGGCAAAAGTCAAGATTAGTCAACATATGATTAGTTGACTTGGTTAAGGATGGGTTTTGACTTTCGTTTCGAATGACTCGCGATGATAGTAGTATAATGTATTAGTTGTGTGTATGAGAAAGAGGTAATGACGTAATTAAAAGAGTTATAGTCAAATTATGTCACTTTGACCCGTTGGAAGTTTTCAAGTTGAATGTGGGAATTGGGTATCTAATGGTTGATAAATCATAATTAGAGGTCGATGGTAAAGGAAATTGTTGAAGTATAGTTGACTTTGTTCTTAAGTCAAGGGTTAGACAAGGTTGGAATATGGTAACTTGGTCGAAACTAGACTTTGACATTGGTGTTGGTCGATTAGTTGATTATAATGCGTGGGTCATGTCATTTCTATGAGTATAAGATGATCGGTTAGAGGATTGAAAGTCTTGTGGTCAAAATTGTGCAAGATTGGCCCATTTGGGCACTAAAGGCTTAAGGTTGATTTTTGACCCGTTTGGATCTAACGGGATTAATTGAGTGTTTACATTCATATTGTTGACTAATTCGGGATGAGAAAAGTTTAACGGTAATAACCGCGGGAGGATGAGAATGGATACTCGGTAGAATGTGGATTGAAATTCTTAGCGATTCCGAGGACGGAATCCTTTTAAGGGGTAGATAGTTGTAACGACCCGAAATTTATAAATAAATAAATTGTATAAAAATACGATAAATAAGGATAAATCGTTTAAAGAACGTAGGATTTGGTTTCGTGTCGTTTGGACACCGTACGAGAAAGTTATGGGCGAAACCCGGTCGAGGCAACAACCGAAAAGTGCAGCCCTGCTGCACTGGGTAGTTCGCGACGCGAAGTCGTGTTCCCGATCGGGAACTGCTAGCAGGGAATTGGACAATCGATCGCGATGTAGTCACGACAAGTTAACGATCGCTAAGTATGCGTGTAGGGGAAGAGTTCGCGACGCGAACTATGTTCACGCCGTGAACTTTGATCGAGCAGCATTAAATCGGGTTTTGGCTCATTTGAAGCCATATCAAAACCCTAGTTTCTTTCTCTCGAGTTTGTGGACGATTTTGGGTGTAAAGCATCATTTGGAGCAGATTTCTTGGTCAAATCTTGTGATTCTTCACTCCTAGTTGAAGATTAAAGGTATATCTTCAATCCTTTGTAGTTGTAGCTTTAGATCTATGGGTTTAGAAGCTTGGGTTTGAAACCCTAGTTCTTGGGTTGGTGATTAATGGTTAAATAAAGGTTGTATACACTTAATAGATGGTATTTTAACAAAGGAAACAAGTGTATGATTTTGATTTGTAAGAATCTTAAAGGTTGGTTAAACCTAGGGTTTGGTAATCACCATATTTGGGGAAAATGGATTGATGGGTGTTATCTAGAGGTAGATGAACACATTGGTAGTAGTAATTGATGTTGATCATATTGTGATAATTGTATTAGGCTTTTGGTGAAGTCTTGGAAAGTTGATTGGATTGAGAAGCAAGAGATTGGGTGTCAAGAACACGGTTTGAGCATCTTATTGCTAAGGTGAGTACGTGTGGAAATTTACTGAGTACATAGCCTATGAAATACATTTTTATTACTTGTGTTATGGTCTATTTGCTTAATGGTATAGACTAGTAGCTAGTAGTTAGTTATACCGGTAGTTGTATTGAACTAACTTGTTTGATGATAGATGTGATAGCCGAGAGCTAGATTGACATAACTATTGAGTTATGATATGCTGAGATAACGTGATGACGCGGGGAACCCCCGGTCATGAGAGGGTGGAATGAGGGGCAGTTGGGTGAATTCCCATCGACTCATCCACAATAGGCGTGATGTGAGGGGCAGTTGGGTGGATTCCCATCGACTCAATCACGATAGGCGTGATGTGAGGGGCAGTTGGGTGGATTCCCATCGACTCAATCACGATAGGGTGGTGTGAGGGGCAGTTGGGTGAATTCCCATCGACTCAACCACAATAGTAGTCTTACTCATTGGACGTATTCCGGTGGGCAAGAGTGTAGAGTCACACTAAGGTGACTAGAATGGGTAGTTGGAATTATATATATGTATATTGATTGGTTTTATGAAACGTGACATTTCATTTCATTATCGGGTCTAAACCCATGTAGCTCACGAGACGTTTTTGTCTCACGTACTCCTTGTTTTGTTTTGCTATGTACTCAGGTTCGGGATCGAAAGTTTAGGTACGCATGGATAGAGATGCGGGGCCTAGAATAGAAGAACCTTAGATTGGATTTATGCTTAGCTTTGGTTTTGATCTATTTTGTAACACCAACTTTATACTCTGATTTTCATACCAAAGGTTTTTGTAAATCCATATTTTGGAATAGTTCTTCTATTTATGAAAAATGTTTTATTTTTGGGCAAATGTTTTGTGTTAAAATTTGAGGTGTTACAGTTTTCATCAACATACTTTTTGATACTTATATAAAATTTATTTACGATCATTTTAAAATATAAATGACTTGGTGTTATTAAAAATATATAAATGACATTTATTATAATTGATGAAACCTCTCAATTTATCTTTAGTTAGTATTTAAACACAATCTTGAGATTTTAACTAATTATTTATATAAAAGTTGCAATTTCATTATAAATGCTTTTGAACCGAATATAGACATTTAAATTGTTACACTTGAGATTAAGTTACAAAAATATCTACACATGTAGACTAAATCATTTTTATAAATGATCCTTGATAATGTAGGTGATTTCGTCAAGTAGACACGATTAAATCGTCAATAGCTTCTTGTGACCAAGGTGAGTACATGTGGATTTTTTCCACTTTGGGATACATGGCAAAGTTAATATTTTTGACTTAAAATATATTTTTTGAAATATATAAAAATGAGTCAAACTATTTAAATGATTTTTACTATTTGCGAGATGATTTAAATTGTAAAGAAAATGATTTGCAAATAGTATTTTAATTTATTATGTAGAAGTATATTGATATCAGCAGATTGCAAAGTTTAAGCAGGGGTCTAAAAGGATCCAAAAGTAATCCCGGGAAAGCAGAGGAATCTATCGGGGTGGTACCTCCCTTCGCGAGATAGATGTCCTAAAATAGTAAAGTGTACTATGGTGGAATTCTTTTCGCCATAGTAGCAGACTTGGGGTATCACCGTAGCTGTGATTCAGGCCCTAAGTATAAAAATAAACGAAATGATATTTATATATAATGCATTTATTCAGAAGTGCATTGAATTATAGTGGTTTAAAGTTTTACACAAATGACATAATACATTTATGTCAAAGATGTATTAAAAGATTAAAATTTTATTTTCATAAAACTTTGGGTCCTAAACCCATGTAACTCACGAGACAATTTTTGTCTTACGTTGTTTATTTGTGCCATGTATTCCAGGTCTACATTAGATGGTGGTAGTTTGAAGCTTTCGAGGATGTTTAGATGGAGTGAAGATTATCTTTAGTAATGATATTATAGTAATCGTAATTCGCTAGCTATGGTACTTATGGTAGCTACTGTGTAACACCCGTGAACCAATGTTGGGACAAAAGTTTTTTTTTATAAAACTGTATTTTGGTGCACATGATTTTATTATCATGTGTTATTTAGTACCATAGCTTATATAAAACATCCTTAAAAATGATGGGTGTTACAAATAGACCTACCATTTATAAAGATAGAGTGATTTTTATAGAGTTCATGGTTGGATATGTTCTTACTTATGTAGATTAGGATTTTTGTCATTAAAAAAAGAATCTAAATGTAAAGACAGTTTTTATGCTATTATTTTATCAATAAATGTATAAGTCTTTTTTTATATTAAAGCAGTCTTTTATGTATAAAAGTTGTACAATAATTTATAGAAAATATATTCTTAAAATTATGAAATTTGTTATAGTTATAAGTTTTTAGCATGTTTGACATCTTTAAAGTTGTTATTCCCAAAATATATTTTTATTTTTTCTACTAAAGTGGAAAAAAGAATATAGTCTTCATACGAAGTATTTGTTCACACTGTATGAAAATATTTACAACGGCAATTTCTTTTTTTCTTTTGAACGCGAAACTTGGAAAGAGCTACGACATTATCATCACCTCCAAAGAACCCGAGAAAATTTTATAAACAAGAAAAAAGATAGCCAAAGTAGAAAACAGAATACAAAGAAAAAGGTAAAACCCAAACACCAAACAAAATACCCATTAAAGACTACAAGGACGGCCCAAAACAACCTTGGGATCAGAAACCCAGCCACCCGATTGAGCAGCCCCTAAAACTCGTTGAGTCCTTTCGATCTAAAGCTCAACCAGAAGAAAGATCGAGCTTGGAGAATAGAAATATCAAGCTTGAAACTGTTACGATCCGTCGGCTTGAAGATGGTATAGTTCCTGTGTTTCCATACGAACCATAAGAACACAATGTGACTCCGCTGAAGAGCTTGAGACGAAAACCCGATAAATTTTGATCCCGCCCCCATGACCAGAAAAGAGGGAGGCCCCACCAATCTGCAAAAAAACACGTGTACCCGCACAATTAATGAAAATATGCTCCTCAGATTCGTCTTGCACATAGGGCATGCACAAGAGAGAATGGCTATTAATAGATGATTCCACATCAATTTCCATGTACATATTAATTATTTATTCATCTGATTATAATACAATAATAAAAAAAAAAACTTGTAGATATTGATTTTTCATATCCTTGGCAGACTATACTATTAGTATATATCAGACTCACTCTACTCTTAATGTTACCCATCATAATCTACCTTGAGGCCTAATTTTGAATTGAATTTGACAACTTGTCCATTTCGACCTCTCCCATTGGTTGCCAATGCTGACGTGTAATGGACAATTAGTGCCACCTGTCATGGGCGTTCAAAGATTTCAAATCAAGCCACAAAATTTGGAATTTCAAAAAATCACGTTTCCCCCCATTAAGAATGCATAATAATTCCTTGATTTGGCAATAAATTCGGAATTTCATAACAAATACGGTTTCCCCCATTAAGAATTTTCCAATCATGGCATACAGTTTTCAAATCTTTTCCAATCAAAGGTTTAATACGAACGTTTACTCTTCATTTTTTTCTTCGTACTTTGTGTAGATGTAAACTGAAGAAAGACAAGTTTCCCCCAATGATTTCTCCTTCCCCTGTAATTTCTTTCGTCATTTATTGGCAGGTGAATTTTTAGGGTCTAATAATTAAACTTGCTGACAACGATTCGCCTCTAAATATTGCTTACAACGATGCTCATATTACGAAATGTAAGTTACCATTGATATCTAAAATTAGTGCTTGATTTTGCCTTCAAATTTGATCACTCTAGGAGCATAAAATGAACACCTTTGATTCCATTTTCATTGTTCTTAATTCGAATATAAAATGAACGGATTTTCATTGTTCTTAATTTGAAGAGTTGTTAGGCTCTGTTTATGTAATGAATGGGTAATAAAAGATTGTGACAGCCGCACATCTATACTGTTTATATAAGATTGTGACCAACATCACAATTTTTTATACATGCAGGCTAACAACTTGCATCCCCATATGCCAAAAAATAAGCCTTTTCTGTTTTTATTATAGTTTTTGTGTTTAATGCTATTAGTTAGTTTATGATTAAAATGAAATAAAATTTCAGCCATTCAAAAGTTGGTGATAAAGATGGAGAGTGGACAGTCCCAACTGTTCCAAACCGAGAGTACGTACAAGGGTCCTTGGAAGGCAAAGGTTTGTAGACTTGGACTTCATTATAGATTATAAACATTTAATAGAGGTTGATCGAGTTACAGTTTTATAAAAGAATATTCACTGCTGATTTTGGGGAAATTTACTGAATAATATTTATTTTCAAATGCCTTTTCGAGTGTGTTCACAAGGCATTCGGGTATTTCTTTTACATGTCATAAAAGGTGGGATTAAGACAACAATGTTAAGAAAAGCTTATAAGGGTGATGAGTTAATTTACCGAGATCCATTACTAGAAATTAATGATAGTTTTGCTGAAATTGCAACATAATATTTAACTTATTGAAAATGAAGAGCTTTATATGTATTCTAAAAGCGTTTATGACATGCTAAAGGCATGTTGATTCCTAAAGAAGTTTGTTGGTTATATTATGTAAAATAATTCTGATTTTCTTTTGTCTGCATTTGTAAAATACAAAGTAAGGGTAAAGGTAGGATCTGCAAAGAAATAAGCTCATGCACTCGTGGTCAAGATTAACCACCGACCAAGGTTAGTATGTTTCTTCTTATTTGAGTTGTATAATGTTGTAGGTTCAATTATATTATTTCTTAACATCTGATATTGACTTACAGAGACTTTCAAGTGTGTGATGTATTTTGAAGCTACACAAGGAGTCCAAGATCATATGGTGTTGCTGTCCAAAAATCAATTAAAATCCCTAGGTGGTAAATCACAAGTTAGAATTTTTATGTTTATTTTTTATTTAATTACATGTTACAAAAGTAGGCAGATCTTTGTGTCTAAGTGTTTTGAACTTCTTTATGAACATTTAAACAGTCATTATTGTTAGGACCAAGCCCTGAAGATTTGTTTAATTATTGTAGTAGGAAATTGTCTAAATTTGACTAATTAGGATTCTTACGTTGTTAAGTTTGTGAGTAAAAGCTAAGACCCGTGCCAACGGCACGTCTCCGCTACCCGTCGTGGGGCTTTTTTGGCCTTCGCCCGCCGACGCCGTTGGCACGGAGGCGTCGTGCGGGGCGTCGTGGGGTTTCCGTCGTGGTGAAGACGGGGTGGTGTGCAGCGTCGTCCGAGAGAGAGAGAGAGAGGGCGAGGAGAGAGAGAAGGAGGAAGAGGTTGGGGGAGGGGGTCTTGACTTGTACATAAGGCATTAATATTTGTACCATTTGTATTTTTTTTATAAAAAAATCTTCTTTTTCTCTATTTTTTTTTAATTTATTTTTTAAGTTTATATTTTTTATAAATATATTTGTTTTAATAATAAAAATATATAATTTTTTTTCAAAAAAATAAATTTTTTTGTTCTTTAAATTTTAATAAATTTAATTTTTTTTATTTTACTATTATTTTTATTTAATTTAAACAATGTATTTTTAAACTAATGTAATGTGTTTTTTTTATTAATTAAAATGATGATGTGGAAATGATGAGTTTAGTGATGGGTTGGTGATGTGTAGGGTTGGCACGGACGTGTCAGTAGCGGGTCAGTAAGGATGCGATGATGTGGCGCTAGTGATGGGTTTAGTGACGGGTAAGGGTTGGGAGAGGCCTAATGACTGCAAATTAAGATTCAAATAGTGGCCTAATGTCAATGCAGTCAAGTATCAAATAAGGAATATGATAATTAAAATATTTTCTATTGACTAAAGTCATTTGTTTTTTATGCAATGGAATCATTGTTGACTTTTACTCACAAACTTAGATTCCTTGTGTAAAGCCATTTGTTTTTTATTAGGATACCATAATCAAAATATTTTCTATACAATGGAATTAGGTTTATAAACTTAAGTATAACAATAAATAAATTAGCTATTTTCTGATGTAAACACTTTCAAGTTAAAGATTGGCGCTCCAGTAATGTGTATGTGAAACATTGATCAAAAAGATAGATTGTGCAACGGAACGCGACTTCATATATTACGAATGTGAATAAATGTAATCGAAGGTAAAATCATATCTAGCAGTAAAATTGGTACAATTTGCGCTATCACTCACATGGTTATTAGTCCTTCCGACAACAAGATGTCTTTCAAATTGAACCGCAGACAATTTCCTGTTTAAGTTTGCTTTGCTATGACTATTAATAAAAGCCAAGGTCAGACGTTGTCGCAAAGTTAAAATCCAGTATTCTCACATGGTCATCTTTATGTCGCTATATCAACAATTCAAGAGTTAAGAACACAAACGGATCGAAGGTTATTTGTTGCGACAAAGATGTCAATTACACTAATTCAACAACAAATGTCGTTTACAAAGAAGTCTTATTTCGTTTCTAAATTTCCTGTAACATTTATTCATGAATCAAAATTTGTACCAACTTATCATTACAATTATAAATTGTTATGTCATTTAAACTTTATCAATATATTTATTATTTTTCTATAAATCTCTTGAAGCATGCCCACCCAGTCGGGCGGGCTTTGAAGCTAGTTAATATAATATACAACTGTGACGTATCTCTATTTTTCCGATTTTGAATCGAATTAAATCAAAAATTGATTTTGCATGAAAATTATAGTAATAGAGAATCAACTCGGACATAGTTTGATCCAGTTTAATATGACTTGACACGGCTAAGCAATTGATCAATTCTCGATCCAATTTAGTATTTACACATAGGTATTAGGTAACATCAAGTTATTACGGAATAATAAAATTGATACGAAATCAAATACCATTTTTAGGTTCTATTTGAAGGGCTTCTAGAAAAAGAATCACGGGATAAATGAGTATGGGCGTGTGGAACCGCAATTCCTTTGATTTAACCAATCACAATTTCGATTTTGGAACCACGTATTTACGAATAACCTCTTGTAGATTTACTTTTGTTTGCTATACCCCTTCAACTTATAATACTTGATAAAATAAACAAGACTGAAGAATCCCGGTTAGAAAACTTAAAACTGATTAACGAATCTAAAAATATGAAACAAATATTATATATGTTACAACTTTTTCTTAATATGCATATAATAGTAACAAAAAAAAGGAAAAATAATATCTCTTCTACATAAAAAAAAACAAAATTACATGCTCGTGGATATTAATTTTAGATTGAATGTAGTAGGTAAATATGTATGATGCGGCCCGTTATTACATTTAACAAAAGATGAATAGTGGCACCCAAGTAGGTGAAATTTTTTATTATTACTTTTTTTTATAATAAAAATCAACCTTTGACTTTTTTTATTATCTCAACTTTAATATTTTTGACATTTAAGTTTTAAATACTTACATTTTAACACCCGTTGTTTTGACATGTTAGATTTTGTCCAAAAACATCCTAACCTCAGTTGTTTTGACATAGTCCGGCCTTTTTTATTCAAACCGGATTTTCTTTTAATAGCTTCTAAACCGGATTAAGAGATAAGTTTTGACCAAATAAGATGATATACGAACAAATTAAACATGAAAATCTGAACTTGGTCCGAAATTAAATCGAGCCCAAAATTAAACCTAGCAATTCAAACAGAACCTTACACTATAACACTATAACACTAATCACCATCAAAACGTAAATATATAGAACCCAAATCAGGGAATATATGTTCCCAGGTTTCATACTTAGACTGCTCTCGTCAAAATGACGTTAACTAACACTTCAGTTTTTGCCAAATTAGCTTTCGCGTCAGCTGACATTCCAACTGACATACTCATGTCATCAATAACTCTATTATTCAGTTTTTTATGTTTCACCATTATAAAATATACATACATAATACCATATTAAAATACGCCTTAAGTCCCACGAAAAACCTTCTCTTTTCGTAGCTCAACCGCAAAAAATCTATTTCATGGAGGGCCTTTCATGGGAATATAGGATGTTAACAACTGACGTGGGGAATTATAAAATATTGACAACTAAGGACTAATACTGGAAATATGGTAAACTTCAAGGTTTATACAAACAAAATGCTTTCTAAACTTTGCATTCACACACCATAATCATTCTTACCGTCAGATCACCCAGCACTCCAATCTCAACCGTCCAATCACCGCTTAACTCCGGACAGCCACCACCGCCACGTCATAACAGCCTTAAACGCCCACGTATCTAACCCAACATCCACACACGCAAAACAATAAATACAGAAACGAATCAAATAACTCGTTTTTAGCTTTTTTCCTCATTTTTTACCGTCATAATCAGTACGGGTTTTGTATAAATAACAGAACCCCCAATGTCGTGTTCATCAGCTCGTGTGTTCAATAACTTAATCACCCAAAGAAATATAATCTCTCCTACAAAAATTCTTGTAAAATCTCTGCAAATTTCATCTGTTTCTTCAATTTCTAATCCAATAGGTTCCAAAAAGTGTTGGTTTTCCACAAGATTCGCTACCAACAGAACCCCAGTGTTAAGTGTAAGATCAATGGCTACTCAATCGAAGCAATCAGTTTATGATTTCACCGTTAAGGTTTGATTACTTCATTTCTAGGCTTAAATGATCTCATCGATTAAAAAATTTGATCTTGATCTGATTATTTGTGTTTTGTTTACCATTTAATCCTGAATTTAGGCTTATGAATGATTTTTGTCACTTAAAATTTTAGATTACATTGTGGGTTAGTCTGTTTAGATGTAAAAACTTGATTTTTGTTATTTTACTTGATTTTATCTTTATCTTAGGGTTTTAAAATGATTTTGACTGGTTAAAGATTTCAATTACCTTATGGGCTTTTGTGGGTGAGTATGTTTTAGATGTAAAAATTTGATCTTGATCTTGTTATGTGTGTTTTACTGGAAATTTGTTTCTTGAATCAATATATGCATATCTCAGGATGCAAAGGGCCAAGAAGTAGAACTTAGCAAGTTCAGGGGAAAGGTCTTGTTGATTGTAAATGTTGCATCACAATGGTAAACTACACGTTCTAATCGGGTTTTTTGTTAATTAAGTACATTTATTGGTTAACAAGCCCTTTTTCGATGTTGCTTTTATATTGCAGTGGCTTTACGAATTCTAATTACCCCGAGCTGACAACCTTGTACCAGAGGTACAAGGATCAAGGTACTTTCGTTTGAACACTCTAAAGATGCCACTGAAAAATTGAAAAGATTTGTTGTAACTGAAAGCTGTTTTTGTAATATTATAGGTCTTGAGATTCTTGCATTTCCATCCAATCAATTTAACGGGCAAGAACCGGGAAGTAATGAAGAAATTCAGGAGTTCGTTTGCACTCGCTTCAAAGCAGAGTATCCCGTATTTGGCAAGGTTAGTATCGTACCAAATTTATTTCATTAAAATTATGTTTGAGATCTGCTTATTTAATCAACTTATTACATTTTTATAAATTTGTTAATTAATTAAAACGCTCGATAAATGTAGGTTGATGTGAATGGCAAAGCTGCTGACCCTTTGTACACTTTTCTGAGGTCAAGCAAAGGAGGGCTTCTTGGTGATAGCATAAAGTGGAATTTCACAAAATTTCTAGTTGACCGACAAGGAAAAGTTGTTGACCGTTATGCTCCAACCACCACTCCTTTAAGCATCGAGGTAATTAAACCTTGTTTTATTAACATAATCCGCCTTTCGTTTATTTTCCTTGTTATTGCAGGAGGACATAAAGAAGCTGCTCGGTGTTGCTTAAGTACCCTGCCCTATGCGCCATTTTAGTGATAAATAAGCATCGGTATCGTTATGCATAATGGTTTCTAAAATGTTTTTACGTGATCTTATATAAAGTTGAAATATTCTCGTGTGATGTAATTTATGTATGACCAAAGCTGTTAATGAACAACTTTTTATTTAAAACCCTTCGCAGCATTCCGCCATGTTGCGGTGGTTGCAGTGGGTTTCCTTGATGATGGGTTGCATATGTTTCATTTTAGATGTTTGAAAAGAAAACATATTCCATTTATTTACAAGATTTTAATCCATAAACTACGTAAAAATTCTGTCATAGTTTTTGGTTTGTAATATATTACGAATTTTAATATTGGTAAAACTTAATAAATATGGTTGCCGGTGAAGTATGTACTTGATATCTCCTCTAGTCTACGAGAAAGCTCATATGCAAATACATGATTAAATCGGTGAATAACGAGTAGTCACAAGAAATTTGTATCAACAATAATAGAGAGCCACATGCCGAAATGTTATGCTTGTTCGACTAATAAAATAAATGAACAAATCTTGTTCGTATTGATTCGGTTCGTTTACCATAATAGTGATGTTTAGATTCATGGAATACATATTTTTTGACGAATGACTTATGTCAATTTGTGATTTGTCTAGATGTTGCAAAAGATTTATGCCAGTAATCCTAACCTGCCCCCATCAAACACACAACTTCCAAGGTTACTCGACAAGCGGCATGTTTTGATTCACATGGGAATCATAGGGTGTTTGAACCTCCGACTTGTCTGTTATATTACAAGTTTCCCTTATGTTTTACTAACTAAGCTACACGTCAGAGGCTTATTCATCTATTATTCATATAGATGGAGTGTTTTGTATTAAGTTTGTAAAGTGAAACTAAAGTGGTGTTTGATTTGGACTTAATTAACTTAATGGAGAAATAACAAAATAAGAACAATGAACAGTCATAACGAGTATGTTTATTTATGTCTTAATCCAAACTACATGACTTAACTGAATACGTGATGAGATGATGTTTTCCCCATTAAGTAATAACTTGTATTTCTTTTTTATATTTTTGCAATTTATATTAATTACGATTTCATGTTTTATATGATTAGATTACAAAAGTGTTTAGTTTGTAATATTATTCTTTTTAAAATAGAATATTTATTTTAAATTGTAACTTGTTATTTATATATCAATTTTTTTTATTATTAGAACTTCTATATAAAGTTATATATCATTTTGTTATGTTTTTTTTTTTTTACAATAACGGAGCATTGAAAGTGGAAAACTTGTCAAATTTTATTATTAACATTATTTGTTAGCATGAAAACTATACGAGTACACTAAGGTGCTGTTTGGTTCGCTGGAATGTGATGGAATCTGATAGAATTGGAATCCAATTCCACCACATTTCAGTGTTTAGTTCAAAAAAATGGAAGGAATTGAATTCCCAAATGATGGAAACATTCCACCAAATGAAGGAATCTCAATTCCATCCAAATGTTGATGGAATTGAATTCCAAGATTGGATGGAATGTTGTTTTACCTTTATACCCTTTATACCATCACCACAACCACCATCATCCA
This sequence comes from Calendula officinalis, assembly GCA_963853835.1. Classification (NCBI taxonomy): domain Eukaryota; kingdom Viridiplantae; phylum Streptophyta; class Magnoliopsida; order Asterales; family Asteraceae; genus Calendula; species Calendula officinalis. The sequence continues at coordinate 65,899,688 of OY970823.1, read as the reverse complement.
TCACCACCACCGCCACCTACCGCCGCTACCGCCACCACCACCTACCGCCACGACGCCACCCACCGTCGCATCACCGCCACCCACTGCCGCCATCACCGCCACCCACCACCACCAACCGCCACCACCCACCACCACCGCCACCGCCACCTCTGCCACCACCAACACCCCAGCCACCACCACAACCCGCCACCACCCACCCATACCGCCACCTCCAACCACCAACTCCATCACCGCCTCTGCCACCCCAACCACCGCCACCACCGCCCCCACCCACCGCCACCACCACCCACCCATACCGCCACCACCACTACCGCCACCACCCCCACCTCACCGCCACCACCATATCACCACCACCCACCACCACCCACCACCACCCGCCCATACCGCCGCCACCGCCGCCACCACCACCACAGCTGCCACAACCCACCACCACCGACGCCACCACCACCATTACCACCCACCCGCCGCCACCACAACCACCCACCACCACCACCACCCACCGCCACCACAACCACCTACTACCACCAACCAACCACTACCAGCACTAAGGGTAAATTCGTCATTTTATATGATTCAAATTCTAATTCATCTCAACCAAACAAAATATTGAATTGGATTCCAATTTCCTTCCATGCCAACCAAACAGAGTATGTAATTGGATTCCAATTCCTACCCAGATTCCAATTCCATCATAAACATTCTGCGAACCAAACAACACCTAAAACTTAAACAGAGATAATATATATCTACATATACATTTTAATAACAGAATATCAATCCCATAACTTTAAAAAAATTCATTAAGGAATATACTGATACGTAAGAGAATATGTCCAGAGTCCTTGTAACTTGTCAAACATAATTTACATAAATAATTAATTAATGCTATTTGATTTATTTGGGTTTATTTAAGTATACTTGAAAGTGAAACACGTTTCTTTAATAAGTACAATTTATTTTGAATAGATCCAAAAGATAATTAGACATCCATTTTGGAATTAATTCCCTCAATTATTTCTTGAGCCACCAATGCGAATATTAGCCGTATTAATTCTTAACTGGAAATTATAAATAAAGGACAATTTATTATAGGCCGGTTTTAATTTATATTTAAAAAATGTTTAATTAAATAACTTTAAGGATATCGTACATGTCATGTTAAAATATAAAGCCTAGTTGGCCAAAGAAATCCAGTTTATTGATCTGGAATTCATCGCATTAGCTCTCAAACATGGCAGCCCAATACGCTCCCAGCACCAAAACCCTCTACGATTTCATTGTCAAGGTTCGATTTTTTATTAAAGAACCCTAACTTTTTATTCTGAATGATCAAAACCCAGAAATCATGAACAAATCCATGCCCCCAATATGTACCAAAAACAGAAAGAATTCATCGTTGACTTCTTTTTGTCAAATCTCGGTCTTTTAGCAATTTAAAGTTCATACCGATTTTGTTGTTTGTTTATAGGTTTATCGGTTGATAATTTCGAAACTCATGTTAAGTTAAGTAGGTAAAACCCAACATGTTTGACACTTAAAAGTCAACGCTCAGCTTGGTTCTTTCTTTAGAACTGTACACAAGCATAGGAAACAAATTCATAGTTGTTAATCTGTAGATTTCACTTTCTTTTCTTTTTTTTATTATGATTAAATAATAAATTTGATGCAGGATGGCAAGGGTAACGATGTAGATCTTAGCATTTACAAGGGGAAAGTTGTACTTATTGTTAACGTTGCTTCCAAGTGGTATTTATACGCATTTTTTACTAATTTTTCGTAATTAGTTTTATGACTAGACCATACATTAAAATGTGTTGTTGGTTATTTGTGTCAGTGGGCTCACAAATAGCAACTATGATGAACTTAATCAGATTTATTTGAAGTACAAGGACCAAGGTTTGTACGTTCCAGTTTCATGTCCCACAATTCACATTTAGTCTTTTTTTTTTTGTTAACTGACAATAAAAACATTGCAACTGACAAGAAATAATGATCTTTACAAAATTGTAGGTTTTGAGATATTGGCATTTCCATGCAATCAATTTGGAGGTCAGGAGCCAGGAAGCAATGAAGAAATTGTTGACTTTGTTTGCACCAAATTCAAATCAGAATTCCCCATCTTTGATAAGGTAAAATCCAAACAACCCAACACAAAAAACAGTTAAATTTTCAAACTTTATCGATCAAAGACTCAAAAGTCAAAACTTTGATGAAATTTCAAAACACAGATTGATGTAAATGGCGAGAATTCTGCACCAGTGTACGAGTTCTTGAAATCAGGGTTTTATGGAATCCTCGGTGGCGACATTCAGTGGAACTTTTCCAAGTTCTTGGTCGATAAAAATGGTCAACCCGTTGACCGTTACTACCCCACAACCTCCCCTCTTACAATTGAGGTAAAATGACTAAAATACCCTTTTAGATGACAAACAATCCCATTTCTTAACCCGTTTTTTTATATTTACAGAGAGACATTCAGAAACTCTTGGGTCTCCTGTAGATTTCAAGATTTGCAGAAACGGGTCGATTTGTGTACCGGTGCCCAAATCTTGTGTTTTAAATAAGGGCATTCCACTTTCATTATCTGTTGTATCATTCGATTGTATACTTTAAGACACTGTAAAATTCAAGAACTTGCAAAAAAACAAATCATGAACAAACTCCAGAAATGAACACAATTGCATCCTCAATGAACATAATATTCAGATCCCAGATCACCTAATCAAACGAAAAGATTCTAACCCTAAACGAACATAAAAATGTCAATACTTTTCTTGTTACAAATACATCAACACATAGCCCGCCAATAATCTACAAATTGACATCTAGTTAAGCTGAACTCCAGGGCTTTTTTCATCTCCCGATGGTGGTTCACTGGCGGCTTTAGCCTTTGAAATATCTCCACCACCACTGCCGCCATACAAGAAACTAGAAACCACCACCTGCCGTTAAAAAAGAATGCGGAAATTAACACAAATAGTGGAAAAAAAAGTGGGAAAATGGTATATATACCTGTACTAAGGTGGAAGCAATAAGTTTGCCGCCAATTGCACCGCCAATAACTTGACCATCAGAACTACAAACAGAAATACTAAGACCGCCAGTTCGGTTGCGGGGGCTACCGCTTTCAGCAAGCAGATAAGAACCCGATAAGCATAGGATCTCAAAACGACCCTAAAAAGAAATTAATAGAATAATGTAAGAATTAATTTAGGTCAAAATTAAAGATTTGAAATGTTTATTTAGAGAGAGAATTAACCTCATAAGTGACGGTCCCACCAGAAGATGAAAATTGGCGTAATGTGACAGCAGAAACACTACCGTTGCCTGACAATACGCAGAGAGCTCTTTGCCTCTGTTGTGCAAAAGATAATATCTTTTCTGCAACATCCTGCAACATTAAATTCAAGATTTACAGTACAAAAATAAAAAGGTTTCATTTTTGGTATAAATTTTAATCCTAAATCACAATTTGTATGATAATTGTTACAAAGTATGAATAAATTTTGATTTGGGTTCACAAATTGTTTTTAGGGTTTTCAAGATTAATGACTATTGCATACCTCTCCAACGGCGATATGGATGATGTGAGGTGTGAAAGCTGATCCTGCTGAATTATGCATCCATTCACCTAACAATGAAAAAACCACAAAAAAATGAGAAAATTAAGAGTTAATTTTATAAATGGTCCTTTAACTAACCACATATTGCAACTTAGTCATTTCTTTGCCAATGCTTCATGTACCATTTTATTGCATGGTTTTTAACGCATTTCGTGCAATAAAATGGTCCTTTAACTAACCACATGTACAGTTGAAAAGGACTGTCCATGTAAAATGGTGCATAAAGTAGTGAGTTTGGAACTTTGAAAAAGAAAGGAACAAGGTTGCAATATATGGTTAGTTAAAGGACCGTGTATTAAATTAACTCAAAAATTAATAATGTGAAATTAACATTGTAGGGGTCAATAATCACACATACAGAGGCATTAGACAAAAAAAGTTGAAATTCAAATACTCGCCTAGGTCTATTGATATTAACTATTATATCTTGATTCTTGGGAATTAATATAGGTATTTAAAGAAATAACAAAAACATTACTTGTAATATAGAGTCTTTTCGTGTTTAGACTCGAATTTCTAATACCTAGACCTTGTTAGCCAACCATTTTGACTAGAATTATTTTGTAATCCAAACACCAATTTAACCTCTAAATTAACCAAACCATACGTTAAAAAGCATGCATATTCACAATGTATACATGAATCCAAATTTAAATGCAAAAAAGAAATAAAAAATAATAAACATACCAACATTGGCAAGCTGTTGTTTCCTTCCACTGCCACGAGGTCTCCCCCTTTTCTTTTGAGGAGTTGGATCAGGTGCAGGTATTAATGCCAATGCCATGTGGGCCCCACCCTCAGGAGCATATTTTCTAGGCCTTCCTCTTTTCTTCTTTACAATTGATGACTCATTCCCACTTCCAATTGATACTCCACCGCCGTCATCCATGTTAAACCCATGTGGGAAATTGGGTGGTGGGTTGTGTTCCAAGTGAAATGAAGGGCCCATTGACGGAGCTACCCTCATATTGGTATGCCCATGGGGAGTTAAATTAGGGTTTGACTGAGTCTTGAAACCAGGTGGTGGTACATTGAAACCTCCAGTACTTGGATTACCCGCATTTGAACCCGACCCATGAAACCCTCTGTTGAGATAAAACGATGGAATTCCGTCCCTTCCATCCATGCATTTACTCACCAAAGAATTGACCTAACACGCCTCTAAAAGCTGGAATTTTTCTGACCTAAAACCCACAATTGAGCAAAACCCGCAAAGATAAATACAAATTTATAAAGGGTTTCACATGGGTTCTTCAAGAAACACTAGGGAGAATCGATTTTAACCCAAAAAGATGGAATCTTTTTCAAAGGTTCAAGCTTTATGAGCTCTACACCAAGAAATTACAAACAAACAACAGGTCCTTGAATTTCAAGAATGTAGAAACAGAGAAGTAATTACGGCAAACAAACCTGTGTACGACGGTGAAAAGGGGGTGTTTTTAAGGTGTTTATGGGAGTGAAATTGAAAAAAACCCTAGATTTGAAATTGAAGATGAAATTGATAAAGGAAAAGGAGTTTTGGGAAAGAGAAAGAGGAAGAGGAGGGTAAAGACAAAAGTGAATTGGGGTTTGAGGTCTTTTGAATTATATAGTACTACAAACTACAAGTGACAAAGCCTTTTTGTTTTTATGAATTAAAAAATATTTAAAATTAAACCAATGAGTTGCATAAAGTCATGTCAAGTACTACAATAGTCAAACCTAAAGGTTTTAATAAAGAAAATCTTATATATTCAATTTTCCTAATAATATATACTCCCTCCGTCCCACAAAAAAGTTCTCATTTCCCCTCTAAATTTTGTCCCACAAAAAAGTTCTCATTTCTCAAATGGTGAGGGACCACTTAATAAAATAATATTAAAACTATGGACCCCACCACTAAGCACTTTCTCTCTCCAGAAAACCTTATATTTTAATCAAAATATAACCATGGACCCCACCACTAACTCTCTCCTAAATACTTGTGCCCATTAGAAATGAGAACTTTTTTGTGGGACGGAGGGAGTACTTCGTATATTTGGTTCTCTTAAATCCTTCATTCCTTCCTAACAACAATTTCCTTTCATTCTATCATTTTGTTATCTGAACATCAACATTTCCGATTTAGTATGTCAACTAACATACATCTGTTAACATAATCTCTTCATATATTACTTTGACAAGATATAATGTTTTATACAGAATATTAAAATCTCTCTCTAATCTATTTCATCTCACTTTCTTTCTACTTTTCACTTTGTCACTTAAGTGAAGAAAAGCAAAATGAATAAATGGTGCCAAGAATATCAGTTTGGGGAAGAAAGCGATCAAAGGAAGAGAATTATTGGCAGCGCACTTAGTTTTCTTTTTCATCGTATTAAGTTGTTGGTGATTTAAGTAATTTTGCTCATAATATATATTTAATTTATATTAAAAGTATCTAAATATAATATCAATAATCAGATTCATTTGTTAAATTGTAAGAGTCTTTGATTATCAGTAAAGATATAAAGTGACTAATCTATCAACAATCCTACCCTATATATGAGGCCTAAATTTAAAGAGGGTTTGACACCATGGCAATTCCAAGCATTCCTATTCGTCCATAATGCCACTTGGAATTCACTGATTGGTCCACGTCATTTGCACTAATACAAACGAATCTGGTACGGCTTACGGTCTACATTCATATTCATATCCTCCATATACGGCAAACGAATCTGGTACGGCTTACGGTCTACATTCATATGCTCCATATACGGCAAACGAATCTGGTACGGCTTACGGTCTACATTCATATGCTCCATATACGGCTTCCTACATACAAGGAAACAAATAACTATTTAAAAGATCGTACATACAAATAACTATTTAAAAGATCCTATATACAAGGAAACAAATAAATATTTAAAAGATCAATCAGCGAAGGAAACAAATAACTATATGTAACATTTATATATAACATTTCTTCATTACCGTTTTTTTGTACAAAATCATCATCACATCTATCGATTATTATGTCATTTAGAAGTATATAAAGTTTTTGGACATTTTTCTACATACTAAAATTTACAGCATACCCGCCCATCGGGCGGGTTTTGTAGCTAGTTTTGAATATATTGGAGTAGTTTGGGTTTTGTTTAATTTTTTACAACGCTTCTTTTGTAAATTATTAAATTTTTTCCATTGACATCATCTATCTATTAAAACTCACATATCATCATAATGTGTATCTTATGTCATTCATAATAGTTTCGCCAGAAAAAACATAAAAAGACCAAGTTATGTATGATGGGGTGAAGAATATTTTATGTTAATTTTTTTTCTTTTAAAGACACAAGATTTATATTTCTTTTTTAATGGCAATCATAATCTACTGCTAAATCCACCTATATTCACTATGGGACTTGAACCCTCAACCTCAAGATTAGAAGCAAACACCTTTACCACTAGACCATTTGATACAAGGTTTATATACTGTGTCATATATATGAAAGTTTTAATAGATAAGTGATACATTTTCAAAGGGACCACATTCTTTGAATTTGGTACACAAAAAGTTTCATTTGCATGTGAGGGGGGTTAGAGTTAGAGTTAGATGATGCAGAATTCAAGGGCCCTTAATTCATTTGCAGTTCACCAACTGGACCCACCAAACAAGAACAGATCATTTACCTTTTATGGTCCCTAAACTTCAAAAAGACAATGACATAAGCAGAAAACAAAGGGCAATTTGGTAATTTACCCCTTTGTTATCGATCCTCGTGTGAGTCAGGGCCCGTGGGCCTCCTTGGTCAAACATAAATTACGCATGCACTCATACCATTGGTCCTAAAACAATTTATCAAAAAGATTCAAACTTTATCAACAGAATAACAGATTACAAACAGTTGCTAAAAAAATCTTGAAATTGGAAACAAAAACAAAAACCAACGATACAACAAAAACTTACATAATGAGGCGAAATAATTCGTCCTTTGAACGATTTAATCGATCAACAGTTCTCAATAGCATCAATGACTAATTGAGCTTTTCAGCCATTTCACCTGCTATGTTTTTGAGCTTTAATTCAGCCTCAATTTCATAAACATCTTTTTGAGCACGTGCCTCATCAAGCTGGGGCCTGCATACTGCTCCATCTTCATCTATTTTCTTTACTTTTTCTTTTAAATTGCCAACTTGAGTTCTACTGTTATGTTGGGCATCTTCAAAAACATTTAAAGATTCATTCTTTTAATCTCTGGTGGTTAATAAGGTGGACAAAGATTGGACATTTTGCAACAAAAGCGGGCCCCTTTTTTGTTTTTCTAGGGCTTCTTTGCCACATTGGTGATGAATAACTGAACATACAGCTTTGTACAATGGCAGGTGGTTAACACCAATAAAATCCAAATGCACAAATGTTTCTGATGCAAAATCTATCATTTGATTAGCAACTTGGGTGTTCTGAATACTGATAGGAAATAGAATAGTTATTTCTAGAGGGGGTAAAAGGGTAACTTATAGGAATGATATATAAATAGAAAATAGGGTTACGTTTTAGGCAGGATTGAATATTAGGTTTGAATTTGGCTCTTAACCTAGGGTTTTGAGATAGGGATTTTCCTTGGACTAATCTTCCAATTTGTGGTTGATTAGGGTTTATCTTTGTTTAATTTCATTGTTATATCTTCTAATTGCTATCTCGATCTCTATCAAATACTAACCTCTTACTTCAGTGAAAATTGATTCTATCTATATCTCAAATTTAATATCTAAAGCTTATATTTAGGACGCCCCAAATTAGACTAGAGAATTTAAGTGCATCTTAATAAGAAATAGATTGTTGTTAGTTGGTACCCAATTTGCTCATAACCCTTAGCAAACAAGATCTAACAACTATCACTGATATCATTTTCACAATTCTCTATCATAATCACCCCTAAGAGATTATTAAAAATGTTAAAAAAATTCATGAAGAAGCCAAGGTAGAGAACGATTTAACATGAGAAATACCTATCGATCTATTAATTCAACTATGCATAGATTGAATTAAAATATAAAATGTACCATTTCTAGTCCGATTGTTGCTCTGTGTTTCTTGATTAGGTTGAAGAGTGTGGATAGTATAAGGAACCAACTTCTTTCCTTTGTTTAACATTTATGTGAGTGTGTTTGTGCAAATATTAGATTGAGCAAGAAAATGAAGCCCTATTTTGTCTTAAATGGGAGTGTATTATGGGAGAAGTTTATAGAAAGGAGATACAAAACACTCAACATATGTCAATTCATGATTCCCGATACCCCATCCGGAAATATTTAACATAAATCACAATACACAATTTCTAATTAGGGTTCGAAATTCTAAACCCTAAACTTACAGGGCATATGGAGCTTGTGTAATGAAGATTAAGAATCTTACCTGGCCTTCGCCTGAGCACAGGCCAGAAGAGGTGACCGGTCCGGTCTCGGAGTCCGGTAAAGCAGAGTAGGCTGACAGAGTATCAACCGGTTTAGGGATTTCCTTTGAACGCCGCATAACGTTTTCACCAAAATGACCACAAAACTTCTTATTTTTACGTTTAAGTCTATGATTTCATTTCTTTTCTCAAATTCATAATTTGTTTTGCGATATTTGGATTAAAGATTCAAGAGTTTTGATAATGACAGTCTGTCTCTAAAATATATTAAAAATAACTAGCAGGGTACCCGCGCAATGCGACGGCGGGTACCCAGAAACCATAAATAATTGTTGTTCGTTTACACGGTAATAATTGTTGCTAGAAATAAATAATTAAACGGAAATGTGGATTTTGGTAAGAGTTGATGATTTACAGCGTCGTATATTTAATGTTATTGGGTAAAATGGTTTTCGAGTAACAGACTTTTGTTATTAAGTGTGGGTGGTGTTACCAAAGTGTAATGTATAGCAAGTGGTTAACACATAGTGATAAGTTAGGAGAGGTCTTGGGTTCGAATCTTATTAGCCGCGATTTATTTTTCTCTAAGTTAGAGAACTAACTAACAAAAGTGGAAAGGTCCTTAAAATCAAGTTTAAGGAGCTCCTTAAACTTGTCTAATGGGGTAGGCCTAAATGCTTTATATAGTAGTAAGATATAAATAAGTAATTTTTAAAATTCAGGAGTCAGTTATAAATAGATATACATATTTTGTATGCATGTTTTATGACAACCTTTAGGGCTGTCATTATTAAAACCCAAGATACAAATAAGTTAAGGTTTTTCGAGTTATTTGAGTTTAATTTTGTGGAAAATGCTAATGACAGCCCTTAGGGCTGTCATTAAGAAGGCAAAATACACAAAAAGACAACCCCCTGAATTTTAGGAATATTACTTTTTTAATCAATGTACAAGCTTTTTATGCATATTAGTGACAGCCATTTGTTTTGTTTAATTTGGACTTTATGTAGACTGAGTACAACAGAGTCAAAACATATAATGAGTCCAACGAGAAATTTTAAGAAATCGGCTTGAAATCGCACTTTTATTGCATCTTTCAAGATCAAAATTATATGTAAGTACTAGTATATACGCAACTATTCTTGCAAATCACTCTAGCTTTTATTTTGTTCTTCGAGATCATCTGACTTATACTCTATGGTATTTCAGTTAGCTTACTTTGTTAAATAATATTTCATATTGTTTTAGCTATATGCACTATCAAATTGAGTTCGAATCATCATTGGTTCAAACTTGAGTATGCATTAGAGACTAAATGAGCTATGGAATTTAGTTGGATATCTAAGATGTGAAGATATTTAAGCTCAACTACACTCGGGGTTAGGGGTGAGCATAAAAATCGAAAAACCGAAACCAATCCGTTAAAACCGTCAAAACCAAACCGATAAAACTGAAACCATTTCAAAACCGACGGTTTGGTTTTAGATTTTGAAAAAACCGATGGATTCGGTTCGGTTTCGGTTTTAACCAAAAACGCCCCCATTAAGAAACCGCCCCACTAATATTTAATATATTATATATATATATATATATATATATATATATATATATATATATATATATATATATATATATATATATATATATATATATATATATATATATATATTTTATACTTATTAAATAGAAGTCGGCCTATTTAAGTATTTGAAAGTTCATCTACTATGGTTCATTAATGCTTATATCATTAATTATATGTTACGTAGTACGTTTATAGCTTGAATTTTGGGCTGAAAATGGTATTTATTGTTGAAATATGTTATTAGATATTAAACTTAATAATGTAAGTTAGATATTATTACTGAAATTTGTATGTAATTTTAAAAAAATAAGGATTAGTGCATGAAATTATGTATCTATGTTTAAGACGAGGTGGATTCGGTTTTAAAACCGAAACCGAACCGTTAAAGGCTACAAACCGTTGAAACCGAAACCATTAGAAACCGAAACCATTGGGTTTGAAAATCCTAAAACCGAAATTAGCGGATTCGGTTCGGTTTGAGCCTAAAACCGCCCCAAACCGCCCCATGCACACCCCTACTCGGGGTTATTCAACTAAACAATTATTGAACTACATGATCAAGCTTGCTGAATTTGAGCATGGTTACAATTATTGTTGATTTTTTTCTTTATTATACCAAAATCACAAAACAATGTACTGGACGGAGTTGTAAAATGTATTACGGAGTACTTCACTTGATTTAACAATTGTAGAGAGACCGAAGATGGAGGGGGGTTGTTGACTTTTATAAGGGTGTAAAAGTTTAAGATATTTTGAATTGGGAGTCAATAAAAGTAATGGCAATCAATCCACATAAAATGTCTAACCGTACCAAACTGACGTTCGCCCAAAGAAAGGATTGTTGACGAAAGAGATTTCACTATAAACGACAATTCATATAATTTCGAAATGAAAATGACTAAATATGAAATTTTGCTCAAACTATAGTGACAATCTGCGTAAATTTATTATTTTCTTGTTATGTATTTAATTACCTATAATAACAATTATTAAATATTTTTACTATTCATGAATAATTGATTTTTTTGTTGTTGTTGTATTTAAGTTGTTTTTTACTTGCTGTTGTTGGGTTTGCTTTTGATCTTTCACGTGACTCTATCATTATTTTTTAATAGTGTTTAATAATAACAATAGTTTTTTATATTATTTATTTAATTGATCTATTTCATTATTTGAAATTATTTTATATAACTGTTGTGTACATATTAAGTAAATTTAATATTAATCTAATCTGTTTGCATGTCTTCCATATGTCAACTAGGGTAATAATTATCCAAGTTTAGGGGTGAGCATTTGGACCGAAAAAAACGAGCCGAAAACCGACCGAAACCGAACCGAACCGAAACCGATAACATGTTATCGGTTTCGGTTTTGAAAATTCATCGTTATCGGTTATCGGTTCGGTTTTCGGAAAAGGATGAACATTTGGCCTAAAATAACCGTACCGAAACCGAAACGAACCGAATCGAAACCGATAACATGCTATTGGTTCGGTTTGGGTTTTGAAATTTCACGTTATCGGTTCTATCGGTTCGGTTCGGTTTTGCCCCGATAATCACCCCAATCCAAGTTACCCTGACGGAATTAATATCATATTACTTTATAATTATATTGTCTATTTTTAAAACCTGACACGAAGAGGGAGCTCTAATTCTTTGTTAGTCAACAAAAGTCAAGCAGTCACCACACATAAAATAGCCCTTGTACCCCATATACATTGTACGTGAGGGGCCTTGCCGTATCAATCAAATGTTCGTCTGAAGAAATGACCATCGATAAAACATGTTTCAGAACAAAAAACGAACCATGTAGTTTTAAAATGAAAAGGACTCAATGCAAAATTTTAGCCAAACTATAAGAGTGTAATTTAGTCTTTGGTTTACTACTATTTCGCTAACTCAGTTTTTGAAATTTGTATTTTTTATTTATTTAAGTCGCCATCAAAGTTCTAGATGTTCCAAAAGTCTATATATTAAAAGCAAGTTATCATAAATCATAATTGTTAATTAGTTGCTTTTGACCCAATCTGTTTGTTGGTTGTATTTTCTGGAGAAATGGTTCATCAAAAACCACCTCAATAATAAAATACCTTTCCTTAAAAAAATATTTACTAACATTTAAATAAAGAACCAACTAGTAATTTTTTTAATACAATACAAATTTCATGGTACATAACAATTCAACGTGTACCCAATATTTTATTCAAGTACTTTTTGTCCGTAATTACGTATTTAACAAAGTAATTATGGTATTGGGCAGTGGCTAATGGAGTGGTCAAACAAGACAATTTAGTAAAAAAATTAAAAAATACTAAAAAAGTTTTTATTGTCGGTGGAAAGTTGAAATCCAGGAGAGTAATCGTGTGCACACTTGGAACGCCAAAGGGATCTGCATACTTATCATAATTATATCAAAAATATATTTTCAAGATTTCCATTTTCAATTTCAACCCAATATCTTTCTTGATCTCTGATTCATTCATTCAAGAGAGAGAAAGATAGAATCTTGAAAGAAACCCAGCTGTCTTTTTGAGTCTTTGACCCGACCCAACTGGGTCCAACGATCAGCAAGTTTTCTTGTAATTTGAAGCTAAAGGTTTGGATTTTTACTTGATGTTTACTAATTTTTGTGATTTGATTTGATTTATAGTTTATTGAACTTGTGTTGCTTAGATGATTGAACTTGTGTAGTTTAGATTCTTGATTTGGGTTTGAGCTTTGAAGCCCTAATAAGATTTTTGAACTTGTAGTTTGTTGATTAGTGTTAATTACAAGATTTTATTGATGGGCATACTGCATTTAATGCTAATAATGATATTTGTAGATCAATCGGTTGAGATGTAACAGTCGTTGAATGTGAAATGGTGTTGATTTGGGGTTTATAAGTAAAAGAAAGCTTTTTTACTTTGTGAGTCTTTTCGATCATTTATTGTCTAATTTGTACGTGTTAAAAAGTTTTCCTTGGATTTAGGAGCATTTTAAGAGCTGGGTCAGTTCAATTTTGAAACCCTAATTAAGAAAGTTCAAATCTTTAATCTTTATCGCCTATGTTTTGCTTAATGGTTAATGTAAATGATATTGATTTGGATGATATAAGCAGAAAGTTCTAATCTTTATTGCCTATACTGAATGTTCTCTTGATAACTTAATTGATCTTTAACTAACTGACAGTTGGGTATGATTTGTATTGCACTGCAGTTTAATAGGCTTTTTTTTATATGTTTAATGGAGTTGAAAATAGAGTTTTGAGTGCCTGATAAGCTGGATTAATACTTTGTAAAGCTTTATCACAACAATAAATATCAAGTTGAAAGATTTATCAACTACCGACAGTTATTTTTAAATTATGGGTTGCGAATTTTCAAGACTCTGTTCGTGTTGCGATACTGTACAAGATGGAGTTGTAACTCAACCTGGTAATGTTGGTAAGTAATATAGTTAATCATCTATAAATGATGTTTTCTTTTTTAATTAGTATGATATCGACCCATTCACAAGTCAACGGGTGGTCAAAAAAGGTGGCTAACATGATTGATGTGATTTTTGACAGAAAATGAAGCGGGTGAGGCTAGTGATCTGCCTGCATTCCGTGAATTTACAGTTGACCAACTTAGGACCGCAACATCTGGTTTTTCAGTTGAAAACATTGTTTCTGAACATGGTGAAAAAGCTCCTAATGTGGTCTACAAAGGAAAACTGGCAAACAAGAGAAGAATTGCTGTCAAACGGTTTAATAGATCTGCATGGCCCGATTCAAGGCAGTTTTTGGTAAATAAATATATATAAAAAAACATAGTAAAAAGTTCATTTGCGAACCCTAAAAAAGTGGAGAACAAATTAACATTTGTGGTCAACTTTTGACAGGAAGAAGCAAGAGCGGTTGGTCAACTTAGAAACCCTAGATTAGCCAATTTGCTCGGTTGTTGTTGTGAAGGGGATGAAAGATTACTTGTTGCTGAATTTATGCCACATGAGACTCTAGCAAAACACCTTTTCCATTGTAAGTTATAGTTACTAAATTTATTTTTTAAAATTAAATTATATAAAAAAATAAAAGTTTTGATCTTTTTTTATATTTTTGAATTGTTTTATAGGGGAAACACAACCTATGCAATGGGCAATGCGATTACGGGTGGCTTTATATCTTGCAGAAGCACTAGAATATTGTACAAGCAAAGGGCGTGCACTTTATCACGATCTTAATGCTTATAGAATAGTCTTTGATGAAGTATGTATTATGTTTTTACCTTTTTTTTGGATTTTTTTTCGTCATTTTTAGTTTTTATATTAATTTTTTTTTTATTTTTTATTTTGAATTAAATTGTAGGATGCAAATCCAAGACTTTCTTGCTTTGGGTTAATGAAGAACAGTAGGGATGGAAAGAGTTACAGTACAAACTTGGCATTTACTCCTCCCGAGTATCTGAGGACTGGTATTGACTTTCTTTATGGGTTGAAACGGGTCAACGAGTTGACTTCTTGATATCGGTTTTCTAACTGTTTTATTATTATTATTTTTAATTTTAATAATGTAGGAAGGGTGACACCAGAAAGTGTGATGTACAGTTTCGGCACTCTTTTGCTTGATCTTCTAAGTGGAAAACATATTCCTCCTAGCCACGTATGTATCCTCGCCTTTTAAATAAAATTACATCCTCGCCCTTTGTTACCATCACAAGACTCCATTTGTTTTGTCATTATTGAAGGGCATTTTGGTCATTTTTTTATTAACTAAGAATAATATAATTTATTGAATTTATCAGGCTCTTGATCTGATAAGAGACAGGAATCTTCAAATGTTGACCGATTCTTGCTTAGAAGGTCAATTTTCTAATGATGATGGGACCGAATTAGTACGGTTAGCTTCAAGGTGTTTGCAATATGAACCACGTGAACGCCCAAATCCAAAATCATTGGTTTCTGCTTTGATTCCTGTGCAAAAGGAGACCGAGGTAAGGGAAAATTACTTCTATACCCTTTGGGTTTGTCTTATTTCATTGACTTTCACCAAATTTTCATATTGTCAATAATTACTCAATACAAAAATGTCTTAAAACGACATATTTCAAAGAACAAAAGCAATCAAACAATATATAAATATGTTTTTAAAAGGTATAATAAAATGTCATTTTTGGTTATTTTTATTTATATACAGGTTCCATCACATGTGTTAATGGGTATGCCACAAGGTGGGTCCGCAATGCCTCTAAGTCCACTTGGGGAAGCAGTCTTAAGAAGGGATTTAACTTATATTCATGGAATTTTGGAAAAATTGGGATACAAAGATGATGAGGGGGCTGCAACTGAGGTTTCTTTGACTTTGATTTTGACTTTTTGACTTTGACTTCTTATAATTTTGATGGATTGCAGCTTTCGTTTGGGATGTGGACTAATCAAATACAAGAAACATTGAATTCTAAGAAGAAAGGGGACTCTGCTTTTCGCCATAAAGAGTTTAAAGCTGCCATTGACTTTTATACTCAGGTTTGACTTTCGTCCTATAAAAGTTCCTTTTTTTCTTAATTTTTATGTCTTTAGTATTTTTGATGCTAAGAATAAGTAACTACGTCGAATTTGTCAAAAGTGAATTTTTTTAGTTGATATTAAAATGGTACCTTTTTAGTATATGGAATGCTAAGAATGGGCAGTTTTGGTCTTCTTTAAAGGAAATATAGAGATGAAAAAGATTACAAGTAGTGGGTAAATAAAGGTATCAAAACCAAAAGTCGCCGTAAAGTGTAACATGGTACCATGAACTTGTCAAAATGGTCAATTTATTCATTAATTTGGTCAAACTGACCTGACCCAACACACTTGTATCCGCATAATCATATTTCTTCAACCTTTTTTGGGGCTTTTTTTTTATTAATAAATATTTTCTTATTGTGCAGTTCATTGAAGTGGGGACCATGGTTTCACCAACAGTATTTGCACGCAGAAGTATATCACATTTAATGAACGATACACCACAAGACGCACTGAACGATGCAGTACAGGCGCAAGTAATTTCCCCAATTTGGCATATTGCATCGTATCTACAAGCTGCTGCTTTATTTGCTTTAGGGAGAGAAAATGAAGCCCAAATTGCACTCCGAGAAGGATCCGTTCTTGAAGAAAAATATAATGCCAATTAATTTATCAATCGTATTTATAATCAAGCATACAAAAAAAAAACGCCTAATTCGTTGGTTTTGTTTGTTTTTTATCAACTGGAAAAGTATTCTTTGCATTACTTTTTGGTGAAATTGGTTTTTATTTTTATTTTTATTTTAGGGGTGGTGTAATGAGTAATGACATGTTTACCCTTGTTTCAGAGGGGAAGTATTGACTTTATTTCTTTCTTTTTCTTCATGTTAATACAAAATCTTTGGTGGATTGGAATGGATTATTTATCTTCTTGGTGAATTTTTCTTCTTCTTTATTATTATTATTATTTTTAAGTTAATATCATAAATGATATTTTAACTAACCAAATTATAATATTTGTTCTTTCTTATCCAAATTTATAAACTCGAACATTGATATGCCATTTTACTGCATGAAGAGTCCTTTTAAATGTTTTTATGCAATAATATTCTTTAAGTAATCATGTGTACGGTGTACCTTTCAGAAGGGTTGTCCATATAATAAAATAAGGGTTTTGCTAATGAGACAGCCTTAAGGGCTGTCACTAACAGGGCTGTCACTAACATGCATAAAAAACTTGTACATTGATTAAAAAAGTAATATTCCTAAAATTCAGGAGGGTTGTATTTTGTTATTTTGCCTTCTTAATAGCATTTTCCATAAAATAATTAACTAAATTTGGAGCTATGAAAAAATAAAATCAAAGTTGGAATATGACTTTTTTATTTGGACATGGGACTAAAACGTGGAAAATATGTCAGTAAGTCTTTTGACAAAATTCCTTTTCCTAGAAAATTTGAAAAAAGCAAGATATTCAAAAAACACGGAAAATATAGATGACATCCAAGGGGGGAAAAATGAGAGGGCCCAACCGGGTTCGAACCGGTGACCTATTGATCTGCAGTCAATTGCTCTACCACTGAGCTATGGACCCAAGTTGTCTTTTTCTACGTTTCATTATTTTTATAATGATCCGTTTCCGTTGGTTTTGTCAAATTTTAAATTTTTACGAGATAACTGAGAATGTAGAATGTTTTACATATTTTATTTTGTGGCTTTGTTCTAACTCAACAGTTTCTTTTTTTACATATTTCAGTATTAGATATATTAATGGTCATATTTCGACAAATGTATGAATCGATTATTAAAGTTGCTTATTTTGATAGATTTTGATGTTTTCTTTTAAGATGGTTACAATAATAATTAAACTGAGAGAACTTATTCACTCAACAATATTGCCGTGGATCAAAATACAAGGATATTTTGTTACATTTTTTAATTTAATTGTTATATTCAGTGACATTATAGTGGTAAAAGTTTCTAAATAACTTCTTAAAGGATATATGGTTTATTTTTTATTGGTAAACATTGCCAGATGATTAGAGAAATATTTGAAAATAATTATAACAACGATAAGTTGCTTAGACATGGAGCATAAACCTTATAAATGAGACCCTATTTTAGAAAAACAAAACCTTCTATCAATACGAGTTTAGGTGACATTAGAAAATTTTGTAGTGATGCTTGTCAATGATATACAGATTTTACTAAGGAAATTTAATTTTTCATAACTTTTAGGTTATAAATTAGTGCATATTTTACAATTAATTATATAATTATAGTTAATAATAATTATAATGAACACAAAAAGATATAGTATAAAAATTAACTACTTTTTACTAAATATAATAAGTAACAAAAATTAATGATTACTCCGTATTTTTTTGATGATTTTATACAATTTTTGTAGATAAAAAACGTTGGATAATTTACCCAATACAAGACTTTGATGAGTCAAAGTTATGTATTTCACGTGTTAGGCGCTCCATAATTCTTGCTTGGGTAGCGTACAAATTCGGAACACTTCTATTATTTCCTCCCAAAATCTCCGATCACCGTCATTCACTCATTCATCGCCGCCATCAAGTTCCATTTTCCGGTAACATTTCTATACTTTCATCTGTTCTCGTATCAAATCATCATACTTATCTGTAACTTCACAGAGCAATTCTTACTTTTCTTCGTCTGCTCAACCGAACGGAAGCTATCTCGATTGTGATTAAATGGTGAGTTCCGACTTCAATTTCTAATGTTTGGATGAATTATTTGCTTTGAATGTAATTGGTTTCGTCTACTATCGGTTGTAATTTGACAAAATTGTCTTCATTTATTGGGTTTAAGCCTATGTGAGGGTTTTGTAAGTAATATTGCGAACCTAAACATGGTGTATTCATGTGGCTATTTGGTGCAAAATTGACGCTATTAAACTGATTATTGCTATTCGAAGAATCATAATCGGATGATTAGACACTGATTAGAGGTATAGTAATGAATAATTCGGTGTTTTGACTACCTTTTTTTTTTCTCCAAAATTTGTAGGACAAAAAAGGGGTGGAAGGTTGTGTATTAGCACTGATAGAGAATGTGGTAATGCCTCTTCATGAAGTACTAAATGCTGTAAGAATGGTGAAGAAGGAATCAGTTGAAAAGATTAATCCACTAATCATCACTCAAGCTTCATCACTAAGTACCTTTCTCACTTCACTTTTCAATAAATAAACTTATAATTATAAACTATATCATTCTTATGTAATCCGTTTACCTCTTTTAAACTTGTTATAATTAGTTTTTATTATTAACAGATTCTTTGCCAATGGATACATCATCTGTTGATTTTATCATATCCATGGGTAAATCACAAGATTTCCCGAGTGACAAGCTATTAGAAGAATTTTCACGGGTGTTAAAACCTGGTTCAGAAGTATTTGTTCATCAAACTCTCGATGCTGCCGAAGAAAATGTAAAACATTTGTCTTCTTAAAGTCAAACTACACTTTGGCTTGACTTTTGAGTATTAAATTATTAATTTTTCTTCACCATTTTGCAGGCAACATCCTCCCTTGAACGCAAGTTATTAGTTGCAGGATTTTCAGATATTGAGGTAGTTCGGATGGCAGAAGTATTGTCTGAAGGTCTACAATCTTTTGGGGTAAGTATCTCAATTAGGTCAAATCATTAATATTGCCAAGATTTAAATTATTATTATAATGATATTGTGTTTTTAATGATAACAGGTTAAGGGAAAGAAGCCTTGTTGGAAGATTGGTTCGTCTTTTTCACTTAAAAATCCAATGAAAACGTTACCAAAAGTGCAGATTAGTGATGAAATGGATCTTATTGATGAAGATAGTCTCTTATCTGAAGAAGATTTGAAGAAACCCGTGCTCCCACCTGGTAAGCCTATAACATTTTGATATATTTCTTTTTTTCATGTTATAATTGTGGTTTTTGCAGTTGGAGATTGTGAAGTTGGAAGCACAAAGAAAGCATGCAAGAACTGTGTTTGTGGGCGTGCTGAACAAGAGGAAAAAGTAGAAAAATTGGGATTAACTATGGACCAAATTGAAAACCCCCAGTCTTCATGTGGGAGTGTATGTTTTCTTGTCACATTTTAAATCTTTCTTCAGTCTTTCACTTGTTAAAAACTAAAAACAATTATAATTCTTTTATATCTGAAAAAATGAGTTTTTGATGTGGGAAATGCAGTGTGGATTAGGTGATGCATTCCGGTGCAGTACATGCCCTTACAAAGGTCTTCCTCCTTTCAAGTTGGGCCAGAAGGTATCTACCCAATTTTTTTTTTTTTTTTTAATTATAAAAAACTAATACTTATGTATAAGTTCTTAATAGCATATTAGCATGCAGTATTATAGATGGGTGAGCAATTTGAAATTATGATTTTCTTTTACAGGTGACATTATCTGAAAATTTTCTAGCTGCCGATATTTAAGAGCCAAAAAACACCAACTTTTCTGCTGTAACAGGAAACATCTAGACATACAACTTCTGTTTGAAATACATTTGCTGTGGATGTTTTTCTTCAACTTTACTTTGAATCTTGTATTTTGAACCAACATTTGTCACTTGTATGATGTATCACATGATCAAAATATATTTGCCACAATATTAGAATGTTAACCAACTTGTCACTAGGGGTATTCACTATTCGAATATAACCGGATTGTCCAAATGGACAATTTGGGTTGGATCATTTAAATTGATTTTTTGGTTTTGTAGATCGGTTTGGACTTGAACCAAATTAATAGTTTGGTTTTCGGATTGGATTTGGTTCCCGTTGTAAAATCCGGATTGTCTAAAAAAAACAAATAGTAATATATGTACATGTGTATGTGTGTGTGTGTATATATTTGATTATATATAGGGATAATTTCTTTTATATCTTTGTAAAACTCATAAATTATTTATATATCTTTCTCAAATTCATAAATTATCTCTATATCCTTCTAAACTTTATAATTACATTCATATCCTTTCAAACCTTTAAAACTCCTTTTTATGTCCAAAAACCTATTTTATTATTTATTAAATCGTGATAATATCAATAATACATGCAAATAAACATGATTTCTAATACATAATTAACAATTATATAGCATACTTATTTGATAATTATTGATATTATAATGATTTAATAAATATTAAATTAAGTTTTTGGACATCAAAGAGAGTTAAAGATTTAGAAGGATGTGGAGGCAATAAGCACAAAATTTAGGACATATAGATAATTTATGAGTTTGAGAAGGATATAGAAATAATTTATGAGTTTTACAAGGATATAAAAGAAATTATTCCTTATATATAACCTCTTTATTTATATCTTTAATCTATTAAATTATTTAACCCAAATATACAATCTCATAGCTCAACAATTCTAAATATCAATTAATTTAATCGACTCATTTCTTAATTCTACACATAATCCTACCAAATCTTCGTATCTTCCTGTTCCAGACGTGCACATTACTCAACAATACCTCAACGGAAGACTATCTTTTCGTAAAAAAAGAAATCAAATGCAACAAAGATCAATTAGTTGGGATGGAATTTTCCTCTTTTCCGAAATCAACCAATGAGTTAATTATACTACCCTTCTTTGGTATACCCAATTCTAGTGAATTTTGTATCATGACACGAGTTATCTATATCTAGGGCTTTTGAAACCTGAGATCCTTATTTTTTCAAATGGTTCAAATCGAGCAAGATGAAAATATTGTGCTAACAACGGAACATTAATCCAACCAAATTGGTTCGGATAAAACCAATCCAACCAAATTGTAATTTGGTTCGGATAAAACCAATCCAGCCAAATTGTAATTTGATTCGGATCGTTTTGGTTTTTGAATTAGTTTGGACGGTTCAGTTTGAACTTTTAAAAACCAAAAACCATTTGGTTAAACTTTTTGATTCGAATAAAACCAAACCGTCTAAACGAATACCCCTACTTGTCACCAAATAATAGTATACTGCAAAATGAATGTTTACAATTCAAAATTCCTATAATTTTCATAAAGATGTCTACAACATTATCAGCTAACACATCAAAATACTTTACTGTATAGAAAACGGGACGGTTAAATTCATCAACCTCTTTCTGTTATTATCATCATCGCGCTCAGCAATTTCCTTCAAACTAGTCCACGATTTTCTTCGCCTTTTTTTAGATGATTTTTCTGCTTCTAAAGTATTTTCATGTGTCACTTTTTTCTTAGCCCCTGACCGATTTCTTTTCCTCATCTTTGACTCCAATAAAGTCAATGTTGACTTGGTCAATGGGGTCACCGGAACAGATAATGCAGAAGCGTCGTTTTTCACCTCCAATTTTTCGATCATCTCCAAATTACCCATTTTGCCCTCGGGGTCGTCTGATGTGGACCCCAGCGGAGCTGCTAAAGTAATTATATCGGAAGAATCACCTTTGACTTTTACAGTTTCGTTTATCTCCACAATACGAATTTTGCCCTTGTTGGAGTCGTCTGTTGTGGGCCCTAGTGGAGCTGCTATAGTGTTTGAAACAATGGTATACTTACTCATATCAGAAGAAGAAACTGTGTTACGGGTTAATTGATTCGTTGACTTTGGATGTGCTTTGACCTTTGGAAGTGGTTTGACTTTTGGTTGACTTATATTTCTTGGGGTGCCTCTTTTCATATTTCGGTAAGAACAAAAATGGCAAGTGTAGACAATGTTGTTTTGTGGATAATTAGAAGTTTTCTTGCCTTTTTGTCGTGATTTTTTCTTGTTTTTCTGAATTCGAGTGGTACAGTTGTACCCAGGTTGAAGTATCGATTCACATCTGTAGAAAAAATAAATAGTCGTTGCATGTATAACCTAATGTGTTAATTATCCTTACAAAAACACTATGTGTGTGTGTGTGTATATATAGAGAGATAGAGATTGCCTTTGACAAGTCAACAAGGAGGGGTCAACTGGTGCAGCCAAGAAGTGGCAAAATGGTGACCAAAAAAGGCCCCCAATGAAGCCTGACTGGCCCACAGAGCAAGCTTCTTCAAATGTTGTAATTTTAATGAAGACTTGACATTTGTGTGTTTCTTTCCACTTGAAGCTTGTGTTAATGTAACCCACATTTGAGTTCCACCAGCAGCCACCTTCTTGCTCTTGCCCATGATTCCTCTTCAAAAAAATGTTGTCTCAACTGCAAAATGAGTTATTTAACAATGGTGGATCCTAATGTGCACAATACAAATTTCCTTAACAGTGACTCAAATGGAACACTGAATCATTACTAATCAAGTCACAGTTGTGTTATTACTTTGATTTCCTTAATCGAAGTCCATTTGAATGTTACATTAGGGTTTATATAGATGAGTATAAACATAAGAGAAAGCAGAGAACAGTTCTAAAGCTTCTTCTACAAGATAGAAATTTCAATTTAGAAATTCCCATTATCATGAAAAGAAGGAGCATAGAAAAGAGGAGTAGAAAGATCACCTGAGGTTATAAGCAGTGATGGTAAGGAGGCCGTGGCCGGCGACGGAAACGCAAATCTCAAACACATGATGATAACAGGGAGGGGAGGGGGTGTTTGTTCTTATTTCCCAAATAACATTTTTTATGTTTCTTTCTAAATTAATTTCATATTTTAATTAAAATTATATAAGACCGGTGTCAATGGTGGCGGCAACTGACGCCGTCAATGGTGGCGGCAACTGAGGCCGTCAGTTGCTGCCAACTCAGCGCCACGTCAGCAGACAAACTAACTAACACTAAACTGACGTAGCCATGCCAACAGCACTCCGTCATTTCACCAAATTTGGGCCCCACCATTTACTTTTCTTTTTCTAATTAAAATATACAACTAATTAAAACATATAACTAATAAAAATAAATTACATTAATTATAAAAAAAACATTACATAAAAAATTTATCTTTTTTTTATTTTTTAGATTTTTATATAAATATTACGTTTTTTTCAATTATTAAAAGAAGTTAAAAAAATAAAAAATATATTAAAATAGAAGTAAAAATAATGTCTGGAGAAAAAAAGGAAAAAAAAGAAAAAATAAAATAAAAGTAAAAGTAAAAATAAGGTCTGGAAAAAAAAAAGAAAAAAAAATTTAATTTTTTAATCACCGCCGCTCGCCCCTTCGCTCGTCGCCAAAGCCACTGCACCTCAACTGGCGCCACCGACGGCCCATGCCAACGGTGCCGGTACCGGCGGACCGTTGACACCCTAACAAATTTCTTAATTTTAGCAATTACTAAAAGACAATTATTATCAAAATTTAAAGAAAAAGTGTAATGTCTGAGCCCGGGTTCTAACCGGGGACCTCTAGTGTGTGAGACTAGCGTGATAACCGACTACACCACCCAGACATTTTTGTTATTTCTTCTGCAGTATCGTAAAAATAATAATAAAATTTCAAGATAACCCTAATTTTTGTTAATTGAACAGTTTTACCTTGAAATTAAAATGTCATAAACTTATCTCTACTGTATATCTCTCTTATATAACTATGTATTTTAATGCATTGTTTGAAATATTCATCTAACTTTAGCTTTGGAGTGTAATAGGGGAAATTTCATTAAGACGTATCCATTCTTTCATGAATGATATAGACAAAAATGTTCACATATTCAGTAACCATGGCTCGTCACTCGGACTTATTTATCTATGTATCATCAATATATCAATTCATACCGTAAATACAACATCAACCAATGATTCTCATTTAATATACTTAATACAAAATTGGAAATAGCATAGTAATCGTTAGCTAGCGGGGATAAAACACTAACAAATACGTAAGTTTAAGACAAGTATTGCCGTAATACCAAATTTACTATTTGTTCGTATATGTAATTTAGAAATCGGTAATATTAATTCCGACCTATAAAATTCTATATTTATATATAACGAACAACATTTTAGATATCATATTAAATATATTTTTGTTTTTAACATACCTTCGGAGCGGCCAAACTTTGCTATGATGTAAGTAATGTAAGTATTATAGTATTCGTTTTTAAACCTTTAATTAACAATCTGATAAATATTTATTATGAAAATGATTGCACATCATGAACTTTAACAAATAATTTTGGACAATCAAGTAATCTATTTATTACAATTTAATGGGGATCCTGTTGAGCAAAACCAACCCCCTTCAAGGAAAAATATTCACTCTCCTGATCAAGTAATCTGTTTATTACTCCGTACAACTTTATGTTTGCTTTTAAAAAAGGGTTTTGCTAATGACAGCTCTAATATAACATGTATTAAAATGTTGTACTTTTATTACCGGATGAGATACCTAAAATGCAGGAAGTGATTGTTGATTAATTTACAAGTTTTAATGCGCTTATTGACAGTCCTAAGAGCTGTTATTAGCGAAACCGTTAAAAAAAATTCACACAAAACCCATATAAAAACCCCTGAAAATAAAATATTTTCAAGAAAAAGATTCACACAAATCCCATATAAAAACCCTAAAAATCAAATCTTTTCAACGATATTGATGCAAAAAAGGGGATGAAAAGGGGTTTCTCGAATGAAAAATGGTTCATTTTTTCATGGGTTTTTTTGAAGGTAAGTTCATATCTTGTATCGTTTCTCACTTTTTTTTTTTTTTACTTTTTTTTCCTTCTTGCACTTTCCGATTATTAATTGTGGGATTGTAAGTTTTAATGCAATGTGAATCTTTATATTTTGTTAGTTATTGCTTTGGTTGTTATAAAATATACAATTCAGGGTCGATTGTTAATTGTTCATAGGGTTTATGATCAAAGCAATTTTATTTTATTGAAAAATATATTAGTCTTTAGGGTCGATTATTCTGTTTACTTTCATAAAGATTCCTTTTTTGGCAAAAAAATTGACTTGAGACTGATCATCTGTCCCAATATTTATAGGTTGATGAGAGTATTCATCTGCAGAATGTTGATTGAATTTGTTTTATCAGTAATTAATCCATTTGAGAATGGTTCTTTGATTAAATTTGTTCTAAGTAACATCTGTTACAAAAAGTAACTATTTATAGAAGTTTAAATTATTGCAAAATCTCCAATTCTGAAGTACCCACATCAAGAAGATGAACGGAAATCATACATTCGAACAAATTTGGGGATTTAGAAGGAACACTGATTCCTCAAGTGATGATTCAAAGTCAAATTCTGATGTAGGAAAAGATCAAAATAAGGTTATGTTAGTTCAGAATTTAAGTGAAACTGATTATCGACATGTGCAAGTCGAGAAGAAACCGAAAAGAACCTGTAAAGCACCAAAAAAGGAGATTAAAATTAAAAACACCAAGAAAGAAGTGAAGAGTAAACCAAAGAAGGATTCTTGTGTTTCTTGTAACATAAAGAAAGTAGGAAATAATAGTAGAAAGAAAAAGAGCAAATTTATAAGCCAAATGAGTGTTTCTGATGATTTTAGGATCTTTACAGAATCAATCTTGGATGATCTTCGAGATGCAAGAGAAACCATGTTTGCAAAAATGAGAAAAGAAATGGATCAACTCGTGAATTCAAAACCATCTTCAAAGAAAAGAAAAATTGCAAGTAATCTCACCAAGAAATCGAACCAAAAACCTCGTGCAAGAAAGCCCACAAAACTGAAGCAGAAAAACGAATTAGCAGCCTCAAAAGATCAAGATCATCCCCAAGAACATGTCAAGAACGGAAACACAAACGACCCATCTTCTAAAAATCAAATCTTGATTGATTCTTCTGCTAAAAATCCAATCTTGATTGATTCTTCAGCTAAAACTCCAATCTTTACAAACACCCCTGAACAGATAGCTACTACTTCTTATTTGACTATACCATTGGGTTTATCGAATTCAAGACAAAATGACACAATCTTAGAACTTGAAAGGGGGAACTATTCTGGGTTTGATTTCAAGCACAACAATACTGAATCTTCATATGTTGGAAACACGTATCCGGTTGGATTAAACCATCATCAAAGATTCCATAATTCCAACAACTTTGGGATCTCAAGTCAAGTTGTTCAAGGATTTTCGCATGATGATAGTCTTTTAGGTACACGGATGATGAATGCAGGAGGGATTAGATACACATCGGGATTTTTGGACCCTACATTGCCAAATCACCTTGGTTCAAACGGTTTTTGTAATGTTTATCCGAATTAGCATAGAAAATGATGTAATGATGAATTCTTGAGGTTGATATTTATCGGGTTTTTGGCTTGTTTCTATGTTGAGTGTAGAAAACAAGAATTTGGTTTGTTTATGTAAGTTTAATGGTGTTTTTGTGATGTTGAAAGATGTTTAGTAGCTAAGTTGCTAACATCGTACGTGTGCGGTGTGTCTATGTTAATTCTATTGGGCTGGGCCTAGAAAATATCTTGGGCTTCTACTTATTGAATGGCTCAAAGGTAAGGCCCAATGCTGCACCTCCAAACCCACTAACCACATACTTCATCTGATTCAAAATAAATGATACACCATAGAATTAAAAAACACAAGTTCTCACAACGCAACTACAAACACCCTAATAGCCACAAATGAAGGATATCTATAACGTAATCATCTCGTTATAAAATCAAAATGTATTATACATGACATCGGTGTAATGTCTTGCATCAAATAATGTATTATTCCTAATAACCTGCATTGACTAAATATAAAAGAGGAGATGATTATGTGGCATGCTACTATATCGTATAAAATAATAAGTTAAGAGTGAATTATTTATAATATCATATGGGATTTTTAATCATCAATTTGTTAATAGCACTAACCAATCATTAACAAGCCTATTATTCTCTTTTCTCCTTTTCTTTAAACTTTATTCCAATAAATTATAATTAGGATAATTACCTATTTAGTAATTTAACTATATTTTCAACCATATGGGATAACTGATGAGGTTACGGAGTCCTCGAAATCGTGATTTTTAACCATAATGTTTAAACACCCGACCAACCTTTATCTAACCCGTCAAAACTTTATGGTGTTTTTGAAGTATATTGTAATAAAATCCATTTTCACACATACATATTTATCGCTATACATATTCACTTGCTCGGTGTATTCAGTCAGCAGTATGTTGGATTCTGCCACATGTAATAATCTTGAAAACCACGATGATGATGTGGAGTTTGTGGCTGCGCCAATTCATGACCATATGTTTTGTGGGGCGGTGGGTTTTGTTTTGCTGATTGCTGATGCATTGCACCTTAAAATATTACAAATCTACACATCATTATTTATGCCACGTGTCCACTTTCTACTGGCTTGGACGGTTGGAATTATTTGCTTGGATGTATTGTAAAACTTGCAGAATTTTAACGTTTTTCTTGTTTCCTTTAAATTGCTTGGACTAAGAACTGGCTATATTCTTTTGGTTTTGATTTTAATTTTCATGCAAAATCATTTCTAGTTTGATTCGATCCAAAACTGAAAAACTCTAAAAAAATCAAAGAAACTTTCTTAAGTATTGGTTCAGTATGGTTTATGTCCGTTTTCGATCCGATCCAAGGTGTAATTAGTATGGTACTCGTTAAGCCAAAAAACATTTTGGTAGTTCTCAACTCGGTTCAGAATGGTTCAATTATTGGAGTATGTAGATGCATGAGTTAACTAGTTTCTTTCTTTATTCGTATAAAACATTTTACACCCCACAGAAAAACATGAGGCTACCACAAATGATTCAAAAAAGAAAGTAAATGGAAGAGGCCAATTGGGTTCATGTGAAGGGGGCCCAACACCACAAAGACATCTCCTTCTATGAGTTGTCAACAACTCCAACCCCTCATCAAATACAGAAAATCTCTGATCTGGATTTCCTGGAATTATTTCGTTAAACAAAAAAAAAAAAAAAAAGGAAAAAATGTGACAACAAAAAATTGTGGAAAATCCCCATCTCAAATCGAGATTGAGAAAGTGTCTTCGAATTTTTTCGGTTTTGGACTAAAACTAATCATAACCGATTTTGTATAAAATTAAAATCGAGAACTGGATTGATAGGGCTCGGTTCGTTCCAGTTCGGTTCCATTCTGCGATTCCAATAGATACTCAGTCCAGTTTGCATATGTCTAATTCTAATCATTATACGTGACCTGGTCATTGCATTGAAGTATGTTTAGTGGTGCTACTCATCTCTTTTTATGTTTTCTTACATAAACGAAAATAAACTTCACATCACATTAAGTACTAAAATAACCTTCATGTTATACTCACAATGAATAAATAAAATGCAGGTAAAATGATTTTCAAACCCAAATTATATGAAGGAACATCATAATACTCTCCCCGTTCCACAAAAAACTTCTTATTTCATCCTATATTTTTGTCTCACAAAAAACTTCTCATTTGCTACATTTGATGGGCTTCACATAATAAAATACTATTATAACTAAGGACCCCACCACTTCTTATCCACTAACAATCATTCTCTCTCCAAACCAATCTTATATTTTAATCAAATTTATTACTAATGACCCCACCACTAACTACTCCTTAAAACTTATGCAAAAGTAAAATGAGAAGTTTTTTGTGGGATGGAGGGAGTATATATTTTGAAAAGATCAAAGAATAATATTTCAAGCATAATACTTAATTACTTGTACAATCAATTTTCATAATCAATGATTACAATTAAATAGACACTACTCTTCCACCTTCGTACAAATTATAATTATTTTGGAGGAAAAAAAATCACAAAATCTGATTTATTTTAACACATATCTGATTACTAGTTAATACTCATATTTCAAAAAAGATATAACCTCTATTTTGAAATATAACCCAGTAAAAAAAAAAAACTTTACACGATATATATTTCAAGTAAAAGTTTAGGTTTTAATTCATTATACCTGTCAACCAACTTTCTTAGATTAGACAAATTAACTTGTCTCAAATATATGTTTTTTAATAACAACAGTCATCCAAATTTAAATAAAACATTTAATTTTTACAAGAGTATTAAATGACAATTACGAATTTACATTCACCAACCTCTAGTTCTTTCTTGAAGCAAAAATGATAACTTCCCACCTATAAAACCCCTTAAACACCGTCAGTTCTCCTCACAAACTCACAATCCCTTAAACCTAGAGAGAGAGAGAAGCTTTTTAGAGAGAGAAAGCTTTAAGCAAGAATGGAGGGCAAAGAAGAAGACGTTAAGCTAGGAGCCAACAAGTACTCAGAAAGACAGCCAATTGGAACATCAGCTCAAACTGACAAAGATTACACAGAACCACCACCTGCGCCTTTGTTTGAGCCAGGAGAGCTGTCTTCATGGTCTTTCTACAGAGCTGGAATTGCTGAGTTCATTGCCACTTTCTTGTTCTTGTATATCACTGTGTTGACTGTTATGGGTGTGGTCAAATCTCCCACTAAATGTGGGACTGTCGGAATTCAAGGTATTGCTTGGGCTTTTGGGGGTATGATCTTTGCCCTTGTCTACTGTACTGCCGGTATTTCAGGTATATTACCTACGAAACCTTTGTTTTAAATTCTGTTTATTTATTTAAATTTTATTTTATCTAGTGATTTTGAAGCTGTTTTGGATCTTCTTGATGGCGTAGTTCATAATTTTCAACTTAGATAAGGAAACCCTGTTTTTCTCTTGAGCTAAAGGTTTCAACTTTAAATTTTTTTTGATTCAAGATGAGGTTTTCTTGAATTTTACACATATTTTTCAAGAAAATGTTATCTTTCCTTCAAGTTCAACTTGTTACACTAATATGACCATTATTTTGATTGATATGATATGGGTTCTTGTTGTTTTGCGTTAAAAATTCCATTTTCCATACATATAAAAAAGAGAGTGCTTCAATTCAATAATAACATTTTCTTGAATTTTACACTTAATTTTCAAGAAACTCACATTTGCCCTTCAAATTCAACTTTTTCTTGTAAGGGTTTCTATACTTGCACAATATTTCGCTAATTCTCTTTAAACTGAGCCAAAAATTTCACTTAGTTTTGAAAAAGATTGAATCTTTATTTGTTTAACACGCTCTTTATTGATGTAAAACAGGAGGACACATTAACCCAGCAGTAACCTTCGGTTTATTCCTGGCAAGAAAGCTGTCTTTAACCAGAGCAGTGTTCTACATGGTTATGCAGTGTCTTGGAGCCATTTGTGGTGCAGGTGTGGTTAAGGGTTTTCAGGGCAAAACCCAGTTCAACACGTTGGGTGGTGGGGCCAACGTTGTAGCCCATGGTTACACCAAGGGTTCGGGTCTTGGTGCTGAAATTGTCGGTACTTTTGTTCTTGTTTACACCGTTTTTTCAGCCACTGATGCTAAGAGGAGTGCTAGAGATTCACATGTTCCTGTAAGTATATTCTTTGAAAACTTATAATTGCTTTCTTATTAGTTGGTTATATGTCTTCATTACCCTTTGAATTTGTGTGTATTATTAGGGACAAATAAGTAATTTTTAACTCGAAATCTGACCATGTCTTGAGAAATCTTGATTTTCTTGCTTACCTAAATTTAATCTTGGAAAAAATGAGCTGTTTTTTGATGCTATATATACTACTAACATGGAAAGATATGTACTTTAAACTTAAAAACAACACCCCACAATGAGATTTGCGGTAATTTTGGGTCTTGCATGGTGATTTTGTTTTTGGTTCTAGAAAAATCTTGAAATTCTTGGTGACTATGCAACTAGTGGTTTTTTGGGATAAAGCTCATAGTTTTCGTCGTCGTGAAATTATTCTTTGGGATAATGACCAAACCACCCTTTTTGTTGTTTTTCTCTTGTGGGGGAGAATCTTGCAAAGTTTGGCAAGTAACTTTACGTCTCTATCTACTTTTATCTTTTGGCATGTGTTAGTGACGATGATGGTGTCATGAGTCACATTTCTCTTTATGTTTTCTAGTGAACTTACTTAGTGCTTTTGATAGTCATTATTTGTTATGGATAGCTTAAAGTAGAAGGTCATACATGTCAATTCACTAAATATATATAGTAAAGCTAAAGCAATGAGAGTAGTGGTGTCAAATCCCACCAACACCTAGAAATGGCCCACCTTTTCACACCAAGGGCCTATTACCAGCCCAAAACTGGACCAGATCAGACCAGACCTAAATTGGTCTGGCTTGGCCTAGTCAGGCTGGTCCTAGTAGGTATTTTGTGAATAAATTGTATCTAATTTGAGAAAAATTTGCAGATTTTGGCCCCACTCCCAATCGGGTTTGCAGTGTTCTTGGTTCACTTAGCCACCATCCCCATTACTGGAACCGGCATCAACCCTGCCAGAAGTCTTGGTGCCGCAATCATCTACAACAAGGACCATGCATGGAACGACCACGTAAGTTATTTATTTTAAACAACGTTCACATGAATCAAGATTACATTTGAGTTGTAATATGAACATATAAGATGAATGTGCTAAAAGGGTAAATGTGTCTTTTGTGAAATTCGCAGTGGATTTTCTGGGTTGGTCCATTCATTGGAGCTGCACTTGCTGCTGTGTACCATCAAATAGTCATCAGGGCCATTCCCTTCAAGAGCAGATCTTAAATTAAGGGTGTTGATTAAATGAGTTGTGTGTGTAAATTATGGTCCTAAAAATGGATGTTATTTGTATTTAAGCTGTTTGTTTATCAACTCTTTTTTATGGAATGAACAAGTCTTGTTTGAGAATTTGTTTCAGAGCATCGAGTTTCAGTTTTAGTTTGCATGACTCGTTTGTTTTTATTTACGATACCAAACAAAAATCAACCATCCATGCATATTGTTTTCATATGTATATATATTTCATGGTTTCATGATTTCAAAGAGATGAAGAACAAGGAAGTAGATGAAGAAGAAAGTGAGGAAAAAAAGAAAAAGAAAAAGCAAAATGACCAAAATACTCGCACGTGTTAACGGAAGAATTTTAATGGAAGGATAAATATAGGAAAACTAAAAAGTACACGGACAAAGAAAATGAAAAATTTGAAGGAAATAATTAAAAATTCGAAACAACAATTTCTGTAATTTACTCTAAATATTTGAAAGTTTTATTCCTATAAAAGATGAGTTGTTGGGTTACTGTTCAATTGGATTGGGCTTTTGCATTGTTGGATAAGTTGGCCATTTAGTGAAATTTGAGATCCTCATGAGCTGTGGCTAGACCCAACCCAAGCCCCATATATTATAACTAGCTTCATAGCCCGCCCGACTGGGCGTGCATGTTTCAAGATTTATATTATAGAAAAATACCAACAAATATTAATAATTTTAAAAATGATATAAGAATCGATAGTTGTAATTCCGTGATTTAAAGATTCTTGGTTGAGGAATCATTTGATAATATTGAATTTTATGTTTTGAAAATTTAAAATTTCACAAAAATTCCGTGATTTAAATTTTAAATGGGTATTAAATGGATTTTAAAGGAAATAATCAAGTATACCTCATTTGTGCTGTTAATATTCTCCTTTGCACAAAATTTTCAAATGATTCAGAATTGATTACGTGATAATAAAGGTCAAAATCGTGTATTGATTTTGAATGAATCAATAGTGTAGATTCAAAAGGAAAGAATTGAGTAAAACTTCTCATTTGAATTGATATTGATATTTTGCTGTAATTCTGTAATATTCTCAATATTTCCTTTAATTTCGTGTAAGTTTAAATGCAGGAGTTATGATACGATTTTGACCAGATTTTGTTGTGTATTGACTGGGCGGCCAATGAGTGAATTACACATGGCATATTCGACCAATGAAAGAGCTCCAAACTGCTGAGTTGTCAAACCTAAATCAAATGTAGGCTCATATATAGGAGAAGATTTATAATCTATATATTAGGGGTGTTGATCGGGTATAACTTTCGGGTTTCGGGTATTTCGGGTCGGTTAGGTCGGGTTTTTTTCAAATATAAAAAATACCCAATACCCAAACCAAATTAAATTCGGGTATTTGGATATGGGTAGTTTGGGTAATGGGTCAGGTACGGGTATATCCACTCATACCCGAGAATTTGCACCCTTGTATTGTCGGGACCATAATGTTTATATTTTAATCTTAATATACTATATTTGTCCGTAATTTTACCAAACTTCAACCAACATAAGACTCTATCATTGACTTTTAGATGAAATTCATGAACTACAAACATGACGATCGTATTTTATTTATAAAATTGTAAAATATTACCTTTAAAATTTCCTTATAAAAAAATTCGGTCATTTCGGGTATACCCTCCAACTTAAAATATTTCCTTAAACCCGATCCATATTATATTCGGGTTACCCGATACCCAAATGTTTCTACCCGTTACCCGAACTACCCGACCCGATCTACCCAAATTCCAAACGGGTCGGGCGGGTAGAGTGGGTTTTGGTTATTTTCGACAGCCCTACTATATATAAGTTGCAAAACGATGTGAATGGATCCAAAACATTACTTATGAATTCAAGCATAAAAAAATGTCGTTTTATGTCATTTCTAATTTTCTATGATTGCCGTGAAACTAAAAATGGTTATTGTAAAATTGTACAAAATTTCTGTTTAAGTACCTCATAAGAGACCTATCAAACAAAGATTAAGAGGGAAATTGACAATATGTACTCAATCGTAGGTGTATTTTAACCAAAAAAACCGAACTAATCCCGAATCTAAACCTGTACTAAGTTACAAATGAAAATCACAGTTGGAACACATATAGTTTTCAAGGTCATAAACCACTAATAAAGCTAAAATTACAGTTCATAACAAAATACCCAAGATCTCAAACAAACATTAACACTAATTAAAAATTCAAATATCAACACTATTATCGTACTATTACAAAAGATAATTATTCCAATTCGACCTGGATCAATTATGAACGTTTAAAAATTTGAATCGTGGCCCGGTTGGATGATGGGCCACCAATATATTGTCCTTAATAATAAACTACTATACTCAATATTGTAAAGTTTTTTTAAATGTTTCTAATCATACTTTAATTCTATCTATAACAAGATTAGAAACCTGAAATCATTAGATAAAATCAAAAACCAATATTATTAGACTACAAACTTGAAACAATATCGTATAAATGAAGAAGTGAAGTAGATATTTGATTTGTCATCAGAATATAAAGCATTGGAATAAAATATTTGCCATGCAACACAACAAAATAAAATATTCAACTTTTAAAACAGAATCAAACATTATTATTATATAGGTTAAAATCTCAATGATTAGTCATATATTTGTTCTACAAGATACATACGCAATTTGATGATATTCGGTATAACGTTAACGTCATCGCAACAACAAAATAATAATTTATATTTGTTATAATTGATAAATCTTAATTTAATCATGACTTTCGACGAGGTGGCTCATTTTTGCTCGCGATATATGCAACCTAACGTTCATCTGGTCATCTGATAAATATATACAAAGAAATCGAAAAAACTTGTATTTTTTAAGTGATTATCTCAAGCACTTTTGTCCTAGAACTTAAATGATTATAAAACTTAGAAAGTCTTTCTTGGAAAAAATAATTCCAGTTTGCTAATTAAATATTAACATAATTTAGGAGACTACGACTGCGGAATTTTAAACATTAGCTTCTGCTAAATTTCTCACATACACAGTACTATTTTCTCTTAACAATTAACATCATCAATGACGGTATAATAGAGGAGAGGGGGGGGGGGGGGGGGGGGGGGGTACTTTGGTCAAATCACCATCTACCTTGTGCGATAAGTTTAGAGGATTCTGCAAAAAGATCCTCGTAGTTTGGGTAATTAACAATCCAACTCTTCTTCAGTTTTGAAGCCATCCAATTATACGCTTTTAGTTATTTCCCCTTTCATAGATCCCTATAAATCTCAAATTATGGTATTGATTCATAAGAAATGATCACTAATATTAACATTAGATGATTTAATCAATAATTTAAGGATGCTGATTTGCACAAGGAGAATTATTACTAAGCCAAGGAATATCAACTGGTAAAGACAATAATGCCCTTATATTATTTAGGAGAAGATTTATTTTAGTTTTGAAAACTTAAAACTAAAATTTTGTATACCCTCAATTCCATCATAAAGATTTTGCCAGATCATTACGATGTTCTACACTTTACAAACAATTGATAACCATTTAATAATTAATAACCCAATAATTATAGCTGATATTTGTCATTTTGCTCCTAATAAAAACAGAAACATTCACGAAAATATATATTGTCTTTGCATTTAAATTTCCCTTCCTTGAATGAGTAAAGAACATTCCTTGGGCATACCAAGTTCTCATCATGAAATACTTACGGGGGGTTTTGTGATGAGTTTGTTCACCACTACGGAAGTTTGGTCAGAATTTATCATATAATTTGATCTGAAGAAAAAAAAATGATATAACACTAATATGAGATCGGTGACTAAACCCTGGCACTTTGTCTTACATAAAAGTGCCATATTTTATGTAAGAAGAGGGTGCGAGATTGGCTCCATTATGTGCCCGGTTTGTAACGATTCTGTCGAGTCTATATCGCATCTCCTGTTCACATGCTATATTGCGACTCAAGTTTGGGGCACGGTTTTTAAATGGTGTGATGTGGGGTAGTTCTCTTCCGGTTCGTTTAGACAGTGGTGGGAATTTGGAGACAAGATTCCTAATAGCAATAATCGCCGGTCAAAATTTCGGATCATTGGCTACACTACGTGTTGGGTTCTTTGGAGGTTCAGGAATTCTTTGTTATTCGACAGTGATAGAGTGCGGTTAGTAGAATTATTAGATAGTATTCGTTTATTTGCTTTTTCTTGGATCACCCATAGAAATAGGGTTTATTAGAAAGGTATGATTGTCTTTTAAGACTAATATTCCTTGGTTTATTAATAGGGTTTATCTAACTCATGCCCTAAGGGCATGAGATTAGAAGAATTATTGAACTCTAAATTTCCTTTCATGATGAATATATGTATTTATTAGTAATTAATGAAGTGTATTTTTGGCATGAATTAAATGTATTTTCAAATAAAAATGGTATTTTTGAGTTTATTAAACATGTTAATCTCATGCCCTTAGGGCATGAGTTAGCCTAATAAATCTCCTTGTGCAAATCAGCACCCATAATTTAAGCCTAATATTTGCGAGTTCAATTAATTTACGTTAAGAAGTAATTCATGTTTTCTTTATTGATGATACAAGTCTGATACTATTATAATTTATTACTTACTGAAAACTTAAACAGCTAAACACCAATTTAATAACAATATGTTTCTAAAATTAAGTTTTTTCTATTTTTTATAGCATAAGTTTGGAGTAAAAACTAGTAATTATAATTCCTATACTCTAACCAAATGTCCATGTGCCTAGATTCATATTCCTTTGTAAGAGCATCCCTAATAGTTAACCTCACAATGAATTATTATTTTTGCCACATCAACCAAAAACCTATTTATAAAAAGCATCTCCAATAGTTAACCTACCAAAAAGCTTTTTCTTATTAAATTTACTAGTTTACCTTTATGTATATCAAATATTTTATAAATACCCCTCAAATATAATTTGACAATTTTTATAGCATTTTATAAAACTTAATATATCACAAAAAATAAAACTAATCATCATGCTTGTTCTTTAATAAATATATTGAAATAAAACAAAGTTATCATTTATAAGTTATAAATATAGTAAAGGATTCACATATATATTTATATAGGGGTTGAAATGTAAGATTAGTAAATACATGGACTAAATAAATCAAACATTGAAAGTAAGTTAAGAGGTTATGGAAGAATAAGTCATTTGAATAAGCTTTTAAAAAAGTTTTTCACTCCAATAGCAAAAAGTCATCTAAAAGCTTATTTAAATAGTAATAAGCTTTACAAAAAGCTTCCATTGGAGATGCTCTAAGCATCTGAATGTATGTTTTCATGTACTTCCTCTGTTCAAAATAAGCGATACAGGGACAAAAAAGCGATACACTTTGGGACAAAAGTTTACTCTAGGAACAAAAGCGCAAAATCAGATATACCACAGAGACAAGAGACAATTTCTGTAGTTTAATCTAAAAATTATAATAAATTGGATTAAAATTTGTGTAAGTGTCAAATGACAAAAATAATATTTCATGTATAAAACATGTGATTAATCATTTAATATTAACCATTAACTATTACAGTATTAATCAATTGTTGAAGTTTCTTCTTTGAAACTACAAGAAAATTAAAGAACAAACTTAAATAAATCTATAATTCCATATACATATTATGAGTATAGTTCATTTTATTATAACTGTTATTCTTATTATTTTCATTATTCTATTTTATTATGAGTTTTTCTAACATGTGCCCCTAAGGCACATGATAAAGTCATTTAATGATATTCAACTATTTCAAAAATGAAGTAATATACATTAATGATGCTTAAGTTTTCTATTTTATTATGATGTATTAATTGTGTTTTGTATCAGGGGGGTATGCGAATCCCACAAGGTTGATTGGGTTCGCCAGTTAAAAACTAAGCATAAATTTGATTTCATTGGGCTACAGGAAACTCACGCTCAAGTGCCTAGCAATATTGATATTCCGGGGTGCTGGGGTAACAGAGATTATCAGTTTGAAGTTGTCGACTCTGTTGGAAGGTCCGGTGGCTTGTTAAGTATATGGAACCCGGAGCTATTTGACTCTAATTTTTGCATCAAATCCCGATTTTTACTAGCTGTTGGAGGTCAGTGGAAAGGTTTCAATGGTACTACATATCTCGTAAACGTCTATGCTCCACAATCATTGGTGGATAAGAGACAATTATGGGACGAGTTGATTAATATGAAAAATCTGCACCATGGAATTTGGATTTTTTTCGGTGACTTTAATTCAGTCAGATACTCTGATGAAAGAGTTAATTCCTCTTTTTGTCAATCCACAGCAAACTGTTTTAATCAATTCATCAATTCAGCTGGATTGAAGGAGTTTAGTATGGGGGGTAGAAGATTTACATACTTAAGCCCGGATTGTAGAAAACATAGCAAGCTTGATCGAATATTGGTTTGTGATAATTTTTTGGCTGCACAGCCGCGTTCCGCAGTCACGGCTCTCCCACGGGAGTATTCCGATCACTCTCCAATCATGATTTGCAACAACCTGGTTGATTTCGGACCGCAACCATTCCGTTTTTATAATTCGTGGCTATTACGGGATGGCTTCTGCGATTTAATCCATAAGGCGTGTGTTTCATTCCGTGGATATGGGCTCCCTGACCAGTACCTCGCCGCAAAACTAAAACACTTCAAAAATGAAATTAGGAACTGGCGCAGAATCGAATCGGAAAAAGAAAATAAAGATTTGACAAATCTCAAAAAAACTCTCAATGATTTAGATTTGGTGGTTGAATCACGGGATTTAACTGAAGCAGAAATCAAGATTGTCAGGAATGGAAAATTGAAAGTGGCGGATCTTGAAAGATTTCAAAAGTTAGATTTAAAACAACGATCTCACATCAAATGGACAATCGATGGAGATGAAAATACTTCATTTTTCCATGGTACACTAAAAAATAAGAACAGAAATAATAGAATCAACGGTTTGTCGATCAATGGTGACTGGATAACTGATCCGGTTATTATCAAGTCGGAAGTTTTGAGCTTTTTCTCAGCAAAATTCACGGAGTCTAGACCGGTTAGACCTGCTTTCTCTAACCCTTTATTTTCTAAACTCTCTGATGTACAGGGTGCTAGTATTGAACGGGCCTTCACAATTGACGAGATAAAGAACGCAATATGGGCTTGTAGTGGGGAGAAAGCTCCGGGGCCCGACAGCTTTACTTTAAAATTCTTTAAAGTTAATTACAACATCATTATTGATGATGTGATGAACTTCGTGCGACAATTTGAGCAAACGGGTACATTATCGAGGGGTTGCAACTCATCTTTTATTACTTTAATCCCCAAGATAAAAGACCCGGTGAATTTATGTGACTATCGCCCAATATCTCTTATTGGGTGCATGTATAAAATTCTTTCCAAAGCCCTTGCGGAAAGGTTAAAATCAGTCATTGATATGGTTGTTGGTGATGCTCAATCGGCTTATATAAATGGTAGGAATATTTTGGAAGGCCCGCTTGTTATTAACGAACTATGTTCATGGGCAAAACAATCA
Source organism: Calendula officinalis (assembly GCA_963853835.1). NCBI lineage: Eukaryota > Viridiplantae > Streptophyta > Magnoliopsida > Asterales > Asteraceae > Calendula > Calendula officinalis. Next base: position 65,859,588 of record OY970823.1, on the reverse strand, counting down.
AAACAGAAAATGTTACTATTCAAAGTTGACTTTGAGAAGGCATTTGACTCAATAAATTGAGGTTACTTGGATTCGGTGCTTGAACAAATGAATTTTGGAAGTAAATGGAGAGGTTGGATTATGGGATGCTTATCATCATCCTATGCATCGGTACTTGTCAACGGTTCTCCGACAAAAGAATTTCATATTATGAAAGGAGTTCGACAAGGTGATCCTTTATCACCGTTTCTCTTCATAATTGCTATGGAGGGTCTTAATGTTGCTATGAAAACGGCATGTGAAAAAAATCTATATCAAGGTCAAAAAATTGGTGTAACCGGTCCCACCATCTCTCACTTATTTTATGCGGATGATGCGATTTTTGTCGGGGATGGTTCTAGTAAAAATTTGGCAAATCTTGCTAGAATCTTAAAGTGTTTTCAAGCATCCTCCGGTTTGCAAGTTAATTTTCACAAATCCAAGATATTTGGTATTGGTGTGACATCTTCGAGATTAAATAGATGGGCAAATATTCTTCATTGTGTTCCCGGCACATTTCCCTTTTCATATCTTGGGGTTCCGGTGGGCGCTAACATGAACCTAAAAAAACATTGGGTGCCGGTAATCAATCGCTTTCTATCTAAATTAAATGATTGGAAGGCAAAAACACTATCTTTTGGTGGAAGATTGACGCTTATCAAATCGGTGTTAAGTAGCTTGCCATTGTATTATTTTTCATTGTTTAAAGCTCCATTATGCATCATTGATTCCCTTGAACAAATAAGAAGAAGATTTCTTTGGGGTAACAAAAAGATATGTTGGGTCGCATGGTCCACGGTTCTTGCATCTAAGGATCGTGGAGGTCTCGGTATTGGTTCATTAAAAGCTCAAAACATTGCTTTGTTGACAAAATGGTGGTGGAGACTAAGGGATGGCAAAAATAATATTTGGAAAAATGTTATTACTTCCATTCACAGATTGCGAAATAAGCCGGTTCATATCATGTCATCTAGCAATTCGTCGGGCATTTGGCGGAATATATCAAAAATTGACTCCAGCCTTGCTAGCTTCGAGTCTGATTTTTTTGACATCTTCAACCTCCGTCGGGGATCGGGTACGTCTTTCTTATTTTGGAAAGATAAATGGCTCGGAAACTTTACTTTGCAATCACGATTTCCTCTTTTGTATCACATTGAAAAATCCAAAATATGTCGTGTCTCGGATAGAATTACCCGTCATGGTTTCGTATGGGATTGGAAACAGGCTCTAAACAACCAGCCTATAGTTAATGAGTTATGTTCTTTGATGCACCTCATTGTTGACATTCGATTATCGGAATCTCCCGACACTCTATCATGTTGCTTATCTACTGACGGGTCTTTTGCGGTACATTACATACGACGATGGGTAGACCTTAAACTCACCACTACTGGATACACCTCCATGTCTTGGTCGAGTTTTGCCCCTATAAAGGTCAAATGTTTTATATGGAGAGTTGGATTGGGACGTATACCGGTTGCTAAATGCTTGGAAAAAAGGGGTATAAACGTAGGTTCTCCTATATGCAAATTGTGTAATATAGAGGATGAGGATGTGAATCACATTTTCTTGAAATGTAGTTTTGCAAGGAATATTATTGCTTGGATTTTTAATTGGTGTAACATTCAATTACCGGCTTTAAACTCGGTGTCGGAACTTATAGAATTTGGTGTTGGTTGGGGAAATTGCTCTAAAAAGAAGAAAGTGCTTACAACGATCATTCACTGCTTAATTTGGTGTATTTGTAAGGCAAGAAACGATATAGTGTTCAACAACAACCACAAGTCGTTTCTAGTTTTAACCGGCGATATTATCTCCACCTCTTATATGTGGTTGAGGTATAGAAGTAGATTATCTTGTAATGAGGTTGATTGGAGAATTTCTCCCTTTTTGTCTTGTTTGTAATTGTTATTCCGTCTTAGTGTCTTACTAAGCTCGGGTTTTTAATATATTTGCCGTTTCCAAAAAATTGTGTTTTGTAATTTAATTGGAAAGTTTAATATCATTTAATGGCTCTATCATGTGCCCCAGAGGCACATGTTAGAAAAACCCTTTTATTATAACAATAAGGTTTTAGTGTTGACTCATATACACTCCTTAACACACACAGATTAACAACTTTTTTTCAGTGAAAGCAAATTAAAAAAATGAATCCAAACTGATATAGATATATTTGATTTCCATGTAAAAAATTAGAGTTTATTAATGGTATTAAGATATATTTAGAATATAATCAATTTATTAATTGCAAATTAGAAAAACTCATATTTTATTCCTTAAACAGATGGGAAAAGAAAGACTTTCCTAGCTGGCAAGTTGAACAGCAAGACTTTCCTATCTGGCAACTTGAACAGCAAAGCTTTGTTTGTCATTTCTTCAGTCTAGTGCGTATTTACAAATATACCCCTAAAGACACGTATACATGGTCAAAGGTCAATTCAAGATCCTCTTGTGTATATAATTGATGCCCTCTTGGCATAGCTTGGTACTAAGCCTTAATCAAATTTACAAAATCCTTAAAAAGAATCTAATTTTGTTCTTGAAAAACATGCCTTGGTTAATTGCATTCAAAGGAAAATCTGGGTTCTCAGCAAGAAACACAGCTGAAGATGTTACCAAAGGAGTTGATGGTCATGGATTAACTGCTATTATTACAGGTATTTTGTATTTCTTCTCTCTTTTTCTGTTAAAAATTACTATTTTTGCGAATTTTGGGTCTTTTTTTATGCAAGATATCATCTGGGTTTTTTTGTTTACCATCCATTAGAACATAATTCAATACACACACATATAAAAAATAAAATCTTGATTTTGTGCTCTCTTTAATGCATTAAATGCGTAATTAATGGTGTTTGTTCTAGTGTGATTTGATCTAACTAATGCTTAAAGATAGTAGAAGTTGACTTATTGTAAAAAAAAGGTTGAAACTTGATTGATTCATGAAATGATATTAACATTTATCTGAAGAAATGATTTAAGAGAAACGACAGTAGAACACCAAGTTTGAAAATGTTGTATTTGGGCTCTGTTTTGATGGGGTCCAGTGACTAATAAATTCTCATATCTTTCCTTAAAGACAGGAAACATTATTCTTCTTGTCCACTTGCTAGAACGTTTTCAAAATTGAAGATAGTTAATTGGTTCTGAGGATTTGTCTTTTTGTTATAATTAGATGACTAATCATATTATTAGGATTTTATCTATTTAATTGCCAAACTTTGTAGAAATCGGCTTACTTTCTTCTCAAAGACCATAGGAAACACACATTCTTACCTTTTTAGTAACTAGAAGGGCAGTGGTGTTTGTCTGTTTGAGTTGAGTAGTTATGTTGGTGGTGGATGGTGGTCAATAAAATAATGAGAGTTTTTGGATTAATAAAAATTATATGGTACAGTCAAGTAATCAACATTTGTTCTAGAAGTTTAGTTGCTTAGAAACTTAGAGCCTTGCTAATAGCATGAAGGTTGCGGGTTCAAGTCCCGACTGTCAATTTTTTCAACAACATAATTTTTCCTTAAATAATAAGTGTGTTTTGGCTGAAAATTAAGTTTTGTTAATTTGGAAAGTTCCAAATGCATTATATATAGTAAAGTAAAACTGGGACAAGTATTAGATTTCATATGAAGTAGAATGCAATGAAAACATCTAAAGAATCTGTTTAACAAACTTCAAAGTGTCTTTCCAATTTTAATTACACTTTTTTTGTTTTTTACGATTTTAAGCCAAAACCCATCACAAAGTTTTGCAGCATCTGAGAAATTAATTTGATATTTTCAGGACCAACAAGTGGCATCGGCCTAGAAACCGCACGCGTATTAGCTTTACGCGGGGTACATGTAGTTATGGCAGCCAGAAATGTGGAAGCCGCCACAAAATGTAAAGAAAACATAATAAAAGGTTGCCCGAATGCTACCATTGATGTTATGGAGCTTGATGTAAGCTCATTAGAATCTGTAAAAAACTTTGCAGATGAATACATTGCTAAGGGTCTTCCCCTCAACATCCTCATGTAAGATAAACACACAATTTTAGTCATATGTAACATTTAATTAGATTTATGTGTGTATAATCTAACAGTTTGTTGTTGTTTGTAGTGCTAATGCAGGGATAATGGCTCCTCCATTTTCCCTTTCCAAAGATGGAATTGAGAGTCAGTTTGCTACTAACTATGTTGGTATGTTTTATATAAAGTATCACACTTTTGTTTATTTTAGGAATACATTTCCATTATTGAAGTTCGGGTTTTCTTGTTATAATGTAGGCCATTTTCATTTGACGAATTTGTTGTTGGATACGATGAAAAGTAGTGCTAAAAACTGTGGACAAGAAGGGAGGATCGTATTAGTTTCATCGGAAGTTCATAGGCTGACTTACAAAGGCGGAATCATGTTTGACAAGCTAAACGATGAAAAATGGTATATTTGATAAAAACTTGATGTTTTCTTGGATTTTAAATGATGTAAAATGAAATGAACTTTTTTTTAATATGATGGTACTTGAATTCACCTAATATCCATTTTCAACTTTTCAGCTATAATAGTTTCTATGCTTATGGGCAATCAAAGCTTGCTAATATTCTACATGCTAAGGAACTAACAAGGCGTCTCAAGGTAACCATTAGGATCAATAATCATACATATATAACTCTATTAGACTCCTTACGTTGTGACACGTGGCATGTTTTTCCTCAATTACAGGAAGAGGGCGCGGATATAACCGTCAACGCGTTGCATCCTGGAGTTATTGCGACCAATCTTTCACGTCACTCGGGCTTTATGTCGGGTAAGATCCAATTCCCCCCTCAGTTTGGTTAAAATTAGGATATTATTCTTGTTCATGATTGTAACTTTGAACTCTTGGTATAGTTTGCTTATATGGGCTTTTCAAACACCTTCAAAAGAATATCCCACAGGTTTGTTCTTTGCATATTTTCCTAATTTTATGAGATAATCTATTAATAAATACAGTTTTTATCCGCACACTATCACGTACAACAACTGGTTTTATACGATTTTGCCCTTACTACGGTTTACAAAAGAGTAAGGGCAAAAACATATGTAAAAAACAGTTGTTTTGGTGGTGTGTGGATAAAAAACATGCACAAAATACAAATGTGGTTTATAATTAAGTGTCATATTGATTTGGAATATTTCAGGGAGCTTCAACAACATGCTATTTGGCATTGAACCCAAAGGCGAAAGGGGTTAGCGGCGAGTATTTTGCTGATAATAATGTGGCTAAACCGAGCGGTAAGGCTAGAGATGATGAATTGGCTAAGAAGCTATGGGAGTGTGGTATGAAGTTGACCGAGTCAAAGTGTGATTAACGAGAGTTTAATTTTTTGTTTGCTTTGTAATATATGCATGGATTTTTTTTCGTCTTCCACTTTTCTTTGTGGATATCATTTGAGTGATGTTTTTTCATGTGTTTTAGAGTTGTGTGGTGTAAAGTTTATGTATTCAGTTATTATTAATGTTAAAGTGTTTTCAATAATTAGATAGCAGTTATGAAAAAAAGCTGAATATTTAGGTGACCTCGCCTAAGAACATAACTTTTTTTAAACCATATGATCCTTAAATGCTACGTGGCATTGCACCCACAAGTTTAAGGAATTATAGGCGAATATTTCATGGATGATAATACAGCACAACCGAATATGCTAAAGATGCATAATTGGCTAAAGATGCATAATTGGCTAAAGATGCATAATTGGCTAAAGATGCATAATTGGCTAAAGAATCGTGGGATATTAGTTTGACAATGGTGGCTTCATAGCAATACATCAAACAAGAATGGTACTGTAAATCTTGTTTGACCACTAATTTGACTTGTATTCACTAAGTGAATTTGATTGATTTATACAAATTATCTTTTTCTATTATCCGTTTCATTATGATTCAATCTTTATTAGGGGTGAGCAAGTCCGATTCTACAAGATTTGGGATATTATCAACAGAATCAACTAAGGGAGGTTAGTTATAACTTGCATTTAAGTTTTAAGTTGGTGGCTCACCAAACCCGAACGGCAGGTCTCTCTATCTTATTCCATGTAATTAAAACCGATACTCAAATATGAGAATACGACCTGTGGGTCTCTCTATCATTTTCATGTAATTAAAATCGATACTCAAATTTGAGAATACATTTTACCAACAAAAAAAAATGATATCTAAACTTTAATAATTGGGATTCTGTAGTAGATTTCTGTTAGTAGTTCGTTAACTAATGTCCCAAGACATTTTCAAACTGGTTGTACTATAAAATGATTGAGGCTTCATTGTAAAAGTCGTACTTGATATGCATGGACTGTATCTCAACCAATTTCATTTACTTCACTTTATTGGATACTTCAAGTGAATTTATGAGTGTACAACTTTCCATCCATATTAGGTGAATTTATAATTTTATATACATAATTAATTAATTAATTATAGTAAAACTATGTAGCTCACAATGTTTGATAATAGAAAATTTTCGATTAGTGTCTCTGCTTATTGAGGAAATATTAAATGGAGTTATTGTATTATTTTCCTTTGTGAATACTCGATTGCTAAAATAAATCAAGCATGTAAATAAATGCTAGGAGAAGTAAGGTGTTGTTTGTTTTTTTAGAGCAAAAAGATCTGTTGTCTGCGGATCATATCTGCCAACTGCTGCAGCTTCTGGGTGGACCAAAGATCTGCAGTCTGCAAGAGAGCTGTTGTTTGTTTTTTAACATCTGTATACTTGCTTAAATAAATAGAAATTTAATAAATCCTATGTCTAACAACATTAAAATAATTCATACAACAATATAGTATGTTGTTTGAAGGATATATGTTTTTTTAAGTTTGGAATACCCAAGAAGCTAATGCCAAAATCTTCTTGGAGAAGACCTTCTGCAGACATAAAAAGATCTGCGAGCTTCCAAAAAACAAACATCTGCGAAAGGCTTTTTCTGCACGTTGTCTGCGCCGCGAAAACAATAGACCCCAGAAAGACCTTTTGTCAAAAAACAAACAGCACCTAAGTCTCTATCATCTGCTGCATATTAGATTAATAACACTCCGTATTGCGTTATATAATTACTAATAAATATTATTAACGTTCATTGTATTAATCCTGTGATTTTTCACGAGCTATAACCTAGTATAACTAATAAAATGTCCCTGTATATAGGGATAGGACCCATTGAGAACTTAAAATAAAATTAATTTCATAAATGATTCTTAATAACTAAATCAACGCATCTAAAGTTTATTTAAATTCCATTCATTAAGAGATGATATTGTTACATATATACTTAATCCACAAATTTTTCTTCTTATTTATTTAACCGATACAACTTTTAGAATCAAAAGATAGAATTTTAAAAAATTATTATAAGATTTTGTATATATATCAATAATTTTATGGGTAAAATGATAGAATATAAAAATTTAATAGAAACCAAAGGTCTAATGGTCTAGCGGTAAAGGTGTTTGCCCCCAACCTTGAGGTTGGGGGTTCGAGTCTCATAGTGGACATAGGTGAATTTAGGAGTATATTAGGTTGTCGTTCAAAAAAAAAATTAAATAAATAAATAAATAAAAATAAATAAATAAATAAATAAATAATTTAATAGAAATGATACAATTTTTAGTATACGCATATATCTGTAGCAACAACTTCTGGTGGCATTTATTGTACGTGCTATTAGAGTACATCTGTTTTAATTTTTCCCAATATGTCAACTTTTAGATGCAAAAATATCAAACAGCTTCTTCAGATTGAAGGATGTACATATCAAATTTCCATTTTCATTTTCAATTTTTATTTTATATTTTGTTTATCTCCGCGTATTAAGTTAGATTAGATGAAGATTACCTCTACGTGTTCAATAAATCACACTTTTATATAATACGGAGTATACTTCAACAGACCTGTTAATCTCTTAATTTTTCAAGATTTAAGATTACATTTTTACCATCATAATAATTACATACTCCATCACAAAACAATATTCTAAAATGCAAGTCAGTTCAAGTTAAATTTCTATCTTCAGAGAGTAATTAAATACAATTACATATTCGCGTTATAAGAGCTTCCGGGGTGGCTGGACAAATTAATGTTTATAATGTGTGTTACCTAAACTATCGTTACGTCTAATTTTCGAACTTTCCTCTGATCATCTGGTAAATATTAACCAGCGAATAATCAAATTCATAACCTCTAAAAAGTTATTAGAAAACTTGTACTATTAAATTACCATCATAACATCTTTATTAGATGTTACCACTAGGAAGTCAAGGAGGTATTTTTGAAGCATATGTGATCATGAATTATAATTTATATATTTCACACCGCTTTATTGATATTTCTGGCTCCACTGCCGGTCAAATCATGGTCGATCTTCTCATTAATAGCCTCCTCTATTGTTAACCATATTCTTCTATAAATTCATCTCTTCTTTTCATTTCTTTCATTCCCCAATCTCCCTCCCTCTCTCTCTCTCTCTCTCTCTCTCTCAATCTCTATCTTTATCTCTCTGGTAAGCATTTTAAATTTATCATTTTTTCATGTACAGAAGTTACCTGTAGAGAAAGGTATATGTTTTAATATAAAAATGGTATATTATTTATGATTTTTTATTACGTACTTTGCTAATTAGCAGGAGACGTTGCATGCTGATTCACTAGCTAGGGGCTGTGGATGTTAACTATCGTGTGCTAAGGACCACTGAAGTTTTGTGTTGCCTCAACTGAGCGGTCGGCATCAGATGGACTCATCAACTGTTTTGCTGATTTTACTGGCTATAGTAACATATATCATCTGGTTCAACTCCATCGTACGGTCAATGAATGGTCCACGTCTATGGCCAATATTCGGCAGCTTACCAGGCTTAATCCAGAATGCTAACCGCATGGATCTCCGATAACCTCCGCACGTGCGGTGGAACATACCAGACTTGCATCTTTCCGGTCCCCTTTTTAGCCCGACGGCAAGGTCTCGTGCGATCCAAAGAACCTTGAGCATATTCTCAAGGTCAATTTCGACAATTACCCAAAGGGTCCTACATGGCAATCGGTGTTCCATGATCTACTTGGTGATGGGATCTTTAATTCAGACGGTGGCTGTTCCAACGTAAGACCGCCACACTTGAGTTCACCACGCGTACGCTCCGGCAAGCCATGGCACGGTGGGTGAGCCGAGCGATTAAGCTTCGGTTTGTCCCTATTTTGGAAACGGCTCAGCTTGAACGGAAGCCGGTTGATCTCCAAGACCTCCTGCCCCGCCTCACTTTCGATAATATCTGCGGCTTGGCTTTCGGTAAGGACCCACAAACACTATCACCAGGGCTGCCGGAGAACAGCTTCGCGGCCGCTTTTGACCGAGCCACTTTACAACGGTTTATCTTGCCGGAGATAATATGGAAGCTGAAGAAATGGCTCGGCTTGGGTATGGAAGTCGACTTGAGCCGAAGCATGAGACACGTGGACGAATATTTGACAAACGTCATTGGAAGCTGGAGTTACTGAGTAAGATAGACGGTGGGACCACACACGACGACTTGCTCACTAGATTCATGAAGAAAAAAGAGTCTTACACGGATGCAAGACGTGGCACTCAATTTCATCCTAGCTGGACGTGACACGTCATCGGTTGCACTCAGCTGGTTTTTTTGGCTCGTAATTGAAAATCCAAGAGTTGAACAAGAAATTTTAACCGAGCTGTGCACTGTGCTAATTGAGACACGTGGACATGACACGTGTAAATGGCTTAATGAGCCATTAGTATTCGAAGAGGTTGACCGTTTGACTTACCTGAAAGCAGCATTATCGGAAATACTCCGTCTCTACCCGTCGGTTCCACAAGATTCCAAGCATGTAATCGCCGACGATGTTCTTCCAGACGGCACCTTCGTTCCCGCCGGTTCGTCCATCACGTACTCGATCTACTCAACCGGCCGGATGAAATTCATTTGGGGAGATGACGTTCTACAATTCAAACCAGAGAGATGGTTATCAGAGGACGGAATGAAATTTGAAATCAAAGATCAATACAGATTCGTATCGTTCAACGCAGGTCCACGAATTTGTTTGGGTAAAGATCTGGCGTACCTCCAGATGAAGTCGATAGCTGCGGCGGTGTTGCTACGGCACAGACTCTCCGTCGTGAGCGGCCACCGTGTGGAGCAGAAGATGTCCCTGACGTTATTCATGAAATACGGGCTGAAGGTCGATCTCCACCCTAGGGTAAAGTTGGTTGCACGGAATTGGCACGTGATGGGTGGTTAACCGCTAAAATAAAGTATGTTAGAGTATCTGTCAGTCTGATTCTGATCTGTCACAACAGTTCATGGCCACCGGATCAAAATCAATCATATATTACAGCAATTTATTAATATTTTATTAGGCCACGTTTTGCATATAGCATGTTATCAACATTTTCATTTTTGTGTTTCGTCGCATATATTTATGAGTTTTATTAATATATCAAATATTGCATGGAGATAGTGAATGTATAAATCTCACATAACTAAGTTTAAATGTCGAATCATTCAAAACTACCTAATTTTGGTTTAAACTCTTAAAATTCATTCTAACATGTATGTATTATTAGTTATATCTTACAACTTATAAAAACTTAGCTTCAAACATGTTTCTCTTAATATACAACAACACGATATAACAAACAACAACTCATTATCACCACCATTAATCGGCCCCATACAAGAAATTATATTAAACAAACACAAGTATGATGTTATACGTTTTCATAAGTTGTAAGAGTCACGGGTATAGTAACGAGGGCACCCTCGCCAACTCAAAATCCGCCTACGTGGCACCTCGCCACCACACTGGGCGTGGGGTGAGTGATGAAGATGCTCGCCGGTTCATCAAAGGAGGAGAGAGAGTATATAAATTATTTTTATCAGAATATTTTGTGAGTGGGAAGTATTTTAGTTGGTCTTAAATGAGTATTATTGGTTAGTTATGGTAGAGAGAGTATTTGAGGTTTTGATTGTGAAATGTGAAATAATGATGTAGCGTTGAGGTGACGCTGATTTGACAGTTTAACTTAAGCCACAATACCTCATGCTCTAAGGTACAAATAATCAATCCATGTAGGCCGGTTGGGATGAGTTTAAGTGTTCTAACCAAAACTACATAATTTTATGTGATTAGCTTATGTACAATTTTATGTGAAACATACATTTGTTGCTAATGTGATGGTAACTGACAAAGACAGACAATAAATCCAGGATTAAACAGTAAGGTGTTTGCATACTTAAAATATGATGCGTGAGTCACAATCACAACCTGTAAAATGAACACATTAATAATAAAAAATATAGGTGAAATTTAGATTTGTCAAAGGTTGGTGAAATCAATGTTTTAAAACCTGGATTTTGAATCGGACCGGCCGATACCTTATAAACGGTCGAACCGGTCGGACCGGTTGAACCGGCCGGTCGAACCGGATAACAATATCATTCTATATTTATAATAATTAACCATGTAAAATGTATATAAAATTAATATTTAACAATTTTAAAATTCTATAAAGTTAAGGAATATGTAATCCGACAAATAAAAACTTCAAAAATATGTGTTCCCACGTCGTCTACCTCACAATTGGGGTCTGCTCACAATTTATATTTTCAAGTTGAAAGTTTTGTTCCCACATCGCCCTAAACATGTATCACAGTTAAATTTCCTATACTATATAAGCTCATCTATTTTCCTTCTAAGTAGTCATCCCACATTGGTCTAAGAATTATTCTTAGGCTCCTTCAGCTCGCCATATAATGGGTTAACTTGTTAATAGGTTGAATCCGACCGAAAAGTTGATGACCCGCCGGATTAGAAGTGGGGTTCAACCCTGTTTTGACTTGAACCGTCCGGTTCAAGCCGGTTCACAACTTGGGTATCAACCCGGCTTGTCCGGACCGGCTGTACATTTAATTCCGGTCCGACCCGGTTAGGCCGGCCGGTCCGACCCGGTTTTTAAAACGTTGGGTGAAATACTGAAACTACAATAACGGCTATATATTGGCTATTGCCTCCCATTATTTAATTCTTCTTCTTAACGTGCTTCCAGTTCCATATATTTCAGCATGAACAGCTGGATTTTATGTTTTAATATTATTATGGGGAATAAAATTAATATATAATGCATTTTTCTAAAAAAAATAATATTATCAGACTCATGAAAGAGACATCTCTAAATGAACCTTGTAAATTGGAATAGTCTACTCTACAATGTTATTTTCTTGCATTCTATTGTTATGTTATTTCGGTTTAAAGTTTAAATCTGTATTAACCAAATTTGAATTAGTATACAGACTTGCTAAACATCCCGTTGATCCTTAAATTCTTTTTTTTTTTAATAAATTGCAAATTCTTGATACAAGATTATGAGTAATGGTATTTAGGCCTATCATTTATACCTACTCATAGGTCTACTCATTAGATGAAGACACGTGTCAAAATTAAATATTAATATTAGGAGAGAGAATTAGTGAAATACAAATGTTATAATATCAAGTGGGTAGGCATATGAGTATGTCTAAATGGTAGGACTAAATTTTATTTCTCCAAGATTATAACCATAACGAATTAACGATCACGACTTTCATTCTTAGCAATCGAACAAGAATCAAACAATTGATAAAACACAAAACCAATTTACAGAAGTACGAACAAAAGAATAATCTTTTAACAATTGAAAAAATCAAAATCTTCTAACTGAACTTTGCCAAACTTCTACACATTGTTGATCTTTCCGTGTTACAAACATCTTATTACCTCCAAAACCCATATTCGTAATCCTATTTCCACCCAAATCCTTTGCTTTCCCTAAAATATTTTTCTTAAAGATTCGATCTTTTTTATTCTTGAAAGAACCCATTAAAACCTCTGACCATAACTGCAATTCACCTTGCTTACCACAAAAAACTTGATTCCCATGGGTTTCAATCTTGCAACCAAACCCTTCTTTCTTGCTATTCCCAACTTTTCGGGTATCACCAAGACAATTCCATGAATTAGAAGATCCAAAGTTTCTTAAATCAATGTAAGAAACTTCCCCTGAGTTTATACCAACTTTGAAAACAGCCGAAAGGGTATCAGAAACTGTGATATCTGAAAAACAATCAATCGTTTCCTTGATTTCCCAAACTGCATTCCCTGATCGTATATCCCAAAACTTTATGTTTCCTGAAACCCCTGAAGGACCACTATGAGACCCAGAAGCCATTAACAGATTTAAGCTAGGAACCCAATTCAATTTAGTTGAAGGAATAGCGGAATCAAGATCAGCACCAAAGATTTCATTATGTGCAATTTCGGAAACAGGTCTGAAGTTATTAAGATCGTATATCATGATAGAATTTGAATTTCTTCGGCCTGATTCGAAACTTGTAAACAAGAATTCAGGGGAAATGCCAATTGCTTGAACAGTTGAGCTAGATTTGGTTACATTTTCCCAATTTAGGGTTTGTCTGACAAACCCCAAATCGAGATCAATAATTTGCAACCCAGAAAAATCTGTAGCGCCAGCTGCCACAACATTGGGAGATAAAGCTAATAAAGAATCAATAGCTGTAAAATTGGTCAAAGTTGTTGACTTTCTTTGTAAAGACCAATCAAAAGATGTAATTTTGCTACCGTGAGAAACATGAATTGACCCATTTGGTGTTGTTGCAATAGCAGAAGGTGAATCCCTACCGCTAACAGACAAAAGCATTGATTTTTCAAGATCGAAAGCTTCAAATTGAGATGGGTTTGATTGAGATTGAACAAGAAGATCGCTAATTCCATAAAATTGTGCTTCAAAGATGATATCTTGCATGTCAAAAACTTTAGCTTTAGATGGAAGATCACCTGTTCTTAACAAAGAGAGAAGAATTGAGAACAATTCAGGGTCTCTGTCAATGAAAGGGATTTCATTTTGTTCATATGAATCAAATAGATTAGAAAAAAGGGTCTTGGAGCCAGCTAGGGTTAGGGTTTGTTTGGTGGTTTGAAAAAGTTGACCACCCACATCAATGGTGATGATATTGGTGGATGGGTGGTGGTTGGTTTTGTTGTGATTGTGTGAAAACCCATTTGAGATAGGGCTTGATTGTGAAAAAGGAGGCATCTTTTTCAAGATTTGAGAATTGGGTTTGATTTTTCTTGAAAATTTATGAAAGAATGAATGTTTAATGGTGATTGAATAATGGGGGGAAAGGGGGTTGGTTTTGTAGAAGACTAGAAGGTAAGCATCAAATTATATGGTTGTCAATATATGATGGTCAACAGAGGAGGCTGGTAGTTTGTTTTAGGAAGAAGGCCAACCTGGACCAGATTTTTGGGAGATTTTTAGAAATTTTTTAATAAATTAGGTTAGATTCTTAGCAAATTGGAATATGCCCCATAAAATGCATTTATATAAACTTCCTATATTTTAAAGCACACTTGATCAATCAAACATGTGAATAAAATTTTATTTTTGTTTAGTGATAGAACAATTCATCTCAAACAAATAATAGACTAATGTGCTCTGAAAGATTTAAATGCGAATAATTTACATATATGAATGATTTAGAATTCTCCTTAGATCTATTTAGTTAACAAGAAAAAAGATTGGGTAAATTACAGTTTTTGTCCCTGACCTATGGCCGATTCGGGGTTTTTGTCCCTAATGTTTTTTCTTCAGTTTTTTTGTCCCTTAAGTTTTTCAAATTCTGGAATTTTGTCCTTCCGTCTATTTTTAGCCGTTAAGTGACGAAAAATGCAAGACACGTGAGGGCATTTTGATCCTTTTCACCATTCTTCATCTTCTTCATCTTCTTCATCACCAACAGCTTCCAGATTTGAGTTGCAATCGACAATCAACGACCGATTACAGTTGCAATCGACAATCAACGACCGATTACAGTTGCAATCGACAATCAACGACGGAGCTACAAATGTACTGGAAAATCAAAATATAAGATTGGGAATGAACTAAAAAGGATGGGCATCCTGCCATTCGAAGTTCAAGTAAAGCGATCGATCCATGGTATTGAATAAAGGAGTCAACGACTGAAACAACTCCCAAATCTCATCTCCTTCAGCGATCTCCCGCCACCGTTTGGCTTTTGTCGACTCCTCTCCAATAACATGTTCATCCATGGCGAAAACATACGGCGAACACTTAACCTTATCATCTTCATCGTTTCCTTTCTTCTTCTGAACATTCTCCGGCGACTGTTTGATTTCCTCCCTGAATTCGTCGTCACCGCCGGTAGAATCAGACGGCGGAGAGTCAACTGCGTCATCAGAGATGTTAATTGAATTTTGAATCCGATTGAGATGGAAGCTTTGAGAATGAGCTTTTTAATTGCGGTTTTTGCTCTTGTGATGTCGCTAGTTCTTCCATCGATCAATGCTCAAGGTCCTGCTGCTGCTCCGGCACCTTCAAATGACGGTAAAATATTCCACTTTTCATATCTGTAATTAACAATTTGATCAAATTGAAATCACGCAATTCAGAACAAAGTTAATGTAGATCTGGATGTAATTTGATGTTAATGTAGTTCTGGATGCACGGAGAAGACAACCTCACCAAGTGTCACAGCCAACCGCCGGCGGAGTTCGCCGGAATCTGAGATCTGTGTTGATTTTTCAGATCTGTGTTGCCGGAGAAATCATTGACGGAGGGAAGCTGAGATCTTTGAAGATGAAGAAAGGATGATAGAAGATCTTTGAAGATGAAGAAAGGATGATAGAAGATCTTTGAAGATGAAGAAAGAAAAATATTAAAATAGGGGTAATTTGGTAAAATGGACAAAAAAAGCGTCAGTTAACGGCCAAAATTGGACGGAAGGACAAATTTCCAGAATTTTAAAAACTTAAAGGACAAAAAAACCGACAAAAAAATATTAGGGACAAAAACCTCGAATCGGCCATAGGTCAAGGACAAAAACTGTAATTTACCCAAAAAGATTCAATTATTGATGGGCTTACTAAAAGTTGTAGATTTATTTTTTTATTTTTTTTGAACGACTTTCATTATATAAAAAAAAAACTAACAAGGAGCTAAAAAACAAAGTACTAATTACATGGAAAAATAAGCAATTCGGTGTAACTAACTTTAAACTTAGCTCGACGATTACAAATCCAAGTATATGCGATTTCTTTAATATTATCAATAAGAAAATCCCTCCGGATATCACCATTATTAAAGATGATAGCATTCCTATAGCGCCAAAGTATCCATAATACCGTAAGAATCACCACCTCAATTATCAATTTCGATCTAGCATTCCTCGAGCTTGAATTCATCTTATCCAACATCTCATCCAAATCCTCAACATTAAATGAAACAGTTACTAACATATTAGATGAAACGCTAATAAAAATATGGTGTTTAATCACAATACTAGACTACAATAGATGGTTGAAAGAAAATTTACAACCAATAACATTATAGGATGAAGAAAACTTTATTACTTATAAAAGGTAAATAGTCCAGCAGAAGTTTTTTTAATATTCTAAATACACACGTGAAATGTCATTCATATTATATTAGTTACATTATTGAATTTTTAATTTGTTTTTTAAACGCTTATAATAGTTCAATAGATATAAAAAGGGAATCTTTCTGGATGGATTGCAAGTTGTCATTTAGAGACTTTCTTACTTGTAGGGTCATGGTTTATCTATTAGTGTTCGTTTGGTATCAAGATTGGAAAGTAGTTGGGTATTCGTTTAGTTGCAATGATATTAGTTTAATTAGTTGGTTGTCCGTTGTCATTAAGTAAAGAAATTAATATTGTAATTTTTGTTTAAGCTATTAAGTATGGGTCAAGTCACCACATTGTGATGTTGTCTTAGGTGGTATTGTGCTCCACATGGGAACACTGTCCCCTACGATATGGTCTGAAAAGTGGAAGGCCCTTCACCACACCTTGTGAAGCTTCGGTTGGACTTCGGTGTCCTTTGGTAAACTGTCTCGTTGGTACCATGGCGTCAATAAGCCAACTTCGGTTGGTGCTTCAGTTTTCTGAAGGAAGGGGAGATGGGAAATGTTTGGGTATTTTATATGTTTATTAGTATTTTATGTGTGTATTCTATAATGTGTAGGTAAAAGAAATTGAAGTAAATATGTACTGTTGGCAGTAGTATATCAGTTGAGTGTCAACTAATGCGATATTTATGTATTAAAAATTGAAATTATGACCATGATTGGAGCGGCAACTTACTTTAAAAATTAAACTTAAGTAATACTCCGTATTATACTTGCACAGTTTACTTATTATACAATACTATTGGATTACTTACTTTAAAGAATTAAAAGTATTTGATTGATCTAAAAAGACATGCAGTACTTCATTTATTCCTACACTAATAATTCACATATGTACGACCTCAATAAATCACATTAAAACACCATTTTAGAAAGACTTACGAACCACTTGATTCCTTTTTTAAAAGAATATAAGATAAATTATAAAACTATTATGATTATGATGAATATGACGTATAACATGTATGAAGTGAGATAAAGTGAGGATTCAAAATTTAGTGAGGACTGTGAAGACTAATATTAATTTAATATTTCTTGATTTTGATCCAAAATATCATTATAATGATATACTAGCTTATAACCAGTGATAAATCACGGGTGACCTGATACTAGTCTAATTTTTCCAGATAAAGAAAAAATAAAGATCCAATTTTGTTTAAAATAATCAATATTTCTTAAACGATAGGTTGAAAATTATATTCGTTGTTATCATCAGTTTTTTAGTTCTCACCAAATATTATATCCCCATATTTTTGTCAAACCACACAAGATAATCCACTGGTCAAAGCAAACTTAACCTTGGGTTGACTATGAATTTTGACTTTGACTATAATAACGGCTACTCATACGAATGTTTGGATATTGGAGCATGCTCTTTTTGGTGTTTTCTTGGAAATATCCTCTCCAAATATTGACCAATATTTTGAAATCAGTGGCAATCAAACCATCTCAAGATTCCAATATTCTTGATCATTCACGTTTCATACATACATACATAAAATTCCATATGACTGGCCAATAGCCCAATATCACATCAAAGTTAAAAAAAAAGAAGTAAAAAGTTAAACTAGAAAATAGAGAGTGCTTTAGTAGCTAGAATTAGACCAATTACTACAACAATGATACACAATTCTGTCAAAGACAGAGTATAAGGGAGATGAAATGCATATTCATATCTCCACCCGGAAGTAGTGAGACTGTTTTCTAGAAAACTTTCGGCAAGATTGAAGTAGAATACGACCAACAAATCTAACATAAACAAAATCTTGATCATTTCCCAATTTTCTTGAATCATAATACACAGTGTATTGAATACATGTAAAGGTTAAAGAACGTGGTCAGGAGAAGGAAACCCGTTTTCACAATTGTCGTGTTCATATGACTAAAAAGTCCCAAGCTCAAAAGTTGAATCTTGTACCGGATCCGAGTTTTCCAACCACCCGTCAACCGGAAAAAAAGCATACTTGTGACCTTATTTATCTTCCACATATATGATAAAATTAGGTTCCATGCCACTTTTTAGGCAGAAGAAAGAGTTCTTTTGTATATGAACACCAACCCCAAAAGGGTCATGATCATTCGACTCTGATAATGTTTCTTGATCTTGATTCTTGATTTTTCTTGTGGCATCCAATCATTAGCTGACACCTGGCTGCATCATAGGGAAGAAAGACCAGTTCTTGATTGGCCCGTTTTCTTTTCCAAGGACTCTCTCACTCGTCCACCAACCGGATTCGGCTCCATCTGTACTATCAAAGTTGAATTCTTTAACCGATCCAAGTGTTGCGGTGGATCTATGTTTTTGATAACCTTTCGCCACGTCATCATGACATTCACGACTGTTTGCCATGTCAGCACACCGTCTTCTTTCAACACATCTAACAACTTGTTCCGGTGTAACCTCAAACGAGACCCTGTGATCAACCAAATGCTGATGATCTTCGTTTCTAACCCTGTGATCAACCAAATGCTGATGATCTTCGTTTCTAACTGGTCCCATACTCGTGAACAGATACCCGTCACGAGATCCGGGACCCATGGGATCCGGGGTCAGAGCCCCAGATCCAGTTCTTGGTTCCCAATGGCAAGGCGTCACCTTCCCACTTGTGGGAAACTGAAGAAAGTGGGCCCCACCACGAGTATAATCCCCATCCGGGAACGGGCTCGAAGTGCCCAAATTTGAAATTCCCGAACTTGGGGATATCAAATGGCCCATTGGGCTTCCGGGATATAACTGATAAGACTGAAACTCATACGGTATGCCATTATTTTGGTTACTCGAGCCCAAAAGCCGAGCATACGGGACCTCCGGCGAGGATGGTGTAGTCAGATGAACGGATTCCGGCGGCGGTGTAAACGGGGCGGTGGATGGCTCGGTGGTGTAAGTGGAGAACACTGGCGGTGACACTAATTGGGTCTCATATGCATACGGGCCAATAGCAAACATGTTAGCGGGCCCGGTTGGTGAGTACATGTTAGCTGACACTGAGGTGAAGGATAAGAAGCCGCCAGGTGAATGGGTGGCAGACGGTGGTTCTGATTGGAGGAAAGATGCCGGAGATGAGGGCGGTGCGATGAACGGACGAACGGTAGAAGGTGGTTGGTGAGACATGTTTGAGGTTGTTGGCGGGTCGGTTCTTGATGAACCGGACTCGGGTACAAGAACCGCGTGCCCGATTCTTTTGCTTTGTTTGTGAGATCCAAAACACCATGAAATGTTCCAACAGCTTCCCCATCTTCTTTTCTGTATGAAACCGATTCAACATCAGAAATTAATTAAGGACCGAGTTGAATCATTGTAATAAGATTCATTTAAAGAGACCAAACCCTAAAAAAGCTAAAAGCGTTGGTGCATTCTGGTTTAGCCCGTGATTGCATTTAAGATTAAGCGTCATAATCATCAAAGAATTTACCTTTTTTGTATTTCGACCACTATTTTTGAACTTGAGTATGAACTCGAACCTAAATTTCTGATTATTATGCTTAAATTAGCTTCGAGTTCCATTTCAATCGCAAATTAAATAAAATTAAAACTAAAAGGAAAAAAAATTCACAAAAATTAAGCTTTATCAAACTAAGAATACAAGAACACATCACCATATATTGTTTCACTAAGAAGTATAATTAACAATATACCCAGATACATAATACCAAGAACGATTAAACAACCAACCAACCAACCCCAGATCTTAATTTATAACAAAATAAAAAACCCATCATATAAATTCATCAAAAGAGAAAGCCCATCAAATATATGATTCAAAATAACATAATCAAATCAAAAAGATTAAAAAGATTGAATTTTTATATTTTCTATACCTGAACTGAAGAAGATTGAGCAGCTCTACTTTCCGCCGACCGGATCGCTGACGCGGCGGCGTTAATCGTCACCATGGAATCGTTCACACCTCTCATCTTCCAAATCAAGAAAACCAAATAAAATCCAACTATTTTTCTCTCTCTCTCTCTCTGTAGAACTATATGTATATGTAAATATGTAATGCACTGTATCACTTTTGAGGTCAAACACGGCAATAACTTGAGATTTTGTTTAATTATTTGTATGTAAAGTAAAATTGTTATCGGAAACATAAGCTAAAAAGTTAAAAGGTGCTTCATATTTATAGGGCTGCTAATGATGAAATTACGTAATTACCCTTTTTCATGAATTGGGAATTTAATAGGTGCACCTGAATTTCACTTTGCCTTATTGAATGATCCACCTTATTTACTATGCATTTAAAAAGCTCACACCAAATGGGCATTGTTCCTGCCCTTATTAATACCTAACTTGCCAATGGCATGAATGTGGGTCGACTTCTTGTTTGGGGGAGATATTGTGAGGGTATGATTGTAAATTGATGTCAAGAAAGTTCGAAAGAAATTACTTTTGGATAAACCGTGCGATACAAGTTATACGTTTGGATGTCGGGTCGGGTTTGTGATTTTGAAGTCTTCGAGTCATTTCAAAGGCCAAAAATACGAGTGTGGTTAGAAGCATATGCCCATGTTTTGTTTTGGATATTGGAATATATCGCTTTTTTAACAAGATTGCACAATGTATGTCGTATTTGTTTTAAACAATTGCATTTAAAAAGCTTAACGTTTTCTGTAGAAAAAGTTTTAAACATTCAGATGGCGTTTAAACATATAGTTAAGATATCATGGTTTAAACATAAGAAAAACATTTTTGAAGACATTATTTTTAAAAGATAAAAACTTTAACAATATTTTTATAATTAATAAAACTTAAGATAAAAAGGGGTTAAAATTAAACTTTTAATCAATTAAAAAGAAGTTACCTAACCTTTTCATTG
Source organism: Calendula officinalis (assembly GCA_963853835.1). NCBI lineage: Eukaryota > Viridiplantae > Streptophyta > Magnoliopsida > Asterales > Asteraceae > Calendula > Calendula officinalis. The sequence continues at coordinate 65,838,235 of OY970823.1, read as the reverse complement.
TCTTTAATAAGGTTAGGTGCTTTTTAAAATTTTCAAGTATTGGGTTATTGGGTTATTGGGGTTAACTCTATGGGGGTAAGCTAGTCTTTTTAAAAGAACATGACCCTGTTTTGAAGCAAGAGTGAAAATAATTAAAATATTACAATAAAATAATAATTAATATTACAACAAAGATGATTCTTTGTAAAGTAGGAGTATAATAATGGTGTGCACGTGTGTCCATCCACTTCTTTTATGGCTTTTTCTCTGTGCTTCCCCTCTCCGCCTACCCAAGGCTTTTAGCCTAGTGATATCCAAGGAGTATTTAAAGTATTGCCCATGACCTACTAGTCATGGGTTCAAGTCCCGTCGTGGACAAAAAGCTGGAAGGTTCAAGGGAAGGCATACTGTCCCTTGTAGATGTCACTGTCTAGGCTCGAACCACTAACTTACTAACTTACCGTTAAAAAAAAAAAAAAAAATTGGAGTCCCGCCTTTAATTTATTCTGACCGTATTACCCCTTTAAGATATTTACTCCAGTTCACTCTAGTTAATAATTTTTTTAATCGTTGTGAAATGTGGACCATTAAATTTGGTTATAAAAATGTGGGGAGATAAATTTCATTTTTTATTTTCAGAGAACCGTTTTAAGAGCCTCGCATGACCATGTTTTATTCTTGATGTATATAATCTAACGATTGCTATTTTTAACCTTCTCCGGCTCGTTTGGTATTACTTAGGGAAAAGACATAACTGCATGATTATCTTTGATGAAGTGTGACCGCATATAGCTCACATTTTACAGAGACTCATTTTTATTATATATCTTATAGTCCCTCGTTTCAAATAAGTGATACATTTTAAAGTTCATAGTATTTGAAGCAAAATATGATTATAAGAGTTAATTAAATTAAATTGGATAGTTAGTGGAGGATGTGTCCCACATATATTGATTAAAGTAAATTTAATGATGTTTAAAAGTAAAAGTAAATGTATATTTTCACTATATTAAAGACACAGTTAGTGGGTGTGGACCCCATTACTTTTTACCATATAAAGTAAGTTTTCAAATTGTATCACTTATTTTAAAACATCTTAAAATAGAAAGTGTATCCCTTATTTTGAAACGGATAAAGTATTTATAATCTTATAATTTTATGCTAACTTGATAATTTAATACCAAAAAAATTAGAAAAACTATTTTTTTTATAAATCTTGTATTAATCCCATTTTCATATATTTGTCCAGGGCCTTCAGAATTTCAGAAACACCCCTATTTAATTGACTTATAAAATATTATGTTAAGTGTCTTTAGAACATCAAAAAATGTTTTTATATTAAGCAATACATTACACTAAATGAGTGCCAAGAGATGCAATATGGGATTATTTGGTCAAATAAAGTCTCACATACATTCTCATAAGAGTATATTTAAATTCACTGTGTATTTGACTCTTGAAATAAAAAGAGAGAAAAAGGGACATCTAAACAGCCAAACTCTTTGAAGCAATCTCATAAACATTCTCAGAGAGTCCATTGGCTGACACAATCATCTCCAACTCTGCCTGTTTTCGATAACAAATTTTTTATTTATTATAAGAAATTAATTAAAAAAATGACAAAAATGTATCTCAAGATTCGTTCATTACCTTGGCAAGATTTTGTCGGGTTTCATCATAACGTTTCCACCTAGAAAAGGCTGAAACCATCCGAGACGCCACCTGGCAATCAACAAAAGGGCAACACGGTCATTCAACCATCCGAGATTCTGATTTTGGTGTGGCCGAAAAATAAAAAAGAGAAATAGACAAGGGGTAATTAAGTCATTTGCACCTGAGGGTTAAGTTTGTCAAGCTGCACAACAATTTCTCCCAAGAACTTGTAGCCCGAACCATCTTTTGCATGGAAATTAACCGGTGAAGCACAAAATCCTCCAATCAGCGAGTACACCTTTATAAAAAACAACATATTAGATATGATTAAAACAGTATATTAATAAAATAATAATAATAATATAATTCCTTTTTTTTAATAAAAACAACTTAGGACGTTATAAGCATAAACGAGCCAAAGATATTACCCATTTGACCCGTTATCAAACAAATACAACATGATATGACCCGTTTTCATAGATATAATAGAACAAAGAAACATAAACGAGCCAAAGATTCTAACCTTGTTGGGATTTTTCAGGTCAAATGCTTGATGACTCAAAAGTTTCTGAACATTCTCAACATTCCCAGGAATATCAGATGAGGATTGAAGTGCAAACCACTTGTTAACCACCTAAAAATAAAGACAAAACACATATAAAACAAAATCTCTGCTTTTTACTTTTAATATTCCAATAAAATAAATAAATAAAAATTACCAGGTAGTCATCCTGCCATTGGTTATAAAAATCAGCTAAAGCCTCATCACGGGCTTGACCCGGTTTTTGAGCAATGGCTGCAAGAGCCGAGAATTGATCCGTCATATTTGTTGCGGTTTTGTATTCATTCAACACAAGATCCGTAATTTCTTCATCTTCAAGGGACGCAAGATAACCTATTTTTCAAAAAAGTCAAAATTAACAAAAGTCAACATAAATAAATTCCAAATAATAATAAACAAGTAAAAAAACACAATTAAATACCGAGAGCAGTGTTCTTTAGAGCACGTCTTGCCATATTAATGTGGTTAAACTCGTATTTTTCCGAGCTCCTATTTTCTTTTACCTGCCAAGCATATGCAAATATTAACTTGATTCATAAATAATTAAAAGAATTATTTGTTTATCTAAACATTAAAAAAATGACAAAAAAGCGTACCAGGTTTATAAATTCTTGTTTCAATTCGGTTGCTAACTGTTTTCTGATAAATTTACGAACCGCATGAACCGCATCAGGGTCTGCTACTTCCATCATGTCCATAATCTCACCTTCACCAGGAAGAGTTATTGCTTTTGCAATAAATTCCTACATTAAAAATAAATAAATTTAAATACAAAATATAAATACAATAAATGATCTAATAAATAAATAAATAAATACCTTGTCGAGGGTTGAATCCAAAAGAATGCATTTAATACCATGCACAAACTGCGGGTCGAGAACCAACGCGTTATCTTTTTGGAAATTAACAACTTGACTAAGCATCAATTTTCTCGCCAATATTTGTCCGGCTTCCCAACTGCAATAAAATTGTTCTTTAAATAAATAAATATTATTTTTTCTTCTATATATTTTTGTATATAAAAGAAGGATTTTAGGGTTACCGATTAAATTCATCTGAATCATGAGCAAGTAAGAAAAACAAATCACTCTCTGTGAGATCAGAGTGTAGACGAATAGGAGCACTGTAACCCCGTAACAGAGATGGAATCGGTTTCTCGGTTACATCAGTGAACACAAATTCTTCTTCATCCTAATAAAACAAAACAATCATTGACTTTGACTTTGTGAGATCAGATATTAAAATTAGAAGGAAAAAAAAAACTTACTTTTGTAACTCTAAGTACGGTAGTGTAAACGGGCTGACCGCCACATGTAACAGACTCTAATTTCCCATCATGATAAATAGAGGATAATGGCATATCTTTGCCACTTGAATCAAGCAGCCCGGTTGACACAGGAATAAACATCGGTTCTTTTACGGGCTGACCTGGCGTCGGTGGCACCGTTTGACTGAAAAAAAGTCAAACATTTGACCCGTCATTATAAAAATCTGAAATTTCTGCATGTTTAGGGAAAAAACGTACCTGAACTTTAAAGAAAAGGTACGCGCTTCGGGATTGTATGAAGAAGTAACCTTCACAATAGGAGTTCCAGCTTGTGAATACCTGAAAAATTAGTTTCAGATAATTAGTTTTATAACATTATAATATTGATTATAAATTTTATTAATTACCATAATAAGAAATTAGCAAAATCTGCATCATTAGCATCTCGCATAGCAGCAAAGAAGTCTTCACAAGTTACTGCTTGCCCATCATGCCTTTCGAAGTACAAATCCGTACCGTAAAATATTAATTATAAAATTTTATTCATTTACCATAAATTAAAATAATCGCATAATAAATTCAACCATTTATGGTTTAATAATCTTGTGTTACCTTCCGGAAGCCTTCACTTCCTAATAATGTTTTGTACATGCGCACAACTTCAGCTCCCTTTTCATACACCTGTAACCATTATTTATTATTAAAAAAATAAGTAAATAATCATTTGGATCATCTTTTTCATGCCAAAATGAAGGAAGAAATACACCAAAATCAGATGCATACCGTTACTGTATAAAAATTGTCCATCTGGAAGAAACAACGAAAACAATTGACAGTTAGAAAATATTATAAAACAATAAATAAATAACAACAAAAATGAGTTTTGAACCTTAATGTAAGAGTGAGGCCGAACAGGGTGAGCCATGGGACCCGCATCCTGAAAAAGACAACAAATACATATTACAAAACCATTACATACCAGAAATCAATATATTAATTTGTAAAATGCTCTAATGATAAAAGAAACACGATATTATATTATTAGAAAATGACCTGTGAAAATTGGTATATACGAAGCTTGGACACGTCACCGATCCGCTTGACTGTACGGCTTCCCAAATCAGATGAAAATTCCTGCAACACGTGTTAGCCGATTAAAAAATTATAAATGGTGGTAATTTAATAATAATAATTATTTAACAAATGGCCTTACTTGATCACGAAAAACGGTAAGACCTTCTTTCAAACTCAACTGGAACCAGTCCCGACATGTCACTCTATACACACACGAATACAATGTTTATATAATTTTTTTAAAATCAGAATAAAATTTTATTTTTATAAGATATGATCTATTAATGAATAGAAGGGAACCTGTTGCCAGTCCAGTTATGGAAGTACTGAAAAATAAAAAATAAAAAATTATGTTATGTTATAATTTAGAGTAAATTACACGAATGGTCCCTGTGGTTTACACAATGTTTTGGATTTGGTCCTTAAGTCTCAGTAATTACACCCGTGGTTTACACTTGGTATTGGTTTTGGTCCAAAATCCTAACAGACGTCATATTTGACTGTTATATTTTTTTCAAATGGCCAAAATACCCTTCACTTAAAAAAAATCCCACCAATCAAACCCCTTATACCGAAGTAATTGATTTTTTATCCTCTATTTGCAGGTTCTATAAATCACCACCGCACCCTTTTAAATCGATTCCGGCGACAACGACAGCCATCACCACCGCACCCTTCTTAATCAATTCCGGCGACCACAAACAGTGATCGAGATTGTTCTTAATCGATTTCGACTCTTCCATACGATGAATTAAATATTACTAACCTCCATTTTGTTTCAAGAACTTGTGATAGTTACCGTTGCATCCACGAATACTAACAAAATTGTTGATTCTCCCCAAATGGTTCGTATCAGATTGTGATTTAGGGTTAGTTGATTTGGGGGATTATAATTTAGGGTTAGTTGAGTTGATTTGGGGGATGACATTGTAGGAGTACATAGAAGAAGAGAAGAGAAGATAGAGTATAAGTTAAGGGGTATTTTAGGTACTTCAAAAAATTTAACAGCCATATTTGACGTCTGTTAGGATTTTGGACCAAAAGCAATACGAAGTGTAAACCACAGTGACCACGGGTGTAATTACTGAGACTTAGGGACCAAATCCAAAACATTGTGACCACAGGGACCATTCGTGTAATTTACTCTATAATTTAAAAAGAATATATATTATGAAATATTGAATTGATCAAGCATACATACCTCATGACCAATGACACCCAAAATTGCAGCATAATCGGCATCTGTAGCGGTTTCTGGTGATGCCAAAACCAGCTTTGAATTGAAGATCTATTCAAAAAAATAGAAATCAGAATTGTGATGCTAAAAAAATGATAGTTATTTATGTTGGTGTAATGCACATACATTCAAGCTCTTGTTTTCCATAGCTCCCCTGTTAATCACAAAAGAAACAGAAGTAAGTAATATACAAATGTAACTAAAAAATAATAAAACAATAAAAAAAGAAAGAAAATCAGTTGCCTACATGTTGAAATCTGGAACAGACACGATGTTAAAGATATCAAGATCATATTCACGACCAAAAACCTGCAAAAAGAGAAGTAAATACAAAGAAAAAGCAGGTGGTTGGATCTCTGAAGGTTCAAATAGGTAAAAAAAATATTTTTTTTACCAGTTTTGACCCATTACCAAGCCCATCTGACCCGCCCACTTAAGTAAAAAATATTAGCAAAAAATTAAAAAAAAAAAAAAAAACTAACATCTTCATCCCATTTCATGGCAGCTTTGAGAGAATACATTGCATGTTCGGTTTTTGGCAAATCATGTGAAGGAACCCAAATTCTTAGGGCAACTTTACGACCCGAACACGTTGTAAAAGTGTCATCTCGGCTTTCTAACTGTCCTGCAACTAATGCAAACAGATAACATGGTTTCTTGAACGGGTCCTCCCAAAGTGCAAAATGCTTGCCACCCTGTAATTCATTCAATATATTTTTCCAAATTATATTACAAGTCGAAAAATAAATAAAAGGTTGAAAGAATAAAATTAACCACCTCTAGGTCGCCTTGCTCAACTAGGTTTCCATTCGACAACAACACAGGGTACAGTGACTTATCTGCCTCAATACGACAGGTATATTTTGCCATAATATCAGGACGATCCTGAAACCAAATATAATAATAATTTAAAAAACTTATAAACCAAAAATAATAACTACAAAATAATTAATTCAATAATAACTTATTATAAAAACCTGATAAAATGTTATCTTTCGGAAACCTTCTGCTTCACATTGTGTGCAGAAATTACCAGATGACTTGTAAAGACCCTGCATTGAAACACAACTTTATCACATAAATAAATAAATAAATATATAAATAAATAAATTAAAGGGAACGCCTAATAATAGAAACGGTTATTTTACCTCTAATGAGGTGTTCTTTTGTGGTAAAATCTCAGTGACGGTTTCCAAAATAAAATTCCCGCTTGGAGGCGATGTGATAATAAGATGGCGTGAATCCAACTGAAAATCTCCCTCCTGAAAAAAGAATATTATAAATTATAATAATAATCGTCTTAAACAATAAGCCATTAATTTTACCCGAAATCAGAACAAATTTTTGGGCCCGAATTTGCATACCTTTAGTTGATTGCCATTAACTGAAACAGTAATCAGCTTCAGATCAACCCCATCCAGCGCCAATGGAGAAGCAGCACCTGCCAAAACAACAGCAAAACATAAAAATTAAGATAACAAACAACGTAACATAACTTAAACGTTATTTATAGTTGTTAAAAAGTTCGTTGTTTTAAAGTCGTAATGATCAGATAATCAGTTACTCGGTATTATTCTAAAAATGAAGACTTCAAAATGACCAAAATGGACATTCTTGTGATACACACACACACACACTGCAAAACATACCATCAACTCTAGGAACGACACTGATTTTTGCAGTCACAATTGTTTTTTCTTCCCCCAAGGAAAAAGAGAGATCCACCTGAAAGATATCATTGAATTAAAACTGCAAAAACACGAGTCTTAACTGAACAGTATGTATACGTACCTTATCGAAATAATAGTCGGGTAATTTATAATCTTTTAGAAAGATTTCTTTAGGGGCATCCATTTTCGATTCTTCAACTGATTTTGGCACAGATTCTGTTGCCACTGAACGAACTAATGTCCTTCTTGTTTGATTGTTTCCCTGAAGATAAAAAATTGTTATCCATTATTAAAAAATAAGTAAACGGGTTTATGGCACAAAATTGTTTTTAACAAAAATGTATAAAGACTAACCAGCAAAGAATTGTACGGAAATCTGCTTCTGTGTATAATCTGATAAATAAATTAATATGTCGGTCAAGTTAGTTAAAAATATACCGTATGAAAGATCGTTGGAACTCCTAAAAAGCCTTGTGGAATATAAATATATGTAGATATTTTTTACAATTTACAAACCTGCGAAGTATGATAATGTCTGTATTTAGAGAGAGTATTTGTGAATTTCACTGATGTAACACGGTATGTAGGTTGAAGCTGCAATGTTTCATTATTATTTCCAAATAAATAAATAAAAAACAAATCGAATAATCCAATTACATTTCTGCAAGAATACTGTTGTTAATTACTCGAAACCCATGTTAAAACAACCTTAACTTTTCGAAATAAGATTCATGGTAATGTAAACTGACACAATATTAACAAATTTCACGACTAGCACGTTGACAACATCTTGACATCCCTAGTTATAGTAATCAAGAACACAAACGAACATAAAGATTAAGAAATGGTAATCACATTAGCAGAGGAAATCAAACCCAAGAGACAAGTCCTCGGCAAGCTCGAACTTTTGGATGGAATAATCAATCGGGCCATCATCAACTAATCAAGATTTGAATAAATTCCCATAAAGGGTATAAATAATATTCAAATAAGAAAAAACCCAGAAAAATCACACCTTTTTAGTAAAACCCTAAATCATAAAAATCGAGATCTATCAGTTGAGTGTTTCTTATACGGCTTGTATACAAGATAGGGTTAATTTGAAATTATGGTCAAGAAAAATCAAATTAAAAACACATAAATCCAAAAAGTTACCCTTGTGTTGATCTCAGTGATGGAGTGGGGAAACAGATAGCCTTCAAAAAAACCTAAAGGTAAAAAGGAAGGGGTATTTATATAAAGAGTTGATGGTGATAGCGTATAGATGGATATGGCCAGCGCGATGGATTCCGATTAGTATTAACAAATGGTTGACCACTTCTTTATTACAAACTATAAAAGATTTAAAGCTACATTATTATACTTAAAAAAAAAAAAAACTAACTGATGTAATGTAATGTAGATCAACCGGTCATTAAATGAAAACCTCTTCACTAAGATAGTAAGATCTCGAGTTCAAGTTTTGCTGAAAGTTTTTCCTTACGTCAATAGGTGGTGAGGTTTATTCCTATAGGTGGAGGGTTCAAGGAAAGACATAATGCCCCTTGTTAATATTACTATCTAGACTCGAACTACTAACTTACTAACTGGCTGTTCAAAAAAAATTTAAAAATAGTTCATTTAGTATTTTTATTCACTCACGTTATTTATTTCTAACTTTTATATATCAATATAAAATTATATTTTTTTAATTCGTAAGAGTTATAAAAGAAGCAAATAATGTAAAAAAAAATTGCGATCAAACTAATGAGTAATGTACTATGTTGACCATTTTTTTCAAGTTCAATGCATCATGTTACATCTTTAATAATTTAATATAATACCAAATTCAGCCAATTAAGTTTAGGATATTAAAATGTATTTTGACCTAAACATTACAAAATAATAAGTACCAAATTTTATTTTGAGTCAAAGAAAAAGAATAGTTTTTTAATGGCACCTAATACACTTTAATTTGCTCATAACGGAACTTGAACTCATGAGCTATTATAGATCATGAACAACACCTTACATCATTATCACTAATTAAACAAATATATTGTCCCATGTAAGTAAATATGAAAAGAAAATGGTTGAATGATATTTGATGTTTTTTACTTTTGTACGTTATCCAATTGTGGTCTCTCTGTTTTTATATAGAACATATGTTGTTACTTAATAATCTTATGTTTTAGACTATATTATTATAGTTCGTATATTTTAGTTCTTAAACATAGTACAAGCTCTAATGCCTCTAATTGTATAAACTTAATGAAAAACTGGTTGTACATTAGTTGCATAATTATGTTATGTCATGTGCTTCCAGCTTTCTCGCATTTATATAAGGATCCGTAAAATTTACATATAAAGATCGGAATTTTAGACATTTTACACTTTTAGTGACATTAGTATAGAAACATTTAATGAGGTCCATTATTTTAATAAAATTCTAAGAACAACTCTTGGATCAATCAACCCTCAAATTTTCATCAACACCAACATCACATGTGATTCAACACATCAACACCACCACCCATGTGTATTTAATTACATGTGATTACACACCGCCAACCACCACCACCCTAATGTGTACTAAATCACATGTGATACAACACCGCTGACCACTGTCACCACCACAACCAACCTATGTCGGCCACCATCAACCCGTCGCCACCATCCACTGCTTTCAATCACATGTGATTGCGTATTCAATCACATGTGATTGCAACGGCAGGCGATGGTCAACGGTGGGTGATAGTGGTTGTATATTGAATCACATGTGATTTGATGACAGTAATGGTTTCTGATCCAATAGCTAAGATTTATCTCGAGACTTCATAAAAATCAAAGACTTCCTTGAATACAACTCTACGTTAGTATGTTTTGTAAGAGAAAATATAATTCCTATTAAAACAAAAGATTTATTAGTCATTTAAAAGAAAAAACAAACAAAAAACTTACAGAAACTTTTAAAATTGAAATTTAACATAATACCCTTTTAGATAATATAACTCCATAACATTTAACCATCTTGTATCTTTTTATATCATCTTACAGTTTTTATCTCTAGCTCTAGCTACTTCGCAAAACATAATTATACAAATAGCTCATAACAATATAAACAACAAATCCAATAATATAAACAACAAATCCAATAGTTTAAAAAATCAAATCACTTGTAAACAGTTACACCGACCTTTAATCCTTCTAATCAACAATACAACTAGAGCCACAAACGAGCCTGAGATTCACCAAAACACAGCAAAAAATTGTACAAAAAAGTCAACCAAATCACAAGACACGAGTCAAACCTTGAGGAGAGTCTCAAGTGCTTCAAAGAACAACGGGCCCATTTCCGGGCTTGGAGACTTAATGGCACATTTGAGGCCTGCAACACCGATGACAGCTGTCAGTTCAATCAAGAACGGGATTCCTTTCGGGATTTTGGCTGATAGATACAAAACCTCTTGATTCCCGTTTTTCCGTTTAGCAATAAAAAACATGTTTGAAGAACCTAATTGCTCTATGGTTGCATCCACATTGTATATCACAATGCCTGAAATGTCCTTTGACACCTCGTTTGAATCGGGTAATGATTTCCATGTCTGCAATAATATTAATTACCACCAAATTAACAATTAGCACCAAATCAACCATGGTTAAGTTGTAATAATGTTACCTCAAGGAAAGTAGCGCGTTCCATTCTTCCATCTTCGGTAAACAAGGCGGTTAATGATAATTTATCATTAAAGTACCACACGGGCTGTTGATTGTTCTTAACTGCAATTTGCAAAAGTGAGTTTGGTGGGCCCGATGATGTGTTTTGGAACAGAACCATGGGAAGAAGTGTTCTTGCTGATGTTCCTGGTTGGATTTGTGGGACCTGATTCAAATTACAAAATAACGTTACTTAAAATTTAAAAATTAACAAGAAGATGTTGCAGTTGAATATTATTACCTGTAGGGGTCCACCAGCTGCAAGACCAAATGTGTTCTTGTTGAACTGAATCATGAATCCGTCTAGTGGGATATTTGTGTTGTTCTCGAATGATAAACTGTAGAATATTTGACCGTCTTTTCGTACCAGCTGCCCGCTGATTTCTAGGCCTTGACCGGTTGCTGCTGGTAGTAAAACGGGCAGGGGTGGCCTGTGATGATAGCAAAAGTATTGGTGAGTTTGTGCATGTAAAAGTTCTACAAGTATTTAGTTGGGTGATGGGTGGTTTGAGTGGGTCGACTAATGGGTCAAAAAAGATTAGAACAGGTTGAAATGGGTTGGGCGAGGTTGACCCAATACGCTTTCTTAATATTGTAAGTTTTTAATCATTTTCATGAATAATTAGCGTGTTTTGTTGGATCTTATCGGCCAGATTTGCAATTTAGAAAATATATAAAATAATTAGATCTTTTACGAATCTTCATAAAAATTGCAACAACAAATAAAACCACAACATATTCCCAGAAAAAGAAAAATATAAACAAAAAAAAACTCGTAAATCGCAAAAGACTTGTATTTTTTTATTTTTTTTTTGCCAAGTGTCACTGAAAAGTCTTTCTTTTTGCCTCTTTTGATGTTTGAGAATTTTTGAAAAATCATAATATTTTTTTTGCCAAGATGTATTGATTCCCTCTTTAAACTCGAAATTATTGGATCATTTTGAGATAGACCCACAGAAAAAAGGTCATTTTAGTGATCATCCTTTACAAAAACTATAGTGATTCACTAATAATCGAATTATCTAAACAGTTAGGCAAGCTTAATCAACAACATTTTATGCAAGTCCAGAATACTTACCTTGCAGCGGTATCCAGGTGATCAACCGCCACCAGAGCATTATCATCACTGCCATCAAGACCCATAAGATCAAGTAAATCAGGTACAGGAGCATTAACAACAGTAACTGCAGTTGAAGAAGAAGAAGATGGTGGTGAAGCTGAAGCACCATTATCAGTAACCAATGTGGATGATGTTTCAGAATAACCTCCTTCAATTCCATCATTAAATTCTTCTTCAGTTGTTTGAACCGTTTTCACACGTGTTATGAATGTTTCAGGTGGTTTGTGGTACACAGAAGATACAGTTGCAATGTTTGCTAAAAGCTCGTCTAAAAGAGATGAATCGTATTGATTTGAATCATCAGCAATTACCGGTTTTTCAGCTAAAACCACATCTTTAGCAGCCTGATATATACAAAATGTCATTTCTTATTCATATTTTAAAAAATAAAAAATAAAAATGAATAAGAACCTCAGGATCAGTTGAAAGAAGACGCCAATATATGTAAGCACGATCCCGAAGATCTGGATTGTCGGTTTCCACAGTGGCGTTATTCAAAACAACCTACAAAAGAAGTTGTTTTCATATTATTATTAATTACTGATTGCATTAATTATATTGTTTCAATAATTACCTGAATCATCTGTTGTGGTCCTTCAGTCGGTTTTTTAAGAAAAAGTTTAACTGTCGCTGTCAATAACTGCAATTGAACTTGTGCAGGTTCTTCAGGGAAAGTTTCCAGAAAACTTTCAAGAAGTTCATCAGCATTATCGATTCTTTCAGCATATTCACCAATTATCCAAATCATTGACGCCTTTAAAAAAAAACAATTATTAATATTAAATATTATTTACTAACAATTCTACAAACTCTAAAAATTCCAAATTACCTTAGCCTCTGGTTCATCCAAAGTGTCCAAACTCTCGCAAAGTGTTGCAATAATAGATTCATAACTGAAGTAAAAAATTTAATTAAAAAACAAAATACATCTTAATTTATCTTAATAGAGTAAGAAAAACTTACGTGTTGGGGTATCTTCTAAAAATATCTTTAATGACAATTATGGCTTCTTGAACAACATAATTAACTTTAATCTTAATGAGCTCAAGAAGAACACTAATGCAACGTTCAGCTGCTCTTTCTAACTTGATAGCACAACGCCCAATTGCACGAACAGCTTTTCTCACAAAATCTACATCTACTTCTGTAGCATATTCTTTAAACTCCAACAACACCTGAGGGTGGGTACACAGTAATATCATGAGACTCACTACATCTGATAATTTCTCCATTTATGTAATTGGGTATTTTACTATTTTATTCACCTGGTCAATGTTTCTATCTGAAGCAAGCTTTATCATGATCTCTAGTTTCTCCATTTTTACATATATTGGATCGTTGTACTTGCAAAAAAACACCTGAAAGTAGGTTGACCATTGACTTTAATGTTATATTAAATTAAAAAATAAAATAAAAAAATTATACCTTAATTTCATGAGCAAGAATTGTGGGACGCCTTTGTACAATAAGGTTTATGTTCCTTAATGCAACATATTGAATTTCAGGTTCTGCAGAAAGTAATGTTACAAGTGGTGGAGCCATTTTCTTGCAGAGATTTCGAATCACATCAGGACTTGTGATGAGTTCCATTTGTTGAAGAATCATCTTTTTTAAGGGAATAAAAGATTAAAAAGAATTAATAAAAAATAAATTAGAAATTATAAAATAATACCTTAACAGCTGAAAGAACTACAGCAGAATTTGCATGTTGTAGTCTTGGAGTGACTCTTTCTACTATATTCTCAGCTTCACGAGCATCAGCTGCTTTGTACTTAGAAAGAGCATCTAATATGAAAACTTGACCCCACCTTAACATTTAATTTAACAACACAAAATAAGAAAAAATAATATTAAAATTATTATGAAAAAACTAAAGAATCATACTTACTCAGTGCATTCATTTAGGGCTGTAAGAAGCTTTGTAAGAGTATTACTGGTGATCTCAAAAACGGATTTACTGCTGTTTTCTTGAATTTCTGCAAGGGCTGCAACAGCATTTGCTACAACCATAGGGTTATTATCGGAAATTAAATCCTTTAAAGCATCAAGAAACCCTCTATCTTCAACTAGCTCAGCATTAATGTCATAAAGTTTAGCAACACATATAGCTGCTGTCTTTCTAACATAAGGATCATCATCCTGATTAAAAAAAAGTAAAATTATAGTAATTTTGTAGATAAAAAATTAAATCTTCTTAAAATGTTACCTTGAGACACCTCTCGAGTGGATCACAAAGATATTCTGTAATTTTATCAACTCGAATGCATCCCATTGTTCGAACAGCTAAAGCACGTATTAAAGGATTTGGATCTTGTGTATCCTGCAATATAATTGAATATAATTTACTTAACATGGTATGATTATACAGGATACGTAGTATGTCTATAAGGTTTGTTATAGCATTTTCCAAAGATAGAACTTAAAAGTATAAGATGCAAACATTAAGTAAATATAAAAAACAGAGTTTTTTCCTACTTCTTGCCTTGACAAATGTATTGACTGCAAGTATGGCAAGATCAGGTTGACTTTTAGCATAATTGATGAGATACAAGTAAACAAGCTTTTTTAACTCCAAAGTTTCTGTCTGCATACAGTTCAGGACATCTGTGAATAGTGATGAAACATCCTTCCCAACTGTCATAGCAGCAATCACCTTTTTAACAGCATCTTTTCTTTTATCCTGCATGGTATAAAAAGGAACATATAGTGAATGAACTAATAAATGGTACCTAAACTAAGTCATGTTTTATGGTTATGCATCACATTACATACAAGTTTCAAACTTCTAAACAGTTGCAGTAATCACTGATATGCAAATGCATAGAAATAACTTCGTGTAGAGAACTGAAATGGTGTTAATTATAGCTGAATTTAGCTTACTGCTCCATGTAGTGCATACAATCAAGCTATTTGTATGTATAAAGATGTTTCACACAACGAATCAAAAAAAGGTCCAATAAACATCTTGAAAACGACAGTTGATTAATGGCATATCACGGTTATAGATCTGATAATACATCTGGTATAATGACGAAACTTATAAGTGGATCGAAACACATAAGTGATTTTATAAGAAATTTAGCTATACTATCATCGAATCAGTGTGCACATCAATAGATACAGTTTATATAAGAATAGGGAAATACAGATAGAATACCTTGTACTGAGAATTGAGTTCTTCCTTAAGCTCGGGGATTTCTCCCTTTTTAGTTGTGGAGAAGTACTTCGAATCGTGTCCGCTCATATTTGTCGGTGATCGGAGTCAACGACGGTGAATCGACGGAGCCAAAGATGGATTGCGGTGGTGGAATTTGACGGAGTTGGAATGGAGATGCGTGGAAATGGAGATTTGATGGAAACCGGAACTCTGAAAAGTCCAGATGGTAAAACGAGTTAAAAGTTTAAAACGACCCGAGTGGGTCTTAAATTTTTAAAATATAATTTATATGTTAAGTTAATTATTTATTGATTGATATTTTATTACATCGAATTTATTCAAGAAAATAATAATATATTATACTAACTTTTTAACTTAACAATCAAAATTAATAATTATTATACCATTACAAATGATAATAACAATAATGAAATAAAACTAATTTTGAAAAATTTAAGAATTAAATTTGTAAATAGTAAAGTGTGAGGTTTTTATCTATGCGTACTCTCACAAACTTATTCTAAAAGTAGGATGATTTTACAGGAAAAAAATAAAAACTTGTTCGAATTATCAAATGACCTTATTAATAATTAATCTTGCACAAATATAAAGATATAGTTGTATGAATACCAATTTTTCTTTAATTCCCTCCAATTCAAATACCTAAACATTATTTTTTTCCTTTTCCAATATTTTTTCTTTTTACAAGTAGAGTTGGTGCTTTCCAGCTTCCACAGACTTCAATATCGTGGCTCAAGAATTGAGCTTTTGGGCCCCGGAGCTACAATAAAAGATATGGGCTTTAATCCATTAATATATGTAAAAGGCCCAAAAAGAACAGTCTTGCACTTTTGCACGGGCAAACCTCAATACGGATAAGTGGATAACATGTTAAAGAGTAACAACACATTAAAACAAACTTATACGAATGAAATAACTCGGTCGAAAAACATCAAATGTGTAACTTGATATGCATAACTGCATAAGTACGTATATATTATTTGTATGAATAAAACTTTATTTTTTTTTTAACATATATTAGGGTTATTTGATACTTGTTAATTAAGTTATTTTGACCGAATGAAAGATTTGATTTAAATATGAGTTTTGATTGAATACGCATCTGAAATCATATTGTTTGATTATGTCTCTGATTATGTTGAAAAAAATTGTTTTTGTTTGTAAAGGTAAGAAGAAAATTTATGTGACTAAACCTATGTTTTGAAATGAATGAAACAAAGTATACATAAAAAAGTTGGAAGGGACCATTTATCACTATCTTTTGCCTTGGTCAACCTCCCACCAACTCCAATAAACTTCAAAGAGAAAGACAAACGAAGTTTGTGTTTGTTAATGGCTACTTTCTATCTTTTACAAAGATTCGGGAAATTGGAGTTGAGATCTTGGATATGTTGGGTTTTTTATGTCGTTCAGTAGATAGTTCAATAACATCAAAACATGGTGAATTTTAATATATATATGTAATAATAAGGGAAGAGTTTTTTTGACTAAAAACTTGAACTGGAGCCGGAAGGTTGGATACGGTCATACGGACTGGTTCATGGTTTTCAGGTCGGTTCTCAGTTCTCCTTTTTGGTTTCCGATTTTTTGTTTTCCGTACTAGAATCGGAATTTGACAATTTCAAGTCTAACGAATCTTTTCAAAACCACGGTAGTCAAGATGTAGTTTATGTTGATGGTGAAGTTTTCGGTTCTAATAACCAGTTATAAACTCGAAATAACCGGACCAGATTGAAACCACTATTTCAGCGCGGTTCTCAGTTCTTGTTTTTATTTAATTTTAGTTTTTCAGTTTCGATCAAGTTCTGAAATCAAATACATCCCTGGTTATAATGGATGGGTTGTTGTGTCACAAAAAATGCTGAGTTGAACATGTATATCTTATTTTTGTACTTACAAATTTCAAAATCGTATTAACTAATGCTCATTCAATTATGCATATTTATATTTAAACTTTTTTATGGCAAACTATTACACACATTCTAAAATGAAAAGCATAATCTGTATTACAATTAGGAAAAAGAAAACATTTAAATAAATCAATCATTGAAGTAGCCTTAAAAACGAATTTTTCTTTTTCAATATTGTGTTGGTCAAAAGTGCATGTTTGGAATCATTGTAAGTTGGGGGTGCTAATATGATAGATTAAAATATGGATTCTTTTCGCAATCTTCCGACTTCCATAACCAATAATTCGTCACTAGAAAAAAGCGTATATTTGTAAAATAATTTTGCTGTTTAAAACTTTTTTTCTCTATTTATTATTTTAATAGTTGAGGTTATAGGACACGAATAAATTAAGTTTAATTCGTGCATTAAGATTTTAGGATATTGATTCATAATTAATATAGATGTCTAAATGGCAAAAATGTCAAACAATATATCTTCTTCCCTTCCCTGGTGTTCTTTTTGTGTTTCTTAAGCATACTTTTAAGTATTAAAGAATGAATATAACTATACCGTAATGACAATGTATGTAATAAAATTTTATAGAATGTTAATGTCGTCTAATTAAGTTTACATGAACCATCAGTAGATACCCAGTTTTAACTCCTTCATAGTATGCATGTATCAAACAATTTTCGGGTTGCTCGTGTTATTCGTGTAGTACAATTATATTCCATTTCTTAAGTTTTTTTATTCAAATATGAGAATATTTAGAAATAAAAGCAAAATTGGAAAACATGATATGGATGAGATTCGGAGTACTAGGTGGTATTCTAGGTGTCAATTTGGCTAACATTTTGTCCAAGAATTTTTTATTTATATTACGAAAATTCGAAAGTTAATAAAGTTGTTAATATAACATTTTAACAATAGTTAAAATGGTATGAGTCATAAGTAATTTTATAATGACTGTGAATATAGTCATACACTCATATATATACTTATTCAATATAAGCTTAATTCTACTTTTTTTATTGCAAAATAATTTGTCTATCAGAAAAATGTATATTTAAGACTTTGCGTAATGGATAATATATAATTTTCGTGTGTCCCCATGGCGACACATCTCCTCCCTTACGAGCACCCTTCACGAACGTGTTTCCTTCCTGCGCATTTGCGTGGTTTAATTGGTCGCCCAGTAGGGCGAATGTTTGGGAAGTTGGGTTTAGTCACCATTACAAGCATTTAATAATATGTTTAGTTAAACTAATGTGATGTACAGTGAGGTGATAATGGTTTACCAGGCTGATACAGATCTAGAAGCTTCCTATCAAGTCTATCTTCAACCATCCAACCTATTTAGAGTTTATCTTTTATTTAGCCTTATCTATTAGTTTTCCTTATTATAGTTTAATTAGTATTTATCTTTATTAGCTTATACTCCATCCGTCCCACAAAGAAGTTTACATTTCTCTTGGGCACAAAGATTTAGGTGATAATTAGTGGTGAAGTCTTTTGTAATATTTTTGATTAAAATATAAGGTTATTTGGAAAGAGAAAGTGCTTTTAGGAGAAAGTTAGTGGTAAAGTATATGAAAATAATAATATTTTATTAAATGGTCCCTCATATTTGAGAAATGTAAACTTTTTTGTGGGACAAATTTTATAGGGAAATGTAAACTTTTTTGTGGGACTGAGGGAGTATATAGGATAATAATGTATGGTTGGATGTCATGTTTTGAATAATGCAAGTTTTCTTGTTCGTGAACACATTTGTTCATTGTGATTTGGTTGGCCGAACACCCCTCAAACTAGGGTTTAGCTTCCATATAATACATCTGAATCTCAGGCTTGGCCACAATTACTAGCGCTATAAGATCGATGTGGACAAAAATATTACAAATCTAATATATGTGTAGTTAATGTAGCTTTTAATTAGTCAGTGACAAAAAAATTCTTTATTGGTGTACTTAGGTTAGGTTAGGTGTAGAATGAAAAAGTGATATATTTTGGAAGTTAACAACTATTTTGAAACAAATTAGAATAATAAGATAGGACAATAATTTTAAATCGTAATTACATGTTTAATTGGTCTACATTTAGTGCTTCTTTCTTAATACAGGGTCAAAACCTTGATTATATCAAAGTGCAATAGGCATCCTAATAATAAAAATGTTGACTAACCATCCCCAACATTACATGGTTGCATTAGCCACCATGAGAGAATATAAGCTTAATTATATGCACTAAACAATCATAATCACCAAGTATTTTAAAAAGGCTAGACGCACAATCACCTGATTAAAGTTTGATTAAGCACTTTCCTATGATCTAGGCTATGAATGCCTTTGACTCATGCATTTTGTGGGCTTTAGAAAAACAACTTTCAAATTTGTGCAACTTTTTTCTTATTATTAAAATTCTCTGCCTTATTTGGATTGGGGGTCAAAATGGTCCATTCATGCGTGGGCTATATAAGAGAAATGATATTTCTTTTAATTTTTTCTTCTTACTCATAGTCATACTCACTTCTAAACTTAAAATGTATGATCTACAAATTCTCTTTCATCATATCATTCTTTAATTTTGACACTTGTTATGATCAAATTGGTAGGCACATGAGTTGACACAAATAGTAGGACTTAATATCATTTCTCGGTATATATTCCTCCATGTTTAAAATTGTTTCCTCTTAATTGAGAGACATATCTTTTCAAGATGCCCTAATTTAGATTATTAAGGGATATTAGCCCTTTGTTAAGGGATAATTAGCTTGTTAGCATGACACCATGAACAATAAATGATAATTTGAGCGGTTATTTAATTTATAGATTCTGTAAACAAAAATTATAAGTGATGCCTTTAAAAAAATTAGCACATGCACAAAAAACTGAACTTTGATTAATTGACGTGTAATTCTTAAAATACAAGGGTTGATTATTAATTGATATACAAACTTATGATTCATATCTTAATATTTTATTGACATCTTTAATGTTGTAACTATTATTTTCCTTATTTTAATAACTCGCCTATGTGTATTTTAAAGTGTGTTGCTAAAAGACAGTCACTTTCATAAGTCGCCTAGTGAGTAGTGACCACCAAGCCACCGTGGATTAGTAAGCATACGAAACTTTGACCCCACATAACAAGTTAAACACGTACTTAAACAAATAAATCACTTACTTCTATTATGATATTAAATGTAAGCTAAAGTTAATTTGTTTGGAAGCTTCTTTTTGTGTTATTCAATTTAATGTTTTTGTTAGCTATTTTAAAGAGCAATTGTGCATTACTAATGAAATGATGGAGGAAACTTCGTGATGGAAGAATGTAATTTATGCAATTCACACCATAAAAGACAAATCAATTCATGTTATGTCAAAAAAACAATGGCAAGTGTTTGGAACAACATCTCCAAACCACAGGGAGATCTCCATCAATTTTACCTTAACTATTTCAATTTATTTTCTACCATTGTAGGTTCTGGTGCCAAGACATTTAAATTATGCAAAATTGTTGAAAGAATCACATCTTCCATGGGCTGGAAAAGTACCATTTACGACCCACCCTAGGTAAGATCGCAACTGCTACATGTCTCAAAGATCATAATGTCACCTGTAAAATCTGTGGTGTTGATGATGAATATGTGGATCATGCTCTAGTCACCTGCATCTGTGATATAGAAATACAAAAAATGAATCTTTGGTTGGTGTGGGACCCGGTAACATCTTTATTTTATTTTGCAGCTTCATAGGGGAATTGCTTCAAAAAAAGGATGATTTTTATTGCACTTTTACATTGTATGATAGGTGCACATGAAAGACAAGATTTTAATGGGCTTTTCCGATCACTTACAATGATTACGTATCAACGTCATTCACCTGGATAAAACACAGGGATAATTTTCCTATGTATTTAGACAAATTCGTGTTAGTGGTTCATTGTCCTCATTTTAATCCCCCCCCTCTCCCTGCTTTAGTTACTTGCTAAGAATGGGGCCTTTTTCGTCCAAGAAAAAAAAAATCTATTTGAAAGGGATGAATATTTGTCAAATTTATGTTCATTTAATACTAATAAACCAATCAAAAATTATTTGGTAACTAAAATTCCTTATCTATATATACTTAAAAATTAAGTTCCATGTCCAATGTTGCTTTTATTGATGATGCATTTATTATTGATGAGGGTTCTTACAATGTTGTTTTTTTCACTTACGAGCAGTTTAATTACATCCTTTGGCTACCAAAATAAAGTTTGGGTAGTTACATTCGAGCAACTTAAATACAGCCTTTCGGTATCAAAAAAATAAATAAATTGGGCAATTACATCTCCAGCCGTTTCAAACACAATTTGTATTTATAATGTACTAATTGAGCATCCTTAATTACAACTCTTTGAGTAACAAGCAACATTTAACCCATTCTAGCCATGTTAGGTTAGGTTAAATTCAATTTAATCTTCATCTTTTCACAATTCTTCAAAAAAAAAAAAATCACAATCCATTTCATCATGGCTTGGATGACGGGATTTCTCACGGCAATTGCCTTCTTGGCAATCGGAGTAATATTTTCGCCGGAAACTTTCGGATCAAAATAAGCAAAGATTACAACCTTCATCGACCTTGCACTCCTTTTATGCTTCTCCACCGCTTGGGGTGCAACGCTTTGGGTCTCCTTCATCAAGTAACGCTCTCAATTTTTACTCGGTCTAATTATTATACTACTTAATTGACTTCATCATGCGCGTTTTTTAAATCTAACCCGAGTTTGTGTCATAGCATGGATTCAATTAATTTGAATAGCGAAATTAATGAACTATATAACCATTTTTGAATAGGAATTTACGACATCAGTTTGGAAAGCAAGATTTCAGGCGTACTTTATGCTGGTTGGAATATGTTGTGCGGTGGCCGTTGGGTGTTTTAGATATGCACATCCATGGAAGTCTTCATCAAATTCTGAGAAGTATCAGCTAGGGTTTTTAGTCTCTGCTTTCGTCTTCAATCTTACCAATCTATTTGTGTTTACTCCCATGACCATTGAGGTATTGAATCTCATCTTCATGATTAAGTTCACTAGTTACTTTCTTTACTTTTTGCTATTATTTGGTGACTACTTACGAGTCCTCAAGTTGAAAGTGTACTGTGATTGAATGTCTTTGTTTCTTTAGTTCATCAATAGTTAAAATGCAAGTGTGGTTGGACTTATTTTCTGTTTAAAATAATAATTGCACGCACACACTCTTGAAACATAACGGATTTCCTATCATAGTAGATTTAAGAGTAAATTACGGTTTTTGTCCCTGTGGTTTGCCCGTTTCAGCGTTTTTGTCCCTGTGGTTTTTTTTTCTGTTTTTTTATCCCTGAGGTATGCAAATTTCCGTTTTTTTGTCCTTCCGTCCACTTTCCGTTTGATTTTAGCCGTTAACTTACATCATGTGCCAAGCACATGAGGGTATCTCTGTCTTTTTAATAAAAACAATTGTACCATGTGCTTTAAAGTTTGTACATTCATTTTTACTTTTAATTTAAAAAAAAAACATCACAGTGTTCATATCATCTTCAAACATTCATCACCTTCATCTTTTCCATTCTTTGAAGAACACCCACAGATTGGAGTAATATTTTGGGAGGTTGGTCGGAATTCAGTGGGGAAGAGGATGAGCGTGGCCGATCATCCCCCAGATAAGCCACCTGATCGGAATCGGAGATCTGCGAGACTGGCAGGTTCGTCGTCGGAGCTGCAGGGCGGTGATTCACCGGATTCCGGCCGAACTGGTGGTCGTGGTAGGGCGGAAAAGACTCGGGATGATGAGATCTACAAAACCCCCAAGTCGATTCCGAGTTCCAGTCAAGTTTCTAAGGGTGATTCTGAACGGGATAGGGTTCCGGCGCCGCAGGTTGTTGTTTCGCCGGATTCTGGTGACGGTGTGGGTGATACGAGTATGGAGGGTGATCGTCTTGGTGACGGGAGTATGTCTCCCAAACCAATTTCAGTTTCTACTCGAGTTTTGGAGATTGAAGCTTTAGCGTTCTCTGCTACGGCGGCGAGTTTGGTACGGGAGCCGGAAAAACGCGATTCCAGTGATTGGGTTCATGGTTCTGCTCGTATTGAAGCTAGTAACATGGATTCCAAACTGATTGATACTTCTGATGAGGTATATCTCACCCCCCCCCCCTTCAAAAATGCGACATACGTATTTACTGATCTTGATTTTTGAATTAAAACAAGTGTAAAGAATTCGTGATGCTTGTGAATCAAATTTTGATTTGTGAATTTGGAAACCTGTTACAGATTATTAGATGATGGGGGTAGGGTTCTTGATGAAGATGGTGAAGAAAGTAAAAGTACAATTTTTAATGCACAAGATACAAATAATTTGGGGAAAGGACTAAAATACCCTCACATGTTTGGCATGTGAGGCAACTTAACGGCTTAATTCTAACAGAGTTGGACGGAAGGACAAAAAAACGGAATTTTGCATACCTCAGGGACAAAAAAACAGAAAAAAAAGTACAGGGATAAAAACGCAGAATCGGGAAAACCACAGGGACAAAAACTGTAATTTACTCTAGATTTAAACAAGCATAATATAGTGAAACTAATGTTGTATTAATTGATGTATTTGTGGGCACAGATGATGAAGCAATGACAAGGTTGAAAGGGAATCCAACATAGGAGATGAAATTGGGTTGACAAAGAACCAAGAGGTTGCAATGGTGAACCCAAAGCTAGCAACAATGAACCAAAGCACATAGATCTTCCACTTATGTTTCATGAATAAAATGTTTTATCTTATGCTAATATAAGCACTCATGTTTTGTTAATTTACATGATAAATCCTAATCATTTGATAATTTACATTTTCCTACGATACATTTTGCTTTGTTCATACTTGATATAAATAACTCTTTATCATTAATAAAGCCCGTGCATCGCACGGGCTATGCTATCTCGTTTTTGCAAATTTTTATAGAAGGTTTATGCTCATTTAATATAACTCAACCGGTGTATTCATTTGGTGATAAGATCATTCGTTATTAACAAACACCTCTAAAGTTGTTATATATCTAAAGAAACGCTATGATTATATGGAATATTGGAATTATATAAACAACCAAAAAGCAAATTGCAAAAGAATATTAATAACACAAAAGAGATAATTCCCAAATTTTATATTCAATAATATGCCTTACGAAATATAGAAAACTATAAAAAGAAACCCATAACGCTTTATGCGACAACCGACTTCCTTTCTCCTGGGCTCCTTTTCGAGCTTCACATGTCTCTCATAAGCGTATTAGCTTCTAACTTACACCTCTCCCGACTATTTAAATTTTCAACAATTTGAAATAAAAACCAACACTTTTTAGAGGGTTTTTGTTTTATTTTTATGACCATGTAATTTATGTCAAAATCTAAGATTAACTATTCTACGAAATTATTCCATCAATTTTATAAAGGGTAATTATTGTTATTTTTTTATTTAGGCAAATATGAAAACTGACGAAACTGGGCGGTGGGCATGTATGTGTTGAAAAATTGCCTTCTTGGTATTCCTTCATCGTATTCTTCTTGCAACCCATCCATCTACATATAATATAAAAAAATAAGGTTAAAACGGAATTCGTATAGCCATAAAATGTAAACATTTTTTTATATTTATGAGTATTAATCTTTAGAATTAGATAATACATACCCATAGTTCATCTTCATCTTCACAATGTTGAAAAGTTATAGTTTTAGGAGTCTCTCCAGGCTCATCGTTACGTGCAAATCTCCCTCGAATTCGAGGTCGGTTATCCGCTAGAGTTTTTCGACATGCATACTTTTATACAATAAAGAAAAGTAGAATTAGCAAAAGAAAATTGTATTATTTACTACTAAATCTTTTGTTGATGTAATGAGTGACACGTAGAATCGACAAGTTATACTCCCTTCGTCTCACAAAAAAATTTCCATTTATACTTTAAATTTTGTCCTACAAAAAGGTTTTCATTTCTTAAATAAGTAAAATATTTAGTAGTAAATAATACGAAGTACTATCTTTCTTAACAAAAATAATTTGTTATGTATATGTAAAAAACATTTTTTATTCTTTTTTTTTTCTTTAAAAAATGTAACATGAATGTACACGGAAAAAACAAAATTACCTTAATTGTCTTGTTAAAATTTCTCTGCGTTCTTTTTGTTTTGTATCTCAAGATTCGCTCTTTTCTTTCTTCTGGACTGTAACGCCCCACTTTGAAATTTGCTTCCTCCATGAATGACGACGACCCCTCCGTCGCTAATGGACTTGACGACAACGTTTCACTTCTTTGCTTGCTTTTCAAACTCTAAATTCAAGGTGAAAAAAGAGTTACGGTTTATACCCTCAAACTTCTGTTTTTTAAAAGAAATAGCTAGCCCATATTTTAACCTTTGTTACATAGAAGTATAACAATTATGTAGTTTTATGTATAGTGTATACATTACTTCCCTATATATCTCTTATATATACATTTGTTGTTCTAATTGTACTGTTCATTACAAAATTGAAAACGGTGCTCAAACCAAAACGGAGTTTAGTAATAAAAGTACATTTTAATTAACCCCTAAAATAGGGTTGAAATAATAAACGTTTATAAAAGCTCAAATTTCACCCCTTAATTATTTATCAATTATAAAAATTAAAAACCGCTATCTTACATCTAACTTAACACATTTATACAAAATGTCTTTTTTTTCAAATTACAATTTAAAAAAGTTGCTAAAATAAGTTTGAAAAATGTAATATTACAATATATATGAATAAGAACGTGAACTAAATTTCAAAAACTCAAAGTGATGTAAGAAAATAACTTCATACTAGATGAATGAGGAATAGAGGCTACATAAACTCGCAACGAAGTGCGAGCACCATTACACTCGTTAATAATTAATAATATTATTATATGAAAGTGAATTTTGAAGTTAATATATGATCACTATTCTTGACATTAAAAAAAAAATCTAAATTTGATTTTTGAAAAATATCAATTTTTTCGTCATGGGCTTTTGGGGTTCTACGCGTCAAGATGCTTCTAAGAAGTATTCTTCATCATCAACATGACAAAGCTTATACTTTTTTCTTTCTTAAAAAATATTCCCGCGGGATATTATGGGTGGTTAAACTTAGCTCGTGATATACGCGACTTAGCCGTTATTGTGACTGTTTTTAACCTTACTCTGGTCATCTGGTAATATTTATCATTGAAGGGATCGAACCTTTAGCTGCTAGAAAATCATTCGGAGGCCATTGCTACTAGACTATCATAAGATGATTATAGTTTAAAACAAATGTTAATATGCACTCGGTTGACACTAAAAAAATCAATTTTTGTCTTTGAAAATTCGGATATTTACTTTATGAAATTAAAAAATGGACATAAAGTTACGGTATATAGTCATATTGTTTCTATACGAAATATTTACCAATTTCAAAGTTAAAATAAACTCATTTGACCAGAATAATCAAAACGGGACTAACTTGTAAATCACCCGTGCTGCAAACCCTTCTCATGCTAGAGAAAAAGCCATTAACAGGTGAAGTAAGGACTTCTGATTGAATATTTGAGGATTCAATCAAGCTATCAAAATTTTGTTGAAAAATAAAATCATTTTTTCTTCCATTAAAAGATTTACTGCTGCAACTCCTCTGCATCATCTTCATTACATTCTCACATCCACCATAACTATGAGGCAAGAAAGAATTGTTGTTGACATAATAATCATAAAAGGGTCGTTGACTTTCCTCTGTTTTGACCTCGAGAGGGGATAAATTTAGTGAATTTACTGAATTGCCCATTTGGTAAAGAGAAAGACTTTCAAGCTGGTGGCTTGGTGGGGATGAAGATAATAGGGTCGTTGTGGTTGTGGGGGCAATTTGATCAATTTTGTCAAAAGGGGTGTCAAAGTTTTCATGGGTCAAAGCTGGTGATAAAAGGTTGAAATTGTAATTATTTTCTTGAAATGCTGCTTTAAGGATATCAATGGAGGAAGAATCACTTAATGGAGAGAATGGATCAATGAAGAAACACTCTTCAAATTCACACAATTCTGAAGACATTGAATTTTTAATCTTCGCTTAAAATATACCGGTCTCTTGGTATTTTTATTTTTCTCGGCTTGGAAAAGGTGAAACTTGAACTTGTGACAAAATCTCTAATCGCTGAAAAGGTGAAACTTAAATCTCCAACAATCATGAAAAGTGCAACATCTCGAATTTTTGTAGGGCAAAAGGGTAAAAACTGAATCTTTGACGTTTAAAAGGATAAAACTTTTTTTCCTTTTTGACCAGTGAAAAAGGTGAAACTTAAATACCCGCGGTCTTGAAACAAGTGGAAACTCAAAACTACCACGTTTTCGGACTCAAACTTAAAAACAACTTGTGTTTTCTTGATTCACAAAAGGTGCCAAACTCACAATTATAACAATCTCTTCCTCTATCTTTCAAGATTTTTGAAGGTTAAACAAAAACCAACAAGAGGGAATACAGTTTTTTGAGGGTGGCCAAAAGCATTTGAAAGCAAGAGAGAAATATGACACTTTCTCTCTCTAAAAGAAGAAGAGGACACCATTCTTTTGGCAAGAAAAGGCCAGTTTAAAAGCATCAACCTCTTGCCACACTACTAAAAAAATAATTACGAAACTAGTCCACTTATGCTATAAAATAGAGTAAATTACTGTTTTTGTCCCTGTGGTTTACCCGATTCTGCGTTTTTGTCCCTGTGGTTTTTTTTTCTGTTTTTTTGTCCCTGAACTATGCCAAATTCCGTTTTTTTGTCCTTCCGTCCATTCTCTGCCGTTAATAAACGAGAAATGCTAAAAAAGTGAGGGTATTTTCGTCTTTTCTTCATGTTCTTCATGTTCTTCATATGTGTTCTTCAAATTGATGAACCCTAATCCCCAAATCCCAATTTCTTGAACAAATTGATGAACCCTAATCCCCAAATCCCAATTTCTTGAACCCAAATCCCAATTTCGCCTGACAATCGTATCATGAATCGGAATGTATCCAATTTCTCACTTCAGCAAGTTTTCCACTGCTCAGAGATAATCTCCCTCTTTTTCCTGAATCGGTAATGGAAATGGTTTCCAACAGTGGAAGATCCTTGATGAAATACAACAGCATTCTGTGCCTTACAATCACGTCTTTTAAACATTGAAATGCTATGTGAACTTTCCGCTTTAACAGATTTACAGTTAGTTCCATATCATCTTCTTCTTCTTCCCTAAGGTTTCCATTAACAGAACATCGTTGAATCTCGTGAATTGAATTCGGCGACAGAAATGAATATGATTCGATTCTGTTACCGGAATTAACCTTCCACTTGAACAAACAACTATTATCGATACCTTTATGATTTGAAGACGGAAGCTGAATGCATAATGACTTCACCGATTTAAATTTGCTTAAAAATGAAACAGTAGACCGAAACGACTCACCGTAAAACGAAGAAATGATCGGCGGAAGTGGCTTGATGGCAGGGACAACCATACGGCGGAGGAGGTGAAGAGGTTTGAAAACGACGCCGTTTATCATCGACCAGAATAGCTTTTTAGGAAATCCGCCACCGGCGACTTCATCGGAGGTGTTGTTATCGGAACTTGTAGGGTTTAAGAGAGGAACGGTGAAGGAAATGGAGTCAACTTGCAGGACGACTGAAGAGAAACGCCTGGAAACGAGATGACAAAAGCATAAGGATTTCAGATCGATCAATTTGTTCAAAAAGGAAAAAGGAAGACGACAGGGTATTGCAGATCACCGGTGAAATACATGGTAATACGATTGTCAGGCGAAATTGGGATTTGGGTTCAAGAAATTGGGATTTGGGGATTAGGGTTCATCAATTTGTTCAAGAAATTGGGATTTGGGGATTAGGGTTCATCAATTTGAAGAACACATATGAAGAACATGAAGAACATGAAGAAAAGACGAAAATACCCTCACTTTTTTAGCATTTCTCGTTTATTAACGGCAGAAAATGGACGGAAGGATAAAAAAACAGAATTTGGCATAGTTCAGGGATAAAAAAACAGAAAAAAAAACCACAGGGACAAAAACACAGAATCGGGTAAACCACAGGGACAAAAACAGTAATTTACTCTATAAAATATTGTAATATAAAGGAAGATTTTTAATACCCCCTTTCAACTTTTCCTTGTTTGCAAAAGCTTACCCTCATTGAAATTTAGATGGAAAGCAGTTTCCGTATAGCATCCAACATATTAGATGTTTTGTGACTTCTAAAATCACATTTCCCCCCTGAAACAGAAGTCATCCAAATTAGTTCACAAAGTCAATTAGTCTCAACAAAATATAATACATAGGGCTAGAAGTCAAGTTGGCGACTTTTAGAGTTCATGAAAAGACCATTTATGTATCGTATGATATAATCGAATACTTTAGGTTTGGATCGTATTCTTTTTCTTAGGATTGCGACATTAAGTTGACCGACTTTATTTCGAAAGTAATGGTGAAAATGTCATTACAGGCGCACGTAACACTTTAGATGTCGTAAATTAAACAATTTGCTGGTTAACAAATAAGTTTTGACTTATTTGAATATTCATCATGTAATTAGTTTTGTAAACACTATTTTGTGTTTCTTCATGACCTATATGGTTATTGGTTACATGATTGCAACATTGTCCCTATCACATCCTTGTCGATCACATCTGACAAATACAAGATAAAGAAAATTTTCACATAAGTTGAAGAAAATGTGGCAAGTTAACAATTACTCAATTAGCCAGCGGAAAACTAAGTTTTGTCTAGATCGGGTCGGGCTCGGGCCCAAAGTTCAAACTTTTAAAGGCTAAAAACATATCAAAAGTGTAATGGTTTGGGTTTAAGCTTGTGTCGTGGGCCCAACAAGTGAAGTTCAAAATGTACTAGTCAATTCTGAACAATCACACACATTCTCACAAATTTAGTGGTTTAATTTGTTATTATTAGTAGTTCAATTTAACTGCAAGGAGATAAAATTCCGGTTCAACCGGCCGGTCAATCCAGAAGACTGATTTTTTTGAAACCTGTATAATAATAAAATAGTTATATAGATATTTTTATACATGTTTGGAACTTAGAAGTATTAAATTAAGTTAAAGAAAATAGGTTTTGGATTATTATTTTTCTAATTCCCTAGTGTATATATTTTGCATTTTTTTTAGTGTTATTAACAGTTGTACACCATCTATATAACTAATAATATTATAAATACTCAATAATATCGTTATTCGGTTCAAAGGGCTGCGAGTCATACAGGTCCAACCATAGTTAAGGACTTAAGGTATTGATAGTCGATAGATTCAATGCAAAATCAATTTTTAAAATATCGAATAACAACAATTGAGAATAACTCTTAATAGTTATCCTATCCATAATGAAAATACTATTATTAGACATCCATGCTCACAAGTACACAACTGAAAAATAGGCATGTTATTTCGGTATCTCTATGATCAAAACCAAGTTGGCCAATTTCGCGTCTTTCTAGGCACTCCATCGCTATCTAAATTCTCTTTAATTGTTAGCAAAGTAATTAAAGAGAATTTATAGTAATGATCCCTTAACAATGCATCATTTGTAGAAAGTAGAAACTGCCATTAGGAAATTCTATTGTTAAACATATTAAAACATCTTTTAAGTAGAAGATGAAGTATAATTTTTTATATGAGTAAAGGTTTGACCAATTGACCTGAGATAATTGGCAGATGGTGATTAGTAGGGTTCATTTATTTAGAAATTATTTTTAAGAGTTCATTTTAGTCTAGTGGTGGTTTTGAAAATTTACAAGGGCCGTGTACAACTATTGTAAATTTGCTAGGGGCTTTAGGTAATATTTGAATTTTGAAGGCTTTCGTAGAGTTCACGATGCGTTGTTTCCTGCCTTACCCAGTCAACCAGCAAAGAGTCAACCATCGTATACTTTGGGGGTTCCTCAATTCAAATTTAGTTTCAGTCACATTCTTCTTTGATTCATAGTTCAATTGGTTCGATTCGAAGCTCGATCTACTGCGAGGAGAATCGAACATGGCGGCATCTCAAGAGCAAATGGACAAGATGCAGCTCCGTCAGAACTACCGGAATCTATGGCACACTAATCTCATGAACACCATGTCTGCCGACACTCCTTGTAATTAAACCGAAACTTTACTCTCAACTTCAGTTTCTTATGCGTAATTTCACTACTTGATTCTAATAATTTTCCATATTTGTGTGTTTGTGTCGATGTAGATTGCTGCTTTTCGTTATTCTGGTAAGAGCCTCACTTTCTGATTATGAATTTTATACATCTTCGATCTGTTATGTAGATTTTTAAGTGTTGCCTCATATAATTGTAGAATGTTTTGAGTCTATTGACTTTATCTACAATGTGTTTATCTCCGCAGCAGATTGTGCGTTTTGAAGTTCATGTTCTTTTCACTAATATTTTCTTCACTGATGTTTAATCATTTGAACCGAGTTTTATGAACTTATGTATTTCAAATTTTAATTTGGTACATGTACGTTTATGTGACGATCATGGAAGAAACGTGTCAAATTTCACAAAATTAGGTTTACCTGATTGAGGCAAATCCCTAAAATATGGCATTTATTTCTGCCAGTCATGAAAAAAAGGGTTTTTCTGCACAAATTTCATCTTAGATGCCTGTGGTGCTATATCACTTTCTTGTTAGCTATTCTTGTTTCATGGTTGAGAATGTTATTGAATGAAAGATAATAAACTTGAAATTTAGTTTCCTTGGATATAGAAAATTCATATGATTACAAGTTCAACCTGGAAGAGTTATATCAATGGAAATCATATCAAATATGTGGACATAAAATTTATTTGCAACTACTTCTTTCTTTCTTTTTTCTTGTTGCGTGTTACACAATATATTTATTGAAAACTCTATATAAATGGCAGTGGACCATGTGTTTCGTACTTACTTCGTAAGCGAGCTCTTTACGATGATATGTCAAGGTATGCACAATTCTCCATTTACTACACTCTAATATATCAAAGATTATTGAATTTATACTTACAATTATATTATATTTTTATCCTGTTTGTTATAGGTATACATGTTGTGCTGGATATATGCCATGCAGTGGAAGGTGTGGGGAAAGCAAATGTCCTGAATTATGCCTTTGCACTGAGGTCTTCTTGTGCTTTGGGAACTCAGTAGCATCTACTCGGTTTCTATTGCAAGACGAGTTCAACATTCAAACAACACAATGCGACAATTGCATCATTGTAATATCTTAGTCAAACTCTTTATTTACTCTTTGACTTTTAATTAACTTGTTATTTTTTGTGTAGGGTTTCATGTTTTGCCTTCAACAACTTGCATGCATATTCTCCATTGTTGCTTGCCTTGTTGGAAGTGAAGAACTCAGTGAAGCATCTCAGTTGCTGAATTGCTTAGCTGATATCGTTTATTGCACGTAAGTCTTATACTTTCTTCTCCAAGTTGATACATTTGGTAAGAGGTGGCAAATTGAATGGGTTGTGTTGGGGTCGGTTGACCCAAATCATATTTTTCCAACTGAATACACTTTAAATTAGACTTTGGATGTCAAACAATCTTTTATAATACATGTTTGACCCGTTAGAGGTGAAACACGACCCGATTCAACCCAAGTAAATGGATCGAATTTCCACCTCTTTGCATTTGATTAGTACTATGAAGTATATGTATTCTAACATATCTATTGTAATTTGCTTTTGTAGGGTTTGTGCGTGCATGCAGGTAAGCAAAATCTGCTACAATTTAAAAAAAAAAAAAAACGTCTCTTTACTTACATGTCTTTACTTTATAGCAATGAGTTCTATATGACTCTTAATTGCTACTTCATGGAATTAAATTTAGAAAAAATATTTTTAAAATTTTGCAGACACAACACAAGGTTGAAATGGACAAACGAGACGGGAAATTTGGACCACAGCCAATGGCGGTCCCACCAATGCAACAAATGTCAAGAATTGATCAACCATACCCACCCAATGTCGGGTATGGTTATCCTCCAGCACCACCACCACAAGGTCAGGGTTACCCACCTGCTGGTTATCCTCCACAGGGCTACCCCCCTGCTCCAGCTTACCAGAGGTAAATCATTAAATCTTGTGCAAATTAAACGGGATTCTATGTTTTTAAAAAAATATTATATCATTAAACTTAACTTCACTAATTCTTTCCCAGTATATTGTACATGACTTCTGTTTGTTTGGGATTTGATTACTCTGTTGGAGTGTTTGTTTTTCTCTTCATTTATTATTATATTAACAGATTTGGGATGTTCTTGTATTAGCTTTCGCTTTATTGTGTTTTTGGTTTTTCTCCATCGCGTAATTTATATTAGAATGTAAAGAAAATCGTATAGACCGGATTGAACTTAGTAGGTCAGTGATGTGTTCTATTCCGGAACCAAAAGCCAAAATTGAATAAAAAACACTGATAACCGGACCAATATTGGTTCTCGTTCCGGTTATTTCGGGTTTAAAACTGATAACTACATCATCAATATAAACTGCATTTTGACTATCATGTTTTTGAGATTATATGTTAGAAATTGTTAAACACTCAAACCAAAAGCTTTAAAAACCTCAAGTTTTTTTGTGTTCTCAAATGAACTCACTATATGACTTGTAATTTTGTTATTATGTAGTATCACATGACCACTTTCAAAACGCATTGCAAAAACAT
This sequence comes from Calendula officinalis, assembly GCA_963853835.1. Taxonomy (NCBI): domain Eukaryota; kingdom Viridiplantae; phylum Streptophyta; class Magnoliopsida; order Asterales; family Asteraceae; genus Calendula; species Calendula officinalis. The sequence goes on along the minus strand of OY970823.1, from coordinate 65,804,194 downwards.
CCTGTCATATGCGAAATCTATATGATACCAACCTTATAAATCACGTGATAAACATGTGTTGAAGTTCACCTAAAAATGCGAGTACAGACGTTTAGACTAATATTTGTTAACTTCTTTTAATTACAAAGGGCATTGCTTTGTAATGAGATGATGAGTTTTAGTGTGTGAAATCTCTATAAACTACAGAGTTTCTCGATCAATGAAGTCTTTTCTTCTCAAATTTCTATTATGGTTTTTGAACTTCCTAAATTAGTCTTGATCTTCTCATTCGATCTTCATGTTACATGTTTTACTTCTTTCATGTTGGTCAGGCGATTGTGCAATATTATTCAGTAGAGGGTCGTTGCCTTTTTCTCTTTATGTTCTTTAATTTAAGAGGTGTTTGGGATTTTGATTGATTATCTTTTTATTACATTTTGAAAATGCAATTAATCTAAAACGTGTGTTTGCCAAAAAGAATAAAAAATTAATTATTTGTGTGTTTCTGCCCAAAACATAGTTATGTAAAAAACACAATTAATCTATAATCAGTTATTTAACCTATAACTAAACAAAAAATCAGATTTGTAAAATACTAAAAAGCAAATAGCGTAACCAGATTTAACACTATTTTTGATAATCAAAATAAATAAACATTGATTATTTGATTATATATTTCTAGAAAGCATAATCTATTTTCGATAAAAAAAAAATAAATTAAAACACCACCCGGTTTCTAGAAGCCATTAGAAAATATATAATCTTGAGTTTTAGAAGATTCATATCGAAAGAAAAGAAGTCCTCCACCATGCACTGCTAAATGGCTGGCGGCCGGACATGATACAACTCACCATTCATTCCATTTAAAGTCAAAAGCATTATCAAAAACAAAAACAAAACGCCCGTTACTTGATACTGTTATTTTAGTTGTTATTATAATTGCACACGCTTTGACACTGACCTACTAATTTTATATGTGTTTTAACAGGAATTTTGTTGCCTTTTAATGAATGACAATCAAGTTGGAGTCTATAATTTTATTGGAAATACGTTAATAATCACTGTTATCAGAAAGTTTAACAATGATTCAAAACCTGTTAACGAATGTTTGGTTAGGGTACATGGCAAATTATGGTAACTTAAATTCGTAATAATCAGTTCTAATAATTACACTGTTACACAAATTTGGTTTTACTTTTTAGTTTGATTTTAGCAAACTTGTAAAAATATAAAATTATTCTTCTATAGAAATGTCAACCGCCTTTCACTTTCTGCCTTTCATTTTCCTTAACATACATATGAAAAATGATAAATGGTATTTAGTCCTAATATTTGGTCAAACTCATAGTCTTATATATTTGATAGGATAACATGTGTAATCTACTAATTTTCTCTCTTAATATTATCCCTTGATTTTGTCACATGTTTTCATCTAATGAGTAGGACTATTAGTAAGATCAAATGATGGGACTAAATATCATTACTCAAAAATATTATTCAGTTTATACACAGATGCATACATTATTTGTTGGATGATTTGTTTTCTATAGAAAGGCCAAACAGCCCGCATGGCCACAAAGAATGGATCAATTCATTTTCAGTATTGACAATTTGGACCCATTTCACACAGTTTTAAATATTTTTTTAATGGGAGTATGACATCCATAAGGGGGTAATATATCTTCCCTCGAACCCTATACCTATAGAGAATAAACCACATCGACATCATTTGTCTATGACGGTATTTGAACCCGTGACCTATAATCATGGGCAACACTTTATCTTTTTCACCAACACCACTAGACTCGAAACTTTACATCACACAGTTTTAGTTAAATGGATAAAAATAAAAAAATAGATGTAGCCTGTGTGCGAGACATTTGTCAATAGTTAACTATAGCTTGTATGTTGAGGGTATAATTAAATGTTATATTGTCCTACGTGTTTATTTTTATATTTTCTTGAACTTGGTTTATATTTATATTTCTGATTTGGTTTAATTTCATCCAAAAATACAAACTTAGTTAACAGAGTAGATTCAAATCTTCAATCATGAGGCATGAATGAGGAATTAATATAGCCATACCAAAAAGTCTTGTAAATACTAAATATAGTTGAGACTCGATTGAGACAATCCTCAAAAGTCAAGGACATGTATAATTAGTAGTAATTAAGAGCATCTACTACTTTATTTTTATATTTGAAGTTTTATCTTCTCCAACAAATTTTATCACTCAGTCCAAATAGTTCAAAGTTTTTTAAAAATCACTCTATATTTGAAGTGAGAGAGTGTCCACTATATCAATGGACCCTACATATAATAATTTAATTTCCATTTAATTTTTCTAACATTTGTAGTTGGAGTTTATAATTGTTATGGGTCCCACTAGTTTTAAAGAGATAAACAGAGTTTATGATTGAAATTGAGGTTTTGTTTAAAGTGAATGAGCCCACTAATTATAGAGATAGAGTAACTTGGATGTGAAGTGGATGGTGTTGGGTTGGGTCTGCAGTAGGGTTTTGGAGACCGATGAGAGAGAGAATTGAGGAAGTGAGGTTGGCAATGAGATTGAAAAGAGTTAAGACGTTGACGATGAGTTTTGGGAGGAAGAGATCTGTGTATCCAATTGGGAAACCCATGATTGACGTGAACGGATTATCCAGATGACGGGAGTTGGTGAAAATGGTGGTGTCTGTTTTCACGATGATTTGTGTGTGATAGGGTGGTATCCTAGCATTTGTTAACTCTCTCTCAAAATTCTTTGAATATAATTATAAGGGTTTTGCTAATGACAGTCATAAAAAGTTTGTATATTGATTAAAAAAATAATATTCTTAAAATTCAGAAGGTTGTCTTTTGTGTATTTTGCCTTCTTAATGACAACCCTTAGCATTTTCCTAATTATAATAGTGTTAAAAGAATAACAAAAATACTTTTAATATATGTGATACCTCTAAGAAAATACAGATAAACACACAACTTTTTTCCTAGGTCCGGTGTGTGATGGTATACACATGTCATAATAATAGAGTAAATCACTGAAAAAATATAGGGTTAAAAACATAGAATTTTAAATAATAAAGAGACAATTTCTGTATAATATTAAGAAATCCATTGTAGTATAAAACTTTATGACGAATATGAAATTCCATTTTTGTGATGGATATATTCAGACGTTTATAGAGTTTGAATGGGTACCCATTGACCAACACAACTCTTCAAATCTAGTCGCAACTTTTGTGATTTCTTCTAACGATGAGGAATCTAAATGAAACTTTTTGAAAAAAGTATTTGATTGCAACTGCCAAAATAGAAAATGTTATAGTGAAATGTTGTGTCTGTTCATTATGAACGCTAATCGGGTTTGGGCATATAAAAAAAATCAGGATTTACAAATCCAAAGCCCATGTTTGACCAAAATCCCCTCACACCTTTGGCACGTGAGGTAAGTTAATATGAGGAATTGAAAACAATAGGTTTTGATCAAAATCCCCTCAATTTAAGTAGAGTTTGATGGAAGGATAGAAATATGAGGAATTGAAAACTATAGGCACAAAATTCTGAATAAATGGACAATTTCTATAAATCTCCAATTTGCAAACTTAAAATCAACCTATCTTTTGACTTTAAAATTTAACAATCCAAAAATCAATACAAAGTTACCAGTTATTTATCTATTTTATCAACAAGTTTATACGGAGTAATACATTATTATCTTCTTTTACCCAATAGAAATACGTTTCATCATTCTCTTTTAGGCCATCACCATTATTCTACACTTGTACCGTGCCAGTAAATCAATATTTGTAATAGAATAATTTTTTCAAAAAACATATCATGTGCAATGTTTAGTCATTGCGATTAAAAGGTGAATAATTCTTTGTTCAGGACCCGACTTACAGAGTGAAAGAGAAAGAGGGACCTGATTCAGAAGAGTAGATACATAGCAGTTGTACCACGTGCAATTATTGATGTACAACCGCATGCGTGACCATTTTTTTTACGCCAGGTGAACTGATACATAAGTTTTGTAATATTTGTCGTTATACTGTATACTATATTATTAATTAATGACTGATGTAATAGTAGTGATGAAGTATACCACGTATACAGAGTGAACGTGCATGGGAAGAACAGACGGAAGGGTAAGGCGCAGGAAGGAGGAAAACGACAATTCCGGATCACCTCAACCAATTCCCAAGACGTCTTATAGCGAATCCGGATTTAAGGAAAAGGTGGCGTGAAACCACATGTGCATTAAATGTGAGCGGCGCGCAGGAAGCACTCTGACAAAGGGTCATCGCTTTACCTTCTGGGTAAAGGGTCTGGTCTTCACCTATTATCCAAAGGATCTTCAGACGGTGCGAATAAAGCCGTATGACTAATTATCCCGCTCACTCTTTTCCATCTTTCTCCCGCCCATTTGATCGTTATAAATGGGACACTAGCGATCCACAACAGGTACTCAATTCAACCATCATTTTATCACACTACACATTTAATACCCGCATTAAATAGCCGCTGAACACTTAACCAAATTAACTCCGTTTCAGTTTCGAATCGCTCAATCATTTAATTCGTGATCCTCGTTCTTACTTACGCATCGGAGTGTCTTTTGGGAACCAATCCCGGAAGGCCTCTGACTGGGGTTGTTTCTTGTTTTCAGGCTTAACGTGCCAACGAAGGGATACACCTTCCGTCCACGAAGAATCAGGTTTCAACATTTGGCGCCATCCGTGGGACCTCGGACAAATTGGTCTTAGAATCAACGCCGAGAGGGGGGAATCGATCTCCGGTGTTAACGCGAATCGAGCAGACTCCGCCTTCTGCGTCCACTTTGGTTAACACTACCACATGCCATCCCCCTTCCGGGTCGGGGAAGGACGGACCGACGAAAGAAGAAACTGAGGAATTCAATCTCTTCTGTAGGTTCAGGAAACTAAGGAACCTGGAGATGAGCCACACTACTAGAAAAAGGCATGTGTTCCTAGGAGGGATTCCCTCGGAAATCCCTCGGAAACGGGTGTTTCCGAGGGATTTCCGAGGGAATCACTTCCCTCGGAAAAGTGCTGGTCGGAAAAAATTTCCGAGGGAATTCCGAGAAAGCTTCCGAGGGAATTCCGAGGAGACGATTTTTGTAGGAAATACCGAGAAATTTGCGAGAAAGCACCCCGCGTAACGTTTGCGAGGGATTTCCGAGGGAAATTGTTTCCGAGGGATTTATGAGGGAATGTTTCCGAGGGATTTCCTAGGGGAATGTTTCCGAGGGATTTCCGAGGGAACTATTTCCGAGGGATTTCCGAGGGAAATATTTCCGAGGGATTTCCGAGGGAACTGATTGCTAGGGATTTCCTAGGGAAATTAAAGCTGTAAAAAAATAAAAAAATAAAATTAAATATCCAGATTTTTCCTACTAAAATGCATTAAATAAAAAATACAAATACCAAAACTTATTCCATAATAAATATAACTCTTTACACTATCCAACATAAGTTTAAACAATACACATAATGTCTTAAAACCATCTAAACTCTAGTGCTTGTTGTTCCAGTTGCACTTCCATTTGTGATTGTCGTTCGGTCATCTGGGCTTGTTTTTGTTCCGATCCCCCGAACCTAAAAAAATGTTAGAAACAAACTTTAAATATTACTAGTTGCGACATATATTCAATATTACCAATAGTAACATAATAACAACATGCTTTAAATATTAGTGAAGCATAATAACAACATATATACTTTCACTGTTTCACAATAGTAAAATAATAACAACATATATTGACTTTGGTACTGCATATTAGAAACAGAGGTCTAACAGAATATATAAGTTATAAGCTAAAATTATCATAGATATATTGGTTTAAGTTATAAGCTAAAATTATCATAGATATATTGGTTGAATATTACGATTATGAAAAGTTAAGTGTGTAGAATGTCATGATATATGCATTCAACTGGTTTATCATTTTCTTAAAAAATGTTTATATAATTTAATAAAAAATTTGACATTAACAAATGTATTTGTGGTACATTCTGAATATACTCATTTCCCACGTCCCAAGAATCAAGAAATATAGACCTTAATGCCATCTTCAAAATCTCTACAATGTTCTTAAATTTTAGGATTAGTGTACTGCATATTTGAAACCAATAAACACACTTACAAACGAGTGCTAATACAATCCTTACATCTAATGTTATTTGCTTATTTCTATAACTTGCTTTATTTTCTTTTGTTTTTGTTAATTTATGAATCCCATAAACCTATAAACAGAAACTCATTTTTCCATAGATCATACTTGCTACTTACTAGGAATCCCGATCATAATTCCCTTTAAAATCAGTGATCCCACTTGCTACTTACTAGTCTTTAGGAATCGAGATACAAGTTTTTTGGATATTTGTTGGAAATGAGTCCCTACGTTAAACACCAACAACCACAACACAAGAAAATTAGAAGAACGAAACTAGAGTTTTGGGGCAAAGTTTTATGTGCTTCATTTCAAGGGGAAAAACAAAGAACATTGACGAATATCGGCGAAATCAAATAGAAATCAAGTTTTATATCTAGGCTATGCAAAATATAAATATCTAAACCTAAATAGAAATAGAAATCAAAATCGAAACTTCAACTTACAGAAATCAAAACAGTATCGGAAATCGGAGAACGTGACGAAGATCGGAGATCGAAGCACGATTTCGGAGATCGAAGAACGCGTTGGAGATCGAAGAATATGGAGAACAATTTCGGAGAACCCGTCGGAGATCGGAGAACGCTTTCTGAGATTGGTTGTGTCGGCTGAAGTGTTAGGGTTTTGTCAAGAATACGAATAGCTGAAGAGTGAAGTTAAAAGCCAATTTGAAATGCAAAATATACGAATGAGGTTTAATTAAATTTACTAAGAAATCCCTAGGAACTTATATTGTATTTTTATTTTACTTAACAAAAAGTCACCTTCTAATCTATTTCCCTCTCATATTAAAAAGTTTATTTAAATTTTAATATATATTATGATCTTCTTCTAGAAAATTTTAGTGAAAATTATTTAATGTGCTTAGTATCTTATTTTTATTTATATATAATTAGTCACAATTATATATAAAAATATTATTCCCTAGGAAATCCCTCGGAACTTCCTACACATTTCCTAGGGCTTTAGAAATTCCCTAGGAAATCCCTCGGAAATTTTTACGAATTTGCAACAAATATAATTAGTTTTTCGTTTTTAAGGGTTTATACATCGTTTTCTTATTCCATAGTTTTTCACAACGTCATTATACATGAATGACTTTCCTTTTATCATGTTACAAATTATATATACTTGCGTTCATAAGTATCCATTGTTGAACCTAAAGTCTAAACATGTTTATCTCGTTCTAATATAACTTGATGTATATGTGTGTAGATGTTTACGTATACGTATGTACATATGTATGACATTTAACCTTAAAGACGAGAAAATATATTATTCCCTAGGAAATCACTCGGAACTTCCTACACGTTTCCTAGGGATTTAGAAATTCCCTAGGAAATCCCTCGGAAATTCCTACACATTTCCTACGAATTTGCAACAAATATAATTAGTTTTTCATTTTTAAGGGTTTATACATCGTTTTCTTATTTCATACTTCTTCACGATGTGATTATACATGAAGGAAATTCCTTTTATCATGTTACAAATTATATATACTTACGTTCATAAGTATCCATTGTTGAACCTAAACTCTAAACGTGTTTATCTCGTTCTAATATAACTTGATGTATATGTGTGTAGATGTTTATGTATGTGTATGTATACATGTATAAGTTGGTGGTATAAAATAAAATAGTATGTCACCAAGTTTTACAACATATCGAATGAAAAAAATGACATTTTAACCTTAAAAAACAAAAAAATAATATTATTCCCTAGGAAATCCCTCGGAACTTCCTACACATTTTCTAGGGATTTAGAAATTCCCTAGGAAATCCCTCGGAAATTTTTACGAATTTGCAACAAATATAATTAGTTTTTCGTTTTTAAGGGTTTATACATTGTTTTCTTATTTCATACTTCTTCACGATGTGATTATACATGAAGGAAATTCCTTTTATCATGTTACAAATTATATATACTTACGTTCATAAGTATCCATTGTTGAACCTAAACTCTAAACGTGTTTATCTCGTTCTAATATAACTTGATGTATATGTGTGTAGATGTTTATGTATGTGTATGTATACATGTATAAGTTGGTGGTATAAAATAAAATAGTATGTCACCAAGTTTTACAGCATATCGAATGAAAAAAATGACATTTTAACCTTAAAAAACAAAAAAATAATATTATTCCCTAGGAAATCCCTCGGAATTCTTCCTACACATTTCCTAGGGATTTAGAAATTCCCTAGGAAATCCCTCGGAAATTTTTATGAATTTGCAACAAATATAATTAGTTTTTCGTTTTTAAGGGTTAATACATCGTTTTCTTATTTCATACTTCTTCACGATGTGATTATACATGAAGGAAATTCCTTTTATCATGTTACAAATTATATATACTTATGTTCATAAGTATCCATTGTTGAACCTAAACTCTAAACGTGTTTATCTCGTTCTAATATAACTTGATGTATATGTGTGTAGATGTTTATGTATGTGTATGTATACATGTATAAGTTGGTGGTATAAAATAAAATAGTATGTCACCAAGTTTTACAACATATCGAATGAAAAAAATGACATTTTAACCTTAAAAAACAAAAAAAAAAATATTATTCCCTAGGAAATCCCTCGGAACTTCCTACACATTTCCTAGGGATTTAGAAATTCCCTAGGAAATCCCTCGGAAATTTTTACGAATTTGCAACAAATATAATTAGTTTTTCGTGTTTAAGGCTTTATACAGCGTTTTCTTATTCCATAGTTTTTCACAACGTCATTAAACATGAAGGACTTTCCTTTTATCATGTTACAAATTATATATATTTGCGTTCATAAGTATCCATTGTTGAACCTAAAGTCTAAACATGTTTATCTCGTTCTAATATAACTTGATGTATATGTGTGTAGATGTTTACGTATACGTATGTACATATGTATGCCATTTAACCTTAAAGACGAGAAAATATATTATTCCCTAGGAAATCACTCGGAACTTCCTACACATTTCCTAGGGATTTAGAAATTCCCTAGGAAATCCCTCGGAAATGTCTACATGTTAACAACCTGAATCATTTTTTTTCTTCGTTTTTTAAGGTTTATACATATTTTATTTTTTCTTCATACTTTTCACAACATCATTATTCATAAAGGACATTTGTTTTATACATTGTATAAAATGAAGTACGGATACTGAAAAATAAATTGTGTTCTTAAAAATTTCCGAGGGATTTGCTAGGGGAAGTAGTGTTTTTAACTTTCCTAGGAGTTCCCTCGGAACTTCCGAGGGATTTCCTAGGAAGTTTTTTTTAAACATTATTTTTTGAATACCCTCGGAATTCCCTCGGAAGTTCCGAGGGATTTCCTAGGAAGCTTTTTTCAAACATCATTTTTTGAATTCCCTAGGAATTCCCTCGGAACTTCCGAGGGATTTCCGAGGAATGTTTTTTCAAACGCCATTTTTTAATTCCCTCGGAAATCCCTCGGAAGTTCCGAGGAAATTCCGAGGAAGTTATTTTATTCGAAATGCCTAGGAATTCCCTCGGAAATGTGTAGGAATTTCCGAGGGAAATAATCCCTAAGAAAAATTTGTAGGAACATGGGTCTTTTTCTAGTAGTGCCAAAGGAAGACGGCGGAAGGAATAAGTGGGGTGGGAAGAACCTTGACTTATTCCAGTGAAGAATCCACTAAATGCTTCAGTTGTTATCATTTGCCGTTTCCAAAAAAAATATTGATAGGTAGATTCTTTTAGAAAATTGATAAGTGGATTCGATTGATGTCCTAACCGATCAACATTTTATATTCTTTCCAATTCATGAAATAATAATGATAACAACCGTATGACTAGTGGTGACATTTGAAAAACAAAATTAAAAATCGTTGAAAACAAAAAAAGTTTAAATCGTATATCAATAGAGTGTAATATTTTTGTCCAGATCCTATTTATTATTAATTTATAATTTTCTTTGAATTGGAAATTATAAAGGAATTTCCCAAAAAATAATTGTCTTATTATTTTATCGATTTTTTTAATTTTTTACATTGGACCAAATTGGGACTAGATAAATTACTATTTTAAAAGGTTTATATTTTAGTTTACTAAGTATTAATTTAAATTTTTTTTATTATATTTATTATTCATTAAAAGAAGTCCAATTATATATATATATTAACTCCGCAAAAGCACGACCAATAAAAAATACAGAAGGAAAACACAACAAAATAAAATAAAATACAAAGCTCTCATATTTGACATGTTAAACTTCTACTCTTATTATAGTATTATTTTGCCCTCAAACGGTAACTTCCATTGGTCGATCATTTATGACCCATTTAAAATATTTACTGTTTTTATTATATTGATAGTATTTTTAAAAACAATTCACCAACCAAGTGCAGATTCTTAACTTCTGTTCTACATCTCCAAACCTTTTCGAAGGTTAACGGTATACAACAAAGTTGATGGGTCGGCCCCTACACACACCACAGTGCCACACTACAAGTGTCACTTAATCCTAAGCTGACCCCTACACACTACAACAATATTTCACAAAGTACCAGGCCTACCGGTTCGAACCGTAACCGGGTTAGTTTTATCGGGTTTATATATCCATCTTAATCATAAGTTGCCCCATTTTATAAATCTGTCATAAAGCTTATTCAAATATACTCCCTCCATCTCACAAAAAAGTTATCATTTTCTTAAAAAAATTTGTTGCACAAAGAAATTCTCACAAAAAAGTTATCATTTTTTCAAAAAAATTTGTTGCACAAAGAAATTCTCACTGCTTATAATTAAAGGGTTCATTTAATAAAATAATAACTATCTTCTAAAAACACATTTCTCTTCAAACTAACCTTATATTTTAAATTAAAAATATTAGCAAAAACACCACCACTACCTACCTTATGTGTAATTATGCTCAAGAGAAATGCAATTTTTTTTGGGACGAAGAAAGTAATATTAAATGTGTTTATAAGTCAAGTAATATTATATAAACATTTTAGTCGTATCGAACCGTTTTGAGATACCAATTAAGAAGTATTATTTAAACATTTTAGTCATATCGAACCGTTTTGAGATACCAATTAGAAAAAAGAAGACATACGATATTCTTATATACATCCGAAGATGAGAGTCAGCTTATTTTAAAGGTGCATGTATAATGATATTAAGTGATAAACACAAGACATAATATACTTGAATGACATGACAAATATTAGCATGAAAAAATAAATATCTATAAAATAATTGAAATTAAAATGAAGTTACATGTGTAGTTAATAATTCTAACTTTTTACTGTATTTCAAAATAGGTTGAGAAGCTTGCTCAATACCAACCAAATTATTAACCTTATCAATATATCTGTTTATTTTAGTGACGGGTAAGATTCACGTAGGAATTGTCGCCCCCTAGTTTGGACTTGGAATGTATTGTTTTCATCTCTTAAAATTTGAAGAAATTCTTAAATTGAACATTTAAATTGAAGTTAAAGGTCTGCAATTGAACATACACTCCGTTTATTGTATTAAAGGTCAAAACATCAAAGTTCCATATCAGTACATATTTACATTAGAGTTCTAGTGTCTGCTTATGATTTCTAAAACTCAATTAAAGAAAACGAAAACATTGTTCCTTGTACAAAAACAGGCTAAAAAACCGAACCTTTTTCACTTATCATCCCGGGTTGACCATGTTTCCCATAGTGACAGAACAACAAGCGGTCCAAGAACCGGTGGAACAGGTGGCGGCTTGCTAAAAGTGACAACTGGATCAACCTCCTGTTTTCTCATATGTCCGTTCTTCTCAAAATCATCATTATTTACCTTCTTCGGTGTCACGGTCGCAACTGCTTTATAAGAAAAGGGTTAGACAAACAACATTAAACTTTTTAAAAAAAATGGTATTATATATGATTATTATTACCCCATGATGGTTTTACGGGATGAATGCTATTGAATTGATTCTTTGTGCGCGATAATATTGCAGCTATTCCACGCATATGGGTTGTTGTTTTCCTTGTTCTTTGAAGAAATCTGTATCGAGCTATTAGTTTTCATCGTGTTAAAAAACAAGATATTTAACCAAGAAATCACATGTTTTTAACTCAAATGCGACAATTTTTAGCTTTCTAGCTATATTCATAATTAAGGGTATAGATAATAAGTAAATGATCCAATAAAAAAACTCAACAATATGCATATTAATTACACGACCACATATGAGTATGTCTTACAAGAAAAATTAAATTAATTCGTACTAAATCCTCTTATTTCATTCTCCAACCCATAAAATAATTTACAATCCACTAATTCCCCCTAATCTTGTCATTTGATTTGGATACTTATATTAATCAAATGAGTAGGAAGATAAATAGAAAAATTTAGTAAGAAACAATATCATATTTTAGGCCACAAATAAACCATAATTAGTTATGGACCGAGTCTCGCGTTCAAACCAGCATGAGGCGTCATTTCACGAGATATTATGAGGGGAAATTAAACCAAAACTTCAGTTAACCAACATTATTTAAGAGCAATGAACAATAGCTGTATATCTGATCAGGTCACTACATCTATTTATGTCGTAGATAATTTTTGTAATGATATCGTATACATTGAACACACGGATCACTACAAATCAAAGCAGGAAAAGGTTAATTTCCTCGGATTCTTTCACCTACTAAATAAATCAGAAAAAATTATGCATAGGTCAAACGTACACTGAATTTATGAGTATAATAACTTAATTAACTATTCACTTGTGGATCAAAATTCCAAACACCGCATAATTCAACCTTGATCAGAAATACAGAAAAGATTAAAATTGTTGACCTGTGATCGATCGGTCGCCGGTAGTTTGAACGGAAACGGTGGAGTACCTGAAATGCTAGGAGATTGAGGGATGAGTGGTGTTTTTGGATATCACGGGAGTAATGTTCCTGAAGTTTCTGGTGCTACAACTTAGTAGATTATAAAGTGGGCTTATTGGGTCTAACGTTTGGGCTTTATTGTGGAGTTATATTGGGCTCATATGCCTATTGAGAACCCGAGTGGGCCGGACATATTATTTCCTGCAACCGGCAAGTAGTGACAATTAATAAATCTTTCTAATTATTTGCGGTATTACTTATTCAGTTACGAGTGTTTAATCAAATGAAATGGAAATATTTAATTAGAAATAACACAATTTTTCATAAATCATTACAACAATAATGCGTCTTCACATATGAAATATTTAAGCAATTACTTGTACTCCTAATTACATTAGGTTGCATTTAATAAAGTAATTATTTCCTAAATAAGTATCAAGTAATATTAATAAACTTCAATTTCTACTATTTTCAAAGATAAATTAAATATAATTTTTTGTTTAAGTGGAAATGTTAATCTCATTAAATGCACCATGATGCATTCTCTCTTAAGCATATACATTACAAAACCCCGATTAATTAACAATGCTAGTATACCTTAATCTATGAGACTATGACCTAGGTTTAATTGAGTGTTAAACATATTTAGTAGTATAAAATTGAACTTTGAGATTATGATTAATGGAGCCTTTCTATGGTTGAAATCTTACAAATATTGACTTGCTGATAAAAATTAAAAAAAAATGTGTCTCTGCTTGATTAATTGGTCAAAAGAAGGCTATCTACTAAATTATGAAAAAGATTTAGCTAAAGCACAAAACATGCAAGCATAAATAAAGTTTGATTAATTAATTGTTAAACTTTGGTCTAAAGTTTTAATTAATTATTGCAGAATTTTGCCCTACAAGTTTCCTCCCAACACAACAGTATAACCTGTGAATTGAGGTTATCAATTTACTTTTAGGTCCAACTATCTTTTCTTAGAGGCCCCGATTACATCCGAAAGTTAAAGCATTAATTTTTTTTATTTTACGTTGCTGGTAATTTTAACATTATATTTAATTAACTATAGGATTCGAAATATGACAATTTTCAGTGATCCTAAAAAGATTATAATTATTAAAAAAAAAAAGACCTAGATGGATTCCAAAAAAGAGAACTTTGTTAGTACTACTGGTCTAAATAATGTGACTCAAGCCTCAATTCTTAGAAGTTACCATGTTTCATAAGGCATGATATAAGATGATAATTGTATACATCGATTTTCTAATATGTGTCCCATGATCATATCATAGTAAATGTTAATTGTCTTTTATGTCCATACATTTAATAAATCAAAAAACTTAATTTTAAAATATGACAAGGCTAAATTCAGTATAACATAAAACATTAATGACTCATTAATATCATTTTACTCTAATTAAGGAAATTTTGATTTAGTAAATGTTAATTATTGTATGTCCATCGGGCACACGTATTAACAAAAATCATTATACAATTATGCAAACAAAGATGAAAAACACATAATTATAAATTTCTAGTATAATTCATAAAAAAAAAAATCATATTCGCCATGACCAACTAATCTTATATAGTAACTAATTAACTATATACTACCTATGCATCACAATAATTGATACATTTGAAGTTTCATCATTTTTGAGACAAAACATTAAAGTAAGAGTTAAGATAAATTAAAACTGGACAGTAGTGGATAATATGTCTCATTCCATTTGAATAAAGTGTCATTAATGATGTTTAAATATAAAAGTAAGGATAAAAAGATCATTTTGTTATACTTCATCCATTTCAAAATAAGTTATACACTTCTAGGTACATGATTTTTGAGACAAAATAAGATAATGAAAGTTAATGAAATTACTTTGGATAGTTAGTACTTAGTAGGTGATGGATCCCACATATTTTGATTATAGTAAATCTAATGATGTTTAAAAGTAAAAATAAGGGTAAACATGTCATTTCACTTTATTATATGAGATAGTTAGTGGTGTGAGTCTCACTACTTCTTGCCAAATAAGGCAAAGTTTCAAGGTATATTACTTATTTTGAAACAACTTAAAATAAAAAAAAATGTATCGCTTATTTTGAAACGGATGAAGTATTAAAATAGATAATTAGTTGATGATTAGTTCTACTTTTCTTTATCAAATAAGGTAAATTTTAAAGTGGATCACTTATTTTGAAACACCCATAAATGAAAAATGTATCACATGACACGAAGGTTATATATTTAACTCATCTAGTTCAATTGCTTTAATAAGCATAAAAAACATAAGTTATTACTAATAACATAAACCAAGTTAAAACTCAACATACGCAAAAATTACTCCAAACCTTAGGACCCGGGATTGCGATGAGGTTTTCTTTGCAAGCCGGAAGTCAAAACGGACTTTTTTTAGAACCATCTATGTATTTCATTTATTGTTCATGATAGCCCAAATCCATGTATATTATAGTATACTCCCATTATGTACAAGTCCATTTCTATGTATAGTTATGTCAATTAAACAGAAGGAAATACTTATTGTAAATGCTATTGAAACAAAAAAATTTTATTCATTACCGTAAATTATATTAAGCATTTACCAAGAATACTTCATAACCCGCCCGATTGGACGGACATGTTTTAAAATTTATATTATAGATAAATAATTGCAAGTTTTCTTAGCCGCCGACAAGAATCTTCTTTAGCTCAATAGCCTCAGGCAAAATAAATTTGATTTGAGCTAAATGACTATGAGAAAACCTCCTATAGAATCAGATGTTGCCAAAATCAAATTAGTATTAATCAAATATTAATTTATTACAAAGTTTCTGAACAAACTATTTGGTATAGGTTATACCTATCTGTTAAGATCTGAACCTGTCGGCTGATATTTGTAAATGTGGACTTATTTCCTTTCAATCGAAGAAGCCTAATAGCAGATTGCAAGCTATTGAAGAATTTATACAATACTTCACACCTAAACACAAATTTATCATCATCATTAGTATAATCAAACGCTTCATCTCAAATGCAGAAATTAACTTCAATGAAGAACAATATCAAATTAAGGGGAAAATGAGACGTACTTTTCAGGAAGTGGTTTTGAGGTGTTTGATTTCGAGGTTAGGGTTTCGGTTGAAGCACCGGCGGACGTTACCGGATCTGACGATACCGCAGGTTTCAGATCTGATTTCCGAAGTTGTTTCGCTGCTTCCCTGACTTGGCTCACACACCAGAGTGATTGTCGGCGGGTAAGAGGTCTTCGCGGCGGTTGTGTGGGCTTTTCAGGTGTTTTGGAGCTCCATGGACTATGCTCCAGTGCTTCAAGTTCTACGTCGGAGGAATGTAGTTTGTTGACTGAAGATCGAAGAATTTTCATCGATTTGAACGATTCAAACGGCGATGAAGCTCCGGCGGAATCCATATCACACAATGTGTTTGTTTTAGGTAGAAGAAATGGAGGAGATGAGGAAGGAGACGGTGGAGAGAGATGGTTTTAGTATTAGGGTTTTTCCCTATAAATCCGCATAGAAATAACTGCATCATATCAAGTCTACGGAAGTTTGTGAGGAAATCGTGGGCCAACCAGTGAATTACACGTGACATTATTAGCCAATCAAAGAGCTTGAAACGGGTGAGGTGTCAAACTTAAATCATATGTAGGTGCATATATAGGGAAAGATAATACAACGCGATAATTTAACGTATAATATTTTTTCATACTAGACAATCAAAGAAAAAATAAAATTTTATATCATCTCATAATTTGCTTTTGAATAATTTATTGGCAATTAAAGGCTTATCTTTTCTTGATCGAACACCATATATCTTATGTTCCCCAAATGAAATGTCCATCGACGACGCAACCCATCAATAAACGCTTTTTGCTTAATTTCCCAAACGCTATCATTTTTTTTACTTTCCAAATTTAAATATCAAAGAGAAAAGAGTAATTGATCTAAATTCAACTAGATGTCGACTATGCGATGACGATCTCAAGTATGAAAATTACCTATATTTCTGAGTGTAAAATAGCAAAGGATCTTTGGAGGTTTAATGATTCTGTTTTCAACTTCAAAAGACCTAGGAAAGACACTCTAGTCTTGGTGATGATAGTAAAACTTTTTTCTTTCCTTTGGTTCTCGAATAGGTCCACACGTACCAAAATCTTAAAAAGGTTAATTGTTATGGTTTTTCCATATGGTGCATTTCGAAAGCTCGAAATGGTGAAGTCTTCCATGTTGTTGCTTGCTGAGTTTAGAACAACTCTATAAAATCGATCTTTAGGCTCAAGAATAGTTAGTTCTTGATCTTGGAATAAGCATATACAAATCATAAACAATGCGGAATTAAACGAACAGATTTGTATTGCTAAACAAGGTTTTCATCATCATCAATTTATACAATGATTACTAAAAGCCTCAATTCTACATAAAATATGTAGAAACGGTTTTAATCTTCTTAATGGATCATAATTATGACCTTGGGGCTTAAAGCACACACACAAACACGTTTTTGAATAAACGTGGGTTTCAAGAACGACTATATCTATATCATTAGGTCTCTTTATATAATAGAGAACCTAAGATTTACAAGGAAAAGATTAACATAAATCTTTTAAATTTTACAAGGATATACATGATTTAATAACTTAAATCTTTTAAACTTTATCATTATCTTCTAAATCTTTATTCAAATCTTGAATTACATATCTTCGATTTAGGTCCTTGTCTTCTTTTCCAAGTTTTGTCACATCAAATCTAAGGAATATTATATGATATATTCCTAACAATCTTCCCCTATTTGATGATGACAAAACTTTAGAATTAGCTTAGAATCTTCAAGTCTCTTCCCCTTTTTGACATAATCAAATACAAATCTGAGAAACTTGAATTTCCCCTTGAATGATCAACACATTTTCTTCCCCTGAAAGTGTTCTATCATTCTTGTGTCTTCGAGGCTATATCAATTACATTGAAAATAAATCATCTTCTATTTGAAGTTGAAGTAGAAACTCAAACTATGCATCACATCCCGTCTAAATCAAGTAAACCGCAACGTCATAACTTGTATGAAGGACATTTTTGCCGTCAACAGACCTTTTCGTTAAGATTCTGTTGAATTGCAGTTACATTACAATTACATAACATCTTATGTAGTAAGACTTTCAACTTATTCTTCAAATAAACTCTAATCAATCTTCTTCTGTAATCAACTGATGAAGATAAAATATATTAACAAATAAACCTTCTTCCTTTATCTTCATCAAGCCTTCAACCTGTGTGTGAAATTCTTTAACCAAGAGCCAAGATGACTCTCGAATAAAGAAAATAATGTGATTTGTTTCACATTAATATCACGAGTTATTTTCATCCTCTTTTTATCGAGAATAAATAATAATAAGTGATTAAACCGGATACTATCAATAAACCGTAGTATGGAACGAACATGGTGTGTGTCATGTTTTCCAAAGTATGATGCATCGGTTATGAGGAAGAAATCATGGTAACTTTGTACTCATGAAGATCAGTAATAAAATTTAATCAGCATTAATAACTTTTTCGGGTCAGTACCGTTGTTTAATACTGATCAGTAGTAAAGAGTTACGCGCGATCAGTAATAATAAACGATCAGTAGAAACTATTGAGACCAGTAGTAATATATGTGACCAGAGTAACTGAACAAGCTGATCAACAGAAACGTTTCTCAACTGTATTAACTTAGTAATTTGCATAAATTTATTACGTACTGACTTGTGGTAGATTATTGTTGATCAGTAGTAAAAAGTCGGTAGATTTTTGAGTAGCAAACAACGTAAGATTCAGAAGTGTGAGAATTGTTTAACTTAAATTAACAAATACCGTAATATCTTCTTACATTAATATGTGAGATTCTTCTTTTTGTTGGCCAACAACCCCACGTCAGTTTTTTTTTTTTTGTTTTCTTTCCATCAGATTCTCTTGCGGCCAATTTCAATAAATCTAATAAATTTTCAGAAGCAATATCTCTTATTGTACCACGTACAGCTGTTGTCACATGAGTATCTTTATAATCTACAAATTTAGCTAACCCAAAATCATAACTTTTTCAAATTCTTCATCTTTAATGAGATATGAGATCCATACCTCAAACTTCAATTTAATAGTAATAAGGAATTAAAAAGGATTGTTTACCTACCACGAAATTTGAACCTTCATAATCGTTATGAGTTTTCTTTGATGAATATGATGCCAACGTTTGACGTCTTTGTTGAACAAGTTATTGAATCACAGATCTACTAACAAAGAGAAGTTACATCAGATTAACACTATTGTTATATGATTAAGAACAATGTAAACTGTAATCGAATGATTAATAGTAAGAATACAGTTTATCACAAAAAGCTTCAATGTATATTAATCGATGAATCAATACACACGTATGTTTACAATTCGTAAGGAACTATTTATAATAGTTCTTGAAGCCTAAACTATTAACCTAGTTATTCTAGGAAACGATTACAATTGAATTACAAAAAGATAAACATTTTATAACTAAATCTACTAGAATCTCGGACACGATATGCACCATATATGATCATCAGTAGTAAACTTGATCGTCAGTAGTAAGTTCAAGATCAGTAGCATCAGTAGTATATTGCTTTTCTGCCCCATCAGTACTATCTTCCATTAATGTAGATCAGTACTAACTGCAGCATCAGTACTAGAGTGTTTATATCCCAACATTACCGCTTCAGCTTCCAATATAATTCGGTGTTTGATTAAATGTAAAAATTTCATGTTTAAATGAGTGGATTGTCGTTAAAAGAAGGTGGACTGTAGTTGCAATCCTTTAGCTTTTGGTTCCTAGCTAGATGTTTGCTATTGTATTTCAATTAGTATGTTTTACCCCGCGCGATGTCGCGGAGATTTTCATATGAGGTTAAAATATAAGTATTGAAAATCTAAATGTTAAAAGGCTAAAATAAAAAATATATATAATATAATAATAACTAAAGAAAAAAAATTTAAGTTGACGGCTAAGAATTAAAAATAAAATAAAATTCAGTAGTTTATCTGACATTATTCACCCAAGTTGGTAATGTGTTGTATATATAATTCATTCTTACTACGTAGACATTATTTTTTATGAAGTTCAGGGTAATAAATTGTTATTTAATAAAACTTTAAGTTCAAGGAAGTAAAGTATTTGAAAAATTAATTGAAAAGAAATAAGAAAAATGGGGTGAGCAAGAATCGAAATCGAGACCTGTAGGTTAGCAAGATTATGCCTTACCACTCCGCTGAATTGATAATTGTTACTTATGTTGCCTAGGACAGCTATATAGTTAAATAACAATTAAGTGTTGTTAACATGTGATTGGAACGGCTACTATTCACCTGATGTCTTTTGTAATATATATAATTTCTGCGCTTTTCTTCTTGTTCGTGTATATTTTTAGCTAATTGTTAAGTTTCAGTCGTGGCCTACTCTATGCGACGATATATCGTCGGTAGAGAGTACTAATAAAACTTTTCTTTATTTTTTTTGGAAACGGCAAATGAAATAACGGAAGCCTACTCGCAATTTTTTAGCGAGCACCCCGAGTTCAAGCTCCGCATAAGCGGGCAAACCCAGCCCCCAAAGAGATTTCCAAGGAAAATTCCCCATATGTGCCCGTGTGAGGTGTGAGTAAAATTACGCTAATGCAACGCTCCTAAAGGGATTCGAACTCACGACCTGCAGCCCACATGAGTATAAACTCAGTGCCTCAGACCAGCTAGGCTGGGCATCATTGGCCAAAAAAAAAAAAATCTATAGCGACAATACTTGTAGTGATGACGTGTCGTCTATATATGGCAACGACACATGCGACGACCAAAACTTTAGGCTATTGCAACGAGACTGTGACGACGGTGCACTGGATCGCAATAGGGTGAAAAAGGATATGACGATGACTTCTCATCGCAACAGGTTGAGAAAATCTAATAACCATAGAGCGCTTTCGTTATAGTGAGTTTAGGGTGTGTATATATGAATTCGTTATTAATTAGAAAAATATAAAATACTAATGATCTCATGAATCTATAAGTTGCTTTGGAGTTGGAATATGGGCATCTATGTTTCTTTAGTTTATACAATTACATATTAGAAAAACTCATCTAGTTAAGGGCATCACAACGATGGATATAATAGAGTTCCTTGATTTGATCCCTTCTTTTGGTAAACATTACCTAAGAGGCTTGGGGAAAATTTTGGAAACGCCAAGATTTTGTTATAAACAAGAATACTCTTTTTTTTTTTTTTTTTTGAATAACACAGAAAAGTGTAGGTGTGTTACAAAATTAATTTAAAAAAATGAATAATATATTGGAACAAAAACATCAATTTACAGAAGGTGGGTGTCCCTTCATATACACTTTCCTTGTATATATAGTTAGGTTAGAGAATAAAAATAAGAGAAATTGAGCAAAGAGAAAGATACAACTTTTTAGGGTTAGGTATCAATGATGAACTTAAGGAACAACTCTGGTGGAGGGCAAAGTTCTTTAGGGTATTTGTTTGGTTCTGATAAATTGGGGCAACAACAAAATGATCAACCACAACCACCACCGGTTTGTATGCCGCCATATGGCACCGATAACAACACGGAAGAAAAGTCACCGGAAAAAGCCCCAACTCCGCCTTCCAAGAAAGATGACTCCGCCTCCCTTGATAAATACATCTATCATGGAGATGGCAATAATTCCACAAGTTTTCTAGTAACTGTAAGTACTCTCCTTAATTAATTCTCATTAAAAGATATTCTTTTCGAGTATTAAATATTTAAATATATATATATAATTGTTAATTTCTCGGTGATGTGTATATATATATATAATATATATAGGGTCGACCATCGACGAAGGTTAAATCGGTCCCTGGAGGAGATTCATCGCCTGGCTACTTGTTCGGAGATAAGTGATGATCATGATCATATCTAAATCCATAAAATAAAATAAAATAAAAGAACATTAATCAAAAGATAGTAGAACTTGTGTATGATATATATATGATCGCAGCTTGAAATCAAAACACCATATATACTGACGTCATGTTACGATGTATTGAGGTGAATTCCGACAGAAATCTCCGGGAAGGGTATATTTTCTTGTTGTAGGGTTTTCGGGAGTGTGCTTGTTTGTTTGTTTTTTATTATTTAAAAATACATATATTGGTGAGTATTATAACTTTGTAAATGTATTAAGGATATAGCTTGGACTAAGCCAATAAATGTGTGTTGAAAAATATAAAATTCCACTCTTACTCTATATTTTTGTATATATTGTTTGTTTGTTGTTCTTCGATCTTTTATATTTGTACTTTTTTTATTGAAAATCTTGTTTTCTGAACAATAAAATTAACAATTACGTACTCCGTATAAATATAAAAAAAGATATTAAAATTCTATTAAAGAATCATTGATAATTTATAGTTAATTCTGATAACTACAAATTTCACATTTCAATATACAATAACGATATATAAGTACGTTGTATTTGCTTTTTTCATTTGTATGCTTGAATATAATAGATTTTTTTTCTATTTTTGTCTTTGTTCGTTTTTTGACAATTCTAAATTTATAATTCAGTATTGAAGGATTTTAATTAGGTTATAGATTCTTCGTACGAAGTTAGCACGTATGTTTAGAATCCGTAGTCTTCTCTCTCATGTTTTATCCTTTTCATTGCTAAATTATTTTGGGTCAAGAAAATAAGTCCAGTTTTGGATTTTACATCCTTCATTATGTTTATGTATACATGTTGTGAGTTGAAACATAAATCAAAAATCTACGATTTAAAGTCCCAAACGGTAGTTAGATTGGTTTTCAACATGAGTATTTTGGTTTTTTTTTTTTTTAACATTGTTCCGATTGGCTTTGCGGATCAACGAGTGACCCCAATAATTCGATGGCTTTAAAACCATTTATTTCTTGACAGGCCACACCAATTATTCTTTAATTAGGAACATAGATTCGATCGAGTTTGTATTGCGGTGGGCTGAATCTTAACAGTCTGCTAAAAATTAGACACCATTGTTACCAAAATGAATTATGATGTTTCTTTTGAATGGCTGCATATTATGATGTAATATTTTCTGTACAAAAACAACCATGGTTATTATTATATCTACGGGGATCATGTTAATTAAGAATAACGATATGAATTAATTTGCCTGAAGGGAATAAGTTTTTAAATTAGTTGATTTGAAATATTATTGAAATATCATTGATAAGTATGCTTAATCGGCATCCGAGTAAAGAAAAAATGAACTTTTTTTTCCTTTTAATCAGGGAGAAGTCTGAATCATTCATCCATTTGCATAATTCAAATCTTAATCGGGTTGATATTACCAAATAACACCTTTTCTTTAACACGTTGTACATGTATATATACTTTTTCGTACCAAACCAGTTAAGATTATTAGATTTTTGTTATTTAAAGTACATGAACAGTGTCGCAATCAAAGAATTGGCTAATATGACCTCCCAGATCATATAATGTTGTAAGAAATATTCTTCCCTTGAAACAGGATCCACCACCTCGAAAAGTTGTCACCACCAAAGCTTTTAAAGAAACAAAGCCAACGAAGCAAGAAGCCCCACCAACCCAAAAATGGGACTCAAAACAAACTTACCCTCTCAATGAAACCCCAATACATGTCTCTTCAAGCTTTACTTTCATTAATTCTGAACAGACAAGACATGCTTAAACTAGGAACCAAAGTCCATTTCTTTGATTGCAACACTGTTTGTGTACTTTAAATAGCAATAATTTAATGATCTCAATTGGTTTGGTACGAAAAAAAATTGTACGTACATGTATAAGAGGGATTTGTCTAAAAAATGTGAAATTTAGTTTACCTACTAATGCATCTTCAGGACAATCTACAAATATAATAAGCTGACTCTTATAGAAAAATTGGGTTGAAAATGAAATTTTCACTAACTTCGAACCCATATAATTATATGTATAATTGTTATATATAATTATTGGTTTTAGCTTGAGTTATACATCAAGCTAAAGTATGTCAAAAACATGAATAGGACACATTTGGAACAGAAATTCATGTAATGAAAATGAGTAGGATGTACGTTGTCCCGCGTTGGAGGATGAAGAAATTGGTTTATAATATATGAATTGAGATTGATGTTAAGTCCCTTCTACATGCAGTACTTAGGTTTTACTTACACGCACGCAGGGTGCAAATAATTTGGACTTGATCAACTTCAGGTATTGTACCATACGGTGTGCTCTATGTTATAGACGCTAAAAGCATTTTTTGGCGAATAACGGCGTTAAACCATACCGTGCCCAACGCCGAAGGGCATTTCGCCAAGGGTACAACATCTCACCAAGTCTTTTTTTTTTTTGGATTGGTTTAAGGTATTTTTTGTGGGTCCCAAATGAATGTTAAACAAAGAAGATTAATTTTAAGGCGGGTGTTAAAACAACAAAGAGGCAAAAAGCACTCAACATAACTTTAAATGCTTCCATACCTTATCCTCTTAGAATTTCTAGTTCTACCAACTACCAAGACCTTGCTAAGCAGGCCGACAATGTATTATTATTCTCTTATCATTTTAGTCATTCTTAAACTAAATATTACTAAAACTATAAAAATAATAATAATAATAATAATAATAATAATAATAATAATAATAATAATAATAATAATAATAATAATAATAGTAATAATAATAAAGAAACTTGAAACCGTAAAAAAAGTTGTTTAACTAAAAAAACTTAAAACAAGATTATAAAATTTTCACTGATGCATAATTCACTAATCTTAACACAATATAACAAATGGACAAACACAATCAAAGTGATGGATTTCAATCCTAGTTAAAATGGTTTATGATATTATTTGTTTGTGGAGGTTGGGTTGATTCTTATATTAATGATCATAACTCATCAGGGCTGGTCCTGGGGTATGCAGGGAGCCTGACAAGACATGGCCCAAGTCAAATAGGAGCCCATATATCTTTTTCTAAATGTATGTAGGACTAAACTGTTTTTTAAGTACCAACTCACAAAGTTAATTCATTTTATTGTAAAAATTAATACTCAATAATTAAATCATGATGTTTTCCCCTGTACCAAGCTTCGAAATAACTGTAAGCAGCCTTCAATGGCGGAATCTACCGGTCGTGTAAAGACACACAGTTCCAAAACAATTCAAAATTATTACTTTTTTTTAGTGTCCTCATCAAAATAATAATTTGACTTTTCATTAAAACTTGTACTGGAAAACAGGTTATTGGTATTGGAGCAAAACCTGCTGTCAGTCCTTTTGATAACGCTGTTGGCTTAAACACAACTGTTGGTGGAATTGAGATTAGTATAATCAGTTAATCACCCTACTAATGATCACTAAAAACTGTGGTTTATTTATATAAATCTCTGAAACTTTTAGGTTGATGGCTTGTTACGAAGCAATGTTCCAGGAATTTTTGCTGTTGGTGATGTAGCAGCATTCCCATTGAAAGTATGTTTATATTAAAATTTTAAAATCAGTCAATGAGCACCCTACGTTTAATCGCATATATATATTAATATTTTTTATGAACATTGTGTAAAAGCATTACCAACTGCACAAACTCACACGTGTGATCATCTCCCGTATTTCTACTCACGAGTTTTTTTAACATAAAGGAAGTTCAAGGAAAGTATGGTGGTAATTTTAGGGGAATAATGTTTATTAAGCAATTGAAATTGGGAATTTTGATCCGAAAATTGCTACTTTTTGGTAGGATTCTCGTAAACTGAAAGGTGTTGTTCTTGAAAGTGGAACTCCAGAAGAGTTTCAATTGCTGCCTATTCTTGCAAGGAGTCAACTATGTGTTGATAAAGTCAAACTTCATACTGCAACTTATGTTCAGGAAGCCCTTGAAAATTGAAATTGCTAGAGCTTCTTCATGGCTTTTAAATCGACTTTAATAGTCAAATGTTCACATTCCTTAGAGCAGACAATTAGTACAAAATAATCATACATTAGATATATTATTATTAATCTCCATGTCTCATTTGGATCTTGATACAATGATGCAGTTGTAAATTTGATTACTTCTTCATTAAAAGCACAACAGTATGAGCTGCAATACTTCTATTTTCTCCAAGACTGTCTACCTTCTCATGAGTTTTAGCTTTAAGGTTGACAACTGCAGGGTCTGCACCTAACAGCAAAGACAAGTTGGCCCGAATGGCCTCTTTATGCGGGCTTAATTTTGGTCTTTGAAGAATCAAAGTGGCATCTAAGTTTCCTAGCTCATAACCCGCTTCATCCATCAATCTCACCTAAATTTAAAATCAATGCAAGTTTGAATAAATAATGTATAATGATTTAAAAGGTTAACAGAATCTTACAGCTTCTTTGATGAAAACGGATGATGCTGCCCCTTTCCATTTAGGATCATTGTCTGGAAAGATCTGCCCAATGTCGGGTAAACCCAAAGCACCCAAAATTGCATCAACAACGCAATGTAACAACACATCACCTAATACATCGAATCAATTAGAAAAGAGAAACATAACTACACTTAATTAATAAGCATTCATAAATGCAAACATAATCGATGCATTACAATATATTCAAGTGTTTCTGTCCTGTTCAATTTTAAGCATTCTTTGGTTTCGAATACACTGAGCGAGCAAATTTCACTGCAATTCCATTATTTATTTCGTAACTTTCAGGAACATAGCTCAATTTTTATGTTTTAAATAATAAGACTATTATCATGAGATATGTAATTGAATTTTAAGCAATTGATAGATAATTTCACAAACATAACACCTAATTGAGATGCATAACTTTATGAAACAGCTCAATTAACCGTAAACAATTATGATATATACAATTCAAAACATTGGAGTTGAGTATCAAATAATCAAAAGCTATAGCAGTCATAGATTCAAGTAACAATTTAGCAAATTACCATCGGAATGAGCTTCGCAGCCTCTCTCATGAGGAATATTAATGCCTCCGATGATGAGAGGGTATCCAGGTTCCAATCTATGAAGATCGAACCCGTGGCCGACTCTGAACGGCAGAATCTTCGAAGGAGTTTTGGCGACCGCAGGTTTCTCAACTTCAACGGCGTTAGCGGCTGCCGCAACTACCACCGGCCGTGGTATCAATCGGAGAGAAAGAGGTGAGCGTCTAGTGAAGCAGGTAACGAAAGAGGTGGAAGGAGGTAGAATCGTTTGATGTTTAGAGGATATTCCGGTGTGGAGCGGAGATGTGTAACACGAAGAAGAAGTCGTCGCCATGGCTACTGTGTGAGAATCAGAGGGTTGGTGTGGATTTTTCGAGCTGTGGAGTAATATATTTAGAGGTAGTATTGCTATCGAATTCAAAGATGCACGTTTTTTTTGTTAATATACTGATAACCATGCTTTTAATATCTAAGAGCATCCCCACTTATTACCTTTCCTACGTCACCTTTTCATTGACTAAAAATCTATTTATAAAAAGTAAGTCCAATAGTTAACCTTTCAAAAAAAATTTCTAATTAATATTACTAGTTTACCTTTATATATTTCAAATGTTTTATAAATGCCCATCATATATAATTTGATAATTTGTATAACATTTTATAAAATTTAAGATATCATAAAAAAAAAAACTAATTATCAAGCTTGTTCTTTAACAAAAATATTGAATTATTACAAAATTATCATTTATAGTTATAAAAACAGTAAATGATTCACATGCAAATTTATATAGGATTTGAAGTGTAAAATTAGTAAATATATAGGGACCAAAGGAATCAAACATACAAAGTAAGTTAAGAGGTTATGGAATAATAAGTGTTTTGAATAAGCTTTTAAAAAAACTCTCTACTCCAATAGTAAAAAGTCATCTAAAAACTTATTTAAATAGTAATAAGTTTTACAAAAAGCTACCATCGGAGATGCTCTGATATCATACCGATTTAAAAGTCTAATATGAGGGACTGTCAAGTGTCAGAGAATTACATTAGTCGCCGGTGGCGGTTGAAATGTGGAAGTGGTTGTTTTCAATTTTGTTCGGTATATTATCGTATAAATTCTAAATTTTAAATTGCAGAACCGGTATTCGGCAAAGTTGAAAGAAAAAGGGAAAGACCTTTAAAATAAAATATTTTTCTTTCTTTGTGTTACTAAGTTGAACAGAAAGAAAAGATAAAAAGAAAATTATGTTCTTTAATTGAAGAAAAATGAAAAATATTTAACACATCTATAATTTTATCTTTAAATTAAATAATATTTATGAGTAATTAATTTTTTTATTTTATGTCTATTATACCCTTAGTATAATTGAAAATGAAGGTTTTTGACGAATCCTACCCTATATATGAGGCCTAAATTTGAAGAGGGTTTGACACCATGGTAATTCCAAGCATTCCTATTCGTCCATAATGCCACTTGGAATTCCCTGATTGGTCCACGTCATTTGCACTAATACAAACGAATCTGGTACAGCTTACGGTCTACATTCATACGCTCCATATACGGCAAACGAATCTGGTACGGCTTACGGTCTACATTCATATGCTCCATATACGGCTTCCTACATACAAGGAAACAAATAAATAACTATTTAAAAGATCCTACATACAAGGAAACAAATAATATTTAAAAGATCAATCAGCGACTCGATCGTATTTATTCAGAAGTGATACACGACTCAATATAATTTCCATAAAACCGGCATTCTATGATTACGGCATAAAAAGCTGGATTATGCAACGGAACCAGACTTCAGATATTACAGATTACGGCATAAAAAGCTGGATTCTTCATTTAATAAAATGCCCGTGTAACATTTCTTCATTTACCTTTTTTTGTACAAAATCATCATCACATCTATCGATTATTATGTCATTTAGAAATATATTAAGTTTTTGGACATTTTTCTACATACTAAAATTTACAGCATACCCGCCCATCCGGCGGGTTTTGTAGCTAGTTAAATATAAGGGCATAAAAGACATTTAATACTATTAAGATGTGCCTCTGGGGCACATATTAGAATATCCCAATTAAAAAATATAAAGGAAAATTTGGTAAGACGGATTTTTTTAATTAATTATAAATCTCTTCTCTCCAAATTTTCTCACTTTTACGAGAGAAATAATTACTCAAATTTCTAACATTTTTTTTATACTTGTTTAAAAAAAACTCAACAAAGCCTCAAACTGCTCTAAACATCTCACAATTCCAAATTCCTTGAAGGGTATATTCGTAATTCCAAGACATTACAAAAAACTACAAGCAGCAAAGCAAAACTGTGCAATAAATGAATCAAATATGTGTTCCTTACAAGCACTAAATATGAGGTAACAAGTAAAGGGAAATACCAGCAGTAGCACTAGAGGTTGGGTTTAACTAAAATCTAGAGAAGGTGAACCCTAAAATATTGACCAAAAAAAAAGGAAAGAAAAAGCATTGAGGTTATAATTGGAAAGTTCCCAACTCTTGGGCATGCCTTTTGAGTAATACGTTCCTTCCACCAGCCCATTCTAGCCTGTATGACAGATCAAGATTATGAAGCAACACTTTTAATCTCTCCATTTCACTCAACTCCCTTGAATTATCCTGTTAAATTAACACCAAATTATACTCTATTCATGGTAAAATTACAAAAATACCCCTGGTGAGTAGTACCTGTGAAACCTGCTTCCCGTTACCCATAACAGTTGCCATTATACTAGACCTTGAAAATCCCTCCCATGGAGGAACAAATATCAATTTAGTACACTGCACAGGAACAAGATTCCTACTAAGTTTCTCCCACCACATGGACCCCAGTGACCACCACCTTATCATTAACCCGTGTTCAGAAAAAGCTATCAAACCCTGCCAATTCAAAATTAAAATTAAAACTAAAATAAATAAACGGGTCAAACCGGGTCGCGGGTCAGATGAGAAAAAGTACCTCTCCATCAGGTGAAAAGCTCAAGACGGAAATTGCAGTATTATCAGAAGCTCCCCCCAGCAAAGTTGGAAGACCTGGAGGTCCACTAGCATCCAAGATCTTTATCTTCACCATACTACATTTCAAAAATAACACTAAATGACAAAAATAGTCCTTGCAGTTTACAACTTACATTTATGACCCTTACACTTGTAATTAGTTATGAATTACCTTTGCATTTCATAAACACGAATTATAGGGCCTTTATTAATATCTCCAATTGCATCCCCAACAGCTAATCGAGTAGATGAGTCATTTAGGGCAACCATCGGAAAAACACGCACAACTTCTTTTAATGTTGCCATTGAATTCTGTAAGCAATTTCTACGCATGGCTAAGTTTCCAGGGTCCATTGTCTGTAAAATAAAATTCACCACCTGCAATCCTAATTGTTAATAACAATACTGTTGTCAAAAATTAATTATAGTTAGAAAAGAAAAGATTTACAAACCTTATCCAGATAAGGAGCCAAATTTCTAGGAGAGCCACGAGTGACTCTAATAAGAGTCATAAGAGACACAATATGAACAGGTGAATCAGAAGCAGTTGACCAAATTTGTCTTTCAATCACATGTAAAAAAGCTGGAACATCAGCCATTGCTAAACTAGGTAACAGAATCCCAACCAAGGATTCCCGAATCTCAACAGAAATAACTGAACCATGTTCGATTTGAAGGAATATATCCGATATTAAACGGGGAATTTCAGAACTAATACACACACTCCATGTGGTTTCCATGCCTTCTGCTAAAATTTCAGCTGCTGTTGAGCTGTACTTTTCGTTCATGGACATAACTAACTTTAGTAACGGATTTACACATAAAAAGTCAAGAGTTGACTTTACAAGACTTGGGTACCAAGTAACCAAAGCAGCAGCAACAACGATATGTGATGTCATTGCATCTTGACTTGTTCCACCTACACAAGTTATCCAATCTTGTCGTTCAAATGATTCTAACCATGATCTCATTTCTGAATCCTTATTTTCTGAAATTATGTTTTCTTCGAGATTTTCGTCTTTTTTTGGATTAATTTGTGTATTTTCTGTGGATTTAAGTAAGGGAAGAGGAATTGCTCTTGAAGCAGCACAGTGAAATAATGAACGTGCAGCCATACGAACGTGTTCACTTTTGTCTTGCCAAAAACTGATTAAAAGCTATACGTAAAAAAGAGAATAAAAATATTAATTAAAATAATACATAGGAAAAAACATTTAAAAAAAAAATGAGAGATACAAAAATTACCTGGAGCGACGGTGGTTTAATGTCAGGAAATTTCTCTGCAAACTTTCGTGTGTAAAATGCTGCTAAAGCACTGCAAACTCGTGAATTAAAAAAATATTAAGATCTGTATTTATTTTAATTTTTTTAATTACAAACTGTTGGATTACCTGCTTGCTGTAGAGCATGAATGAGACAAACTAATCATGTGTTGAGCAAGGGACACCATAGTTAATGACCTAATTGCACAAAACTCAGCCGATGATCTCCAAAGCTGAAGCATTAATTAATTAATATTAATATTAATATATTTATAATATATCTGAACAATTAAAGTATTATCATAAACAGATAAATATAGTACCTCTAAAGTTGCACTTTGACCAGGAAAAGTCAACGTGACAGACCCTCTATCACCAAGCAAACCAGAAGCCAAAAAGAAATTCTTAGGTTTTTTAAGCTTCATTTCTGAAACCAACAATTTATCAAGCTCATAATCAACATTCCACAAATGCAAAACCGACAAACTGAACCGAAATAAACATCCTTCTAATGAGTGGGCCCAATCAGTGTATTCTGTAGAACTCGTTGGGATTTCTTCTAACGGTTCGGGCTCTTCACCACCCCGTTCATTCATAAAACTGCTCATTCGGGCCAACCCATTTCTAGGGTTCTGAACCTCATTTCCATCATTTTGACTTCCAGAAGATTGACTTCTGAGTGACATTAATAATGTCATATCAAAAGTGAGTGTTGCAATTCCAGGAAACGGGCAAGAACATGTAATCGGATGTAAATTATGAGAGAAATCTTGGGTATTTTGATTATTTTGTGAAACTTGTGTATCTTCAATTATTGGTAAAAGTAATGATGAAACAGAAGTGTTCCTCTCAACTGTATTTACAGAAAAGTTGTTCTTATTGTTACCGGTTGTGCAAAAATGGTCAAACATTGACTGAGCTGCACTCCCGCGAAGAACACGTTCACGCGAGCCCGATTTTATATCCCAAATATACAAAACATCAGATGAATCAGATGCTGAAAAACATGCTAAATAGCCTCGTGTGGAATCCCAAACTACTTTTGATGGTACAAACGGGTGGCCCGCGAACATTCTTTCGACCCGTAAAGTTTCAAGTGATGACATGGCGACACACGAGTCATCACCAACAGATAGAAAACAATCACTCCATGGGCGGTCAGTGTGGGCCGGGGGTAAGATGAGCTGGCGAACGGGCTGAACATGATGATGCATTACTGTTACAAGATTAGTGGAATTAAGATCCCATATACGTATTGTACAATCCATACTTCCAGAAATTAGAAAAATATTGGAAGTAAATCCTGAGGGTGTAGATGTACCCACCATCTGGTGTGCTGCAAGACAGAGGATCGGGCCCGTGTGACCCGAAAGATATTGTTTCCGTGCACTTGAATCCGTTTCTTGATTTTCCATTTTTTCAGAAAACATATTAAACCGTAAAACTTCTATTTCGCCACTATCGTATCCATAAACTACTGCATAAGGGGTAGAATCGTTTTCAGAAATAACCATTGAAGAAGTAACCACAAATTCTTTCCTGAAAAGACCGTTTTGCCCTTCACTTGTATCCGTACACCACTCATCAAAGTAGCTACCTTTTCCTACTAATTTACATTCTTGATTTAACTTTTCATAATTATTACTTAAATCCCAGAGTGTTATCAAGGGTTTCAAATGCACCAATTCTCCACTTTGGAACCAAATTGATTCGACCCGAACAAGATTTTTATTCATTATAACAAAAGAAAACGATAATTGAACATTTGGAGGATGTGAAACAGCAGGGATTGAACATAGAGGGGTGTATTTGAAACTTTTTCCTGAATATGATACAGTATAGATAATTACATAACCTTTATTATTCCACACAGCAAAAGTTTCCACAAAAACGTTAATATTTTCTTCACTATTACAGCAATTATTCCCAAGAAACATGCATCCTGCAACATCAAACTGATTAAATTGATCATTTAATAGCAAAATCTCTCCAATTTTAGCACTACCATCAACCAACATAAACACACAACGATTTCTATAAAGAATCACCAAAACCTGCCCAGAAGCACAAAATGAAATTGGGAATTCTCCTTCATTTGAATCTTTAACCAACTCAGAAGTTTCCAGATTAAAAGAACTCTTTTGTGAATCATCAAAATTATCTTCATTTCGATCAGTATCTTTTAAAAGTGATACACACTGCACGTTACCAGATGAGTCAGCAATCAGCACTGATTCTTTCTCCATATCACCAACATGTGTCACTATGGTCATAAACTTAAACGGGCCAATAGATAAAGTACCACGAAACACGGTTTGGACTATTGTTAATGTGTATGAATCGATTACAACAACTGTGCATTTTGAAGATTTGTTGGATTGTGGTTCACTAATTTCAGTTGAATCAAGTGATTGGTGATCTGATGAATTAACAGAATCTATGAAACAGCATGCGATACATACGTATCGTTTGTTTACAGGTAGTGGTTGAACCATGTATGGACTTCCAACCCAAGCTGGCATTTTTCTTCTTCGGCTGCAATGTCCAGTTTCTCTGGCCCAAACAGATAATACACCATCAGTACATGCACTTATTAGTGAACCATGGTTAACTGAACTAGAGTTTGGGCCCACATTGCTTGGTTTCTCATCTCCTAGAGTTGATGCAGGGAAACAGATACTCATGTCAGAAATTGGTGCAGTATGACCACATAAGATAGCAACTGGTTTAATGGCCTGACAATAAAAATATTCATCAACATGACAAACAGATTCCTTTACTTTTCAACTAGGATTCAGAAAGTAAAAACTATGTGATACATAATTGTTACAATAGCAGATTATGCACAAGTATGGACACTCATTAGTCATTATAAATCTACTGTAACCTAATTCTATCAGTTAATTTTCCGAAACCAAAGAGTGGACTTTAGAACCAGTTATGGAAAGGATTGTGTAATTCTAAAATTGAAGTTGTGAAGTGAATATCACAATCAGTTACGTATGTTTGATCTCTGCAAATTCGGAAATGAAGTTGCAGCAATAAGCAAAAATTGCCAACAGACTAGACAGAACCAGTAATCAATGAAGAAACACTGCACTAAACAAACCTAATTGAAATTGAAATTGAAATTTATGATCAGATTATAACTAGGGAGGTTGAGTGATTTTAAACTCACGTGATCAGAGTCAGTTGACGACAGATTCCACCAGAAGATGGTGCCATCGGATCCACCAGTGTAGAGAGTGGAAGGCCGGTCAAGTACGGCGGTGGCGGTAACTTTATGAACCGGCGGCGACTCCGACCATATACAAGCAACAGATCGACACCTCATCGGAGAACAAGTTCTTCAGACCTACCACCACGGATCATACAGAATGTGAATGAACTAGACAACGGAGCACCGGAAAATTGCTTGAATTGTTTTTTTTTTCTTTGCCTTCAAATCCATCCGATTATATTATTAAAAATCTGAAAATTTATACGAAGAAATATAATATCGTATTCGTAAAAAGTAATACGGAGTACTTTTTAACCTTGTCATTTTCTAAATTTTACCTATATTATAATCTTATTATTAAAAAATAAATAAGATTATGAGTTAGTAGCATTTTTTTCTTTCTTTCTTAGTATTTGTTTTACGTTTTATCATAATTGATCGGGTTTTACTTTTTGTTAAAACTAGTTTAATTTTATTGTGATACACAATTATGTTCTAGTGAAAATGTACATATACTGTTTTAGTCATACATAATGAAAAATCATACAGTATAGGATATTTGGAACACATGTAATAGGCAAATGAAAATAATACTACTATATATAAACAGAATTAGAAAATATAGTCGCTATACGTGAATATATTTAAGGTTTGTCTAGCTCATGACTTAGGCAATGAGATAAAAACATTAATCAAAAAAGAAAATTCATGATGTATTTAAAAATAAATTAAATGAAATTTAAATTTTTCAATATAAAATGATGATCATAACTTCAACAAATATTTCTTATCTCATGCTATTAAATATATGCTATTAAATATATGATTTATAAAAACACATATATTTAATGTTTATTAACTAATTAAATTTAAAATGGATAAGACTTAGTTATTAAGTTATTTTGTGAAATTCAGTATTTCATATATGTATATCTTTTAAATAATTAACCTTACACATGCAGTTTTCACATTATGTGGTTGTATCTAAATATGTAAGATTCACATTATTTGTTTGAAAACTACAGTAGCGATAACATGTGGTAAACAGTATGAATTGGTAAGATTTAAGGCATAGTTTGAATCGTGAAAATTTGGCCAATTTGTTATATCATGTATAATTTTGATTTGGTATGCTATATATTTTGTTATTAACAAAAAATAATTTAAAGGGTTAAAATGGTTATTTTCATCAATCAGAGATAATTATACAGATATCTAACTAAACAATAATTTATCTCAAATATTAGTTATCCACGTATCGACAAACAGCCCTGAATTTTGCATACTCCGAATGGCTAAATTGTAAAATTAGGAATTTGAAAGTCCCAAAACATACATTATCATTTTACGACTTTTTTTGGATGCACCTTAATGATCAAGAAACAAAAGAAACACTGATTGATTTCGTGAGACCAAAAACAAATAAGAAGGCTGCCAACGGTCTATCCCTAAACCCGTCGTGGGTGATTTTGAACCCGTCAGCCACCGACGGCGTTGGCACCGCCACGTCGGTGGCCTGCGTCGTTTTTGGGCGTCGCCCTCCGGACGTGAGGTATTATGCGTCGTGGAGTATTTTCAGGCGGAAGAGGAGGGGAGGAAGAGGAAGGGGGAGGGGTGGGGGGTTGGAAACTTGTACTTTATGCTTAAAATTTTGTACAATTTGTATTTTTTTATAAAAAATCTTTTTTTTTTCTTTGTTTTTGTTCTATTTTATAAAAATATTATAAATGTTTATTTTTATTTAAATAATATATTATATTTATGTTTAATTAAAAATGATTATATAGAAAGGATGAGTTTAGTGATGGGTTAGTGATGAGTAGGGTTGGCACGACCGTGTCAGTAGCATGTCAGTAAGGATGTGATGACGTGGCGCTACTAATGGGTTTAGTGATGGGTAAGGGTTGGGAGAGGCCTAACCTATAGTAAAAGAAACGATGCTAGCTTCTGGCTAGCCGCATTTTTTTTATGTGGGTTAATGGTTGGGTGATGACATGGCCGAAGCTCTTTGCCAGGTCCTCCTTTTGCTGTTCCAAAAAAAAAAAAAAAAATTATAGTATTATACCTAATTCATTAGTTGCTCACAATGCATAAATATGATTATTTTAGGACTTACCCATCATCGCATTTACATAAGTCTAAGTTGTGTTTTGATACGATATCATGATGCTTTCCATCACAACATTGACGGAAAAGTATCACCTTGTTAACATATGATACAACAAACCAAACAGATTGGACAGTGGCGAAGGTATGAACGGTTTATGTAGATGGGTCGCTTTGCATAAACCCAGTATACTTGAACCCAAAAAAGAAATTAAAAAATAGGATGCTACACTTCAACAGTAGTTCAAGAATTGGATGCAACTTATCATTTTACATTTAGAATAAAAATTAAAATTTGGGACGCATATGCAAACGTAGCAAGTATAGACATATGGAAGCTTCTTGTAGAAAACAATCATCTTTTTCCACCCTGAAAACGTAGCAAGTATAGGCATCAGTTTATGGCATCATGAAAATAATATGCATATATTTCATAAGCATATATACACACACATATTTAAGAGATTAGTAGTCATTACTCATTAGTCAAAGGTCAACTAAAAAAGAGAAAAAGGTGTTGTTTGACCTTGTGTGGTGGAGTTCCAGGTCTCGACATATTGTTTCGAAAGTCAAACATAGGTTTCTTTTCAGAAGCCTTGAGAATTTGAAAAGAACATGTCAATGTATCATCCACACTCATCATTGCACCAGCATTATCAAACTCACCACAGTAATTTGGGGCAGAAAATATGGTTACAAGCTGCCTGCTTGCAAAAAACTCATAACCGTCTTCAACAACCTTAAAATCATCAACCAAAAGTCGTTAACACCCTACTAT
The DNA here is from genome assembly GCA_963853835.1 of Calendula officinalis. Lineage (NCBI taxonomy): Eukaryota > Viridiplantae > Streptophyta > Magnoliopsida > Asterales > Asteraceae > Calendula > Calendula officinalis. The sequence continues at coordinate 65,766,846 of OY970823.1, read as the reverse complement.
TTTCATGTAATCAGGAAAACATACCCTGAAGGGATGAATTGATAATAAAAACAGTAAACCAAATTCAAAGAATTCAAACACCACCATTAATAATAGCTAACAAACAAAACAATTCAACTGTCAAAGGCCTGAATAAAACCGATTCAACTTTCATGTACCTGATGAGCTCGACAAACAAGATCAAGATCATGTTTCTCAAGAAATTCAGCAACTTTATCAGCCCCAAACGTATACGACACACCCCTATCATTCTCACCCCACCCTTCCATATCTCTATCAGGATCAGCCCATAATAAATCACAAAGAAGCCCCTGATCGGGCACATCAACGGGTCGGGCTATATTCCTGATCTGGTCCAAGTTTTTCAAATCAGGGGACAATCCTCCATGCATGCAAAGAATCTTTTCATCAATAAGAGCAGAAACAGGCAGACAATTGAAACAGTCAGTAAACGTCTTCCAAACACGAACATTGAATCTTCTTTTGCATTCATCATAGAACCCGTATATGCGGTTGATTGAAGCACATTCATGGTTTCCCCTTAACAGAAAGAAGTTTTCTTTGTATTTGATCTTGTATGCAAGCAGTAGGCATATTGTTTCTATGCTTTGTTTACCACGGTCAACATAGTCTCCTAAAAATAAGTAATTTGACTCCGGTGGGTATCCACCATACTCAAACAACCGTAAGAGGTCGGAGTATTGCCCATGGATGTCACCTGAGAAATGAATAATAACACTTATACAACATATTATCGTAATTATATATATTCTGGTTGAAGTAATTTCGTTACCGCATATCTTGATAGGAGCTTCAAGCTCGAGCAGATTAGGCTGACTGAGAAAAACCTCCTTCGCAGCGACACAAAGCTGCCGTATCTCCGCCTCCGTGACCTGCGCCTGCTTCGGCACCCGTCCGCTCTTAGCATCCATAAGCTTTCTGATGATTTCGTCAAGTATCGGCTCCTCCATTATTGTCCCCCAAAAATCTCACAAACAGAGTAATGAACTAAACCTAATTAGCTAGTTTCCGAGAAGATTTGACGACTTGCTTCCCTCTTTTTATTACAAAATTTAAAACCCTAGCTCTGTCGCTACTACCAATTCATAACCTAAAGCGTGCGTTCATGTAACGCGAGACTTATCTATTATTTTTTCCGGTAACGGCGATGACGTCTATCTTTATTTGTTGCTGTATTTCTAAATTCTGTATTTGTAGCGGTTGCATTTGAGCACACTCGATTTGCGGAGATAGAGAAGAGTGTGTATCTAGGGTGGATTACGGCGGCGGTTCGACGGAGAACGGCGAAATGAAGGGGGCTGAAGAAGACGATTTTGACGGTTTATATAGCGCTATAGTAAAGTAGAGGGAAAACCTAATAAAAAGCTGTGGAAAACCCTATTTGTAATGCGGAAACCAGTTGTGTACTTGTGTGCCCCAACTATAATTCAAACATTTTTGTAAATCAACCTTCAAAAAGAATATGGTGCGTCTAAATAAATAATAGTTTCACTATATATATAAAACTATTGTATGGTTTTATAACGCGTGAGCTTATGAAATTGAAGTAAATATATATTGTTGATAGAGATATATTCCTTTCGTCCCACAAAAAACTTCTCATTTGACTTGGGCACATGTTTTTAGGAGATAGTTGGTGGTGGGGTATTTGGTATTAAATTTGATTAAAATATAGGATTAATTTAGAGATTGACATAAAGTTAGTGAGAGAAAATGATAAAAAATGACATAAAGTTAATGAGATAATATTAATTTATTAAGGAGGTCCCTCCAATTCTCAAATGAGAAGTTTTTTGTGAGACAAAATTTTTGAGTGAAATGGAAAGTTTTTTATGGGACGGAGGGAGTATCATGGTTCCAAGCAGCCCCGAACCCCGTCTCTGGTAATCTGCGTTGGTCTTGGGCTTTCGAATCGGATGGCATTTTTTCCGTTTCGTCGGCAAGACACGCGTTTGAAGGAACTCTAGCAGGCCCCCGTACGGCGGGTATTTTTCCATGGATCAAAGCAATTCCATCTAGAATTAACATTTTCTTTTGGAGATTGATTCAAAACAGGTTGCCAACATGTGTCAATCTTTTGAAACGAGGTATAACCTTGCAATCCGCCGTCTGTGTGTTGTGTGAAAGAGAAATCGAGGTTGAGGAGCACCTGTTTTGGGCCTGCCGGAAAACTCGAGAAGTGTGGGCAGCATTTTGTAGGTGGTGGAATATTGATATTATTGGTGTTTCGAGCTTGAAGCAGCTTATAGATTGGTCAAATCGGGCGAATCTTTCGAAAATTAAGGCTAAGCATTTTGTAACAGCCCTTGTCTCAGTTGTATGGCACATATGGAGGTACAGAAATGATATCATTTTTAATAATAAAAGTGACTGTTTCCACAGAATATTTGGTGAAGCTCAAGCTCAAGCGTTTTATTGGACAAAGACTAGATCGAATTGTAAATGGAGCAGCGCAGATTGGGGTCCTTGGTGTGCCGACCCGTTAAGCTTATAAGCAGGACCTGATTTATATTATAGGACCTTGTTAATCCTTGTTTCTTAATTGTTGATATTAGGTGCTTTGGTGTTTTGGTGTAGGCTTTTGCTTGAAACTCTCACTGTAACTGTTTCGTTTGTGCTAGTCTCTGGCTAGCGTTTATTTTTTAATATATTGTGGTAGGTCTCTATGCGAGGGTGATGGCATTGCCGAAGCTCTCGTGTAGTTGCCTTGTTTGCAGTTCTAAAAAAAAAAAATTAGAGTGTTAATAATGTAACAAAAATTGAAATTCGAGCATCGTAGAATGGTTTAAAGTGATCTAAATATGTCCAACCCATTTTTTTTCAACTACAAAACTTATTTAATACGTTGATCCTCGTATCTTACCACCCCTTCATTGGCACTAGTAGGTAAAAGAAGCTTGACCAAGTGATTATAAAAATTGTATTACTCAGAGCGATTTACACTAAATTAAATTAAATATAAACTGAGTTATCACATAATGCAACAAGTTAGAACAAAGCTTCACGCCTTCACCCCTTCATTGGCACTAGTAGGTAAAAGAAGCTTGACCAAGTGATTAAAAAAATTGTATTACTCAGAGCGTTTAACACTAAATTAAAATAAAATAAACTGAGTTATCACATAGTGCAACAAGTTAGAACAAAGCTTGGACGTGGTCAATATCGGCATTGACCGTCTGAACCTATTTTGTTGGACTAATCGACGAGGACCCACTCAACGCCAAAATGTGAAAATGGGACACGAAATTAACATTTTCTCCCCGCCTGTTTTATGGCATGGTAATATATCACCTCATTGTTTATTTAACAGTTTGATGATGCTCATGGAGTAATGGACTACACCTCTCATAATATGATAAGAAAATACTCAATACACATTAAGTATAAATATTTCTGGCAATTATGATACAAGTTAGTGATACATTACATGGACTTTATATCATTATATGATATAAATATTATAATTCTATAATAATATTAGTTGACAGTTCGTGTCAATCGACCTCATTATAACTAGACGTGGTTCGGTTATTTTTTCACTTATTTCACACAATTCTTCTAGGAACTAAAATAGTATAATTAAATAACCATTTTTGTTTAGAACAGTTATACTAAAACGACCTTTTTGCTATAAAGTTACTTATAAATTTATAATTAAGGTAGCAATTGGTTTCATTAACCCGCTTTTATACCAATTATAATTTTTCAAAACTAGTGGGGACTGAATTCGTCGTTTCAGGAAAAAGAAGGGTTAGGTATGAAACTGTACGAATTCACATCAATCCCTCATCCTTTCTATATAAACACACTTTCAGACAAATATCACACCCACACACACTTCGAATCACGCACACAGACACATGGCAGATGTAGAGAGCCAGAGTACACCATTTGCACCGGCCGTCGTAAAAAGCGATGAACAAACGTTTAACTCCATCGGAAAATTCACCAAACGAAAGCACCAGGAAAGCAGCAAGTCTCTCGTTTACGTACTCGCGGCCGTCGTCTTCCTTGGCATAATCTTCTTAATTTTTGCTTCGGTGTTTCTACGCGTAATCAATCCTAAGCTCCGCCTAGGCTCCATCTCAATTCAAAATCTCCAATACGAGAACATCAATTCAACGTCAACGCTGAGCGTCACGATGTTAACGGAGGTCACGGTGAACAACAAAAACTTCGGCCGGTACGATTTCGACAACTGCAACGCTGTTATTTTGTACGGTAACTCTACGATCGGAAGGGGAGATATTTCCGGCGGCCGTGTTGGAGCGAGGAATACTAAATCGATTAGTGTTGTGATGCAAATTGGATCTGAGAATTTGAATTTGAGTAGCGGTGGTGGTGATCGTACGGAGATGATGGAGGTTATAAGTTACGCTAAGATGACAGGTAGAGTTCACGTTCTGAAGATCGTTGATCGGAGAAAAACGATTGAGATGAATTGCACGATGAATCTCAACTTAACAAGCCGATCAATCATGAATTCGATATGCACATAAGATTTACGACGGATTATGTTTGTATATTCTTCAACAGTCAACACACTATCAATCCTCTTATAGACTATGAATACTTTGATTCACAATTTTGTTTTTCGAAATTCAATACATATATAACATCACAAAAATTATTAGAATTCAAAAACATGTCACTAGTTGGATCATATTTTTGTTTTATCTCAGCTCGTAAAGCGGTTGGTCATTAATCATATTTCATAATCTAGCTAATCGTCGATCGGTCATGAGTTTAATTATGGGTATGATCAAACAGGTAGTCCAAAATCCAAAGTAATGCATATGTGTGATGCAGATATGGCGGCTGCAGAGAAAAAAGAGAAAAAAACAAATTACAACTACAATTAGGTAGTTGCATAAGTCAAACATTTCGTCATCGATATTAAACTTCCAGTTCAATGTCATTTTCGGCCGGGTCACTATAAACTTATACCAAATCATAAAGCGTGGTTTGATTTACAAAAATATATTGAAAGTGTCAGCATAATTAGACATTATTCAAGGAACGAAAATAAGCACGAAATTTACACGGCTAAGGGAAAAGTGTTTACATGTGTATTCGTTGTTATGTTTTTAGCGCGTGATTCTTGAATATGGATGCAATTCAAAGAAGCCCTTCTGAGAACTAAAAAGGAAAATTTGACTAGTTAGTTTTGAAAAAAAGGAAAAAAAAAAATACTTCCTCCGATTCAAAATAAGTTATACACTTTGGATTTCACGGATTTTGAGGCAAAAGTTTATAATGATGGTTAAATTAGATTAATTAGATGGTTAGTGGAAAATGAGTCCCACATTTTTTGAATAAAGTGGAGTTAATGATGTTTAAAAGTAAAAATAAGGGTAAAGAGGTCTTTTCACTTTGTTAAAGTAGATAGTTAGTGGGTGTGGGTCCCACTATTTTTTGCCAAATAAGGTAAATTTTCAAAGTGTATCACTTATTTTGATACACCCCAAAAAGAAAAGTGTATCACTTATTTTGAATCGGAGGAAGTAACATATTTACAATTTTATCCTTAGAATGTAATCAAATCAGGTAATGACAAGATTAGTTTGATAATTGCAATTAATTATAATTTATCTTCTCTCCAAATCTTTCCACTTTTGGGAGGAAGATTAGGAGAGAAAAAATGGTCATAATTTATTTCCTCTTCTTTTCTTTTCTTTTATAAAAATAACTCCGGAACATGATAACATTTTTATTTCTTTCATGTTCTCTTCTCTTCTCTCCAAATTAAAACTCTGGAACACAGTGTTAACTATCAACTGCCGAAACTAGATCGATAATTATCTGGCTTAGTAGTTATAGTGTATAATATGATGACTTAAAGGTCATTAGTTTGATCCGTTCCCTTTGTACATATTAGGGGAAGGTTAAGAAACGACCATAACAACGATTATGACGCGTAAATCACTGGTAAATCTTGGTCACATCAGGAGAGTTTGTTTATATGAGAATACTTTTATACCGGAACTAAATTGATCAAATTCTTGCATTTCATCTTTATTATAGGTTCGTGTTGTACATTTATTCGATTTTATGGATTTATGTCATGTGTACTTTATATGGATAGATATTTAATTGTTGTATTAATATTATTTGTTTTCGTTTGATTTAGATTTTAGATTTAGTATTTTATTGGTGAAAATTCAAATAGTATAGCAGTTAAGAAGGTAAATGTGTAAAATTTAAAAAATAAAGAATTAAGACTCTCACATAAGTATTTTATATATTGATAAGATATAGTACTAAGTATTTATAAGACTAGTGCCAATGGGCATGTCAGTTGGGACTCATGTTATCTTTTAATCGTTGGCATCATGCCTTATTATCTTCATTTGGAGAGAGAAGGTTAACGGTTTCGGAAGGAAAATGTATATTTAATGAGGTATTTAGTATTTTTATGTATGAATATTTTATAATGCCGAGACCTAAAAAATTGAAATTAATGAGTATTTTTGACATGAGGTTGTTAGTTAGAGTGCCAACTAACGTGATAAAAACTGAAGGTGTCAGTTGATGTTACAGTTGGCACCAGCCTAACGGTTATTATTATTTTATTAGTTTGTTTGGGCTCTTAGACACCTCTCTATTGGCCCTTTTACGTTCTCTTCCTGTGTGCGAAGTGTGGGCCGTATGGCTGCCCCAGTTTTGTTGGGTATGGTTTGTTCTGTTTTTAAGCTTTCATATATATGGCTCAAATTGGTATGCAAATCTATAAATGGGTTTCCAAGGCCTAATCCATACAAAGCCTACAAGGCTACAATGTTGGCCCGAAAGTTCATTTTTCATCGACAGTTAAGTTTCATCTTCTTTTTTTCACAATCATAATAATAGATCTTTCATACATGTGAAAGGCCTCTTTGGTTCCTACTTATTTCCATATCAATCGTATTTGTCGGAATGAGCTTCAACCATTGCGATTGCGGGTTTTCTTCACACTTTAAAACATCTTTCAAATCATCATCTAGACATAAACATTTGTTTGCGACAATTTTTGAAGTAGAAGGATTTGCTTCTAAACACAAATTGTTCCCTTCAGGATCTTTTGAAGCAAAATGATGTTTGGAGGTCGAAACAACATTCCATGAAGTTTCAGGACTCGAGCAATCATTGTCTTCAGAGATGACAAGTGGCAAACCTTGTTTGACAATTCTTAAACAACGGTTTGTGTTTGTTAATACGATTGAGGCACCATCATGTTCGTGATCCCAATGACTTGCTTGTCGACAGTTTGTCATGGAAAGAGTTTCGCTTGCTTCCACACATTGACCACTTAAAGGGTGGTACAAGATGTAAGATGTTGCCTTGTTTGGTTTCGCATGACCTAATATAAATAAGACCAAAATATATTTTAGTATCATGAACTTAATTGAATGTCTTTACTATCTTGAATTATGAAGTGTGTAGTATGGTAAAATACTCGATTTAGTACATTGACTCATTAATTTGTTCGTGTTTTCTTACTTAACTTACTTTCGTTGCATATTTTGACGGACTAAAAAATATGTGTTCATCTAAAATATTGACATTAATTATAAACAAATTATTAAGTAATGTCCCACATTGGACAAATAATGAACATGTAATGTGCTTATAAAGGTCATGAATTACACTTGTTACAACCAATTGGTTTTAAGATGGAACCCCACAAACTGACACAAATCATGTGATAAAACAAAACCAATTATTCAATCGATAATATTGTCAAGTTCAAGGTAATATGTCACACATTTAATGAATGATCATGCAAATTCAAGATACTAATAAATTTGAGTTCGTATAAAATATTGAAAAAGTAAAGTCCCATATGAAAATGTTTGGCATGACATTTTATATAAATTAAAATGATACCTTGATTCTTCATTTGAACAAATCTTAACCTCTCCAAGATCTTAGGATTTCTGATGTTCTCCCAAGTTGAATCGTACATCCCAAATACGTCTTCAAAGTCAACCTGACCTTCCCTAAGCATAAAACTCCCAGGCAACTGCCACAACGCCCAATCAATGTCGTTCTCAGCCACCGTCATTAACAAGCAATTGAAATAACGATTATCCATCTCATCCCCGCCTCTCTGATCTAACCCGAATTCGCTCAAGAAAAGAGGAACAGAGTTTTCGTTTCTTTGAAACAAAAACCCTGAATTGTCCATGAACTGTTTGGTCACGTTGGCACAATATTCGTTTGTTTGGAAAATCCATTTATCGGGTGGTTGACCAAATGGGTACCAATGTGACTCAAAAACCAACTTGTTATCCAGATTGATCGTTAGGGGTTGAGTTTTCAAGAACCCAAGATTTGCAGCGTATGCCAAACCTGAGAAAATAACGAGAATGTCGGCATTCTCGTGATGAATAGCGGTCCCACCTTGTTGCATGTATTTATACCAAGCCGCCACATCTTGTCGTGGGCCCCGTAGCTCGTTTCTCATGCTCATAGCGACTACCTAAAATCCATATGTATCAATAGGATGTTATAAATTATCAATAGTTATGGTGTATCAGCATACATTTTAAAGATGTTGATACTTCTAATACATAATTTTTGGGGTTTGAATAATATAAAAAATGATTTATATAGGGGTTGATTATTTGAACATCTCATAATACTATATAGACAACACATAAAAATAACTAATAATTTATATCACAATCTCCACCCTACTCTGCCGATAACCACCACCACTACTAACTTGCTCAAATCAAAATCAGCCGACCACCGTCACCGCTCACTCCGCACTACCAACTCGCTCTTCTGCTCACTCCACCCGTGATTCCAGCTTCACCAGCTAACTCCACCATCACCATCGCATCTCCTGCTCACAACCACCATTGACCACCAGTTTTAAATTTAAAAAAACGTGCATAACTACCTTAATTAATTGGTTGCGGATACATCTTTCAAGGTTTATTTTGATAAGCGTGTTTATTTAGTATATATGGATCTTATATAACTAGAACAATGTACATACAACATATTTTTAGTGGAAATGTTTTATATGGATTTTAAATTTACCAGGTATATTTTTGTTAATCACCGTCGTCCGTCAACAGGATACAACATATTATACAATTGTTGGATTTTATAATTAACAAATCACCTTTTTTTATCGCAAAAAACTTTAATTAAATTCGTTGGAAAAGAAATTTGACTTTTATGAAAGTGTAAATGACTTCTGAGTGACAGTTATTATGTACACTTACTGAAGGATTGCCATTATAGCGACGAGCAACCGCAACCAACCCCTGAACCCACTCGTCGGAATCGAAGTACTTGTCGCCAAAAAACCCATTTCCGTCATTATCACCACAACACCACTCCGGCGAACTAACGTGATTATCAAGCACTACCATCAGATTCCCCTTCCCAAGCTCATTAACCACAGCATTATGAGCTTCCACAACGGTCATTTCCAACACATGGGGGTTGTTTTTCGCGACACCATCTTTAGCGGCAGTCAAGTTCCACCGATCTAGAGACTCTGAAACGGTGACGTTCAAGTAGCGAGTGTACATATAGGTAGCCCACGTGAGTCGCACGCAGTTAAACCCCATCTTATCGGAAATATCTGACACAATGTCCTTCATCGGCTTTTTGTTTAAGCACTCCGGGATCATAACGTGGAGGTGGCCCGGCCAGTTTACACATGCCAGTTTTACTCGGTTGCCGGAGTTTTGGTCGACGATCCATCGGGATGACGTGGACAGAGGAAATGAATTTAATGGGAGCACAAAGAAAAATATAAGGAATATACATTTGGGTTGTAAAGGCATATTGATATATGGAGACATAAACTTATTGTTATAAAACTTATACTGCTTGGTCTCTTTAAATAGGGAGCTTTTGTTGACATTTGGACTGTCATAAATTCATAATATCTCTTTGGTAGCTTTGATTTTAATGATTCCCACTCTGTACTCTCACGGGTTTTAATTTTCTATGAAAATTTATTACTTTGTACTAACTCTTTTTAACTATAAAATACTTTTACCTGGAAAGGAGCTTCGGCAAAGTTTATAATTTATTTTTATAATTTTATTATTCTATTTATAAGATAATTTACATGTATATTTTAATTATTCTTTTTTACCGTTTCATAATCTGATTTAAATACATATATTCATTAAACAAGTTATGAAATTTAATAGGAAGCAATGTTATCATTCTTTTGTTATATTTTCACCCACCAACTACCATCAAATTACCATAAATTCGTTGACTTTTATCTCAAAAGAAAAAGGTGAACTTTTGCGCAATTTTCTATAAGGTACGTAAATGAATATACTCCGTAATAGAATTATAGAAATATTCGTAATATTATTGGTATTTTGGTAACTTTGGAAGTTAGGGTTGAATGAAGAGTTCGGTGGGGTATAATGTAATTTAATAAGATATTTAGTATTTTTTGTGTGTGTATAGTGAAACTCAAAAAATAAATATAAGAGGTATTGTTGACATAATGACATGTGTATCACAATTTAATGTCGGTTTAAGTGTGAGTTGACGTAATGTTGATTTGACAAAAACTGAAATGTCAGTTTATCACTATTGAGAGTGGTCGTATGAGTTTTTCAATTCTATTTGTACGTACCAAAGTTACAATTCAGATATACTTCCTCCGATTTAAAATAAGTGCTATATTGTTGGTTTCACGCTTTTTGAGGCAAAATATGATAATAAGGGATAAATTAGATTAATTAGATTGTTAGTGGAGAATGAGTCCCATATTTTTTAAATAAAGTAATGTTAATGATGTTTAAAAGTAAAAGTAAGGATAAATGAGTTATTTTATTTTATTAAAGTAAGTAGTTAGTGGGTGTGGGGGCCACTACTTTTTACCAAATAAGGTAAAATTTCCAAGTGTATCACTTATTTTGATACACCTAAATATGAAAAGTGTATCACTTATTTTAAATCGGAGGAAGTATATTATTAAAATGATAACTGAATTACATTGTTGTGTTAGTAGAAATTAATTTCATTTGATTTTAATATATATCTAGTATTTTATGGGTCGAAATTGAACTGATATTAAGTTGCTTTTATATTAAAGGGGTAATTTGATAATTTCAAATTCCTAATTATAATAGTGAGAAAGGCTAGATGTTTTATATAATAGTACACTATAAAACCTAGATAATTACCATTCTAAAAAAAGAAAAGAAAAATAAATAAAACTAATTAATTAGAATAAACATGCCCTAAAAGGTATCAAGTAATGGCAATATACACGCACACGAAATACAATATACAAAAATAACATCTTTTTAAAATTACAAAAATGACATGTTATTACTTATTTATAATATAACTAAAAACGGTCTCTCGCTTATTATAGCTAACATGCTATTTTTATTTGGGAATTGATTTGTTCAAGATATTTATTAATTCACTTAAGATAAATTAAAATTGTTTGTCATATATACCATAATTAATTTTTTCTTTTATCCCATTCCATAATTAAATGTAAGAGTATAAATATCAATGAATTTAAATTTATCTTTAAATGAAATACAATGTGTCTTTAACAAATCAATATTATTTTTATTTTAATAACTTATTATACTACAGATGGCAAATTTTGCTAGTATTTATGGGTTTACCTAGATGGATATGGGTATTAAGTATCCAAAAAGTCATGTATCGTATTTAAAGTGATCACGTCCAATCCACATTTAACATTGAGTTGGTGCGGGTACATATATAGGCATTACTCGTACTATAGCAGTGTATCTGTATTTATTTTAATTTGTTCGTCTACAACTTCCATTTATTTGTGTGCTCGATTATATGTGTGGCAAAAAGTAGATAATCGGCAACACAATCAGCACTCTATGCATAATGTGAGGGGCATAAAAACCGAAAACCAGCACATAACTGACTAACTACTTTAATCGGATCGTTCCAATAACTGACCCTAAGTGTGGTTAACAGTTAACAACCCTTCTTTTTATAAAAGATGTAGGTTTGATGTCCGCAAATGTTACGTCGATCTCGTGTGCGAGGATTACTTCGGGCCGTATGCATTCCTCGAATTCGTTGTCGGGTTCCTGATAATTGAAATAAGGTTGGTTTTGATATTTTTTTAGTGTCTGAATATCAGTCGTTGTAGATAAAACATTTGTAATAAACGTCAAGAAGTGTACTATCGGACATTTTATTAGTGTGTGAATATTGGTCGACTGGATTAAAACATAAGGTGGTGTTTCTGTCCAATGGTTGGTTGTAGAAGTGGAAATTTTGTCTTGTTTACTTACAAATGGGTTGATTCAGGTCATCCTTTATCTCAAACGGCTAAAATGATGAATAACTTAAGCAGGGTTTGGTGTATGGACTAATTTGGATTAGCAAATTTTTAAGGCCTATGGGTTATAAGTTATTGATTTACTTAAGCCCGTAAGCTGGATAAAAATGGATTTATCGGCTTTTCAAATTACAATAAATCTATATGCTAATGCAAACACCTCCATACATGGAAACGGGCCAAATGATCTCATGGCCAAACGTAGGGGCGGCCCAATATATGGGAGATATGGGTTTAGGCCCAGGGCAACATAAAATATAGGGGCATTGATTAAGTGGTTAACTTCATTTAGGGATACTTCAAATGGGCAATGATTAAGTGGTTAACTTCATTTAGTGCTTAGATAGATTTTATGATACATTCTTTGCATACTTGAACGAAGTGATGACACAACTCATTACAATTCATATTGTTAGGTGTTTATTGATGACACAACTCATTAAAATTCAAATTGTTAGGTGTTTATTTATTAGACGTCACTTGTAGCTGGATACAATTCAATAATAACCATCTTACAAATTTCTTATAATTAACAAGATCTTAATAAACCTAACTACTAACTAATGAAACGAATCAACGGGATAATCAAGTTTTGGACTTGCATGGGTCATCATTTTTGGAGCATACACAGATGATGAAACAAGTCTCAAGTTTATCAGTTTAGAAAATCAAGTTAAAAGTTTGGGATTATATGTTTTGTCTGCTGTATGACACATTGATACAAACATAGGAGCATAAATTTTTCATCTTGCCAAAGCGTACTTTTTTCAACAGACCGGAAAGCGTACTTTTCTCCTTCTTTTGCATAAAACCTTTATAAAAAATTAACAATTAGATTATTAGTGAAATAATATAAGTTTTACAATCATATCTGAGACACTACTTTTTTGACCTGGTATGTATATCGAATACAGCAACAACATTTTTTAAATGTTAAAAAGATGTACCACAACTTTTGCTGTTGGGGGAGCACTCTTATGGGCCGCTTCAGTGGGAGCTGCAGTTTTTGGGTTTTGTTTCTGTTTTCGGGCCAACTTCACCTTTCCCAACCACATCCTAGTAAATATATAATAATAACATTATTCAAAAAAGCTTTTTACATCATAAAATTGTGCAAATACAACACTAACCTTCTTTTTATACTTGTACCTTCCTGGAACAGACTCAATCAATGGTGCTCCATTTGTCAACACAATTAGGCAATTTGACGTATTTTTTATCGGCCAAAAGCAAAAAATTAAGAAATTATGCTAAACTGACCTTGCAGCAGAAATAACTAATTTCCCATTTCCGTAATTAGGGTTCTTACTGCTTGATGAGAGATTGCAGATACAACAATTTCATCGATATATTTACTGAAAACAAATGTGTCCGTGATTCAAGATCATCACAATGAAGATCATTTTCCGCAAGTACTTGGCTAATATGATTTCTATTATCTTGAAATTTAATCATTTCATATCTTCTTGCAATTGATTCTTCCAACTAGCAATATGATTTTCTTCCAACTTGCAATTGATATCAATCGGAACACAGAAGTAATTCTTCCGTCTACTGAATTGTAGTCTGTTTCAAGATCAGTGAACCTATGATTAGTATTTGGTCTGGATAAGTTGTTTTGAAATAGGGTGTTTAAACGTTCCTAGGAATTACTCGGAGGTATAACACTGGTGTTTGATGTGTGAGCAAAAACCTGCAGGTGTAGGATAAAACTGTGTCCGTGCATGTAGGAGATTGATTATAACGAATAAACTCTCGTCAAACGATTTACCGTCCTCCCCACTCCAAGCTCTACTCCTATTCCTATTCCTATTCCTATTCCCAAACTCAATGCCCCCCGTGTTTCTTAACTTCAAACCCTAATCAACAGACTGCAATTTCAAACCCTAATTAACTCATAATCAGAAAGCAGTTAGTGGTGATTTTAGATGACTTCAAAAAACTTACGATTCGAAGCCTGATCGAAAAATTTCTCAAGATTTACAGTTATTGATCCAAGTATAGAGAGGATTTTAATCGAGAACAAAAATTTGTTCCTCATTCATATCAAATCAAAATGTTGGAATCCTTGTTGTTTTAAGCGTGTGTACAATATAATTTCTGATTTATCAGCACAGAAATTGTTGATGCTATAGAAATTACAGACACTATTCTCTGTATATATATTTGATACTCTACAAATATTTCAGAAATTTGCAATACACATGCAAACAACGCACATTGTGTTTAATTGTACCGAAGAAAATGAGTGGATCTCCAGAAATAACGGACAAGATAAAGGTGGTTTACAGCGGAGGAGATCGGGTTGATATATGTTGGCTGGGGGTGGCAGTTCGTTCCAGCTAAAACAGGCCTCGGTTCCAAAAATTTAAATTATATATTTAATTGAAAACACATAAATATATGTGTATCACTTAATTATATAATTTGTTATATTTAAATAAAATCTAAGGAAAAAATGTTTATTAAAAATTTTCTTTACAATTGACATTATCTAAGGTCAAAAAGTTAGGGTTGAATGTTTAGAAATGGTTATAATAACAGTTAAGTTTTGTACATTACGAAGAAAGTTTGAGCATCCGGAGAATTTTAACCACCGTATTTTTTACTGATTAAGCAACTATTAGATTGTTTAAACAGAATCCCCTTAACTCACATCGAGCATGTAATTATCGATCATGCTATTTTCGAACAAATGAGGTTAAGGGTTGATATTGTATAAACTTATACCCCACTCTTGAAGAGATTAGGTACCCTTGACGTTGTCGTCAGGTTATATTGTATATCAAAGTGTTGCTGGAGATCATTTTTTGAGGTTCGATAAAAGAAAGTAGGAGTGTTTGACAAACAAGGTAGAAAATAAAATCAACACAAACATAAGAAAAAACCCGATTTCGTACTACTTAGAACTACATTAAGAAAAGTAGAACAAGTTACATCACCGCATCACATAACCTTCACTAATACATGCTACCACCACCATCTTCGACATCGATAACTTCTTTTACGCGTGGAAATTCGGTTTAGTAACACTCGTACAATTTGATATCCATTTCAAGCCTAAAATAATAAGCACCTTGTGCAACATCCGTACGAAAAGTAGCAATCCCTCGTGTCATAAAGAAATCACCCGTGCCACCAATGACCGAAAGGTCCCTTGTCTCCTCACCCATCATATCCGCACCCATGATATTAATAGTCCCTTTATGTTCACTAGAATTAAATATTAACGTGTAAGAAAACCAAGCGTTATACTCGGTTTTCATATCATAAAAGTAAAACCCTTGAGCCCGAGCCACAGGAGAAGATAACACATGGTTGTCTTTGGTCATGGGATCATCAAAGACCACAAGCATCCCGTGGTTGAAATTCCCGAGCTTTGTAGGGTTCACGATTGGTGCTGATGTCGCATTGGCGGTGTTGGTGCCATTGAAGAGGATGTCATGGTAGTAGAGCACGAATCTCTTGCAAGGTTTTTTCTCGCTATATTTTCTTGAGTGAGCTAATGTGGAAAGAGAGTGGAGGATCAAGAATGATAAGAGAATGAAAGTAAGGTTTTTGTAAATTTTGTTTGCCATAGCTAGTTGCTTTTTGTGTGCAACAGAATGGGATTATTTGTTGTCTTTATATAGTTGTAAAATGCAACTAGGTCTTGGAATACACCACATTTAAATTTAAAATAGAATATCAGAAGTTAGTAAATAATAATGATAATGTTATTATGCATCAAAGCAAATTCTTTTTTAAATTGCAAGTCGTAACTTTGATAATATTGTTTCTAATTCATATTTTTGAAGTTATAATAAGTGTAAAAAGGACCTTTAATTGTATTGGTTGGTTACTTACAGTTTCTTTGACGTAATTGGTAGTTTGGTACTACGATCTAACTTCTTGTTTAAGTTTTTATTTGATGTTATTATTTATATGTTTGGCCTTAGACTGGGCGTAACCACGACCGAATTCGTGGTCATGACCTGCCACATCTCCACCAAGCGACGCGTCCTGCCCATTACGCCCACCCCAACCCGACGCGTCCCAAGTGCTCAAAGGTCGTGTCTGATTTTCAAAGGGGAATGTTTTTTCAAAGGGGGATGATTTGGTCGCCTGGTTACGTGGGTTTGCCGGGATTTTTTATGTGTTTGGTCGGGCTGATGTGACACTGATGTGTCAGTGATGACTATTGAAATATCGATCATGGGTTACACATAGTCTTAAAGTCTCCAATCTTATGGTTATTTTCTGATGTTAAAAAAAAGTCATAGTACCAGTATCTCCTTTAGCGAGTCCCTAATTCATGGGGTGTAACCCCACAGTCACATAAACTTGGCCCGGTAGACCACTATTAAGAAATTTGGTTTGATCTTACATGAACTATATGCATCGAGTTAGTCTGTATATGAAACACATACTTATTTACAATTTAATGCCAATAAAGAATTATTAGGTGGGAATTCAATTATACATCATAAATTTTAACTCTTACATCATACAGTATAAAATTTATAGTTAAGTGTACAACCACCCTAAGCAACGGTTGTGGGGAATGCAAAAAAGAATTATGGCTTAAAAATCACTAATTTAACTAGGTTTTATATGTGAGATGTATGTACTAACAATCGAGGTGCAAAACAAAGCCTACCGTTGGAAATGGATCTTTGCATATCAAAAATCCAAAACTCACCAACCCTTTACACGTGAATCCAAATTTATAACTATTATATCATACTAATATAATCATCATTTTAATTTGATCTCAGTCCATTCCCTTTGTCGCTTTGATCCAATTATACCATTCCAAACAATAATTGAGATACCCAATTTCCGAACGGTGTCTTTGGTACTCGAAATATATTACCCGTTTTTCCCACCAAATTAACAATCCGTTTTGCGCCAAAATTAACGGATACAGTTGCTGGCCAAGATTCCAAACATCATAACTATCATCTGTATAAATACAAATGTTTGGTCTCATTTAACATATACGAAAATATACGATTTCCTTTCTTCTTCTATGTCTTCTGTGTCTAGAATCTGAGTTTTTTTTTATTGTTTTATACCAATAGAGATATTGTATAACCCAAAGAACAAGGGTCGAAATACATGACTCGGTTAAATATATAATATTATCATCACACTCTAACTTTAATTTCTAACACAATGATCAATTTAGTTAGTCTTCTATTTTTGTGTATTCATATTTGTCAAAACAACAAAATATAGCAAATACATATTCAAAAGTATGTCTCTTAGCTTTAACTAATTGTATTTGATTCATCATCCTCTCATTATGAGCGTTCGAACTCAATTGTTGATATGTTTCTTTGATTCAAATCGATTAAATATATGGCCGTGTAAGGATTTAGGAAGATGTAAAATGATTATCAAATATCATTCAGCCCTAGATCGTCTCATCTAATAAAAACCCATTATTTTGATCATAGGTACCCTGTTTTTATTTCATTCCATCTTGAAATGGAAACAATATTACAAAATCACTTTTTAACTTCTCCACTAGGCATGAGCACGTTCAAAAAACTGGACCGAACCAGTCGGATGGAGGATTGAAGATTTTGTTCAGGCCGAGAACCGACTGGTATAGGTTCATTGGGTTTCGGTTCTTGGCCAGTTCCACTCGGTGTGAACCGGATTAATAATGGGCTATAATTATAATTTCAGTTTTTGGCATAAAGCGTAGCATGTTTAGTTTTAGTCAGTTGAGAAGTGAGAACCTATAATGTAGTGCAGAATGAAGTGATGGAAGATAGAAAAAGGTAATGATCAATACTAAAAACAAAAGTAAAGTATTGCAAATTTGCAATTGATATTAAAGGTTATTGGCTTAATAGTAAGGTGTTTGTCTTCAAACCTTGAGGTTAGAAGTTCAAATCTCATAGTTGACATATGTGATATTTAGGTTTAGATTAAGTTTGCCGTTAAAAAAAATTACAACCGAAGATTAATATGTTTAATATTTTAGATATTGAATAAACTTTGTTGTTTTTTTTAAAAAAAAAATTCTTGGATTCCAGTGCATTCTACGACTGAATTTGAGATTTATTTTTAAAAGAAAATTATATATTTACTACTACTTATTAAAAAGATTCAAAATAATGAAATATACAATAATATCGCAAAAAAACAAGAACAGACGAACGAATTTGAGATTGAAACGTTATAAATTATCTTTTATTATTTTATAACAGATTTACATAGCTATAATCCAAACTCTCTTTTCCATTTTCTAGTCACTTAACACGTTAATTAAAACAAGAACGTAAAATGATTAACATTTACAATCGTCTTTTTGTATTTATCAAAAGATTCCATAATGATTGAATGCCAAATTTTCATATGCTCAACACACATTTTTCCAATAATGATTATAGTTAAAAACGGATTAAATGATAACTTTAGGTTTATGATTGATAATATAAAATTTATTTAAAAACAAAATGCGGAGAAATACTTATAATAACATTTCCTATGGAAAACACTACTATTTAAATAGAGCTTTTTATATAATATGTAGTGTCATGTACAAAAAAGTAGTGATATATTTAATACTTCCTTTGATTCAAAATAAGAAAAATAAGTGATACGTTGTTAATTTCATGGTTTTGAAGCAAAAAATTATAATGAAAGTTAAATTAGATTAATTTAATGGTTAGTAAGGAATGAGTGTCACATTTTTTTAATAAAGTAAGATTAGTAATGATTAAAAGTAAAAATAATGATAAGCGATCATTTCACTTTATTAAAGTATGTGGTTAGTGGATGTGGAGTATACTATTTTTTACCAAATAAAGTAAAATATCAAAATATATCACTTATTTTAAATCATCTAAATATGAAAAGTATATAACTTATTATATATCACTTATTTTAAATAATCTAAATATGAAAAATTTATCACTTATTTTAAATAAGAGAAAATATATATTCTTTCTATTGGATTGGGTTGATAACATTGCCGAAATTTCTTTCTTTCTCTCTTGCCGTTCAAAAACGTTTAATGCCATAACTATGTTGGTTTATAAAATCAATCACGCTATATTGACTGTTTGGAAGATCCGAAACCCAATATTCATCATTTTATCTACCCATGTTTTCATTATTCTATCATAAACTTTTTCTATGTTCTATCACCTTATTATCCACGAGATTCTCATATCAAAACAAAACATGCTACACTTTATCCAACCAAACATTGAAACTACAATTATAGGCCATCATTAACCCGGTACCAAACGCTTTAAAGCGGTTCAAAATAGAGAGAAAACGACCAAGAACCAAGACCAATTGAACACATACCGGTCCAACCAAAATCATTTATCCGGTTCTCTGTTTGGTCTGGCTTTTGGAGCGTACAACCTACTCGAATCCACCAGATTAATTTATTGTATGTTACTCTCTTCTTAGTTCAACCAACAACTCATGAGTTGTATGTTAATCTCGACAAAAATCATAAGACTTGTGTTGGGATGTAAATCAGATATAACATTCTAATACTGATGCTGCAGTTAGTACTGATTCAAGTATACTGAAGAATAGTACTGATGGGGCAGAACTACAATACTACTGATGCTACTGATCTCAAGTCTACTACTGATGATGGCAAACACTACTGACGTCTATTTTTGGTGCTTATCGTATACGAGATTCTAGCATAGTTAGTTAATGAATGTATATCTTTATGTAATTCAATTGTAATCGAATCCTAGAATAACTAGCTTAATATGTTAGGCTTCAAGGACTATTATATATAGTTCCCTATGAATTGTAAACATACGTGTGTATTGATCGATAACATTAATATACATTGAAGCTTTTTGTGAATTACTGTGTTCTTATTTACATTCGTATTCATTAACAGTATTCATTGTTCTTAATCAATTAAACTAAAGTGTTGATCCGCTGCAACTTCTTATAGTTTGTAGATCTTTGATTAATTAATCCTTCTAGGTTAATCGATCCTGACAAGTGGTATCAGAGCCATACGGTTCTAGATCTACGAATTAAGAACAACAAAAAGCTTCATACTTTCGATCTCAAAAGTGTTAATCATGTCTGATAACAATGAAAGTACTCAAGCAAACAAGATTCCAATTCTCACTCTTAACAACTTTAGGATGTGGAAAAACAGAATCAAGCAATACATGCTGGTTACTGATTATTCCATGTGGGAAGTGGTTCTTGAAGGAAACAAGACTATTCAAACTCAAATAGCCACCACCTCAACTGAAGTTGACAAACTCAAGTGTGAGAAAGAAAAGAAGGACAGAGGAATCGAGCTCAAAGCCTTAAGCACTCTTTTGCTTGCCATTCCCAATGATTATCAACATCTCTTTGTTGAATATGATGATGCAAAGAAGTTATGGCAGGCTCTGGAAAAGAGGTTTGTTGGTACAAAGAGCACAAAAAGAAACATGAAGTCTGTTCTGAAACAAGACTTTGAAAACTTCAAAGGACAGAAGAATGAATCATTGTCTCAAGTATTTGATAGGTTCAACAAACTCATTGGTGAACTGAATCAAGTTGGTTACAAACCAGACAATGATGATGTCAACAGGAAGTTCCTCAGGTCGCTAGGTGAAGAATGGTCTATGTATACTGTGATATATAGACAAGGAGATGCACTAGAAGAGAAAGAGCTTGATGAACTCTACAATGAATTAAGAGTGTTTGAATCAGAGGTAAGTAATAAATCTCCTAATTTACCTTCAAACAATGCTGCTTTTGTGTCTAGTAGAGGAATAGGGAAGGACAATACAAATAATGCAGGTATTGAAGATGTAGCAAGAGAATCTTTCTTCACTAGTCATGTGCATACTGCATTGATTAGTGAGGATTTAGAACAACTCAATCCTGATGATTTGGAAGAGATGGACATCAAGTGGCAGATGGCTATGCTTAGCTTAAGAACCAAAAGGTTTCTTAAAAGAACTGGAAGACAAAATATGTCTTACAACAAAGGTGATCGTGCTGGATTTGACAAAACCAAGGTCAAATGCTACAACTGTAGTAATCTGGGTCACTTTGCCAGAGAATGCCCGAACAAAGACCAAAGATCAAACTACAACAAAAATAGTACCTCAAATTCAACTGCTTTAGTATCTCAAGAAGGACAAGGGTATGACTGGAGCTTTCAAGCAGAAGAACATGCACAGAACCAAGCTCTCATGGCCTTTACTACTGATCCTTCTACTACTGAGGTAAATTCTAAATCGTGTACTCCTGAATGTATTAAAGCATATAAAGAATTAGAAAAACTTAATAAAGAAACACTTGAAGAGATGATTCTAAACAGAAATAGAAGAATTGAATATAATGATTGTATAGCTGATTTAGAAAATCAAATTAAAATTTATAAAAGAACTGATCAAAAAATAAAAGATGAATTGCTACAAACTACTTATGAAAAAGAACATATTGAATTAAAACTAAAAGAAACTTTGATCAAATTAGAAGAATGTCAAATGGAATTAGAACATAATAAACTAACTATTTAGAAATTTGAAAGAAGTTCTAAAATTGTAAATGAATTAACTAGTAATCAAACTACAGAAAAGGTTGTTCATGGAGTGGGATATCATGCAGTCCCACCTCCAACAAATTTTATTCCTCCTCTTAAATCAAGCACAGAAAGAGTTTTAAATGATTTGAAAATTGAAAGTTAAACTGAAACTGAAACCAGTAATGAATCAAATGAGTCTTCTGATGATGATCAAACAACTGAATCAAATGATACAAGTTTTCACTCAACACAAAGTCAAACTGAATCTCCAAAATACAACTCAGAAAATATACCTACAATTCTAAGAAGGGAAAATCAAAGAAATTTAAATCAGTTAAAAGAACAAAGAAAACCATAAAGTGCTAAGTCAACAAAATTATCATGTTTAATTTGTAACAAGGTTAACCACATAGCTAAAAACTGTCACTTCAATCCTATTAACAGTCAAGAATTTAAAGAATTTAAAATCAACAAAGAAAAGGAAAAAGTCTTAAAATTAAAACAAATTGAAGAAACAAAAGAAAAGGAATTCAATAAACCATGTGTTGAAACTCATAAATTTGGAAGAACTGCACCACGATTTGTGCAAAATATCAGGTATAAAAGTCCAAACAGAAGTAATTATTTCAAAAACAATGGAAAATAGAATCAATTTCCTTAATATTCAAAGTTTTCAAACATCAGTAGAAACTATTCCAGGTTTACTACTGGTAAAAACCCTAATTACAATGCTGTCTGGTATAATTACAAAAACACTACTGGTTATGCTCAAAACTCATATTATCCAAACACTACTGGTCCATCAGTAGTAAAATTTTCAAAAGCCAAAAACTACGGGTATAAACCTAGATCAGTAGCAACTAAGAACACCAGTACTAATCAAACAACAAAACACAAAACTGCATATAAGACTCATTCAGTTAGAAAGACTTACTCCTCAAAGGATGAACCCAAGACAAAACAAGCTTGGGTTCCCAAAATTAACTAATCCTTTTACTTTATGTGCAGAGTATCCAGATCCCTGAAGAAGGTAGAACATTGCATATTGATAGTGGATGCTCTAGACACATGACTGGAAATCTTCAAATACTTAGAGATTTCAAGTCTTTTGAAGGAGGATATGTTGCTTTTGGAGAAAATCCAAGAGGTGGTAAGATTACAGGTAAAGGTACAGTATCAAATGGTAAGATCACTTTTGATGATGTATTTTATGTTGCTGAGCTTAAATATAATATGGTTAGTGTCTCACAAGTCTGTGATAAGAAGAACAAAATTCTTTTTACAGATATTGAGTGCATCATTCTTTCTCCTGATTTTATTTTAGATGAAAAATTTGTTGTTTTAAGAACACCAAGGAGAAACAATGTGTATTGCCTGGATATAGGGGGAGAACACATTTCTTCAAATGAGATCAACTGTTTTATATCTAAGGCAAACACAAATGAATCAGAACTTTGGCATAGAAGGATGTGTCACACAAATTTTAAAAATATGAACAATTTAGTTAAAAAGAATTTGATAGTTGGTCTACCACAAAAAGAATTTATGTGTGATCATCATTGTGTTGCCTGCCTAAAAGGTAAACAACACAAGACTTCTCATAAGACCAAAGCAATCAACTCTATTTATAAACCTTTGCAGCTCTTACATATGGACCTTTTTGGACCTACAAATGTAATGAGTATTGGAAAGAAACAATACTGCCTTGTTATTACTGATGATTTTTCTAGATATACTTGGGTCTTCTTTCTTAGGACCAAAGATGAAACAAGTGAAATGATCAAGAATCTGATTGTAAAGCTGGAAAATACAAGAGATCTCAAAGTGAAAGCAATTAGATGTGATAATGGAACTGAATTTAAGAATACTAACCTAATTGATTTTTGTGATCTTAAGGGCATTGACAGGCAGTACAGCTCACCAAGAACTCCACAACAAAATGGTGTAGCTGAAAGAAGAAATAGAACCATCATTGAAGCATCCAGATCTATGCTTGCAGATTCAAAATTACCAATAACTTTTTGAGCTGAAGCTGTTAATACTGCTTGTTATGTTCAGAACAGAGTATTAATAGTTAAGCCTCATTTTAAAACACCTTATGAACTTTTCAATAAAAGAAAACCATCAATAAGTTTCTTAAAATCATTTGGTTGTCCTTGTACTATTTTAATTACAAGAGAACAAATTGGTAAATTTGACTGCAAAGCAGATGATGGAATATTTGTAGGATACTCAACTCAAAGCAAATCCTACAGAGTGTTCAACAAAAGGCTAAGGATCATTGAAGAAAGTGTAAATGTATCCTTTAATGAAAATCTGATGAATGAACAAGGAAATGGTCCAGATTGGTTGTTTAATATTGATAATCTAACCAAATCTTTTGATGTTAATTATGAGCTTAATACAGGAGATTCAAACAATCAAAGCCAACAAGCAGGACCATCATCAAGTGGAAGGCAAGAAATCATGAAATATATCTTAGTTGATACTGATCCCACAGTTGATACTGACGACAGTAGTAACTCTGGTAACCCTAATTTCATTGATACCAGTAATAACACAAATTCTGAAGATACTACTGATCCCAGTAGTAACTCCGAACCTCAGAGTTGTGATGATGATCTACTCAATACTGATGTCAGTAACAACAATGACCCTCCTGAGGTGAGAGGTCAATGAAGAGAATGTTACTACTGACACCAGTAGTAATGATGAAACTCCACAAAATGCAAACAATCAAGAAGAAACATGGACAGATGCACAAATTCCTGAATCCAATGAGTCAAATTTAGATTCTCAAATCACTGTTGACAAAGTTCCTGGAACCAGAACTGAAAAGAATCATCCTTTGGACTTAGTCCTAAGTGATGTCAATTCTAATATGCAAACAAGAAGCAAATTTAATTTTTCATTAAATTCAAATGTTTGTAACATAAGTTTAATATCTAATGAATGCATGTATGAATGTTTTCTGTCACAGGAAGAACCTAAGAAGATTCAACAAGCTATGAAAGACTCAAACTGGATCATAACAATGCAAGAAGAACTTCTTCAATTCAAACTACAAGCTGTATGGACTCTTGTACCTCTACCAAAAGGAAAAAGACCCATTGGCTACTGGTTATTTACTACTACTGAAAGCTGTATGAACTTCTTTTACTACTGGTTATTTACTACTACTGATTGTATGCTTCTACTATAATTTAGTACTGATAGGGTTTCTCAGTAGAATTAGGTTAAGTATAAAAACAATGGTTACTACTGATGTTTCTACTACTGACACTTAGTTACTACTGATAGACCGTTATCTGGAAAATACATAAATTACAATACTGACCCTCATGAAAATAGCCGTTGGGTTATTATTCGAAGGATATTTTGGTCTTTTTGCAGGTTAAATCGAAAAATATAAATAGCAGACTGAGATTAGTTTAACATTATCTTCTCCTCGATTCGATAAACCCTACGCTAAACCCTAATCTATGCAAAATCCGATCAAAACCCTGCATCAGTAACAACTCAATTCCTTTCACAAACTTGCAATTCTTGCCAAAACGACCACTCTTACTGAAAGATTCATAATAAAAGATCAAAATCAATCAAAATGGCAACCCTAAAATCCCTTACAGTCAAAACCGATCTTAAATTCTCTGAATTTCACAACATGTGTGCTTTCCTAAGAAATCCTGATGGCACAAAGGACTTTCGTCCCATAGTCATGTTTCTGAAAAACTCTCCTATCAAATTTGCATTAACCATCAATCCCAGGGCTTATGAACAACACCTTATCAATTTCTGGACAAATGCTGAAAGAACTGAAGATTCAAACATGTCCAAGATCAAATCAACTGTAGATGAAAAGTCTATCACCATCACTGAACAAACAATCAGACACCATCTTCAACTCAATGATGAGTCAGGTATGTTTTCTTTACCAAAGGAGGATCTTGTTGATGTTTTACAAAAAATGGGGTATGAAGGAAGATTAGACATTGTCACATTTCAAAAGGGTCTTCTTTCACCCCAATGGAAATTTTTAGTGCATACTATTCAACACTATATCTCTCCAAAAAGAAGCACTTGGAATGAGTTCAACAAGCCAATAGCTTCTGCTGTTGTTTGTCTGAGCACAGGACAAGTCTTCAATTTTTCAAATATGATTTTTGAAGGAATGCTTGGAAATTTGTCAACATCAAAATTTTTAATGTATCCAAGATTCCTCACTTACATAATAAACTGTGAAATTCAAAATCTTTCTATTCCTAAAAACATTTTTGTTACACCAGCGTTAAATAAAAAGGTGTATGCAAATATGAGGAAACAATTTAAATTTTCTGGTAAAGATACTCCATCATTTCCAAACATGATCTATGATCAACCCCCAACTGGAGAAGGTTCAAGTCACCCCATTGAAACCCAACCAACTCCACCACCAAATACAGCCCAAACAGAACCCATTCAGTCCACTCAATTAAATGAACCAACAGATGTCTAGAATGTGTCCCAGGTACATGAGATTAATCCCCAGAGTGCTACTCTTCACTCTGAGGAAGACCAGACCATTGCCAAACAAATATCCAAAACCTATAAAAGGAAGAAATCTTCCTTAAAGGACACCAGGGGACCAATTGAGTCAAACCCCAGACTCCAAGAGTTGTCCTCCAAGGAGGAGAGAGGGCATGAGGAAAGGGCTCTCACTACTGATGCCCCAAAGGTGGGTGCACAGGATAGTGAGAACATCAATAGGACCCAGACCTCGGCAACTCTAAGTGATGACTCAGAATTTGAGGCATTACTAAGAGGACACCGGTGCCAAGAAACCACAAGGGGGGGCACTACTGCTTCTTCTACGAAGAAGAGAGTGTCCAAACAACCCAATTTATCAACAAGAAGTGATAAGGGTAGAACTGAACAAACTGAATTGACGGATATGATGGAAAACCTTCAAACCAATGTACCAAATGAGCCCAATGATCCACCGAAATGGGCTGAGGGCAGTATTAAACAAACAAAATTGACGGATAGGAAGGAAATCCTTAAAACCACTGTACAAAATTGTCTGAATTTACTGAACAATCAAGGGAAAACCATGACCTACATGAAGCATTACATTAATACCTTGAACAGAAGACAGAAGAGGTTCAAGCATAGGCTTCAAAAGCAATCAAATTTGATCAGGAAACTACAAAGAAAAATTGTTGCTAGTGAGGCTCAACAAGTTGAGATCACTAAGGGGGAGAAAGATCAAATTCAAGGGATGATTGATCAATCCATAGCAGCAGCAGCCCTTCTAAACTTAAAAGAGGTCCTTGGTGAAACAGGTCAAAGTATTGGTGAGAACCTGTATAAAGAAATGGAAAACCTGGATGAGGATGTATTTGTGTCTGCAAATCAGTCACAAACTGCAGAACAAATGAACTCACCAGTTGCTACTGAAGTTATTGAGACTACTGATCCAATGGAAATTGAAGAAAATAAGGATCAAGAGGTTGTTACTACTGACCCTATCGAAGAAAAAGAAACTCCAGTAGTGAATGCACCAGAAGAAGAATTTATGGATACTACTGATGCCCTAGCAGTAGTAACTCCAATAACAACCTCACCAGTAGTAAATGAAAATCAACAAGTTGTGGTATATGAACCAGAAAGTACACCAGTAGCAATCACACCAGTAGCAACCTCCTTGGTTACTACTGAAGAAGAAGATGAAGAAATTCCAGAGGTTCTTGAAAGAGAACAGATCATAATTGTTACAAAACCTAAAACACCTGAACAACCACTTGTCATACCTGACATTGATGACAATGTGAATTGGTATGAAGTTGATGAATGTGAACTTCTCCCACACCCCAAAATACTTCCAGAGAATAAAATTCATCTATTCTCTCCATCAATTGTGTTCACTCCTGTTCTTGATATGAAGTACACTCCACCTCCTCTAGCAGCCTATATTGGAAAAGGAAAAGAGAAGTTTGATGATGATTATCCAAACAGAGCTCTAGGTTACTACATGGTAAACAAAATAAACCATGTCAGACCTGCTAAACAAGATAAATGGAAGGTGAATAGAATAAGGTACTTGAGAAAATTGGCTAAGACTCAAGCTCTTGAAGATAAGAAAAAGGCTGAAAAAGAAAAATTAAACAACCCTGAAACTCAAGAAGCTGAGGTACAAATTCCACAGATAGAAGGAGTCCTGGTAGAAGGTCAAAAGGCAGAATTTGAAAGACAAAGAAAGATAGAAGAAAAACACTTAAATTGTCTTGAAGACCTTGTAGCCGAATGTAAAAGAGAAAAGGCTGGTCTACCAGATGATATATTTGAACAGAAAAAGAAGATGATTGACTTTTTGAAGTCAAATGGACATAGTGCTAAATCTTTTGGTAGAATGAAGATGATTACAATAGTAGACAAATATTGTACTGCCAAGAAGAAAGAACTAGCAGAAATGGAAGTTGAAGCTGAAAAGGAAAAGGTATTAGTTGAAATAGATCCCACAATAATCCTCACTAGAACACCAATAACTGGAGAACCTTCAATACCTCCTAAGAAAAGAAAAGGAGATGAATCTGAAACAGAACAAAGAAAGAAAAGAAAACAGGAAATACAGGTAGTTGATACTCCTGTTGCTCCTATTGAAGATAATCCAATCATAAATTGGAGGATGGTTGGTGATGCTATTGAAATCATAAGACAAGACAAATCAGTTCAAAGATTCACTGGATGGAAACCATTAGTTATGTCTTGTAGCAGAGCTGATATTATTAAAGTCCTGATCATAGGAAAACCCAGAATGACAAAGAAGTCATGGAAGAATTCAGGAGCTGGATACTTAACCAAAATGATTGATGCCGCATTTTATCCAGACAAATATCCTGAAATATTCTCAAACAAAGAAAATGTGTATGCTTGGAATGTGCTTCCCACAGTGAACATGTATTTCTTTGAAAGATCAAGCAAATATTGTGAATTGTACTTGTATGAAAAGGAATAGCCACATTCTGAAGAAACAATGTATCAGTTGTACACAAACACAATGATGAAACCCTATGATGCTGTATTGTTTCATAACAAACTTAATTATTTTATTAAAAGAAACAGCAAGTACATTATAGCTCAAAGAAAGCTGCAAAATCAAAGAACCATTGAAGGCAGACAAAGAAGAGCTAAATTATTAGAAGAACAAGCTAAGAAGAATGAAGAGCAAATGAAACTTGTTTAATTCAAAGAGAATTAATAAGTTTAGGGGGAGATTGTTGGGATGTAAATCAGATATAACATTCTAATACTGATGCTGCAGTTAGTACTGATTCAAGTATACTGAAGAATAGTACTGATGGGGCAGAACTACAATTACTACTGATGCTACTGATCTCAAGTCTACTACTGATGATGGCAAACAGTACTGACGTCTATTTTTGGTGCTTATCGTATAGGAGATTCTAGCATAGTTAGTTAAGGAATGTATATCTTTATGTAATTCAATTGTAATCGAATCCTAGAATAACTAGGTTAATATGTTAGGCTTCAAGGACTATTATATATAGTTCCTTATAAATTCTAAACATACGTGTGTATTGATCGATAACATTAATATACATTGAAGCTTTTTGTGAATTACTGTGTTCTTATTTACATTCGTATTCATTAACAGTATTCATTGTTCTTAATCAATTAAATTAAAGTGTTGATCCGCTGCAACTTCTTATAGTTTGTAGATCTTTGATTAATTAATCCTTCTGGGTTAATCGATCCTGACAACTTGAAAAAACAAGACTTTATGAGGATGAAAATACGAAACAAAACCAACTGCGTGATAAACCTTTAGCCCATTTTGGTATGCATAAAAAATGCGCGTTTAGATAAGTTATCCAACTCGGCCAACCTACCAAATTGGCCACATCTAGAATTAAGCAACTTACAACAATCTATGCAACGACTAGGGGCTGCCTTAACGGCTTCATTAGGTATAAGCGAGTACTCAGAGTGAGTACAGTACAAGGCATATTTGCAAAATTACAAGTGGGAGTGCAAAATTATCTCCTTAAAATACCCCATGAGATGCAGCCTTTATAGGAGGAGGTGCACATTCGGGTGTTGTATCACCTGAGGCCATTTTGCACCCAAACAACCACAATACGTAATATAGGTACACAAAATCGTCATCACTCTACCCTGAAATTAAAAAACAATTGTACTTCGTATTAATTAATACACAAGACATCCTCGATGTATGTATTTTGTTATACTCGTGATCCATGGGTTGTTAAAAATTTTTAATGACCGAACTACTCTTTTGACATTTTGTAATAAACAAAGATAAAAAACTGCACATATAATAATTGATAAACCACATGGACCATCTGTGATATTTATTCTATTAATTGATTTTCTTTTTCTCTTTTATTCTTGTTCTTACACCACTTTTCTTTATCAATTTGATTTCAAAACTTAATCAAACACAATTATCATAAACAACATCACACCTCTATCTCTTTAATTATTGTTGTCGGTGACGTTCTGTCAGTCATTGCTTCCCCTGTCAGAAAACATAAACATCATTATTATCTTCACTTCGCAATCAATTCTACTAGAAACTATCTACCATGCTAACTCACCCACATCTACGTCTATAGGGATTTAATCATAGTGAATGTCCTTTAGTTTTACCAAATCTCGTTTTTCCATCTGTTTAATTAAAGTTAACTAGCCTATAACCCGTGATTGGCTTATAAAGTTTTCATAATAAAAGTAACTAAAAATAGCAAAAATTTGACATCAATTTTTTGATACGATTGGAATGAGACTTTGACTTTTTATACATATATTGGTAAAAGTTCAGATTTACAACAATTGTTTTTATAGTATTTACGACAATGAATAGAGCAAATAATGGGCAAATGGGTAGAATGCAAATAATGGAGTCAAGAGGTGTACCTCAATTGAGTCGATATTTTCTATGGCATCAAAGTGTAAGATTTGTGAGTATAGGAGATGAAGCATTAGTAAGCCATCTTGAGAACAGTCATTTAACATGTCGCTATTTTTAATAAGACAATGCAATTATAAAACATATCGGTAGTTGATGAAACTGACCTACACCATAAGCATCATCATAGCATCCCCTTCCCATATGTGCAAGCATTTGTCACAAACAATGATTGCAATACGAACCTGTCAATCTTGAAACCATAACTAACAAAGTACAATATACCTATATCCAGAAGATTAACTTTTGTGATGTTACAAATATGCGTGTAATTTAAAAAATGAAGACACCAAATTGAACAAAAGCAAAACCACATCAACATATTCAATAAACTGATTAAATTGGAATCAGCAACAGATATAGAATCAACATCTTTACTGGTAACAACCTTAAACAATAAAAAATAAGTAGTCAAAATTATCGTTTTCACCATCAAATGACAACTTATGTGCATGTAAATATTTTCAGTTGATGTAAATATTTTAATAGGATTTTAATTTTTATAATTACCTTCATTAAAGCAGAAACAGTAGCAATACGAGTAGCCATTGTGCTCAAACAAACATCAAATTGCACATCACCATCGATTTTCGGTTTTACGTACACACCCAATAAAGAAATAAATAAATTGTTGTATCTGAAGATTGCCATCAAAATATTAATATCAGTCCAAATGAAAAATATCAATCAAATACAAGTTAATTAGAGCCAATTTTACGCTAAAAGTAACAAAATTAAGAAAATAACTTACTGTAATTGCATAATTGCTAAAATCCGAAAATAACTTACTTTGATTCATAAAGGAAAA
Source organism: Calendula officinalis (assembly GCA_963853835.1). Classification (NCBI taxonomy): domain Eukaryota; kingdom Viridiplantae; phylum Streptophyta; class Magnoliopsida; order Asterales; family Asteraceae; genus Calendula; species Calendula officinalis. The sequence goes on along the minus strand of OY970823.1, from coordinate 65,735,195 downwards.
TGTTCCACTAATGATTGTTTGAATTCCAACAACCGATGCAAGGATGGCTATTGGAAGCACAAACCAACTGAAACTTTCTGAAATCAAACTGGGCTTAGGTCAAAGTCAAACCACTTAGTAATTCAACATTTTGACCATGTAAATAGTCAAACAAATAGTCAAATACATGGTACTGACACGTAATAGCTGATTTGATCGGTGTTCAGGTGATGCTTTGATAAGTAAACTGCATGACCCATGTAACCAAGTTTAAATGCAGAATAAACCAGAAATGTGGAATGCAATCTGCAAGGGAAAAATGGGAAATATACAAAATCAAAATACTTTTTTTACTTTTAAGGCTGCATAACTCAAAAAGACCTGTTAATAAGCATACGGGTCAGAATCACACCTCTACATGAATGACAATTCAAATGGTTAACTCAATTTATGCATCTTCAAAACATTTTAACAAATTTTCAGGGTCAGAAATGAGATCTTTGGCAGTCATATGTAAAAGACCCGTTAATAAGTATACGGGTCAGAATCACACCTCTACATGAATGACAATTCAAATGGTTAACTTAATTTATGCATCTTCAAAACATTTAACAAATTTTCAGGGTCAGAAATGAGATCTTTGGCAGTCATGTGTAAAAAAGCGTGAGCCTTTATTAAAACATTATAAAGTTGATGATTCCCGCCAAGAATTCCATACGAATCAGTACTGAAAAGCATGTGCCCTACCAAAACTCATCTCAAAATCCTTGTACTAATAAGACAAAACTGGTTCATGACTAAGAAAATGCACTAAATATTGAATTTTGATAAGCTAAGAATTAAAAGTACAATAAAGAATCTTATAAAGATTTCCAAGATAACATTTTGAAGAACATATCAAAAGCATAGATAACATATTGATCATACTAATAAACCTAAAACGGTAAAACCTTATTACCTTGAACATGTGTTACATTTCCTTCACCAACTACCCTATTACCCCATTGTTTTCTGCTGATTGTTTGGATTTTGGTTGCTTCCCCATACGATTAACTACCTTAGTTGCATCTAAATCAACAAAAAAAGGTTAAAATGTAGAAATAGCAACAAAGTTGTCATAGAAAATTTTGAGCTTTCAAGTTTTAAAATAGGAAGAACTCACTGATTTTTTTATAGCAATCGAAAATTTAATTAAAAAACGAAGTCCTTTAACAAATGATGTCGTACAGGTATGTTTTTTAAATTTTGCAATAAACAAAGTATATTAAAATTTGCTACAAGTTTATTTGTGGCATTTTATCAAACACTTGGTTTATTTGTGGCATTTTATCAAACACTTGGTGGGTGTTACATATCGAAGTTTTAATTACCAAAAATCAAAATGATTTGCTTACCAAGGAACATCTCCAATTTGTTTGCCTACACAGACAGTTAACAGATTGTATCCTACCAATCGGATTAGTTGATGGTTAATTTCTGGAACGTCTCCGATATGTATCCAATACCATAACTCCACAAATAAACTACAATTAATGAACCATGAACAAATTGAGCATCAACTACTTATAGAGACGAATCGACGATTGAGTGAACACCTCCAATTGAAGACCAAGAAGCATTAGTTTGCTTGATATTTCTAGGGTTTATAATCGACGCAGGGCAGAGATAGAGAAACGTCAGTGAAGATGTTTCGATTAATTCTGCACAAATCATAACTGTTCCTAAATCATGGCCTGAAATTAAGGAAGAGGTTTAGGAAGTAAGTTATACAAATCCGAGTCATATGCGTACCTGTAGAAAACATGCGTACGTGGCCATGAGATGGGTAGAAGTTGAATGAACACCTCACTTTTTAAAATACCTTTTAAAATATATTTTTAAATAAAAATATTATAAAGTCCAATATCCTGAAATATGGTTTGATAAAAACCTTTTAAAAGATTATCAGAGTTATAAAACACGGTGTTACAAAGATAATATCATAACCATAGGATAAACGGGATCTACCTATAAGCTCCCGAGCTAAACATCTCTAGGCCACCTCTATCGCGACCTTCTAATCTTTCAATCTCGAACCTGAGTACATAGCCAAAACAAAGTAGTACGTGAGACAAAATAGTCTCGTGAGATACATGGGTTTTAGACCCAACATTAATATATAAATAATCACACATAATGAATATATATATAGGTGAGGGTTCATACGAGAAGTCATTTTTTTGCGAGAAGTGCGAGAAGTAATCTAGATCATTAGATTAGAGAATAAAGGGCGTAGATGTCACATGGCATTTTTGAAATTATGTGAATATTAGTGGCTGATATTTTAAGCGTACAATGGTAAATTTGGAAGATGCATATAAATTTAATGATGGTAATCATTGCTGAATTCTTGGAAACCGATTAATACGCCACTATTTTTGAAAACCGACTCCCTTAATATCCGACTAGTAATATATGGTGAATCATAACCAAAGTAAAGCAATAACTTGTGAAACCCTAAGAAGATCAATAGTCCTACGAAGTTAACTGCGAACATGGCAGGATCATCTTCCAAATAAAACGAAGGTTAGTGTTTTGCGTACTGATTGCGAGAGATTTTAAGCGAGAATCGATGAACAAACGACATGTTTTTTTTTTTTTTGTGTTATGCAGTTTTCTCTCCACGTTCGTGAGAACAGTTGCCGGCGACCACCGCCCTCCGCTCCACCGCGGCCTCACCACCACTCACAATCAGTTCTTCTTTCTCGTGTTATCCAGATATCCAATTACCGATCTCTGATTGGAGGGTCGTTCATTTAATCTCGGAGGGTCGTACCGATTTTAGATATGTGATTGCAACTGTGTGAAGATGACGAAGTTCATTCAATTTTGTTCGATTATTGATCTGTGATACGATCTGTTTCGTAAATAAATCATTCTATCTTTTTTTGGATCTGTGCAACGATGACGACGATGAGCACTGGTAGTTCTGGCGGATCTGTTCGACGTTCGATCTGTTTGTAAATCCTTGTTCGTTCAAATGATTCGTAACAAGTAATGGTGATAGTGAATAAGTTGCAATAGTAAACATGTGTTCATTTGTTTTTCATCTTGCAGCAGTGAATAATATGTGTTCATAAGTGAATACAATCCTTGTTCATTTGTGATTAACCATAGTTTTTATTTTGTTGCTGCATCTGGTGATTATCAAAGAGAGTTTTTTGTTAAGGTTGTTATTTCTTTCTATATAGTTGTGATTTTGTAAAACTTGTGTATTTTTTATTTATTTATTTCTGATTAGTTTATCATTCGTAAAAAATTATGTATTAAATTAAGATGTTGTAAATTTGTTCATTAATAAATTATTCATCATTATAGTTATTCATCAGTGAACACATTAGTAATACAAGCATCATTCGTTTGTGTTATATTTGCAAGACCTATATATACGTTCATTGATGAATACGTTCTTAATATATATTGTTCTATTAAAAGACCAAATTTAAATTTGAAAGTCGTTAATGAATACATACCTTCTTTGTGATATTTCAGATGCTTGAGAGGAAGAAGTCGATACAGGGTTTTTAAATTTAAGCAGGTCCAAGAAAATAGGATGAGAAGTTCATTTCTTGATTTGTTTTAATTAAGAAATTAATTTTTAAATTTAATGCGAAATTCTGGAAATTAAACTAAAGACAATCCTACCCTTTTTTATTTAAATATTGTTGGAATTAGATTAGAGGCTAGGATCACTTCTCGCACTTCTCGCAAAAAAATCACTTCTCGCATGAACCCTCCCCTATATATATATATATATATATATATATATATATATATATATATATATATATATATATATACCTTAGGTACCTCCGCGGTAAACCTAACACATTCATATACATCGATCACCTCCTCGGTAATCCTATCACATTCATTCATAGCCTATTCGACCCGTCAAGTTGTTCGGAATGCCTCCGAATCAACGAGACCCCATTTTTGTCCTACTAATCAGAATGCCTCCGATTCAGTAGAACCCCCTTTGTCACCTTGTCCAAGCAAGGTGACCCATCTTATCTTACTAATCAGAATGCCTCCAATCTAGTAAGATACAACATCTTGTTGGATGATCGGAATGCCTCCAATCCACCCGCTTTAAAGATACCATGATAACCAGAATGCCTCCGATCTATCATGTACCTGTCCTATTTCAGTCTACCCGTTATAACCATTACATGTGACTATATGTCACATCTATCATCAATGCCATAAGGCCATCATACAATCTATCCACATGCTAATCTTAACTAGCATTCACATAATCAAATCAACTAGTCTCATTATTAGTAATCACATATTATAAAAGTATATTCTTTTAAATCATATCAATAATTAGTTATTAATTACTTTTCATTATCATGATCTCTTTCAGAATCATCAATCACTTTAGACATACTTAGATAGTCTACTATTTATCACTTTCTCATCTTTTTAATCATATCTTTATTAAAAATCATTTATTAATAAAGAATCACAGAACATCATATGTATTTTCAAAAAAAACATTTGCTATGTACCCAGTTTTAAAAGTCTCATGTACTCACCTTAGCCAAGCTAACTCCAAACCGCGTTTAATAACACGAATCATTGCTTTCCAACTTAGTGAAATGTCACCAATCTTTAGGTCTTCTTGACCTACCATCAATATCATCACAATAACTAGTTATTATCCATAACTAATCACCAAACAATCCATAACAACACTCCTAACCACCAAGTTCATCCAACTTGGTGAAATCTCAAAACACTAGATCAAGATTTCCATCATCAAAACCCAAATCTAACAAGAACACAAGGTTCTTAAGCTTACAAAGAGTGTTCTACACTCATCTTAGTCATCTTCCCCAAAGATAACTTGGTAGGTTACCCAAACCACCATTTTTCCCAAAATAAAGTTCATAACTAGCTAGATAATCATCAAATCCATGTTATGAACACATTTTCCTTGAAAATATGTTGTAGATCTAAGTTATATAAACCCAATTTCATCACCCATTACAAACCCTCCAACTAGGGTTTGCATACTTCACCATTTTCACCCAAAAACATCATCCATAACTAAAAGGAGTAGAGATTTACAATTTCAACAATGGAGTGAGAATCTTCAAGATTGAGTGTAAATCAGTTCCAATGGCCTACTTACACTCAAAATCGTATACTCACACTTGGGAGAATGTTTTAGGGTTTGGAAATGAGAGAAATGACAAGAAAACCCGATTTTATGCTGTTTCAGCAAAGTGCGCGCCGTGAACTCGTCGTGAACTGATCGTGAACTTCCAAAAATCAAAAACCCAACATTTCGGACCAAAGTTCACGTTCGTGAACTTTAGTTCGAGGCGTGAACTTTGGCCTGCAGTTTTTTATTGCCCTTTTCGACACAGTTTCGTGCATAACTTTCTAATACGATGTCCAAATGACATGAAACCAATTCATACGTTCTTTAAATGATTTATCCTTATTTATCATATTTTTTTCATAATTTATTTAACACAAAAGAAATTCGGGTCGTTACATTGAAGAAGGCTTAAAACACAGCAAAAAGGGGTAACCGCATATTTACACAGCTTTCATGTGGGTACAGGTGGCAAACATGTGGCAAAAAAGTGATAAACTACATAACTGTTATTATGAATCAACATCTAATGTGGCATTAATTGAAAAACTGGATTCAAAATCCTTTCTTTTAATAGGAACTAGGTTAAAACCCGCGCGATCCGGGGGCTGCGAACTTCACAATTCTGGTGATTAAAAGTCCATTGGTTACATATTTTTATAATGAATACAGTACATAAGCATGAAAACTGTGTATAAAATAAAGGAAAAAAACAATAATTAGCATTGGCGTTGAAATGTTGTTCGATTACATGTTTTGATACATAGTAGGGTACCCGCGCAACGAGGCGGCGGGGTACACTGATTCATCTTTTTCCGCGACGATGTTGATGGTGTTCGTTTACATGTTATTTTATAACGATTATTATACAAATGACTGATAGTTGAGAATGAAATATGGATAAAGACTACATTGAAAACTTATCGGCGTTTAAAAGTTGTTAAATTACATGTTTTGAAAAGAAAAAGTTCAGACATAGCGATGAATTAACGTATATTATTCATCATGTAAGACCTCTCGATACACCAAATAAAACGGGTTAATTCCTTTTAATCCTTATGTTTGCAGGGAAGTTGTTGTGGAAATAATGAAACATTAAAAGGGGATATCGATTTAAATTATGGTATTCATTTGAATTCGTTGTATATTAGGAAAATGAATTAAAACTGCAATTCAATAAAAAAAGAAATGAATTTCAATTAATTTAGTCAAAGTAAGGATTTGTAATCAATTATTTCGGTTACTGAATTTGCTTTAGGATAGTCAAGAATTAAAACCGTAATTCCAAAAAAGGAAATGAATTCCTATTAAATTCGTCCTTTTAAACAATTAAAAAATTTATCATTCGTGTAATTGATTGTAAACGGTTCTATGAAATTCTATTGATTTTATTGATTGTTTTTACAGTATTAAAGTCAAACTGTTTTGGTAACAAAAAATTGTATGCGCTTCAGATTTGACTTTTTAGTCGAATTTGACTTTCGTATAGTTCTTATATATTTGGCGTTGTTGGTTTATGTGAATCATTACAGAGTCAAATATACAATTATTTTGACTTTTTCTTAAGAGTCAATGTTGACTAAATAAGAGTCAAATTGTTATAGACTGTAAATTTTAAAGTCAGAATAAATTGAAAATACATTTTTTCAATCTGATTTACAAATTTGACTTTTTATTCAATTTTTACTAAAAGGTAGCTTAACAAATTGAATGTAAATCAGTTATTATATATTTACTTAACCATAAATTATACATTTTATAGTATGAGTTTCTATGAATCTATAAGTCAGTAAGAACAAATCTATTTTAAAATATAAAGCTTTTTTTTTGCTTTTAAGGGATTAGTGTTGATTGTGTTGTCATGACTATTAGCGTATAATATGTAATACCAACAATTCAAGGGCATATTTCTTTTTTTGGAATTTAAAAAACAACTGGAAGTCAAAGTTTGAGGGCGCTCCAATATTGTAAGTAGCTAAAATATTAATTAAAATATTTAGCTATAATTAGTCATCTTGAACCACAAAATCTTAGAATTGTAATTCATTTTTAGGTATGAACACCATCTTATTGAAAATATGGTTGCGTATGCTCTCAAGAATGATGGTGGTTACATATGGACGTGTAATAACCATGATGATGATGTACAAAGTCAGACCAAATTTTCTTTTAAGTAAAGATGTATTGACCAAAAAAACTTTTTTTGGTCCATTTTTTTAATGAATTCAATATGTTAAGTAAGATAACTAATGAAATGCTAAATCTTTTTGAGTAACTAAATCATTTAAAACAGAAAACATAAAGAAAAAAAAAACGTTAAATAATTAAAAACAATAAAAATTGTTTTCACATAAAGCAGATATTGCTACAAGGAAGCAAATGTATAGCTGCGAAAACATCCAAGATCTCCCATAGTAGTCCTAACAAGCTCGGTTTTTGTAGTGAACACTAATGTCCAATCGTTTTGAACGAAGTTGTAGTTTCCAAAACGCGGATAGTCTTTGGGTAGGTAGAAATCTATCTCGAAGCCCTTCAACGAAAACACACCACCTTGTAATTGGAGTCCCTCATATAGAGTCCTTAAATTGTGGGAGATCATGGCCATGATTTTGTGTCCCTAAGAAGAAAGGATTAGTTGGTTAAATGATCGAGATAGATCAATGAATTTGTAATTGTAACTTTAAGAAAATTAAAGTTACTACATGTCATTTTTTAATAGCAACTTATAAATTTGTCGAGCAAAACAAGCAAGATGTTGTTTTATTTGTCGTCCCTCCAAACATACTCAACCCGGACGTATTTGCAGCTGTAAGTCCACTCAAGTTGGCAGAGAGACTCAAAGCTCACTATTGGTACATACAGGGGGCCTTCCATCTGCTGCAAACGTTTTAAAAATACTTTTGGCGATTCAATGGTTTCCTATATACCTGCTAATCGCAATTTATATGTAGCAAATGTAATCCGTGTAAAAAATTCATATATCCCAATCCACTTATAATCTAACACGTGTCATCAATAAGTTTTGAATTTTATATCATTTTCCCGCTCAAGCAATAGAACCAGTTTTTATTATTACTTAATTAATTATGCCCGAATTTAATGACTCTGTAATGATTTCAAGATTTCCTAAAAAACGTTTACCGAATCTGTTAATATTGATGAAGAATACGATTTCTTTTTAATTTTTGATGAAGAAAACGTCCAAAATTAACAAAAACACTGAATAATTGCGAATTACCATAAAAAATATTGACTAATTTCTTACTTTTTTCTATACTGTAAGACATTTTTTTCTGGTATATGTCGACATATTTAAAAAAATCAGGAATTAGTTAACAGAAAATTAACAATATCATTAAAAGCATTAATAGATATCTCCAATATTCAAACTTTCCTAGTTTTTCGGTGATCCAGGAAGGAAATCACAGCGAATTGGTTAAGCAAAATATATATATTCCATACATATATCAAAACAATCAATATTCCTAATTTCGGAAAACAATAATTTCAAAATGTTACAAACAAAAGATAAGGAACCTTTAATGATTTGACTTTATACCCGAGAAACAATAAAAGTGTCAAACCATTTTAATAAAATTATTTTATCAGTTTGACTATAAAGTCAATTAAAAATCTGTATTATGTTTTACAGTCAAATATATTTCGTATAAATCTATTTATAATTATTAGCTTCAAATCATTCCCATTAATTATTAGCTTTAAATGTGTTGACTTGAAACTGATATTAAATGCAGCGATTTTTATGGCCGACATTAAAACAATATACGTTTTTATTTAATATAGTCAAACGCGTTTCCGTACACTTAGTATATTTAGTGTACGAAACACAGACGCCAAGTTGCTTATAGCCTAGTGATAAGCTTCTTGCCTGGGGTAACTGCCCACCTAGGTTCGAATCTTGGCAAGCGCGGGTTTTTAATTTTTAAGTTTAACGTGAAATGGGTTCGGCACAGTTAGTATAGAAAGTGTACGAAACATAGTCACCAAGTTGCTTATAGCCTAATGGTAAGCTTCCTGCCTGGGGTACCTGCCCACCTGAGTTCGAATCTCGGCAGAAGCAATTTTAAAATTTTGATTTTAAAGTGGGTTTGGGCATTGCTAAAAATGGAATGGTTGAAATTCAGACTTCCTCTTTTTGAAATGTCCAACACCCATTTAAAAGTAGTATAGATATAGATATATAGATTTCTATGTAATTAAAGCTAATTCCTTTAATTCGTAGTTTAAACTTTAAATAATTACAACAACCTATTTACAGTTCTTAGTTTTAGGTTAATCGATTTAGTTCTAGTTGTACAATTCGGTTTAATCGTTCCTTGTTGAGACTATACTGTTTTACTTACCTTCGCTATACTATCGTTTGATTAAGTCATACATGCCTAGTAGCATGTTAGTTTAAAATATGTGTATATTGGATATTAATTTTATAACTAGATTGGTGATTTGTAATTTGCATCACAATTTTAGTGGTTGTAATTGGTCGTTTTATTAATTGAGTTTTTATTATTGAGATTTCTAAATCATTTTGTGCTTTTATTCAAAATAGTTTTCAAAAACAGATCACCAGTTGTGTGTAGGGGTGTTCGTTTGGACGGTTTGGTTTTATCCGAACCAAATAGATGAAACCAAATAAAATTCGGTTTTCAAAATTTTAAACCGAACCGTCCAAACTAAATCGAAAACCAAACCGATCCGAACCAAATAACAATTTGGTTGGTTTGGTTTATCCGTTTGGTTTTTCCTTAAAATTTTCAAAATATTCCAAAAGTATATAACATAAATAATATTAAGTTCATATGTAAAATTCCAAAATGATAAACTACTTTGTACATAAAAACAAGTTTAATTCATAGCTTGTGACATTTACAATCATATATGCAAAAATTTTGACATCTACTTTATCAAAAACTCCAAAAAGATTGGTACATCACCAACTGATACAATATAAAATGGAATGAGTATTAGTATATAAATCAATTTACTATAACAAATGTACAGAAAAGGGAAATCATAATTGCTTACAATGGAAACCAACAAACGTTAGTATATAACTCAATCTACTATATATTACTATTCGGTTTTTTTTGGACAATCCGGTTTTCACAAGGGAAACCAAATCCAATCCGAAATCCAAACTATTAATTTGGTTCAAGTCCACACCGATCCAAAAAATCAAATAACCAATCCAAATAGTCCGATCCAAAATATCCAAATGGACAATCCGGTTATATTCGAATAGTGAACACCCCTAGTTGTGTGACTGAAAGTGGTGGCAATTGTTACCCAATTGTGTCTATGAAGGTAGTATAACCAATGTAACAAACAACATAACAGAAATATCTAATGAAACAAATAAATTTATATGAGTGAAGTTGTAATAAGTTGTAAGATCTTTTAAATTTACTCTTTGATTTAATGTACATTTCAAAAGATCAGCAAAATCTCGTCAATTTCCAAAGAAAATGTGAATTCCAGAATATATCGAGGGAGAGAAAAATACCTGAAATTGGGTTAATTTGAAGAAATTGTTGTAAGGATTTGGCCCCATGGGTCCCTTAGTTAGATGTTGAAGTGATCATTATCTGATGATATTTAGATCGAAATAATCATCGAGGAGGGATATGACATGGGTTTAAGAGGGCGGCGGAAGGTAGCGGATTGAATTCAGGAATGGAAAATGGCATGGACAAAGATCATGTGATATTTGGGCTTTAATTCCAAGTGTTGAATGTTGAAGATAATATGTTAAGTCTTGGGCTTTCGAGTGTGTACAATGTATTTGACCCAAATGAAGCATGGTCGTAGTTGGCCCATAATTAATGAATTTCATGCAATTTGGGCTTTCGAGATTTTCTGTTAACATCATTAAATTCTACACGCATACACCGTATTTGAACCATCAAACTTTTGTTATTAAATCCATGAATTATATTCATCAAAACTCAAAAGTCTCAAACATGGTGGGTTTTCTCTTTCTTGCACTCCTTTTTCTCTCTTTGTAATTTAGGAATTTTATTAACAAGATTTAAACCCACAAACTAATCATCAAAAGCCTTTGATGTATAAACATTCTAATAAATGGAGTAAATGATGATTCAGAAACCCCTTTATAATAGAATTATTGACAAGACATAAAGTTTTTTTTTTTTTTTTAAACGGCACAAGACATTAGTGGACACCAAATTTTAATTATTCGAAACAATTTTTCCTCCATATGGAAATAGGACATGATTTGATAAAAAGGTCTCGTGTAATAACGTAAAATAAAAATTATTTTCTAATCATGAATGTCTACTACTTTAAATCAATTCTTAAATGCAACCCCCCCCCCCCCCCCACCCCCCCCCCACCCACCAACACACACACAGACACAACATATATAGAGTGATTTGCTAACCCTATTCATTAGGACAATAGATAAAAAGAAATAGCTAATTGGTTAATGTACAACTTATGAAATTGGTGTTATTTTTCACTTCTATGCATTCGGGCTTCTTTATTATACTAACAAAGTGTTTTGGGTAGAAGAAAGCGATCTCAAGGAGTGCGTATTGAAAATTTGAAATTGGATAATCTGATTAGAAGTAAAAACATAGTAGTAAATTAATTAAAGAAATTGGTGTTATTTTTCACTTATATGCATTTGTTGTCGAAGAAGGTTAAAAACGAAAATATTTGACTAGTAATTGGATTTTTTTCTCGGCACTAAAATAATTACTAGACTTGGTGTTTTTTAATATTATTCAAGAATATATAGTTAAACCTTACTAAATTCTTAAATTAAATAATTCCGTTATAATGCTAGAAAACAAACTTCACAAAATTTATATTACAACTCTCTTAGTCAAATAAAACTCTTAAACAGGATTCACGGTCGTGTATTTTAACCAGCTGATAAAACTCTAACATGCCATACACTAGATCATGCAATCAAGGTTTGGATTTAAAATTAAAAGATGAATACTTTCAATTTGTTAAAAGAAAGACAAAATTAGAACGGATGAATAAACTATAGAAAGCGACACTTAATTGCTTAGAAAATATACGTAAAACAAAATCTAGCAATCGATCTCATGAGGGTTGGATTGGCTTTACAACTCTCCATGCCAGCTACAAAAACATAACCCTGCAAAAATTGTCAGAGGTGTTGAGAGATCGTATAACACTGAGATTGAGCTAATTCATGATAATTCAATGTGAGAAATTGAAGAATTTCTTAAGTGTGTGTGTTCTTGGTGTTTGAGTGTGTGTGAGGTAGTTGAGAGGGAAAGGTTAGCTTTCAAAAGAGTAATTCAATTAATGAAAGGAAAGCTTACAAATTAAGCCTTAACATAAGGTATTTATACCTCATAGCTAAACAAGCTTAATTAACACTAATTAAGCTTGACTCCATTGACTAAGACTAATGACTAGATCATAACTATTACATCTTGACATAACTAGCCCTCTAACTATTAGATACAACATAATTTGACCCTAACAATCTCCCCCTTTGTATCAATAGTTGGGATAGCATGTTCTTGAAATCTTCTTTTCGAGCATAGTCTGAAACTGATTTAATCGTTTAAGTAGTTTTGATGTAGTATTAGTTTCAGCTTATGATGATCAGATAAGAATGAAACTTTTAATCGGCTTTTCAACCAATATAAAGTATCTTAGAAGATTTCATGGAGTCTTGACTTAATTTGTCTTGATCATTATCCAATCTCCCTCTTTGCGAACTTTTAGAACTACATCCCTGTCTTCCTTCAAACAAATATATTTGAAAATTTGAAAATTCTGGAAATGAAACATCTGTTTGGTAAGGATTTGATTGGGATTAAGAAATGTAGGAGATTTAATTTTGGATAGAGGTTTGTGAGGATAGGATAATGATGGTTTATAGTGTGAAAGAATGATTTGAAAGTTAAAGGTTTTGAATGTGTGTGTGTGTGTGTATGTTTGTATATAGGAAAGAATGATATATACATTTAAGATTTGAATGAATGTGGATGATATGTATTTTGTATGATACAAAAGATTTGTACAGTTTTGCTTTTGTATGGATATGAATGTGAATTTGTGGTTTGAATAGAATGATTTGACGGTTTAAGATTTGTAATGGAAATGTTGAAAATTTGTGAGAAATTTCTGAAGATGAGACGGTTTCTTTTTCTTCACAAATTATTTAATGTAAATCGACTAAAATGTAGACCCATGGATAGAGTTGTATTGTAGCGGAAGTCTTTTGTTGAAGTTGTGGCTTTGTCGATTTGTGAGTATTGATAATTGTTATTAGGGATAAAATGTTGATGAAGTTTACGCTCCCCCTCGAACAGACAATTATTTCTTAATAAATCTTCTTCGGTTTCTTGTTTACTCCCCCTTAATTGGTGCATATGACTTTTTGAAGTGGAGTAAACTGGGCTAATATATCTTCGTAAGTCTTGTAAGCATTTTCTTCGTAAACTGAACTTCTTAGTAAATTTTCTCCCCCTCACGATGATTAAGATTAATCGGAATCATCATGAAAAATGTGAAATTCGTCGAGGTGAAATGAAGAAAATCTTCTAAGCCCATGAATACAAATATGATGAATAGTGATATATTCATATTTTGAATGAATCAATATACAACATATTGTATTATCGAAAACCGAACCGATGTTGATATAGATATCCGATCAAATCATTTGGCATTTAATCGCAATGATCGAATTAAGTCAGGAAATCCGGGATCACATAGATTACCCGTTAACACAACAGTTACAAAAACTGTGTGACCTACTTTCAGTGTTGGAATAGATGTTAGCACTGGTAGGATTTCCATTCAATCATTGTGGAATACCAAGAACGTTGGTATCACTATGAATGTTCCGGCTTTATCATAAAGATAAGCTTGGTATTATGCCTTGTGTTCTAAAAGTGTATTTCGGTTCTAGACTCAATTAGTGGACAAACGAAGGCGAGGACTGGAGAGACTTGTCCTCTGTTTCAATATCAACAATCTCCAAGTGAGATGTCGATAGCATATGAGCTAATCTCCGTGGAAATGAAACAAGTACTTTTTAAGAAATACTTGAGTGGCTGGGGGGGTTGTGCATTGCATCACTGGGTTCCATGATGTCTTTTTCAATATCAGAGAGCAACACATGCAATCTGATAGAGACGTGGCTACCCGGCTTTTTAACAGTTTGGTAAGGGTTTTTCGTTTTCTTTAACCCTGTCACACCCTCCTCACTCAAGCTTACTTTTTCATTTTTCGACTACTCCCTCATTTCATTTTACCATGTATAGCTGAATTGCACCCCATACTACATTCCCCCTCTCAAATTTTATCTCTGCGCACCCCAATCAAGATCCCGTGAAACTTGATTCTGCTCACCTAGACCTATGTACCCTTACATATTGTCCTATATTGTAGGTGGCTCCTGGGGAAGATCATGCCGGTTATAGCAGATCATAGGAGTAATTTGAGAGTGAACTATAACGCTCATGTGCAATTTATCAGCATTGATGATGTTACTTTGTAAGAATAACATGGATTTTTTCATCGGAAAATGTATGTGTTTCCGGCATAAGTTGTTGCCTTTATGATTTAAAAGTTTAGGCACAGCAACTAGAACAATTTAGGAAATACCGGACTCACATAGAGTATCCGTTAACACACGGTATGAATCGATAATCGTTTGCACAACCATTGATTCAAATGTGTGACCTGCGATTAGAGTTGGCGTAATTTTAGCTCTAGCAGGATTTCCACTCAATCCTCGTGAAACACCAGATTGTGATGCCACTATGAGTGTTCCGATGAATACACGGAGATTCATATTCAATAATGTATGTGTCCTAAATTGGAAATATTTGTCGATGAGATCTAGACACATTGTGCATTCAATTGAAGACGTAACCCGGGGCAGAAGGTTAATTATTTCAATACCAACATACTCCGAATGAGCAGTCGATAGATTATGTGCTACGTCCCCTGATGAATTGAAACAAATTCCTATTGAGAGGAATCTGAGTGGTTGGTGGTGGAGTGCAAATGCTTGACTGGGCCAGTTAAGTCTGGTGAATAATTCAACACATGAATGATCACAATTTAGTGAGGTTGCCCGGTTTATTTTCGGTTTGGAAGCACTCAAAGGTGTGTTTTCTTAAAATTATCATGTTTTCACATCACCTTTCACTCACCTAAATCTATACCCTAAGACATATACCCTCACATTTACCACTTTTGGCTAAAAAATATTTCCCTTGGAAGGTTATGCCGGTTCTAGCAAACCATAGGAAGGTATTGTCGTTTGATAAAAAAAAATTGTTCGATTAAAAAAAAATTCAAACGGGTATAAAAGTATTGATATAAGAAAGTTTCTCCCCCTGGAAATAATAATTCTCCCCGTAGAATTAAAATTTCTCCCCCTCGACAAAATAATGAAAAATTTACAGTTTATAGAGGAGTTGGGAAAGAGTTTTTACATTTACGTGAAAAATAAGGTTAAGAGCGGGTTTCAAGCTTATGTACTTGAAAGCCATTGCTTTGAAGTTTGAGTCATATACTGATGTGTATATAAGTCATTTACGATGAGGATCGAGTTATACACTGAATTATGTATAAGTCCTTCTCCTGCAAAACAAATCAAACAACTTTTGGTACCCATCTTTGTTTGGGTCCGACGATGTTAGTGTGGGAATTAAACCACTGATAAGTTGAATCGATTTGATTTAAAGATTGAGAGTTCCAAGAAAAACTGAAACTTGATGTTTCACTTTCAAATAATTTCCGGGGAATTATTTGAGATTTTGGAGTTTTAGGAACCCATATTTCTTTGAAGATCGTTGGAGATTTAGGAGATGTTTTTGGCACTTGAGTAAAAATTGGTGTGGGTGCCAATGAAAGTAAATCTTTTCTTGAATATTTTAACGATTTAGTTTTTGAAAAGATTATCTTTGAAGGAATAGAATGTTTCAACACGGTTGAAGGGTTAGTTTTATCCATTTGAGAATGCTTAAGTCGAGAAGAGGAACCTAATTTATTTGGAGTTTTAGGTGCGGAATTTCCTCTAATAACTTTTTTAAGAGCATTCATTTTCTTATCAGAGTGTGGTGGAACCGTGGATCTCCTAGGCTTAGGTTTGATAGAAGAACTTACTTGAGATTTCGGTTTAGGTTTAGAATTTCCTCTATTAACCTCAGTTTGCTTAATCGTATATATATAATATATCACGATATGCCATGACAGGAGAAAACATTCTTGAGTTTTTACTTTTATTCTTTGCAATGAAAGGAGAATCTAATTTCACAGATGCACTTGGGTTCTTAAATTTCTGAAGATGAGATGATTTAGATTCTAAATTTTTAATTGTCGTTTGTAACTTTAATTTGTCTTCATCAAAAGATTTATGTGTTTTATCAATTTTAGTTTCTAATTCAAAAATTTTGGATTGTAAAACTGATTTTTCTTTGTCAAATGCCTTATGTGTTTCGTCGATTTCATTTTCCAATTGACAAATTTTCTTTTCTAGAATTAGAGATGGAACATAAATCTTTGGTGTTACTTTTGTTGAAGAACGGCATCTCCTTTAATTTCAAACTCTTCTGGTTTTATAATTGGAAAATAATCATCATTTTCAAATTTTGCCTTTTTAGTTTCATATGATTTATTTAATTCAGCATAGTTGAAACTAATTTGTGCATTCTCCTTTTTAGCTCTGTTGAACGCTTCTACTTCTTCTTCCTCGTCTGTCATACGAAGGAAACTCTGCCAAACATCGACATGTATGTATTTTGAATCATACAGTGTTGGAAGCACGTTACAAGCCATCTGAAGATATTCTGGATTATCAGCTCCCAAACCTTCTCTTGAATTGAAATATTTGAAATCTTTAGGCTTGTTCAAGTGAATAGTTTGATCAGTTTGTCCTCGTTTGGCAATTATTTCTTCTAAGTGTTTGATGTGAGAAGAAAGTTGAATTTTATCATGTTGAAGTTGATGAATGACATTTTGTTTGTTATTCAATTCTCGTGATGTTTGAATGTCATTTTCATGTAAAGTTTCAGTCAATTCTTTAATTTGTGAGGTTAAGGATTTAAACTGATTTTCATTATCATCAAATTCTTTTTGTTTGCGTTCCAACCAGTTTTTAGTGATTTGATATTCATTCCATGCATCAATGTATAACTTGTAATATTTATCATTGTCAGCATTTGATGTGGAACTTTGTGTATTTTTAAGATTGGTCAACTCAATTTCTTGTTCAGAAATGGTATGAGACAAATGTTGAATATCAGTCTCATATTTAACAGTCAATTCTGAAATTCGATTTTGTAACGTCAGATTCTTTTTCTCAAAATTTTTATTTTGTCTAAGAATATGAACAAGTTGTGTATTATGATCAAGATATTGTTCATTTTCGTTTTCTAGTTCATCTAATTTTCCTTGAAGTAAAGTATTTAATTCTTTTTCATCCAAAAGGTTTTGTTTTAAAGATTCAATTTCAGAATTCTGGTTTGTTACAAAATAATTTTCAGAATCAATTGTACTTGAAGAATTAGATAAGAGAGAACTGAGTACCTCTATTTCTTTGTTAGCCTCTTCATTGAATCGATCAGAAATCTCGGCATTCTCACGAGCCATAAAGCATAGATTTGCGGAATGCTCTTCATCTTCAGGATCAGAATCGTCCATCCAGCTTAGATCCTCAGCCAACAACACCTTTCCCGCCTCGATTTGCTTAGCCATGAGCATCTTACGTTTGAAGTAATCAGAATTCCTAACTCTAGGTTTCTTGCAATCTCGAGAGAAATGACCAGGAATCCCACAGTTATAACATTTCTTTGTCGGATCCAAAGGTGTTATTGTGGGTTTGTCAGATGTATTTGATGCAGATGGAGCAGACTTGAAAGTGGATGAAGATCTCTGATTGTTGTTTGTAGGAGTTGGATAATACTTCTTCTCATATCTTGAGATGAAAGACATAGCTTGCAACAGTTGTTCTAATTCACTCTCCATTTCTTCTTTTGTATCTTTGACAGGTTCTTCTGATTTTTCTTTCAGTTTACCAGATGAATTTGACTGGTATTGTCTTGTAAGAAGAGCAAGTGTATCAAGAGTGTTTGCATTTTCCTGTTTGGTTTTCACTATATCTTTCACCATCGGAGCATTTTGTAGTAAATACTCATACAGTTCATGCACATCAATTGAGCTCAGATCTTTATGTTGCATGGCACTGTTACCAAATGTAGCCCACTCAGGTAGTAAACTGTTGATGAACTTGATGTTAATATCTAAATTTTCCTTCTTTAAGTTATTCCTTCGAAGTTCATTCAACAAGTTGCAGTAACGGTGATATGTGCTTTCTAATTCTTCCCCGGTGGAAGCTTTAAACGATTGATAAGCATTCAGAGTGGTTACCATCTTGGCTTTATTCCCTAAAACGGTGCCTTCCATTTGTTTTCTGATTTCATCCCAAATCTCTTTACCGGTTTCTAAACTGTCCAAGCTGTTATAAATTTCATTCGGTAAACTTTGGAGAACAAATGAAAACGATTGTAGATCTGCTTTAGCTCGTAGTTTTTGTTGAGCATTGTATCTTGATTTAGGAAGCGGAGTTCGACCTCCAAGAACTGGCGGTGTTGCGTTTGGTGCAGCTATTACGTCTTCGTAGAATACCGCTTCACCATTTTCGAGTGAGTCACGTATTTCAGTTGCCAGTTCTTGATTTTTTATAAAATGGAGGAACCGTTTCTTCCATTGCGCGTATTCACCTCGGTATAAAACCGGAGGTTTAAGATCGGTTCCGATTGACAGAGCATCTCTTGATGTCATTGTGAAAATGATTTGTTTGATATTAAAATCGTGATTGAATCGATTGTTGATGATCAAACTGTGTGTAGAATTAGTAGATCGAACTGTGTGTAGAACTGTGTGTAGAACTAGTAGATCGAACTGTGTGTAGAACTGTGTGTAGAACTAGTAGATCGAACTGTGTGTAGAACTGTGTGTAGAACTAGTAGATCGAACTGTGTGTAGAACTGTGTGTAGAACTAGTAGATCGAACTGTGTGTAGAACTGTGTGTAGAACTGTGTGTAGAACTGTGTGTAGAACTAGTAGATCGAACTGTGTGTAGAACTGTGTGTAGAACTGTGTGTAGAACTAGTAGATCGAACTGTGTGTAGAACTGTGTGTAGAACTAGTAGATCGAACTGTGTGTAGAACTGTGTGTAGAACTAGTAGATCGAACTGTGTGTAGAACTGTGTGTAGAACTAGTAGATCGAACTGTGTGTAGAACTGTGTGTAGAACTTGTTCATAGTGACGGAAACCACAGACGTATGTCTTCTTCACCATTTTTCTTCACTTTTTTAATTCAATATCGCTCATTTCTTCACCAAATTGAATGATTCTTCTTGCTAAACGTTAGAAATCAAATTGCTAACACTTTGTACCGATCAATTTCTTCAATCCATAACATATAAGCTTTAAATCTTCGATTTACAGTAAGTTTTTCAACTTTTTACTTTTTCACCAAAATCACGAAATTGAAGTAATCTGTTAACGGAATGGATCGATTTTTGATTCTATTATGCTTAGAAACACTGGAGAAACACTAATACATGCTCAAAACTTCAATTCGAACAAAAATTTTACAACATTAAATGTTCATGAACGTAACAAACTTTTCTTCACTTTTTCTCAGATCTTGATCGAATTAAGCTGATTTGGATCTTCTCTTAATAGAGATTTTGCTCTGATACCAATTGAGAGATCGTATAACACTGAGATTGAGCTAATTCATGATGATTCAAGGTGAGAAATTGAAGAATTTCTTAAGTGTGTGTGTTCTTGGTGTTTGAGTGTGTGTGAGGTAGTTGAGAGGGAAAGGTTAGCTTTCAAAAGAGTAATTCAATTAATGAAAGGAAAGCTTACAAATTAAGCCTTAACATAAGGTATTTATACCTCATAGCTAAACAAGCTTAATTAACACTAATTAAGCTTGACTCCATTGACTAAGACTAATGACTAGATCATAACTATTACATCTTGACATAACTAGCCCTCTAACTATTAGATACAACATAATTTGACCCTAACAGGTGTTTTTTGCTGATGGACAAGAGAAAGGATATTTTGGTAATTGCAGCCACATGCCTAGGAACTTGTTGCAAGGGCACCATCCAAGACACCAAAAAAAAAAAACATCCATAACACCAAAGCATTGTCATATCCCATCTGCTGCATGCTCTAAACTCTTCCATAAACAAACATCAAGGTTTTCAGGTACTCGTCATACTGCACAACCTACAACATACTAAATTTGTCATTTTTTAAATTAAGTGAAAGCTCAAGTTTTATAGGGGTGATATTGACACTATACATATTACTTCCTATACCACAATTTATGTTTTAACATGTTATATAATCTACTTTATTTCTTGTACAGTGGTATGAGAAGTAATTTTTGTGGTATAAATATTAATTCTCAACGAGTACATAAATACGGAATAGTACATAACAAATGGTTGTGTTTTTGTTTTTGTTTCACAAATCAACTCCAAGAACGCTGTAAAAAATCCTCTTCCAAGTACCAGTTACACTGCAGTTCAAAAACTTAGAAATATATTTGTTAAGAAAAAACGTATCAAAAGGATATATACCTTGGTTGTGAAGTTGTATGGCGAACTAAAATGACTAGTTAAGCAAAGTTTTATATACAGTAATAATCTTGATTTAAACTTGATAAGCCTGATGAAAGTGTTACATATATGTAACTCTTAAAATTATTGGTTTTAAAATGAAATAAGAAGGGAGCTCCCTTCAGTCCAAGTACAGGAAACTTAAGATATAATTTGCTTCCCGCATCATTCACTCATTTACTAAGCACCATATACATCCATTAATTACTAAGTATTTGGATGAATGAGTCGGCAGCTAATTGATATCTTATCGAAACCCATGAGTGGACTGAAGAAAGCTCTCTTCGATTAACAACCAAAACCCTAAACACAAAACAAAACCAGATCTAAATCTTGATCAAATACAAAATCATATACTAGAAGCCTTGAAGCAAATGGAATAAGGTTAACGATTATGTTTTCTAGAGATAGGGCGAGAGGGTAAAGAACTACGGATTATGAACACCATAAGTAGTACTGGTTTGGTTTATGCGTTCTTGAAGTGTAGGATGGCCATTATATATAGTCCCACAACTCCATAGGATGCATCGTTTAATACACAACATTAACTTTTCATATTCAACATTATACAAATTGTAAAACATAATGTAAACAAAGGGTAAATTACAGTTTTTGTCCCTGACCTATTGTTGATTCGGGGTTTTTGTCCCTAATGTTTTTTTGTCGGTTTTTTTGTCCTTTAAGTTTTTCAAATTCTGGAATTTGTCCTTCCGTCTATTTTTGGCCGTTAAGTGACGGTTTTTTTTATCCATTTTACTAAATTACCATTGCATCATCTTCTTCATTTATGTGTTCTTCCCCAATTAAACCCTAATTTCATCCTCATCTTCCACACACCATTTGGCGTTCGAATACATAATCTAAAGAGTTATTGGTTCGTTTGCGAGATGCTGGAATAACCCCAAACTCCATAGCAGCTCGGTGAGGACAATTAACAGTTTTGTGACCTTCAGGATTCATTAAAACTTATAAAATTAGATTCAATTTCATAATATAATTCCAAATTATTGAATAATTAAGTATAACGAGGATTTTAACCTCCCGCGCGTTGCAGCGGGGTTATTTTGTAAAATAATTTTATAACATGATGATAAAAGTAATTTATGTTGATAATATGTACACCAATATAAATTTTAAAATTTTCATTAAAAATGTGAAATTTTCATTAAAAAATGTTCCAAATGTTGTTGGAACGGTGTTTCATTGTGAACCGTGTTCTTTGTTTGTATAGTTTCGAACATTGCAAACATAAAAATTGTAATGTAATTTCTTATAGTAACCAAAAATAAAAAGATATTAATAAAGCTACGTTAAATTGATTTGGTTGAACCTACATCCCTTGTGTTAAACATATCACTATAGCCGTCATATTTAAAACAAACATTGTAAGCGTATTATATTTGTATATTGCAACTTAATCGGACCATCTAATCTACATACAAACTTAAGCATATATACAATCGTTGTTGATTTTTAAAAAGCTTGACGTATTTTATAAATTATTTTAGTTTTTCATTTACAATAATAAATGATAAAGGCAAGTTAGTTACTTTTGATAATTAAAGGTATGCCATGAAATATGGGTAAAAGTGTAAAACTAAAATAAAATGCAATAATAGGAAAAATAGGGAAAAATAGATACTGCTGCAAAAGCTTCGACCACTTGTCCACCAAGTTATATATCATCACCTTTCCACTTCAGCACATAAACTATTATTACAAACTTTCAAAAACAGCCTACATATATATTTTAGATTCTGGCGCGCATGATAGCATATATTTTTACTGTTCATAGTTCACTTTAGCACTATGCTAATTGTATATATGTACAATACCATGCATTTTGCAAAGGAAGCATGGTTTCATAGGGCAATCAATGTAATTAGCTCCTTGAAAACCAGCTTGATGACCAGTTCTCTTACAAACCTATAGAAAACATAGAAACCCTAATTTTATAAAAACTGTAGAATAAAATTGAAATATTTAGGGTTTTTCTTTCTTACCTTACAGACTTTCTTAAGACTAATTGTAATAGGCGATTTCCCTTTCTTATCGGCTGTAGATGAAGGTTTAGGCTCAACGACGTCGTCTTCTACTTCCTCTTCTGCTTCCGAATCATCAGAATCAGCGACGTCGTTTTCTACCTCTTCTTCGTCGTCGTCGGAACTTTCTTCCGTGTCGGTGTCCCTCTCAATAACTACCTCCGGGAACGACGCTCGTCTTGCTCGAACCGGCATTTTAACGTTCCGGTAGATAGATACAGGGTCTGTACGTATATGTCAGTCTATATCAGTGTGTGTTCGAAGCACTTATTTGTAGGTTTAATTGGTTATGAAGATGATGGATTTAAAAATTTGATCTTGATTTAGGATTAGGGTTCATGGATCAGTTGGGGGTTGAGAAAGAAGATGAAGAATGGTGAAAAGGACTAAAATGCCCTCACATGCCTTGTATTTTTCGTCAGTTAACTGCTAAAAATAGACGGAAGGATAAATTTTTCAGAATTTGAAAAACTTAAGGGACAAAAACACCGACAAAAAAACATTAGGGACAAAAACCCTGAATCGACAATAGGTCAGGGAGAAAAACTGTAATTTACCCTATATCAAAACATAAATTGTGGTACCAAGGGCCTTTGGCGGCTTGGCCTACCGGTATGGTGTCTGCCTCTCAATTTTGAGGTCATGAGTTTGAGTCACGTCATGGACATATGTGGTAATTAGGAGTAGATTAGATTTTTCGTTTAAAAAAAACACATAAACTGTGGTGCGTATATAAGTATTTGTGGTGTAACATCTCTTATTTTTTACGGATTACAATCTTTAAATTTTGATTAAATGATTTTGTAAATGTTCATTGGTTCAGATTACATATTTTCAGGGTTTACGGTTCGTATTATATGTAATTTTACAGAATTAAAAATGTTGATTTTAATTATACATGTTATTCTCGAAAAAATAAGTTGTATTGATTTTCAAGTATTTATTAAATATTCCCTCCGTCCCATTACATTTCCCTTGGGCACAAGATTTTAGGTGATAGTTAGTGGTTGGGTCACTAATAATACTTTTGATTAAAATATAAGGTTGGATTGGAGAGAGAAAGATAGTTAGTGGATATTAATGGTGGAGTTCTTAGTAATAATAATACTTTATTATGTGAGGTCCATCAAATGTGAGAAATGCAAACTTTTATGTGGGACAAAAGTTTAGTGAGAAATGTAAACTTTTTTGTGGGACAAAAGTTTAGTGAGAAATGTAAGTTTTTTTGTGGGACGGAGAAGTATGTAATTTGCAATTAATGATTAATATTTTTATTTTTATTTTTATTTTTTTTAAATGTTATGTATCTGCCAACTTTGAATATAAATTGTTTGATTAATTTTGTTTTAAAGAAGCTATGTATCAAATCAAGTATGATTATTGTTATTAGAAGAAGAATATTACGTATTAAGTTTGTTGGGTCGTTGAAAAGCATACCCAACTGAAGAGATTTAATGAAGACAAAAAGACAAATAGTTAGAAGACAATCTGAGGATTAGTTCCTTAGATTGTGGGTAATTGAATATGATCAGTTCGGATTTCAGCTACCCAGTTGCACTATCTGATCACTATATGAAACAACGATCAGTTCCCCGTGCGGAATCAGATACTGGTTAACAGATCAGATAGTGTAACAGGTTCAGCACATTGGACAAAACACTGAACCATTGAACAAATATTTCTCTAATCAAAACTCTTAGTGAAGGTCACTGAAGCTGAAGGCCATCTGAAGAACCATGAGTATCCGAAAACTCATGGCTGCCAGAAGTGTACATAGGCTGGAAGTTTCAGTGTCACAGAAAGACACAAGTAAAGCACATGTTTGTGCATCGCTGATTATGAGAATATTTTGCAAATCTTCTGAAGATATCGACGATCACAAGACGACAGAAAGTACTGTCAGAATTCCGTTAGTCGTGCTCGTCCCATGAAATATCATGTGCACCTACGGAATTCTCACACGTGGAATCGATCGATCATTCCTTTGGCTCTACGTTTTCCAATGCTATAAATTGAGGTCTTGAGCGATCGATTTCTGTGTGCACCCAACAAGGTTACACGCTGCTGAAATTACTCCAGAACTTTATTCCTCCGAGAAGCGTGTAAACCACCAGTTAACTCTAGTTATCTGATTCACGAATTGAATTTGTATAACGAAAGTGTCTGGTCTTGTGCTTGATGATTTGTTGGTCATAAATTTATCTTAGATAATATATGTTGTTGTCTATCACATGCAAGCAGTTTAGTTAGGATTTGTTCTTAGCTATTCCGCAAACTGCTTTCATCTTTATTGTATCATTATTGATTAATAAAGAAAAGTTTAAAAAGTGTTGAGTGTCTCCATTAATTTTAAATTGGTCAGTAAAAGCGTATGAGTGTTGAATTTCACTTATTACGGGACTAACAAAGTTCATAATTAAAGTGACTTTTACTATGAATCTGGTTTGAAGATTAACGTAGACAAGTCTAATTTATATGGTGTGTGAGTTTCAAGTGATGAAGTGGCGGATATGGCCCGGCGAACAGGTTGTGCAGCGGCTGAACTTCCTTTTGTACCTCGGTATGTTGACAGGAGGTAACTTGACACGTAAAAATAGTTGGGTTCGGGTTATTGAGGTATTTAGGAAGAGGCTTCGAATTGGAAAGCTAAAATGATTTCTATAGGTGTTCGATTAACGCTCATTAAATCAGTTCTTGGGAGTATTGGTATTTATTGGATGTCTCTTTTCCGGTGCCTGAAGTTGTGATTAAAAATTTGGAACGAATGCGTGCTCGTTTTTTGTGGGGATGTCATGAACAAGAAAAAAAAGTAAGTTGTAACGACCCGAATTTTTGTGTCAAATAAATTATGAAAAAAATATGATAAATAAGGATAAATCGTTTAAAGAACGTAGGAATTGGTTTCGTGTCATTTGGACATCGTATGAGAAAGTTATGGACGAAACGGGTCGAACCCGGGTAGTAAACGAGAAGGAAAAGAAATTCAAGGAAGGCTGCTATAACGATTCAGTTAGTACTGATTTCGTCAGTACTGATTTCGTTAGTACTGATTTCGTTAGTGCTGATTTCCGTTAGTGCTGATCAGTTAGTGCTGATTCCGTTAGTGCTGATTCCCTTAGTGCTGATCAGTTAGTGCTGAATCCGTTAGTGCTGACTCCGTTAGTGCTGACCCAGTTAATGCTGATCAGTTACTGCTGATTTTCGTCTGGAACACCTTAAATACGGGTTTTTGGCCATTAAGTGCCAAGCTTGAAACCCTAACTCTCTCTCTAAGTTCTTGTACATATTTTGAGTGGAAAATGTCATCTGAAGCCGATTTTGGGGTCCGAATCAACTGATTTTGCTTCTATTGTCGAAGATTAAGGTAAATCTTCACTCCTTGATGTTTATTACTTTAGATCCATGGAAGTAAAAGCTTGGATCTCGAACCCTAGTTGTTGGGGTTTTCTTAAATGGTGAAATAAATGTTGTAAACACTCAATAGAAGGTATTTTAACAAAGGAAACAAGTGTATGCTTACGATTTGTAAGAATCTTAAGATTGGTTAAACCTAGGGTTTTGAATGTCACCAAAATTTGGGGAAAAAGGTGTTGGTGACTAATTAGTGTTATGAGACTAATATTAGAGACTAATATTGGAGACTAATGATGTCGACCTTGGGTTGTGGTTGGGTTTCGTTGGTGAAACTTTGGAACTAAGATTTTGGGATTTTCCACCAAGTTGGATGAACTTGGTGGTTAACGATGAAAATAGAAATTATGAGTTATCTAGTTATTAAGGATAACTAGAAATGTGATTATTATGTTGATAGGTTGCAAGAACCTAAAGGTTGGAGATATTCCAAAGGCGAGAAGGAAGGATTCGTGTTGATGAACACGTTATGGATTTAGCTATCGCTAAGGTGAGTACATGAGACTTTTAAACTGGGTACATAGCAAAGAGCTTTTGAAAGCATATATGATAATTTTATGGGTCTTTATTAATAAATGTTTTGATAAAGATAGTAACTTAAAAGATGAATAAGTAGGTATAATGTGATACTAGACTATGTCTAGTATAATTGATGATTTTAATAGTAAATATGACAAACTAAAGTAAATAGCAATGATTTTATAGTAATGAATATTTATTAGTAAATTATACTAATAAAAGTGAAGAACGATTATGTATGAAAACGGGTATGGTTTGACTAGTAATAAATATGTATTATAGTCAAATAAAAGATAAAAGTATTATGGTATCAATAAATAAGAAATGTATCTTATGAAATAAGCAAGTATGGGCCTCCTAGGGTTCATAGATGTAGAAGTAGTTGTGGGTTGCTTATGATCGGGTCCATGGGACCATACAGGTACGTTCACACTATGTTGAACTAGTCATATATAGTTATTATAGATAACTAACTTGTTTGATGATTGATGTGATAGCCGAAGGCTTTGACTGGAATAACTGATGAGTTATGGTAAGAATGAGATGATGTGATGACGCGGGGGATCCCCAGTCATGAGGTGTGGAGGGAGGGGCAGTTGGGTGGATTCCCATCGACTCATCCACGGTTGTAGTCTTGCTAACTGGAGGAAGGCCCGGCGAGTAAGGCAGGTATCGGTAGATTGGGCGATTCCCTCTTGCCGTTATCTTGAGCAATTCGGGGGATCCCCGGTATGTTTCTAGTATGTATATGTTTATATACTAGGTTTAGTTGAAGCTTATTAATGTGGGGGATCCCCGTTTAATAAGTTAATGTGCTTCTAGCTAGTTCGGTGGCAACCCGATAGTTAGGTATGATTGCTAGGAGAGCAGAAATTGATAGGGTCACAATAGGGTGACTAGGCGGTATTGATGTAGTATATATATGTTTATATATTTATGAAATGATTTTATTAATGGGGTCTAAAACTCATGCATCTCACGAGACTATTTTGTCTCACGTAATGCGTTTGTTTTGTGGCTATGTACTCAGGTACAGGTTTGAAGTGATAGAAGGTTGCACTAGAAGTGACCTAGAGATGTTTAGCTCGGGAGCTCATAGGTAGATCCCGTTGCCTATGGTTTTGATATACTTGGTGACACCGTATTTTTGTAAACTCTGATAAAGGTTTTAAAGTTTTTGTTAAATTGTATTTTGAACAATATGTTAAATATTGGGAAAATGTATTTTAAATGATTTAAACGATGTTATAAAAATACGGGTGTTACATTTATTAGATGTCTCTTTTCCTTGTGCTTGAAGTTGTGATTAAAAATTTGGAACGAATGCGTGCTCATTTTTTGTGGGGATGTCATGAACAAGAAAAAAAAGTAAGTTGGGTTTCTTGAAATAATATTTTAGCTGCAAAAGATTTTGGTGGCCTTGAGATTGCAAGCCTTAAAGCGTTAAATCTTGCTCTTTTGCTAAAATGGAGATGGAGATTTTTCAAAGAACCGAATGCTTTATGGTGCCGAGTTATTAAAGCTTTATATAGAGAGGATGGTAGGTTTTTTAATATTAGAGTAAATGGTTTGATGAAAGGTCCTTGGTCTCGTATTGTGGATTATGTCAAATTCCTACATGATAAACGAATCATTGATCGAATATAATGCTTTTAGATATGATCTTGTAAGTGGGGACAAGATCAAGTTTTGGTGGGATGTTTGGTTAGATAATCAACCGTTGAAAGAAAATTTCAATCGTTTATTCCGTTTAGATATAGACAATGATAGTTATGTAAAGGATAAATGGAATGGAGAAGGGTGGATGTGGAATTGGAGAAGACAAGACAATTACGAGGTGGAATTGAAATGGAACAATTTGAAAACTTATTGACTCTTTTTGCTCGTATTAATATTGGCGATGGGAACGATAAAATATGTTGGGCAACGAATCCTCATACGGGTTTTTTCAGTTGCTGGGCTCGTAAGATTATTGATAAATCTCTACACCCGGGCATAGGAAGTATCACCATTTGGTGTAATTATGTCCCATAAAAAGTAAATATTTTTGTGTGGCAACTTAGATTAGAACGATTACGGACAAGGTTAAATTTGTCTCGTAGAGGTATGGAAATTGAGACAATTGCATGCCCGGTTTGCCAAGGTAATGTGGAATTTGTTGAACAACTGTTTTTTGGTTGAATGTTGCGGTTCAAATTTGGATTCTGGTTAGTAAGTGGTGCGATTTAGGAGGGTTCTCGGGCTCTTCTTTTAATGATCGGTGGACGTTTGTTGTTGGCTTGAAAATCTCGAAGTTGAATGCTATAAAGTTGAAGACGATATGAATGGCTACGTGTTGGATGATTTGGAGGTTCAGATGCTCGATTTTATTTGATAATGGTAGCATTAGAAAACGTGATCTTTTTGATTTTGTTGTTTTGTATTCATTTAATTGGTTAACCCATCGGAATCATGCTTGTAAGATTTCCTGGGTTCATTGGATTAAGAACCCTATGTATGATTTGGTTTAGTATTTTGCTAAACTAATTTTATTGGAGTTTTTGCGGGTTTGGGAGGATGATGCCAATGCCGAAGCTCTTCCGTTTTTTTCTTTTTGCTGTTAAAAAAAAGGGCAAATTACAGTTTTTATCCCTGACCTATGGCCGATTCGGGGTTTTTGTCCATAATGTTTTTTTGTTGGTTTTTTTGTCCCTTAAGTTTTTCAAATCCTGGAAATTTATCCTTCCGTCCAATTTTGACCGTTAAGTGACTAAAAACGCAAAAAAATTAAGGGTATTTTCGTCTTTTTTCCTCACTCTTCATGTTCTTCATCTTCTTCCCTCTTCTTCATCTTTTTCCCTCTTCACAACCTGCAACCACTACCACCTGCCTCCGTATGGGGTATAATGTAGCCTTGTTCATCTGGGTCAGATGGTGAAGATGATTAGATGTGGCGGCATGAAGTAAAACGAAAATCCAAACTTGAAAATCAAACCTAGATCTGGGTCTTAGCAGCAGGTGTACGATCTCTCTCACTCTTTCTATCTCCCTTTTGGCAACGATGGAGGTCAGAACTTGAACCGGCACGGCGGCGGCGACAACGATGGACGGTGGTAGGAGGCGGAGTCAGAATCTTCACTCAAAATCGATACATATCCGCCGAGTGGTGGCAGTCGATATGGATGTCACCGGAGGTGGTCGAGATGGAGGTTGCCGGAGGTGGTCGGGTTGGAGGTCGCCGGTGTGATGGAAGTTTTTCTTTAACCTTTGTTTTATGAAAAAAAAAGAAATTGGGAAGAAACAAAATGATATTGGTTGACGATCAGATATTGGTACGTACGTCTTCATCCTTTTGATTATAAGCTTCCCCATGTTTATCCACCTGAGTAAGTAAAACCAGAGAGATTGTGTGTATGTGCGTACCTGTGGATCGAGATTAAATAGATGGAATGATTTGGGGGATTAGGGTTTAAAGATGGAATGTTTTCGGGGATTAGGTTTCATCAATTTGAATATTTAGTATTTAGGGTTCATCAATTTGGGGGATTAGGGTTCATCAATTTTGGGGATTAGGGTTCATTGAAGGTAGAAGAAGGATAGAACAGGGGTAATTTGGTAAAATGGACAAAAAAACCGTCACTTAACGGTCAAAATTGGACGGAAGGATAAATTTCCAGAATTTGAAAAACTTAAGGGACAAAAAAACCGATAAAAAAACATTAGGGACAAAAACCCCGAATCGACTATAGGTCAGAGACAAAAACTGTAATTTACCCTGAAAAAAAACAGTTCATAATTAAAGTACCTAAGGTTTGTTGAATATCGGTATTAATGTTTGGTGTTACTAATGTAAAAACATATCTAGTCTAACACTAAACACAATTTACAATAAATAGCTCCAACTCCGTACTAAATCTAACACTATTTATAACGTTAGTGTACATTGCAACACTATGCACCAACACTATATATAATACTACCTCTGTATCAAAATAAGTGATACACTTTCTATTTAGGGATGGAACAAAATAAGTGATATACTTCTAAAACTTACCTTTTTGGTAAAAAAGTGGGACTCATTCTCCACTAACTATCTACTTTAATAAAATGAAATTACCGTTTTACCCTTACTTTTACTTTTAAACATCATTAATATCACTACATTCCAAAAAAGTGGGACCCATTATCCACTAACTATCCACTTTAATCTAATTTAAACCACTTTTTAATCTTTTGCCTCAAAAACCGCAATTCTTCAAATGTATCACTTATTTTGATACGGAGGTAGTATTAAGATTTAATTAGAACAATATGAATATACGAAGAATATTATTATAGTGTGAATTATACTTCCTCCGATTTAAAATAAGTGATACACTTTCCATATTTGGGTGTATCAAAATATGGTGATACACTTTAAAAACTTACCTTATTTGGTAAAAAGTAGCGGGACCCACACCCACTAACTATCTACTTTAATAAAGTGAAATGACATCTTTACTCTTACTTTACTTTTAAACATCATTAATCTTACTTTATTCAAAATTTGTGGGACCCATTCCCCACTAACCATCCAATTAATCTAATTTAATTATCATTATCATATTTTGCCTCAAAAACCGTGAAACCAACAATGTATCAATTATTTTAAATCGGTGGAAATAATATAATGAGTTGAAGACTTTACTATTAACATTATCGTTACATTATAATTACAAGGTTTTATTGTAAAATATACTGTTAATGGTTGAAGATGGTCTAAAATCATGAGTTCAAATTACGAATAAAACTGCAGTTAAAAAATACTACCTTCGTATCAAAATAAGTTATACACTTTCTTAAAACAGGTGGATCAATATAAGTGATAAACTTTTAAATCTTACATAATTTCACAAGAAAATGTGACCCCTTCTCCACTAACTATCTACTTTAATAAAGTGCAATTACCTTTTTACCCTTTAATTTTACTTTTAAACATTATTAATATCATTTTATTTCAAATGAATGAGACTCATTTTACGTTAACTATTAATTTAGTATCTATAGTAATAAATATTGAGTTTGAGATAAATTTGAATTTGATAGAATGGAAGTCATACAAGAAATTAAAGTAATACGGAGTATATTTGAAAGGTTTATTCATATTCTATTTCCTTTTGTTTCACAACGAACTCTCCAGTCTCCATGGACACAAGAAAAGCTCATCTCTTCTAGTCTTCTATGGCAAATGCTTTTAGATAGTATTTTTAAGCATATATTAGAGCACTCGGAACATAAGAACATCTTTAGTTAGTAATAATTGAATAAACTATTTAAGTCCATATATTCTTAGTATATAAAAAATCACGTCATTATTAACACTTCGAAATCCATTATATTTCAACTGTTATTTGTAGAGGAAATGTCATAAAAAAACGTTGTAAATTTGTAGTTTACGAGGTATTGGTGCCCGCGCTTCGCGGCGGGGTGAAAATATACACATCATACTTGAAGATTAACATATTTATAGTCAATACAAAAATTTCATACGCAAGTATGTTTATATACACATAGATGATACAAAATCTTAACTAAGGATGCTAACATACATAATTAAATAACAAAGTAATTGTAAAAAACTCAAAACAAACAAATACAGATCAAGGGAAGCTGGAATAATTTACAGCCCTACCACGCATTTGATCCTTTTTTGTGCAGATCATTTAACTATTCCTACAAAATTTCATTGGCAACCATTAGTAGACTTTAACATCATGAACTAAATCATATAATGGGATTTTAACATTAAAGTCATACTTGATATTGATTTCTATGAGCACATATATTAACCATATGAAAATTGCTCACATCTCACGTTGGCGTTTCGTCGAGCACTTGGTGCGCGATCAAACTGTAAATGCTCCCTAAACCACAACTTTCAAGTTTCAAATAAACCTTTCACTTTATGTGAAAACTTTGAAATGAAACGTCAGATAACATATGGAGAAAGTAACTAAATTTAAATATTTAAGTAATCCCCGCATAATAGATAAACAATTCCTAAATTATGCACTATTTCATAAAGTATACTAAGCTGCAGTATGTATATACACAATGTATTATACATTGCAGCTTTTATGCTATTCAAATTAAGATGTATACTAAACTTCATGATACCATGCAAATTAGAGGTGTATTTTGACCTGTTTGCTTAGAAATGGATAAAACTTTAAAAAAAACACAGATTTAAAAGAAAATGGGTTGAGATTGGTCAAAGTGTATTTTAAAACAAAAAAACATTTAAATTATTTTATTAAAAAAAATTGATTATTCTGAAAATTGTATATTTTTTATTCTAGTTATATTTGACCCACTAACTATACAATAAAGTCAAAGAATTTGGACAAAAAGTGTTCCACGTCAATCCAACCTAACAATTTCAACCTGTAACACAAAATAAATGTTTTGACCCGTCACCCAACCCAGTTGACAAACTACCTTTTATATTAAAGAAAAAAAGATCATTATGAAAATTTTATGATTATTATGAAATTTTTTGACAAAATGTGTTTTGGGTCAACCTAACCTAACCAATTCAAGTTGTACAAAAATAACATATTTTGACCGTCTCCCAACCCGTTTGACCCACCCATTTTGCATAATCTAAAATGTATATTAATGAAAGCATAATTAAAATAGTATTAACCTTTCACATTGATAAGGAGGTTTTATGTATTAGAAGACTTTCAGCCCCAAATTGGCCCAAATGGGTTACCTCAATAGCAGCAACCAAACACATAATTGTAGCTTCACCCAAAGGGCAGCCTATGATTTGCAACCCGATTGAAAGCCCTTCTTTTTTTGTCATAACCAACCTGCAAAACAAAAAACAAAAAACAAAATAAAAATAAAAATGGTAGAATCCCGCTTGTAATGCTTAATATAACTGTAAATAACAAAGATTACCATATTAGTCTGTGAGTCCAGTGAAGCTGAATTCCTGTCTAAAAAGACAATTAAATGTGCAAATTCCCCAATTTCATATTAAACAAATTAAAAAAATACATTAAAATATTCATCATTAAAATACCTCATAAAAGGCTCAAAAAAGTGATACCATTAAATTCTAGGTTTTTATTGATTTTGTTATCAAGCAGGAGAGAGACTTACCTTTAGAAAGTAAGTCAACGGGAGAGCTAATCGACATATAACCACATATGTATGAAGGGTGAAAATCAACATTTTTATAACCTCGTGCTTCAATATATCTCATTCTCAATGTTTTAAAACTCAAGTCGACCCGACTGATTCAACCGGTTAAACCAGGACTCAGGCAAGATAACGGGTCAAAAGTACCCGGATTTTTGTTCATTTAATGACCTGTTGAAACCCCTTTGGTTTTTATGAAACCCGGCCGGAAACCCGGAATGACCCGTTGATCTCTGAAATTCTAAATCCCCAAATCTCTCAAGTATTTCTTAAATCGTTATATTTATTAGAAAAACTTATAGTTAGTTGAGGACATAGGGTTTTTATAATCATAGAAATACATTAATCATTTCTAACAATATTAATAAGGTTTCTGGAACATGATTTAAAATTAGATTGTATTTTGATAGGATAGTCTTTTATAATTATATTTGATACATTAATTATTTATAAAATTTTTAAATAGCATACATACTGTTGGCGACCGGCCCGACCCGTTTGACAAATTATGAGGCTATTTGCCTAAGATGGTTTAAAAAAGGATAATTTTTATTAAGAAAAATGTTAAATTTATGTCGAAACATTAGATTAATATAAAATGATAAACTTTAAATAAAAATAACTGAACTGGAACTACCTTGCATCTCAGTTGGTCAAAGTGTTGGGAGGATATCCAGTAATACATCTAAAAGATCCAACATGAAATGAACGCCTTCTTTTATCAAAAGAATAATAGTTTTTTGATACAAAAACTATATTATTTTTTACATCTTCCTCAACAGCACACCTGCATAAATTACATTGAAAACATGTAGTTATAAAAAATATATTTGTGTGACAATGTAAATGCACACAGTAAAGTGTATCTTTAGTTATTTACCATATCCTTTGAGAGTTCTAGAAATGAAAGCTTGTTGGTGTGAACAACTTTTGCATAATGTCCAGAAGCAATATAATCAAACCTCATGTTACTGATAGCATCTTTGAATGCACCTAAAAATGAAAAAAAAAATGAAAAATAATAAAACATTCCAACAAAATAGGAGCAAATATTACCAAAATTACACACCAAATTTGATTTTTGTATTGCAAAGAACATCAGGATTAGGTGTACGGCCA
The DNA here is from genome assembly GCA_963853835.1 of Calendula officinalis. Lineage (NCBI taxonomy): Eukaryota > Viridiplantae > Streptophyta > Magnoliopsida > Asterales > Asteraceae > Calendula > Calendula officinalis. The sequence continues at coordinate 65,700,114 of OY970823.1, read as the reverse complement.
CATCTATACTAATCAATTATGTAAGATACCTGCAACATGAAGATATAAGAATTTAATTCATATATACATTTGTCGGCCATTTTACTTATTTAAAAATCCTAAGCTTCTTCCTTAGATGACATTGTTGGGTCTTTTAAAACCAAAAGCCTCTATATGAAAGGTATTAACCATTCAAGGACTAATTTCCTTCCTTGTATTTTGGTTAAATCCTATCTCGAGTTTTATTAGGTTTCAAGTGTGCTTGCAGACTTATGTTACGTTTCATGTATGCTTATGCAAGCCTTTTGTACCTTGTTTATAGGTTCTAATATACTGCCATTAAAAAAAGGAATACATAGAAACAATTATAGATATAGAAATCATACTTAACATCAACATTTGTTGCATAGAAATCAATAGGCATTTGAGCAACAAAGTTATAGATCATACTTTTGTTGGAATATGCTTCACGCGTATAACATATAGTTATATGGCTAGTTGTTTGTGAGCCTAAAGGGTCACACACTTAAACACTAAACACCATTATATAATTAGTGTAATTAGTGTAATTACATTAATTATTAATATATAAAAGCTTCATGCTTGTATATAATAAGTTTAATATTAATTGTTAATATTGAAACTTTATTATGAGCAAACTAGAAGAAACAAATAACAAGGGACTAGAGTGAAAATAGAAGTATGGTTTATGGAAATCTTTAATGGGTCTTTATGGCACAATTATGTGTGATGAATGAGTCCATAAACACTCCCTTGACCCCTCTCTTGGACGTGCACCATAACACACACAAGAAGGTGTTTTTTTGTTTGCTTCTTATTTTTTTGCTCTCAAAGCTTAAGGACTAGCATCCATCATTTGGTGTTCTTGCAAGTGTTGTGTGGATTTCTTTTAGAGGTATTCTTGTTGAATACTTGGTTTCAATCCATCACCAACTCCATCCGATTTCATAATAATCAAAGGCAACTAGGGTATGAATTCTTATACCATTCTCTTTGATTTTCTTTTAGTTTAATTGTATGATTGATATCAAGATCCGTTCATGGTGATTAAATCTTTCCGCTGCGTTTTGTTACTTGTAATAACCGAAAATCACCATTAGTGGTATCACGAGTCATTATATTAATCATATAATTAGCTAGATTTTGTGAAAAGTGGCAAAAATCAATCAATTTTGGTGTTTTTTTTTTTTTTTTTTTTTTTTTTTTTTTTTTTTTTTTTTTTTTTTTTTTTTTTTTTAAAAACCGATCGCAAAAACAAACCCTACGGATTTTATATTTTTTTTTTTTCGGTTTTTTAAATTAAAAGATGGGTTAAAACATGTATTTTTGGAACCCCATTGTCACTTGTTACAAAATCAAAATCAAAAAATTAATCTAGTTTATTGAATTTTTTGATTATTTGGCTTGGAATTACTTGTTTAATTATGTTTTTTGATATGGCAAAACATGTATTTTTGCCATATCCCAAGCCAAAGCCTTGTCAATTGTTGCTTGTTTGTGCAAACCGATGAAAGCCTAGACCATTTGTGAATGAATGTGGTTGATGTTTGGTTGTTTGGTTGTTTGGGAAAAGCCTTGTTTTTTTGGCTTAATTGTTGTAATTTGTTTCATTTATTTTTCTTTTATTTTTGGTGCCATTTTTGGGGCAATTTGTAATGTAAAAGTAATAGAATAGATTGTATTTATTTTATCTTTTTATTGTAAATTGTTTGACAAAAAATATTGAAGACAAATGAAGAAAACAACAAATTTCCGTCACAAAAGCGAGGGCTGTACGAAAACAGGTTTTCCAGAGGCATACGGACTCCTTTTTGGGCGATTCAAAAGCCTAAAATGCTTGCAAAGTCGTGGGGGCTACAACTTTCCAGAAGGCCGGGAAGACCAACGAAGACTCCTTCAGTGACTTTTCGGGCTTCAAAGTCTGCTGGAATTTTCTGGCAGATTACACTTTTTCACAATTTTGGGTTCTACTTGCTCAAGAATGTCTTGGAGCAAGTGGGAGCCCATTGGGTTTATGTAGGCCCGTTTGGGTTCATGTTGGCCCGTCCCCTAGTTTGACCCTTCGGTCCGTCGTGATGACTCACGTGACCGAACCTAGGATTTCATCGGTCGAGGTTTGCACAAAATTTGTTGCATGTTTTATTCTTTGTTTGTGGTTGTTTTTCTTTTCTATTAGATACAAATAGTAAAACAATTAAAAATGGTTTTTAGACACAAACATTAAAACATTCAAACCTTTAATCATCGATGATTACTAGTTAATCATTGATAATTAAACCTTTAATCTAAAATCGTTTTGAGATTAAACTAAGTTTACATATGATTTGAAACTTATCACTCAATAATCGCTAAAAGTTTTTATCGTTTATTACAAGACTTATGAAGTGGTATGAATGAAGTACATGATTCATTCATATCTTAATAAAATTTTATCAATTAAAATTTAAACATACCTAAAATTTAAGTCACGCCGTCCAATCGGTTGATAATCACTTGCTTCTATTTTTGAATTCACGTGAGACGTGGTTTGAATTTAGATCCGAGGTCATTATTCACTACGGTGAGACCTAGATTTATTTTGACATGATTTCACATTGGATGACTTAATCAAGTTAACGGTGAGACCTTGACTTGAGGCGACGATGCGACAAACATGCCACTTGACCCTAGATGCTTGTTCACTAGGTGCCATGAAGTCCCATACCTCTAAGAGTTGCACTTGTAATGCAATTGTTGATCGTCACCTACCTATTGGATCTATCACCTCTAGCAGATCAACTGATGCGGTGATAGAAGCTCAATGGGATCTTAGCTTTTAATTAAAATTAATTGGGTAGTTAATTGATTAAAAGAAATTATTATTGAAAATACTATTTTTTGAACTTTGGTTGTTATACAGATAACAACAACATCAAAACCTAAGTATCTCCACTCAAAAATCAGTTCTTGAAAACTGAAACTGACTAATATCAACTTTATCTTCTGATATCGAATTCTAAGGATTGTCCTTAGAGATGAGAAAGTTGATACACCTATAAGAGGCCTTACCTGAGGCACCTCCTGTCAGTGATTCTGCTGCTGTTCGTCAAGCCTTTACCGAAACGTTTAACGAACACCAAGAAGTTGCTACTCATATGCTTGTGAGCATGAACCCCGAGATTCGAAAGTACTTCGAGGAACTCACAGCATATGACATGATAAGCGAGTTGAAAATGATATTTCAACAAAAGGCAGAACTTGAACTATTCAAAACAGTTAAAGCATTCCATGCTTGCAATCAGGAGGACGGCCAATCAGTTAGCACTTACATCTTGAATATGCAATGCTATCTTGATCCAATGGAACGTCTTGGTTACCCCTTACCACAAGTTCTTGGAATGAGCTTGATTCTTACCTCACTATCCAAGGACTATGACCAGTTTGAAAAGTGTTTTAAAAATACATAGCATGGGGAAGACAATCGTTGAACATGCTATGGTAAAACTGGTTGAGCAAGGGTTACCCAATACTTTTCTTGCAATCAGGGAAGGTAAACCGCAAGCACAAGGCAAGAGTCTAGGTAAGGGTAAGCTAGTTTACTTTTCCAAACCTACGATTCCCCCACCTGCTAAAAAGGAGCACCCTGCAAAAGATATTTCTTGCCATCATTGCGATGAAACTGGCCATTGAAGGAGGAATTGTCCTGCCTACGTGGCAGAGTTGATGAAGGACAAATGTGTTCTAGTTAGCACATTAGGTATCTTCATTATAGAACTCTATACTTTTCGTGATAAATCTTGAGTGTATGACACTAGTTGTGGAACTCACATTTACACAAATGTGCAAGATTGAATGTGAAGTAGAAAGCTAAATGAATGGAAGCTGTGATCTTATCCTTCCTAATGCGTTAATTATTGTTTTGAACAATTGTCAATTATGCATTGTTTAGCTTTATCGTTTGTTGAATAATGGATTATGATATTTTGTTTTATGAAAAATAACATTTTTTTATAACTATTCATTGTAATAGTATGTTTGAAATTAATATGCATGATCCTAATTCAAACGATAGTTCTATATACAAATGTAGCACTCAAGAATCCAAATTGGTTTGGATTCTACTTACCTAGATCATCGTCATCTTTTCCACATAAACAAGAAACGCATTTTGATACTAAAACTCGACGGGCTTCTTTACAAATGATTATGAATCATTTAAAATGCCTCTCTTGTATATTATGGAAAGATAACAAGAAAGCTTTTCTCCCAAGTTGGCGAAAGAGCTACAAATCTACTTGGACTCATACATACTGATGTATGTGGCCCTTTTAGAACTAAGACTAGGGAAGGTGCCACCTACTTTCACTGATGATATCATTCGATGTGGTTATGTTTACTTGATTAAACATCAACATGGAAGCTTTAATGATATCAGTCGCTATGGTTATGTTTACTTGATTAGACATAAACATGAAATCTTTGAAACGTTCAAAGCTTTCTAAAGTAAAAGTAGAAAATCAACTTAGCAAGACAACAAAGGCTTTCAGTCCTGATTAAGGATGAAAGTACATGAGTCAAGAGTTTCCGGATCATCCCTCACATCGTGAGATTGTCTCACAATTCACTCTTTCATACACTCCACAAGATAATGGTGCGTCTGGAAGGAGATATCGGACCCTGTATGACATGGTGCGATCTATGATGAGTCTTAATACTCTTACACTATCCTTTTGAGGGGCATGCACTGAAGTCTGCTGCTCGAATACTTGATATGGTTCCGACCAAAAGGTTAAAAAGACACCATATGAGATATGGCGTGGGAAAGTCCCTAATTTGTCTTACTTGAGGATCTGGGGTTGTGAGGATCTCGTGGAACGAGACATGCCGAACAAACTTGAGCCCATATCTATCAAGTATATCTTCGATTACTATTTTACTTCCCAACTGAGAACAAATGGTTGTTACTCGGTATGCTGAGTTTCTTGAGAACAGTCTCATTTCACAAAGCAAGTGGGAGCACTATAGACTTTGACAAGATTCAAAGTGAAGATACACAACCTTCTGGTAACACTAGCAAATATCATTCTGAGGCTGGACATATAGATGTTGGACCACAGGATGATGTTGTTCCCATTCATAGATCCGCAAGGACACTTCATGCACCTGAACGATATAGATTTATGTCGATGCTGAGGAGCAAGTTTCGAGGATCATTATGAACCCCCTAACTATCAAGTTGCATTATTGAATTTTGAATTCTAAAAATGACTTGAAGCTATGAATGCGAAAATAAAATCCATGAGAGACAATCAAGTTTTGAACTTAGTTGATCTTTCTCAAAACAGTAAGACTGTTGACATGGATGAAAATATACACACCTATAAATCTCTCATAGTAGCAAAAGGTTACACTCAATCCTACTGGATTGACAATGATGAAACCTTCTCGCCTGTTACTAAAGACATTAGGATTCTTATAGTCAAAGTAGTGTACTATGACTATGAGATTTGGTTAATAATGAAATCAAAACGTTTGTTTCACCTAAAACCCAAACTGAGCATGTGTATATATGAAAGCTAGTGGGAGCATTGTCGTTTCTCAAAGTCATACATGTTGATGACATGTCACTCATGTGAAACAATATACCAATGCTACAAGATGAAAATCTTGGCTTGGAAAATATTTTGACATGAAGGATTGTAGGGATACGACATACATACTTGGAGTAAAGATCTATAATGATAGATCAAAGCGGTTAATTGGTTTAAGTCAAAGTGCTTACATTGATAAAATTCTAAACGGTTTAGAATGGTACTCCCAAACGAGGAAGTCCTCGTATGCCACATAATGTAAACTTGAGTGAGACTCAAGGACCTTCCACACCTGATGTGGTGAAGCGAATGAATGTAATCCCCTATGAATCGGCTATTTCATTCATCATGTACGCTGTAAGGAGCACTATGCCAAATGTAACGTCCTTAGGGGACCTTACTAGAAAATACCGACAGAATCCATGAGAGAGTCACTGGATTGCTGTTAAGAACACATTGAAGTATTTTGAAATACTAGATATATGTTCCTTGACTATGGTGGAGATACTGAACTGAAACTAAGTATACTTGCTATACTTATGTTGGTTTTGAAATAGGGCGTGATGACGCTAGATCCTATTTACGAAGGTTCACTACATTCGAATGATTTATCATGATATGTGAAATTCGTACACTTAAAGTTCAAACAGATAACTAACTAGCTGACGCTTTATCGAACTCAATGTCTTGTACCAAACATCTTGAATATGAATGGAACATTGGACTTCGACAAGCTAGTAGTTTCATGTAAATCTGTTTTAGTATTTGGATAATGGAACTGTGAGCAGTTTATATTGGAATAAATTGATATATTTGATATGATCGTTTTTATATGAATATCTACTGTGTTCTATATTTGCATGTTTATATCCTTGAATATTTACTGTGTTTTATATTCTAAAATTGTCCATTGTCGTAATTAATAATATGGGAATATTATTAAGACAAATCTGAGGGCATTGATGACATTATCTTAGTATGACTAAGGATGATGAAATCAAACTCACATGTTGTTCATAATGATGCATAATTGGACTGACCCAACCTATGAGAAATCACTTCATGGATTTATGTCACAAGTGAATCTCACAAAGGCTTTGTCACTTATCCTCTGACTTGAGATGCAAGTTGGTTTGTGTATGTAGAGGGGCAAACTTTGATATGGTTAAACGCTGACCTGAATAAGGCTGCTATAACAACCATTATCGGGTTTGTCATTAAGCATATGACGGACACGTGCAGTCAATAAAGAATTTGTTCCTCCACACATGTGGATTAGATACTACTGGGCCCCTCGATGATTTGAATAGATGTATGTGTGGCCACACCCAAAAGGTAATCAAGATGAATCTTGATTGGTTTTGGTAATCTACTTCAATGTATAGATCGAGAAACAGAATCGTTGAAATTTTAGATTGACATTTATCCTTGTCTAAAATTCAACATAGTATCAGTAACAAAAGGATAACTGCTCGAAAACTTTGAACAAAGATTTTATGAAACTCCTCATGTACTTCTAGGGGCATTGGCGGGTTGCTAGACTCTAACCTTTGCTTGTATAACTACTTGATGTTATCACGTGCGCAAGTGGGAGCTGTTGGAATATGCTTCACGCGTATAACATATAGTTATATGGCTAGTTGTTTGTGAGCCTAAAGGGTCACACACTTAAACACTAAACACCATTATATAATTAGTGTAATTAGTGTAATTACATTAATTATTAATATATAAAAGCTTCATGCTTGTATATAATAAGTTTAATATTAATTGTTAATATTGAAACTTTATTATGAGCAAACTAGAAGAAACAAATAACAAGGGACTAGAGTGAAAATAGAAGTATGGTTTATGGAAATCTTTAATGGGTCTTTATGGCACAATTATGTGTGATGAATGAGTCCATAAACACTCCCTTGACCCCTCTCTTGGACGTGCACCATAACACACACAAGAAGGTGTTTTTTTGTTTGCTTCTTATTTTTTTGCTCTCAAGGCTTAAGGACTAGCATCCATCATTTGGTGTTCTTGCAAGTGTTGTGTGGATTTCTTTTAGAGGTATTCTTGTTGAATACTTGGTTTCAATCCATCACCAACTCCATCCGATTTCATAATAATCAAAGGCAACTAGGGTATGAATTCTTATACCATTCTCTTTGATTTTCTTTTAGTTTAATTGTATGATTGATATCAAGATCCGTTCATGGTGATTAAATCTTTCCGCTGCGTTTTGTTACTTGTAATAACCGAAAATCACCATTAACTTTACCTTAAAGGACAACCACAAAAAAGCTCCAGATCTTAATAACATTTAAACACAATCAATAGTCAAACTTGTGAGACCCTCTTGCTACGTCTTTAACTTCCAAGAACTTCCTTAGTGAAAACATTTATCTGAAAACTGTTGAAAGCCGGAATTAGAAAATAGAACACAAATACAATAACTTTTTTAAAACAGGAAGTATTGTGGATTGATGATATAAATAAATATTTCTATGTAAAATAAGGAAAACTTACATCTTAATGAAGAGATAAGCCTTTCCATGCTTGTGGTGGAAAGCAAAAAACCATAATGAGACTATCTGGGGTTTTAATTCTTTAATATTCATATCATTTCAAAGCTCAAACTCAGCACAATGTTTTTCTAGTAAGTTAGCTTCGATCGAAATCTCAAATCAAGCATTTGAACTTTAACCAGTATGATACATAAAAACATCAATAATCAATCGGTTATCAATCACGATTTCACTTGCCACAATAAAAATATCTGGACAAAAAAAAAAAAATACATAACCAACTTCAAACATCGATCGGGAAGATGAATCATAAAATAATATATGTAAAAGAAGAAAAAGATTGGTTACGACTTTTGAAACGATATCATCACAAAGAGCAAGATGCGTTTTACACACCCCATCGTTAACGTCTCCGGCATGAGGGTTTGATTTCTGGAGGTAAATCAAGGAGGGATATAACCACCGTCTTCATCCGAGGGTTGTCGGAAGACGTTGGTGGTGATTTATCAGCCGGAAACAACCCCATTCTTCACATGCTGTGATTAATTGGATTATTCATTCTGAAATTGTATAGATCGAGAACAACTGCAGTGAAGAAGAAAGAAGAAATTATTAGAAAATGAAGATGACAACAGTGAAGAAAACCTTGAAGAATTTGGTGACAATAATAGCTTGAAGAAAACCTCTTTTCAAAAGAATAGAAAATGAATGTGAAGATGACAAGGTATGGAGGGTGATGATGAGAACAGGGTATGGGCTGTTGAAAATCAAGGTGATGATGAAAATCAAGGTATGATGACGATAAGGACATAAACCTCTGTTTCTAAACTATGCACGCAACAAATCGATTTGTAAATAAAAGCACTGCCCATCAACTGTTCTTTGGAAAATGTTAGTAAGGTAAGAAGAAAACCAAAAGGACACATTTCTTCCTCTCTTTACTGCGTGAAATAGGAAAACCTTAAACAGTACATGAATAGTGAAAATTTCCCCTGATAAATGTTAGTCAGGTAATAAGAAAATGACAATTATACCCTTAAAAACTATTCATCCACTGTAGTACATCCTGATAAATGTTATATAGGTAATATCTTGCTAATTTTAACCTTTTCAATTGGTTTCGCTAATTGTAAGTTTACCAACGACTTAATTTGATAAACACAAAAATAGGTCGTCCAAAACCTACAGCTAGGGGTGAGCATATGCTGATATCTACTGGTCCCGACTTGAACTGAAACCCGCCATTCTTGAAATTTCGAAACCAAAACTGATAATAGCAGTTTCTCAATTTTCAAACTGAAACCGCCAGTTTCGATGCCGGTTCTGATTACCCGATTGTAAAAGTTATTCTTTAAAAAAATAAAAGTAAAAATGTAACGATACTAATTAAATAAAAAAATATAATAGGTCAAATAAATTAATCTATATCTTACTATTATATAAAGCATTTAGGCCTACCACATTAGGCAAGTTTAAGGAGCTCCTTAAACTTAATTTTAAGGACCTTTCCACTTTTGTTAGTTAGTTCTTTACCTTAAAAAATAATAAATCGCGGCTTATAAGATTCGAACCCAAGACATCTCCTAAGTTATCACTATGTGTTAACCACTTGCTATACATTACACTTTATTTCAAACCACTCACATTTAATACATTAGGCTGTTATTATAACCATTTATCCCAATAACATTAAATATACGATGGTGTAAATCATCAACTCTTACCAATGTCGGCACCTACCATCACTACATTTGACCATCACTAATGTCGGCACCTACCATCACTACGCACCACCACTCATCACCATCGCTATTGCCACCACCACCGTTACTATCGTCACTTTGAAATATAGTTACGGGTACCCGCCGCCGCATTGCGCGGGTACCCTGCTAGTTAATATTAAAGCATTTAGGTCTCCTAATAATAGAATGTCTTAATCCCCCTTTTCATTTTGGGAAGGTCTTAATTTTAAACCATCAAAATAAAATGTTCCATGTGGGAATCGAACCCAAGACCTACGGGTAATTAGCAAGCGAACTTACCAACTACACTGAAGGGCAATTTTTTTAGTACTTCCTTTTCTCTTGATATATACTACTGCTGTTTTTTTGTATTTTTTTGTATGTTAAAAAAACCTCACATCGTTATATGTAGAGATGTAGGGAGTTAGGTTCCACTATAAAAGGAAGGGGAACCAAGCTTGACCAAAGAAGTGGAACATGAGACCCATAAAACTTTTAGCTTTGAGGGCCTCTAGCTAAATTTTAATAACGTCTTTGTCTGATAATTTCACGATTGCTTGTGCATCTCTATACGATTGGTTTAGTCGTGTTAGTACCGATTATGGTTTAACCGAATGGGTCAAATGTGTTTTACCAGCTAAGAAGGTTGTTGTTGTGTTAGCCAAGTTTGGTTATGCGTGGACTGCTTCCAAACATATTGGTGTGGACCCTAAAGATAATGGTGTTGGTGCACGGGCTGGGGGTATAGCTATTACCCATGGTCGGTAAACTATGATTATTTTGAGAAGTTACATGGTTAATTTGGTGTATAACTCGAATGCATGAGATGAATTATGTTGTGATTGGTTCGTTTTAGCGGGTTCGATGATGTGGATGTAATGTTTTAAAACTCGTATTTTTAACTGAACCGACCAATACTTCAAACACGATCGAACTGGATGAACCGATCGGTTAAACCGACTACCAATATTTTTGCATGGTTATAATGCAACAATCATATAAATGATGTATATTTAAAAATGTAACACCGCAAAATTCAGAAACCATTTTTTTTTTAAAAAAAGGTGCGGAAGCATAAGATAATAACTAAGTCTTAAGTTTAGGTTTACAGTCCAAACGTCCCAAATTAATTTCCAAAATAAACATCATTGTTTAAACGGTGTTACTTAACGAAATGCCTCATTTTACAAAACAAATCAAACTGAGCTTGGTCAATCATCCCGTCCAAAGCATCGATCAACCTGAAAAGAGTCAACGAGGGAGGGATTAGCACAACGCTAAGTGAATGAATATAATATACAAATTCTGTAAAGCACAACAAGCAAGCATAAACATCTCCACGATCGAAAGGTCACACAACCACATAACACTATTTGTTCAAGAAGCTCGGGGGGTCCTGCAGGAGCCTAAAACCATCGTCGGCCAAACGACGGTACCCGAAAGCCTGTACCCAACTCCCCGGTAAACCCCCTTACGTATACAGAATACAGGTAAGGTCTGAATACCATATGAGTCGATACACTATGCCTAGCGCACTGACTTCTCAAACCTCGGTTGCCCACTAACCGAGTCCTCGGTTACCAATCAAACCGAGTTGTTGCTACCAATCAAGCAGAGTTGTTGCTACCAATCAAGCAAAGTCTCTTCACATATGTGCACATAACCTATTTAACTCAACACAAGCAAATAGATACTAAACAAGCAAGTTATAAAAGTTTGCGCCGAAGCACAGTCCAGACATCTTCGCGCTCTGCGAAGATGATCACGTTCCAGTCCCAAAATAGCGGAGCAGCACTAACGAATCAGCTCTAACGGATCAGCTCTAACGGGTCAAAACCCAAACACAGTTCTAATACTACTAAATCCCGACTTTTAACCCATATAAACACCACATTTAGCAAGTCATGACTAACTACATAATTAACCAAATCAACACCTTTCTTGACCAAGTATTTTACCCAAGATCATTAGTTTATCTTTTTGACACAAATCATCCAAACACTAACTAGTTTATTTCATAAAATCCACCAATACTTGACAATCAACAAAAGTAATTTACCAAACATGTTATATTAACATAATAAACAACAATAACCATCAAATCTTCAAGAAATCCAAGGTTTGACAAAACCCATCTTCTCCAAACCTCCATTAATGGAGCTTGAAGGCGAGTTTCACCAAAACTTAGTTTCTTCCCACAAATAACCACACAAAACATGTAAAAGCTTGAATAAACATGTAATCTAACATCTAACACAAGATTCACGCACAAAACTTCAAGAATCATAAACCCTAGTTTAACCAACTTGCATGAAATCAATAACAAACACATGTAGGATGAAGCTCACCTCAAGGCCTACTCAAAAATGAGTTTAGAATTTAGATTGAGCAAGAAACAAGCCCTAGATCTTCAAAAGACACCAAGAACAAGCAAGAAGGTGAAGAGGGTTTTTAAAGAGAAGTTAGAGAGAGAAAAGGCATATGCAATCTTGTTGTGTGTGGTGATATGTAATTGAGAGAAGAGAAGGTGGTTTTGACAGCTCCTTCAAAACGTGGCACAAGGGGAAAACAACATGTGCACATTTCATTTAATAACAGTGTCAAAAAGGGTATCCGGTCCGCAGCTAATTTATTTAAAATACCAAACATACTCCATTTTCAAAAACGAATATATTTTCGGGATTGAAATTCAAAAGTTAATCTAACAATATAAAAATCACGTAATCATTTAAACATTTCAAAAATCGGATATTTTAATCCCTTGATTAAAATATCGCAAAAAGACAAAACACTAAACTGTAATGACCCGAATTTTAATTTGTAAATAAATAAATTGTATAAAAATATGATAAATACGGATAAATCGTTTAAAGAACGTAGGAATTGGTTTCGTGTCATTTGGACGTCGTATGAGGAAGTTGCGGGCGAAACCGGGTCGAGACAACAACCGAAAAGTGCAGCCATGCTGCCTTGGGGAGTTCGCGACGCAAACATGGGTTCCCGATCGGGAACATCAAACATCGATTTTGGGCATTTTGGCTGATCGAGTTCACGTCAAGCTCGCGATCGGGAAGTGTTCACGGAGCGCATAGGTCACGATCGTGAACTAGTTCACGCCGTGAACTATGGCAGACAGCAATAAATCGGGAAAAAGCTAGGGTTTTCTCATTTTTCACTCCTCCACTTGGTGCAGCCGAGATTGGAGAAGAAGGAGACGATTTTGGTGTTCTTGAGCTTAAATCTACACCATCTTTGAGGGTCTATGCATCTAAGCTAAGATCTAAGGTTGCAAGGACATAAGAGTTGAAGTTATTCCATAGGTGGGAAGCAAGGATTCAGGTTAACAAACGCGATCTGGAAAGCATTGCTAAGATGAGTACATGAGACTTTAAAACTGAGTACATAGTAAATGGTTTTGAAATACATATGATGTTTCATGGGTCTTTATTAATAAATGTTTTGATAAAGATAGTGATTGAAAAGATAAGGAATTAGGTATATTGTGATACTAGAATATGTCTAGTATGCTTGATGATATTGGAAGTAGTATGCTAAACTAAGTAATAATTGAATCTTTATTAATGTACTATAATAATAAAGATAATGAGTAAAAGAATGCATATTGAGTCTTTATTAATAAATATGTATTAGTAAAGCAATTGGAAATGATCTTGTAGTAATGAGTATCTATTGGTAAAATTTACTAATTAAGGTGAAGAACGAATATATATGAAAATGAATATGATGTGGCTAGTAATAATTATGTATCATAGTCAAAGAAAAGATATAAGTATTACGATATCGATAAAATAAGAAATGTATCTTATGAAATAAGTAAGTATGGACTCATAGGTTCATAGATGTAGAAGTAAATGTGGGTTGCTTATGATCGGGTCCATGGGACTATATGGGTATGTTCACACTATGTTGAACTATTTACATGTTGTTATTATTAGATAACTAACTTGTTTGATGTTTGATGTGATAGCCGAAGGCTTTGACTTGCGTAACTGTTAGGTTATGATAAGAGATAGATGGTGGTGATGCGGGAGACCCCCGGTCACTGAGCGGTGGTATATATGTTGATACACCGAGTGTATATATGTTTATACACTAAGCACACAGGTGCTTCTAGTACGCATATGTTTGCTACTAGGTATGTTAGGTTCTAATACATATATGTTTATGTATTAGACATGTTTGTACTTCTAGTACATATATGTTTATGTACTAGATATGTTGTGCTTCTGGTACCTATATGTTTAGGTACTAGATATGTTTGCTAGGGAAGCAAGATCGATAGGGTCGCGTTAGGGCGACTAGGCGGTATTGATGTAGTATATATATATATATGTTTATATATTTATGAAATTGTTCTTATTATTGGGGTCTAAAACCCATGTATCTCACGAGACTATTTTGTCTCACGTACTACGTTTGTTTTGTGGCTCTGTACTCAGGTACAGGTTTGAAGTGATAGAAGGTTGCATTAGAATTGGCCTAGAGATGGTTAGTATGTGAGCTTGTAGGTAGATCCCGTTTGCCTATAGTTTTGATATACTTGGTGACACCGTATTTTTGTATACTCTGATAAAGGTTTTAAAGTTTTTGTTAAACTGTATTATAGACATCATGTCTATTATTGGGAAAATTGTATTTTAATGATTTAAACGATGTTATAAAAATACGGGTGTTACAACTTGGTATCAGAGCTATAGTTTAAGTGAATTAGGTTGGATGTCCATCCTAGTCTTAGACTGTAGCAATAGGAATGTAAGATTCCTTGAGATCGATAGGTTGACCTTGAGACTTTATGCTAAGTTTAGGGTTGAACCTAGGGGACCTATAGAAGTTGTTATGAGTTATGCAATGTGAGTCTTTTGAGACAGTAGGGCATTAGTATGATAGGGTCGACCCCTATGAGAAATGTCATGATTTGATCTAAGTGTGTTGTTTTCAACTGTTGAGTTGACCGTTTGAATCTTATTGGTTGGATATGTTAGTATGACGAAAGAATGAATGTGAAAAGTGGACGAGCTCCACTGAATTGGAAAGAGTTATGAATGAGGGTAGGCGGAATGATTCCATTACCTGTACGAAGGAAGAGTCATCGAATGGCGAAATCCGTAGTGGAAGTTATCTACATAAAAAGGTAGCAAGACCTAATCAGAAGAAATTGAAGGATGTTGTATAGAGCCTTCATGATCCAAAAATTTACGCAGTGATCCAAAAAATAACATGATCCAAAAATTAACAATGATTCAAAATTAACAAAATGATGCAAAACTTTACAATGATCCAAAACTAATAAAATGATCCAGAAATTAAAATGTCTCAATGTTAATAAAATGATCATAAATAACAAAATGATCCTAAAATTAAAAAAATAACAAAATGATCCATAAATAACAAAATGATTCAAATTTTACAAAATTAAAAAAAAAAATCAAATTTTCATGACTATACTCATTTTGTAGAGAATTTAATTTTAAGAACTTTGGTTTTTTCAGAATATTTTTTTATTAAAGAAAAAAAAAAGTTATAGCCAAAAAACACAAGTGGGTGGATTAAATAAATAGTGCAGCCAATCTCATTGTTACATGTGTCCGAGAGTGGGGGAGGGAGAGTGGTTGCGCGTGTCCGCTTTTGTACATGCAAACTTCAAATTTAAAAGACAATAAAAACCCTCAAATATTTGACCTTTGGTGGAAAAATAGAAAAAAGTCTTTAATAATTACAAAAATGCCACTACGATTTTTTCTAAAAATATGGGACAATCTCAGCCACATATTTTTGAGATCAAGGATTGAGATTTGTCCTCGCAGTCCTCACTCGATTTTGAGTCCTCACCCGATCCCACTTATATATATATATATATATATATATATATATATATATATATATATATATATATATATATATATATATATATATATATATATATATATATATATATATATAGGAATGAGTTCCATAGAGAATTAATATATTGGGTGAGAATGCGAGAATAAATCTCATCCGTTGATTAGGGCGGATTTGGGGCTCACGGCCCGGCAAAGTCTGTCGCGCGGCACGAGGAGGTTCAATCATCGATGATTAATGTGTAATCATCGATGATTACCCCATGATTACAAAAATTCTCACATTCTCACCATTTTTCCAATTCTCAAAGGAACTCTCCCATATATATATATATATATATATATATATATATATATATATATATATATATATATATATATATATATATATATATATATATATATATATATATATATATATATATATATATATATATATATATATATATATATATAGAGGAGGGTTCATGCGAGAACCACTATTATTGCGAGAACTGCGAGAACACTTTTTTGACCAATCATTTCAATTAATTAGTTTTCTAATTCTAAAGGGCATCATAGTCTTTTTAACATTAAAGTCTTTTTATTAATTAATTTTTATTCTAGTAAATCAAGACTAAATTTAGTTTCCTTAATTAAAACATAACATCAATACTATTTTCAAAAATCTTAAATTTGCATTTCGTATATTATTTTTGCGATTCGTATGAGATCATTGATGAACACATAAAAATAGCTGAAAATTTTTAATTTCTTAAGGTGTTCAATGATGAACGTATAATAATAACGTGTTCAATGAACTAATATAGATAATGAATAAATCTACAAATACATATCAACATAATCTTAATTAAATCCAAAATTCATTACTGATCAATAGTGAACACATTTACATAATAGTGATTAAAATCCTTAATTCATAATTTGCAGATAACTAAACACGATTACAAAATCCTAACTAAAATTACATATCACAAATCTGATAGATGAACACCATATAAAAAGCCATGAACAAACACTAATGAGCACATCCTTAATTAAATCAGAACAGATCCGACTTGTGCTTTTTCTCCATTCTTGTTTGCTGCAAAAAAGTGAATATCCGAAGTTTGTAATGAAAATTCCTATCTAGATGTTAATTAGGATTTAGGACTATGAAAATTCCTTTTTTTCAAACAAATTTACATGAGAATCAAAGGAAAAAAAGGCACAAAAATAAGAGATGTCTACATGTTTTGGTGCATCATCCTCCGCACCTGGAATAATCCTCGGCCGCCCGGAAACCTACTTCCACCGGCGCTGGAAAAAACCGAAAACGAACCAGATCTAACCTTATAAAAAAAACTTCCAACACACTCTACGACATTCCCCAACCTCCGATTCCGTCGATACATCCACCGCCGCTGATCTCCCCATCGACATCGCTTCCAATCGGTTCTTCGTCTACTTTCCCAGCCGCCACCACCAGTCGCTCCACCGCCATCGCTTCCAATCTGATTGCTTGATGAAAGGTTGTATTTGTAAACCTAAAAGGATCGCATTTTCATGAAGGCCATGGTGTGGAAAGAAGGAATTCTGAAATGAAATCCTTGAGTTTTTGAATATTAAACGGCAAAAATGAAGATGGAAATGAGATGCAAAATTTTAGGAGTTTGGTACACAAAATGAGGAGAGATGTGGAAACTACCGTGATTAACATTAACACAATTTACTATTATAACCTTCTACAATTTAATATAAAGATTAAGTATTTATTTATTTACAAAAATACAATTGTTAATCCTAGCCATTTATCTCTTAATCTATTGGTCATAAAATTGTTCTCGCAGTTCTCGCAATATTAATGGTTCTCGCATGAACCCTTATATATATATATATATATATATATATATATATATATATATATATATATATATATATATATATATATAGGGTTGAGTTATATTGAGAACCCTGATTTCAAAAAGAACTTTGAGAACTCTTATTAACCAATCAGAATTTAGTAAATTGATTTTGATTAATTTAATTCATATTAATTATCCAGGGGTATTTAGGACATTTTACCCTAAAAAAATATTTCCTTTTTATGAAATTTCCTAAAATTTAGGAATTAATTTCGAAGATTTATTTTTATTTTGACATTTTTCGTCGCGCTGATTGTGCATATATGTTTTTTTTTTTGAAATTAGTGTTAAATGTAGGTTGTGCATATATGTCAGAGACAAATTTGCATATGTGTTATTTTGCGGGATTGCATATATATATTGAACGTATATGTAACATAAAACCAACAAGCTTAACAAGCAAAATCTATATCTAAAATTTACAAAATTGATAGAACAAAGAGAAAACATACATGGTGAACTTATTCATACAAAAATTCAAAGATTATTTCAGAAAACACATATATGTATTTAAAAAACAACATATATGTATTTAAAAAACAACATATATGCATCGTAATGATTGCTGGCATACAATTATGTCTCCTTTTGAAACAACTTTCTTTTTTATATATACTCCAACACAAAATGCTCATTTCTTCTTTTTCACTTGTATAACTTGTCTATTTTACTTGTCCATTCACTGCAATACATAAAAAATTATATGTTTAAGGAAGTGTTCAGCTGTGTAAACATGAAACAAAAGTAATTTGCGTAAAAAATAGAAGAATAGTAACACAACATATGAGGATTTAGAAAATTAGTTATATTTAGTCAACACACAAATTTAATAAATAATACATAAATGTAAAGTAACACATGTAACCCTGTTTAACAGTGACGATGCGGTGAGTTTTCCTACCAGGATGAACGTGATGAAGAATCATAGGGGGGAATTGTAACTTTTGACATCACTTGGATCTAGTTCAACACAGAGATGGAATTAAAAATCTTTTAATACTACATTTAAGAGACAAATTCTCAAATCAACAAACCATTGTCAACAACAATCTACAACAACTCGAAATTCACACACCAAATAAGTCCACATAACAATATATTCACTTATTCAAGTATAAATAAAGTGAACCCAACAGAATATATGTTTAATTAATGCAAAATTATGTGAAAAATATGCAAGCTTACCTTTGATTCTTGTGGGTAAATAAAATAAAGAAAGGAAAGAATGAGCAGATGCCAAAAGATTCAACCACCCTCTACTGTGCACCTAGCTCCAACAACAACTACCGCTGCAGATCCAACCACCGCCGCCGCTGCACCTAGATCCAACTAACGCCTCCGACGCTCCCAAATACAACCACCGTCGCCGCTGCACCCAGATCCAACGGCCACCGTCGACGCACCTAGATCCAACCACCGCCGCTGCTTCACCCAGATGCAACCACCGCCGCTGACGCACCAGATCTAACAACCGTCTCACCCAGTCAGACCGTCGCCATAACCATCGTCAGATCAGTAGAGAGATGGTTTGATTTTTTTGGTGATGCCGTGTAGAGAGAGGTTATAAATTGAAAAATTTCAGTACGAATTTCTTTATAGAGAGAGAGGTTATTAAGAAATGAGAGGATATAAGTGGGGAAGAAATACAGGGTTTGGAAGTTTTCACACAAAAATAGGAAAGATATGAGAGAGGACGACGGATTTCTTGGGTTAATTATTTTTTATTTTTAATTTTGTTTTCACAATTACTAATGTACCCTTTTCATTTAATTTTAATCTAAAAAATGGTTTGCATTATATACGAAACTGCCATAATTAATCTTAACCGTTAATCTTAAATCTAATGGTCCAGATTGATTAACTAAAAGTTCTCAAAGTTCTTTTTAAAATCAGGGTTCTCAATATAATCCTTCAATATATATATATATATATATATATATATATATATATATATATATATATATATATATATATATATATATATATATATATATATATATATATATATATATATATATATATATATATATAGAAGTGAGATCGAGTGAGGACTTTTTCCCCGGTGAGGACTGCGAGGACAAATCTCAATCGATAATCTTAAAGATGTGTGGCTAAGATTTGCCCATCTTTTTTTAAAAATTCGTAGTGGCATTCTTGTAAATGGTATGAAATTTTTTATGCTTTTCCTTAAAAGGTAAAATATCCAAGGGTCATTTTGTCTAAAAATTTTAGAATAAAACATAGCTCACGCGCCTAGATATGCATGTATACACTCTCGCCACGTGTCGCAACCATATTGGTTTGACTATTTTTTTTTCCACCCACTTCTGTTTTTTTGCTATAACTTTTTTTTCTTTGAAAAAAAAATCTGAAAAAACCAAAGTTCTTAAAATTAAATTCTCTACAAAATGAGCATGGACTTGAAAATTTGAAAAAAAATATTTTTTAAATTTTATAAAATTTGATTTATTTTGTTATTTCTGGATCATTTTGCTAATTTTGGATCATTTTGTTATTTATGGATCATTTTGCTATTTTTGCATCATTTTGTTATTTATGAATCATTTTACTCATTTTGGTTTATTTTGTTACACAAATGTTATGATTCAAAACTTGTAACAAATTTAAAACTTGTAATGATTCAACATTTAATTGAATATTTAATGATCCAAAACTATATTAATTAATATGTACGATTCAAATATAATGACTCGTAATATTTTTATTAACTAAAATATTTTTATGATCTAAAATGACATGAGTAATTGATCCAATATATGTTTATAGGATTCAAAACTATTTGGATTTATGTTAATATTTTGATCATTTTGTTGAGTTTGCATCATTTTATTAATTTTGGATCATTGTAAATTTTCGGATCATTGTAAGTTTTTGGATCATTTTGTTAATTTAAGATCATTGTTAACTTTTGGATTATATAGTTAATTTTGGATCATTTTAGCTTAGTGATGATTTTAGGATCATTGTAATAATATTTTTTTTTCAAATTTTCATGACTATACTCATTTTGTAGAAAATTTAATTTTAAAATTTTTGGCATTTTTAGATTTTTTATTTTACAAATAAAAAAAAGTTATTGGCGAAAAACGAAGTGAGGGGAAAAACCCACATCCAATCATTGGATGACAAGTGGACAAGGAGGGAAATGAGAGTTTCAAAAAAGACCCTTATGCCCTTTTGTAAACGATTGGACGAAAATTGTCCTCGCAGTCCTCACCGGATCCGGACCCTATATATATATATATATATATATATATATATAGTGAATGATTTCATACAGAACCCATATTATATACAGAACCCGTAGAACTTAATCTAGACCATTGGATTATAAGATTAATGGTTTAGATCAAGTATGATATTTTCATAAATAATCAATTATATTTTTGGCAAATATTAAATGAAAAGGGTAAGCTGGTAATTATGCCTAAACTAAAAATTAAAAAATAAATAAATAATTATTTCCTTCCTTCAAATTAGGATTCACAACCCTAAAATAGGAACCGCCTATCTCAATTACCACACTTCAAATCTCATTTTACAATTTCTTCCAATTCATCATTCTCTGCCATGATTAAATCTCAATCGCAGTCGCTCAACACCATCGTTCCTTCCAATCTCCAAATGACGAAAGACGTCTCTTCTTGCTTACGGATCCTGACTAAATCAAGGTATATGCATTGTGGTCTATCGTTACCCTTTGCTTAATTATTTCTTTAATTTAATTAATTTTGCTTTCTCCTGATTCAATTCTATTCGAAACCGTAATCTCATCTCATTGCTCGTAGGTACAACTACATCGCTAATAAAACAAGAAAAATCAAAAGCTATGGTTAACGGTCTACGTGTCAGGAGGGTGCCTACAACGATTGCAGATGATGTTATAAGTGCGGGTGAAGTTGATTTGGAATTTGTATTCGATGTTCATAAGAAGAATGAGTTCTTAATTTAATTTTGATTGCAAACCCGTTTTCTGATTTTAAATTAATTGTGTGTTCGATTTGTTATATCTACTGTGTATTGTAGATCGAAATAAATATATGTATACATCGAAATACATGTATGTATATGCCGATATACATATATGTATACATCAAAATACATGTAAGTATATATTGTTTTTTTGACCTTCATGCAGATTATTGTGAATCTAACTGTACGTGTTGTTTCATCATTTTTCACACCTATGGAATTTGGTTCATTATTTATATGTGCAGATTATTTATTCATTATTTTATTTATTTTATTTATAGAACTGTTTGTAATTTATGATTTAGTTGCAGGTATCTTAAATCTCATTTTTTTTCTTTTGACATGCTTGGTTGTATGCTTTGGGATAATATCTACAAGGTATGCTTTTATAACTCCATAGATTCATACCTTTTTTGTTCAAAACAAACTGTGAAGTTGATTATAACTGCATAGAAATACATATATGTATGTCTTGGGATAATATCTATAGGGTATGCTTTTATACATATATGTTTACACATGTATTTGAAGTATGATTTTTTTATTTTAATTTTGAATGTTGTTATCTAGGTGGTGTACTTTCCGGAACAACTTCCGATGGATTTCGTCATGATGCGGAGATGTCTCTTATTTTCGAAACAACCTGGATACATAGGTGTTGCTTTACACTAATGACGTTATTACTTTACACTAATGGCATTTTTTACAAAGATGGGTTGATGTGGAAAATACACTAATGGCGTTGTATAATCTTGACATTTTGGTTGTATTAACATTAGATACATGGGTGTTGTTTTGTACATATGTGTTCAATGTAATTTATACATGTATTTTATTCAATATTTTTAGATACATAAGTGTTATATTCTACATATATGTTATCCAGTAATTTTGATTGTTATATTAAAGTGCTTGTTTGAATTGGTTAAAATAACTAAAATAAAATAAGTGTTATTCTTAGATACACAAGTGTTCTTTTGTACATATACATGTGTGTAAAACCATAAATATAACATATATGTACAATAAACATTCCGAATTTAATTCCTAAATTTTAGGAAATTTACAAAAAAAGAAATAAAAAATAAAAATGTAAAATGTCGTAAACACCCTCGAACCATTATATGAATTTAATAATCATAAACTAATTTACTAATTTCTGATTGGTTGAAAATGGTTCTAGTGGTTCTGTAAATAATATGGGTTCTGTATGGAATTCGACCCTATATATATATATATATATATATATATATATATATATATATATATATATATATATATATATATATATATATATATATATATATATATATATATATATATATATATATATATAGCGGTTCATGCGAGAACCACTAAAATTGCGAGAACTGCGAGAACCACTTTCTAGCCAATCATTTTGCTTAATTACATTTTTTAATCTAAAGGGTATTTTAGTCTTTTTAACACTAAAATATTTTTATTAAATCCAGTTTCCTTAATTAAATTAATTCAATTTTAACCTCAATCCTATTTTTTAGGATCCGAATTTTGTAAGTTGTAATTTTTTTCGCAATTCGTATGTGTTCATTGATAAACGCCTAAAAATAACTAATATTTTTTTTATTATATTTAACATGTTCAGCATAATAATAATGTGTTCAATTTGCAAAATTTACAGATTTACTAATGAACAAATCTACAATATACATAATGAACAAGTCTGACAAGGAAATTAACCTTATTTAATGTATTCAATGATGAACGAATGAATAAAGTTACAAACTATGAACTGAAACCTTAGACTGATACAAATCTGAAATTACAAACCGATGAACAAGAACAATATAAAATGTATCAATTCAATAATGAACGAATGAACAAAGTTACAAACTATGAACTGAAACCTTAGAATAATTAATTTAATGTCATCTGCAACAAAAAAAAATCGATATAAAATGTTAGCTTGAATATTTGATTCTCAAATATTAAAAGTCCATTGATGAACAAAAAATGGAATTATACTGATTAATAGAAATTTATATCAAATCTTGCTATAAAACATAAAATCTATTGATGTACAAATCTTGGAATACCCCACTGATGAACAAATCTTAAAATTTATATCAAATCTTGCTACAAAACATATATTGATGAACATAAATTTCTATACTTACATAAACAGTTGCATAAATCTGTCAGAGACATTTTGTCAAACACTTTAAGCGCATCTTGTCAGTTCTTTCCCTCAAGTCCAAAGATCTCAACAAAACAGGGATAGATACATAATCGTGGTGGAAGAAAACGGAAGTCCTTGTCAAGCTGCGTTTGAATGTAAAATAGACAAATATTAGATCTACAAACCTGAAATGGCTGATCAGGCGACGAAGGATCAAGCGGTTGCGGGGCGGGCGACGGCGGATCTGAAAACCCTAGATATGAATGAACAGTGAATATGGTGGCGGCGAATGTTAGTGATCGTGTTGGATCTGGTGAGGGCAGGCGTTGGTCGTACCGTCGACCACCGTGAATGTGGTGAGGGTGGCGGTGGGCAGCCTTGAATTCGCTGGAGCTTCTTCAAATGAGAGAAAAAATAAAACCCACACACAAGTGTGTGTGAGATAAGAATTAAATGGAGAAAAATAAAGTAAACGGCTGAAACACACACAAGTATGTGTGTTTAAATTAAATTCCGATTTTCACTCTTTGCCATATTTAATTGAAATTTATGGGACCATTTTATCCTTTGCTTCCTTACTTTAAATCCTTATGTTTTCATTTATTTACGAAAGTGACATCGTTTATCTTAACCATTGATCACATAATCCGAAGGCCATAATTAGTTCTCGCAGTTCTCGCAAAAATAGAGGTTCTCGCATGAACCGCTTTCTATATATATATATATATATATATATATATATATATATATATATATATATATATATATATATATATATATATATATATATGTCTAAGTTCCATTGAGAATTAATATATTGGGTGAGAATGCGAGAATAGATCTCATCCATTGATTATGGCGGATTTGGGGCTCACGGCCCGGCAATGTCTGCCGCGCGGCACGAGGGGGGCACATGTGCCCTGTTCAATCATCAATGATTAATGTGTAATCATCGATGATTACCCCATGATTACAAAAATTCTCACATTCTCACCATTTTTCCAATTCTCAAAAGAACCCTCCCATATATATATATATATATATATATATATATATATATATATATATATATATATATATATATATATATATATATATATATATATATATATATATATATATATATATATATATGGGCGAGCTATTTACAAAACCCATTTTTTGCGTGATACCAAGTAGAACTCATCTAAGAATATTAGAATTTAGTAAAAAAATATGCAAAACAATAATATTTAACCCAAATCAAACATATACTTTAAGAAAAACATCAAAAATACTGAAAAACATATATGTTCAAATAATGCAAAAATAACACTTATGTATATATACATGAAAACATACATGCACAAAAACATATATGTTTTCGTGCATGAATACATACATGCATGGGGGTCCCTCGTTAAATCACTTCATGTATCTTCCATGATCATTTCATTTTGAAATTCAATGGTTTAGATTGAGTTCTGCGGGTTCTGTTGCCTAAAATGGGTTCTGTAACTAGCCCTTCACTATATATATATATATATATATATATATATATATATATATATATATATATATATATATATATATATATATATATATATATATATATATATATATATATATATATATATATATATATATATATATATATATATATATATATATATATATATATATATATGGGCGAGTTAATTACAGAACCCATTTTTTGCGTAGAACCAAACAGAACTCATCTAAGAATATTAGAATTTACTAAAAAAATTTGCAAAACAATAACATTTAACCCAAATCAAACATATACTTTAAGAAAAACATCAAAAATACTGAAAAACATATATGTTCAAATAATGCAAAAATAACACTTATGTATATATACATGAAAACATACATGCACAAAAACATATATGTTTTCGTGCATGAATAACATACATGCATGGGGGTCCCTCGTTAAATCACTTCATGTATCTTCCATGATCATTTCATTTTAAAATTCAATGGTTTAGATTGAGTTCTACATGTTCTGTAGCCTAAAATGGGTTCTGTAACTAGCCTTTCACTATATATATGTGTGGTTTATGGTTGGAATCACCTAATCATATAAAATTAGAATTGAGATTTTCGCTATAAAGAATAATCGCAAGTACTCGCCGTCGCATTGAGCGGGTACCTTGCTATAGTAATTACAAATATATTTTAAAATTAAAAATATTATTCGAAATAAAAAAGATTGCGATTACAAATATCGTTTAGCAATTATAAATAATTAAATATTGTTCAAAATAAAAATAAAAATTACAAATATTATATAAAGTAATATTTTGATAATAACAACCCGAAGAACTGTTATAAGACACACATTATTGTTTTTTTTTATTAAATGTAAAAGTTTGCTTATTTAACAATCTAGTCAAACATGTCCCTAATTTTGTGAAGGTGCGGTTCAAAGTTCCCTGAAACCTTTTCTATTAAATAGAACGAATTGTTCATGAACCTAAAGATTCCGCATAGTTAACCTACTTATTATTTCTTAATAAAGATTTACATGTATTAGGCTCATGATATCTCTGTTCAGGTGGTATAACCCTAGTAAGTAGCCTTTTGTATAATAGCCCATTAAATATTTATATATGAATGGCTATCATTGTCTTAACAAAGCGATACATGATTTAACATGAAACAACCCTTTAAATAGCAAATAATTAAGCTTTGTCTCAACTTTTAAGCTCGAAAAAAATATAAGCTTGATTTAGTCATACTACTACGGAAACAATATTCTAATCATGTCAAAGAAAACTGGCCAAGTTGATTAATTATAACAATCATCGATCTTGTCGATCTTTGTGAGATCTAAGAGTTATAAAAAATTCATAATAGAGTCCTGATTAATACTTCATTCGTTTCAAAATAAGTGACACATTTTTCATTTTGAATATTTCAAAATAAGTGACAGACTTTGAAGCTTTCCTTATTTGATAAAAAATAGTGTGACTCATATCTACTAAGTATCTCCTTTAATAAAGTGAAATGACTCATTTACCCTTACTTTTACTTTTATACATCATTAAACCCACTTTATTCATAATATGTGGGACCCATCACTCACTAAGTCACTAACCATTCAATTTAATCTAATTTAACCTTCATTACAATTTTTTACCCCAAAATACTTAAAACTCAATTTGTGTCACTTATTTTGAAACAAAGGAAGTGTGAGAAATCAAATCTCAAAGGGGGTGTTTACAGCGAAAAATCAAACTTTAATGATTTGTCCCGAATTGATAGATGAACAAAATTAAGTCGGATTTATATCAATGAAATAAGGAGGTCAAACTTGTTCTTTAGATTTTCTTTTGGGATGCAAATTCTTAGATCAAGTAAGTATAAATAGTAGATATCAATATCAATACAATAATTAAAAACCCAAGGTTGAACGGGGTTAAACCCGGACCCGACGAATTAAACGGGTCAAAAGTGGCGGGGTTTTTCGCTTATAATCAACCCGTTGGATTAACTAAAACATCTAATCTGAATTTTAACCTATCTCCGCTCAACTTTTAAAAGATACGAAAAAACTGAATTCATCTTGGCGATGTGGGATAGATACGAAAAAACTAAACCTTGATACACAAATTTCACTATACTGGTAATGTGGAATAGAAGATATTTTATTTTGTGTAAAAAGTAAGCTGAGATAGAACCAAACTTTGGTAAGCAAATTTCACTATAATGCATTGAATTTGTTACTAATTCTAAGTTACATTATATATAATACTTTTTTCTATATGTTTAGGTGTTTTGGGTTGACTTGCCGGTTCAACCGGTTGATCCATGACCCAGCCATCATACTAGGCCAAGTAATAACCTGGGTTTTAAAATATTAATATCAACATCATTTCTTTTTATTTATCATGTCTAAATCAAGTCAATTTTCCATGTCAAACTATAAAATAAACCAAAACTTTTTATAATTGCATTTCTAATGTTATATCGTCTAAGAGCTTGCCCAACCTGTTGGTCATAATCTTGAAGATCACATTCTAAGCCACACTGAATCAACCAAGGTACGAACCGGTCCTTAACCTTTGGGTTCATTTTACATTGTCCTCTGTATCAAAATTATAAGAAAGTAGCTTTGATTTCAAGCCCTTTGTATGCTGCATTGTGATGAACAGTGTGTCAAAAATAAAATAGTTATATTTTGTACAATATGTCAAATAATGTGTTTCAGAAAATAATTTAAAAACCCAAAAAGGGCTGGATCAATTAGGGTACAGTATGAAATTTTGATGGGTTCTGAGACGGATGTGAAAGAAAGGAAGGGAGAGCGGGTAGCTGTAGGCTTAAATAATGAGATGAAATGAGTAAGTAGAGACCATACATTGAGTTTTTAGAGTTTTTGATATGACCTTTAATTAATTTCTTTAATTTTTTTAATCATAACAGTAGAGTCTTGTGACGGAATTGATGTGATCTTCCATCCCTACCAATATTATCATCCAACCCTTTTGCCATCACCCTACATCTTATTTTCCTGGTTTTCATTATATCACTCTTGTAAATGTGTACTTTATTTCAACACAAATTTGAATAGAAGTATCTTTCATAACATTTTATTACTTTCAACATATTAACTTTCATTTAATTATACAAAGTCCCTTTGATAGTTTTCCGTAACAAAAGTTTTTTTTTAATATTATTAATTTACATTTATCTATCTCAAATATTGTATAAATACTCCTTATACATAACTTTAAACACTCCCTAATTTACACTATTTTGATTGTTTGGTGCTAGCCCTTGAGTTTACTGTAGGTAGTCGAATGTGGGTAGTGGTGGTGCTCAAAGAAAGCCGAAACAGAGGGGGTGGGGTGGGGTCATTGGTGTATTTATTTGTTGTCGAGAGAAGAAAAAAGTGAGAGCATATACATAGGAAAACCTCTTACGATAAAAATGCAATTAACATGCAACTATTTTTGTACGACAATTTCACTAATTTACCTTAGCAAGATCGTAGGGCATAAGTTTATGAACAAAATTAAATTAAAAGGGGTTATAAAGTCAATTGGCCCAATTTATTTTGACTAGCGGAAACCCAATTGTAGGTTTGCAAGATGGTCTGATCCAAATCTGTTAGTTAGTTATGTAATTAGTTTGTCATGTGTTTGTCACATGACAGTTTGTTAGAAGTTGTTACAACTATTTATGTTTAGCTAAACGCTTTCTGTATATAATAGGTTTGTACACTTCATATGAGAGTAATGACAAAAGTAAGTTTTCTCTCTGACTCGTCCATCGTTTTCACTTCAATTCTTGCTCAGATTAACATGGTATCAGATTGAAATCGATCTTTCAGTTCTTCAATCTTCAAATTCTTTTTGAATTTTCTTCATCGATTGCTTCAGTATGCCTGACGCTAATCCTTCTTCCGATGTTCTATAATATACAGCAACAATTGTTTTCGTTGTGTCAAGGATCTGATGAATTTTCATCCTATTTTACCAAATTAACCAAAATATAGGATGAAATTCGTATTGTT
The DNA here is from genome assembly GCA_963853835.1 of Calendula officinalis. Classification (NCBI taxonomy): domain Eukaryota; kingdom Viridiplantae; phylum Streptophyta; class Magnoliopsida; order Asterales; family Asteraceae; genus Calendula; species Calendula officinalis. The sequence continues at coordinate 65,670,849 of OY970823.1, read as the reverse complement.
AAAGGCATTCCATCATGTTCTTGTGGAACTGCTAGTGCTATTCAAAAATTTCTTGAAGATCAACGTTTAATTCAGTTATTGATGGGATTAAACGATTCATATAAGATTGTTACAGGACAGATACTCATGATGAAGCCATTACCTACTGTTTCTGCAGCCTACTCAGTCATAGTTCAAGAAGAACGACAACGAACTATTTCAATTCCTACTGCACTTAACACTGATGCTATTGCTATGAATGTTAATGTTGATTATTCCAGGAAAATTTTGGTCTGTTCTTTTTGCAAGAAGACAGGTCACACCAAAGCTCAGTGTTAGCGACTCATTGGATTTCCTTCTTCTTTCAAATTAACTAAGAACAAAAAGGATGATACCAAAGTTACTGCTCATAATGTTGATACGAGTACTGAATCTGGCATTTCTCATGAACAATATGAGCATTTGGTCAAGCTTCTTAATCAGAACCATATCTTAGTTAACAATGTTACTATGAATGATCCATGTACCTATTCTTGTTCTAAATACTTTGTTGGAAATACTGGTGAGATTCCCTATCTTCAAACTCATGTATCGTGGATTATAGATACTGGAGCTACATATCACATGTGCTCTAATAAGAGTTATTTTACTTCTTTGCATAAATTGATTCATCCTATATTCATTGGCTTACCGGATGGTCATTACACTTGTGTTTCATTCACAGGAGATGTTCAGATTCATAATTCCATAGTATTGAAAAATGTACTATATGTTCCAACATTTAAGTATAACTTGCTATCGGTTTCCAAGTTGTCTTCTCAACTACATTTGTTTCTTATCTTCACTGATAAAAAATGCTTGTTGCACGACCCTTCATTGAGGAGTAAACTTGCTCTTGGATTGTTGGGTACCAAGCTGAATGATCTCTACGTTTTCACCATTTCAAATCTTACTAAGTGTCTAGTTTTCAATATGTCTTTTGAACAACTTTTCTCTTGTATTTCCTCATTTGTAAGCAAATGTGATGATAAGACTTTACTATGGCATGGAAGGCTTGGACATATGCATGTTAATAGAATAAAATCACTTGCATTGTTACCTTCAAATTCTAATATGAAATGTCTTGATTCGTGTTTAATTTGTTCCAAATCAAGACAACATCGTTTGTCTTTTCTATTGAGTAAATCACATACTTCTGCTTGTTTTGATATGGTTCATGTTGATGTTTGGAGGCCATATAAACATTCCGCTTATGATGGCTTCAAATATTTTTTTGACAATCGTAGATGATTTTAGCAGACATACTTGGGTGCATTTACTTTCTAATAAAAGTTATGCATTTTCAATACTCAAAGATTTTGTTTCATATGTTAAGACTCAATTTGGCAAAGTTATTAAAATCATACGGTCTAATAATGCCTATGAATTAGGCTATAGCAATGTAGGTATTGACTTTTTCAACTCAATGGGTAATTAACATCAAAAGTCTTGTGCTTATACTCCTCAACAAAATGGAATTGGATTTTGTTGAGAGAAAGCATAAGCACATATTGGAGACAACTAGGGCTTTATTTTTTCATTCCGGTATTGGAAATCACTATTAAGGTGAATGTATAAGAACAACCGTTTTTCTTATAAATCGAATACCATCTACAGTTCTTGATAATAAATCACCATTTGAAGTTCTTAATGCTACTCAACCTGATTATTCTACATTAAGGGTATTTGGTTGCTTATGTTATGCTACTTCAAATTCCGTTGGTAGAGACAAATTTATGTCAAGAAGCATACCTTGTATATTTGTTGGTTATCCAAATGGTCAAAAGGGTTACAAGCTTCTTGATTTATAGCATAAACATATTATTGTCTCCAGAAATGTTATTTTTCATGAGCACAAATTTCCATTTCAAATGGCACCTGCACTTGATAACATCATTCCTTATTTTCCTGTTTCTGTTCAAGAACATGATATTCCTTTGCAAAGTAATATTCATGACACTAATGGTTTTGAAGGGGCTGCTGGTAATAATATTGATCCTATTGTTTCAGAATCTGTTCCAATCATACAAAATCAGCCTGATATACCAGTCAATGAGCTCAGAAGATCTACTAGACAGAAACAAGTTCCTTCACATCTTCAAGATTATCATTGTAATTCAACAGTTTTACATCCTGCAGATTGTCATCACACTTTAACCAATTTTTGTATTGGTGTTCACACTCATTCTACTGCTCAAGCTCACTCCTTCAACTGCACAGCACATTGTGATATTTCTGAGCCTACTTTATACAGTCAAGCCAATGGTGATCCTAATTGGGAATTAGCTATGCAGAATGAGTTTCATGCTCTAGCTGCAAATCACACGTGGGATTTGGTACCTCTACCTAAGGGTAAAAAGCCTATATCCTGCAAGTGGGTCTATAAGGTCAAACTTAAAACTGATGGTACCATTGAACGACACAAGGCCAGTTTGGTGGCTAAAGGATTTACTCAAAAAGAAGGGGTAGATTTTCATGAAACCTTCTCTCCAGTTGTTAAATTCAACACTGTCCGAAGTTTAGTTGCCTTAGCTGTTAAAAGAAAATGGTTGGTTCATCAATTTGATGTCAATAATGCCTTCCTTCATGGAGATCTCCATGAGGAAGTTTATATGAAAATTCCACCTGGCCTCGAAGTTTCTTCTCCATCTCTTGTTTGTCGTTTAAAAAAGTCCCTTTATGGTTTGAGACAAGCATGCAGGCAGTGGTATGCTAAACTCTCCACTGCCTTACAACTTCAAGGTTTCATTCATTCCAAGAATGATTATTCTCTGTTTTTTAAAAGGACATCTACTTCAATTATCATTGTTGCAGTATATGTAGATGACATTCTTGTCACATTTAATGATGCAGCAGGAATTTCTTCCTTAAAACAGTATCTTGATGATCAATTTAAAATAAAAGATTTAGGGTTAATTCATTACTTTCTTGGTCTTGAATTCAATCCGATTGATGGAGGAATGGTCTTACATCAACAAAAGTTTATTCGAGAATTGTTGCTATTTTATTCAATTAATGATAGTTCTTATGTTGCTACTCCTCTCCCATCAAATTTGAAGTTACTTAAAGTCATGGACCAACCTTTAGCAGATCCTACGGAATACAGACAACTTATTGGCAAATTGAATTTTTTGATGCACACAAGGCCAGATATATCATTTGCCACACAGTTATTAAGTCAATTTAATCAAAATCCTTGTCAAGCTCACTATGATGCTGCCATTCATGTTTTGAAATACCTTAAAGGCACTTTCTCTCAAGGATTATTTCTTAATGATACTTCAAATTACAAGCTTGAAGCTTTTTGTGATGCAGATTGGGCTGCTTGTCCAATAACCCGTCGCTCAGTAAGTGGTTATTTCATTATGTTTGGAGGTACTCCAATTTCATGGAAATCTAAAAAGCAGGTTACAGTCTCTTTATCTTCTGCTGAAGCAGAATACAGATCCATGAGACGTGTTTGTTCTGAGCTCGCTTGGTTAAGTCATTTATTTACAGAATTTGAAGTGACTGGTATAGAGCCAATTCCATTATAATGTGATAATCAAGCTGCAATTTATATTGCTACTAATCCTGTATTTCATGAGAGGACTAAACATATTGAGCTTGATTGCCATTTTGTTAGAGAAAAATTATAGAGTGGGCTAATATGCTTATCTCATGTTCCTTCTAAACAACAGCTTGCTGATTCATTTACAAAGTCTCTTTCCGGGCCTGCACACCGTGAAGCAATGAACAATCTGGGAATACTTCCATATCCTCCAGCTTGAGGGGGGATGTTAGTTAGTTATGTAATTAGTTTGTCATGTGCTTGTCACATGACAGTTTGTTAGAAGTTGTTACAACTTACAACTAATTATGTTTAGCTTAGCTATTACGTTTTCTATATATAATAGGTTTGTACACTAATAACCGAATAACAAAAGAATATTGTGCATTAATCATTTAGTAAATACTTCCCTTATTTCTTGTAATCAAATCCCTGTGATTATGTATACCATTTATTGTATTCCCTCTATATAATTAGAATAATATTGTACTCTCCTATTCAAGGGAGATTTACTCCACTGTTATGGTATCAGCCTAACATAGAACACATACCTTTCTTGGCACCTTTCTCTCTCACGTTTCTCTCCTCCACCATCACAAAAATCTCTGTCTCTTTTCTGTTTCACCATGGCCACCGAAAATGTTGATTCTCCTCTTCCCCTTGCAACCATACTCCATATGATTACAATCAAACTCACATCAACCAACTATCTATTGTGGAAAAATCAAATGCTTCCACTCTTAGCCAATCAACAACTCACCAGTTATGTTGACGGTACCGTTCCTATCCCACCCGCCACCATTACTTCCGGCGATTCCACCACCACGAACCGTGCCCATACGGCGTGGATTGCTGTTGACCAAAGGGCCCTAATTCTTATTCAATCTTCTCTCTCTGAGGAGTCCATGGCCGAAGCCCTCGGTCATCGCACTTCCAAAGCCGTATGGTCTGCTTTAGAATCCGCTTACAGTCATGTTTCGGTTGAAAGAATGCACACTTTACGGGATTCACTTCGCAATTTAAAGCGTGGATCCTCTACTGTTGCTAAATTTACCCGGCAATTCAAATCAATTTGTGACCAATTAAACGCTTATTCTGGTAATGAGAATGTTGTCTTTGGAAATTGTCACGATTCTATTATTTCTCATATTGGTAAATCTCATTTAACTCCAAATATTGCTCTCAATGACGTTCTTGTGGTTCCGCAAATTACTAAAAACTTACTCTCGGTTAGCAAACTTACCCAAGATAATTTGGTTGATGTATTATTTTCTGACCCTATGTTTTTATTCAGAACCGAATCTCAAAGGAAACTCTAGCAACCGGGCAACATAAAAATGGGTTGTATGTGCTTAAGATGGGAAAACAAGCTTTTTTGGCAAAGCTATCATCTAAACGTCTTCAAGCTACTTTTGAATTGTGGCACAATCGATTGGGACCTGTGTCTCATGATTAAGCTTTCTCTCTGACTTGTCCATCGTTTCTCACTTCAATTCTTGCTCAGATTAACAAAATCAGGTCACCGTTCGTTTTTTTCACGGAGAGGAGTTGCGAAACTTCTACAAGTTCCAAGATGATGCTTAAATTACCACGTCCAAAAGGTTTTTCGAAATGGAAGTGATTCATACAGAACACTTTTTAGCAATACAGAGCAATTTAAAATAAAGAGATTATTATGCCCTTGTCCCCTTTCTCTCTTCACCACTCCCACTAAAAACTTAAATTGCTCTACACGAATCAACACTCTTTTCGAAAGGGCCTTTCAAATCCGTTCCAATACCATGGATTTTATGTTTCGAAATTTCAGTAGGAAGATTAAGAGGAAGATTCCACGAACGGAAAATGGATCTCGAGTAGACCTGGCAAAATGAGACATGACACGACAACTCGACACGAACCCGACACGAAATTAGTGGGTTTGGGTTAGAGGTTTTGACACGTTTAAGTAAATGGGTTGACTCGACACGACACGAAAGTTAAACGGGTTGGGTTAGTGTCAATATTTTCAACTCGAAGGTAACCCGAATCACCCGTTTAAGTATACATATATTTTAATAAATTTTATATATTATATATATTATATGTAAATATTATAAATTAGTAGTTTTAGTATAAAAGATTGAGCTTTTATTTCATATTGAGCTTAATATATAATCATATTACGTTTTGGTTACATTTTTATTATGTTTTTTTTGAATTTTTGTTATATTTTTGTTGAATTTTTATTATGTTTAATCGCTAATGGGAATCTTCACGGCTTAAACGGGTTAGATGGGTTGGGTCGGGTTGACACGAAATTAACCGTGTCGGGTTTGGGTTAACATTTTGAACCCGTTTATTAAACGTGTCGGGTTTGGGTTTAGGGGTCTCAACACGTTTAATGTCTCGACACGACACGAACCCGACACGACACGACCCATTTGCCACGTCTAATCTCGAGAGAGTAGCAGCCGTAGGGCAATAGATGAACAAATGAAAATAACTTTCTACGCCACTATTGCAAATGGGCCGTTTATGTGAGCCGAAATTGCCAAAAAGGACATTAATGATATGAGAAATGATGAATCATTAAACAAATTTTCCTATTGTTGCTTGACAATAGTCCAAAATTTATGATATAATCAGATGTTTTTAAATGTATATAGTGATAGAAATATGTTAGCAGAGGGATTTGTAAGAAATAGAACATCACTCAAATTATATTAGTTTAATAATATTTGTTTAGGGACGTACATATGGCACAACTATAATTCGTTATGTTGCCACTCGCCACTTTGAAATATAAATGGGATATCTACATAAAATAATTTAGTTATAAATCAAAGTATTTAGGAGACAAGAAGCATTTTTTTAACTTTGTTTAATAGTAGAGAATAAATATATTATATTTTGCTTAGTATCATGTTTTGCAAAGAATAAAAGTGTGGTCACCAACTACCCCAACACTACAAATGGCCATATTTAAGAAAGTTTATTTGTAGTAAATTAGGTTTTACTTTAGCTTTTAAATTGTAAAAAAAACCAATTAAAATGATACGAGAATAAAACAAACATGACTTTATTTTCAAAAGTTAGATTAGCTAGTATTCCTAAATAATACTTCCTCCGATTTAAAATAAGTGATACACTTTCCTTTTTGGGGTGTATCAAAATAAGTGATACACTTTGAAAATTACCTTATTTGGCAAAAAATAGTGGGACCCATACCCACTAACTATCTACTTTAACAAAGTGAAAAGACCCCTTTACCCTTACTTTTACTTTTAAACATCATTAACTCCACTTTATTCAAAAAATGTGGGACCCATTTCTCACTAACCATCCAATTAATCTAATTTAACCATCATTATAAACTTTTGCCTCAAAATCCGTGAAATGCAAAATGTATCACTTATTTTGAATCGGAGGAAGTACTATTATACGGCATTAGATCATTAGAGTAATCGTAATGGTAAGCAAATCCATATTTATACATTGACAATATTGTAGAAACTCAATTATGAAACAATCAAATAAGCTAGTACGAGAATATCTTTTACATCTTTTATTGAAAACGGCTAACACACATCTTTTAAATCCACATCATTTTCGTTCAAATGAGGACTTTGAACACACAATTTTTTTTAATTTTTTTTTTAAAAGCAACTATCATAACAAAATCCCAAGACGGGTTCCAAAACGTACCAAAAGAGGAAACAAAAAGTCAAAACATGTTTTGATTTAGCCTGGGTAAAAAATCATTGGATTAACAACCCAATTCTTCCGGTTAATCTCCAAGCTTGTACTTTTACTTCTATTTTCAATCTAAAGAAGATATTTTCGTTGAATAAAAGGGAAAATGTCTTGTTGTATAATAGTATCCCTCTCTTGAGCATTAGCAAATGCTAACTTATTTCTCTACCACCATATTGACCAAATAGCGGAGTATATGACTCCTCTACACACATCTGAAACCATGTAATTTGGACCATAACCAATTTTTCCTCTAATCACATCTGAAACCAAGTATATGAACCCACAACTTTTATAAGAAATCAAAATTATAAGCTCTTTCTAACCTTACCTGAAAACGAGTAAAAGATGAATTTTTCTTATTCAAGTTAACTAGTGAAGGTAAACCTTTTGTTCACATGTACACATTCTAATTAGAGTATCTCTTTGACCATACATTCCCTAGCGACCCAAGATTTGTACATAATCAGCTTTAAACATGATATCTCTTGCGATGAAACTAGACTAATTTGTCACACCCCAAGAGAGATTCGAAGTTATATATAATGAACCGTCTTACATAACACAATGTCTTTTGGGGCATCAAACACAATGTATCCTAGGGGTGAAAGTAAGCCGATTTAAATGAGTTCGAACCAAGCTTGAACTTAACTTGTAACTCGTTTATTCAATGAGCCCGAGCTTTAGACAAAGAACTCGTTTAGGCTCGCGAACCTAAATAAACCGATATATGTTAATTATTATAAATATATAATTATATATTATATATTTTTATAACTATGGGTGTATGTGTATTATACACATATATGCATATAGTATAATATAAAAATGAAATATTTACATAATATATTAAATATTATTATTAAATAAAGAGTAATTATATATTTTATATATGTGGGATGTTAAATGAGTATAATCGGGTCAAGCCCGAGCCTGTGAAAACCTATACGAGCCGAGCTCGAGTTTTACATATAAGGTTCGAAACTTAAACGAGCCGAGCTCGAGCTCCCTAAAAGTTAAACGAGCCGAGCTCAAACCTAGCCGGACTCGACTCAGCTCATTTACAACCCTAATATATCCTGTCAGACAATATTATGGTTGTGTTAGACGGAATGTACATACATTAGTGGTGGTTTTTATACCTTTACTATATTGGTACTTCTTTCCTTATTATTGTTTATTTGTGCTTGGCACCCTTTTATTATTCTCTTCTGTTTTTATATATAATCAGTTGCGATAATAGAAAATTAAAAGAATTAAGATAATTCTAGTAAGATTTTTGTGCTTCCATTTTCTTTTTATACGGGGAAAGCACAAATTCTTCACAACAGAAAAATCACAATTTGTTTTGCTTTATTTTCTCATGGTTTTGTTTTTTCTAGCTATCTTTTTGAGATAACCTGCGTTTAAGCCATGTTTATAATAAACAGAAAGATGATTCTTTATAATTATGCTTGTTGATGTGACTTAATTAAAGTATGGTATAATTAGTGTTTATAGAAAGACGATTCTTGATAATTATGCTAGTTTGTTTTAGTTTAATGCAAAGCCGTTTCCAAAAAAAATTAAGCATATTACTATTATTGGGTCAATTATTACAAAAGTAATGTATTCGTGTTAACCAATTGTATTAGTGTAGACAATTAGCAAGCACCCGCTAAGCATTTGAGCTGTGCAACATCACTCAAAAGATAATATTCGTGACCATCGCTTAACTTTATATGCAAGAATGTATTGCAATGATGTTTTATATTTTGGTAGGGAAACATAAAAATCGATAATATATTTGAATACAGGGAGGTAATTTTGATTGGTCAATATAAATTGAATTCAAATATATCTTTTTTAGTTTAGCCAGTTTACTATATAAGGTAAAGGAGTAAAGGAACTATGTGTTGATTGTCCTATAAATTAAAATTTTCTTCGTTCTCTGTAAAGACAAAATCTTTTTGTCGGTTCAAGGGAGTTCTCGTTTATAAACCTCTACAATCGGAAAAGCGGCTTTGAGACAACTATTACTACATCAAATGATATATTACAATAATAAGTTAAATATTTGAAAGAACAAAAATCATAGCAGTACAATTGAAACTAAAAGAAATCACACTAACAAAATTATATAGGAAGAAGAGTATTTAATATTAAAAGAAAATTTTGTGTTAGATATGAGATAACGATTACACTCTTTGGATATATATTTTTGTTTCAAAAAATGCTCAATTTGGGCTCAGTGTCCTTTTCGGCTAGTCTTGGGCTTGGAATTTGGTATCCGGAAGCTTCTTGATTTGGATTTGGGCTTCATAACGTATTGTTTTAGTTTCTGTAATATCCCGTGTTTTGAGCTGTAAAATGGCATGACCTAATTACGTGCTACATTGTCACGGACTCACAGCAACCAGTTTTGCTAGCGTTAGAAAAATTAGCGATAATTTTGGAAAACATAAAATTAGAGTTAATTACATGAATGGTCCTTTAGGTTTATAGCAAATTTCACCAATGGTCCTTTAGTTTCAAAAATTACACTGATGGTCCTTATTTTTGAAAGGTTTTTCACCGATGGTCTTTTACCAAAATGTCCGTTTATTTTTCAAGTTAACTAACATCACATGTGATTCACTTTGGGGGGGTTGGTCAATTTGTCTTTCCCCTTCTCATTTAAGTTACACGGATGATCCTTTAAGTTTATAGCAAATTTCACCAATGGTCCTTTAGTTTCAAAAATTTACCAAAATACCCCCAAGTGCATCACATGTGATGTTAGTTAACTTGAAAAATAAACGCACATTCTGGTAAATGACCAACGGTGAAAAACCTTTCAAAAATAAGGATCATCGGTGTAATTTTTGAAACTAAAGGACCCTTAGTGAAATATGCTATAAACTTAAAGGACCATCCATGTAATTTACTCATAAAATTATGTTATTTCCCTTGAGTTGTATTCTAGGAAGTCTAAAAGATCTGTCTAGTCTCAAGGGACAAATCCTAGCCATTGGATCAAGATGGTCAAGATCAAATCCCCCACCTACAGCCACCACCGGCCGCCGCCTCCGACCGTCCGCCGCCGCCGACCAATGCCGATCGCCGCCGTCCGCCGCCGGCCGGTGAAGGTGCTGGTGGTAATGGGGGTGGTGGTGGTATTGATGTATTGAAACACATGTGCTTTACTAAAACATAGCATATTACTTCGAAGCACATGTGCTTCAGGTCACGAAACACATGCGTTTCAAGTCACTAATAACATGAGTTTCTAATCACACAAGGGAGCATATGAAGCACATGTGCTGACGTTATGAAACACATGTGCTTCACTACACAGAAAAAAAAAATCAAAACAAGTGACGAACATATCATTATGAAGCACATGTGCTTCATAAAGCCAAGCACATGTGTTTTTTTGTTCCTGAACACATGTAACTTACAAGCAAGTCATTTGTGTTTGAATCACGAAGTACATGTGTTTGACGTTATAAAACACATGTGCTTCACTACACAAGAAAAAAAATCAAAACAAGTGATGAACATATCATTATGAAGCACATGTGCTTCATAAAGCCAAGCACATGTGTTTTTGTGTCCTGAACACGTGTAACTTAAAGCAAGTCATTTGTGTTTGAATCACGAAGCACATGTGCTTGACGATATGAAAAACATGTGCTTCACTACACAATAAAAAAAACAAAACAAGTGACGAACATATCATTATGAAGCACATGTGTTTCATAAAGCCAAGCACATGTGTTTTTGTTCCTGAACACATGTAACTTACAAGCAAGTCATTTGTGTTTGAATCTCGAAGCACATGTGCTTGACGTTATGAAACACATGTGCTTCACTAACAAGAAAAAAAATAAAAACAAGTGAAGAACATATCCTTATGAAGCACATGTGCTTCATAAAGCCAAGCACATGTATTTTTATTCCTGAACACATGTAACTTACAAGCAAGTCATTTGTGTTTGAATAACGAAGCACTGCTTGACGTTATGAAACACATGTGCTTCAGTACACAAGAAAAAAAATCAGAACAAGTGACAAACATATCATTATGAAGCACATGTGCTTCATAAAGCCAAACACATGTGTTTTTATTCCTGAACACATGTAACTAACAAGCAATTCATTTGTCTTTAAATCACGAAGCACATGTGCTTAACGTTATGAAACACATGTGCTTCATTACTTGAAACACATGTGGTTAGTTGTACGTATACACTCATTTATTTTCAAAACACATGTGTTTCAAACACATGTACTTCCAGTTACGACCACCACCACCGGTCACCACCGCAGGCGGGCACCTCCGGCTGCCGTCCACCGCCGCCGGCCGCCGCCCATCGCCGCCAGAGGTGGGTGGGGGATTGATGTATTGAAGCACATGTGCTTGTCTGGTTTGAATCTTGATCTTGACCTTTGACTTTTTCTTCATCCATTGGCTATTAATTGTCCCTTGGGACTAGGTAAAATTCTTGGACTACCTTGAACATTTCTCTATTTCCCATTTCTGAAAAGCAACAAGTTGGTAAATGGTGAAGGCACATCTTTGCAATGGTACAAGATGACGGGTTCAAACCCCGTGAAACCTTCATAGCCACAATCGTTGAGTGAGTCAAGTAGTTCATCTTGGGTTGGTTGGAGTTTCTGATTAAAAATATAGTACTAGAAATGTGACGAAGAAGACGAGTCTCTTTTTTTTTCCCTACTAGTTTTACATGTCTCTAAATATATTAATTACTTTATGGTTATTTTGTTTTTACAAATATTATGAAAGAAACCGAGCAACAAGCGATCATAGGTAAATGTTCAAGGTAGTCTAAGAATTTTAGCTAGTCCTATGGGACAATTAATAGTATTGGATCAAGAAAAAGTCAAAAGTTAAGATCAAGATTCAAACCATACAAGCACATGTGCTTCAGTACATCAATACCCCACCCACCTCCGGCGGCGGCGGCCGACAGCGGACAGCGGCGATGGGCGGCAGCGGACGGCTGCCGGAGGTGGTGACCGGCGGTGGTGGTCGTGACTTGAAACTCATGTGTTTGAAACACCTGTGTTTCACCTTTTGAAACACATGTGTTTTGAAAATAAAGGAGTGTGTATGTACAGCCAAGCACATGTGTTTCATGACTTGAAACACACGTGTTTCGTTACTAGAAGCACATGTGTTTCACTAATAACAGTTGTTTTGAAAATAAAGGAGTGTATATGTACAATCAAGCATATGTGCTTCACTAATAACAGTTCTTTTTAAAATAAAGGAGTGTATATGTACAGCCAAGCACATGTGTTTCGTGACTTGAAACACATGTGCTTCGTATGATCCCTTGTGTTTTAGAAACTCATGTTTTTAGTGACTTGAAACACATGTGTTTCGTGACTTGAAACACATGTGCTTCGTATGCTCTCATGTGTTTTAGAAACTCATGTTTTTAGTGACTTGAAACACATGTGTTTCGTGACTTGAAACACATGTGCTTCGAAGTAATATGTCCGTTTGTATTTTGGAACACCTGTGTTTTAGTTAAGCACATGTGTTTCAATACATCAATACCACCACCCCCATTATCACCAGCACCTTCACTGTCAGCCACCACCGCCGCCGGCCGGCGGTGGCCGGAGGCGGCGGCCGGCGGTGGTGACCGGTGGTGGTGGTCGTGACTGGAAGCACATGTGTTTGAAACACATATGCTTGAAACACTGTGATTTGATCTTGACTATTTTGATACAGTGACTAGAATTTATCTCTTAGGACTATTCAAAATCCTTAAAGTTCCTTGAAAACAACTCAGCTATCATAACATTAGTATGTCACTTTAACTACCATTTATTACACGTGTTGGGTCTCACTTTAAGGATTACGCTGTGGAGGCAAAAATTTTAATATCATTTATTTATTTAAGAGTAAATTACAAAACATTTCTTTGTTTTCTTCAAAATTCTATAATTTTGTCCTTGAAATTTTCTTTTTTTGATTTTTGTCTTTATAGTTTTTAATTTCTCGGATTTATGTCTCTCTGTCTAACTCTATCAAAATTGAATTGTTAAGTTGCCTCACGTGCCAAGCTCGCAAGATCATTTTGGTCATTATCATTTTTATTTTTTCATATCTTTTAATCATTTTCTTCATTTTTTAGAAACTTTTGTTTTCATACACGAAAACCCTAATTGATGAACTTATTATTTTGTGTATTATGTGCTTCATAATTCGAAATGTGTTGAAATCCTAAGCTCATATGTTGTCAGATCAGGGGCGGATTTAGTATGTAGCACACGGTGGCACGTGCTACTACTCGAAAAATTTCGGTACGGTAAAATTTCGGAACTTTTTTTTTGTTATTGTATTTTGAATACATTAATATATATCCGAAAAGTCAAATAATACATGTATGTTGCCTAGCACAGCTAGCTAACACCTTGTGCATGTATAGGGGAGGTCTAGAGTTCGAATCTTGTCTTTCTTACTTTTATAAATCAATTTTTTTTCCTTTCTTAGCCTCTATACTACAAGTGTTTTTTTTCTCAGCTCATATATTTCAACTTTTTTCTTTTTAACTCTATATATTTCAAAAAAAGCTCTTTATTTCACCACAAGAGTGCTACCACTGGTAGAATTTTCTAGTTCCACCCCTGTGTCAGATCCACGTATATAGGTGAATGAAGCATTATTATGTTATGAAGTATGAAATAGTTGTGCTAGAATCAATTTGAGTTTAGAGCTATATAAGTATCATTGTAATACCGCATTTTTTTAAACCTTTTTTCTTTTTTTAAAGATAATCATTTTAGCATTAAATATAAATTACGGAAGCGATTAGTCTACACCTACGTCATATTAAGTTTACAAACCGCGGTCTCACAAAATGATACAATTTAAGTAATTAGTTAAAAGACGGTATTATAAAACACGGCTCATTTCACAAAACATATTTAAAAGCATGGTCAAACGCTCCGTCCAAGCCTGACCCGTTCAAGCCATACAACCTGAAATGTGTCAATAAGGGAGGGATTAACACAAAAGCTAAGTGAATGAATTACTACTACTAACTACGCTAAACACTAGCACGAAAGAAATTAACATCTCCGATTGGGGTAACCACTATTTGAGAGGATCGGTGGCCTTGCGAGCCTTAAACCATGATCGGCCAAAACCACGGTAACCGATAGCGCTGTATCCAACACCCCGGGTAAACCTCCTTAACCATGCAACATATACAGGTAAGGTTCGAGTACCCCGTTAGTCGAGACACTATGCTCAGCCGTTATCCATCCTACATTTACCCCGTCCTGAATGTGCACATAGTCATGTATGGTATTCTTTTAACACTAGACATACATATCATCAAGTAGGCTAGCTACGAAAAACACAACGAAAACATCGCGAAACAATTCCCGGTCGCGAACTACAGTTCGCATTCGCTTACTCATGTTCGCGTCGGGAACTGTCTCGCGAACTCTTCACGTTTCAACCCCGAATTTCCTGTTTGATGTTCCCGATCGCGAGGTCGCGAACTCCCCAGGTCAGCCAATTTTCTAGCGTTTTACTAGTATGCAAAATACCAATTGGAAATAATCGAGACCCGAGTTGTAGGTTAAATCGACTCACCTTTCAACCTTCAATCCTTAACTCGGTGAGCTAGTATCACTGGATATCCTTCCGGGTTCCTGTCAACAAATGCACCGAGTTAGTCATCGATCCACCAAATTGTCAAAACCGTCAATTCAACACATCACAATCTCAATGTCACCCCATGCACATTTAAATGACAATGACCATTATTTCAACAACAATAACAACAACAAGTCATTTGACCGTTTATGACCATCTAGCATTTCATTACAACTAGTTAACCCAAACGGGCCAAAAACACGAATATGGCTATAACACTTCCAAGACCCCATCAACTAGCACATACTCCATAGATTAGCAATTCCGAATCATCTAACAATTCATCAAATTGACAACTATCAAAATTCCAAGTATTATACTTGTATAATCACTAGTTCAACAAACTTGACCCAAACACTAACTAGTTCAAGTCACACCACATCTACACTAGGTTTTCACCATCCATAACTTAACAAACATGTTTTACCAACCTAATAATCAATTTCAACCATTCAAACATCAAGAAATCCAAGGTTTGTCAAAACCCACCTTCAACATCCACCATCAATGGAGGTTGAAGGTGATTTTCACCAAACCTTGTCTTTATACCACAAACAACCATACATTTAATGTAAAAGCTTGTAATAACACGTACTACAACATCCATAACCAGATTTAACCACTAAACACTAGCTATCACAAACCCTAGTTCATAGCAAAGCTCAAGAACAACAAGAACAAGTAAAGGAGAAGGTGTAGCTTACTTCTAGGGTTCTTCTACACAACTTTAGTGATGATTTCGAGATTCAAGCAAGAGGTGACCACAAATTAGCAAGAACAAGCAATGGGAAAATATGGAGGTTCTTGGAGGAGACAATGGAATAGTATGGATAATGTGAGTTTGAAATGGGAAGTAAAAGAAAAGAGAGGGTTTATCCCCCTCTCTCTCCAGGACCGGACAATGCCAAAAGGGGGCCCCACTTGGCCTTTTTCCCATCACTTAATACTTTTCCAGTATATGTCTAAAAAGTCACGTTCGTATTTAATTTATTTAAAATAGCAAACGGACTCCAATTTTAAAAACGAAAGCATTTCCGGTAACGAAATTCAACAAGGAATCTAAAGATATAAAATCACATTATCACTTCAAATATATCACGAGTCGGGTATTTTAACCCCTTGGTTAAAATACCGCAAAAGACAGAAGGCTAATTAAATTAACTAAGCATTTAATCATATAATCATTTAATAAAATACCTTAAGGTCAATAAACTACTAGGCCGGGTTTTGGGATGTTACAACTCTCCCCCACTTAGGAAGATTCCGTCCCCGGAATCCCATCTCGATCAAATAAGGAGGGATAACGTTCCCGCATATCGGCCTCGGTTTCCCAAGTCATATCCGCACCAAACTGTGCTTCCACTTTACCAACACCATCGGGATTTGTTTCTTTCTCAATTTTGTTACTTTTCGATCTAACAACTCCATTGGTTCCTCAACCAATCTCTTTCTTGTATCTACCCGTAACTCTTACACCGGGAGAATTTGGCTCGGATCTTCGATATTACACTTTCTCAGATAGCAAATGTTGAAAGTGTTGTGAATTGTCGACAACTCCGGGGGCAACTCGAGTGTTACCGATCGAGAATTTACCACCTTGCTGATTCGAAACGGCTCAATAAACCTCGGGGCCAACTTTCCTCGTTTAGCGAAATGGATAACACCCTTCCAAGGTGATACCTTTAAATAAACCATCTCATTTTCCGAGAACGTAGCGGGTCTACGTTTTGGATCCGCATACATCTTTTGTCGGTCACGGGCGGCTTTCAACTTTTCTCGGGCAATGGCAACTTTTTCCGCGGTCATTTGAACAATATCGGGTCCCGCATATTGTTTCTCACCTGCTTCTAACCAACACGTCGGGGTTCGGCACCGACGCCCATACAACATCTCGTACGGTGGCATCTTAATACTTGAATGATATGAGTTGTTATAAGCAAACTCGATCAACGCTAGGTGAGAATCCCACGACCCACCGTACTCCAACACACAAGCCCGTAACATATCTTCAAGAGTTTGAATTGTTCTTTCCGATTGCCCATCGGTTTGTGGATGATACGCGGTACTCAAATTCACCCGCGTTCCCATTTCTCGTTGCAAGCTATTCCAAAAGTTCGAAGCAAAACGGGGATCCCTATCGGACACAATAAAAATTGGAATACCGTGTCGGGATACCACTTCATCAATGTACAATTTCGCCAACCAACCAAGTGAGGCGGTCTCACTAGTAGCCAAGAAATGAGCACTCTTTGTCAAACGATCAACTATAACCCAAGTCATGTCGTGACCCCTTTGTGTACGTGGCAATTTTGTCACGAACCCATGGTAATCCGATCCCACTTCCACTCGGGGATCGATGATTGAGTTAAAGTTCCATATGGCTTTTGGTGTTCGGCCTTCACTTGAGCACAAATATGACATTAGCCCACATAACGAGCAATGTCGGTCTTCATCGTTGGCCACCAATAAAGTGCTTTTAGATCATTATACATTTTTGTGCTACCCGGGTGAACCGACAACCGAGAATTGTGAGCCTCGACTAAGATCAATTCCCGCAAACCCCCGAGTAATGGTACCCAACCCCGAGATTGATACGTCTTCAAACCACGCGAGTCTTCTTCTAAATTATCCTTCCTCTTTATCAAAATCTCGGTCTTCAAATTTTCAACGTTCAAAGCTTCCATTTGTGAAATCTTCAACCGGGACACCAAGTCCAATACAATTTCCACCCGCATAAATTGTACCCGTCCCGAATCCCCCTTCCTACTCAAGGCATCGGCCACCACATTCGCCTTTCCGGGGTGGTATCGTATTTCACAATCATAGTCTTTAATCAATTCTAACCATCTTCGTTGTCGCATGTTCAATTCCTTTTGCGTGAATACATATTGCAAACTTTTATGATCCGTACAAATCACGCATTTAGTACCGTACAAATAAGGCCTCCACAACTTTAGTGCAAAAACCACCACCGCCAACTCCATATCGTGAGTTGGATAATTCTTCTCGTGATTCTTTAATTGCCTAGAGGCATAAGCAATAACCCGATCTCGTTGCATCAACACGCAACCCAAACCAGCAAGCGAAGCATCACAATAAACAATAAAATCTTCCGGGCCTTCGGGTAGAGCAAGGATCGGAGCTTGACATAGTAGTTGTTTTACAGTTTGAAAAGACTTCTCTTGATCATCACCCACCGAAACGGTACATCCTTACGGGTCAACTTCGTCATTGGACCCGCTATCTTCGAAAAATCTATAATAAACCAGCGGTAATAACCCGCCAAACCCAAAAAGCTCTTTATTTCGGTTGGATTCGTGGGAGCAACCCAATTCATAACCGCCTCTATCTTCGCCGGGTCCACCTTTACCCCATTTGAAGAAATCACGTGACCCAAAAAGTGAACTTCTCGAAGCCAAAATTCGCACTTCGAGAATTTCGCATACAATTGTTCCCGCTTCAACGTCTCTAACACCTGCCTCAACTGTTTCTAATGCTCTTCTTCGGTCTTGGAATAAATTAAAATATCGTCGATAAATACTATAACGAATTTGTCGAGATAAGGCCGACAAACTCGGTCATCAAATCCATAAATATCGCGGGAGCATTCGTCAACCCAAACGGCATAACCAAGAATTCGTAATGACCGTAACGAGTTCGGAAAGCCGTTTTATGAATATCGTTTTCGTGAACCCGAACTTGGTGATACCCCGATCTCAAATCGATCTTTGAGAAATAAGAAGACCCTTGAAGTTGGTCGAATAGGTCATCAATACGAGGCAAGGGATACCGATTCTTTACCGTTCTCTTATTCAATTCCCGATAATCGATACACATACGGAGTGCACCATCTTTCTTCTTCACAAACAAAACCGGAGCTCCCCAAGGTGAGGAACTCGACCGAACAAAACCCTTATCCAATAATTCTTCGATTTGTGTCATCATCTCTCGGATCTCGGACGGTGCCAATCGATACGGTGCTCTAGCCACGGGATTGGCCCCCGGCACCAAATCGATTTTGAATTCTACCTCCGGTTCGGGAGGTAACCCAGGCAAATCCTCGAGGAACATCTCCGGGTATTCCGAAACCACCCGGAGATATTCAACCACCTTCTTTTCCTTTTTCACATCGATCACATATGCCAAAAATGATTCACAACCCTTGGTCAAGGACTTACGGGCTTTCATCATGGAGAGAATGGGTATGGTCGGGGTCGCACGGTCTCCCCAGGCCACGACATGTGACCCGTCAGGTAAAAGAAAAGTAATCAACTAGTTGACCCAAACGGGCCAAAAACCTGAATATGGCTATAACACTTCCAATACCCCCATCAACTAGCACATACTCCATAGATTAGCAATTCCGAATCATCTAACAATTCATCAAATTGACAACTATCAAAATTCCAAGTATTATACTTGCATAATCACTAGTTCAACAAACTTAACCCAAACACTAACTAGTTCAAGTCACACCACATCTACACTAGGTTTTCACCATCCATAACTTAACAATCATGTTTTCTCAACCTAATAATCAAGTTCAACCATTCAAACATCAAGAAATTTAAGGTTTGTCAAAACCCACCTTCAACATCCACCATCAATGGAGGTTGAAGGTGATTTTCACCAAACCTTGTCTTTATACCACAAACAACCATACATTTAATGTAAAAGCTTGTAATAACACATACTACAACATCCATAACCAGATTTAACCACTAAACACTAGCTATCACAAACCCTAGTTCATAGCAAAGCTCAAGAACAACAAGAACAAGTAAAGGAGAAGGTGTAGCTTACTTCTAGGGTTCTTCTACACAACTTTAGTGATGATTTAGAGATTCAAGCAAGAGGTGACCACAAATTAGCAAGAACAAGCAATGGGAAAAGATGGAGGTTCTTGGAGGAGACAATGGAATAGTATGGATAATGTGAGTTTGAAATGGGAAGTAAAAGAAAAGAGAGGGTTTATCCCTCTCTCTCCACGACCGGACAAGGCCAAAAGGGGGGCCCACTTGGCCTTTTTCCCATCACTTAGTACTTTTCCAGTATATGTCTAAAAAGTCCCGTTCGTATTTAATTTATTTAAAATAGCAAACGGACTCCAATTTTAAAAACGAAAGCATTTCCGGTAACGAGATTCAACAAGGAATCTAAAGATATAAAATCATAGTATCACTGCAAATATATCACGAGTCGGGTATTTTAACCCCTTGGTTAAAATACCGCAAAAGACAGAATGCTAATTAAATTAAATAAGCATTTAATCAGATAATCATTTAATAAAATACCTTAAGGTCAATAAACTACTAGGCCGGGTTTTGGGATGTTACAATCATAATACTCTTTGATTTGTTAAAAACTAATCATAGTTATAGAACTCATTACTCGGTACTCGTTCGTTCGACAACCGTGGAGCCTGCAATCGGTTAATACGCGAGTACTCCGCGAATAACCGGATTGGGATTATATATATATATATATATATATATATATATATATATATATATATATATATATATATATATATATATATATATATATAGGGTGCGATTCAGCGCAGAACCGTTTTTAGCGACAGAACCGCAGAACTATATTCTAGCCAATCAAAATGCAGCATTCAATAATTGTTTTGTTTTTATTAATGTTATGCGTAAAGGGTATATTAGTCAAAATACAAAAGTCTGTGATCTATGGAAAGAATACAAACGTGGGCTGTATTCCTTAAAAGATGGAAAGTTTGGTTTTTCTCATTATCACGTAATTAATTGAGAATGTTAACCCACTTATGCCGTTATTCTTCGTAAACGACACTTCTCCAAGAACCCTAATCATCGGCATAACTCTGTAATCCAAATAGAAGAGTGATGATTAACGAGCGACCGAGAACAATAAACACACCGGAAACAATGAATGAAGACGATATTCAGCAACGAACTCCTGAAAATACAGTAGAAAACTCTGTTGAACCTCTCGGTACGTTTAGGGTTTTTTTGTAACAATGGTTAGCCCATAACATAAACATATAATGTTTAGGGTAGTTTTCAATGAGATGTTCAATGAATGTTCACGTTGTTTATCGTTTTAGGCGATCTTTATTAGTTATATAACATAGGATGTTTATGTTAGTATTCAATTAGTATGATAATGAATGAAATATGTCATATCCGAACGTTAGATTGATGACATTGGATGTTGTTAACCCAAAAAAGCATATTCAGTAGACTGTGGATGCATGTAATGTTAAAAATGTGTAATCATGCATGGAACATCTGATGTTTAGTTATTAGCCCATCATTTTAATTAATTTAACAAAGGAATGTAGCATATGATGTTGTTGGTACTTTATACAGTAGGTGATGACGACATTGAATGATTATACGATAGAATAAAGTTTAAAATTTTAAGTCAAAAACATAATTTTTGACGACATTGAATTTTTTTTAATAAATGCTGCATGAATGAGTACCATTTGTTTACTAAAGTATTAATTCGGTTATATTTTGAAATGAAAAGCAGATGTTGATACAAGTATGTTAGAGCTAGTAAAGGATGATAACTGTAATGAAGAAGACGGAAGCGAAGACGAAGATGAAGACGAAGACGGTGAACTAGTAAAGGATGATAACGGTAATGATGAAGACGATGAAGACACCAATGATGATGCATCGGATGAGTGTTACAGTTCTGAATAATTTCTATTGTATTTTGATTCCGAAAATAGTTTGGATTCTAACATGTTTTGGTTGTTTGAATTTTTTTTGTTAGACTTTGTGTTTCAACAGATACGCAGTTTGGTTTCCACATTGATGTCATAATGTTGTAGCCGATATTTACGTTGCTAGACAGGTTTAACAAATATAAATTTAGGTTAGTATTTGTAAAACATTTACTGCATTTTATGTTGGATATGGTAAATACAAATATAGATGTATGTTAGCCGATGTTGAATGCATAGAATGATGCATAACAATCCAATACCAATTACACGATTTTGAGTGAAACACATATTATAGGATGATCAATTGTGTGAAATCAGATCAGGTTACATGTAACTGTTAAATGTTTAAATAAAGTAGTCAACTAAAATGTAGAATAATTATTAATCTGCATGTATGTGTTAACATAGAAATCAAAAGTGATATTAAATGTTTGTAAACAACTAAAAACAACTAATATTCTAACTGAAACAACCAGTGTTCTAACTAAGTAAACGAAAACAACAATTGGGCTAAATAAACAACCAATGTTTGAGCTGTTAAAAACCACTGTTCGAAACAAAAACAACCAATGTTCTAAATGAAACAACCAATGTTTGAACTATAAACAACCACCGTTCTAGCCAAAAACAACCAATGTTCTTAATGAAACAACCACTGTTAAAAGCTAATAGCATCAAAACAAAACTTCTGCTTGGGATTCAACGTAGACATCACTGCACTTAATGTGTTTGGGCTTGAACGGGTGTGAAAAAATTCATTATTAACTGCAACACCGCCAACATTAAGCTGATTAGGGTTCGATGGTTCACCAACCTTAGCTTTGCCTTTCCCTTTACGACTAATTTTCTCGTCTTCTTCAAAATCTAATTCAAAAAAAACCATACATTAGATGAAATATAAAACTTTAATAAATCAAACCAGCCTACCAGGTGTTTCGATCGGTTTAGTCGTCCGACTTTCGTTGTAATTAACTAATTTCGGCTTTTTCCTACCGCTTCTCCTAACACCTGCAATCTCAAAAAAAACTGATAGTTGATATTCGTGCAAACAAAATGTGATAAGTGGGCACTGTTATATCAAACAACTAATGAATCCAGTATACATAAGTCAATAAAAATAGTAATTCAGTATACATACCGCTTCTCCATTTGATTTCTATCGGTACAAGACAGCATACCATACCAAAAATCATAATCCAAAGAAAACATCTAATGCATTCATAATACATGTCTAAGCAGTGACTATTTGTAGATACTATTTGAACTATAAAAACCACAAAACAATGACTAAGCAGTCTTTCACAATCGATCAACCACAAATATATGAAGAATATTCAATAGAAAATCAAACAACTAATGTTTTATATTTTAAGAAAACAGTTTTTATTGTTGCAATGATACATCAATTTCTTCATAAATGATGAATACTGTACATAAAATGGCTTGAAATCATATACATTCTACACCTAAACAATTAATGATGATTGTTAGGAAAAAAAAGGAGATTACCTCATTAGAGTTCATGTTGACACGATTAGAACAAACAGATTTGGGGAAACCTTCATTTTTTAAAAATAACAATTTGGACATAATCAAATTCAAATAATCATCTTGTAAAAACATCTTCACACAATCTTAATTCGCTCAAATAAGTAAAGTGCAGAAATATGTTAATTATGAGTTAAAATTCACTAATGTTGCTAATTGATACAAACTCACCTCAATTTCATAGCCAATTGCTCTCAAGGAAGTTGCAATAGTAACCGTCAATACTTGTTGTGAATCAACCAACATTTATGCGAAAACCTACAATAAAGTAGTAATAAAAATTAAAAGTTCCAAAAAAATTAAAACTTCAAACAAATTATAGAAAAAAAAAACATTCACAAAAGCAAGCTGGGTTTTTTTTTTCCCCGATAAGTAGAAGCTAAATTATTAGCATATTTATTTTGAAATTCAAGTAAAAGCTTAGTGGGTCAAACCTAAGACCTTGAATAAAATTTAATCCACCAATTTCTTTGAATAAAATGTCATCTTTTTGGTTCAACAAGTCACGAGTGGAATTTTCCACTGGCAAGAACATTTTAAAGACAAACATGAAAAAGATGAACACCACAAAGTTGTGTGATCCTCTGATTTACTCAAAACAACGATTCAGAAGAATTCAACAACCAAAATGATATGAAAACTACAATCAAAATTCAAAAACTAGAAAGTTAATGTTCAAATACCAAAATCGTGATTATGAAAAAACTAACCTGGAATTCCAGAAATTGCCCTTTGACGAATCAATCAGTAACAACACGTTTGCTTCATTCAGTTGTCGATTATGCGTAGAACATTACACCAAGAACGATGTTTATGCTAATGACGGACTCGATCACCAAGAACACGGTTGATCTATGGATGATCGCCAGATCGAGAGAGAGAGAGATAAGGAGGAATGAAACGTGGGGGCTAGGGTTACGTAGAGAGAGACGATGATTGAGATAAAAGAGGGTGGGCAGTTTTACAGAATTATTGACTTCCGATTTTACCCTCTCAGAAACAATATTTCCAAATTAAAAATTAAATAAAACTAGATAAGAGCCATCCGAATTAATAGCCATTGATTAAAATTATAAACGGTCCAGATCGATTCATAAAATAGTTCTGTGGTTCTGTCGATAAAAATGGTTCTGCGCTGAATCGGACACTATATATATATATATATATATATATATATATATATATATATATATATATATATATATAGGGTTGAGTTATATTGAGAACCTTGATTTCAAAAAGAACTCCGAGAACTCTTATTAACCAATCAGAATTTAGTAAATTAGTTTTGATTTATTTAATTCGTATTAATAATTCAGGGGTATTTAGGACATTTTACCACACAAAAAATATTTCTTTTTGAAAATTTCCTAAAATTTATAATTTCGAAAATTTATTGTATTTTTATTATTTATGTCAAACCGGTTGTGCATATATGCTTTTTTTACATATATGTTTTTTCGCATATATGTTTTTTTGCATTAATTTCGGAAATTTATGGTTACATATAGGTTATCTTACCGTTGTATTGAGTATATATGTTTGAACATACATGTTCAACTTATCCATATACAAAAGACAAATTTTTTTTCAAATAACACATATGTACAATATAACATTTATGTTATCCAACTCAAACATACACTTTAATAAAAACATAAAAAATATTGAATAACATACATGCACGTACAACACATATGTATCCAAATAATAACATTTATGTTATCGTCTTCAATAACAACACATAAGCAAACTTGGACTCACAAGACCTAATATCTACACCAATGCCAACGGCAACAACACTTTGATTGTTTGATCATAACACTTTAATCTTAATCATCTCCCTTGGTAGCATGATTTTCACCAATTTTGACAACAACCACTCATTATACCACCCACTGCAAAATACAAATTAATTATTAGATAACTATGTGATTCTTATTTATTTTCTTGCAGTAACAAATGGTAAAAAGGATATACAAAAAACTTTAAAATTTAAGAGAAAACTAAGTTAGTAGTTACGAAAAGTTGACCAATATCTAGAATTGAAAATTGAACGAACATGTAATTAATCAAAATAAACCATAAATTATATCATGTGCAATAAAATATAACGAAATGTGTAATACCCCACAATCGAAAAACAAAACAGATCACATGTTCCATTTTCAATAACAATAATGTGAGCCGCAATCAAAATCATCGCAATAGAACCTCTTTTTATGTAAAATCAATAATCTCATTTCCCGAGTTAAAGCACTGAGAAACACATAGATTCTGAGATACGTGTAGATCTGTCGAGAATGCGATGGAAGAAGCAACATATATCAACAAAATAAAAACCCTTATAAACGAATTCCTGACCTCATTTAATTTGTTGGTTCTTTGTAAATCAGCATCATATGGTCCTTTAAGAGACAAAAGTTTCGTAAAACCGACTTGTCGTTGGCGGCGGTGTAATGCAGGCGTTGGCGGCGGTGACAGCAAGGTCGATGACGGCCGACGGAGGGGTGGTGAAGTAGTTGCGATTTGCGACAGTTCGTTGAAGTGATTTTTGGGGCAGAACATACAGTTCGTCAGTTGATTTGGGAGACGGACCTTACCATGAGTCGATGGTTTGATTTTGAGGAATAGAAAGGAATATGTGTAGGGTTAATAGGGGATTTTAGAAAATCACGGACTTACAGTTATTTCCTTTTTTTATTTATTTTTTCTTATTTATATCTTTTGGGCAAAATATCTAATATACCCTTTTAATTAATTTATTACCATAAATGTAATTAATTTTATTTACGAAAATATGAAGACTATCTTAACCGTTGATATTAAAATTCAATGAACCAGATTGAAATTGAATAGTTCTCAGAGTTCTTTTTAAAATCAGGGTTCTGAATATAATTCTTCAATATATATATATATATATATATATATATATATATATATATATATATATATATATATATATATATATATATATATATATATATAGAGAGAGAGAGAGAGAGAGAGAGAGTGCGGTTCATGTGAGAATCACTAAAATTGTGAGAACTGCGAGAACCACTTTTTAACCAATCATTTTGCTTAATTACATTTTTAAATCTAAAGGGCATTATTGTCTTTTTTACACTAAAATCTTTTTATTAAATCCAGTTTCCTTAATTAAATTAATTCATTTTTAACCTCAATCCTATTTTTTAGGATCCGAATTTTGTAATTTGTAATTTTTTTCCCAATTCGTATGTGTTCATTGATGAACGCCTAAAAATAACTAATATTTTTTTACGATATTTAACTTGTTCAGCATAATAATAATGTGTTCAATTTGCAAAATTTACAGATTTACTAATGAACAAATCTACAATAAAAATAATGAACATAATGAACAAGTCTGACAGGGAATTTTATTAACATTATTTAATGTATTCAATGATGAACGAATGAACAAAGTTACAAACTATGAACTGAAACCTTAGACTGATACAAAGAATTTTAGTAACCTTATTTAATTTATTCA
Organism: Calendula officinalis; assembly: GCA_963853835.1. Taxonomy (NCBI): domain Eukaryota; kingdom Viridiplantae; phylum Streptophyta; class Magnoliopsida; order Asterales; family Asteraceae; genus Calendula; species Calendula officinalis. The sequence continues at coordinate 65,644,100 of OY970823.1, read as the reverse complement.
ATGATGAACGAATAAACAAAGTTACAAACTATGAACTGAAACCTTAGACTGATACAAATCTGAAATTACAAACCGATGAACAAGAACAGATCTGAAACAAATCAAGAACATATCTGAAACAAATCATGAACAGATCTGAAATCATATTGCACCCCCGTCGGAACCCTAGTTTCACTATGGCCGCCGTCACCGGAAAACTGACACTAAACTAGATCTGAGAGGAAATACAAACTGGCGCGGGATAGAAAAATCAAACGGGGGCATTATAGACCGGCTGCTTCGATTTGTTGGTTGCCGGCTGTCGGTTATAAACTTCAACCGCTGTGATCCACCGCCGCCCTAGCCGGAAACCTAATTTCCGCCGGCACCGCATACGCCGGAAAAATAGATCTATTATGGGAAAATACAAATAACTAATAAGCAATAAAAAAAATTAATAATCAATAAAAATAATAATAACTATCCGGAAACCTTTAACGTTTGAATACCCAAGATCGTAACTTCCAATCGGATGACGGTGACCTGAAATTCCTAGATGTGTAGTCGGACGATTGATTTGTCACTCCCGCATCGTGAACACTAATGTCAGATACAATCAGTAATTAACCCTAGAAAAACAAAAACAGATCTGAAAAAAAATAGCAGATCAGTAAACACAAAATCATAGTCATCGACTGTTGATAGATGGAGCGAAAATCGCTGGTGGAGATGGAGAGAAAACCGCTACCGTCGTACAGATCTGAGAGTTCTGTTGCTGTTTCGCCGGATCCACCGCTACCATCGTTCAAATCTGAGAGAGGGGGAGAGAGAACGACGATCACCATACATATCTGAGATAGAGACCCTCAGTGCAGTGTTACAGTGGGATGACGATGATTGATACATACCTGGTGCCATCGATAATCGATCTGATACCGGCGACGAGAACAAAAATGGTGGAGGGCGACGGAGGTGCGATCGGAGATGTCGCCGCACTCGCCGGTAATCAGAATCATCTTCAATTGATAAAACACACGTACCACCGGCAATTTAGTTTGCCGGTTGTCGTTGTTTTTCACCAGGCACAAGAGAATAGTCACTGTAGATTTATTGACTACATAAAATTAAGGAAATGGTGGAGGATAAAAATGGAGGAGGAGAAAGAATCGTCATTTTCCTTTGACTGCATAAAGAGACATTTAGGGAGGAGAGAGAGACTATATCACACAAAAATAAAGGAATCTATCTATAATTTGGTTAAAACATAGATTACGAAACTACCCCTCCGTGATTATTTTTAAATTGATTTGTATTTATTTAATTATCATTTTATCATCAATGATCTTAACCACACATCTATTAATCTAATGGTCACCAAATGGTTCTCGCAGTTCTCGCAATTCTAATGGTTCTCGCATGAACCGTCTTCAATATATATATATATATATATATATATATATATATATATATATATATATATATATATATATATATATATATATATATATATATATATATATATATATATATATATATATATATATATATATATATATATATATATATATATATATATAGGGGAGAGTTCATGCGAGAAGTGATCTTTTTGCGAGAAGTGTGAGAAGTGATCTTAGCCTCTAATCTAACCCTATTAAGATTTAAAACCAAAAGGGTAGGATCGTCTTTATATTAAAATCTAGAAATTACCATTTAATAAAAAAATTAATTCCTTAATTACCACTAACTTCTCATCCTATTTTCTTGGATCTACCCTATAAAAAAACGTGTGCAACTTCTTCGTACATTCGTTTTTTCACAGCTACTACACTTTTTTCCGGCGATTGTTCATATTTGTTAAACTATGTTAGAAATTCATGTTTTTGTATAATTCGTTCGTTGGTGAAATCATTGTGTTCACCACTACAATTCATCAATTAACAAGTCATATCATAAAGAAATCATAGTATAAACAAATCATATCTTTAACAAACCAGTGAACATATCAGTAATCTAATGAACATCCATACAATATCATATTTTATTAAAATAATTAAATCGTCTTAAGAATTTGAAAAAAGAACTAAAAAAGGAAAAGATGAAAAAAGTTTATTAAATTAAAATCCAAAAATGAACCATAGATGAACACTGATGAACGGCTGATGAACCATAGATGAACACAGATGAACGACCGATGAACCATAGAAGACCACAGATGAACGGCAGATGAACGATTGATAAACGAGGGATCAAAGAGATGAAGACTCGGAACCCTATTGGCCGATTTCGCCGGAAATTAGATCTGGCCGACGAAAAAAACCAGATCCTCATAATCTCTTTCTGTTTGTCATCTTCTAGTTGCCGGAGACGAAACCAATTCATAAAAGAAAGAAACTCAAAAGAACCAATTCTTCACATCACCGGAAAACCAAACGGGATTGTAGCAAGTAAGATTAAGTGGTGGTGAAGGAGGCTAGTATGAGCGGTGGTTCTCACCTGAAACACAGGAAACAAACGAGAGAGATGACGGTTGTTTGAGTGGTGGTCCTCGCCGTAAACACACGAAACAATCGGGAGAGATGGTGGTTGTTTGGCGGCAGTTCTGGCCGGAAACACACGAAGCATTCAGGAGAGATGCAACAACCTGTTGCCGGAAACAATCTTTTCCGACGAAGATCTGGACCGGAGATGGCGACAAGTTTCCTCGGTCGTCGGAGATGGCGCGAATGGTGTCGGGGGTGAGAATTTCGTCATAGATGGCGCCGTGGTGGTTGGTTTTTTCATTCGCCGGACATGGCGCTGTTGTTGTTGGTTTTTTTCATTCGCCGGAGATAAAAGAGTAATGTGGGAGTTGCCGGCAGAAATGAGGAGAAAATATTAGGGTTTTGTGATTCAAATGACAAAATACACGCACACATGGGGGATATAAGGAAACTGCCAAAACTATTTTTGGTTGAGTTTACCAATATACCCTTCCACGCCTTGTTTTTAAGCGTTAAAATTTCAGTTATTCACACAAAGGCCATCGTTCATCAAGACCGTTAATCTCTTAATCTAACGCACCACATTAGTTCTCGCATTTCTCGCAAAAAAAAACCCTTCTCGCATGAACCCTCATCTATATATATATATATATATATATATATATATATATATATATATATATATATATATATATATATATATATATATATATATATATATATATATATATATGTACTAGCTTCAAAGCCCGCTCGACTGGGCGGGCATGCTTCGAGAAATATGTAACAAAAATATTGATACTGTTTAAATAACATAGCAATCCATAATTGTAATGATAAGTTGGTAAAAAGTTTGATACATGAATTAATGTTATAGGAAATTTAAAGACGAAATAAGACTTCTTTGTAACGACATTTGTTGTTCAATAACAAAAACAAAAATGTTTAAATCATATAGTAATACATTATTGAAATGATGATACGTAATTGAAAAAAATTACATATTGTGATCTTATTGTAATATTGTAAAAGTTGTAAATAAGGATATTACACAGAATGTAAATTAGGATATTAAAAGTTGTAAATACGTAATTGTTCTTGAATGAAGTATGCAGGTAACCAACTTCTAATCTATCTTTTTCCAAATGTAAATAAGGATATTACACAGAATGTAGGATACAAAATACGTAGTACGCAAAGTTAAAAAAAATTAAAAACATTAATACTTGTGTTTTCTGATGATGATGTTTAGGATTTAAAACGGAAGAAATCTTCTGAAAATAATAGAGGAGAAGATGGCATATTCCACGATTATTTATATAGAGGGGTAAGTTATATAATTCCCTTAAATTGTGTTTATTAGTGAAGGTAATATCCTTAACTAATTTAATTTTAAATTTTTGTTAATATCCTAAACATAAATGCCAAATTCGAAATTCTTATCAATTATTTAATAATTTAATTTTTAAGAAACAATATAATTATGATTTACCTAATCAGATAATATCCTTAACTAATTTAATTTTTAAGGTAATATCTTTTTGAAAATAGAGGTAAGTTTTAAAATTTAATTTTTGGTAAGTTATAGAATTCTGTCTATAAATTCCGTTTGAAAAAAGGAAACAACTAAAATTCCGAAATGAATATTGTTTGAGCATAAAATTAGCATGTATACGCAGAGTATATATTCATATCATAAAATTCCAAAATTGACAGCATTATTTAAAATTCCAAATAAAACAATTTAAAATAAATTTTAAAAGCACAATATATTAAAGACCAATTTAATACAATTGGTATTTTTTAGCGATTATAATATATTATAAATTGGTTTGGAATGACAAGAATACGTTGTCCCAAACCAAATTAAAATCTGAAATTTGAGGGTGATATATTATATACGGAATGATTTTTATTTCGTAATAATTTATTGGGTTAAATCTGCTATTAAGGTGTAAGATATTTATTTTTTTTAAAAAAATCAACATTTTATTTAATAGCCTTCTTAAAATATGTTATTATAGGGTACGGATTTTTTTGAATGTGGGATTCTAAATTAGTAATAGTAATTAGTAATTATTATAACTTTCATATTTTGAAGGCTATAATTCAGGAACATAAATCAAACAACTTAAATAACAAAACATCTAAATTTTAGCATAATTTCTTCTATATTGTTAGACGTGAAATTTATTTCGTTTGGGTATGTGATGACATGTGGCATTTATTGTAAATTACATGTCATCATTGGTAGCCAATGAGAATGGTTTAAATTGACTTGTTGGCAAATACAAATCAAATTTAGGCCTCATATATAGAGGTAGATAGATGATGGTTCATGGAGAACCATTATTATTGCGAAATAATGGTTGTTTCGTAAATAAGTGAAAATTTAAACCTAAAATATATGAGATGGAGGGGCACACAATGGTAAAGTCTAACGGTATTAAATATGGTATTTTCTTATTCTCTCTCATTCAGTCATTTGTATCGCATAAACCCTAAATCCATCGTTCCCTCCTCACAAAAAACCAGCCGTCACCTACTTACCACCGAGAATTGGCCGTCCCCCTCTTACCTCCACCGCCTTCAATGTGGTCAGAATCTGGGCATTTGGGAGTTAGCGACGTGGTTGTGATTCACCCACATGGGTATGTCACACAATCTAATTAGAAGTGAGTAGTTTCACCCTTTTAATGTTTTTTTATCTAAATAAACTATTGAGAAATTTAGATGTGGCTGTGATAAATCCAAATGGGTATGTGGAAATCAAAGATAGGCAAGCTTTGATTTTTCATACAACTGGAGCTAATTGACATTTTTGTATGCTTGATTAATCTTTTATTTATATAATAATCAGTAACCTTTTTTGTGTGGAAATGAAGATAAATTATTTATACTTATTTAAGTAGTGATTCTCACGAATAATGTCACACACACACAAACATGCTTATATAAATTAGATATGACCAGTTGCTTACTAATTATAATAATCGATCCTATTATTAATGTGCACTTTTCCTTATAATTTATAGTATTTCTCTACTTTTTTTTCTTACGTTATAATCATTTTATTCATGTGCAGTTTTCTTACATCTTTTGAAGATTTGTTGATTCAGCAACCATGGTTTGTTCAATAGTGAATAATGATGAACATGTATCATTTGTTCAATAGTAAATTACAGTTTTTGTCCCTGAGGTTTTTCCGATTCGGGGTTTTTGTCCCTAAACTTTTTTTTTCTTTTTTTTTTGTCCTTGAGGTTTTTAAAATTCTGCATATTTGTCTTTCCGTCCAATTCCGTGTATTTTTTTGTTAAGTCCCACTCCCACATTCCTCCACCGTAACGTCATCTGACGAGGGTTTTGAATGTAAATCACTGGAAAGTTTTGAGATTTTGATTGTGGGAGAGGGGGGTGGTTGAATCATGAATACGTCGTTTGGTACTAGGGTTAGGGCTGGGAAGATGGTTAGGCAGAGGTGTGAAACGGCGACAACTGAAGGAGGTGTGAAAGTCCAGTGAACACCTGTCTAGATCTTCAACACTAATGAAGAAAGGGGAGGAAGATGAAGATTTAGGGTTTCTTCAAGCAAGAAGATGAAGGAGAGAGAGAAAAAAAAAAGAATTTGTAAAATGACCAAAATGCCCTCACGTTTTATGCACGTGATGGTTAACGGCTAAAAATACACGGAGTTGGACGGAAGGACAAATATGCAGAATTTTAAAACCTCAAGGACAAAAAAAAAAGAAAAAAAAATTTAGGGACAAAAACCCCGAATCAGGAAAACCTTAGGGACAAAAACTGTAATTTACCCTAATAGTAATAATAATAATGATGATAATAATAATAATAATAATAATAATAATAATAATAATAATAATAATAATAATAATAATAATAATAATAATAATAATAATAATAATAATAATAATAATAATAATAATAAGAAGAACTTAAAATGTATTTTGGAGAGTGGGGTGACGGGAAAGTATTTTGAAGAATTTAACCGAGTTATTTAACCGATTTGGGTCAACTTAGCTTGGTATCCTACTGAGTGCATGGTACTCGGCGATTACTCGGCCGAATAGATCGATTTTACAACAATGATCAATATTATACCAAATCGCTGGATAATGTTAGTTCTTGTGGGATAACTATGATTACAACAGTGATCAAGATTACAATAATGATCATAAGCTCTTTAATTACAATAGGGATTACAACAATGACCAAGATTACAATAATGATCAAGTTTTACAAATATTGTAATCAAATTATACGCCGAGTACTTAACTACTTTTTCTAAATAAAGTAGACAGTGTGTCCTTATACACATTTGCAAGGACCATAAGCTCCTTAATTAGAAAAAGAAAGTCAGACTTTGACATATGAGGATTCGAACCAAATAATGTTGATAAATGAACATATTAAAACTTATCCCTTTTCCTTTTTCTATGTTCACTAATCACTCTTGACATATATATAAAATAAATTCTTTATGATATAAATACATACTATACATAAACCTCAATTTGCAATTTTTAAGATTTTAAAACATGTATAGAATTTTAAAACCCGGCTAGTTTTTTTTATAAAAAAAACATTTTTTCTTCTTTTTTAAGTTTTCAATATTATTTGTGTTTACAGTTTAGGGTTTTTCCTTACTAGTTATAACTTTAGGAAAATAGATAATGAAAGTCCTTAAATGAAAACTCATTATACGCATCACAATAAATAACCGCTCATACATTTTATGAATAAACCACAATTAATAAAAGTATAAACGTTTTATGCATGTAACTAATTCTTAATGATAACCTTAAGGGCTGTCATTAACAAAATCATCATTTTATATCACCTAAATCTTTGAAAACATGTACATCGAACAAGATAATGGGGTTTATTTTGAACAATCAAGATCTTAGAAGAAAAAAACAGGAAAAATAATTAGACTTTGACTATTAAATTAAGCTTCGAAACAATAATCATGGTAAATGCAGATAATGAAGAGTATGTGCCACACTTCACGACATTTTTGTAATAATACAAATGATATTTATAAAATAACATATTTATAATACATATTTTATAAGAAAAAATAATACTTACATTTACTATAAAAAATATTATTATAGGTAATAGGATGAAAATGTTATCGTTAACAATTGAGTATATTGATTATGTCTTAAAAATACCATTTAAATAACGCAAATACATGCGTTTCCTAAAACACATCCACGTCAAACAAGAAAGTGGACATTTTTTTAAACAAACACGAGAACCACGAGTCTGTATAAAAAAGGAACAAAATTTAGATTTTGACCTCCAAAGATTTGAACTAAATAATTATGCTGATGGGTGAATACTAGCCTGAAAATATTATAGCCAACAATTCGTGTCTTTAAAAAGTACTACAACGTAACATTTAGTGAAATGAGCCCTCGCAACTAGACCTAGCAAAATAAGGCATGCCACGACAGTTTGACAGCCCGGCCGACACAAAATAAGTGATTTCGGTTAGAAGTTTTGACACGTTCAAGTAAACTGGTTGACATAACAAGATACGAAAGTTAAACGAGTTGGGTTAGTGTCAATTATTCAACTCGAAGATAACTCGAATCACTCATTTAAATGGGGTGGTGATTTTTACACCATATATTTTGACCTACGTACCACACTTGTTGCTTTACATGTTTATACAATTTGCAGTATTAGTTGTACAGTGTGGTATAAGCATCAAAATATGTGGTGTAGAAATGAATTCTTATTTAAATGTGTATATATATTAATAAATCTATATTTTAGATATATTATATATTAATATTATAGAAATGAGAAATGATATTTGTGCATATACACTTATAAACTTGACATGTGTCATTCAATAAAATCTCTCTCTCTCTCTCTCTCTCTCTCTCTCTCTTCATATCATCCCTTGATTTTGACACTTGTTATGATCAAATTGGTAGGCACATGAGTAGGCATAAATGGTAGACACCAATACCATTACTCTATAAAAATTGATGACTTTGTATTTGTAGTGTGTAAAGCTTGGGATCTCTTTTCTGACTTGGCCAAATATCTAATCCAATTTGAGCTTACTCTGACTTATTATGTTTTATAGTTTAGATATATGTTTAATTGATATATGCTAATTTTCATCGATTAAACGGGTCATTCAAATCAGTCGGTTTTCACAGATTCCACAAGTTCTAAAGGCCGTGTCACCTTGACACGAAATTTATAGTGGCATGTATAAGTTTAAATTTAGAACTCGTTTATTAAACATAACAAGTAGGATTCAGAGATTTTAACTTGTTTAAGGTCTAGATATAACACGAACCATGACACGACGAATTTGCAAGGTCTACACAACTTACCACTTGTTAAAAATAACAATTTCACACAACCTAGGGAATAAATGTTAAATATGTTTAATTAACTCAATCTATAAGTAGGGCTTATAAATATGGTGATAAGGTATATGTATATTTCAAAATCAAAAGTGAATATATGGTGAAAATAATGACAAATTCGCGTGAAAGAAAATAATTGGAATTCATATGCCATTCATTAAATGCATTGTTCGTAGGGGTGTCTATCGGGTTATCGGGTTGAGTTTGAGCTCTTATCAGGTCAGGTCCGTTGGGTTTGAGGTAAAAAAATCCTAACCTGAAACCCGACCTGATAAGGATTCGGGGTTGTCGGGTTTCGGGTTTGTCAGCTTGACCTGATCGAGTTGGTTGGGCTACACTTGAGTTAGGAATTTCAGGTAAAAATTAAAGAAATTATTAAATATATTGAATTTTATGGGTTTTTATTTAACACTTGTAATTGCTAGATTTTTATTGAATGATTTATCATATGATTTGCTATTTAATTAATTTAATAGTAAAAAATATCTTAAATTTTATAAGAAATAAAACACTTAAACTTTAATCGAGTCAACCCGAACCCGAAACTGTTATGAAATTCTAACCCGAAACCCGACCGATAAAGAATCGGGTTGGTTGGGTCGGGCTTAAAAAACCCTATAATAACATGGGACCCGAATAGACCCGACCCGATTAGCATAATCGGGTTCGAGTTCGGGTTTGAGTCGGGTCGGGTCGGCCTTTTGGGCACCCCAAATTACTCGTATTATTAGGCTTATATTTTACCCCTATATTTTAAGCTTATATAATACTACTCAAAAGGAAAAAAAAAGAGTAAATCACAGAATTTGTCCCTATAGTATACTCAATTATGTGTTTTTGTCTTTAAACTTTTTTTTTGGGTATTTAGTCCTTTTACTTTTTTAGTTTTCAGATTTTCATCATTCCGTCTAATTTTATCCGTTAGGTAACCTCACATGTGAGAGTATTTCTATCTTTTTGCCCGAATTACTTGTACATGTTACTTTAAAAGTTGTACTTTATCTTCTTCTCCACTGTCACCATCATCATCATCATCAAGAATACCCTTCTCTTTTCTATTTTAAAAAATATGAAAGAATCTCGCAAATTAATTTAATTTTAAGCTATAAATCTTAAAAGAATCTTCAAAAACATTAACACCGATTTGATTTTAAGCTAAAAATTATTTTTTCTCCTCATTTCTTGTTCATCACCGATTAACACCTGCAAAAAAAAGAAAAAAAAATCTTCATTAATTTGTCTCGTCATTTCTTGCAGAATATGACGTATCATGGGATTTCCAAATTTTTTTAAATGCTCACTCTAATAGCACCTATTTATTTTGGATGTCACGCGAAGATTTATAAGGGCTGTTGAAGAATGAGGGTTGTAAAAATCAAAAGGATTATCTTATAATCTCTCTCCCATCTCTCTTCTTCATTATCTTCACCATCTATATCATCATGTTCAAAAGGGCTGTTGAGATTCAGGATTCTCTCCCATCTCTCTTCGTCCTTACAGAAATGTTCATCATCATGTTCACCGTCTAAAACGAGATCTGTGACTCACCGTCTAAAACAAAAACGAGATCACCAGCGCCACTCTTTTTATTCATGGATCTGATATTCTTCCCCAAGTTCCTAATCTTTTTTACAAGTGGGTTTAAACAAATTATTCTTTTTTCTTTGAAGATGCCCATGACTTTGTGAAGAAAAGGGTTTTTGTTTGTGAGTTAGTTACACATAATAAAAGAATTTGAAAAAAATTTGGTGATGACCGGTGAATCGATGTGTAGAATTTGAAGAACACATTGATAATTGGGGAAGAACACATAAATGGAAAAGATGAAGAGGAAAATGACTAAAATACTCTCCCATGTTTGGCATGTGAGGTTATTAATGATCAAAATTGGACAGAAGAACGAAAAACTGAATTTTAAAAAAGTTTAAGGACAAAAAACTCGAAGAAAAAAGTTTAGGGATAAAAAAGCATAATTAAGTATATGACATAGACATTTCTGTAATTTAATCTCAAAAAATGTTAAAAATGTATGGGACCATAGAAATTAATTGTTGGTGTTCCGTTTTCTTGTCTATAACCTTCTTTCGTTTTAAAAATAAGTGATACATATTTTATTTTAGAATGTTTTAAAATAAGTGATACACTTTAAAAGGCAGCACCTCGAGGTGCATTTAGTTGTCTTACATGAGACTCGGGATATTACCACTACCTCATTTAATAAAGTGAAATGACGTATGTATCTTACTTTTATTTTTAAACATACTTTAATCAAAATATATGGGACCCAACATTTACTAACTATCCAAATTAATTTCATTAACTTTTATTATTTTATTTTGCCTAAAAAATTGTGCGCTTAAACATGTATCACTTATCTTAAAACAAAGGAAGTATAAAATTAAATGGAAGGGTTGCTTGGCCGTTGACACTTGAGTTGTAGAAATCTACTAAGTAATTAGTTGTTACTATAATACTTCATCTGATTCAAAATAAGTGCTACACTTCTACTTTTACGGTTTTTGAAGCAAAATAGTGTAATAATGGTTAAATCAGATTAATTGAATGATTAGTGGATAATGGGTCCCACACCTTTTGAATAAAGTGGGGTTAATGATGTTTAAAAGTAAAAAAAAAGGGTAAATGAGTCATTTCACTTTGTTAAAATAGATAGTTAGTGAGTGTGGGTCCTACTATTTTTTGTCATTTTTGCAAAGTGTAGCACTTATTTTGAATCACCCATTTATGAAAAGTGTAGCACTTATTTTGAATCGGAGGAAGTATATTATTTCACAAGAAAATTTTATAATTTTCGCCCTTAAACCTATATATTTTTTAATTTAAGCCTTATATTTTCATAATTTATTCTTATAATTCTTAGTTACTATAATTTATATTTTTAAATCATTATGATATATTCTTTTAGCCCATTATAATTAATTTTTGGTTAGTAAAAAACACTTTACATCCTATATTTATGTTGTGACCCATTATAATATAGTCTTTTAACTTCTATGTAAGATATTAGTATTTATTTTCAATCAGTAAAAAGATTTGGACCAGTTTTTTTTTCTGACATTAAAATTACACGTGTATTAGTTTATTCAGTTGTATTTATGCCTTGAATCTTTTAGTTTCCGTATTTAGATATGAAACTGATCTAACGTGGTTTGTAAGTTTTTTAATATAGTCAAAAGTAGTTGCTAGTTGTCATCACATGATAAAATTAATTCTCGGGAGTCGTTACATTATATAAATCTAAAAATCAAGATACAAAGGCCATAGAAGAAGAAGCTCAATTTAATGTTATTAGAGTTGACTTCTTTTAACTCAACTCACATTATGCAAGGCGTTTTCTGCGGGAATCAAGATCATTCCTACAAAATCCTAAAAAATTTCAGTTATGATATGTTCATGGCTTTTGATCCAGACTCGTGTATTAATCACGTTATAGTCATCTCTGTCGATATTCTCTTGTTGTTAATGTGTTTATTCATCTTTGTTGTCTATAAACATCGCTCATATAGAAACTTGGCAGTCAATGCCAACCGACAATGGCTGCCAAGTTTGTCAATAATTTTCAACGGCATTTTAGGCTTCGTATATCTAAGTGTAGGTATATGGATGATTGCAAGAAACTTGAGCAATACAAAGAGTTTGTTACCTCTAGACGAGTGGCTCACTGTACTTCTGGGTGTCTTGTGGTTGTTGGCTTTAAGTCTTCGGATTTTACCCAAAATTTCCGCGATTCTGATCTTCTTGTTTACCATCTTCCTCTGTTTCCCATTGCTTTGGAAAGCCGGCGTGTCTGGAGAAACAAGTCTGACCGGTGTGCTATATATGTTGACTTTTCCAGGGGCCGGTTTGTTCCTCCTCTCTGTTTTCTTGGAGGAAAAAGAAACGGAAGACAATACGAGTGATCCAATTTACGCGCCTTTGCAAGCTGAAGAAGTCAACTCACTATCCGAAACAAATGAAAATGTTACTCCAATGGCGAAAGCAGGAACTTTAAGTAAATTCACATTTTGGTGGTTGAACCCATTACTAATAAAAGGAAAAGGTAAAGTTCTTGACCACAAAGATATCCCGAAACTACGACAAGAAGATAGAGCAGAAGCTTGTTATTCAAGATTTCTGGAGATTTTAGAAAGAAGAAAAGAGGAAGGCGTTTCTCGTGATCCGTCTATCTTGTCGACTTTCTTTACATGGCAATCGAAAGAGCTCGTGATCACGGGGTTCTTTGCACTAATAAAGGTACTCTCTTTAATTTCGGGGCCTTTAATTCTTCGTGCTTTTATTAAGCTTTGTCAAGGGAAACAAAGTTTCGAGCACGAAGGTTATATTCTCTCGTTATGTTTATTTTTAGCCAAATTTCTAGAATCGGTATCCGATAGACAATTAAACTTTCGAAATAAATTGATCGGGCTACAAGTTAAATCTATGTTAAGTGCATCCATTTATCGGAAGCAACTACGGTTATCAAATGATGCTAGATTGCAGTACTCTCCTGGTCAAATAATGAATTATGCAACCGTTGATGCTGCTAGAATTGGCGAATTCCCGTCTTCGTTTCATAATATATGGACGATAGGTCTACAGATATCTCTTGCGATACTTATAATCTATTATTCAATTGGGATTGCGGCATTTGCTGCTTTGTTGGTAGTAAGTGTAACGGTGTTAGGGAATATTCCGTTAGGTAAGTTGCAACAAAAGATCTTAACACGGCTCATGGTGGCCCAAGACCGAAGGTTGAAGGCTACAACCGAGGCGATTAAAAACATGAAGGTTTTGAAGTTGTACGCGTGGGAGACACATTTTCAAAAAGCAGCCGAAAAGTTGCGAAACGAAGAGTTAAAGTGGGTATCGGCAATTCTCTCGCTAAGAGGTCTTTATTTGAGTCTTTTTTGGTCATCTCCTGCAATTGTAGCAGTCGCAACGTTTTTCACGTGTTATTTAATAGGGATTCCGCTTGATGCCAGTAACGTGTTCACGTTTCTGGCAACAATACGGATTATTCAGGAGCCTATTCAGCTCATTGCTAGCACTGCGGCTGTGTTTATTGAAGCAAGAGTTGCATTAACTCGTGTTGTCACGTTTCTAGAGGCACCCGAGTTGCAAAAAGAACGAAAAAATAATGTCAATGTAGAACAGCGGGCAATAATAATCCAAACTGAAATGATTTCTTGGAGCGATAATTCTTCAAAACCGACCCTGACCCATGTAAATCTTGAAATTTCGACAGGTGAAAAGGTGGCTATATGCGGGGAGGTCGGGTCAGGTAAATCGACTGTTATATCGGCCATTCTTGGAGAGGTTCCAAACATAAAAGGAAAAGTAAGTATCTTTAACTTATTACATAATGTTATAGTATGTATTGTTTTGTCAAATGGTCGACTATGTGTTATAAACTTTTAATCGGAATTCTGATTGTCAGGTTGAAGTATTTGGCAAAGTGGCATATGTTTCCCAGACAGCTTGGATCCAAACAGGGACTATTCAAGAAAATATTTTATTTGGATCGTTAATGGATGACGAGAAATATGAAGAGGTAATTAAGAAATGCTCACTCGTGAAGGATATCGAGATGTTTTCGTTTGGGGATAAAACAATAATAGGAGAAAGAGGCGTAAATCTGAGTGGCGGACAGAAGCAACGAGTTCAGCTCGCTCGGGCATTATATCAAGATGCGGATATATACCTCTTGGATGACCCGTTTAGCGCCGTTGATGCACATACTGCAAGTAGTTTGTTCAAAGTAATCATCTCTTTTTAATATAATAATAATTTCCAAAACTAGACATACTAATATCCATAATTTCCATTAAAGACCTCACTTTCATTTATTTCAAAAATAGATCATGTGATTATAAGATTTACACAGAAGTTGATAAAGTGTCCACTTTTTTAGGTATAATTTTTTGTGCAACTTAATTTAATTTATGCGAATGATGAATAATTTTGTGTTATATGAATTTTGACGCATTTTCCTTTTGGGACTGACTTTTGTGCAACTTGAATTAACTGTTATATCTTCGTGCGACATTTCGTCGTTTTTGAAAAAGACAAAATTTTCACGAAGACATATCTTATGGTCAACACCATCTTCTATGCGGTTGCAATAACAATAAGTCGTACGTTATATTTTAGGAAGAAGCAAGTCTCACAAGTTATTTTTTGGGATAATAGATCCATTTTTGGTCTAATTTGATTGTTAACTCTTAGTATAATTTCTTTCGTAATATAATTGTGAACACATTTTATTTGTAGGAATACATTATGGAAGCTCTATCGAGCAAGACCGTGTTACTTGTAACTCACCAAGTCGATTTCTTGCCTGCATTTGATGACATCCTGGTGAGCTCATCAGCAATAACTACAAGAATACTCTCATTTAATGACACCAAGAAAATGTCCCACAAAGTAAAAAAAACGAGTCACAAAAGTGTCTAAATGTTTTACCTACACATAAAAACGTGCGACCAAAACTTCAATCAGTAAAACTTATATATAGTCACACAAAAACATTGTGGGAACATATTTAGATCTTTTTGTAATACAATTTTTTCATAAGTTTCACTAAAACAAAAAACAACTTTTTGCCCTCACTTTTTAAAAGGACGGAGTATTACTTAAGGAAATCTCCTTTTATTAGATAAAAATTAGCCCATTTAAAATTATAATTGGGCTAGACCCTCTAACACTTTTAGTGAATTTTTGTTTCTCCGTTTCTTCAACATTAAATGACTATTAAATGTTCGTGATCGTATTCATAGTTAATGGCAGACGGGAAGATCTTGAAAACAGGAACCTACTCTGAATTGCTTGACTCTTGTCAAGAATTTCAGAACCTTGTCATTTCACTCAGTGATCATACTTCTGGTTCGGATAGTCAAGCCAACAACGGTTCGGACACGATATCTAAATCCTCTGATAAAGAAATTGAGAATATTTACACAAACAAAGAGACAGAATCATCAACAGGAGAACAACTCATAAAGCAAGAAGAACGAGAAGCAGGGGACACTGGTATAAAACCGTACAAACAGTATCTTAGTCACAACAATGGTTACTTCTACTTCTCTATGTCGGTATTATCACATTTTTTGTACATAATCGGACTACTAATGCAAAATCTATGGTTGGCTAAGGAAGTGCAAGATTCTAGTGTGAGCGAGTTCAATATGTTGCTCGTGTACATGATCCTCGCTTTTGTTATGGTGTTCTTTTTATATGGTAGATCTTATTTTATTGTTAAATTGGGAGTTAAGGCATCTATAGCGGTTTTCTCTAAGTTAATCGGGTCTCTTTTCCGAGCGCCAATGTCGTTCTATGACTCAACGCCTGTGGGAAGGATCATCAGTCGGGTAAGTCTTATTTTTTGGAAATTTTGGATGTTACTAGATCGATGTAGTTTTGGAAATCACCGCATAATTGAATAATATACGTACATGAAACATATATATATATATATATATATATATATATATATATATATATATATATATATATATATAATGTACTTTTGTAGGTGTCGTCTGATTTGAGTGTTGTGGACATTGAATTGGCAATGAAGTTTACGATTGGCGTAGGCACGACAATGAACACATACTTTAGCTTCGGAATCTTGACTTTCCTTACTTGGCCTATTTTGTTTGTCATCATCCCAACGGTTTATGTAACCATACTTCTACAGGTGAGATTAACTTTTTGTAAATGTGTGTACTCCGTACTTAGACAAATCTTGATTTAATGTGCTTTACGTTAATGGCGAAATATAATAGTAAAGGGAAAATCTTTAACTTGAGAGGAAATTGGATCCACCAAATGAGAAGAAAAAACAGGGCCTCATAGTTGGCCCGACCCGGTGTAACACATTCACTTCCCGTATTCCCTATAAGATGCAGCCCATTAACACATTCATTTCCCGTATTCCCTATAAGAGTTGGTCCATTGTATTATTTGTTCATGCAGACCCAACATATCCTTTCATTCCTTGAATCGGAGTTCCTTTTAGAAAAAAATGATGCATAAAAATGAGCATAACTTTTGTTACAAATCTTTTCGGACTTTGTTTTAGGCTCAGTTTTCGGTCCGATTGTCTTTTTGGGCCATTTGAAAATCTATGTGTTATTTATTTTTTGTTTGACACACTTGAATTTTTAGTTTAAGATAATATAAAATTAATTTTCTCCTAAAATTTGTGTTCTTAAGTTGATCAGATTTTGAAAACTAAATCCAAGGTATTCTTTAAATCAACATGATTTTAGATTAAATTGTCCTTGATATTCTAAAAATCAACATAAACAATATGTTTTCTTGTTTTTCACTCTTCAAACACTTGTCATAGTATATGTATGGTCTTTAAGACTCTAATTATCCATTTTTTGGCAGAAATTTTACTACTCTTCTGCAAAAGAGTTGATGCGATTAGATGGCACGAGTAAGTCGTTTGTCGCGAGTCATCTAGCACAATCGATTGCTGGAGCTGTTACCATAAGAGCATTTGGAGAAGAAGACCGTTTCTTTTTAGAGCATTTACATCTTATTGACGGAAACGCGGGCCCATCCTTTCATAATTTTTCAGCAAACGAGTGGTTGATCCAACGTCTAGAAATACTATGTGCGGTTGTCACTTCTAGCTCTGCCTTAGCCATAACTTTGCTTCCCTTTGAAGCTTCCGACTCGGGTTAGTAAATTCTATAAAAAATCTAAAGCATTATAAAAAAATCGAAATGTTTCTCTAATTACATACGTTGTACCAAACAGGACTCATTGGAATGGCTCTTTCCTACGGTCTCGCATTGAATCATTTCCTCGTTACCTCCATCCAATTCCAATCTCAACTATCAAATCTAATAGTTTCAGTTGAAAGACTAGAACAATACATGCATATTCCTAGTGAATCCCCGGAAATCATAGAAGCTAATCGACCGTCAACAAATTGGCCAAGTTTTGGTAAAGTTGTCATCGAAAACCTCAAAGTACGTTTTTTTTTCTTTCATGTACAAGGTTTCAAGATTTATTGACAATTTGGCTATGTTTATGCTGCAGATCAGATATCAGCCGAATTCTCCATTGGTTCTTCAAGGAATCAATTGCGTATTCGAAGGAGGGCACAAAATTGGAATCGTTGGTCGAACGGGCAGTGGAAAAACGACTTTAATTAGTGCTTTGTTTCGATTAATTGAACCTACAGAAGGAAGGATCATTGTAGATGATTTAGATATCACTACAATTGGGCTTCATGATCTTAGATCAAGTTTTGGTATCATCCCACAAGAACCAACATTATTCAGTGGTTCTATTCGATATAATCTCGATCCCTTGTCGGAGCATAGTGATCATGATCTATGGAAGGTATAGCCCAAATTTGAAATTTGAAATTAACAGTTAAAATTAATTCTCCCACTAAAAATTGCATGAATTCGGGAAATCCTAATTTTGACACATTTTACATTTATTACGAGATTAAAGAAAATAGCAAAATTCAGTTCCCATGATTGGGCAAAGCTGTTGGGCTATTTTCTAACCCATTCGGAAATGCTCTGTATCAATAAATAACACATAATCTACTCAAGACCATAAAATTGTGCTAATTTTCGTTGCTTACAGGTTCTTGAAAAATGCCAACTTCTGGAGGTGATTCTAGATAAAAAAGAGGGGTTGGATTCGTTAGGTAACAAACTCGACTTATTGAATTATGGTATTACAATTCGTTAGACCAAAGATTAAGACAATTATTGTAACGATCTAAATACAGTTGTGCAAGATGGTTCGAATTGGAGTTTAGGACAACGACAACTATTTTGCTTAGGAAGAGCCCTTTTGAAGAGACCAAAGATACTGGTACTTGATGAAGCCACTGCCTCAATCGACAATGCAACCGACACCATTATACAGAAAACGATTCGGGAAGAATTTAACGAGTGCACGGTAATAACAGTTGCCCATAGAATACCAACTGTTATAGACTGCACAATGGTACTTGTTATGAAGGATGGTGAGTCTGAATTTGTTCCTTAATCCATTTTTTGTACCAACAAGAAACCATTAACATTTAGAAATTGAGGGATCGGTTCCTTTGAATGATCATAATTGATTTTCTATTGCAAACTAACAATCGCTTTTGTTTATATACTTTACAGGAAAGGTGATGGAATTCGACAAGCCCGTTAAATTGTTGGATGCACCCACTTCTTTATTCGCGCAACTTGTTAACGAATACTGGTCGCAGCATAAAACCTCGTCAGTTAGGTATGTCTGCTACTTGTGCTACAATATAGATATATCCCGGGGGTACATTTTGCCGGTTATAATAATACAAAATGAATATACTTCTTCCGTTTAAAAAAAAGTGACACAAATTGGATTACATGTTTTTTGAGATAAAAGATTATAATGAAAGTTAAATCAGATTAAATTGAATAGTTAATGAGTAATGAGTCTCACATATTATGATTAAAGTGAGTTTAATTAAGTTTAAAAGTAAAAAGTAAGGGTAAATGAGTCATTTTACTCTATTAAAAGAGATAGTGTATGTATGGGTAATATTATTTTACCAAACAAGGAAATATCAAAATGTATCATTTATTTTAAAACAGATAAAGTAATAAAGTAAAAAAGGAGAGAGATAGAGAGTAGTACCTTATTTACTTATTTAGTACAACCTATATTTTAACAAATATTTACCAGGGAATTCGAATTTCTAGCCCTAAATCGTATTGAATATCAATGAATGACTCACAAAATGCTCTTACTCTGTGCAAAATATATATGAGAGGCTTATATGTGGACGGATGGGGTAGAAATTTGCATTAATCCATTATACGGACTTCGAATTTTTAGCCCTAATTCGTATTTAATATCAATTCTCTTAATGAAAATTGAAATTTTACAGAATTATACCACAGCAACAAAAACTTAAAATGAAGAATTCGGAGATGTACAGAGTTCAAAGGTAATCAATTACATGCTATAATTCTCAATTTCTCCAGATCACACGAGCATAAGCAATCCAATTATATGTTGTTGCAACCTAATTATTCATTGGCATTGAACTTTACGAACTCTCAAGCTGATCTGAAAATATAATGTGAAATATGGTTATTCCCAACATCTTGACAATCGATGTTGTTTTGGATGTGTATTTTAGCTTTTAATAATCTCATTTGGTTAAAGAGAATGCAGAAGTAATTTTTGAAGAACAATACATACCATAATAAAACATTTATAGTTGGATACATTTTCTGCCCTAAGAAATATACGTTGATTATTGTTGCAACACAAGTACCAAACATACATACCTGTTAGATCATGAGGTTTTATGTTGCGACCAGTATTCATTAACAAGTTGCGCGAATAAAGAAGCCGGCTCATTCATCAATTTTGTGGGCTTTTCGTATTCCATCACCATTCCTGAAAAGTATAAAGCGATGGTTAGTTTGCAACGAAAAACAGAGTAAAATGATTAAAAAAGAAGACCCACAATTTCTAAATGTTAATAATTTATAGTTGGTAAAAAGAAGAATATGAAAGAATTCGGACTCACCATCCTTCATAACAAGTACCATTGTGCAGTCTATTACGGTTGGTATTCTGTGTGCTACTGTTATTACGGTACACTCGTTAAATTCTTCCCGGATCGTTTTCTGTATAATTG
Organism: Calendula officinalis; assembly: GCA_963853835.1. Taxonomy (NCBI): domain Eukaryota; kingdom Viridiplantae; phylum Streptophyta; class Magnoliopsida; order Asterales; family Asteraceae; genus Calendula; species Calendula officinalis. Next base: position 65,623,566 of record OY970823.1, on the reverse strand, counting down.
TGTCGGTCGCATTGTCGATCGATGCCGTGGCTTCATCAAGTACCAATATCTTTCGCCTCTTCAAAAGGGCTCTTCCTAAGCAGAATAGTTGACGTTGTCCCAAACTCCAATTCGAGCCATCTTGCACAACTGTATATACCTCGTTATTAATATATATTCTTATAAACCATAGTTCAATAAGTCGGGCTTGTTACCTAACGAGTCCAAACCCTCTGTTTTGTCTTGAATCGCCTCTCGAAGTTGGCATTTTTCAAGAACCTGTAAACAACAAAAGTTAGCATATGTTGAACATCTTTTTTACTTTATGTCTAAATTGTTGATGCAGAGATCCATTCAAACGGGCTGGAAAGAAGCCCAATTGGTTTGTTATGAATTCAGGCTTTGTAACCGTTTGAAAAACCTCATTTTGAAAAGTTTACCTTCCATATTTCATGATCGCTATGCTCGGATAGGGGATCGAGATTATATCGAACAGAACCACTGAATAACGTGGGTTCTTGTGGGATGATTCCAAAACTTGATCTAAGATCATGAAGCCCAATTGTAGTGATATCTAAATCATCTACCATGATCCTTCCTTCCGTAGGTTCAACTAGTCGAAACAAAGCACTAATTAAAGTCGTTTTTCCACTGCCCGTTCGACCAACGATTCCAATTTTGTGCCCTCCTTCGAATACACAATTGATTCCTTGAAGAACCAACGGAGAATTCGGCTGATATCTGAGCTGCAACATACATACACATAGCCAAATAATTGATAAATCTTGAAACCTTATGCACGAAGAAAAAAAACTGAAATTTTATCATACTTTGAGGTTCTCGATAACGACTCTACCAATATTTGGCCAATTTCTTGAAGGTCGATTGACTTGTATGATTTCCGGGGCTTCACTAGGGATATGCATGTATTGCTCTAGTCTTTCGACTGAAACTATTAGATTTGATAGTTGACATTGGAACTGAACGGAAATAACGAGAAAAATATTCAATGAGAGACCATAGGAAAGAGCCATTCCAATTAGTCCTGTTAATTTCAAAGTTTGTAGTTAGAGAAACATTTTGGTTTTTTTTTCTTTTTTCTTTTTTGTAATGCTCGAGATCTTTATAGAATTTACTAACCTGAGTCGGAAGCTTCAAAAGGAAGCAAAGTTATGGCTAAGGCAGAGCAAGAAACGACAACCGCACATAGTATTTCTAGACGTTGAATCAACCACTCGTTTGATGAGAAACTATGGAAAAATGGACTTGCGTTACCGTCGATTAGGTGTAAATGTTCTGAAAAGAAACGGTCTTCTTCTCCAAAGGCTCTTATGGTACCAGCTCCCGCAATCGATTGTGCTAGATGACTCGCAACAAACGACTTGCTCGTGCCATCTAATCGCATTAATTCCTTTGCGGAAGCATAGTAAAATTTCTGTATGAATTAATGCAGAGTAAAAAACCACATACTATGATATTGAACAAATAACACAATCGCCTAATTCATACAAATCTCGAAGTTGGGTTGTTCTGGTTGCGTTGTTGATAAACGGGTTAATTTGATTAACCCATATACAACATGATTATAACAAGCTTAACTCATTTACAACCCGTTTATACATAACCAACCCGAATCAGACCCGGTTTATAAATGGGTTGGATGGGTCAACCTGTTTTTGAGCCGACCCATTTAGCCTCAACCGAAACCTGATTATATCCGTGTCAGATTTATGCCGGGTTGCGGTTCGTGTCAGGACCGCCCCTAGGTTAGACGATGCCAACCTCTCAAATTCGCTAACCCACCATGAATGCCACCAATATACAAACATGTATAAAAGTACAGGAATACGAAGTTTTACACTTTTACCTGTAAAAGTATGGTTACATAAACCGTTGGGATGATGACAAACAAAATAGGCCAAGTAAGGAAAGTCAAGATTCCAAAGCTAAAGTATGTGTTCATCGTTGTGCCAACGCCAACTGTAAACTTCATTGCCAATTCCATGTCCACAACACTCAAATCAGATGACACCTACAACAAGTAAATCTACAACTCATAAAGTTTCGTGCATTTTTATTCGACCATAATGATATGCACTAACAAGACTTACCCGACTTACAATCCTTCCCACGGGAGTCGAGTCATAGAATGACATAGGTGCTCGGAAAAGAGACCTTATTAACTTGGAGAAAATCGCTATAGATGCATTAACTCCTAATTTAACAACAAAATAAGATCTACCGTATAAAAAGAACATCATCACGAAAGCGAGGATCATGTATACGAGCAACATATTCAACACATTGTAACTAGAATCTTGCACTTCCTTAGCCAACCAAATATTCTGCAAAAACTGTCCGATTATATACAAAATATGTGACAAAACCGACATTGAGAAGTAGAAATAGCCGTTGCTTTGACTAAGATACTGCTTGTACGGTCTAAACCCCGTATCTCCTGCTTCTTGTTCTTCTTTCTTTATGAGTTGTTCTCCTAACGACGGTTCTATCTCTTGTTTTGTAGAAATATTCTCGGTTTCTAGATTTGGGGATCTAGAAATTTGTTGAGAACCATCGTTTGCTTGACTATCTGAACCCGAAGTGTCACCAAGTGCGATTATTAGGTTTTGGAACTCTTGACAAGAATCAAGCAATTCCGCGTAGGTTCCTGTTTTCACGATCTTCCCATCTGCCATTAACTGTCAACCAAATCACGAGCATTTAAGAGCGATGTCATTTAGTGACAAATGTTTATATAGTGACACAACGAAAAGTGTCACTGCTCTTGAGCTTTTTGTGACATTTTATAGAAAGTGTATGTAAAAGGTAATAGTTTTGGGTTCACTAACACTTCCAATAAAAGAAAAAAAAACATCTATTTCCACGCTTTGCATCACTATATATAGGTTTTTTCTTTTTACCAACGTTACATGTTCGCTGGAATGTAATGAAATCTGAGGGAATTGAAATCCAGTTCCATCAGATTCCAGTATTTGATTCAAGAAAATGAATGAAATTGAATTCCTAAATGATAGAAACATTCTACCGAATGAAGGAATCTCAATTCTATCCAAATGTTGATGGAATTTAATTCCAAGGTTGGATGAAATGTTCTTTGACATTTATACCCTTTATACCCATCAACACAAGCACCATCACCATCCACCACCGCCACCGCTGCCGCCACCACCCACCACCACCACCGCTACCTACCGCCACCGCCACCAGCCACCGTCGCCACCACCAACCACCACCCACCGTCACCACCACCCACCACCACCACCCACCGTCACCACCACCCACCACCACCACCACCGCCACCACCCATCACCACCACCACAACCGCCGCCACCACCTATATATACCCCCCTCCACCACCACCCACCGCCACCACCACCCCCCATCGCCACCACTACCTATACCGCCACCACCACCTATACCGCCACCACCCACCGCCGCCTCCGCCACTGCGACCGCCGCCACCACCACCGCCGCCGCCACCACCATCACCCACCGCCGCCACCACCGCCACCACCCACAGCCACCACAATCACCCACCACCACCAACCAACCACTACTAGTAATAAGGGTAAATTTGTCATTTTAGATAATTTCAATTCCAATTCATGTCAACCAAACATAATACTTCCTCCGTATCAAAATAAGTGACACACTTTCCATTTTGGGGTGTATCAAAATAAGTGACACACTTTGAAAACTTTTCTTATTAAGTAAAAATAGTGAGACTCATGCCCACTAAATATCCACTTTAATAAAGTGAATCACTCTTACACCCTTACTTTTACTTTTAAAACTCATTAATATCACTTTATTCAAGTCAAGTGGGACTCATTCTCCACTAACTATGTACTTTAATCTATTTTAACATCTACTTTAATCATTTACCTCAAAAAACGTGTAAGCCAATTTGTGTCACTTATTTTGATACGGAGGAAGTATTGAATTAGATTTCAATTCCCTTCCATACCAACCAAACAGACTATGAATTGGATTCCAATCCCTGACGGATTCCAATTCCTTTCTAAATTCAAATTTCATCAGAAACATTTTGCGAACCAAACAACACCTTACAGTTTTTTAATTGTAGGTAAAATACCAACGCACTTTTGTGACCTTTTTTTTTACACTCTGTTTGGTGTTTACTTAGTAACCATTTTTACTTAAGTGACAATTCTTGTAAGCAATTGATGATTAGCTCACCATGATGTCGTCAAAAGCAGGCAGGAAATCGACTTGATGAGTTACAAGTAACACCGTCTTGCTTGCAAGCGCTTCCATGATGTATTCCTACAAATTAAAATGTGTTCATGATTTATATTTTTGCTACATATGAAATTAAAAACAGGTAATAACGATGATTACTTTGAATAAACTGGCTGCAGTATGTGCATCAACGGCGCTAAATGGGTCATCCAAAAGGTATATATCCGCATCTTGATATAATGCCCGAGCGAGCTGAACTCGTTGCTTCTGTCCGCCACTCAGATTTACGCCTCTTTCTCCTATTATTGTTTTATCCCCAAACGAAAACATCTCGATATCCTTCACGAGTGAGCATTTCATAATTACCTCTTCATATTTCTCGTCATCCATTAACGATCCAAATAAAATATTTTCTTGAATAGTCCCTGTTTGGATCCAAGCTGTCTGGGAAACATATGCCACTTTGCCAAATACTTCAACCTGAAAACCGCAAACCCAATTAGTGTTAAAAGCACAAAATTTTGTCCAGCTTATCGGGTATGTACGCATCATGTTGTATGTAGACACTATCAAATGATCGGTTGTAATAAACTTTTAATTCTTCATAGAGTTAATTGTAAGAATGATTCCTGTGGTTTGGCTAAATTTAGGGGTGAACATGGTACGGTACCATGTATATTTTTCTCATACCGCGTACCGTACCAACTATAATTGGTACACTGATTTATCTACCATTACCATACCAAGTTTACTTGGTACCAATTTGTTTGGCTACCAACAATCTTGGTTGGTACAAATTGGTAATGGTATATACCAACATCACTAACTCATATTAAATTAAAAAAATTAATAACAAAAGAACAATGATATTTTATCATTATCGACCAGTTAAACATATTAACAAGTGTTCCGAACATAGAAACAAAATAAGCAAAATGATATAATATGTTACGTGCTATATAAACATAATCTAGTACGATAAAGTAACAAAAGATGTAGCTATCTTGTCGTAACTGAATCACTGATTTGTGTGAATGTACATATAAAATATTATATTTTCAAAGATGTTTTTAGTTTTAAAGTTAAAATAAGTATGTCTTATTATATTATATTAGTTTCAGAGATATTTTTTGGGCACATCTATAATTTAAATAAAATATCGTATATTTTAATATCTAATTGGAATCTTGGGCAAATAGGTTGCTAGTTTGTTATAATATATTAAACTAAAAATCATATAATATATATCTTGGTTGGTACGGTATACCGTGGTATTTAAAATTTGTGTACCATTACCGTACCATGATTACACAATTGGTACGGTACTACCAACCAAACATGTTGGCTACCAACATATTGGCTACCAACTATACTTGGTATGGTTGGTAGCATGTTGGCTGGTTTTGTTCGGTACAAATTTGACACCCCTAGCTAAATTGGTTTGGCTAAATTGGTGTTTGGTAATCGTGATTTATTAACTACAGACACGGTATCATTGATTTGCATTTTTTGACAGTTTTAGTCCCTCCCCCTAATGCTGTTAATTTCCCTCCGTTAGTTGAGGGTATTTTGGTCATTCACCATATTTGGTCCAACAACAAAAACCTCAAATTCTCTTCTTCAACAAGAAACCTCAGTTCACTTCTTAACAAAAAGTTTGCAAAATTAGACAAAACCAACATCAAAATTAGACAAAAGATTAAAGAGTTATCAGAATACTTCAATTCTCTTCTTTAACATTAAAACCAACCCATCATCAAAGTAAATCAAAATCAGACATCTAATTGTGAATCAGAAACAAATCGTTAACATCTAATTGTGAAATCAGAAGCAAATCAGTAACCAGAGTATCCTTCTGGCAACGTTAAATGTCCGCCGGAGTATCCTTCGGGCAACGTGAAAATTCCGCCGGAGTATCGCTCGGTTTCTTCACGAAGCTTTGGATTTTGAGTGTCGCCGTCGTCGGTGGTGAGTACGTCGGAAAACCCCATTTTTCTTAAATCCCTAATTTTAGTCAACGAAATTGCCGCCATTGAAACTGATTTCCGTGGAACGCTATCTTCCGGCGAAGAAGATGACCGGACGATTATCGTGGAACGTCTAAAAACCCTATGTCAGCTGCCGGCGGGGGATATGACCTGACGAAATTCTCCGGAGCCATTGGTGAAGATTGTTGGATTTCGTGAAGATTGTTTTGTTTCTTGATTTCTTTCACATTCGTGACAAAACTTAATTTGGGGAATGTGATTTTTGCTTTTTACAGTCTTTCACATTTTAATGTAGTGTGAGGAAAGCAAAAATCATTTGTAACAGATTCCTTTCACATTCGTGAAGATTGTGTGTATCTAATAAGTGATATATTTTAAAAATATATCTTATTTGGTATAAATTAGTAAGACTCTCACCCAATAATTATCTATTTTGACAAAGTGAAATGACTCATTTACCCATATTTTTTTAATTTTAAACATCATTAATCCCACTTTATTCAAAAATTGTGTGACTCATTCTCCACTAACCATCCAATTAATTTAAAATTTATCAATTATTATAATCTTTTGCCTCAAAAAGCGTAAAACTCGAAGTGTATCATTTATTCTGAATTGAATCGGAGGAAGTATACGATTTGTTGGATTTTATTTTGATTTCTTGTCATTGTTTTTGGATACATAGTTAGAAGACATTGTGGTGAAGGTTTTGGGAAGAAGACATGAGAAGAAGAAGACAAAAATGGGACCACATATGCTAAATGACTAAAATACCCTTCAACTAACAGACATCATTAACAACGTTAGGGGGGGGGACCAAAACTGTCCAAGAATACAAACTATGGGTACCGCACCTACACTTATTAAACCACGGTAAGCAAACGTACAATTTGGCCAACACAATCCCTATCGGAAAAATTGAAAGTTTATTAAAACAATGAACCATTTTAAAGTATGATGCATACAATTAAACTTCACAATAAGTTGAACACATGTATGTGCGCCAAACTGTTATTAAGTAGGATATGTTTTATTTTTATCTTAACTTATATATGAGGCTACATTTGATTTGGGTTTGACAACTAGGCAATTCCGAGCTCTCTCATTGGCCGGTTATGCCACCTGTAATTCTCCTATTGGCCCACGCAATTCATGAACAACGTTTCTGTTTCAAAGCAAAACTCCTGCATCGTGAAACCTCAATACATCCTTCCCCCATCGTGAAACCTCAGTACATCCTTCCCTGCCTCCTTGGTTATTTCCAAATTAGGGCTCAATTGATCTAATTCTGACTTACAATCCCCATCGCAATACCAATGGCTTTATCATCAATTCAAGTCATCATAACAACCTCCGACTGAATCCACCTGTTTAATTCTCGACCAATGAATTATTGCAGCAAACCGGTAGGAAATCCCATCTTCAACTACCGCCGGTAACTTTTACATTTAAGAACTGTAATTCGGTGTCTTCATGATTCAAGGAAATGTGTGATTTCTTTCCGATTGATTACGAATTTTAACTTAGGGTTTATAAATCGTTGTCTTCTTAATTCATACCTAATTTCCTTTGCCGGGTTTGGTTTCTTATTCAATCCCCTATGTAAATTATGATAAATCTTTTTAGTGTTCTTGAAATCTCACTGAAGATTTCTACTTTGCAGGTCAACACCCCTTCAGCCTTCTAACTTCCGTTCGAATTCTGTAGTATGTACATAATAAAAAATAAAGTCGATTTATTTCTAATGTCGATTTATTTCTAATGTTGATTAAGGTTTTGTTTTTTATAGTATTTAATTTGATCCTTTTTTTCCAGATGGAGATAATGGGATGAGGGGGTCTCTTGGGGGAATTGATGCACTTTTAGGTTGTCATATACATCTTCATTCTTCCAAGGTTAATTTTGAGAATACTTATATCTTAATAGTATTAGTGGAAGTCTTTAACATATATGAGTGGTGATTTAAAACATTTTTTATTGGATTATATCTCATTGATGATTTGCTTCAAATAAAATAGCAGGTTAATTGAGCTTGATTGTTTGAGTTCTATATTACAACTTCTCTTAGAAAGTATTGATTACAAATCATTTCACTTAAGTTGATTGATTTGTTTTGCTTAATTTTAATTTAAATCAAATTTGTTTGATAATATTCTCTCCTTGACAATTTATAATGCATTCAGTGTTCAAATAGATCTAAACTGCAACTTATGTGAGACTTACACTTCTGAATTTTGGAATTTAGATAATCTGTTGCGGATACACTTCTGCCCGCCAGGTATTTGATGAAATGCTTAAGCCAATTATATTGTTTCTACTCTTCCTTATATTGTAGTTTATGAGTTCTTTTTTTCTTTTTTCTTTTTCTGAAATCCGGTGTAATTGTGTAGGAAACTTATAGTGGTTGAGTAGTCTCTAGAGCTGTCGATTTTGGTTAATGTAATGTTAATTTCAATGAAACTATTTTATACATGTATTCTAGGTACTCTATGGTTTAATATGGATACTTATAGGTTATTGGTCCATATGATACGACTAAGGCCGGTCCATATGATATTCAAAATGACGGGTATTGATCAAGTTTGAATCTTTTAATAATTGTGTGAGTAAAATATGGCCTTAACTGATATAAATATTATGTTTACTTCAAAACAGTGATTTAAGATATCAATTAATGTCTGTTTTGCTTCAATTTACAAGCATGCTGTTTCACATGCAAATTTTAAGATGTGTAAATAATGGCTATTGTTCCACATGCAATTTGTTGTGTCGCTTGCAATTTGAATAGCAATTTTCTGTTTCAGTTGAAATAAGTAATTTCAATTGATTTTTAAGATGATTTCTCTATGCTGCTATTTCACTTGAAATTTGCAATTTGATTTTTTTTGGATAATTGCATTTAAATTTTGACCTTTTTCAAAGGTGCTCTTTAAGTTGGTTTAATTTTTTAGTATTTTTTATATTTTTTTACTTAACAATCTACTTTTACTTAGCTAATTTTTGTGTGTGCATTACTTACAGGAATATTACCAAAACTTTTTGTCTTTAGTACTCATTGACACATACGAACTGCTCATTCCTAAGGAGGAGAAAACACCAATAGTGATTATTGTTAACTTGCATTTTTTGGCTTTTTAATCAAGTTTTTCTCTTTCGTGTAATTGTTTTTCTACAAAAATTGCAGCAAGATATTATTCAGTTTACGCCGGAATATGCTTGCAGTCCGGATAGTCCATTGAATAAGAAGCATTTTGAACTATAACGGAAAGCTCATCGTGTTAAATTTGATTTTGGTAATTAAAATGTTTCACTTCTTAAAACCTGTGGTAATAACAGCTCTTTTCTTATAATATTCCTACAAAATGGATTAGCAGTTTACAATACATAATATTTGGTGGTCACCATAACACAGGTATATTCCTGCACAATGGATTAGCAGTTTTAAATTTCTCTTAAGTACCTACTTAATTTCCGGAACGACCTCCTAATCATGCACTCAAATTTACTCTATTTAAACTGTTTATTATTTTAGGTTTTAATCATAAAATTGCAGCAAAAATCAGCAGCCTTCAATAAACGATTTTTTAAAAGTTCACTAGCCTTCAGGTAAATTTGACTTCAACTTTGACTTTATAGGGTTTATTTAAAATGTTTGTCATGTTAACCCTAAAACTTAAGCATTACCCTAATCAGATTATAAATCTATTTTTTTTAATTTGACATTTTAGGGTAAGATTTTTAAAGTGCATATATTTATATAGATATTTTCTTCAAATTTAAAATGCCTTATATGTAGATTTTATGGGTTAGTGTTATGGGTTAAATTTTTCATAATAATCAAGTTTTTATTTTTAACTTTTTAAGAAACAAGGTAGATTTAGGTTTTGTTTTGTTTTTAGGGTTAGGATTTTATTTTTTTTTTTTTGGTTTTAAGGTTACAGATAGGGTTGGCTTGGGTAATCACAATGGTGTCGGGTTAGAATGGACAGTTTTGAAAGGTGTCCCCGACAGGTTCGGTTCAATAAGGGTTGGTTATATAAAATATATCAAACAACAAAATTGTAATTATAAAATAGTAACAATTTCAAAAGTATTATTGTTTTATGATAAAAAGAAAATAGTAAAGCAAAACACTACATGCTGATTGTAAATATAAAATTTGGCGAGTACTAAGTTTGAGTTTTCAAATTAAAAACCTCCACGAAAGTGTTTGTAAATTTAGAGGGTAGAGTGGGCTAGGTTAAAATGGGTTCTATCAAAATTTAATTTTGAACACTCTTTTCCATTTTTGACCCATTTTACCCATTTCATTTTTAATGTTATTTTCTAATTTGTCCTAATTCATTTGGAATATAAAAGTTTGTTGTATTTGCAGCTCCTGTACCAAAACTTTTAGATGCTCAAAAAATTATCACAACAAAATGTGGAATAGTCAAGCGATGGATGATATGTAACTATGTATACTCAAACATCTTCAGCATTCCAAACATCTTAAGCTTTGAATTTTTCAAGTTTTAAATTTTATACTTATTGAAAGTTACATATTATTATCTGAAGTTATTATATAAAATTTCTGAGTTTTCAATTGTAGATAGTGCTTGGATGTGCTAATTAGATAACCAACACAAGGTGTTTGAATAATGTGCTTGGCATTATAGATAACAACCATATAAGTAACTAGCATATTTATGTAACAACCATAACAGTAACAATATACATTTTTATTTCATATAAAAGATAATTTAAAAGTATTAATATTTGTTATTTTTCTTTAATATATCTCTTGAAGCATGCCCGCCCAGTCGGGCGGGCTATGAAGCTAGTAACTGATATATAGAGATACTTACCGTGCCTTTTATGTTCGGAACCTCTCCTAGAATGGCCGATATAAGAGTCGATTTACCTGACCCGACCTCCCCGCATATAGCCACCTTTTCACCCGTCGAAATTTCAATGTTCACATGGGTTAGAGTCGGTTTTAAAGAGTCATTATTCCATGAAATCACTTCACTTTTGATTATTACGGCTCGGGTGCCTCTAAAAACTTAAGAATACGAGTTAAAGCAACTCGTGCTTCAATAAACACAGCTGCCACTTCAGCAATGAGCCGAATAGGCTCCTGAATGATCCGTATTGTTGCCAGAAATGTGAACACGTTACTGGCATCAAGTGTAATTCCAGTCAAATAACACGTATAAAATGTTGCGACTGCTACAATTGCAGGAGATGACCAAAAAAGAATCAAATAAAGGCCTCTTTGAGATATAATTGCAGATAACCACTTTAACTCTTCATTTCGCAACTTTTCGGCTGCTTTTTGAAAATGTGTCTCCCACGAGTACAACTTCAAAACCTTCATGTTTGAAATCGCCTCAGTTATAGCCTTCAACCTTCGGTCTTGCGCCACCATGAGCTGAGTTAAATACTTATGCTGCAATTTACCTAACGGAATATTCCCTAAAACCGTCAAGATTACTACTATTAACGCTGCAAATGTCGCGATCCCAATTGAAAAATAGATTATAATTATCGCGAGACATATTTGTAAACCAATCGTCCATATTTGATGAAACCAAAACGGGAATTCGCCAATTCTAGTAGCATCAACGGTTGCATAATTCATTATTTGACCGGGAGAGTAATGCAATCTAGCATCATTTGATAACCGTAGTTGTTTCTGATAAATTGATGCACATAACATAGATTTTACTTGTAGCCCGATTAATCTATTTCGAAAGTTTAGTTGTCTCTCAGATATCGATTCTAGACATTTGGCTAAAAATAAACATAACGAAAGAACATAACCTTCATGCTCGAAACTTTGTTCCCCTTGACAAACTTTAATAAAAGCGCGAAGAATTAGAGGCCCGGAAAGCAAAGAGAGTACCTTTATTAGTGCAAAAAGCCCTGTGATCACGAGCTCTTTAGATTGCCAAATAAACAATGTTGACAACAAACTCTTTTCTTTTCGTTTTTCTAACGTTTCCATAAACCTCGAATAACACGTTCCGGCTCTATCTTCGTCTCTTAACTTCGGGACTTCTTTGGCATCTAGAACTTTATTTTTTCCTTTTATTAGTAACGGGTTTAACCACCAAAATGTAAACTTACTTAAAGTTCCCGCTTTAGCCATTGGAGTAACATTATCGTTTGTTTGTGATGGTGTGTTAGCTTGTAGAGGCGTGTAAAGTGAACCATTTGTGACATTTGTTTCTTTTTGCTCATGAGAAACACATATCACGAACAAAACCGCACCCGGAAAAGTCAACATATCTAGAACACACTCCAATCTCATTCCTCCGTACAAACTAGCTTCCCAAATCGACGGTATACATAGAAACATCGAAAACAACAGGATCAAAATCGAAGAAATCTTGGGTAAAAGGCGACGCCTTTCAATAGTCAAAGTCAACAACCACAAGGCACCCTGGAGTACTAAAACTAGCCACCCGTGTAGCGGCAACAAGCTCTTTCTTAAAAGCATCCATATACCAGCAGCTAAATATGCCATGCCTAAAAAACCGTTGAAAACGGTTGAGAAAACCGTCAACCAGTTGCTATTGGCATTTCGAGCCGGCTTTTTACGGAGTAAGATGAAGAAGCACATGATCAACAAACATATGTCGACTATAACATGGTTTATACTCGAGTTTGGATTAAAACCCGATAACATATCTGAATAGCAATTCTTTTGGAAACCGTTTAGCATGATGCAACTTTTTTTTCAGATCAAGTTCACGAGTTTTGCAACTGCAGAATATATATGAAACATTGATCGTGTCGCCATATAAGCTTGATTTGACTGTCGTACGTACACTGAGCTAGTGAGTGTCCACGTGGCACATGGACGGTGTAACTTTATCTGAAGCAGAGAGCAATAGTGGAAACTAATTATGAGCTTGATTTTAGCGTTTGTATCTTTGAAGAGTATCAGACCATGCCATCTGAACAAAAGTTAATTCCACTCAAAGCTAAAAATTCTAAAGTGAAAGACAGAAAAAGACCAAAGAGACTGTGCCATTCGTTAAAGTTGCCTTTATGTGTCAAACGGAATGCTTAGAAAAAGCGATTTATTTAGTTATTTAATAAGCCAAAAAAAGCTGATTATCTATTAAGAGTTATGTTCAAGGAGGTCCATTATTTTTACGAAGTTTCGAGGAATAAATCTCAACCATTGATCAATAAGATCTAATGACGAAGATTATTTTTTCAAGTGTCAAATGTACCCCTTTATGTATAAAATATGTGATTAATCTTGACCATTAGATCTTTTTGATCAATGATTAAGATTTGTTCCTCTAGACTTAATAAAAACAATTGACCTCCTTGAACGTTTCTCTATCTATTAAATACAAATCTATGCCACTTTTCTAATAAGGCTTTTTTTTAGTTGATGAAAGCTTAAAACCTTTTTGTTTAAAATGTTAAACTCGTATTCTCACCTATTTTAACATTGATTAAAGCGGATTGTTAGTGAAAGATGTATTCTATTTTTTTTTTTAAATAAAGTAATATTAATAATAATTAAAGTAAAGGTACATGTAAAAGAAATAAAAAAATAATTTTATAATATTAAAGTAAATAGTTAATGGATGATAGATCTTATTTTCTTTACCAAACAAACTAAATTTTAAAACAATATCACTTATTTTATAATTAACAAAAATAAAAAATGTATCATTTATTCATTTTTGTGATATAAAAGTATATTTTTTTATTTTAGGAAATCTAGTCTTGGAGGCTGCGTTCTTTCTACTTATTTTAATTAGCGCAAAACCTATAATAATGATTTGACCAACAAATAACAATATTGAATGTTAGACTGCTATTTTTTTCTAGTCTCCTAGTTAGGTGTGTAGGTGTTTTCTCTCCCTCTTTTGAGGTTTGTATTTTGGCTAATTTTTTGCTAGCATTTGGTTGTTTTAATAAAGTTTTTTGGGTTTTTGGGTGGGGTTGATGGTATTGATGAAGCTCCTTTTGAAATTTCCCGTGTTGCTGTTAAAAAAAAGACTGCTTGACTCTATTAGAAAGTAGAATTAGCAACTTTTACACGAATTTTCAAGTGGATGAGATTGGTCGAGTGGTCTCTGTTGGAGATTTTTTTTTTCATTTAAATCTTCAATGATCTATTTAATTACTTTTTATCCAGTAAATTTTTATGTATCAATTATTTTAATAAATTTAATAGTTTATACGCCATCAAACTTGACTGAACTAATCTCAAATAAATTTAATTAAAAATAACAATTACTTAGTAATAAAAACTAAATTAAATATTAAATATTAAAGATTAATAATTGATACATTGAAGAAAGTAACGCCTTTAGAGCATCTCCAACCCACCTCTATTAACCTCTCTATCTCTATATTTGAAGTTTTTTCTCCTCCAACCTACATCTATCCCTCACTCTAAATATAGAGTGAGAGAAAAGCTTCCTCTATATTTGAAGTGAGAGGGTATCACCTCTATCCATGCCTCTATCCATGGACCACACACATCCTTAACTAACTTTCTTTTTTAATGTAAAATAGATTAATTAAAAATATGATTTTTATGGGTCCCACTAGTTTTAGAGGGATTGATAGAGTTTATGGTTGGAGTTGAATTTATGTTTAGAGTGAATGGACCCACCAATTATACAGATAGAGTGAGTTTTATAGAGTTTATGGTTGGAGGTGCTCTTAGCCACTTTAACATAAGAAAACTTTATAAATATATACTAGCAGGGTACCCACGCAATGCGGCGGCGGGTATCCGTAACTATATTTCGAAGTGACGACAGTACTCGTGTGGTGGCAACATCGATGGTGATGAGTGGTGGTGCGTAGTGATGGTAGGTGCCGACATTAGTGATGGTAGGATCAGATCCGAAATTGGCTTTTTTTGTGGAAGTAAATGTGGGTCGTTTAAATAGAGAAATGATGGTTGAGTTCTGGTGACGTTTAAAGGTTATATATATTAGTATCTGGAATAAATCATAGTAATCAAGTAGTTGAAGTGGTTAACACACACACCTAAGTCCCAAATGGTCACAAGTTCGATTCCCCTAAGCTGCGTTTTTATTATTTTTTGTCTTCTAAAGCATTAGGCATACTAATATTAGAAAGTCTTAAAAACTTAGTTTTTAAGACCTTCTAATATTAGTAGGCCTAAATGCTTTAATAGTAGTATAGATAATCAGTACATACTTCCTCCGTATCACAATAAGTGATACATTTGAAGTTTCATAATTTTTTTAGGCAAATAATTAAAGTAAGTTAAAATATATGAAAGTAGATAGTTGGTGGAAGTTGGGTCCTACTTTTTTTGAATAAAATGAAATTAATAAGTTTTTAAAGTAAAAATAAGGGTAAAAGAGTAATTTCACTTTATTAAAGTAGATAGTAGTCGAAGATGGGTCATATATTTTTACCAAATAAGATATCTTTTAAAGTGTATCACTTATTACGAAACACCTATAAATGGAAAGTGTATCACTTATTGTGATACAAATGAAGTATATAACATACATAAAATTATTTGACACAAAAAAAAAAAAAAAAACCAAGAAAAAAAACACATTGAAGAAAGTAGCACCTTTAGCCACAAGAAATTTTTGTTGATATACATGGCTAGTACATATATTATGTACTTTTTCCGTTTCAAAATAAGTAATATATTTTTTATGTCGTAGTATTTCAAAATAAGTGTTATGCTTTTGAATTTTTCTTATTTGGAAAAAATATAGTGTGACTCATGCCTACTAATTATTTATTTTAATAAAGTCAAATGACTCATTACCCCTTCCTTTTAATTTTAAACATCATTAAAATCACTTTAATAATAATATGTATGACTTATCATTCAATAACTATACAACTTAATATAATTTAAGTTTCATTATAATATTATACCTCTTAAATATGAAATCTAAAATGTATCACTTATTTTAAAACGAAAAAGTATAACATACACAAAATTATCTAACACCACCAAAAAGAATCAAGGAAAAATATAACGACCCGAATTTGAAAATAAATAAATTGTACAAAAATATGATAAATAAGGATAAATCGTTTAGAGAACGTAGGAATTGGTTTCGTGTCATTTGGAAAGCTTAGATTCAAGTAGGGAAAGCTTGAATCATAAACCCTAGTTTTGGGATTTGTACATAAATGGTTAAATGGAAGTGGTATAACTTAGATCTATGGTATTTTATCAAGGAAAATGTATTCATAATATGAATCTATGAAAAAATGGTGATTCATGGAATTAGGGTTTTGATAACTAAGGGAAAATGGTGCTAGTAGTTGACTAGCTATGGATTATGTAGTTAGTATTGGTGATTGATGCAAACCATTGTATTAGTTTTGATAATAGGTTGTCGATTGGAGGATTTGAGGCATTCAAATCTTGAGAAGTGATATTGGTGTTCAAGGAACACGTCATTGGATAAGCTTGGCTAAGGCGAGTACATGTGAACTTTCAAAACTGAGTACATAGTTAGTGAATGTTTTATGATTAAATATTTTTATCGAGTCTTTAAGTAATTTATGTGATTTATGATGAATTGTTTATATGATGATGAAACAATTAATTGATTGAGAAATGATGGAGCTATAAGCTCATAATGATAAAAGATAAGTGATGATGATGATGATGATGTCCCTAGGGCCGTAGTAGATTGGAGGCATTTCGGTTATTACGGTACCTTAAGGTTAGTGGTAGATTGGAGGCATTCCGATTACCCAATACCTATGAGTCCCGGTAGATTGGAGGCATTCCGGTTACCGTGGATATGATGGTCTTGATAGATTTGAGGCATTCCGATTATCTTGACATTGGCCAATGATGAAAGTAATGAAGTGACCCAAACGAACTTAGTAATATTATTTTAAGTATAAATGATATTATTTGACTAGTTGCTTATCGGGTCTAAAACCCATGTATCTCACGAGGTAATTTTGTCTCACGTACTATGTTTGCATTTTTGTTATGTACTCAGGTTCGGGATCGAAGATCTAGGAGGCCCGTTTAGAAGAGGCCTTGTTGGAATTAGCTCGGTGTTGATGATTAGAGTCCTTATCATATGGTTAAGATATAATTTGTAACACCGTTTTTGTAAACTCTGATAATCTCGAACAAGAAACCTTTTCGCTTTTGTAAAACCGGTATTTGACACCGTTACTTTGTTATGTATTTTGGAACAAATGTTATTTAAATATTGTTTTGAAAATTGAGGTGTTACAAAAAAACATAGAATAAGGAAGAAATGAATCATGTTTGACGAAAGATTTGAACTTTGGTGAACTGTGATGCTTGAACAGTCAAAAGCTAACTTGGCTAAGCGTTGTTTGTTTTTTTCTTATTAAGTTCTGTCTGGTTATAGGTGTTTGTCTGTATATATTACGTCTGTCTGGATAAATTAATGTTGTCGTTTGTTTTTTCAGGCTGAATCAATATAGTCTTAAGAATAAAATTTGACTATTTTTCATTTCCAATGTCTTGTTATTATAAACAAAACATATTCAAGTGATATATAATTTTTAATAAAAATTTTAAATAATAAAAATATATTGATATATAAATAAAAAATTTAAAATTTAAAATAAAATATTTATTTTTATTAACCAAACCATAGAGAGCATAAATTTATAATTAATATAAATTTTATAAATATAAAAATGGAAAATGAATTATGACTTAATGGGGAAAGCATCATCTCATGGTTTTTTTCGGTTAAGTCATGCTGTCTGGATTAAGTCATAAACAAACAGACTCGTTATAACTTTCCCCATATAGATATTTCCCCATTAAATCGATTAAGTCGAAATCAAACACCACCTAAGCTCAAGTATATTTAAACATTTATTCAACATGTTTTTTATATTAAGAAATAATTTTATTAAAAGGCAAACGACACTGTTAATCTCTTTGTTAAATGAATTTATTAATAATTTGTACGCCTAAAAAACTTCGAGGCCATGCGATGCATATTATATATATTACCTCCGTATCTAAATAAATAATACACTTTTTGAAATATGATTTTTGATGCAAAAGATTAAAAAGTAGTTTAAAATAGATTAAAGTAGATAGTTAACGGATAATGCGTTTAATTTATTTTGAACAAAGTGATATTAATGATGTTTAAAAGTTAAAGTAAGGATAAAAGATAATTTCATTTTATTAAAGTAAATAGTTAGTGGAGAAAAGGGTTTCATGTTTTTACCAAATAAGGTAAGTTTTGGAAATGTATCACTTATTTTATTCCATCCTTAAATAGATAGTGTATCACTTATTTTGATACAGAGATAGTATAACATTTGTGATTCGGTGAACAGTAGCATCTCCTTTCAAAATTTTGCACGTGTATTTGATTTCTTCTTTAACGCAAATTTGGTTTTTATAAGCAGCCCCCTTTGTTGACTTACTCTCCAATAGTAATCGTGTCACTGTGACTCAACTTTGAGAAAATTACAAAATCATCCCTTAAATAGTTAAATATAGATTTTTATTAATAATATGTTAATAGATAAAAATATCCCTACACTTAATTAAGGACACTTAACACCGATAGATCGGATGAGCCAATATGAATCAAATGTTTCAAATTTGATACTGCACCTACACATCCAGAATAACTGATACCAAACATGCAATTTAGTCAAAACATATATTATATTAATTGATTAAGTGCCTTATTCTTGATTGTTATTATTGTTTTTTAATATTTATATAAAAGTTTGATTTAATCATGTTTTTTTATAGGTTCTGAATTTTCTTTACTAAGATCCAGAATAATACTCTAATAAACTGAATTCAAATTTTTAACATAAATTTAAGGGTAAATTACAGTTTTTGTCCCTGACCTATGACCGATTCGGGGTTTTTGTCCCTAATGTTTTTTTGTCGGTTTTTTTGTCCCTTAAGTTTTTCAAATTCTGGAAATTTGTCATTCCGTCCAATTTTGACCGTTAAGTGACGATTTTTTTTGTGAATTCCCCAAATTACCCCTATTTTAACTCTTTTTAAGCAAACTACTTGTACCTTATGCTTCAATAATTGTACTTTATGTTCATCTTCCTCCTCCTTCAACAACATCAAATACACCTTCATTATCAACCATCTTCTTCAAGAACACCTTCATTATCAACCATCTTCTTCAATAATTCATAATAAATTCTCATATTTTAATAATCTCTTTTTATCTCGTTATATTCCCACGGGAATAATTTCTCGATTTATTAATCACTCTTATAATTTTTTAGTCGGTTATATGCACATAATAACACTAAACAAAACCTTCTCTTGGTAATTCTATAAATTTAATCCTTACAAACCTTATTTTTCACATTTAGCTCAATAATATGAATTTAATAATTCACAACTTTATAATTATTCTTTATTCGCACTCTTAATATTGGTTGTTTTCCCATTTACCACCACTCAACTCCACTTGGAGAAAACTCGTCCCCGAGTTTGGAAGTGGCACTCAGAATCTCAAAGATCTCGTTACGAACACTTGATAGTTCGGTTTGTTGATTCTCATTTAATTTCATATTTTAAGGTTTATTTGATTACTCGATAATTAAACTCTTATGCACAAGTGTGAGTCGGTCCCAACGTATACTCTTTACGCCCCCTCACACCCATACTCATTAACTTTTTATCACTTTATAAAGAGCATAATTTATTTATTGCCCATAATTGATGTTAGCTTTCTCATTAAGCTTCTCATGGATTCTCACATTAGGTTTTCTCAATTATAACACTTCTCTATCATTGTCTCATTAATAATTAGTCATTTTATGATTCCTCATAAGTCAAGCTCGTTACATTTAGTAGCACCACAACTTGTTATTTCGCGTTACACATTCACGATTTATCTCTCGATCAAATCAGAGTATTAATCCTCATTTTGGTTACTCATAGCATATTTGGTATTATCATTACCATATAATAATTTTTATCGTAAATAGAATTCTCATTAAATTTGTAGCGAATAAACCTCGTAAATTTTCTTTTGTTAATTAACTCATTAGTTAACCCGTCTTGGGTTTCTCATCTCACTCAATTAGTGATGTCTCAATATTTATAACTTTTATTAACTTTATAGATTTTCATCTCTTGCTCAATTAATAGTCCTCATTTATTTCATATATTCGATGTTTTCCCATCGGTTACAAAATGTAAAATTAACTCCATAAATCTTCGCATAAAATTTTCTCAATTCACAAATCTTGTACTTATTTGCATTACTCTTCATGACTTCATTAATTAGTTTACTCATAGTTTCTCCTTTACTCAATTTAATGATTATGCATAATTAAAATCTCTCTATTCGATTCGTTTTATTTAATTGTCCAATCAGTCTTGCTTTATAAATCTTATCGTAATTTCAATGACTTCTCAATTATACGAATTAAATTATATTTAATCATTCTTACTTAATTATTATCTTAGCTTTTTGACCAATTAACATTACTCAATTTAACAATGTACCATTAGTGATTCTCACTCAGTTTGGTTTAATAACTTTCATTTGATTGGTTTGGATAACTCCTTATTCAACTTAAACCAATGATCTCTTATTTATTATTTTCCCATAAATCTCGATTTAGTGATATATTGGAACTTAACATTTTCCTTATTTTCTCGTTTATTTTGCTTTAACGATTGCTCAATCGTTCTCGAGGTATTAATAACTCAGTTAATCATTTTACGAATTCAACCCAATTTGATTTATTGTCTCTCTTGACATGTTTTGATAACTCTTTATCAATTTGTGTTTGATGATTCTCTTATTTAATTGTTTGCACTGTTTTCTCATAAATCTCTTTTACGAATTTTATTATCGACTTATATATAATAATTGAGGGTTTTCATGATACTTAGATGCTTGACCAATGGTCTCTTTGAATCCTTTTCGAAACATAGGCATGAGTCATGTGCGTATAATAACATGGGCCCTCTATTATTATCCGCACCTACCCATGTCATGGTTTCGAGCCAGTTTCAAAAATTCCACGATCTCCCATCCTCGTACCATCCACATAACAAGTAGTTCACATAAACAAGTATAGTATATATATCCATGTATAGTCGCACAAATCACGCTCATCTCAAGTTAATTCTCTTTTATTCTCTTAGTAATCAATGTCTCTCGCGACGTTTTAAGTAAACTAAATAACTCATAAATCAGTACTAGAGGCATAAGGTCATCGTGATGCGCTGTTTCTCGATTTGGATTTGGACTCATTTTAAAAACACTTTTGAAAAACTCATTTTGAAAACTCGTGCTTCGACTTGAGTTTGGAATCCACCCCTTGTGAACCCAATTCTCTCAAGCCAGAGCTCTGATACCAACTTGTAACAACCCAAAAATCAGGAGAAATTTAAATTTTTTTAAAACATTTAATTAATAAAATCTCCCCAAGTACAAGTAATGAAAAGGTCCCAACTCAGATAAAAATATAAACCGTCTCATGGTCTTTAATGCGGAAATAAATAAAAAGGTTAAAAATTATGTTTGACTCAAAACAAACTTTTAAAAACTCTAAATCCAATATAAAAAGATGCAACCCATCAACTGTTGACCTTCTCTTTGCCCTTACTAGTACCTGAAAAATGGGGGAGTGATTGGGGTCAGCCACCACTGAGTGAATAATATCAAAATAAATAAATAATTACAAACAACTCAAGCCACATAAGTGATCCCTAGAGACTCTACTCAATTCTCAATTACTCAAGTTTATTTTCTCGGATTTTAAATTTATATAGCGCGCTTGTGTGACTTGGGACGAGAGATCAACCTCGACCCGCCTCACACAACTCAAGGCTCAACACATGTACTCTTTGGTGTTGAGTCAAGACGTCTGGCACCAGTACTCTTCGGTGCCAAGACAATTCAAGTATATTATGTTTAATGTTTTAACTCAAGAACTCAAAACTCAGATAACTCAGGCTCCAGATAACTCAAATCACGGATAACTCAAATAAATCACCCAATCAATACTCAAGCTCAATCAACAAGACAATTCACAACACATAGCACAAAATCATGAATCGAAAGTAAGTACAAGTTTATAGTGAGATTACCCACCTCGAATACCCGTAAGCCTCCTAAATATTTTCGGTACTGAAGAGCGTCTCTAACCGGTCCTAGAAGGTCCTACAATGTACAAGGAAGCTCGGGTTAGGATTAGCCTCAAAGGTTGTTTCAGCAGAAACTAAACAGCACTCAGCACTTTCGCGGGAACGGCTATAACTCTCAAACCGCTCACTAGATATTAATCAAATTTTTACAGTAGTTAAATGACTCAGAGGACTACAATTTTACAGAAGACTTAGGAAGGTAGATCCAAACAGAAAATGGTCAAAACAGGCTCACGAGACAGAATAGCTGAACCGAAAACTATATAGCGAAGGTTTATTAAAACAGCAATAACTTTTAAACCGTGAATCAGATTAACGAGCCGTCAGCGTCGTTGGAAAGAGGACTCAGAAACCTAGAAACCAACATGGGCCAAAAATCCAGAAACGTATCTTAAGTGTGGTAAAAACGGACTCAAACTCAGATTATTGATTCTGCCAAATTTTAAGCATTACGTTCAAAACTCGTTTTGAATCCCGACAGTGACCCGTCTATTGCCGAGACACCCGACAATCCCGAAACTTGTTTTAACATCAGAATCTGTTTACAACAAATCTATTCAATATTTAGAAAAGCTATTCGGTTTAGGAAACCAAGAACCCTACGGGTTCGGTTTCCGGTTTTTCGGTCATTAAAAAGTTTAGTCAAAACAACAACGGTTTTACCCAACCCATCCCGACAATATTCTGAAAACAGTAGCTAGAAACCACACTCCCGACTTTACAAAATCATACAACAACATCCATGAACAAACGGAATGCTCAACAAGCAACACCCTGAACCCTACCAACAAACTCGAAGACCTCATAATACAAAACTAAACCATCAATAATATCAACCAAGACTCGAACCCTCTTTGGTTCAAACACAGCCTTACACAAAACGGGATTAGGCATTGATAGATAAAAAAACCAAATGAAACAAGGAAAAATGGTGAATACCGAATATGATATGGGAACCGGCTCGGGAAAGAGGTTAACTCGGAATGCTTGCACAATGTAACGGCCCTTTGCTTGATACACTTGACCACCGAAACACCACTGCTTGGTTCTTCCTTGTCTACTTGATTCACGACTCCACTGGCCAAAACTCTTACCACATGCTTACAATTTATTGATGCCGTCCACATAGAAGATAAACCACGCCACCACCGCTAGACTACCAAGTCTTGAATTCTCCATCCAAATACAATATAATCAATTAAAACCCAATTGGTGGTTTACCAGGATTCTTTCTCCACAATTTAAAGAAAGTAAGAATATTAAAGTTTACAATATTTGAGTTGGTTGACACCACCGTCCGAATCAAAATCAATTGAGTTTTTCTCACCAACTCACAAAGTTTTCTTGATACCAGCTTTCAAGTAGTACTACTCCTTTCACATGGCGGCTCCTCTTCGACCATCTATCCCAATTCACGAACGGAAAAGAGAAAACATAAAGCGGCTGCTCTAAGGGTTTTTATTTAATTGGCTAACGGATCCCTAATCTTTATTAGGCCTTAAGCCCGAGAAAAACTATAAAGCCCGGGACCTTGGCCTTTGACCGACCCGACTCAAAAGAATACCATCCAACTCTATTGATTAACTAAAGCGGT
This sequence comes from Calendula officinalis, assembly GCA_963853835.1. Taxonomy (NCBI): domain Eukaryota; kingdom Viridiplantae; phylum Streptophyta; class Magnoliopsida; order Asterales; family Asteraceae; genus Calendula; species Calendula officinalis. The sequence continues at coordinate 65,599,643 of OY970823.1, read as the reverse complement.
GCAAACCCGAGACGAACTATTTAATTATTTTTAATAATATACGAACGTATACTAAATTATAAAATGTCCAAATAATTAAAACGTCTAAAATACGAACCGTCTAACTACAGGTCGACTAAATAATACGAAATGTCTAATTATTTATAATTAGTTTTATAATTATTTATTTTAAATTCAAATATGAAGATTAAATTAATATTATTTAATTATTAAAAATTCAGGGCGTTACATTTTGTGTGTGTTTTTTCAATTTACTCTCCCTCATCTTCTTCATACTTCCTCCACAACTCCATCAATGGCTTCCTCCAAATTCACACACAGGTTTCAACTTCTTATCGTCTTTCTCTCCTTCTTTTGTCCATGGGTATACTGGAATCACAACTTACAATCCAAAATCTATTTCAGTTTTCATTATTGAAGAATTAGGGTTTTTGCATCATTCTTCTTCTCTCGCGTCTATGACTAAACCGAGAGCCCTATCTCAAATCTAAGATATTTTTGATCATCGACAAGGAAGTGATGAAGAAATCAGTGCATGTGTGACCAAAAAATCATTTTGTTCGATCTCCTCTGCTTTCTGCAATTGTTGTGTTTTAGGTAATAAAGTTAGAGAGTTAAAATCAGTGTTCCTCGAGAAGAATATTTGAATTGCAGTTCAAAAGAATTGATGCTGAGAGTGACCAATCATCATTACAAAAATGAATTCGATGAGATAAAGCCACAGAACAACATGATTAATCAATATATCCCTCGAGATGATCTAGATTCAGCTTATAATGTGTTTTAAAACATGTCAATTAGGACTACTATTACATGGAATTCAATGCTTGCTAGATATTCAAAACTAGCAGCAAGTGTCGAAGATGCCCGCCAACTGTTTGACATAAAACCTGAACCAGATTGTTTATGAGGCGGCTAAAAATGATGTATTGGTGTACATGGAAAAATTCAAGTTAAAGAACTTAAAAACACAATGTCTTAAATTTACTAAAGTCTCATGTTTAACCACTTTGTATCCCAGTTAATGTTTGCTAAGGTATTACTTTGTATAAGAAAAAATGTTCAGAACATGTATTCGATAGTGGGACCAAAAAGATATTATATACTTTATTGCTTCAAAATGTTCACTTCCAAAAATATTACTGAGAAATTTTGTGATTTTTAACTAACTAAATTTTGGTTTGATTACTATACTTGGTTTGAGAAAACCATTATTTCAAAGTATTAGATATGGTAGTTTTTTAATGACATTAGAGATAGTTAGGTTTTCTGATGGAACATTTTCATACTGTCAGTTGCATTTGCATTTTCGTACTTGCATTTGCATTTGCATTATACTTGCACTTAAAATTTGCATTTTATGGAGTTATTCCCTAAAATTTTATATTCTGGTTCTATTAAAAATACTGTTAGTTGCATTTGCATTTTCATACTTGTAGTTGCATTTGCATTTTCATATTTACAGCTGCATTTTGCATTTTTTAGTTATTCAATGAACTTATAAATATTGGTTATGTTCTAAATTTTGGTTTTTGCATAAACAATTTCATTTTTGAACATATGTTTGTATTTCATTTGATATAGTTATCCCCTGAGTTTTTAACCAACTGTTTTAAAAATGACATTTATATTTGCATTTTCATACTTGCAATTGCATTTTCATTTTCATACTCGCAATTGCATTTTTAAATTTTCATTTTTTGTAGTTATTCCGTGAAATCTTACATTATGATTCTATTTAAAATAGTTCGGTTGCATTTTCATTTTCATTTTATCTCATTCCGGTTTCTATTTTCCTTTTCATGTGTGAATTCTAATGTACATGCACTTTCTCTATCCACTACTAGTTACAATACAAAGAAAAGTTAATACATTAACAACCATAAAAACAACAAAATATCAGTAATTCATCTTCATGTTTCATGAACACTTGTAATCTAGATTATAATCAATATGAAATAAACTAAAACAATAACAATATAAATTAGTTTTACAACTATCCATCAATCCATATCAACAAAAAAAATCCAACCACCTAAAAAACAAACAACCACATGATATGCTTGTACTCATTCTTCTTTCACCATCCTTATGAACCCTGATTGCATCGTAGCCCAACTTGTAGAATTACGGGTTTTTGCTCTTTTATCCACTGCAAAATGTAAATGTATAAACAATCAATAAACAATCCAATCATGCTTCAATTACAAAAAAAAATAAAAAAAAAATCTAAAACAATCCAATCATACTAGTGCCAGAAATTACATGATAGCAACAGTATTCTAAATACATAAACCTAAGGGTTTGTTCGGTTCTGGAACCCGTAATCCCGAACACTGAAAATTTGGATAATCGAGCACCAAGAACAAAAAGAATTACCGGTTTCGATTTGGGTATGATACTGTTATTGCAGCTAGAAATTTAGCCTTTTTAAACACGTCTTAAAATTCTAGGCTATTGAAATCATAGTTAATTATGGGATGATACTGCTCTTGAAATTCTAATTAGAATTCTAGAAAGGCTAATTGAAAGTCTAATTTTTTGTATTACAGTGTCCAACTAACTAATTTTAGCAAATCAAATAACTCTTCTTTCACAATATTGCAGAAGAGGTAACAACAGGGTTGTTCTCGAATAACAGATTCTAAATCATTGTTTAATCAAGTGTCTCAACCTCATTAACTAAGACCATATTTCATTGCTTTTAAGCTTAAGTACCATTAATAAATCTAACACCTAACACCTACATCACTAAACATCTATACACAATTGTTGCATAAACTTACTATCATAAATCAAACATAACTAACTAGAAACATCCTACTCACAATGTTCATCGCTGTGAGATCCCAAAATGATATTTAGATTGATTTTATAATAGGGTTTTACAAAATAACTACAAAAACAAGGATTATTCCTAGCATATTAATCGCGACTGATAGAGAGATAGACAGATTCGAAACCTTCGTATGCCTTTGAATCGCCAATAGTATGCCTGAAATCGCCTCTGAATCGATGTCCCTTGAATCGCCGATAGTTTTCCTCAAAAAACCCTAATTTGTTACGTGACAAACTCTTTTGGTGAGAGACAATGAAATTTACCTAATTGCCCTTTTAGCTTATTTTGTACCAGGATCTGGTGATGAAGCGTGTTCTTTTTACCTTCTAATCTAGACCCTCCAATTCTTAATCAAAGGGTTGTATTTACTTCTTTATATTCTCTGATTAATAATACTTTTCTATAGATCCTCACCCTAATAAAAATAACTAAACATATTATATTTACATCAACAGATATATAAATTTATGGAAGTTAATTAACCACTACGACATTATTTGACACACTACAAGCAGCGTTCGAGATCCGTTGTATACAAAATTAACATAATAATACACGCGACACATGGACAATATTTAGAAATCCCTGCGGCATTGCGCGAGTATATTTTACTAGTTTCTTACACGTCCTAGTGACAATCCTGAGTTCAAGAATAAGATATTATAAACTTGTCCCTTCCTATCTCCTATCCTTAGGCTGCATGGTATGGGCACCACATGTAATGGTAATTTTTTCTGCCACATCATCGCCACCTCAGCAACCACACCACCACCACACCACATCATTTGGTGGAAATACCCACCACACCACACCACACCATTTTATTTTCCATCTCATCATTTCATTTCCATTTATTTTACACACAACTAATATTTTATATAATTTTATATATTTAGCAACCGGAAATTTTATTCAAAATCGATGCCAGCATAAAGATTCATATAGCCATATAAATAATTATTAATATTAATAAGCCCATAAATAATTATTAATAGGCCCACAAAACATTTGTTTAAAAAATTCTAGCCCAATTAAATCCCCTGGTTCCTCCTTCGCTCGAAATAAACCCTAACGCAGACAGATCATCGGAAGAGGAAGCAACAACCATTTTTCCGGCGAGGTACGTTTACTTCTTCCTCCTTCGCTCGTTTATAACCGTTCAACGGCTAAATCCTCACACCTCTCGAGCAAACCACGTTGTTTCTTCCCGTGGCTCGTCCCACTCTTCCACCACGCCAACCCCCCACGCCGTGGGGGGGGGGGTGTTCTTCTTCGTCGCCACGCCGTGGCTAGGCCACATCATCCCCACGCCGGTGTGGCGTTGTCCCGTACCGGACAGCCTTAAAAAAATCACACATATAAGGGTCTCCTATCTCCAATGTATATAAAAAAGACTTCTGTCCTTAAAGAAATCACACGTCCTTAAAGAAATCACACATAAGGGCCTTTTAAAATTGACATATGGATTTTTCAATATACTGACATTTACTATTTACAAAATAACAAAAACATAAAACATTAGTAAAAGTGGTTTAATTACCTTTTATAATCTCAACCTTTTCACTAATTTGGTATTTAACATACTAAAAAGACTCCAATACTTAAAAAAAAAAAAAAAAAACATAAGGGCCTATAATAATTGACATGTGGATTTTTCAACATATTAACATTATTACATACTTAAAACTTTAAGCACAAAAACATAAAATATCATTATTACTGGTTTAATTAACTTTAAGCTAAAAAGTTAATCTGCAACCTATAATATTAATTTTAGTAGGTTACGCTACAGCTTAGAAGGTGACATTATCTAATAACACGTAAATTTAGAGAGTCGATAATTTTCATGTATACAGGTTAACCAATATTTTTTATAACTATTTCTAAACTTTTATCTAGCCATTGAAAATGTACACTTAAAATATGATGATGCATTCATTATACACGTACCACCGGCGCCTCCTTGTCTATACCCGCAACATAGCACAAGTAGTCTACCAGTATGAATACAATTTACACTTTCTTTTTTGAACAGCAAACACACGTACACTCCCTAATTCTAAATCATTTTCTCCACGCTGTGACTTGAACCAACAACCTTATGATACACCATAAACACCGAATACTACCGGCCTATAAGCCATTTGGTCTAAATGAAAGTATGAAACATGATTTGTCATACGCTCCATAAAACATGATTTTTCATAGGCAGGTATACTTGATTAAATACAATGTCACAATCCTTGTGATCTAAATGAAACATAATACAATTTTATTTATTCCAATTTTTTTATAATTATATTTTTGTAATCGTATATATGTTGGTACTATCAAATGCTATAAACGTTAATCAGATTAGGTAAATCAGTACATGTATATTTAATTTGACTAGCTAATAATTTATGTTTGTTCTTTTCTTATGTGGCCGGCACCTTCCCACCTACTTATTTGTTTATATTTTACACGTAATGTCGATCTTCGATATTTTGTTTAAACGGTAAACCGTATAAGGATCTCTACTCTAGCTGTCCGAAGGAATTCAAGTCGTTACCTCTAATGTATACGGTATTATCGGTAATCTTATTGTCGTTTCTGGACTTTTTCTTGACCAGTCCAAAGTTTTTATTTGAGAAAGTTTTGTAGCTTGGTCTCTTAGTATACGTTACTACTACGAGCATGTTTGGATGTGCTTTTTAAAAATTGTTTATTAACTTGCCGACATTTTAAAAATGAGTTTTGAAAAGTAAGTCTCTTATTTCTTGAAATCTCCTTTTTGAAGCCTTATTAACCAAAAAATTTATTAACTTATTGACTTCTTAAAAAGTCAATAAGTCAATAAGTTACTTTTTGAAACTTTCCCAAACACCATCTATGGCAAGTTGGAGATGGTTTTTTTAACTGGTAAATAGAGAGGGGTCTATGTTCAAACTACCAAGGGAAAATCGGGCATCTGGGTGTACGTGGTCTAACATGTATTCTTGTGCCTGTTTTCAGACTTTATCCTAACCATGCCAAAGTGTATAACTAGGAAGGTTTTGGTGTGTGTGCCTCACAACCTTGAGGTTGGGGGTTTAAGTCCCGTCGTGAACATATTACATATGTGAAAATTAGATGTAGATTAGGATTTGTCGTTAAAAAAGGAAAAGAAAAGAAGGTTTTGGTTTCTTCTATAACCTTAATGGATGCTTACCACTAGGCGGAAGGTTTTGTCTTTGATATATTCTTAGGGGACACGCACACACATAATTCAATAAATATAATGTAAAATATAAATATGAATATGGAGATCCTTAATTTCTCGTTATCGCTTAGTTACATAAAGCTATCAAACTCCCACTTTAATGGTGAAAACTTATTCGAACAAAAACATGTGACAAAAAACCGAGAATCTTCTATAGCGACAGGATCTGTAAAAAGCATCTAACATCACCATTCAAGCAAATAATGGTGCACTCAAAGATAAACTGTCATACCTGAATAAATCAAAAAAGTCTCTAGCCCTGTCGATCACCACTTCAAGTTTTATTTTATCAGTTATGTTGGAGCATAATTAAAAATTGGCACGATGTGTAGCATAATTAATATAAATATGTTTTTCAAAAATCTATAACCAGACATATCGATGTGGAAACTATTAGTCACCTAATTGCTCAATAAAATTCGTAGATACATAAATAATGTTATGATTTATGAACAATGCTTTTTTTTTTATAGGAGACACATTTACAAATACATGTTAATACGCATGGATGTTGCCACAATCCAAGACTCTAAGAGCATTAATCGATGAAATTTGTTGCATTTAACATGAAGACTCGATTTTGCTTTTTCTTTGTTATTATTATTATAAGTTTTTGTTAATGGAAGTCTTTATGACTGTTTTAAATAAATAAAAATTTTGTATATTAAGTTATGGAAAAATAATTCCTAAAATCAAGATGTTGGTTATAGTTAATTACAAGTTTCCGATACATGACTCAAAATTTTAATGACACTATTATTTTTTTTATTGAACGGCATCTGATATACATCAATTTATCCACAACGGGATTTGAACGATCAATAGGTCATGATCGAACACCTTACACCTTACTCCGATATCCATACTCCAATTTGTCTATAACAGGATTTGAATGACCAATATATCATGAACAACACCTTACACCTACACCAATATCCCACACATAATTCTTGGGTTTAATGGCACTCTTGTTATTATAATTGTTTTCACATTAGTCAGACAAATTAGCTTTGTAGTAAGATTCGATTTGGGGTCTCAGGGACACAAAAGTCATGATGACAAACACGGATATTGGTGCATCATTATCGGGATTCTATATGTTTTTTATGAGATAACGTGCTGATAACTGTCCATTTATCACCCAATACTTCTAGCCTAGTAATATTGGTGAAAAAGATAAGGTATTGCACATGGCTAAAGTCATGGTTTCAAGTCTCGTCGTGGACGTGGGGTTTCATAGGTGGAAAGTTCGAGGGAAGGCATACTGCCCTTTGCGGATGTCACTGTCTAGACTCGAACCACTAACTTACTAACTGGCCGTTCAAAAAAAAAAAAAAAATTGTCCAATGATCATTATCATGCGGTACCCTCCTCAATTAGGGTATAATCGAGTCGAGCCGAGTTCCGTAAATGTCGAGCTCGACTCGACAACTAAAACTTGAACTCGATACTCAACGAGCCTTAATTTTTAAGCTCGAGCTCGTTGAAGGTATCCACGCCTTCGAGCTCAGCTCGGCTCGAAATTTTTTGATAATTTTTATATGTATTAATAAATTGATTAGGAATAATAGAATTGAAAAATAAGGCAGTGTATGTTTTCATCTTCCTTACATACAAAAGATACATATGTAATTATGTATATAAAAAAGGTTAAAAGGGTAAATTAATGGAAGCATGATAAGGCGCGCGAGCCTGACAAGCTGAGTATTAAGAAACTCGAGCTCGACTTGAAATCCTGCTCGAGTAGCTTGAGCTTGACTCTCGACTCGGTTTACAACAAGTCGATTCCGAGTGTTTTTTTAGTCGGTCTCGAATAGCTCACGAGCTGTCTCGGCTCGATTACACCCCTATCCTCAACTTTTCTACGGAATTCACATAATTTTTCTACTTTAAGCGTTTCTTTGTTACATATTACGGAGTATAAAAGTAGTTTACACATAAGAACTTATATAGTAAGTATATGTTACGATTGTTTCATCAAAGTTGTAGGAATGCTGCAATTAACGCATATGAATCACCTCTTCGAAAAGGTGATCTATAAACAAATAATTTATACATATAAAGTGTGCGTTACAAGCAGCTTATTGTTAAACATAATGAAGTGCTTGAATGTGTTGCAAATTTTATTAGGGTAACTAAAACTCGTAGTGCTTAGTTTTGCGTGGTTTGATAAATCTAATTTATTTTCAATTTTTTTTTTTTTTTACTTTCTACGGTAATGTTAATCATGTTTGAAAACCATGCATGAATTTGTTGCACAATGTCACCTCCTACCTAGTCAACAACTTATTTGTCCAACCATATCAGAGATTGGGTCAGAAACTTAGACAGAGTAAAAGGTGAGAATGGTACTTAGGGGTTAGGATGTTCTTACTAGACCTAGTAAAAAGTAAATCAAACTAACCCTAAAGCATATTATTAATACATAAACAAGAGCACGAAATATTGAATCGGATTTCAAAAAAATATTAAGCGATAAAAAATCGTCTTATGAGGCGCGAGGTTTTAACATTACATTTCACAAGCAATAGTCGAGCCAAAGTGACAAAATTCTTTAAAAATACAAAGAATGTAATGCGACGCACGGCCTTTATTTATTCAAAAATAAATAAACTGTTGTTTGCCATGGCCACGGGGCCCACTAAGCAAAGACTCACAACGACATAAATGTGTAAAAACACAAATCACACTGAACATCATCCGATACTGAATCTTCTCACTAATGCCAATAAGTTTGGAAGAAATAGATAGATACATGATTACGCAGCCACCTGGCTAAACAGCAACCTGCGGATCTGAAAAGTAAGGGTATAAAATCAGAAAATTCTTCTTCTCATATCACCCACGTGTGCCCACATAAAACCAAAATGGGCGGGTCACAGGTAGGGTCGAGTTGACCCATAACAGTTATGCCCAAAGGTATTAAACTTGTAAATAATTGGTGTGAATAGAACGAAAGGTACCTCTGGAAGTTTGCCACGGAATATAACATCCAAACGAGCATCAAGTGTGTTTTCAAACACAATTTTACCATCCCGAGAAGCCAAAACTACACCTCCAGAGCTGATAATCCAAAAAAAAAAAAATTTAAATTTATTTACAGAAAAAATAAATAATTAATAAAAAAAAGTACCAGGAAAGAGCATGAGGATCATTATGGGAAGGAGCAGATGGAAGGTGGATTGAGTCAACTATGATTTCGGGTTCATCAACATTTGTTTTCTCTGCATATTCTGCTTTTGCTGCATGCAGAACAGAGTGCACACTATGCACATCTTCTTTTCGGCAACGTAATAACACACACGGTTCTTTCAGTCTCAGTAAACCCTAAAAACACACACATAGTTTAGTTTGTTGTGGGCCCACCAAAAAAAAGATTAATCAATTTCACAAGTACCTGAACAATGAGAGATTTCATGAGTCCTTGATAGTTATGATGATGTTGGAACTTGTGATGGCTCACATTCAAAAGATCCTTTGATGCTGCCTCTCGCATGGCAGTGACCAAATCATCTTGAGCTTGAAGAACCTTGATACGAGAAGCATTTAGCTGCATCGAATATTCACTAAAAAACAAATAAAATTGTCAAGATTTTGTAGGTTGGCAGAATTTGAGCAAAGATGTTTGAAAAACTTTACATTTTCTTTCGAACTTCGACTTGTTTCTGTTTGCGTTCATACTCTTGTCGGATCTTCTTTTTCTCTGCTTCCACTAATTGCAACTTCTCAATGTTGAATTCCTGCAATAGTCAACCAAGTAAATGAATTGTGTGAACAGAAGATCTGACTTAAGTTATTTCGGTTTACTGGTTGAATGTACCAAACATTAAATCCATAGGCAACAACGTTGCTGTTATGTGACCTTAGATATCCATTACATATCATAAAACTGATTTAATTTACAGGGTTTCAATGTAAACTTCCTTTGACAATCAACCAAATAAACGAATATCAACTAAACACCCAATAAACCTTCTAAATCAATCACTAGGTTGGTTAACACTTTGATGTAACCTTATATATTTAGTTATTTACTACGGATAATAACATTGAATCAACTGTAGCAAAAAATCATCCAAACAAACGAATACAAATGTATCGTGCATGCCTAATTGCCTACCCACCCCTGCGCTATCCACTAAAATTCATGCAATTAAGAGCAAAGTCATGTAATTTGACTTAAGTTTATTTTGATTCACTGATTGAAACCACCAAACATTAAATTTCTACAACAATCAACTAAAACCCCGAATAAATAACCAGTTCCGATCAGGTATTAGTTGACACAATTAAGTAACCCTATATAGGACCTAGCAGATCGTAAAATGGATGTGAATTGACGAAAATTGACTTGATTAGATTAGAGACTTACTTCCTCAGCAGAAACGGAGATCTCGTTGGCCTTTTCATCCGCTTCTTGGCGGATGAATCTGACCATCTGCTGAATCTGTTTGGATACATCTGCATCGTTCATCGTTGGATCTGATTCGGGAAAAACGGAGAGATTCGTATGAGATTTTCGGATGGCTGTCAATGATGAGATTGGGGCAGGGAAGAGCAGATGGCAGATTGAACGAGTTGTGATGATATTTCATTATTCGTATATTTTAGTTTTAATCGTCACATGAAAACATGTTCTTATTTTTTCACATTCGCCACTTATTTGTCTACAAGTTACACAAAAGTCCCTAACTTTTGCTTTTGTCAAATATAGAGTATAATTGCCGGTTCCCAAAAGAAAAATGGAATTTTTTCAGATCTAAACCAAGTACGACTGGCCTGCGTCATTGCATAATTCGAACTAGTAACAGATACTACAAAGGCGGACCTTTTAGAGAATTAGCCCAACTTCAATTTTTGGAAACTACAACATTTTTTATTTTTTTGTAAACCTATGTTACAATTAATAACTTGATAAGCCCAATTATTTGATGAATGAATGAGCCAATTAAGTGAATTAATAACACAAGTACACAATCCAATTAACTTAACTAACCAATTTTATTTTTTTCTGTACGTTTATCATCTTTTATAGGTTTGTTTTTATTTTAATTTATGATAATATTTTGTACTTTTGTACCACTGATCCTGGATCCGCTATTGCATGTATACCATGATATTGGTTATAAATACTTGTGTATTTGACAACCATGACGAATTGACGATAACATGGTTTTCAAATCTTTATTGTATGAGAACTGAGAAGTATGAATGATTGTATCCCTTTTCAAATTATTTTGTCATGTGATTTAAAATATTATAGCGGTTAGACATTTTTTAGGTTTTAGAAGGGAACATGGTTAGAAGCGAGATGAGGGATTGTAAACGCTTCGAGATGGGGAGGTTAAAGTTTGAAAATAGACACTAGTATACATGTTTTATCGCGTATATCAGAGCCAAACGTTTGACTTTCATAAGATTGCTTGAACATGAATCCCTTTATATTTACCCGTTTTTAATAATGAACATTTTTAAGTGCAGTTATTTTTTGTTGATATAATGGGGTTTGGCGGGCCGGGCTATCGCTTGGATACACATTAAATAGTGCAAGACATGTTGGTGTGATGCAAGATAGATTGTACCAAGTGTGTGTTCAGTGTTTTAAGAGTTATGGATGCTTGTAGGTTAAGGGATATATCCAACTACTAAATAATGATTAGATTAATAATTATGTCATATTTTATATATTTATATCTTTATAATCATACCACTGAATTGAATAATATTTTATCTTTTCTGGCATGTTTCTTGATATTCATACTATGTTTGCATCATATCATAAATTAGGTGTAGAATTTACTCACAAAAGTTAACTTGAAAGAGAAAGGACATTTAGACTTATAAAATTATAAGTCACCATCTAATTCATACTTTGCCACATGTAAACTCTTCTAAAAATCATTTTAATTCATTTTGGATATAACTTAATTACAACATTTTAACTTTCATTAAATCATGCATAATTACATATTTTGCATTTTTTTAAATTAAAAAAATATCTTAAATATTCTAGTGGTAAGAGTTCTCGAATGACTTTTTAGATATGAGTGTTCAATCACTCTCTAATATTTACCAGATGACGAGGTGAAAATTTTAAACTATCAAGGTATCAGTTAGATCGCATAGATCACATGGAAACCGGCCACCCGGAACTCCAAAAGCCCTTATAATGGGGATATTTTTAAATAAAATAAATAAATAAACATTTTAACGTGAAAAAATAAAAATAAAAATAAAAAGTGTAAACATGCCACATGAATGACAAATAATTTCTGTTTACAAAAAAGCAAAACTCATTCCCGACACTATATTGTTGTTCTATCATTCTCTCACACCAACTGCCGTTGTATTTCAGCTTTTTCTTCCAAATCGTCGGATAAAATTCATATACAACAATCGATACATCAATCGATTCTGACTCCGAATCCGATCGTTCGCAGATCGTCACCGGAGATATCCCCCAGCCGTCGTTATAAATCATCATAAAAGCTGTCGTCGTGGTGGAAATGCGTAGCCGGGGATCCAACAACCGGCTAACGTCTTCTCGTTCAGCGTTTCAATGGCGAATTTCATCTCTCATTCTCTCCATGTTCGCCACGATGGCTGCCTTCTTCGTCGCTTGCCGGTAATTCCGTCTGTATAATTAATGTTTGTGTGTTGTTCACTTGATTTAGCCTAATTTTGTGAGCGAATTTTAATTACTAAATATTTTTCTGTCATAGATTGTGGCAGGAGGCAGAGTCTAGGGTTTATCTAGTTAAAGAGCTTGATAGGCGAACCGGTCAGGTAGAACTTCCTTTTATTAACAATTTTACACCTATAACTTTGTAGATAAGGTTGAGCAATTGGTTACAGTCTAATAGTAGTTGTTCAGGATAGTGTTAATTCAAATGGCAACCGCATAAAACTGTATTCAACTTGATCAATTTTCGTTTGAATTACTATTTTTTTCTGTCAATAAAAAATAGAAAGAAGTATTAAATTTTTTGTGCAACCAAAATTAAATTATTTTGTTTATATTGTTGGATTCCCTAAACAATCGATCACATTTTCAGGGGGAATCTGTCATATCTGTTGATGACACATTAAAAGTCATAGAATGCAGGTTAGTACTTCCATGCTACATCGATTCATGCTACTTTGATTGCAAATATTGGTAATATAATACGTTTGACCTGAATTGTGGCTTTATAATCGTTCATAGGGAACAACAAAAGAAGTTATCTGTGCTTCAAATGGAGCTAAACAAAGCTAAAAAGGAAGGATTTGTTTCAAAAAATCTCATTGAAACTAAAGACACAAATAAAAAAAAGAAACTTTTGGGTGTTATTGGAATTCTTACAGGATTTGGGCGTAGACATAACAGAGATGCAATCCGTAAGGCATGGATGCCTACTGGTAGAATTCCCTTTCCTTTTGTGAGTTTCATGCTAACTCTTATTACTTTTATTAGTTAATGTGTAAATGTCACAATAATGTTCCAGATATTAGTTTATTTTGATTTGTATGCATTTAATATGTGGAAGAATGACACGATAAATCATTAAGTCAAGTTTTTTGGTTCCAATTATATTGTTGTCCTATGTAGGATTAAGTTTCTTACTTCTGAGTTAAGCTGGAAAAAGTGAAAATGATGCAGGGGATGATGTCATCAAAGATCATGATGATGTCATCACTAGTCACTGAACTTGATTTAAATGGTGGGATTTAATGAAATTCACATGATTGATCTGAAAACATTTGATGCAGGAACAACTTTAAAAAAGCTAGAAGACGAAAAAGGCATAGTCATACGATTTGTTATAGGCAGAAGGTAAAATATTTAAATCCTTTGACTTTTGACTTTTTAGTCTTGTCAAATTTAATTTTGACCAAATGTATTTCAGCTCAAATCATGGAGACAATTCAGACAATGACATAATCAACGAGAACGGAAAAACAAATGATTTCTTTATTCTTGTATGTTTAAATATCTAGCATTCTTGTTTATCCATTTTAACACATCGTTAACTAACTTATTTATATAACTTTATTATTATTTTTAACAGAATGATCATGTGGAGACACTGGAAGAACAACCAAAGAAAACCAAGTTATTCTTTGTTAATGCATTAGAACACTGGGATGCAGAGTTCTATGTAAAGGTCAATGATGACATATATTTAAATATTGGTATGTAATCATGGAAATTATATAAATTGCACAAAAATTGGTATATATATAGTTGTTAAATTGTCATTTGTTATGCAGATGCACTTGGTGCTATTCTTTCAAGCCATGTAAATAAGGCTCGTGCCTATATTGGATGTATGAAATCGGGTGGTGTGTTTTCAAAACAGTAAGTTAGTTTGAGAGATTTATATAGTTCTATTTAAAGTAGAATTTAATTAATTAATTAATAATTAATTGTATCCTTTGATATTTTGCAGGACTGATAAATGGTATGAACCAGAGTGGTGGAAATTCGGGGATAAAAAATCGTAAGCTCACAATAATATTAGACTGAAATATTCACGTGCGTGTGTGTGTACTGATAAAAGTTAAGTTGTTTATTTTTTTATTTTATATTTTTAGATATTTTCGACATGCTTCTGGAGAAGTAGTTGCGATATCTCAAGCCTTGGCTCAGTTTATATCAATAAATAAGTTAGTATTTATTCTTTATTTAAGCATATTTTTGTGATATTTTCTATGATTAATGATTACAATTAAATGACTTTTAACTGTATTATTATCTGATTGATAGATCGATACTTCGTACATATGCACATGATGATGTCAGCATTGGATCATGGTTTATCGGCCTTGATGTGAAACATGTTGATGAAGGGAAGTTTTGTTGCTCATCTTGGTCTTCAGGTATGATTTGCATATTTAGCAGTACATGTGACAATTTTAACTTATTTGCTTGTGAATTGATCGATCTGGGTTATGGTTTATTTTTTTTAAAAGGGGGTTAAAGAAACAACTTGTTTAAAAAAGAAAACATGTCAAAAGTCCGCCAAAGTGCATATTTAATTCATAAAACCTGCTAAACCATTCAAAAGAATAAATCGGTATTTTTATTATTGTGATGTGTCTATTTTCTAGGTGCCATATGTGCAGCTTCTTGAGGAGTTTTCGATGCACTACTTCTCATGGTTGAGTTTTGAGTGTATTATTCACAAGTTATTTGCACTCCCCTTCATTAAACATAAATATATTCACTATAATTTTGAATTTTTAAAATCGAGAAATGGTGACATCTATGAACTGGTAGAAAACTAGAAATACACACTTTATCATATGTTATTGTTATGTAAGTTGCAAATGTTCTTTTCATATGTATGATCCAAAGTCTCGACGTGTGGTGCATATTGTGCTATTTTAGAACGCAGATCGGTAATAGTAAACCATAATTATATAATCATATCGATCTAACAACGAAAGATTATTTAGCTTCTAGAGATGCAAAATTGTACTGCTAATAACGATAAAGCATATTATGTAGCAAGCATAAGTAAGACAAACACATCATATAATCAGCTTTACATAACATAGCTTAGCTTAAGTTTTGGTAACATAGCTTTACATGTTCACAATATATATTCATGTAAAGATGAAATATACAAAATAAAATATCGAACCAGTTTATAATTCTAACGCAAAAGCAATTATTTGAGGGCTTATTATTTGTGTTACATCGTATATGGACCGATGGACATATATCGCCAACATGTTAGAGTGTTAGACCACGTCAATAAAATTAAACTGTATGTATAGGTGCTGCATCATCATCGTACAAATTAAAACACATTTATAGGTTGCAAACTATCTAAATCAGAACACTTTTTCTAGTACAACCAAACAATGAGAACATTGAAAAATACATTGCATAATTAGTCAACACACTTGTGAAAGTATATGACTGTTAAATGCTATTAATATCTTCAAAATCTAGTTACTGAGAAAGATTTACATCCTTTCAAACATTTTCTTGAATATTATTCATAAATTACGTGCTTAGGACGAACAATCATTCGTTCAGATAGGGCAGTTTGCATGGCAAAGAACTGTTTTTTAGAAGTAGTAAGGTGACAACTTTTTTATTTATAAGGGGAGACATCAGACAAGTAACATTGGTCCATTCTTTAGAGTATTAAGTTTGGTCACTTGGGGTCGGATGCCACATCCGCGCCACCTATGCGACATATCACTATTTCACATTTCACATTCAAAGTCGCCAAATACTCCCTCTACCATCACTAACCAATAAGACCAGTGCCAACGGTACCGCCGGTTGGCACCACCGGTTTTCCGCCGGTACGGCACTGTTGGCACGGTCCTCCGGTTGTGGCGCCGGTTTGGGGTGAGCCAGTTTGGAGACGAGCGAAGAGACGGAGATGGTGGGACCCGGCGGTACATTTTACCCTTTTAATAATGAAAAAAATCTTTTTTTTTCTTTTTTTTAAACGGTAATAAATAAATAAAACGGTAATAATTCAAAAAAATTTAAAAAAATTCAAAAAAAATTCCCACTCATTTTTACATCTATAAATACTCACTCATTTCTTCTATTTTTTACACCACATTCACCTTCTCTATCTCTCAAAAAATTCATACTTCCTCCCAAACTTGAAAAAATGTCCAATAGACGTCAATCATCGGTATCCAACGACGTGTGGGAGCTATTTCAATCAACCCCCATTGATCCCGCACCCTCACCGGCCGGTTCTTCTTCGGGGCAAACAAGCAACCCGACACCATCGCTTGGTTTTGGGGCTTACTCTCAACCACCACCAAACTACCAATACTAACAACCACCACCAAACTTTTAATACCAACAACCACCACCCAACTTCCATTACTCTCAACCACCAAACTTTCAATACCAACAACCACCACCAAACTTTCAATACCAACAACCACCACCCAACTTCCAATTCCAACAACCTCCACCAAACACACCTCTCTTTTCACAAAATTTTCAATCACAATCACCATCCGAAAATGTGGGGGACACCCAACCACAACCGACACCCACAAGAAAAGGGAAAGAAAAAAGGAAAGAAAAAGGGAAAGAAAATGTAACACCCGTATTTTTAAAACATCGTTTAAATCATTTAAAATACATTTTCCCAATAATTGACATATTGTCCAAAATACAGTTTAACAAAACTTTAAAACTTATATCAGAGTTTACAAAAATACGGTGTCACCAAGTATATCAAAACCATAGGCAAAGAGATCTACCTATTAGCTCCCGAGGTAAACATCTCTAGGCCACTTCTAGTGCAACCTTCTATCACTTCAAACCTGTACCTGAGTACACAGCCACAAACAAACGTAGTACGTGAGACAAAATAGTCTCGTGAGATACATGGGTTTTAGACCCCAATAATAATAGTCATTTCATAAATATATAAACATATATATAAACTACATAAATACCGTCTAGTCACCCTATTGTGACTCTAGCTACTTTGCTTTCCTAGCAAACATATCTAGTACCTAAACATATAGGTACCAGAAGCACAATCATATCTAGTACATAAACATATATGTACTAGTAGCACAAACATGTCTAATACATAAACATATATGTATTAGAACCTAACATACCTAGTACCAAACATATGCGTACTAGAAGCACCCGAGTGCTTAGTGTATAAACATATATACACTCGGTGTATAAACATATATACCACCGCTCAATGACCGGGGATCCCCCGCGTCACCACCGTCTATCTCTTATCATAACCTAACAGTTATGCCAGTCAAAGCCTTTGGCTATCACATCAAACATCAAACAAGTTAGTCATCTAACAATAACGACATATAATTGGTTCAACACAGTGTGAACGTACCTGTATGGTCCCATGGAACCGATCATAAGCAACCACATTTACTTCTACATCTATGAACCCTATGAGGTCCATACTTACTTTATACATAAGATACATTTCTTATTTTACCGATATCATGATACTTTTATCTCTTCCTTGACTATAATACACAATTATTACTAGTCACATCATATTCTTTTTCATATATATTCGTTATTTACTTTTATTAGTATATCTTACCAATAGGTACTAATTACTATAAAAATCATTCCCAATTGCTTTACTAATACATATTTATTAATAAAGGCTCCGTATACATTCTTTCAATCAATTACTTCATTATTATTGTTCATTAACATAGGTTCCATAATTACTTGAATTTATCATGTTTTATTTCAAATTCATCAATCATACTAGACATATTTTAGTATCACATTCTACATACTTTCATACATTTTCAGTCACTATTTTTATCAACATATTTATTAATAAAGATCCATAAAATATCATATGTATTTTCAAAACTATTTACTATGTACTCAGTTTAAAAGTCTCATGTACTCACCTTAGCAATGCTTTCCAGATCGCGTCTGTTAACCCGAATCCTTGCTTCACAATTCGGTCAACCTTTCAAGACCTCACCAAATGCCTAATATAATAATCACAAGATTATCAACATCACATACTACTACTATTGTGTCCATCTATCTCTAGATAACACTTATTAACACATTTCCCCCAATTATGGTGATTTACCAAACCCTAGGTTAACCAACCCTTAAGATTCTTACAAATCATAATCATACACTTGTTTCCTTTGTTAATATACCATCTATTAAGTGTATACATCAATTATTTACCATAAACCATAACTCCCAAATGCTAGGGTTTCATCCCAACCATCAAAATACATAGATCTAAAGCTACAAAGATCAAGGAGTGAAGATATACCTTTGATCTTCACTTGGGAGTGAAATCTACCAAAGATTTGTGAAGAAATCAACCAAAACCTGCACTTGAGCTCCAAAATCGCCAAAGGGAAAAACTAGGGTTTACTATTGCATTAAATGAGCTCCAACCCGACTTTAATGCTGCACGACACGAGTTCACGGCGCGAACAATAGTTCGCGTCGCTAAGTTTGTGTTCTTCATAATTCGCGATCGCTAAGCCATCGTGAACTACATCACGACCAATGGCTCAGATCCCTGATCGAAGTTCCCGATCGCTACCCCTAGTTCGCGTCGCGAACTCCCTAAAGCAGCAGGGCTGCACTTTTTCTTCTTTGTCTCGACCCGGTTTCGCCCATAACTTTCTCGTACGGTGTCCAAACGACACGAAACCAATTCCTACGTTCTTTGAACGATTTATCTTTAATTATCATATTTTTGTACAATTTATTTATAAATTTTGGGTCGTTACAACTATCCACCCCTTAAAAGGATTCCGTCCTCGGAATCACTCAAAAATTTCAAATCCCCATTCTACTGAGTATCCATTCTCATTCTCCCATGGTTATGACCATCAACATTTTCCCAATTCAATTTAGCCAACCACATGTATATAAACATTCAATTAACCCTGTTAGATCCGAACGGGTCAAAGGATCAATCTTAGGCCTTTAATTCCCAAACGGGTCAAGATGCCACAATTTGACCATAACGCTTCAAATCCTTTAACCGATCATTCTATTCACAAAACAATAACATGACATAACCATTACAATCATTTGATTAAATAAAACCTAGCTTCGACCAAGTCGATATAATCCAACATTGTCTAACCCTTGACTTAAGAACAAAGTCAACTATACTTTAACATTTTCCCTTCCCGTTAAATGATCCCATAGATCCTCCTTTCCTTTACTATTTACCTTTAATTTATGACCCATTTACAATCATATACTCGATCCCCAAATTCAATCTTGACAACACCCAAACGAGTCAAAGTCGTATAATCCGACTACAACTATTTCAACTATTCCATTAACCTTTTTCACGCATGTACCATCGACACATTATGCCCTCAACATTCACTAATCGTTCATAACGGAAGTCAAAGCACATCTTTGACTAAGTCAACCAATCACAAATTGGTCAACCTTGACTTTTGCGTGAAGTCAACCAAATTCTTTCAAACTAACAAATTTCATGCTCACGGGGCACCATCACTAATTTATCCCTTCCGGTTCTACTCATTATTGTTCCCTTAACAATTGTCCCCGTTTTTCCACACTTTCAATTTCTCCCCAAATATGCGAGAGTCGTACATATACATAAGGTCACACCGAACTTTACCGAATCTTAACCATCATTTGGTCACTCATGCCATCATTTAGTATTCTTTCAACAACTTTGCACCACATCGATCAGTTCTATAACTTTTATGCTCAATTATCGGTATTAAATCTCCTACCGCGACACATTCCTCAATTTCATACAAGTTTATCATAACTTGATTACCAAATGATGGATTGCCCACTAGGAGTTTCTCTTTCCTCCTATTCTATGAATCGTAGGCATCTCCTACACATGCATGTCCTAAATGCAACCCGCATTTCAAACCAAATTCTCATTTACCATAACATAATAGCAATACTCATTAACCACATGGTTCTACATTCATCATATAAACACATAAACATATACACACACATAGATATACGCACATATATCACGCCAATTCAATCTAAACACCTTTATTGTGCACATATACAAACATATGTATATGTCACCAATACCATCTATACATCTCTATTGTGCACATATGTACATATGTACATATGTATATGTCACACCAATGTCATCTGACATCCATCTTTTCGCATCGTGTAGCCTTGCTACTATCTTACCCATTCGATCATCAAATCATTTATCATGCATTCTAGCACCTCTCCCACAAAAACGCATTATCGTTTCCTTTCATATCTAACATGTTTCTCATTTGACATATTACTCAACACGATCCACATGACACTACCCTTTCATCGTCATATGCCTTTGAAGGCCATCACATAATGCACATGCATTGAATTCCGCGGATAACTAGTAAAATCTCGTTTCTCTTACACATTAACCACCATTAATCGGTTCATTTCCTTATTACCACATTTCCAAATCTTTTGTCACTACGGGAGTATCTATCACTCCATTCCATTAACCAAACTCGCCGGTCATCCCGGTCATCTTTGAGTCAACCAACCGACTCCGGTCTACACTTGTAACCCATGACTTAGCACCCAATGGCCCGACACTCGATTTTCTACTTTCATACATCGTGGGACTTAGGACTATTCCTTTCCCAATCGTAGTCTTATACTACACTACGTCATACATTATCACGATATTGCTATGACACTTTTAGCAATAATCGTCCTTTTTACCCTTAATGTTGAGTCCATCAACCCCGTCTCAAGACTTGCTATGGCTACGCGCCAACTTTTACTCAATTGATTCCAACGATTAAATTTCGTCGTTCCCGACATTTATTCTTTTCCACATAGTTTCCATTTATAAATTCTAAGGCATCACTATACCTTAGTCATTCTTTCCTTTACCGTTCACGTATAATAACATTACATTGCGTATCCGGATTCCTGCCGAATATCAAAGTCCCATTTCCAAAGCTTCTATTTCTATAATTCTCATCCAACTAACAATTCTTACCGAGACTTAGTACTTCATTATACTATCATTCTTTTGTTGACAACATCTACCATTCTCATGGTTCCCCCTTTGACACTTCATAGTAGCATCAACCCATATATCTTTACTACATGCGACACACCGGCCCATAATCATTTCCAATGTATGATTTCTACACACATACTAACCGGGAAGACTATTCTCGAAATTAAATCTCCACATCATACAACTTATCTACAATTTCTATAGGCACCAATTCGTGCAACAACAACAATTAAGTCATAATCTCAAATCATTCATCTTACCCAAGGTCTCCGAGGTGGCCCTTCCGGGTCAATTCCCTATTTCAACTCACTCGTGAGTTCATTTCACAACATCTTGTACCGTGCTTTCCTTCACAAAGTTTCATACAACACATTCCACCGTGTCAACACCTCATCCTTCAATAATGGTGACGTCAATGTCGCCATATCGTTCTTCCTTCATTTGCTACTCTCTAGCACTTGCTAAATCTACCGAATCCACCACATCGTGACCTTCGGTTCAAAACTTCCGAATTACACATAGGTTTTACACGCTATGAAGACCCTATACAACATTCTTCAATTTCTTCCGATTAGGTCTTGCTACCTTTTTATGTAGGTAACTTCCACTACGGACTTCGCCATTCGATGACTCTTCCTTCTTACGGGTATTTGAATCATTCCGCCTACCCTCATTCATACGGTTATTAAACGTCTGGTTCACATTCTCATTCATAACTCCTCCCAATTTAGTGGAGCTCATTCACTTTTCTCATTCATTCTTTCGCCATACTATCGTATCCAACAGACAAGATTCGAACGGTCAACTCGACCATCGAAAACAACACAATTAGATCAAAACATGGCATTTCTCATAGGGGCCGACCCTATCATACCAATGCCCTACGGTCTCAAAAGACTCACATTTCATAATTCATAACAACTTCTATAGGTCCCCTAGGTTCAACCCTAAACTTAACATAAAGTCTCAAGGTCAACCTATCGATCTTAAGGAATCTTACATTCCTATTGCTACAGTCTAAGACTAGGATGGACATCCAACCTAATTCACTTAAACTATAGCTCTGATACCAAGTTGTAACACCCGTATTTTTAAAACATCGTTTAAATCATTTAAAATACATTTTCCCAATAATTGACATATTGTCCAAAATACAGTTTAACAAAACTTTAAAACTTATATCAGAGTTTACAAAAATACGGTGTCACCAAGTATATCAAAACCATAGGCAACATGATCTACCTATTAGCTCCCGAGCTAAACATCTCTAGGCCACTTCTAGTGCAACCTTCTATCACTTCAAACCTGTACCTGAGTACACAGCCACAAATAAACGTAGTACGTGAGACAAAATAGTCTCGTGAGATACATGGGTTTTAGACCCCAATAATAATAGTCATTTCATAAATATATAAACATATATATAAACTACATAAATACCGTCTAGTCACCCTATTGTGACTCTAGCTACTTTGCTTTCCTAGCAAACATATCTAGTACCTAAACATATAGGTACCAGAAGCACAATCATATCTAGTACATAAACATATATGTACTAGTAGCACAAACATGTCTAATACATAAACATATATGTATTAGAACCTAACATACCTAGTACCAACCATATGCGTACTAGAAGCACCCGAGTGCTTAGTGTATAAACATATATACACTCGGTGTATAAACATATATACCACCGCTCAGTGACCGGGGATCCCTCGCGTCACCACCGTCTATCTCTTATCATAACCTAACAGTTATGCCAGTCAAAGCCTTTGGCTATCACATCAAACATCAAACAAGTTAGTCATCTAACAATAACGACATATAATTGGTTCAACACAGTGTGAACGTACCTGTATGGTCCCATGGAACCGATCATAAGCAACCACATTTACTTCTACATCTATGAACCCTATGAGGTCCATACTTACTTTATACATAAGATACATTTCTTATTTTACCGATATCATGATACTTTTGTCACTTCCTTGACTATAATACACAATTATTACTAGTCACATCATATTCTTTTTTCATATATATTCGTTATTTACTTTTATTAGTATATCTTACCAATAGGTACTCATTACTCTAAAAATCATTCCCAATTGCTTTACTAATACATATTTATTAATAAAGGCTCCGTATACATTCTTTCAATCAATTACTTCATTATTATTGTTCATTAACATAGGTTCCATAATTACTTGAATTTATCATGTTTTATTTCAAATTCATCAATCATACTAGACATATTCTAGTATCACATTCTACATACTTTCATACATTTTCAGTCACTATCTTTATCAACATATTTATTAATAAAGATCCATAAAATATCATATGTATTTTCAAAACTATTTACTATGTACTCAGTTTAAAAGTCTCATGTACTCACCTTAGCAATGCTTTCCAGATCGCGTCTGTTAAGCCGAATCCTTGCTTCACAATTCGGTCAACCTTCCAAGACCTCACCAAATGCCTAATACAATAATCACAAGATTATCAACATCACATACTACTACTATTGTGTCCATCTATCTCTAGATAACACTTATTAACACATTTCCCCCAATTATGGTGATTTACCAAACCCTAGGTTAACCAATCCTTAAGATTCTTACAAATCATAATCATACACTTGTTTCCTTTGTTAATATACCATCTATTAAGTGTATACATCAATTATTCACCATAAACCATAACTCCCAAAAGCTAGGGTTTCATCCCAACCATCAAAATACATAGATCTAAAGCTACAAAGATCAAGGAGTGAAGATATACCTTTGATCTTCACTTGGGAGTGAAATCTACCAAAGATTTGTGAAGAAATCAACCAAAACCTGCACTTGAGCTCCAAAATCGCGAAAGGGAAAAACTAGGGTTTACTATTGCATTAAATGAGCTCCAACCCGACTTTAATGCTGCACGACACGAGTTCACGACACTAGGGTTTACTATTGCATTAAATAACTTTCTCGTACGGTGTCCAAACGACACGAAACCAATTCCTACTTTCTTTAAACGATTTATCTTTAATTATCATATTTTCGTACAATTTATTTACAAATTTTGGGTCGTTACAGAAAAGGCGGCGCCAAAAAGGGCACAAACAAAGTGGTCAACCCAAGACGCGGTGATTTTAGCCCAACGTTGGATTCATAACTCCGAAGATTGTGTTAAGGGGAATAGCAAAAAACATACGGTCCATTGGGGCCAGATTCTCCAGGACTTCAACTCGGTTGCTTCTGTGAAGCGTAACATGAACCAACTAACAGGCAAACGGTCCAAAATAGCGGCTGACGTGAAAAATTTCAGTACTATATACAATTCTTTAAACGACATTCGTGGAAGCGGTACGCGAGACGAGGACGTTCTAAAAGCTTCTCGTCAACAATTCCATTAAAATGTTGGCCGTCTTTTTATATACGAGGACTGTTGGGAAGTGGTAAAAGATTGCCAAAGTTCTATTTTTCTGAAGGCGTCATGGATACCGAGCCGATAAGCCTCGATGAAGACAACGACCTGGTTAGCATGGATACAAGGACGACGACACCGGCTAACATGCATGCGTTGTTCCAAGATGACCCGTTGAGGCGCCCCCCTGTAACACCTCAAATTTTTATACAAATCATTTGGCCAAAATAATCATTTAATAAAGAGGAGAACTATCCCAAAATACGGATTTACAAAACATTTGGTATGAAAATCAGAGTATTAGTTTGGTGTTACAAAATATATCAAAACCAAAGCTAAGTCTAAATCCGTTCTAGTGTTCTTCTACTCTAGGCCCCGCATCTCTATCCATGAGCACCTATACCTTCGATCCTGAACCTGAGTACATAGCAAAACAAACAAGGAGTACGTGAGATAAAACGTCCCATGGGCTACATGGGTTTAGACCCGAAAGTATCAAATATCACATTAAAGATATAATCATATTTATATTTTCCATCAACATAGTCTAGCCACCCTATCGTGGCTCTAACGATCCCTAGCATCCATATCAAGTACATAAACATATATGCACTAGACCACAAACATGTCAAATACATAAACATATATGTATTAGAATCCTAGCATATCTAGTACCAAACATATATAAACATATATACACTCATCTCAGTGACCGTTTATCCCCCGCGTCACCACCATCTATCTCTTATCATAACCTAACAGTTATGCCAATCAAGCCATCGGCTATCACATCAATCATCAAACAAGTTAGTTAAATATCAACATTAATACATAACTAACTCAACATTTAGTAAGTCTTAGAAATAATCAGATAGACCAATTCACAAGTAAGGAAATGTATATCAAGGGCTATGTACTCAGTAAAATTCCACACGTACTCACCTTAGCAATAAAATGCTCCAACCGTGATCTTCACACGAAACCTCTTTGTTCCAACAATCGATCAATCTTCCAAGACTTCACCAAAAGCCTAATTTAACAATCACAAGTTGTTCAACACCACATATCCTTAATAATGTATCCATTTATCTCTAGATACCATTAACTAACACTTTCCCCCAATTATGGTGATTTACCAAACCCTAGGTTTACCAACCCTTAAGATTCTTACAAATCTTAATCATACACGTGTTCCCTTTGTTAAAATACCATCTATTAAGTGTATACATCACTTATTCAACCATAAACCATAACCCCCAAGAACTAGGGTTTCAAACCCATACATCAAAATACATGGATCTAAAGCTACAAAGATGAGGGAGTGAAGATATACCTTTGATTGTCTCTTATGAGTGAAATCTACCAAGGATTTGTGAAGAAATCTACCTAAACCAGCCTTAATGCTCGAAAATCGCCAATGGGAGAAAACTAGGGTTTTTAGACTGCATTAATGACCAAAACCCGACATTAATGTTGCTGTCGGCCATAGTTCACGGCGCGAACTAGTTCACGATCGAGAACTATGTGTGTCGTGAACTCTTCCCGATCGCGAGCTAGACGTGAACTCCAGACGACCAAAAAGCCAAAATCTCTGAATGAAGTTCCCGATCGGGAACTCCAATTTGCGTCACAAACTTCCCCAGACAGTAGGACTGCACTTTTCGGGCTCCTTCTCGACCCGGTTTCGTCTATAACTTTCTCATACGGTGTCTAAACGACACGAAACCAATTCCTACGTTCTTTAAACGATTTATCCGTATTTATCATATTTTTATACAATTTATTTATTTACAAAATTCGGGTCGTTACACCCCCGGCTGCGGTCATAATAAGAAAAGTAAAAAAACTTCGTCTTCGTCCGATGCCGCAACTTCTTCAAGGTCCATTAAGTTGGACACTTTGGACGTGGTTAGACAAACCTCCCATAAGCAATTTAACGCTATCGCTAAGGTTGCGAAAATGGCTAGGCAAAAATTAATTTTGAAAACTTGGAAATTCCTAGCCACAGCCGTACCGAATAATATTAGCGAAAGTCGTAAGAAAATGCTTGAAGAAGCTCAAGAATCAATTGCAAGGAAATTTAATAAGGAGTTGGCGATTTTTAACGAGGATGACGAGGAGGGTGACGGTGAGGGTTCGGGAACACAAGGACCGGTTGGCGAAGACGAAGACGACAATGAATCTATTGACTAGTAGTTTTTTTTATGAATGTCTTTTTTTTTTTTTAATTAATGTCTTTTTTTTCTATTAATGTCTTTTTTTTAATTAATGTCTTTTTTTATGTAATGTTTTTTTTAATTAATGAAATGTATTTTTATTAGTTATATGTTTTAATTAGTTGTATTTTTATTAGAAAAAGAAAAGTAAATGGTGGGGCCCAAATTTGGTGAAGTGACGGAGTGCTGTTGGCATGACTACGTCAGTTTATTGTTAGTTAGTTTGTCTGCTGACGTGGCGCTGAGTTGGCAGCAACTGACGACGTCAGTTGCTTAGACCGGTGCCAACGGTCCGCCGGTTGGGCACCGCCGGTTGGCCGCCGGTACCGGCACCGTTTGGCACGGACGTGCGGTTGGTCCGCCGGTTGGCCTGCAGCCGCTTTGGAGACGGGAAAAGGGACGGAGGGAAGAGGGTGCATGTGGGGCCCGCCGTACCTTTCAACCAATAAAAAAAACTTTTTTTTAAACGGTAATAATTCGAAATAAATGGTAATAAATTTGGTGAAGTGACGGAGTGCTGTTGGCATGGGTACGTCAGTTTAGTTTTAGTTAGTTTGTATGCTGACGTGGCGCTGAGTTGGCAGCAACTGACGGCCGTCACTGCAACGACCCGAAATTTGTAAATAAATAAATTGAATAAAAATATGATAAATATGGATAAATCGTTTAAAGAACGTAGGAATTGGTTTCGTGTCGTTTGGAGACCGTATGAGAAAGTTATGGGCGAAACCGGGTCGAGACCTAGACCGAAAAGTGCAGCCCTGCTGTACGAGGGAAGTTCACGGCGTGAACTTTAGTTCACGATCGTGAACTCCCTCCAGGGATTGTTGTATCTGGCGATGGTAGATCACGATCCGTTAACGATCGCGAAGTTCGCGTGCAAGGGAAAGTTAGCGACGCGAACTTAGTTCGCGCCGTGAACTCTGGTCGACAGCATTAAAGTCGGGTTTTAGCTCATTAAATGCATTTCCAAAACCCTAGTTTTCTTCTTGGCGATTTTGGAGCTCTAGTGCAGATTGTGGTTGATCTCTTCACAAATCTTTGGTAGATTTCACTCCTAAGTGAAGATTAAAGGTATATCTTCACTCCTTGATCTTTGTAGCTTTAGATCTATGTATTTGGTGGTTGGGTTGAAACCCTAGTTATTGGGGGTTATGGTTTATGGTGAATAAATGATGTATACACTTAATAGATGGTATATTAACAAGGGAAACAAGTGTATGATTTCGATTGGTAAGAATCTTAAGGGTTGGTTAAACCTAGGGTTTGGTAAATTACCATAATTGGGGGAAATGTTAGTTAATGGTGATTAGTGGTTAATGGATACATTATTAGTAGTATGAGATGTTGAACACTTGTGATTGTTGTATTAGGCTTTTGGTGAAGTCTTGGAAGTTTGGCCGAATTGTGGAAGCAAGAGTTTTGGTGTCAAGATCACGGTTGGAGCATTAATTGCTAAGGTGAGTACGTGTGGAAATATACTGAGTACATAGCCTATGAAATCCCTTTATTACTTGTGTTATGGTCTATTTGCTTAATTGTGTAGACTAGTAGTTAGTTATACCGATAATAGTATTGAACTAACTTGTTTGTTGATAGACGTGATAGCCGAGAGCTAGATTGACATAACCATTGAGTTATGATATGTTGAGATGATGTGATGATGCGGGGGACCCCCGGTCATGAGGTGTGGTGTGAGGGGTAGTTGGGTGGATTCCCATCGACTCCACCACGATAGTAGTCTTGCTAACTGGAGGTAGTCCGGCAAGTAAGGCATGTATTGGTAGATTGGGCGAATCCCTCTTGCCGGTATCTTGAGGCTTATTAATGGCGATGGATTTCGGTTAATAAGTCAAGGTGGTTCTAGTAAGTTCGGGGGCAACCCGATAACTAGATATGATTGCTAGGGAAGCAAAGTATTAGAGTCACACTAGGGTGACTAGTTAGATGGATGATTTACTTGCATGTTTGTCTATATGTCATACGATTATCATTATTATTGGGTCTAAACCCATGTAGCTCACGAGACGTTTTTGTCTCACGTACTCCATGTTGTTTTGCTATGTACTCAGGTTCGGGATCGAAGGTTTAGGTACGCATGGATAGAGATGCGGGGCCTAGAGTAGAAGAACATTAGATTGGATTTATGCTTAGCTTTGGTTTTGATCTATTTTGTAACACCAAACTTTATACTCTGATTTTCATACCAAAGGTTTTTGTAAATCCGTATTTTTGGAATAGTTCTTCTATTTATGAAAAGTGATTTATTTTGGGCAAATGTTTTGTATTAAAATTTGAGGTGTTACAGTCACCATTGGCACCGGTCTTATACCATTCGGAGTGGTTTAATATTCCTTTAGGACCTACCAAAATACTCCTAACTTACAAAATATCTTTTTAAAAAGGAGAAAATTCTCTCTCTCTCTCTCCTAGTCGGCCTCGCCACTGCTCCGGCGAAATGCCTCACTCACCCCACTTGGAGTATGGTGGCGAAGGGAGGTTGCTCGTCAAACCATGCCACATAGGCATATTCATTTCGGCAGAGGTGGCTCCGTACATATCTCTCTTAGGGGCGCTACTTGTGTTTACTTTTAAGAAATCAAATAGATGTTAAAAAATAATATATTTAAACAGAAGCCACTCTTTTTATATCAGAACCAGGTTTCAATCCTGAGACCTGTGGGTTATGGGCCCACCACGCTTCCGCTACGCCACTCTTATTATTGATTTGATTTTATTTTTTGTCTTATATAACATGATAGTCACATGACAATTTTATAGATTGTTTGTTTTGTTTTTCTCGCCATAAACGGACCCAATGCTTTCTCACAGTTGTTTTCCTAAGAGAGATGGATGAAATTGTTTTTACTAAAATTTGCAAATTATTTTCTTACCCACTTAATATAAGTGTTAAAACTAAATGGTAAAATTAAAAAAATAAAAATTAATAAATTTCATATGTTAAATATTTTGTGGGTAGGACGTAGGAGTATGATATAGAAATATTTAGTAAGAATCGATATATTTTTTTTTTTCATAAATATCCTATACAAATATTGATTTAAGTGTAACATTCCATTAGACATTAGTACTCTTTTGGCCAATTTAATTGTAAGTTATTATTAGTACTATTTTAAATTGCTTAATCCCTTAAATTAGTAGTATAAACTTTTTATGCTTATGACACAACTGCTAAATGCAAAGCTTGTTAACTCTTTCGAACATTAATATGAAATTTAATCAGCATTTCAAAGGATACTATTAATACAATAAAAATGATAATGACAACTTATAAGACTGATAATAAGAAGGTAAAATGAATGTAAAGACAACTCTAAAATTTTAAAATCACTAATTCATTAATTAATGTATAAACTTTTTATGCATGTTAAAGTTAGTCTTTATATTATGGATGTCATTAACGAAACTCTTAATAAAATGTTTGGTTCCTTTCTTTTAAGGTTAACAACTTTTGTTATTTTAAAATCTTTTTAACTAGTGCAATTTCATATAACAACCATTATCAATTTATCATATCATAATCAATGAAATGAAATGCTAACAAAAGTAAAAGAACTGTCAATGAATAAAAGAACCGTCAAAGAAGCACGGTTTTTTTAAGGGTATTCCTATTTATAATAGACTTCTTTAATATAGATAAGTTTTGCTCATGATACACAAACTAATCATAATCACAGCCATATAAATCTATAATATCAAATAAAAACTTTTCCACGTGAACAAAATCAATAAATATATCAAAAAGGTAAGTTTTATTCTCTTGTACAAAAACATCCCGATGTCAACAAAATCGATAAAGCTAACAAAATAAATAAAATAAAAAATAATAAAGCACTGAGTATTGTGTATTTTATTCTTATAGAGAAAA
The DNA here is from genome assembly GCA_963853835.1 of Calendula officinalis. NCBI lineage: Eukaryota > Viridiplantae > Streptophyta > Magnoliopsida > Asterales > Asteraceae > Calendula > Calendula officinalis. The sequence continues at coordinate 65,568,526 of OY970823.1, read as the reverse complement.
CATCATCATGACAACTTCTTTTCTTTTTCTATATATTCGTGAAAAAACCATGCGTCCTCTAACTCTTTTATACATGCTTTATACATAAACATAGTCACATAAGCAAAATTAGGGGGAAATAATAATATATTCTTCAAAAACATGAGCTATTTATTCTGTAATACAAAAATTCTTCAAAAACATGAGCTATTTATTCTGTAATACAAAAATAACACCTAAGAAGACGATATTATTTATATTTAAAAAGTCGCATTTTCTGAATTTGCCACTTTCATAGTAAAGATACTGAATTTAGAGAAAGTAATGCATCACAAATTGAGACTCCACTCATTTAATATTAGTTTTTTTAATTACCTTTTCGCAGAAACACTATAAGTCTCATGATGCTTAACGATAATATGTTATTAAAATGACTGTATTATATGCATCTGTAAGGTATTTAATCATGTTGTATGTATGTGCCTACTAGTAAAGATTTATAAATTTATATGAAAGGAGATGATATTTATACAATTATACTGCATAAACTATTTAACTCACCATATTGGATTAGTATTAAAGAAGATTGTACAAATATATCAAAACATATGTTATGATATGTTAAGTAGTTTTTGCAGTGTACAAACCACTTTACTGTTTTTGATTATCAGTTTTGGTGTTTAGTTCACAAGGTTCCCTGTTTTCATTTTCTTAGAAGAAGTTTTAGTCTTTTAGACATTGGACTAATAATTAGCCATTAGTATTTAAACTATGTCAAAGTAGTTCTTAAATTTAAATAAGATGAACTAGAGGAGTAAATGACAATAAATAGTAGTAGAAGGATTATAGTCTTTATTCTTTAAGGATCAGAAATTTGTGTAAAGGCCTTTTATCAGCGTTGATGCATTCTGTAGGGACCAGTTCTGAAAACTCTTGCGAAACTGAAATTGGTAAAAAGAATTAAAATAAAGAAAAACAACTCTCTTATCAGAGACTGGTTTCGATCCAGTGACCTGTGGGTTATGGGCCCACCACGCTTCCGCTGCGCCACTCTGATTGTTGATAACTTAACACCACTCATTACTATATATAACATTTGCCAAACTTCATAAATAGTGGCAGGGAGGTGGATTTTTTTATCTTTGCCGCAAATGTTGACTTCGATTGTTCTTTTCTTTTTTCTTTTATTTACCATCCTGTAACATCCCGAGACCCGGCTTATTATTTTATTACTTTTGGTAAATAATATTCTATTATTTAATATTTTATTTAATTTTATTTGATTTAATTGTATTTTAACCAAGGGGTTAAAATTAGTGAAAACTGAAATGTTTTGATTAATTAGGGATATTTATATATCTAGATTCTATTTTAAATTTGGGTTCCAAATATATTTTCGTTGTGTAAATCAGAGGTCGTTTTGGTCTTAAAATTTATCAGCGTATATTAGATAACAGGTATTTTACACTGTGCTTAATGAAAATTAGGGTGTTTGGGTCTTTGCCTGCCACGTTCCATAGGAGGTGTCAAAATCTTCTATTTTCTATTTTGTTGCATGCCACATATCGACACACACTTGCACACATAGAAATCTTCATGCTTTAATTTCTCCTTCAAAGAAGCCCTAGATTGTTTGATTTTCTTCTGTAAATCTCGAAATTGAGCAAGCCTAAAGTAAGTAATCTTCATTTCTTGTTAGTTTCTTGATATCTTGATAAAAGATGAACTAGGGTTCCATTGTTGTTTTAGGGATTCTTGATGAATGATGAAATTAATGAACCTTTATGGTTTTCTTGTGGTTATAAAGTGTTTTAGAAGTGAATTTAACTTATAGAAACTTGAATTGATTAGAGTGTATGATTTCACCATTGAAGGGTTCTTGAGGAAGAAGATGGGTGTTTGGTCTAATTCTTGAAATTAAAGTTTTGTGTATAATTGTTGTGTTCTTAGGTTAAAGAAACATGTTAGAAATGTCAAAGGTTGTGTATGCTTAATAATGTCTTGAATTGTCAAGTTCATGGAATCCTCCATAAATGGCTAGTTAGAGAAGATGACTTAAACCGTTTAAATTATAAAATGATGATTTTGTGTACAAGATGTGTATGCTAGGTTAAATTATTATGTGTTGATCAATTTGTGTTAATTGAAATTGATTATAGCTTGGAAACATGATTTTTTGATAAAAAGTTAGTAGTGTTTGGCTAATTGGATTTTTAGACACAAAAACTAGTCAATTTTATGGATTCTTGGTTTTGGTCAAATCTGAAGTTTGACTTTATTTTAAGATGTCAAGTTAGTCATAAAATGGTATGTAAATGTTAGTTGATATGTTGGTCTTGGAATTGGAAAGTGTTATGATAAAATTGTTCGATTTTGACCCGTTTGGGCCTAATATGTTAAATTTGGATTGAAAATGCATTGTTTGGTACATTCTTGACTTTAGAAGTCTAAATATGATAAGTTGGGAAATTGTAGATTTACAAGACATGAATTAGGTAGTGTCAAAGTTAGTTTAAGATTTTGACCCGTATGGTTGCAAAATATGTAAAAGTGACTAAATGCAATTGTTGTGGGTTTTGACTTGGAATGTCTTAAGAGTTTGTAATTGCAACTTTGGTAATATGCATGTAAGGTAGTCATTACATTTATGTTAAATGTCGGTATTAGATTCGTATTGCTTTTGCGAGCAATTGATAAATTCGGATTACTAATTCGGTATTCATTTTATGTACAGGAATTGGGAAGCAAACTCAGTGATATAAGAAAACTGAGTTTGGAAGGATTGCGGTTGTAGGGTGAGTGGATTTAGCCTTCAATCTATATGTGTACAATTTGGGTAGAAATTGGACACTTTGGTAAAATGCAGGATTTCGGTTTTCGTGGCACGAACCTGAGTTTTCGTGCCACGAGCTTGGACAGAAACTCGTTTTCGTGTCCACGAAGTTTTTCGTGCCACACGAAGAGGGTTCGTGCAGCACGAGCATTCTTCGTGCAGCACGAACTTTGGGGATCGCAGTGAAAATTTCTTCGTGCGATGTTTTCGATGAGAACTTTCTCGGGTTTTGGTTTTTGGTTGCAATGTTTATTGCAAGCCCACACTTCGGTATAAATAATTCGGTAATTAATTATGTGCACATTTGGGGAAGAGGTCAGTAATCGGAACATTCTACTGGGCAGAAGTTTACTATTGACAAGGTGTACCGCCCTTAGAAGCACTGGTTGTTCTAAGGGGATACACACTGTCTTTGAGTAAAGGGCCATCGGTTATCATTGTTAGGCCAACAATGATTTAAGGTTCGGCCGAACCGCCGTTACTTTTCAAAATTAACTAATCGGGAAAGTGTGAATTTATATCTGTTGTTCTATTATATATTGGTTGTTTAAGTTCATTCACTTAGCTGTTAGCTAATCCGTCCCTCGTTGACTTTTTTGCAGGTTCGGTTGTTGGGCGGGTCAAGGGGTGCTTGTTAGGAATGGTTGACCAATGGTTGCTCTGATAGTATTTTGTAATCGAGCCGTTTTTATAGTAACACGTTAAACCGTTTTAATGTTTTGATTATTATTATGTTGAAGTTGTATTTCTAAAATGACTTAACTATTATGGTTTAAATATTACGCTTCCGCTATTTGAAAAAAAAAAATCGGGTTTAAATTTGTGGTGTTACACATCCAATAACAGTTATATATACTTCTAGCATTTTGGAACTTATGGGATTTTTTCCTTGCCGCCAATGTTTGAGTTCGTTAATTTTTTTAAAAAACTTTTTACATTTACAATCCATTAACAATTATATAGTTTTATTTTTGTATGACAAGTTAATTAGTGATTCGAGTCATGAAGTGATATCCAAACAAGCATTATGTATTCCTTGAATCTAACTCATTTTTTATTTTTTACATAGTTGAAATCATGACTTTAGATCAAGGTTCTCAAATTGTGTTATCATTTACTACTAAATGTTCTTAAATCAACACTATCGTATCATTTTCGTGTTACTCTCTGAACCCAAACACGACACTACACGACTTTGTGTCTGTTTTACACAAATTTAAATTCCGATTTCATCTCAATTTCGTTTCGTTTCATCTATCTATTTTTGTTATGTCATGTTACGTTTTGAGAACCCTACTTTAGATTACGAACAACATCAAACACTGATATTACGTTTACTAGCCTACATGCCTTTGATAACAAACATCAAAATACACTTCATGTTTCACAAAATTACTAACTAAACCCTTAATTTAGCTGTTTTTTGGTATTTATTAATTGTTTTACAACTGACACGTTTACTGAACTCATCTTTTCAACAAAATTACTAACTAACCCCTTAATTTAGCAGTTTTTTGGTATTTATTAATTTTGTCAATGATCTTTTGAATTTATTGTAAATATTAGTAAACAATATTCTCGGTATCGCATGAAAATCCCCCGCGGCAACGCGCGGGGGGAAATCCCACTAGTTTTATATAACATGAAACAAATTTATGAAATATTTTTTTTTAAACGGTAAATTAGTAAGTTAGTGATCCGAGCTTAGACAATGACATCCACAAGGTGCAGTATGTCTTCCCTTAAACCCTCCACATATGGGGAATAAACCCCATCATTTGTCCACGACGGAACTTGAACCTATGACGAAATATTTTATTATCTCGTAAAAGGTACATGCTTTTATTATACGAAGTACATATCATTAATTCATTACGCATTGCTTGAAAAAGTTCTTTTCACGGATGTACATTCTTCCCCGAGATAAATAGAATCAAAAGTTTTCTAAAGTAAACCACATAAATTACTTTCATATACGGAGTATCATATTGTATATATTTAAAGCTTTTAGGATGATATAATTACTTTATAATAACCAAATTATTTGATTCGATTTGATTTTAAAATTAAACATCACAATAATTACATTCAGAATAGTCTCTAATACATAATGTAATAAGTGTGTACAGTATTACGACATGTGTAACTTAATCATTGAAAAGGAAAATTTCCATTAAAAAAGAAGAGTGGTTGAGAACCAAATTGGGTGGCTTCAGACTAGGCGGTATGGGTCGAGAATCGTGGTCGTGGGGTTGAGGTGGCTTCTCGGCCACGGTGTGGTGCTCCGGGGAACACCGCCCCCCCTACACGGCGTGGGGTGCGGTGGTGATGATCCGTGGCCACGAGAACGAGAGGGAACGGTGTGGAGATGCTCTTTTTCGACCGTTATACACCCAAACGGTCATATGACCGTTAGAATTTAAAAAAAAAAGCTTTTTTTTTTATTTTTTTATTTCCCCTATATATACACACACTAATACATCTTTTTTTCTCACATCTTTACCATCTTTCTCTATACAAACATTCTCTCTACAATATTATTTTAATCACTAGATTTAATCATGGCTACCCCACCACCATCGTCGTCAACATCATCGTCATCATCCGACTCATACGATATGGCTCTGATTGCGTATTGCGCGTCTCGTTTGAATGCACATGCGGCGGAAAGTAGCACCGCCCGCTTCGACAGTAGGACGGCGAAGCTCAACCGTAATCGTGCCGCTGGACACCGACGTCTTTATCGAGATTATTTTGCAGATGATAGCGTTTATAACGATAGAGATTTCAAACGACGGTTTCGTTTGAGCAAAAATTTGTTCATGCGCATATGTAGTGCATTAGAAAACAGGTATCCTTTCTTTCAACAAACCTTGTTTACCAAAAAACAAGAATCGGCACGTAAAGACGTAGAACGTGCTTTTGGGGTTTTAAAGGCAAAGTGGCACGTTGTTAAAAATGCGGCGCGTACCTATCAACTTCATAATTTAAGATCCATTATGTATGCATGTATCATCATGCATAATATGGTAGTCGAAGACAAAGGTCGCAATATTTCACATTACGTGTCAGACGGTCCCCGAGAAACACTGTATGTACCGGGAACCGTTGAATATTTGCATAGGGTTGTTGACATTCGAGACAGTGCAACACACGAAAGACTTCAAGTCGACAAGGCGGAACATTTCTACAATAACCGAAATCAAAACCCAAATGAAGACGATAATGAAGACGATACTGAAGACGATAATGAGGTCGATAATGAAGACGAAGATTAAAATAAATGTTATTTGTATTTTTATTAAATTGTTAGTTGTATTTTTATTTAAATGTAATTTGTGTATTTATTAAAATAAATGGAAAAGAAATGATGAGTTGGAAAAAAAAATGGTGTGGGGTGGAGTGGTGGGTATTTCCTGGATAAAGTGGAGTGGTGTGGTTGCTGAGGTGGCGGATGATGTGGCAGAAAAAAATGGGATGGTGGTGGTACTCATACCTCATAGTCTCAGGTTTGTGTAGTCTCTCCCTTACAGGGGCCCCTCTCAAACGGCCACCATTCGTGTGATATAAGATTACAATATTATAAAATATATTTAAAACATAAAGTTTGCAACATAATTTTAAAATAATTAATTGATGGAATGTAAATTACTTAAAATTTTTAAATTGTATTGTGAAACTGATGTGGCCAAACTTAAAAAAAAAGATGAAGTACAATTGGCAGATGTATGTCAATGAATAAGTATGATGTGATGTTAATACGAAACAAACACGGTTTGGAAGGGACTTAATGTACTAATGTTGGTGGAAAAATATGATGTATTTAATTAATGATTGTTATATTATAGCAATTTTAAACCATAAACTACAAAACTCTACATATATGTTATGATAACAAATATACAGTATATGGGTATGTATTATGATAGCATTTTTTACACTAGAAACTACGAAGTATTTTTTATTTATGTGTTGGCATGTCAATAAGTTTGCCACGTGAAAATGCATATACGGCAACATTAGAATTGGGCGGATAGTTCCTTAAATCTTCATTTAAACTATATGATTGAAAATACTAAAAATACTATCTTTAAATCTTCATTTAAAGTTTAAATTATATGATAGAAAATACTAAAAATGCAGGAGGCCAGATGTGTAACTTGAAATTGGGTCGAGTTGTTAGCGAACTAATAAAACCAAACGATCGATAAAAGCTCAAATTAAGCTTAAGTCGAACTTGGGTTTAATTTGAATCGAGCCTGAGTTACAAAAATATCATTAGACATCCACCTCAAAAACTATTTTTGTTACAAGTGTTCATACTTAAAAGACAATTGTTGTAATTTTTGGAACTTTAAGAAGTTAATAGGAAACTTATGACAAACCACAATAACTATTTATAAAATTTACTTGTAAATGAATATTATTTTTACCAATTTCATATCAGATGGAAAAAAAAACATTGAAGTTTTTAATGTTAAAAACAAAATCATTTAATTGGTTTTCACCAACTGTTTTGCTCCTCCAGAGGACATTCTTGAGTATCCAACTCTTTACCCAAAAGTTAAAGAAGAAACAAACAAAAAAACAACTAACAAAAAGTAAAAGTTCTGTTTTTTGTGCTTGTCTACTTAACCCTTTTACTTTAAATTATAATTTAAATATCCCTGCAACCCTTTTGACTAATATGTCACTCTTCCCAATTCAAACCCAGCCTCATTTTCTCACAACATCTTCACTTTCTCTTCAATCTTCTTTTTTTATTCTTGACCTTTTTACATGTGTTCTTCGACATTTTTGAAAAAAAGTAGACATTTTTAGCCTTTTTTTCGAGGTTTTCTTATATGGGTTTCTGTTTCTATGCTGTATTCAAGACTCTGAAGGTGTAGTCTGCGAGTTCTGTTGAGAAAGATCGAAACTATACTTGAAAAAAATGGAAATTTTCAAGTTTTTCTTGGTGGGTTTATTATGGTTTGGAGCAAATACTGCTGTTCTTGAAGATGATAAAAGAGCATTGTTGGATTTTATGAACAATCTCGCACACTCACGTTCTTTAAACTGGGATGCAAAGTCGCTTACTGTGTGTAATCGATGGACTGGTGTCACGTGCAGTGAAGATGGGTCACGTGTCATTGGTCTTCGGCTTCCCGGAGTTGGGTTTCACGGCCATATTCCGGCAAACACTATTAGCAGACTCTCAGCTTTGCAGATCTTGAGCCTCAGATCCAACGGTATTTCTGGCCCTTTTCCTGATGATTTTTATAACCTCAAAAATTTGTCTTTATTATACCTTCAATTTAACCAATTTTCTGGTCCATTACCTCTTGATTTCTCTGTTTGGAAGAATTTATCAGTTGTTAATCTTTCAAACAACAAATTTAATGGGTCAATCCCAAATTCAGTTTCGAATTTAACCCATCTTTCAGCTTTAAATCTTGCTAATAACTCATTCATTGGTCAAATTCCTGATTTGGGTACGCATGATTTGCAAATTCTTGATCTATCCAACAATCATCTCACAGGGGCAGTCCCAAAATCACTCCATAAGTTCCCAAAATCAGTGTTTTTAGGTAACAATGTGTCTATGATGTATTCAAACAATGAAGTCCCAATTGTTATGCCCACTCATAAACCAACTCCAACCTCTAAAAGTAACACAAAATTAAGCGAAAAGGCACTTTTAGCTATAATTGTAGCGGTTTCTGCTATCGTTTTTTCCGGTTTTGCAATCTTTTGGATAATTTGTTGCTTGAAAAGGAGTAATAGAGATGGGATTTCTTCAAAACTTGAAAAAGGCGGCATGTCACCCGAAAAGGCAATTTCGCGAACGCAAGATGCGAATAATCGATTGGTTTTCTTTGAGGGATGTAATTATGCGTTTGATTTGGAGGATTTGTTAAGGGCGTCTGCTGAAGTTTTGGGTAAGGGTACTTTTGGAATGTCGTATAAAGCGATTCTTGAAGATGGTTCTTCTGTTGTGGTAAAAAGGTTGAAAGAATTGAGTGTTGGAAAACGGGAATTTGAGCAACAAATGGGGGTCGTTGGGAGTATTAAACACGAGAATGTGATTGAGTTGAGGGCGTATTATTACTCCAAAGATGAGAAGCTTACGGTTTGTGAGTATTATAGTCAAGGGAGTGTTGCATCTATGTTACATGGTATGTTCTTCATCTCTTTTTAATCATGTTTTTGTTGCAGTTATGATATTATGATTGTGTTTTGATACGTTTAAAGGGTTGTTTAGATAATATTTTTTGAGTGTTTGACAAAGAAAAGTAATTATTATATTTCGTTTAGTGGGCACACAAAATGGATGAAGTGATTTCTTGAAAAAGAAATGTTGAAGAATAAACCTCATAAGTCATGTTCAATAATATATTATGAATAAAAACAACCCACTTTTATTTTCATTATTTTCAGTCATATTTGATGGAATATTGCATTATACATGATTGAGAAATAAGTTGTTGATTGATAAGAATCAATCCATGTGAGAAGGAATCTTAAACAGAAAAAAATTGGCCCATTTGTTTTTAGCATTTGTCTTGCACACGTCATTTCTTCATCATCAAATATTTAAGTTAAAACTTAAAAGTTACTCATTTGCGCCTCAAAAGTCAAATGTTGACCTTTTAGGATTAATTATTACATCATTCTTAACCCGGGTTAATTATTTTTAAACATTTTAGGTAAGAGAGGCGAATACCGGGTCCCATTGACTTGGGAAACCCGTCTCCAGATAGCCATCGGTGCAGCCCGAGGAATTGCTCGGGTCCACTCCGAAACAGCCGGAAAACTCGTTCATGGCAACATCAAATCATCCAACATTTTCTTAAACTCCCAAAATTACGGGTGTATCTCCGATGTCGGTTTGTCAACAATCATGTCACAAATTGCCACCCCAATTGCACGGGCCGCGGGCTACCGGGCCCCCGAAATTACTGACACCCGAAAAGCAACTCAACCTTCAGATGTTTATAGCTTTGGTGTGCTCTTACTCGAACTCTTAACCGGTAAATCGCCGGTCCACACCACTAGTGGTGATGAAATCATTCATTTGGTTCGGTGGGTCCACTCGGTGGTCCGTGAAGAGTGGACCGGGGAGGTTTTTGATGTGGAATTACTAAAATACCCCAACATTGAGGAGGAAATGGTGGAGATGTTGCAAATTGCTATGTCGTGTGTGGCGAGGGTACCGGAACAAAGACCGAAAATGAGTGAAGTAGTTAGAATGGTGGAAGATGTTAGACGGAATACGGAATCGGAGGTCCGGTCAGGCTTGCCGGAAAGTTCAACGCCGCCACGGCCAGAGGTTTTTGAGACGGAGTCGTCTGGTCAGTAATGAGTATTTTCTTGCCGGTGTTTCGTTCATCATCTCAATGAATTAATTTCTGATACTTTCATTTCAGGGCATCATTTTGTGTTGTATACTTAATTGCAAAGTTTCTATGGTATTGATTTTGTATGCAAGATTAATTGTTAATTTAAATTAAAAGTCTTTTTTAATCCTATATGTTGCATGGTATAAATAATTATCATGTTATTATCCTATAAGTTATTTTTTTGTAAATGATGTATAACCTATTTAATTAAATTATTAGGTAACGCAACAATTACAGATATGTATTGTACAAAGTAAAAAAGCAGTCGAAAACTCAAATATCAAAAAGTAATTAGAGCGAATTACATCTAAGGTCCCTGTGGTTTACCACTTATTGCAGCCACAGTCCTTAAACTTCATTAAGTACACTGAGAGTCCCTGGTGTTGTCATTTTGTTGCACCCGTAGTCCCTGAAGCAAACGTCCGTTAAAAAACCCTGTTAAATCACCCATGTGCACAACACATGATGGGTAGTATGGTAATTGTCCACCCCTTCCTCATATTTAAACCCGAGTAAATTACATGGAAGGTCTCTGTGATATACTACTTATTACAGCCTTAGTCCCTGAACTTCATTTATTACACCGGAAGTCCCTGGTGTATATGTTTGTATTCGTTTGTGTTTGATTCGTGTACGTTTGTGTTTCTTTATGTCCGTTTATGTTTGTTACCCTCGTTCGCGAACCGTTCGTGAACACTAAATTTTCTTAACAAACGAACACGAACACAAAATTCCGTTCGATACGTGTTCGCGAACCGTTCGTGAACACATTTTTTCCTTAACAAACGAACATGAACAAGACCCCACTCGTGTTCGTTCGATTCGTTTACAGGCCTACAAACGAACACAAACAAGATTTAGTGTTCGTTTAGTTAAACAAACGAACACAAACAAGATTTTGTGTTCGTTTAGTTAAACAAACGAACACGAACAAAGGCCCGTTCGTTCGTTTACGTTCGTGAACATCCGTTCGTGTTCGTTTGAGTATGTTTACGTTCGTTTGTGTTTGTTTGTGTTCGTTTGTGTTTATTTCGTGTTCGTTTGTGTTTGTTTATGTTTGTTTGTGTTTGTTTCGTGTACGTTTGTGTTTCTTTATATTCGTTTGTGTTTCTTTATGTTCGTTTATGTTTGTTACCCTCGTTCACGAACCGTTCGTGAACACTAAACTTTCTTAACAAACGAACACGAACACAAAATTCCATTCGAGAAGTGTTGGTGAACCGTTTACGAACACATTTTTTCCTTAACAAACGAACACGAACAAGTCCCCATTCGTGTTCGTTCGGATTGACTTTTCAAGGGGTTGGTGACGCGATAATAAAGGTTGAAGTGTATACACCAGGGACTTCCGATGACTAAAAGAAAGTCCTCAACTAAATCTTTTTCAAATATTCATGATTTTCTGTTTTTTTTCATACAATATAATCCTACAAATATTCCCCCAAACTATACTATATTTTTTGTATACCTTAACAAGTAGTATTGTAGATGTGATTGGTTGCATTTTCAATACTTCTAAGCATGGCCAACCAAGGTCTGGCTCAAAAAATATGGATTTCCACCTAACGAATGAAAGGTAATATTTGATTTCCTCAAAAACAAATGTACCCATCCTATAATACTTCTAGTGTACAACTAAATTGATACTTAATTTGCTTTGACTCAATAGGGGGAAATCACTCAGAGTAACTTTATGGGGCAAATTAGGTGACCAACTTACTAAGATGATGGCCGTCCATGTTGGAAAATACACTCTGATTTTGACATCCATGAGTGCAAAGTTCTATAATAGTGGGTTAAATTAAATACCTACTAATCACTAATTTTCATACCTATTTTCTCTAATGCAAAATTTCCCTCATCTGTCCAGGTGACATTGGCATCTCAAGTTCATCGGCTACACTTCTTTTATCGAATGATGACATACCTGCAATTACATCATTCAAATCAAAATTCATGTTTGTACTATTAAATTTTATTATAATCCAATCAATATTCAACTATGGGTATAATTATTATTGTATATGTAAATCACAGTGAGCTTGGTGAAAGTCAGCCAATCATGAATATACCAAATGCAAATTCATGTGTTGGAGCCATCGAGAAGATTTTAACTTTGGGACGAGATCGCCGCAAAGAGGTATTTCCATTGTCAGCACACCACAAATACCTCCAAACTAATATTACATATTTGTTCAGGCCGCCACTTTGCAAATTGAGGCTGAAATCATCAACATTCAAACTAAAAACAGTTGGTACTACTCGTCTTGTGGTGATGGGAAGTGCAAAAAGGGAATAACACGTAACGATGGCAAACTGTGGTGCGACTCATGCGAATCACCGGTCAACTACCCAAAGATGAGGTCATTATAAATTCTTCATTTACTTTTATAACTGAATTTTTCATTTACTTTCAAAATAATTAACATAGAGCAAATGTACCACATGTAAACCACATCAACAGAATGTTATAATTTTATTATCAGTTTGAACTTTGGAATTGTTTGTATTAATAGTGTTTATATCAATTTGAACTTTGTAAATTTATTATCAGTTTGAATTTGAACTTCATTTACTTTTATAAACTGAATTAATTGTTTATATAAAAAAGTTTAAAACTCACTTAAATCTGAATATTATCTTTGTATTATTATTTTTAGGTTTAGACTGGAAGTTGACATAAGGGACATTACTGGGCAAACTGTGGTGGTGTTGTGGGACGAAACGGCGTCCCAGTTGACGAACTCAAGTGCCCAATCCTTAATTGATGAGGTTGATGAGGTATGGTCCCACCTATGTTCATATTATTTAACCACTTACTAACCAGTTTACACTTATATGTCGATAATGATGATGCCCCATTGTTGCCTTTTGCGCTAACAAACCTGTGTAGTACAAAACACGTTTTTGAAATCAAATCACATACGTACTATAATTATGCAGAGCTTGAAAGTTTCACATGTACCAATATCTCTCTGGTCACTGCTGTTGCTGATGACACCGCTGATTGTGTCACTCTATTGTCCAATGAAGTTACCTCAAGCAGCAGCAGCGGTGTTGTTAAGACACCAATGAAGAGATTGGTACGGGGCCCACAGGTGCAGAGTCCGTGTACAACACCTGAGTCCAAAAAGAAGGAGGTTATCCCTTAAGACTTTGACTAAATTTATAGACTATATAATTCACATTTACACACAAAAACTAATATTTGTTACTCCCACCCCATGTTTGTGAAGGTACATAATAGAAGATTCGGACCAAGAAGAAGAGCATGCTGAGAACACTGCAGGAGAGGACAACACTAATGAGGAGGATAAGTGATGGTGTGAAGTTTGAATAAGACCTGCTATTTATTATTTTGCTTTTTAAACAATAGTTGTTTTTTTAATCATTTTTCTTGAAGTGGTGGGATTTAATGTTGCAGCTTGAATAATGTTTTTTATTTATTGTTTTGCTTTTTAAACAATAGTTGTTTTATTTATTTTACAATAAAATAATGGTTTACTGTTGGATTTAACTAAAGTGTGTGAATACATTAAAACCTAATGTAATGTTATAATGTGGGTGGTTATTTAAAATGTATTAATGCATTAAATTTAAAATGTAATGAATTAATGTATTAATACTAAAATACCGAGCAAGAAACATAATTGAAGGGGGTATGATGTTACTGATAAATAAATGAAGCCAAATGATAGAAAACAATCAACTTAAAAATAATGTCACCCCTCCAAAACACAGAAATAAAAATGTTGAATAACTTCATTTTATCATGATAAGAGACAACTAATACTTTAATACTTTTTAGTGCCTAATATATCCCTAAACATTTCCATTACTTGATGCTACTAATGGAAGTTCAATCCACTACTTTGATTAGCAACAAGTTATTGAATTAAGCATTTTTTAAAGTAAATACTTTGATCATCCTTCCTAAACTGCTATGGTACTCATCACTATAGACTGAGAAGTATGTATAACTTTACATTATAACCTCAATTTGACAAAAATTGGAGATATTGTTTGAAGAACTTCTATCACATAGCAGTAAAATAAAACACCACTAATCAAAACAAACACCTACAGATAAAACCAATCACAATTATACTTCCACAAACGTAACCTTATTTTCCTTCATGTTCTTATATAATGTACCATAATAAATTAGAAAATGATCACTAATGTCAATTAACTACAACTTTTAAATAAATAAATGAACGTACTTAAATACCATAATTAATTCAAATAATGCTACAACTTGAAACAAACGTATGTTACTTTACAACTTTCCTATATAAGCCTATGTATCGAAAATAACAATACCAATTTCCATACGAATAAACTTAGTGTTTTCTCTTCAATATAAACAACTTCACACGATTCCTAAAAATATGGATCAAGGTTTGTGCTTACTATTATCTGATTTGAAGTTCGCCTTATATTTCTAATGTATAATTACAACTACCATTCATTTTTTTGGCAAATCCAACCAAGGACGTCAACAACCTCCCATCTCTATCTAATATGTTGAACAAGTCGATTACCATTCATTCGGAAACAAACATCAGACCGGATGGTAAACCCCAAGGTTATTGTGGTCTGAAATTAATAAACTTGGCAGTGGTAAACCCCAAGGTTATTGTGGTCTGAAATTAATAAACTTGACACTGCCAAGTCCAGGTAAAAAAGCACAACCATCATTTTGTTTAAATTTATTTCTTTTTATCTTTGTTTTGTGTATTATCATAGTCACACTATTTAGTTGCTATACAATTCAGAGAGTTAGAGTCCATTAAGCAAACACCTTATAGGCAAAATTCGTCTTCCTTTCAGATACCAATAACATATTCATCTAATTTTTGGCATATAAAGGAAAGCAATTTATAATAAAAAAATATTATAAAGATACCGATTGTTGCTTATGGGAAAATTCATTTAAAAAACTAAAAATTGCACCACTGTTTCATAATAATCACTTTTACATCATGTAAATACAAAACTCCAATCTTAAAATATATAGTTTTAACAGCCTCAATCTGGCCCCAACATCTATAATCTATAACTAATAGTATTTATATTGAGTAAAAACATGCCATGCTAATTTAAATTGGTTGTCTTTATTAAAAACTACATGCAGAAATAAGAGATAGAGTTGCAGTATTTTCATAACTTTTTCATCAATATTAGGTTATCTAATCATCTGATTTGAATCCCTGAAGTCACAACAACCATTTTCAGAAAACAAACTAAACACACTCTAACAAAAAGGTATTCAATTAGATAATTAGAAAACCAATTTAGTAGCATAAGAACCCAAATCAGGATCAAAGATAAATAGATAACCCGTAGATCAAAGAAAACCAGCAAAATGGGGCGGAAATAAACCAACAAATCGGAGTAGGTCTATCCACCGGAGATGAACTGGAGTCCGCCAGAGATGACCCGTAGGTGTCAGCAACCAGCAGGACTGCATGAGGCAACAATAATGAGTACATTAAGCGATGAGGACAAGGTCGTTTATTTCGCCTGTAAAACCAAATGACGAACTAATCGCCTAATAGTGATCCCTAATTCAACAAACAATTTTTAACCTCACTGAATAAACTCTCCTGTTTAATAATAAGCTCCCTTATTTTCAGCCCACCACACCCACAATTTCAACCCATGCTATTATTGTTTAAGCTCAATTATATTATCCCAATTATCATTTCATTGCATATAGTTTCAGCTCTTTGGCTCTCGGTTTCGTTCGCTAAAAAAATGCCCAATTATTAAGCAATTTTATTATGGTAAATTCTACAAAAATAAGAATGATGAGAAGAAGACCAGAAACATGTTAGATGAGGATGATAGGTTTATATTTACTGACATTGTTAGGGTTTTATTGTACCTAAAAAGGAAATGACATTTGACGTACCTTATTAGTAATAGGTCCAATATCAGTTATATTAGTGTGAGACCAACGTTTGGTGTATATTACATTTATCTATAAAATTTACTATGAATCAACTATTGGTTAATAATCTTTTTCTTTTCTTTTTTGGTAAATATTTAATTTGTATAATAACTTTTTTTTGTCTCATTAGTGGTTATACTTATGATTTGTAGCATTCAAATACGTAACTTTAAAGTATTAAAATACATTTCAACTTTTAAAAAAAAAAAAACTTAAAGAAAAAAAATTATATAGGTCATTTACAGCTCATTTGTAGTGTTTATAAATTTACAAATAATTTAGGACAATCACCGGCTGCACAAGAATCAGGGATTGGTCCATCAAGTAGAACATGATCTAGTGCAGACTTTAACCAGAAAACTAAACTAAAACAAACAAAACCATGTACTTCAAACAAACACCATATTCAACCAAATCTGTCCCTAAGTTGTATTCATCTTAACCCATAATGTGTGTTACTCTATAAAATATGATTTCTTCTTATAAATGTAGGAACGACGAACTCCCGACCTTTGAAAAGACCCACGAAAAAGGCAGCTCATAACTCCACAGGTATGATTCGCATTAACCTTTTAAACAATATCTTATTTCTTCATGTTCCTAACATAAAGCATTTACATTTGAAGGCGTCCAAGTCACTTACCATTACCTTGGACCTCCATCAACAAAATGCACAAACTGTGAAGCATTCATGTGGTATGAAGAACGAAGCAAAAAAGGAAACAAAACTGCCAATCCAACATTTTCCATGTGTTGTCAAGATGGTAAAGTACGTCTGCCAAAATTCTTTGATGCACCACCACCACTAAACAAGTTACTTAATCTCAACGAACCCGGAACGTCAAAATTTTGAGACCTAATTAAGGTCTACAATGGTATGTTTTCATTCACATATTTTTTTTAGGGGGGGGGGGGATATAGATCACTCGATAAATCAACGTCGTGCGCCTTACACATTTAGAATAAACGGCCAGAACTATCACAAGTTGGGCTCTCTAATTCCTACCGAAGGGTTCCAACCCAATTTTGTACAACTCTACTTCTATGACATAAAAATGAAGCAAAAAATCGCATGTCAGCTTTTATTGAAAACCAACGTAAGGAAGGTCCAGATGAAGCAATAGTGAGAAGCCTCATTGACATGTTGAATGAATTCAGTTCTGTTGCCAAAGCCTTCCGAATGGCTAGAGATTGGTCTACTCAAAACAACTCACACGATTTCCAACTACGACTTATTGGACAACGTACGCAACTAAGACAATACAATGCACCATCTGTGTCTGAAGTGGCGATTTTGGTAATAAATGATTTTGGCGATTACGATGGAATGAGAGACATTATTGTAAACAACAAAAATTCAGGACCTCTAAGAATATCAGAATTGCATGCGTCATACATGGCACTGCAATATCCTTTATTGTTTCCCTACGGAGAAGATGGTTTCCATGAACAAATACCATACTATGCAAATTCAGGAACACGACAAACAAAACGTGGCTTTGTAACAATGAGGGAATATTATTCTTATGTAATTCAATTTAGGGATACTGAGGGAACTACGTTGCTCAGAGGTGGACGCCTATATCAACAATTCATAGTTGACACTTTTACGGCTATTGAAGAACAACGTCTTAAATGGATATGAAACAATCAGTCTGACTTGCGTGTCGAACTCTATCATAATGTATATGATGCAGTTACAAGAGGAGATACAAAGGCTGGGGCAATCGGCCAAAAAATAGTTTTACCTTCCATCTTCACAGGAAGCCCACGCTATATGATGCAGAATTACCAAGATGCAATGGCTCTATGCCGAGCATATTGTAACCCTGATCTATTCGTAACGTTCACTTCAAATCCAAAATGGCCAGAGATTGAGGACAAGCTATCATATATTCCCGGCCAAAAACCTCATGATCGTCCGAAGGTTGGTACAAGAGTTTTCAAGATGAAGTTGAACATTCTACTTGATGATATAACAACAAATCAAACATTCGAGAAATGCCAAGCAGGTACTACCAAAACATGTATATCCACACTTAGTTATTTGATATTTCTATATAATTACACTCTAGATTATGATTTTACTTTCACAGTTGTGTATGTCATTGAGTTTCAAAAACGTGGCCTACTTCATGCACATATCTTACTATGGCTTGAAGATGCAGACAAATGTAAGACTCTAAGTGATATTGATGATATTATATCAGCCTAGGAAGGCAATGACAAGAACTTACACCACAACACAAGAAACATTGTTTACAAAGAAGCATTTAACAACCTAGACTAACAACAAAAGGTATATCTTATTTTCACTACCAAAGTTGTTGAACTTATCCTCTTTTTAATACTTTTTGTTATAAACTTTGATTTCACATTTTATTTTATTTTTTCAAACACATAAATTGAAACACATGCATGTTTCATTAAAAATTAATTCCATGTTGCAAATAAATAACTTATAATTATTTCTTTTTAATGAATGTTTACACTTTTTTTTCTTTCAGGAAGTGCTAATTTACCGGTGTCTCTTGAAGATATACCATCCTTTGTAATAGCTAGTCAGCATGGCCCGTACGATGTTAAGTCATTTTTGGTATCAGATATAAAGTATGAACAAAGTAAAGTATGTCTTAAGAAAATGTAAAATAACAAAATATGAATGCTTATATTAGCATAACACAAAACAGTTTTTTTTGTGCTGTGCTGTCTCGTTGATATTAAAAATGCACACGGTAGGTCAATAATTTAGTTGAGTAATAATCAAATAAATGATTTAAAAATTATACAAGTAGTTTTGTGGAATCCAACCGGTAAGACTATTGGAGCCCACCGAAAGAGAACATAAAATCCATCACCATAGATTAGATTCCTCCGATTATTATTCAGAAGAAAAATTACAACTCTAATTGATACACGAGGTTGAGGTAATCATCCCGCTTTTGATCTCTCTCTCTCTCTTTTTTTTTCATTCGTATCTAATGTAGATCTATAGCTGTTTATGTACGCAATTTCAATGTTAATTATGATTTAAGTTAGGGTTTGTTCTGTAGGAATTCTTGTTGTGATCACTGATGGCTTCGAAACGGATCTTGAAAGAACTCAAGGATCTTCAGAAAGATCCTCCTACCTCTTGCAGCGCAGGTATTGCATCCATATCGAATCTGTTAGATCCGGATTTTTACCTTTTATTTGAAGCTTTTCGTTGTCGACCTCATAACATGTGCTTGATTATGCTATTATGTCGAAAATTAGGTATTCCTGGCTTGATCTTTAGGTAAATTAGTAGCTCGTTTATGAAATTTATTGACAAAAGTTGTGAATTATGGAATTCTTTTGTGCAACTGTTGAGATTTGAAATTACCTGATGAGATCCTTCCAGGCCATCATGAATCATGATTAAGGTTTATTGTTATTTGATAAGAGTAGATATTGGTGTACCAGAGTTTAAAAATGGAAATGATAATCACTTTTAAAATGGTTAGAAAGCAGTAGAGCTGTAATAGTTGTTGACAAAATGAGGTTATATTTTTTTTGGATCGTTTTGTATGCTTTATGAACGATCAACGTGTGTTGCCTTAATTGTTTATTGTGATTTTAGGGCCAGTGGCAGAAGACATGTTTCACTGGCAAGCAACAATTATGGGTCCTCCCGACAGTCCTTATTCGGGTGGCGTGTTTCTAGTTACAATTCATTTTCCTCCAGATTATCCATTTAAGCCACCAAAGGTATTGTATTAATAACTCTTTTTTTTTTTTTTTTAATTTTCCTCATTTTTGTATATTGCTTGCTTAATCCCCATTATTATGTTTATATAGGTGGCTTTTAGGACAAAGGTCTTTCACCCCAACATCAATAGCAATGGCAGCATTTGTCTTGATATTTTGAAGGAACAATGGAGCCCAGCTCTTACAATTTCCAAGGTTTAGCACCTAAATCATTCATGGGCCGTCGGTTCAATTGGATTTTGATTTTATTTATTTGAAATAGGTTTTGCTATCGATATGTTCCTTGTTGACTGACCCGAACCCAGATGACCCGTTGGTACCCGAGATTGCTCACATGTACAAGACAGACAGGAGCAAGTATGAGACAACTGCTAGGAGCTGGACCCAAAAGTATGCCATGGGTTAGCTGTGACTGTCACCTTATCATCATCATCATTTCCCTTGTGTTTTTTGGTTTATGAAAGTGTAAAATTTGCTAAGTGGCTGTTGTAAGATAGACTTCAATTTATTATTGGAACCAGATCCAAAATCCCTCCATGCTTTCGTCTATAATGGGGAAGATTTGCTTTAAAACGACATCTATTTTCACTTGCACTTTTTTTGCTGTAATTCGATGATGACATAGTGCAACTGTGAGAGGGACATGTGTCAAATATTTAATATGTTAGGCATGCTTTTAGGTGCGGATATCTAATCGTGCTATCGTTTTGTGTTTCCAGGTAACATGAATTCTATTTTCCCATTCCGAACATAACGTGACGCAAAGTTGTATTTTTTCTTACATGAACACAACCTAATTAAAAAATAGAAACATGACGACATGAGATAAGTAAAAAAAACGTTCTATTGGTTAAAAAAATACGATTTCCCAAATTGTTAAATTTAGGGTAGTTGGTTACTTTTCATGAAAAAGTTCTTATTACATAATGACTTTGGTCCCCTCTTTCTTAACCGACGCCATGATTAATCATTGACACGCCCCGTCATATTGAAACCATCAGTTGAAAACATCGGCTAGGGGAAGAAGGGAGATGCTGAAATTGTGAGGCCCAATGCAATTTAATATAGAATTTGGTATTTTATGTGAGTTTATGTTTTAAAATGGTGGGGCCCAAAAAACTAAAAAGAATGAGTATTTTTGGTATGTATATGTCAGTTGAATATCGATTGGAGTGTGAGCTGACGTAACACTGATTTAACAAAATGTCAAAAACTGAAATATGAGTTTAACTTCATTTTATTTTTTGGGAGCGGTCTCATAATTGATATGGATCTCGAACTGAGATGCTACACAAAACCAACAGCCCGGTTCATGACCATATACTTGAAGACATTTAAAATTAAATTGTTACTCAAAACCTTCATTGTAGCATACGCATGTGTTTACTTTTAAGTTATAATTATTCTTTAAACGACAAGATTTGCATTTAACAAAAAATAAAATTAAACAGCATAATTACATATAAACTTTTTACTGACTCATACTTAAAAGATTGTTCGCTCACTTAGATGGATATATAATGTTTAAATATGGACTATTATTAATAGTTTATATCAAGTTACTAAAATCGAGATTTTAGTATGGATCACTTTTTTTGTAACTCTATGAGTTTACAGGATTAAGATCCTAAGATACTTTATAAAGATTATAGTCAATTTCATTTTGTTATACGCAATATGAATGACTAGTTATGTAACAAATGATTGAAAAATCGTTTTTTAAACATAATTTAAAAGGGGTGATTTTTGTACCACATGTTTTAATTCATGTACCACAACAAATGCGTTATGTAGTTGTACAATTTGCAAAAATAATTGTAAAGTGTGGTGTAGTTATCAAAATTTATGGTATGAATATTAACTCCCTAATTTAAATACGATGTTTATAATGCAATTCAACTATAAAGATTCAGTCCCTTAGCATGTTAACCTATTATATTTGTTTGGTTTTTGATAATGACAGCCCTTAGGGCTGTCATAAGACATGCATTAAATACTTGTCGAGTCAATTAGACTTATTCCGGGGGAATCATGTGTGTCCCAATGTGTCCATTAGTATGTCAATCGGTGAAACAAAGGCGAAATTAGGGATGAGTAAAATCTCATCCTTCGATCTTAACATCCCAGTGTCTTCGAGCACTAATTCAGCCAAATCGTCCTCACTACCTTTGGTGTTCGGTAAAATTTCCAGGAATAAAATGGGTGAGAAGAAAAAATCGAGAAAAAAGAACAATAGAAATTCTTCGTCGTTGAATTCGGTGTCAATTTCAGAGGAAGTTCAGAATACCATTGAAGTAGGCAGTTTGTTGGGTTTCCAATTGGGGAATTCTGATTCGGATATCAGAATGGTAATTAATGGTGGAGGTTTGAACGTCGGTTCCAAATGAAGCTCATCTCTATTAACATAAGAGGTGTAAATTGCACCTCAAAAAAAAGGTGGATACAGGGGTTGAGAAATTCAAACAACGTTAAATTTCTTGGTATGCAGGAAACAATGTCGAAAAAGGTTGATCCTTCCTTAGTTCGTTCTTATTGGGGGAATTCAGGAATGGATTATGTTTTTGTGGAATCAAATGGTAAATCCGGAGGTCTGTTATCAATTTGGGATCCGTCATGGTTTGTTAAATCTGATTCGTTCAACGATGAAAATCTATTGGTGGTTAGAGGTGTCATTACAGGGTCAAATGTTAGTATCGGTGTAATTAATTTATATGCTCCACAGGAATTGAAAAAGAAAAAATTATTATGGAAGAATGTGACCGATGTTATTCTGGCAGATCCGAACCGGGTGTGGATTGTGTTTGGGGACTTTAATGAAGTCCGTAGGAGATCGGAAAGAACCGGCTCATCCTTTTCGGTGACAGGTACTAGGGTTTTCAATAATTTTATTTTTGAAGCGGGATTAAACGAACTAAAAATGGGTGGCAGGCGATATACTAGGAGTACTCCAGACTGTGGTACCCTAAGCCTGATTGATAGAATTATGGTATCTGATTCTTTTTTCCAACATTGGCCCAATCCAAACGTTAATATTCTCCCCAAAGGCTATAGTGACCATTGCCCATTGCTTTTGAAATCGCAAGTTGCTGACTTTGGGCCCACGTACTTTAAATTCTTTAACTCTTGGGCCTCTATTTCATCGTTGGAGTCGGTTATTGCATCTTCTTGGGCGCAGTTAGTTCAAGGTAATTTGCCACCAATTCAACTATTTTGTAGAAAATTAAAAATGGTGAAACACGTATTAAAGGTTGGAAGTTGGGGGCTGTCGATCATAGCCTCATCAGGTTAAAGAAAACAGCGAATGAGATAGATTTAAAAGCAGAAAATGTCGGATTATCTTCAAGTGAGAAAAGTAACAGGATAGATATCGATAGACAAATTAAGGAGAGTGAGGCTTTAAAAATCAGGGATATTAAACAGAAAGCAAGGATAAAATGGAATGTAGAAGGTGATGAGAATTTGAGTTTCTTTCATGGGTCTCTTAATCACAACAATCGAAAAAAGTTCATCCACGGATTGTCTTTTAATGGTGTGTGGACCGAAGATCCCGAGAATATGAAATCAGGTATTGTAAAATCTTTTGAAAATTTCTTTAAAGAACCGGTTCGGGTTAGGCCTAGTTTCATAAGCAATAAATTCAGAATGTTGTCGGAGGTTCAAAAACTGCATTTAGAAGAAATTTTTTCTAAAGCCGAAGTGAAGAAAGCGGTATGGGATTGTGGGGTAGAAAAGGCTCCGGGGCCGGACGGGTTCACTTTTGCATTTTATAAAAAATATTGGATTATTATAGAAGATGATCTAATGAACGCGGTAAACGATTTTGAAAACGGGGGCGATTTAAAACACGGATGTAATTCGTCATTCTTTACTTTAATCCCGAAATGTGAGGTACCGCTTAACTTATCGGACTATCGGCCTATTAGTCTTATTGGGAGTTTTTATAAGATTATTGCAAAAATATTAGCTAACCGGTTGAAACAAGTTATTGATGATATTGTGAGTATGGAACAATCGGCTTTCATTGGAGGTCGGAATATCCTAGATGGGCCGTTAATTTTAAGTGAAATTATTTCGTGGTGTAAAAAGGTAAAGAAACAATCTTTAATTTTTAAGGTGGATTTTGAAAAGGCATATGACACACTTAGTTGGAGTTTTTTAGACTCAATTATGTGTCAAATGGGATTCGGATCTAAATGGAGGCGGTGGATCTCTTCATGCCTTTCTTCTGCTAGGGCTTCGGTCCTTGTTAATGGGTCTCCCACAACGGAATTTGGTATTTTTAAAGGTCTTAGACAAGGTGATCCAATGGCACCTTTTTTATTCATTATCGCGGTGGAAAGTATTCATGTTGCTATGCTTGAGGCAACGGAAAAAGGTGTTTTTCATGGAATCAAACTTCCTAATAATGGCCCCGTATTGACTCATCTTCAATACGCTGATGATACTATTTTTGTAGGAGAGTGGTCCGAAGGGAATGCAAAGAATTTGTCCCAAATTCTCACTTGTTTTTATCTAGCGTCGGGGTTAAAGGTGAATATGGTGAAAAGTAATATTTTTGGAATTGGAGTTACAAATGATGAGGTAGATCGTGTCGCTAATATTATAAAATGTGGCGTCGGCTCAACCCCGTTTAAATATCTTGGGTTGACAATTGGAGCACAAATGCATAGAGTTGATAAATGGGATGTAATAGTTAACAAATTCAATAAAAAGCTTTTTTCGTGGAAAGCATCAACTTTATCGTATGGTGGAAGATTGACGTTATTAAAATCCGTCCTTGGTGCCATCGGGTCATACTATTTATCTATCTTTAAAGCCCCGGAAAATATAATTAAGAAGTTGGAATCAATTCTGGCAAAGTTTTTTTGGGGTTCCAAAAATGGTGAAAGGAAAATTAGTTGGGTTAGTTGGAAGTCCATTCAAAAACCGTTAAAGTTGGGAGGCTTGAATGTTCCAAGTATTAAAGCACAAAATCTTGCTTTGTTACTTAAATGGTGGTGGAGAATGAAAAGAGAGGATGCTACTCTATGGAAACTGGTTATTACTTCACTTCATAATATACCTAGGAGTGGTATCCCTACTAGCAAATTCCCGGGCGTTTGGAACAACATAGTTAAGGTACGTAAACATCTTAATAATTCTAATATCCCGATAGATTCTTGGTTTCAGGTGGCGGATAATCATGAAGATGTGTTGCCCCGTTGGACATGGGCATTCGAACAAGATGGAGAATTTACAGTGGCTTCGGCGAGGCGAGCAGTTCAAGATACGATAGCGGGACCAAGCGCGGAAGTGAATATACCGTGGATCAAATCAGTTCCCATAAAAACTAATATATTCTTTTGGCAGTTGTATCTTAATCGTTTACCTACGTGTGTTAATCTCCTAAAAAGAGGTGTTTTACTACCATCGGCAGTATGTTGCTTCTGTGAGAGAGAGTTAGAGGATGAAAAACACATATTCTGGTCTTGTTCCAAAACTAGACAAATATGGATCGAATTTTGCAGATGGTGGTCGATTGATATAAGTAGTATTGGGGAGTGGAAGATGTGTTGAACTGGAAGATGTCGGCAAACCTATCAAAATGCAAATCAATTCAATATAGTACGGCGGTAATTACGGTGCTATGGTTAATTTGGAAATACAGGAATAATTGCATATTCAACAAGATCCAAGGAGATTGGAGTTGTTTAATTGGGGAAGCTCAAGCTCAGTCTTTTTGTTGGCTCAAATGGAGGTCGAAAATGAAGTGGGGCAGTATAGAATGGCCAATATGGTGTGGTAATCCGATGATGCTCTAATGTTGACTAAAGGATACGAAGCAGCTGGAGTATAAGGAGTGCGTTTTTTCGTTATAATATTTGTTTACATATAGTGTGTGTGGAAATATAGATTAGTACTGGTGATGCTTGTAATTTGTACGGTGAACTCGGTGTATTTCTGCTAGTCGGCGACTAGTGTATGTATATAATTTTGTGTGGGGTTTTGTTGGTGGGGGTGATGGCCTTGCCGAAGCTCCCCCGGCGGTCCCTTTTTGCTGTTCAAAAAAAAATGATCTAGATTGAGATTTTAACAACTTTGATTAACAAAGGTCCAATGGCCTAATAGTAAGGGTGTTTGCCTCCAACCTTAAGGTTGAGAGTTCAAACCCCATAATGAACATATGTGGATTTAGGAGTAGATTGGGATTGCCGTTAAAAAAAAAAGAAATAACTTTGATTAATATTAAGCCAAAGGGATTAAATCAGTAGATTGTTGGTAATGTATGTACGGATATTAAATTTTGTGAAAAGGAATGTAGCGGGCCAAAGAATGAATGAAGACCTTGAAGTTGAAAGACCAATGGTGGGCGGACCAACATATAAAAAGCCCATTTTATTCTACAATCATTCATTTTCCTCCGGTTATTCAAAATCAAAGAATCCCAATAATCAGAGGTCAGGATCTTCGAGGTAATTGATTGATTCATTGCACCTTTTTCTCTCGATTATCTCTTTGTTTTCTAATGCAATACGTAGCTGTTACGTCTTTTAATTCCAGTTAGGGTTTCTGTTTTCTACAAATTTCCAGGATTTCCTTGTGGTATTGAGCGATGGCTTCGAAGCGGATCTTGAAAGAGCTCAAGGATCTTCAGAAAGATCCTCCTACCTCTTGCAGCGCAGGTACTTATACGATATCGATCCGTTAGATCATGTTTTCGATTTGATCTCTCGTCTTTTATGTTGATATTTGTATTTTATGCTCGATTATTGTTTTGATGGTGAAATTTGGCTTTGATTTGTTCACGGCTTTGGGGAAAAGCTTAATTTCAGAGTTGATTTTGTGATAATGTGGAAATTGGTAAAAAAAATGTTTTGTAGGTATCTATTTGCTCATTTTGCTGATCTATGTTATTGATCATGGCCATTTTTGTGCGTCCTCAAGGTTTTTGCCTGTAAAATCCATGTCTTCATAGTTTTTAGATCAGATCATTGAAAAACTCAAAAACCTGTGGTCTACCATGGTGATCGTGATATTATAGACTTGTAGTTATATATATACATATTGCACTTAGTTTTTTTGAGATCTTATAGTTATATTTCACTTAGTTTTTTGAGATCTTATATTTCAATTCCAGTCAAAATGATATTGCTGGCCTCCTTTTTCATATCATAAAATACTCTGATTTCTTGTTATAAGTCATTTGTATCGCTGAATGATTAAAAGTTGATTACTAAGTTTTGTTACTTTAATTAATAATTATAGGGCCAGTGGCAGAAGACATGTTTCATTGGCAAGCAACAATTATGGGTCCTCCTGATAGTCCTTATTCGGGTGGAGTGTTTCTAGTTACTATCCATTTTCCTCCAGATTATCCCTTTAAGCCACCTAAGGTAACCACTAGTTGCAAAAACCAGAATGTTTTTTGACCTTTTATTACACTTTCATTATATTATAGCATAAAAATATACTAATTTGTGCTGTGACTTTTGTAGGTAGCTTTCAGGACAAAGGTGTTCCACCCAAACATCAACAGCAATGGCAGTATTTGTCTTGATATTTTGAAAGAACAGTGGAGCCCAGCTCTTACAATTTCCAAGGTTAGCATTATTAACAATTCAGGCCGACCTGACCCTGCCCGTTTCCCCACCTCTATTGAGAACAACACATTTGGTTAAAATATATATTGATTATATGTTTTTGTTATTAGGTTTTGCTGTCGATATGCTCCCTGTTGACTGACCCGAACCCGGATGACCCGCTGGTACCTGAGATTGCTCACATGTACAAAACGGACAGGAACAAGTATCAGACAACTGCCCGAAGCTGGACCCAAAAGTATGCAATGGGCTGATTAAAAGGTATGAGATGAAGAAGGGCTCCTTTTTTCTTGTGGTTTATGCTTTTTTTTTCTCCTAAAAATGTGTGAATTATAATATGTCTAATTGTAAGATAGACTTGAAAAAGGAAACATGCCCATGCTTTCAATTATCCAATTTCTCGCCTTCAATTCGCTCTTCACTTATTTGATATCATGATGCATCAGTTACATCAGGAGCATAAGCTCGGTCACTCCAGGAGAGCCTGAGAATACCTATTTTATAGAAATAATAATAATGTCGTCATAATATATAAAGAGATCCTGGAATAATGCAAAAACTATCAAAATTACCTGCATACACTAGATCTCATTCTATTTTATTTTTTGCCAAAAGTATCTTTAGAAGCGGCATGTGCGAATTGGACCGAAAACTGACAATGACTGTAGAACCGGACTAAATTGAGCTACATCGGTTTGGTTCTTGGTTATAATTCTTATGAAAAACGGTGCTCGGTTCCAATCGGTTCCGGTCGGTTCTCGGTCCGGTTCGGTTCCGAGCATTATGGGTTCGGTCCTCGGTCGGGCAAAAATCATTTCTTCGGTTCTCGATTCTAGTAGGTCTGGTTCTTGGACCATGCACAGGCCTAGATGTCGTTATCCATTGCAATAAGAAAATTGATATCGAACAAATTAAAACTAGAAGGGGGTAATTTAAAAATAATGAGAGTTTAGTGTCACGTGACATGAATGGGGCATGCGTGTCGTGACGTAGAGAAGCATAAACAACGCATAAACAACGCCGGTAACGGAAAATTGGCAGAAAAAAACTTCAGGCTGACTCCACACTGACCGTTCTTAGACAAATCCTCCGGCGGTCGTCTTTGTTGCACCCTTCACTCTTACTACATTTTTTTTTTGAACAGCAAAAACAAGGGGACGACGGAAGCGAGCTTCGGCATTGCCATCGCCTGCACTGACGACCCCGAAAATTATATTAAAAACTAACACCAAAATTACAGGAACTCATAGATCTTACCATCACCTATGCCTAAACACGTACAAACAAAAAACCACCAGATACTCACACCCCAATATTTACATAAATTTACAAATATGGTAACTAACAACTAAATATCTCCCAATTCAGGCATAAGAACAACTTTCTTCAAATCTCCGTCGGGTTACTGCACCATTGAGCCCACTCTATGCAGCTTCAATTCGCCTTTGTTCTATTCTTGATCCAATAAAATGCTTGTGATTGAGCTTCCGAAAAAATAGAGTGAATGTTTCCACTACTACTATTAAAGATAATTTCATTCCTATATTTCGACGTTCAGCTATTAAAATTTTAGTATTATTTTAGAGAAATTATATGGTTATGTGTTCCTACTTATAATCTTACAAGATTTGATTGAATGATATGTGTAATCTACTAATTATCTATTCTAATATTGTCCCTTGATTTTGACACATATATTCATTTAATGAATACGAATTTGAGTATAAATAAATGGTAGGAATAAATACCCTTACTCTTAATTTTATTGAACTCTTTATTTATTATTTCCAAAATCTAAACGTCCTCCTTTTATTTTAGTTAGCCTAAAAAGAAAGCCCTCTTTCAAAATAAGATTTTTTTTGTTCTTTCTGAAAAGATCTCGGTTTTAATATACAACATGATAAAATCTCATCATAGCTACATATAATTTTTCATATAATGTATAGTCATTTACGTGTTTTTTTTATGGATACTGTTATAATCAAAACAAGTTACATTACCGATATTAATTGAGTAGTTTGAATATGACATATTAATTCACTAGTTTGAATGCGTGAATGGTAAATGATAGGTATTAATTGGTTACCTAGGTTTAACCTTCGAAGTTAATAAATTTAAAAATTACATAACTTTTTTTATCTTTTTTGGGTGGGATGAGGTGAGGTGAGGTGTACTGTTTTGGCCTACCGTTGGGTTATGAACGAGTGATGTGCTTTCCGCGCGTTGCTGCGGATTTTAAAACATACTTTTATTGTGTTCAAATTAAGATTCGTTTTTAATAGGATTTAATTTCTTTGCTTTGTATTTGTGAACACAAATTGGTGTTATAATCACAACATTAAAAACAATACTATTTATAGGTGGTTTCTTGAAATATCAAAATTTATTGTGAGATGAGCGAAAAGATATACTTTAATAAAACTTTCCGGTTTAAGTTGTAAATGATTTTGAAAATTTTATAGTTCAAGGGTTACTTGTATTTGTGCTTTTCTAAATCCGCTTTTTGAAACTAAATGGAAATGGACTCTTATAAATATGATAAATAAGTATGCTCAATGTTTTATTATATTTTAAAGAACTCATTGATCTAACCGACTGATCATGTCAAATACATATATGTTTATTAAATACATAAATTAGATAACAAATACATATATGTTTATCAAAATTTTCATTAATAATAATATTAATAATGTAAGTCTCACTTAAACTAAGTATTGTATCGTCCATTTAGAAAATTAAAGATTGACAATCCAATTGTCATTTAAGAAAATGGAATACAGTGCATGGAATCATTTAGAAGGTGGGGGTGGACACGTGGTGCACTGGTTTAAGTATTACTCACATGTAATACCCGAAATTTGTAGCATACTCAAGTATTTTTAAACGGAACGGAAAATTTGATAACGCCGTTTTCTTAATGAACAGTAATTTTACTACCATCAATGTATATATAGGAGAATTGCGAAACACATCAAGAATTTCCAAGAACGCAAAGAATATAATAAGCAATGCTCTTAAACAAACAAATATGGAGTATCTTATATCCATTTGAACACTTAAAAAAAATATTTTTCCTTTGGCAGCTTTGGAAGACAAGAAATGAAGTTTTGTTTGAATACGTGATGGAAGACTTGAAATACTCAAAGCCTTGATGGAAGGGCAATGTTTTAAGACATCAAATTTGAATGACATTATTTGTTTTATTAGTAGCTCAAAGTTGGTGATTAAGTTGGGTTTGATGAAAAACTTTGACTTATATCCACTAACTGAACTCCCAATGCAAATTGCAATTGGAATAAAGAAGCTACCAAGCATATATGGAATCTAGTGTCATATATACAAAAACCACTCTTTGTTTCTATTGTCTTTGTGATTACCAATATAAAAAGGTATTAGCTAGGATTATTGCAAATTTCAAGATTTTGTTATAATAAGATATGTGAAATCTAAAATTCCATATTTTTAAAGGTAAATTACAACTAATCCATATAATGTATACATCTCACATACCTCTAGGCCAATAACAGTCGATCCTCCGGATATACTCATTAGTCATTACCAATCATTATAAGATAACCAGAAAATTAATTTAAGTTAATTGGGTGGCTTGGTAAAAAGCCATTGCTTCTCGTGATGTTGGTGGGCTTGGAATAGTAGTTTGAGACGTAGTAATCTTGGCATGCTTGCTAAATGGTAGTGGCATTCCCGAACCGAATGCATTTTGGAGCAAAATTATGATGTAGGCTCATCCCAAGCCATCATAGTATAAAGTCGGGACCTTGGCATAATAATTTGAGCTCCTAAAGATTAACGTCAGTAAGATGCGCTATTTATGATGATGATACCGAATCGGACATACATATGTCTTGTAAATTCGTTATAAAATGTGGAATTATGTTGCTTAATGACGGAACTTGACTTTTCCTTGATCAATTTACCAATATTCTCACTTTGGCGGATAATCATCAAGGTGATGCACCCTCTAAATGATGCCTCTATGGCTCTTTGTAGGGTGGCAATTAGGTCAGGTATGAGTTAGCGTGTTCGAATTAACAGGTTGGCGTGTTGGATTCATTCAACCCAAACACAATCCGTTTATAATTTTATGTTAGAAGAAAAAAAAATCAACCTTAATATGGATACGTTTAATATATGATAAATTAGACTTGATTAATTAACGGTTAGGATAACCAGGTTGGCAGATTATAAATAAAAAATGGTCACAAATACAAAGCTAGTCATTACAAGATTTCAGTAAATTAAATGCTAACAAAAATCAAAATCTTAAATCCATTAAAAAGGGTCACATAATCAATCCAATTAATAAAATATTAATCACTAGTGGATTTTATAGTATATACATATTTTAAGTTTTTTAAAAAATATTTATAAAACTAAAAGGGTTGGCGGATCGACCCGTTTATACATAAGCCAACCCGAATACGACCTGCTTTCTAAACATGTTTAACGAGTCGACTTGTTTTTTACATGTACTCATTTAATCTCAGTCAAAACCTGATTATTTAAATGTCAGATCTGTTAATCCGTGTCACACAGAGAATTGATCCTACCTCTATGTGGTCATCCATACTACTCTTTCGGTCCTCTAGTGACACAAGAATTTTCATATTCCATTAAAAAAAACAACAATATGGGCGATTTCTTTTTTCTTTACTTGATTACAAATCAATGTAAAAAAATTACTTTTAATTGGCAAAATTGGATTCGTAATCCAACTGCTTCCATTCTTTGTTTGTAACTTCTTTTGTACTAGTATCTTACTACTAGCTAATATTATTCTCCACCGTTGAAAATCAAAAACAAAACAAAAAAGTAATTTATAAATCTACCATCATTGAGTTTTTCTGTAACAAAATAAATAAATAAAAATTGTATATGAAACCATATATATTACGTTAATCTATATTTATTACTGTATAAAAGTTATAGGAGAATAACTGTTAAAATAAATGTTTACTGATCAGAAAATACATTAACATAATAACATGTATGAACACAAAATGCCAACATATAATCCAAATTTCAAACTGCATGTGATTACACAACAAAAATAACTTTTCTTCTTAAAAGACGATATATGTATTTGTATCAAAAGACTTATAAACAAATTCTATATATTACTATAAAGACGTAAACATCATATCCTAAATTATGAAAAAAAAAAAATCGACCATTTATTGGGATGAATAGGGAAAACATAGACGACCCAATTTTATTGACACAAAATTTTAACTAAGAGTTATACTGTTACATTACTTTCAAGTGTAATCTTTATTGACACTTCAATTATTTTATTGTAATTATGTAATTCTGATACCAAAGGGCCAATAATCTAGTGATAAAGGTGTTTGTCCCTAACTTTGAGGTTGAGGGTTCAAATCCTATAATGGACATAAGTGGATTTAAGAGTAGATTAGGATTACCGTTTAAAAAAATGTAGTTATGATAATTAAAATTAATACATTAGTTTTTTATTTTTACTTATAAAATAAACAAAAAAAGTACATTATTATTCGATACTTACATTTATACCGTACATAAAATATGCTTGTATGAAAAAACTACATGATTAAACTAGTTTGAAAAGTTGTTTGATAGGAACAATATGATTAAACGTTGAATGATTCAACGGTCTGAATGATTAATGATTAAGTGGTCATGTATAAAGCTCGTTTGAGTGTGAGAAACTTTTTTACAGATATTCTGACTCTGTAATGATTCAACATATATTCTACAGTAGAATGATTCATATTTTTTTATTAACTCATTTAGAATAATATTCATTTATTGGTGCTAAAGAAATAACACATTGAATCATTAAATGATTCTACTAAACTACAAACAAATAAAATCTTAGTATAATATTCAATATGAAAATGAATGTGGGCGGTGAAGGAGGACAAAATTGGAACAAAGGCAATGCATGGAACTATGGAAGTATGTACCACTTATATATGTCGCCAAAATCAATGTTGCCTCCCAACACTCACCAGTCACCACGTTGTTCCTACTTTTAAAAGACTGGATTACCCCTGCCACTTCCATTGCATATTATATAGGTCAAGGTGTATTATTGTTGCGGGACTTTAAAGTATACACTTAGGTCAATGATAATTTATATAATTTCTTTTCAATTAGAAAAAAAAAATTGTATCAATTACTTTAATAAAGTTTAAGTATTAAAATGTAAGACCACAAAATCGAGCCTTTTTTTTAAATACAAAATACGGAAGCGTTAACGTCCATCCACACGATCATTACAACATTTATAAACATTAAATATTTTATAGTACAAAACGACTAAGTAGGTTTTTAAACCATCGGTGTTACTTAATTACACGTGGCTCGACCCGTTTACAAAAGAAGAGTACGGTCAAACTTCCCAAAAACTCGACTCATATAATTCCAAGTCTACCAACCTGAAAAGAGTCAACGAGAGTAGGGATTAGCACAAAGCTAAGTGAGTGAAAGCATAACACAATAAATTGTATATTCACAATAGTCACAATGCAACAATTATCTCACTTACGAGAGGACCGGCAGTTTTGTCGAACTTGCAACCATTGTTGGCCTAACAAGGTTTTCCGATAGCCCTTTACTACTTGGCCCGATAAAGTCTCCTTCAAATACAACACATGCATCCAAGGTCCAATTATCGTCAACCAATTATAAATGAAAGCCCAGCCCCTAACACACCAGGCTGACCTCTAATCAGCCCCTAACACACCAGACTGACTCTCACTCAGCCCCTAACACACCAGGCTGACCTGCACTCATAATTATGTACACATATCGATCAATTAACACACAAATATCAGACAACAGATATCCTGCATTTTAACTATTACCAAATACCACAATACCAACCCTTACATTTGCAACCTAACCATTGCAGTTTACACAATACAAAGGTTATAAATCCACTCACCTTTGCACCGCGAGATTGTCCTGACTTAGTTCTCTAATGTCACTAAGTCTTCTCCTTTCCTGTACATCAAATAAAGTACCGATTAGTATTCAATCATACCACAATTAATTTTATAAACCACAAAAGCATGTTATAAAATTTGCGCAAAAATCGGTACTAACGGAAATCAGCACTAACGGAGTCAGCACTAATTGATCAACGTTAACTAACCAACATTAACGGAAATCAGCACTAACGGAAATCAGCACTAACGAAGTCAGCACTAACTGATCAACACTAACAGATCAGCACTAACGGGATCAGCAATAACGTGATCAGCACTAACGGGATCAGCAATAACGGGATCAGCACTAACTAATCAGTACTAACTGATCAGCACTAACTGATCAATACTAACGGGATCAGCACTAACTGATCAGCACTAACGGGATCAAAAACCAAGTTAAATCCAAATTTGACCAAGATCAAAAGATCATGAGTTTACTAGTTTTACACCAAAAACTTTATTTTGCCAAACACTACAAAATTCTCATAACCCTTTCACATAATCACCATATCTAGCAAGTCATAGTTAGTTAACCATTTCAATAAGTTCATAACTTCCATAACCAAGTATTTTACCCAAAAATCATTAGTTCATCTTTTTGACCCAAACATCCAAACCCAAAAATCATTAGTTCATCTTTTTGACCCAAACATCCAAACACTAACTAGTTCATTACCCAAAACCCACCATAACTTGATTTCAACTTAAACAACTTACCAAACATGCGATCTTAACATAATAAGCAACAACAATTATAAAAACATTTAGAAATATAAGGTTTGGTAAAACCCATCTTCTCCAACCTCCATTAATGGAGCTTGAAGGTGAGTTTCACCAACACTTTGTTTCTTCCCCCAAATAACCACTCAATACATGTAAAAACTTAAATAAACATGTAATCTAACATCTAACACAAGATTCACCTACAAAAGCTTCAAGAATCATAAACCCTAGTTTAACCAACTTGCACAAAATCAATAACAAACACATGTAGAATGAAGCTCACCTCAAAACCTACTCCAAAATGAGTTTAGAATTTAGATTGACTAAGAAACGAGCCTTAGATCTTTAAAAGACACCAAGAACAAGCAAGATGATGAAGAGGGTTTTTAGAGAGAAGTTAGAGAGAGAAGGGCACATGCAATCTTGTTGTGTGTGTTATATGTGTAGAAGAGAATGAGGTTTTGACACCTCCTTCAAACGTGGCACAAGGGGAAAAACAACAGGTGCACATTTCATTTAATAATACTTTAAGGCCAAAACTACTAGACCGAGTTTCAGGATGTTACATAAAATATGTGATTTGCATGCAATCAAACCTGACTGAACTAACTTAAATTTAATAAAAAAAATTGGTAGTTAAGTAATAACAAAAACTAAATAAAAAAAGCAGTTACACAAAAACCAAGAGAAAAAACAACCATGCATGTTTCGAACCTTGGTCAAGATTGAAGGTGTATACCCAATTTACCATGTTGGCTAGAATGAAGTTTCTTTATTATATTAGTCGCATATAATATTTATAAATAGTTTCAATATTACCCCCTTCTAGGTCAACAAAAGTGGCGTAAAAAAGAAAAAAAAAGATAAGCAGGTTGCTAGGCACTGTTTATTCAGTTGCTAAATGTATATATACTAATTTGGTTGATTGAGTTTGTTGGGTCACTGAAAAGCATCCTCCACTGAAGGGGATCTAATGAAGACAAAAAAGTAAATAGTGAGAAGACAATCTGAGGATCAGTTCCTCAGATTGTGGGTAACTGAATCTGATCAGTTCGGATTTCAGTTACCCGGCTACACTATCTGATCACCATCTGAAACAATGATCAATTCTCCGTGCGGAATCAGATACTGATCAACCGATCAGATAGTTGTAGCAGGTTCAGCGCACACTTGACAATAACGCTGAGCCTTGTGGACAAATACCTATCTAAGCAAAACTCTTAGTGAAGGTCACTGAGCCAACGACCATCTAAAAGAGCATGAGCATCCGAAGACTCATGGCGATCTGAGGCATACAAAGGCCTGAAGTTTCAGTGTTACAGAAAGACAGAAGTAAAGCACAAGTTTGTGTGTCGCCGATAAAGGGAATACTATGCAAATCTTCTAGAAGATATCGGCGATCACAAGACGACAAAAAGTACTGTCAGAACTCCATTGGTAATGCTCGTCGCATGAAATATCCTTTGCACCAACGGAATTCTCACACGTGGATTCCATCGTTCATTCCTTTGGCACCACATTTCCCAATACTATAAATTGAGGACTTAGCGAACGAATTCCGTGTGCACCCAACAAGTTTACACGCTGCTAAAATTTCCTCAGACATTATTCTTTGAGCAGAGTGTGAACAACCAGTGAAACCTTAGTTACTTGATTTGATAATTGAATCTTTGTAACGAAGGTGTCCGGTCTTGTGTCTGATCATTTGTTGATCATAACTTGTAACACCCTAAAATTTACAAGATTTTTAAAAATTTTGAAAACAAAATTATAATCAAAAGGTCCCATTAATAAATCTAAGATATAGATATTTAACATTTAAAACGTATATAATGCGGAAATAGTTAAAATAAAATAAAGTGTTTTAAAATATTAATTGCTGTCCACATCAGTATTGATAAGATACAGCGGTCAACCGTCCACCTTCTCCTTTCCTTTGCTGGTACCTGAAACAATGTGGGGGAGAGTTTGGGTCAGCTGGGAAGCTGAGTGAATAATCTCAAAATGCATACAATCATAACATACAACACATGAGGGCACATCGGTGTACTCCTACTCAGATTCTACTCAGTTAATTACTCAGATTTATTTCTCAGATTTTATTACTCAGATTTTAATTTATATAGCGCGCTAGTGTGACTTGGGCCGAGAGATCAACCTCGACCCGCCTCACACCACCTCAACACCTGTACTCTTCGGTGTTGAGTCAAAAAGGCCTGGCACCAGTACTCTTCGGTGCCAAGTCAAAACGTCTGACACCAGTGCTCTTCGGTGTCAAGTCAGATGTAAACTCAGACGGGAATAATCCCAAAAACTCAGACGGGAGGTGATCCCAAAACTCAGATGTGTGTTATTATGTTTTATTATCTATTTAACATAATTATCTCAGATTGCCCTAGCAAGTAATAGCACATAATGACTCTGTGCCGAGCTCAGTTACCCAGGCACAATGTCTCAGATCATGAATAAGTAAACAGCTGCTCAGATACTCAGATAACAGATCAAACTCAGATAACAGATGAAACTCAGATAACAATTAAAGCGCAAGTAATATAACACGTAAGTCATGCATGTATAACGTTAAAACTGAATACACGGTGAGAATACTCACCTCGAGAAAACGTAAGCTCCAAAGGATCCTCAATACTCTAAGGCGCTGCGCGGTTATTCCTAGATGATCCTAAAAGCATAAAAATGAAACCCGAATTACAATCCGTTCTAAGGACTCAATTTAGAAAACTGGCAGCACCCGTCGGTCTCACGGAAACTGCTATAACTCTTAAACTCTGCAGTATATTTATCCCATATTTTTACCAGGAAAAGTAGACAACCAGAACTACATGTCTCTGTGAGCCGGTCACTGGCTAAAAAAGACTCTAAGTGTCTCAAAACAGCATTGCAAGACAGACCTGCTGCACAGGTCATCTTCCTAACAGCAGCATACTAAATTGACTATAACTTCTAAACCGTAATTCGGATTGACGAGAGGGTTGCGGCGTTGAAAAGCTAACTCAGAAAACAAGTGACTACCACGGGCCAAAAATCCAAAAACATATTTTAAGTGTGGTAAAAACAGCCCCGAATTCAGAGGACAGATTCTGTCAAAATTTTAGTTTGATAATTAGAACCCGATTTAAAAATCCCGACATCAACCCGTTAATTACCGAGGCACCCGACAGCCCCAAGAACCCTTTTTATCTCAGAATCTCGTTTTCACAAAAGTTTGACCAAACTTCTCGGTTTAAGGAACCCAAGAACCTAAAGGTTCGGTTTCCAGTTTTTCGGTAAAAAAAAACGTTTAGATATAAACAACAAAGTTTTCACCCAACCCGAGACCCGACACTTATAAAATCAGTGACCAAAAACCCGAATCAATATATATTCTAAACATGGAATCAAGCACGGATTTAAGACTAATATACAAATCATAAGACCCGAATAGCCCAAACTCCAACAACAAGACGATTAAACGGACAATCTCAACAAAACCCGAGCCCCCACTTGACTCGGGCACCCACTCGCAGCTCACAAAACAGCATCTGAAATTAATACGGTTAAACACGAATGTGAAATCAACAAGGAAAAAGGGTTAGGAATTATACCCTTACGAACCAAGACGTACGAAACGCAAACACCTGAATCACCAACCAAATATTTGACCTAGGTTGCCCTTAACTGCTCGATGATCTGCCCCAACCGTACCCATAACTAAAATAGCAACCAAGATCCCTACTTGCTTCCTATCCTTGCGTCCTCAAGAAAAGAAAAAAATAAGTAAAACAAAGCAACACCACCAGCTTCTTATGAATAACAAACCCATCGCCACCATAAATTATTTATTTGCCCACCATCTTCAATAAAGAATTACACGCCCCCACCAAGAAATTTCGTGTCGCCCAACCATCCATCCACGCCACCAACCTGCTAGGTTGCTAGTTTCCACTCTTTTACGCTTTCTCCACCGCCACACTAAACGAAAGAATAACGAATAAGATTTCGCCGGGGTATTGTTCGAGCAAAACATAAGAGGCCAGGTTTTAGGGTTTTAATGATATAAAATTGAACAAGCCCACTACTCTAAAGCCCGAAGCCTTGGACCTTTGGCCGACCCGACTCAAAGAACATTAGACCTAACTCGCTCACACGAATAAATAACGTCTAATAGAAACGAACCGTCTAATTACAGGTCGTCTAAATAATACGAAACGTCTAATTACAGGCCGTCTAATAAATTTATTAATGAAAAATATTAACTTTAACTATTTAAAATATATAATTCATTTTTCTCTTAATTAAAATTAATTAATTAAATAATTTAAATTTCGAGGCGTTACAACTCAACTCCACTTGAATCAGACTTCGTCCCCGAAGTCATTGCTCGGAAGAAACTCAGGGTAGTAATCTCGCGTCTCAACTCATACTCGCCAACGACACACGTCCTTAAATGGGGAAAGAAAACAAAATGATCAGGTTAAGAATGAAAAGGAAATTCATTAGGGTGACCTACGACATGCATACTCAAATGGAAAAGAAGAATAAAAACGATAACGTTATGAATAGAAAGAAGCTCTTCATGGTGAATTTACTTAATAGGAAATGAACTCCAGATCACGCAAGTGTTCATACAATTATCCGCCTCTAGTGGCGCAAAACGATAAGGCTAAAAGAAATAAGGTCAGGATGCTCACTATGGATCTCAATGTGCAAAGAAAATGTTGATAATGAGCATAAAATACACCACGATACTCTACTGAAGGCGTCTTCTTGCTCTCGCATTCGGATACAGTTGTTGCACTCAGCGATTAACGTCGCGTTGAGCAACCGATTCAACTCCACTTGGAAATTTACTATTGATTTGTTGACGATACCAGATGCTCAGCGTATTACCAGGTCATCCAAACCATTTGCACAATCACACTCGGATCTCTCATGACGATAACAAGTTTTTATGGAAAATTTTCTTCCCGCACAACTCCATCAAATGACCACTTACACATTTTAGCAGCAGGCAAAAAAAAAAAATATTTTTCATTATCGAAAATTTTCTACCAAAATGACTCGGAAGGTCCTCTACTCTATGGGTCAACCGTTTGTTAACAGCATAATAAATAATTTAGCGGTTTACACCATTATCAATTAATATAAAAACCATGCAAATAAATCACAAGGAATATACATATCACCCGGAATTCTCATATACTCAGGTATATAATTCCAAAATATGATCTGGAATTATAATTCAAAAGTCCCACTCAGAAATAAACTCAAAACATATCTCAGGAGTATAACTCAAAAATGTATAACTCAGGAGCAAACTTATAAATCTTAACTCATAAGCAAACCCAAAACTCTAACTCAGTAACAACTCATAAGGTAATAATATTTACAAGTAATAGCATTAGGTATAAATCACATTTCTACTCATTCTCATTACTACTCGCGTTTTCCAATTTACCAGCTTATAATACTTGGAATGATATATTCTCTCTCAACCGCGTTACTGGTTCTCAAAATAACTCTTCTTTAACATTATATTGGTACCTTACTCTATTAAGTTTGCATATTACCGATGTTGATAACCCTTTCAATAGTTCAAATTAACGATCTTGTCATTTAACTCGTTTTATCAGGTTCTCATTCTACTACGTTTAGTGGTTTCTCGATAATATTTTAATAGATGTTTTCTCATTCATCTAGTTTAACGATCCTTTGATAGACCGTTTCCACTGATTTTACACAATTTAAAATGTCTCTTAATTATTTTGACCATATCTACTCATTAATTTCATGTTACTCGCTGAAAATTCCAATTAAATTTCATACTCTTATTTATAATGATTTCTCGTTACTCAAATCACGAATTAATTCTTTAGTCTCATTTACTCAATTCGCAGTTACACTTTATTCTAAATCTTACGGTTTACTCATGGTTCATCAATTCAGTACCTTCCCGTCTTTTCGAAATTTCTCCTAAGTTCAATATAATTTATTGAATAGTTGTTCTCATATAAAGTTTAATAATTATTCATAAATAGAGTTTTCTCATATAATTTTATAATACCTCAAAACTCATAACACTTTATAATACTTCAAAAATTTGAATAAAACTTCCCGTTAATTTAATACTTTTCTCTTTTGACTCATTTTATTAATTTGCTTATGTAACTCGATTTGTAAATTTCTTATAACTCAAAATTACTCCATAATTAATCAAAATAAAATTTTATCATTTAGCTCGTTTTAATAATAACTCATTACCAGCAAATTACCGATCTCATTTTAACTCATTTTCCTCAAAATTTCATTGTAGCAGTTTTCTCATATTCGACTCATTAATACATTCTCATCACTTTAATTTAATGATTTCTCCTTATCATATTTATAACCACCCAAGAATAAGTATACTGTCTTATTTTGTATATAATTGTAGTATTACTACTTCCCTTTCTGCACGATATACATTCAACCCAATTAACTTGATTTGTTAATTTCTCCAGTAAACCCGATCTATCATTTTGTTGTAAACTCTATAATTACTCATAGAATAAATTTAATTATTCTCAACTGCTTGATTTGATAGTTACTCTTATAATTTATTTGATCAATTATATGTATCTAGATTTCGCACTTTTAATTCATACCAACAAAATCTCTCTGCATAAGCATCATGCTCATAATATTTATAAATAATAATTAATGATAATTATTTCTTGACAATTTTCCTTTTTACCCCTACTCAACTCCACTTGGAGAAAAACTCGTCCTCGAGTTTGGAACTAGTATTGTCTACCAAAATAAACAAGCAAGTATGTAGTCACACAAACAATTAGGATACACATACTAAATTTACCATAACAAGCATTGGTTCATCGTTCCCTTCAAAATCTCCCCAGAACCAACCAAAAGTTCGGTGTGTACGATAATAGGGGCCCTCTATTACTTTTGACATCTACTTCTGTTTGGTCACGAGTCAATCCCAAAGTTTACAACTTCCCACATATAAACCCACCAACAAATCACACTCAGAAGAAAGGAATTTTAATCACACTCAGGAGAAAGAAAAGTTTACTTTCAATATCTGATAAATACAGATATGCACTCAGCTGTGGTTACTCAAAACCTCATAAACATTACTCAGAAATCATGCGTATATTTAGTCTCATACGCGATACTCGGATAACTCAGATTCATAGAAATATTTCCACTTTGTTACTTTCACAATACGGATATCGTTTTATCTTCTACTCTTAGTTATCTCATTTGTCATTTCCCATGAATAACATTTACTCTTTCTCAAAATTTTATCCGATTTATTGCCGTCTTGAGCGACAATTAATATTTTCTAGTTCAACATTCTCGGTTAATTATTCTAATAAGCTTATATAGCTCGTTTATTAGCTCTGCGTTAACTTAACAATCTCTCGCTGAACTCGTTATTCACACGACGTCTTGCACTCAACTATTTAAACCACTTACTCATAATGTTTTCTCATTTTATTTCAATTTAATGATTCTTAAATAAATATTAATCTGTTGACTTTTCAACCTGGAATTTTCTCAATTACAACTCATGGTATTCACGAATTTTTAATTTCTCATTTAGTAAGTTTAATATAATCACTTCTCTTTTAACACTATTTAATAATTCTCTTTAATACACTCTATAGATTCTTACACAAATTTGGAATTCCATATTACTGTATCTTTTGGCTGCTTAATCTTGATTCAATGTCTTCTCATTATGCAATACTCATTTTATTATCTCATTAAACGTATTTCTCAAAAATTTAGTTCGATATCTCCTCGTTTAGCTTGAATATAATTATTTTTCATCTTCTTGAATTAATACTTGAAGCCTTGGTAGATTTTCGAGGGATTCGTGTCGGGTTTTCGTATCGTTTTGTTGTAATCAATTTAATTTACTAATCTCTGATTACTCGTTTAAATGACTCGGTCTCTTAAGTGTTTTCTCCCATATGAAAGTTTTTAATATTTTCCCAATACGAAAATTTAATACTCCTCTATAATATTAATAATTTTCTCTTTTCTCCTTTACTCAAAGCATGCGAATCATAAATTAATATCCCGTTATTACACCTTTGGTTAAAATTTCTCAAAATTTATAAAATCTCATTTCAACTCTATTAGGTATTCCTCTAGATGGGAAACTTTTATTATTCTCACTAAAATTTATAATTCCTCTAGTATGCGTATTTGTATATGCATAAATATATTAAACACTGGGAATTAAATCCAGAATTTTACTCAGAATTATGCTCTAAATTATACTCAAAATTATCAAACCTTGCGTTCGTATAACTATATATACATCGTATTTAATCGTACTATTCATATGAAATTTTCGTATGTTATTATAACTTTTAGGGTTTATTTCACAGATGTAATCAGAAACAACACTCGGAAGAATATACTTAGAAAATAAACACCCAAAAATCTCTGACTACTCTACTCATCCATACTCAGAATACAACATACATCTTAGATAAATAAAAACTATTAAATATTACCAGCAATGGGAAAAGCGAGAGGTTGACGTGACATGTTGTATGCTTGATGTGGAAACTTTTCTCAGAATATATTTTACTCAGTTTGCGTTTTAAAACTCGAGACTCAAACTTGAGATTGAATCCACCCCTTGTGAATCCAAATCCCTCAAGTCAGAGCTCTGATACCAACTTGTAACACCCTAAAATTTACAAGATTTTTAAAATTTTTGAAAACAAAATTATAATCAAAAGGTCCCATTAATAAATCTAAGATATAGATATTTAACATTTAAAACGTATATAATGCGGAAATAGTTAAAATAAAATAAAGTGTTTTAAAATATTAATTGCTGTCCACATCAGTATTGATAAGATACAGCGGTCAACCGTCCACCTTCTCCTTTCCTTTGCTGGTACCTGAAACAATGTGGGGGAGAGTTTGGGTCAGCTGGGAAGCTGAGTGAATAATCTCAAAATGCATACAATCATAACATACAACACATGAGGGCACATCGGTGTACTCCTACTCAGATTCTACTCAGTTAATTACTCAGATTTATTTCTCAGATTTTATTACTCAGATTTTAATTTATATAGCGCGCTAGTGTGACTTGGGCCGAGAGATCAACCTCGACCCGCCTCACACCACCTCAACACCTGTACTCTTCGGTGTTGAGTCAAAAAGGCCTGGCACCAGTACTCTTCGGTGCCAAGTCAAAACGTCTGACACCAGTGCTCTTCGGTGTCAAGTCAGATGTAAACTCAGACGGGAATAATCCCAAAAACTCAGACGGGAGGTGATCCCAAAACTCAGATGTGTGTTATTATGTTTTATTATCTCTTTAACATAATTATCTCAGATTGCCCTAGCAAGTAATAGCACATAATGACTCTGTGCCGAGCTCAGTTACCCAGGCACAATGTCTCAGATCATGAATAAGTAAACAGCTGCTCAGATACTCAGATAACAGATCAAACTCAGATAACAATTAAAGTGCAAGTAATATAACACGTAAGTCA
The DNA here is from genome assembly GCA_963853835.1 of Calendula officinalis. Classification (NCBI taxonomy): domain Eukaryota; kingdom Viridiplantae; phylum Streptophyta; class Magnoliopsida; order Asterales; family Asteraceae; genus Calendula; species Calendula officinalis. The sequence continues at coordinate 65,523,819 of OY970823.1, read as the reverse complement.
TGCATGTATAACGTTAAAACTGAATACACGGTGAGAATACTCACCTCGAGAAAACATAAGCTCCAAAGGATCCTCAATACTCTAAGGCGCTGCTCGGTTATTCCTAGATGATCCTAAAAGCATAAAAATGAAACCCGAATTACAATCCGTTCTAAGGACTCAATTTAGAAAACTGGCAGCACCCGTCGGTCTCACGGAAACTGCTATAACTCTTAAACTGTGCAGTATATTTATCCCATATTTTTACCAGGAAAAGTAGACAACCAGAACTACATATCTCTGTGAGACGGTCACTGGCTAAAACAGACTCTAAGTGTCTCAAAACGGTATTGCAAGACAGACCTGCTGCACAGGTCATCTTCCTAACAGCAGCATACTAAATTGACTATAACTTCTAAACCGCAATTCGGATTGACGAGAGGGTTGCGGCGTTGAAAAGCTAACTCAGAAAAAAAGTGACCAGCACGGGCCAAAAATCCAAAAACATATTTTAAGTGTGGTAAAAACAGCCCCGAATTCAGAGGACAGATTCTGTCAAAATTTTAGTTTGATAATTAGAACCCGATTTAAAAATCCCGACATCAACCCGTTAATTACCGAGGCACCCGACAGCCCCAAGAACCCTTTTTATCTCAGAATCTCGTTTTCACAAAAGTTTGACCAAACTTCTCGGTTTAAGGAACCCAAGAACCTAAAGGTTCGGTTTCCAGTTTTTCGGTAAAAAAAAACGTTTAGATATAAACAACAAAGTTTTCACCCAACCCGAGACGCGACACTTATAAAATCAGTGACCAAAAACCCGAATCAATATATATTCTAAACATGGAATCAAGCACGGATTTAAGACTAATATACAAATCATAAGACCCGAATAGCCCAAACTCCAACAACAAGACGATTAAACGGACAATCTCAACAAAACCCGAGCCCCCACTTGACTCGGGCACCCACTCGCAGCTCACAAAACAGCATCTGAAATTAATACGGTTAAACACGAATGTGAAATCAACAAGGAAAAAGGGTTAGGAATTATACCCTTACGAACCAAGACGTACGAAACGCAAACACCCGAATCACCAACCAAATATTTGACCTAGGTTGCCCTTAACTGCTCGATGATCTGCCCCAACCGTACCCATAACTAAAATAGCAACCAAGATCCCTACTTGCTTCCTATCCTTGCGTCCTCAAGAAAAGAAAAAAAATAAGTAAAACAAAGCAACACCACCAGCTTCTTATGAATAACAAACCCATCGCCACCATAAATTATTTATTTGCCCACCATCTTCAATAAAGAATTACACGCCCCCACCAAGAAATTTCGTGTCGCCCAACCATCCATCCACGCCACCAACCTGCTAGGTTGCTAGTTTCCACTCTTTTACGCTTTCTCCACCGCCACACTAAACGAAAGAATAACGAATAAGATTTCGCCGGGGTATTGTTCGAGCAAAACATAAGAGGCCAGGTTTTAGGGTTTTAATGATATAAAATTGAACAAGCCCACTACTCTAAAGCCCGAAGCCTTGGACCTTTGGCCGACCCGACTCAAAGAACATTAGACCTAACTCGCTCACACGAATAAATAACGTCTAATAGAAACGAACCGTCTAATTACAGGTCGTCTAAATAATGCGAAACGTCTAATTACAGGCCGTCTAATAAATTTATTAATGAAAAATATTAACTTTAACTATTTAAAATATATAATTCATTTTTCTCTTAATTAAAATTAATTAATTAAATAATTTAAATTTCAAGGCGTTACATAACTTGTCTTAGGTAGTATTTGTTATTGTCTATTTCCTACAATTAGTTTAGTTAGGATTTATTCTTAGCTATTTCACAAACTACTTGTAGCTGTCTGGAGTATATAAAGTTGTGTAAAAGCTAGGGCGCATAACACCTACGAACCCTAGACTTAGTGCAACCGTTTTTGAGAGCATTTGGACGGTTTTTGGAGCTAAGGAGCTCAAATCTTCATCATCTTGAAGGATTTAAGCATCAAGGGTAAGAATTCTTGCTTATTTCACTTAGTTACCTTCATGTTGAGCTTAGTATGGGTAACAATGGTGGTTTTGGGAACCCACCATGTCATCTTTGGGGAAGATGAACTTTCATGAGTGTAAAACACTCCTTGTAGACTTGTAATCAATGTGTACAAGTTAGATTTGTGATTTGTGATGGAAAATCTTGAACTAGGGTTTGAGATTCCACCAAGTTGTATGAACTTGGTGGTTAGAAATGTTTAGATGGATTAATGAGTAGCTAGTTATGGATTATAACTAGCTTTTGTAATGGTATTGATGTTAGGTCAAGAAGACCTTGTGATTGGAAGTACTTCCTTGATTTGGAAGTAAGGATTGTGTTGTTGAACACAATTGTTGGATAGCATTGCTAAGGTGAGTACATGTGATCTTTCTGAGTACATAGTAAACCACATTTTATAATTGAAATGATTTTTAGAGTCTTAATTAGATAATTGTTTTAATAAAGAAAAGATTGAATTGATAGAGTAAGGAATTGAATTACATTGAATTGAATTGAATTGTATTGTAATTGATTGTGTAGTTACCACTAGTATGATTGAGTTGTGATATGGGCTTTGACCTGAGTAGATGATTTGTTACGTGGTAGCTAATCAATTGGATCCTAGATAACCCACACAAGTTGGGGGAGTTAGTGACACCTACGTGGGGTGGTACCACCCTGCGCAAGGGTAGTGTGTCGAGAAATAGATAACCCAGAAATCGGGGGAGCAAATAGATAACCCGGAAATCGGGGGAGCAAATAGATAACCCGGAAACGGGGGAGTTTACCTAGTTAACCCATATCGGGGGAGTTGTTTCGGGAAGGCCCGTTACGTATGTGTTTGGCTTATGGCAAGCCTTAGAGTTTGATTGACTATGTGCAATTTGATAATTATTTAATTATTATTTTATTGCAAATTATTTCTAACCGGGTCTAAAACCCATGTTTCTCACGAGACAATTCTTGTCTCACGTACTACGTTTATTTTGGCTATGTACTCAGGTTCGGGAGCTAAAGATTAGGCGGCCCGTAGTTAGCATTTGGAAGGATTAGCTCGGTGTACTTATTTAGTTCCCTAGATTATAGTTTTGATATATTTGTAACACCGGTTTTGGTACTTTCTAATTATTCCAAATATTTTAGTTAAACCATTTTTGGATACTCGGTTTGTAAAGACATATATTTTATATTTTTAAAAGTTTTAAATTTGGTTGAAAAATCGGTGTGTTACATATAATTTCAAGACCACAATGGATCTATGATAAGATCGTTTATTTACAACGAATCCGGGTATTTGGAGTTACGAAGGTGTGGCTGCAGTGCATATTGTGTTTTCTGGGTTGTGCTTTTTGGCAGCTATCTGGCATTGGGTATATTGGGATCTAGAAATATTTTCGAGCCCCCGTTATAGGTTCTATCCATAATTCACTTATTACGAGACTAACAGAGTAATTTATTATTATTATTAACTACTACTAAAGATGTATCCTGGTCTACTGAATTTAGAAAATGACAAATTTAATATACTGAATTATTAATTTGGTTGCATTTTCTTACATAACTCACCACTTTCAAGTTTTTGACGCGTTATTAATATTTATGTTAGTGGGTAAATTGATTATTTTCGTGAAGTTCAGAATATTATAATTTACATTCAAAATAATTGATTGTCAGCTAATTCAATGTATTGAAAATGCTTTTTTTTTTCTGCCTACTATATATTTTGTCGTTGGAATGATATTTAACTTACTACGAAATATCGTCACTTAGGGGTAGCAATTCAAGTCGGGTTCGGGTTCGCGGGTTGGTAGGTCAGAAACGTTCAACCTGAAACCGACATGTTTATATAAACGGGTCAGATATCTCAACCCTAACCTGTTTAACTTCAACCCAAACCTAACCCATATAATTCATTTAATAAAACGGGTTAAACAGGTTATCAGGTCAAACAAGTTAAACGGTTCAAACATGTCAAAATTTTGTTATTATTACACAAATTCATAACAAAATACTAAACACCAAATTACTAAGTAACATTTTTAATTTTTACCTGACTGTTACTTACGTTTTAACTACTAAACTATAAATTAAGTATAAATATATATATTATAAAATATATTTTAATAATTAAACGGGTTGGCGGGTCGATCCATTTAAATTATCATTTACCCGAACCTAACATGTTTAATAAACGGGTCAGCTGACTCAACCTGAGACTGACCCAATTATTTTTTACCCCAACCCAAACCTGTTTATTTTCGTGTCGGTTTCAGGTCGGGTTTCGTGTCGGGTTAGAAATTGCCACCCCTAATCATCACCGGGGGTGTCACGTGACCTGCCGGAAAAGAACACAGTGCCATATGTCATAATCCTATTGACACCATCCAATGAAACGTTGGTTGGGGTTGCTTGAAGCCTTGAGCTATACTTCCTCCGATTCAAAATAAGTGATACACTTTTCATATTTGGGTGTATCAAAATAAGTGATACACTTTAAAAACATACTTAAATAGGTAAAAAGTAGTGGGCCCTATATTCACTAATTACCTATTTTAATAAAGTGAAATGACATCTTTACCCTTACTTTTACTTTTAAACATCATTAATTTTACTTTATTCAAAAACTGTGGGACCTATTTCTCACTAACCATCCAATTAATATAATTTAGGAAAATGCTAATGACAGCCCTTAGGGTTGTCATTAAGGATGCAAAATACACAAAAGACAACCCCCTGAATTTTAGGAATATTACTTTTTTAATCAATGTACAAGCTTTTTATGCATGTTAGTGACAGCCCTAAGGGTTGTCATTAGCAAAACCCTATAATTTAACTCTCATTATTAAATTTTTCCTAAAAACCGTGAAAATAATAATGTATCACCTATTTTGAATCCGAAGAAGTATATTTCTATGCGATTAGACGTTTCCTTGTACAAAATTTGGTTAGAATGCAATTAGCACCCTTCAGATTTCCACTTTAATCATAAAGGTCCTTTATTTTGTTCATTTATTACACATGAAATCTTTCAAACTCAGTACTCTTATTTGTTTATAATTGCCCCCCTCACGACGCTACTTCCCCGTTATGTGACTCCAGTCTGAGGTTTCACCCCTTTTTTTTAGCTTAGCTAACTTCTTGTGAGAAAGGAAAACTGTGGTGTTTAGTCAGCCCCAACTTTTTAGTTTGATAATGTATTTGGTCACTATTACACGAATTTGGTCACATGTTTGGTCTTAAAAAGAAATGTTGAGGTAGCGATGAAGTGGTAGTGATGATCACAGTTGTATTTGGTCACCATTACTATCAACCTTAGGATCGGTCAGGTAATTCCAGGTTTAAAGTAATGCAAGTTGGGTTAATAGGGTCTTTTGATCACTCAAAATGATACATGAAAAGTTGATAAATCAAGCCAAATTGAGTGATTATTAACCGGGTTACAATATAATGCACACTATTAGTCTTTTCTCTTTTAGGACTATGCATTTTATGATAACACATATCACCCAACTTACCCTTTACAGATCCTATCAAATTAGTCCTTGCACTTGTACAATTATAGAGAAAGGCGACAAACACATACTAGATTCATGAACCATGAACAGTGTACCAAGAGACAGTACACCTTTGAATATACTTAAGAGTATTCGAAATCATCTTATAGGTATGATTTCATGATTAAAAAATGTTCCATCATTTCACAACTTTTTATAGATTATGAATATGTCAGAGTAGAAAGATTCATAAGATAATGTACCATATCTATGCTATTATTAATGTGTTCTACAATATCGTAAAATAACAAAATAAATGCAACCAACTTATAATATATCCACTGTGCTGAGGCAACTTAGACTTGTACTAATGGTATTTGTCGCTTGAAAGTCGAATGGGGTGTTTGGGAAAACTTATCAAGGGAACTTAAGTTTATTTAAGTTAATAAGCTTTTCTTAAAATAAAGTGTTTGGAATATCTTATTTAAATTTATTGTAAAATTACTAAAGAGAAAATGTTTTAATAAACTAATAACCTTAGCAAAATAAGCTGAAATGTGTGGTTAGTTGAGTTTATATAAAAGTGTGTTTAATTTAAACATATAGGGGGTATTTTGGTCATTTGACAATCATATAATATTTTTAATTTTTTTTTTTTAAAAGGTTTTGATAATGATAGCCGTAAGTGCTGTCAATAACTGCATAAAAATAGTACATTATTTTATTGGGGGTTGGGGGGGGGGGGGGTGGGGGGGTTTAAATTCATAAAATGCATGAGTCGATAACAATGAATGTACAAATTTATCATGCGTGTCATGATCAAAACCTAAAAAATAAAAGTAAAATTAATTTTAAAATAAAAAATGGAAAAAAAAAATTAAAAAAATTTGGATCAAAACTTAGGCCTCTCACAACCCTTACCCATCACTAAACCCATCACCAGCGCCACGTCATCGCATCCTTACTGACCCGCTACTGACACGTTCGTGCCAACCCTACCCATCACTAAACCCGTCACTAAACACATCCTTTCCACATCATCATTTTTAATTAAATATAAATTTAATATATTATTAAAAATTTAAAAGAAAATTTATATAAAATAATAAGAAAATATGTTTTTTATAATGTTATTTAGAAAATAAATAAAGAAAAAAAGAAAAAGAATATTTTGTACAAGTTTTAATGTTGTTTGTACAAGCATTTAAACCCAAACCACCCCCCTTTCCCCTTTCCTTCCCCACCCCCTCCCTGCAGATCCCTCGACGCCCTCCCTCTTTTCGTCGTGCAGACGACGCCTAGCCACGACGCCTCGCCACGACGGGGGCGTGCCAACGCCGTCCTTGCTCGACGGCCAAAGAAGCTCCCACGACGAGGGTTGGTGACGGGCGTTGGCACGGGTCTTATTTGGGTGCCAAAGTTGACGGCAAAAGGGTTAAAAACTTTAAATAAGCTTAAAATTCCTTTCAAATGAGTTTATATATAACTCTCTTAATAAGCTTATAAACATAAATTTATAAGCTAAACCAAACACTTAAATTTTTTTATCTAACTTAATAAGCTTAAAAGTTAAAAAGTCTTCTAAATAAGCCCTTCCAATTTCCAAACACCCTGAAGTGTCACAAAAATGACATTATTGGCACACTTATTTCTTTACTTCATCATTTGGGTTTTGCTTGGGTTTCCGTCAATTAACCGAAATACACAATGTGGAGAGAAAGTTTATCACGCATTGATGAGTTGTATATTCTTCGACATATTTAGTATTTTACTAAACTGATAATGAGAAGTGATAGAGATGTGTTAACACAGATGTTTCGGTTGATGTGTGAATTTAGAAATATTAATAAGACAATAATATACACAACTAACGAAAAAAGAACCAACTAATGTCAATGCAATCAACTAGACAAATATTTTCTCTTTCTGTATGAAGAATGAAAATATAGCAAGTTTTTTAAAGTATATTAATTATTTTGAAATATTATAAAATGAAAAATATATCAGTTATTTTGAAATGGATAAAGTATACATTTGCCGTTTTTATTAGTTAGAATTACAATTCAAAACAGGGGTTGGTAGAATTCTATAAAATCCCAAGTACATGTGAACTGTCTCTCCAAAACCTTTTTTCCTCCTCGTTAAACCTCTCTGTTTTCTTCGCTCACTCTGTCTTCCACCTCCACCTACTCCGTAGTTTCCTCCAAAGTTCACCGCGAATCACAGTCATACGCCGTAGTATTATTTTATTCGTCATCCACCGACGTTTTACCTTTTCCGGTTAAAACAACCTTTAATTTCATTTTTCGGCTCACAATTCATCACTTTAAATCTCTGTCTCTCTCTTATATTTCTGCCTCCTATGAAAATTTATCTTTAGACCTTTAATCCTCTATCCCGCACGAGTGTTGTTCACGCTTTTTAGAAACCTCTTTATTCTTCTATTTTGATAGAAGATTCTCGTAATCTTCTTTTTCAATGCGAATCTGATATCCTGGTAGAATTCCGACTTAAGAAGGCACTGTTTATGGACAATCAACAAATTATGGCTCCTGTTAAGTGTAGTGTGCACAAAACTAGTGTTACGGTTGTTAACAATTCACGGTTACCGGGAAAATGTTCCGAAATGATGTCGCGGGACACTGTTTGTCCTAGAGTCGTGAGGATATCGGTGACTGACGCGTATGCTACTGATTCCTCCGGTGATGAAGAAACGTCGTCGCTTTGTAAGAGAAGAGTGAGGAAGTTTGTTAAAGAGGTGAAAATTGAACCTCCAATGAGACATGATGATAATTCAAGGATGAATAAAGCAGTAGGTAATCGGAAGAAGAAGAAGGCTGTTACGGCGGAGATACGGTTGAGAGTTAATTCAGGTAATAAATTCCGCGTGGGGGAAATATGCGGCGGAGATTAGAGATCCGAAGCGTCGTGTGCGGTTGTGGCTCGGTACTTTTAATACAGCTGAAGAAGCTGCAATGGTCTATGATCAAGCAGCTATGTGGTCATAATGCGCTTACTAATTTCACTATTCCACCAATACCGGAGAAGAAACCCTCACCGGTTTCCTCCGATTCCAACTCCGGCAACGAATCTCAGAGCGACAAAACTACATCGCCGAAATCCGTTTTCCTTCGGCATCAACGGACGAGTCAGCCGCTGAGTCCACTCACAACAGTCTCTTAAACGATTTTAAACATGAAGGGTTAGAAATCAGCGGACACCTTCTCGGATTTCCGGCCGTTCGACGACTATATCTTCGAGTACCCAAAATTTGACCACTGTATTTTCGACCTTGGTAGCATTATTCAAGAATCTGATTCATTGGACATGTTTTGCGGGTCGGGTAGCGATTTGTATCCCGGTTCTTCATCTTGGCCTACGGACGAGTATCTTCATGATTACGGTGGTATATTCGGGTCGGATCAACTTGTGGCTCTATAATATATTTCTGGTAGTGTTATTTTTATAGTGGGTGTCTCTATTAATCTACTGGGGAAAACATTTTGAAATTTATATTTTATTTATTTGATAGCATCAAGTATGGTGGCTCAAGTTGGAACGCCAAATCAGCGTCACCTCAACGTCAAGTCACCATTTCACATTTCACATTTTAAACCCTGAATACCACCTCTACCATAACTTAACCTAAAATACTTTTTTGAGACCTATTAATATACTCATTACGCAATAAAAACACCCCAAAATCCCCCTATCTCTTCGCCAGCCTCGCCGAACTCTCGGCGAAATGTTTCACTCAACCCACGAAAGGGTGTGGTTGTAAAGGCTTGATGCTCGCCAAAACATGCCACATAGGCACAAAAGTGGTCTGGCGGAGGTGGCTACGCCACTGCACCGCGTCCTCTTAACGTGACAGACGAGTGTCAGTGTTTTTTGTTGGAATTGGGACATCGTTACACTTAGGTGAAAGAAAGAGAAATTATTTAATGGTATTTGTGGACGTGGCCGTGGCCGGTAAATGTTATTGAGTAATGGTATTTCACTATTTCTTCATTTGGTTGGGTTGAGTTGGGTTGAATTGGTAACACGGATAGTCTTATGGGTAGGAAGAAAAAAATAAGAGGAAATATCATTTCTTAATAATGTTACTATTATAAATTTGGTGAAAGCTACGAATGTTTCTTATTCGAGCATGCGTTCTAAACTTTTAATATTCGACTTAAGTAGTAAGATTTATTTAACGGCAAAATGAAACTTCAAGGGAAAAAGTTTGGCAATGTCATCACCCACCTTAAAATTATATACCATAAAAGAAAAGCCAAGCTAGTGAGACAGTAGCATCAGGCGAGAGAACCACCAAATTACATATTAAACAAAAACAGCAACCTAACTAAAACAAAACCCATACAAAAACCACCAAATTACATATAACACCCCAATAGTGTTCCGTATATTAATTTGAACGAGCAGCAGGCGAGAGAAGCAGACTCCAGAAATAAAGCCACCAACATTTGATCCAACACTGTCACCAAACCAACATGACCCAATACTCCCGTGAATAAAAAAAATAAGACTTATCGAAAATGCATAGGATCATTGCACCACGCTTGACACCAATGTTATATTGCACTTGGCACATAAACATTTTATTTTATGCACACCAATTTTCACTTCACCACAAATGTTGTTTAATATGATTGTAAACAGTTTGATGTCCGTCTTAACTAAAAATTGTGTTTTGTATTTTTCTTTTACTAATTAAAGCTGAAAATGATACTTGTAAGAAATAATGTGCTGTATGAAGACATGATGCACGCTCTATATATAAAATCTGTTCGGCTATTATACGAAACTCTTATCAGTTTTAATAATACATGCTCTTTTTGGGTATGGTAGACAGGTAGAGATAGATGGGCCTAGAAAATCATTTTGACCCTACTCAAAGGCGACTGATGGAGCAAATGGTAGATCTTTGTTTTTGTTTTCTCATAGATATTATTCATTAAGAGACAAGAATCACCAATGGACCATTTGAATCATGCAAATTGCAAAAAAAATCATCTCTCTACCTCTGTAAAATATATGTCAAACGTAGCGTTCAAGGAATATGAGTTTTCCCTAATGCTATTTAATAATATAATATGAATTAATTAGTATTATCCCTATTATTCTTATAACGAGTTATAGAGGCTTTGGCGCCGCGAAACGACACCAAGGCCTGCGCCAAACTCACACCAAAAGTACAGAACGATAAGAATTTGTTTTTTTTTTCTTTTTTGTATTTTATAATTGGTTGACTGTGTTGTGTTTTTTTATGAGTACCAAATGAATGTTATAATAGGGAGAATGACTTCACAATTAATGTTATTACAATATTTTAGGACAAAAATAACCTTATAACATTGCTTTTAAAAGCAAAAGCAATGGGTACCTTGTGCTCTTATCCCCACTATTTTTCTCTAATCTAGATAAGAAAACTCATGAAGTTTTGAACAGGGCGATTAAGTGAAACCTAAACTTGGTTCCAGCCAATAGGGGGCCCATTAGCTATTAGCTCGGCCCTATTTATATATAGAGAGTGTGCGCCTAAAATTTAAACAAAATTTAAAGAACCAAATCATTCAGTTTGGCCGGTCGAAAATCTCCTCAATTTAAACATTTAGTCATGTCCAATATTCTAAATCACTGAATTCAGAAGACTTATATTATTAATTTAGTGCTTAATATTCGATTATATTTTATTACAATATTAATAAAATACAAAAAATAGACAAAAAAAGTGTGTATCCGTCAACCCAACCTGCCACGAGTTGACCCTGACCTCTTACCGAACCGATCAACCAATTGCGGACAAGGGAAAAAAAACTGAGGGGTGTCACAGGTTTCACATTTTTTTTTCTCATTAGTACACTAACAAAAAAAATTGAAACCTTTTAACTACATTTTAACACTATTCAAAAAAATTTAAGGATTGCCCGTACTGCATACTAGGTCCTTTCTGCGATCAACCTCCGCCCATCTTGCCACCTCATCAACTCACATCTAATATAACTAATCTGTTAGATCCCCATAATTCATTTACCGAAAACACAAGATATCAAAGATTTCCATTACATATTAGGAGGTTTATCCAAAATACTAATTATCCATAATTCTTCACTAAAATACAATAAAACAATAAGATTATTATTACCATAATATCGCTGTATGTCTGGATCGATTAACTATAGAGAAGTTAATAAACACCTTAGATCTAATTGACTATAGAAGTTGCAGCGGATCAACACTATATCAATGTAATTAAGAACAATGAACTGTAAATAATATGCGAAAGTATTAAGAACACAGTTTCACAAAAAGCTTCAATGTATATTATCAAGTTAACAATACACACGTACGTTTACAATTCGTAAGGAACTATTTATAATAGTCCTTGAAGCTAAACTATTTACCCTAGTTATTCTAGGACTTAATTTACATCGAAATATAATGATATACATTGATTTACATGCTATAACTATCTCTACGAAGATCTCGGACTTGATATGCTTCCAAAACGCGTATCAGTAGTAAATGTTTTCTGCCCCATCAGTACTAAGTATGATTAGTACTAACTGCAGCATCAGTAATAAGTTGATCTGTGTTTTGTTCCAACACTGTAGCTGCAAATAAATCGTCGAATTCATAAATCTTTTATTGATTATTAACTGAGGTTAACAGGAGCATCATTGGTGTGGATGATGTATGTGAGCACCAAGGCCAGCAGCATCAATGTATATGCTATCCCCTGGTCAATTGATAGCCCTAAATCGTGATAATTTTAGGTCAAAACATGCATAAATCAATACATGTGCATATAATAAGTGCACTGTGATTGTGCAAAAATATTAAGGAGAATCGCCCACATGACAAAAAGAAGGAGTTGACCATACCAATTTAACAACTTTTGAAACAAAATGACCAACAATTTCACGCAAATTATACATAGAGAATACATATCATTTTGCAAAGTAGGGTTGCCAGTCATTTAAAAAGTGGTCAAATTGTTGATGGCCTAGCAATAACGGCTCCCGAATGACTTGTTAGAGGTCACGAGTTCGATCCTTTAATGGGTAAACATTTAGGGAGCGTGTTATAAACAGGAATACCATTTCTAAAAGAAAAAAATCTCATTTTTTGGTCATATTCGTGATTGTTCCTTTATGTTAGACCCAAACCTAACCCTACAAATGGTCTACGTGATACTTTGTTTAATTGAATCGAAATAAAATTTCTTAAAATAAAATTGTTTCCCAACATCATTAATAATGATAGTACATTTGTGGATCATTACATAAAACATGCATAAAATTCATAAAATCCCTAATTTCTGAAATTTATCCATCATGTGAATCAAAACGTTCAATAGATTATCAATTTTTAGGATTAAATTAAGCAGAAACATAATCAACTGGTTATCAGATTCAATTATCGCAATGTAAAACCTCATAGAAAAGAATTGTTACATACATTATTTATCAAATCAATGAAACACAGTCGAAATTAAAATTTTGTCAGCATTTTGCGTCAATGGAGAACTGACCGTTGCTGGTGGGAGCCGGAGCGAATGGCTGACCGTGAACGGCGGTAGGCAATGTGATGGCGAAAGCGAGAGCAAATGCAGAAAGTAGACCAAATGAAACCTTTGATGTTGCCATTTTTAGATTTTATTTATCTCCGTCGACAAAACTCCGACTATTTGGGGTCCGGTGAGGTGCACACCGCCAGTAGATCCCAGAGTCTAATTAATTACAGTTATTTATCTACAGCCTTAAAAAAACGAAAACTATTTAATGTGTTTTTAGTTTTTACTAAGGTTCTAAAAAAATGCGCATGGCGGCGTTAAGGCGTGAGGCACGGAGTTAACGTTACGAAACAGATCATGGCGGCTAGGCTAGGCGTGACGTGAGGTAAGACGTAATAAGGCGAGATAAGGTCTCCTTATGAGGGGGTTTTTTGTAAGGCAGCTGTGAAAATTGAATTTTTTTAGAAAAAATATATAATTATAAATTTGGATGTAACACTTTTTGTGAACTTTATATATGAATTGTTATATAAATCAATAAATTTATAATTTTTTAATTTGATATACGTATATATATATATATATATATAAATTATGTAAAAATTTGTCGCATTAAGTCATGCCTTGAAAAACGTCATTGCACGTCATGGTTTGAAGCTTGATGATGTCACCGCGCCACACCTTACGCTTTTTTAGAACCTTGGTTTTTACTAAGTATCCATAAATAATAAAGGGGAAATAGTATTTTTTTTTACTTAATGAAGATACATATATTTACAAAATAGAGTTTAAGCTCAAATGGATACAATTAAAAAGTCTAGGAAAATTTATTGCTACATAAAGCATCTAAAAATGGATACAATTGAGTCAGAATCGAATTGAATTAGAATCGGATTGAGTCAGAATCAGATTGAGTCAAAAAATCGGATTGATTCCATGTGTTTGATTAAATTGTTAATTCAATGTGCTAATTGATGAATAATGACCTTATTACTCTTCTCTTTTGTGCTAGATAAAATATATGTGTTTGATTAAATTGCTAAATAATTAAAAATAATTACATAAAAACCATCATAAAAATTTAAAGTAAACATATATCATTTAAAATCCAAATACAATTTTTCATAAAAAGACACAACTTTTAATTTAATGGTTCAAAAGTATTCTCGAAAAAAATATACGCATGAACCCTAACGTATGAGTGTATATTATATATAATATAAATATCTTATCTTACTCATTTTTAAAGCATTTAGGTCTTCTAAGTTTAGAAGGTCTTAATCTTAAACTTAATCTTAAATTTCTACTTTGGGAAACATTTTAAACACCACAAAATAAAAAAAATATTGCTTAGGAGATTCGAACCCAAGACTTTTTGCAAGTACGAACTGTGTGTTAACCAATTGATCTACTTGATATTTTGCTTTACCCAACAACTAAAATATATAACCTTTAACTTCAACATAACTAAAACGACCCATATTTTAAAAAAACGTCAATTTCGGATCTAAGAAAACTTATGAGATATTCAACATAGCTAAAACGACACATATTTTAAAAAACATCAATTTCGGATTTAAGGAAACTTATGAGATATTCAACATAGCTAAAACTGCTCATATTTAAAAAAACGTCAATTTCGGATTTAAGGAAACTTATGATATATTTTTAATAATCTTTATAAAATTAAAATTAACATCACCCACCATCCGCACGACCACAACCAACAGTCACTATCACTACAGTCGTCACCGCCCACTACTTGATCGGCGTCAAATTTTATCACAGGGTATCCGCTGCCACATTACGCGGATAACCTATTAGTAACTACTTATATATGTAAATTAATCTCTTAAAGCCTTACTTGTCAAAGTTTAAATAACTTAAACATAAATAGTTACATTTTATTAATAAAGTAAAAGGAGTCCATCTAACCAACTTTACCATATACTCCTATTAAAAACATAAAGAAGTATGGCCCATTATTATTCAAAACAAACGACCAAAACCCAAACCTTATTCCTTTCTTTTCTTCTCATTAACCATTTTACCATATATTAAAAACAAAAAGAAGTGTGACCCATTATCACTCAAAACAAACGACCAATACTCAAAACCCTATCTTTTTTTTTCTTTATGTGGCCACCACCTTACCTGGCTTCATCTTCCTCCATTCTGGCCTGCATCTCCATGGCTCCATCTTGAATGGCCGGCGCCGATTCTCCTGCAACTCCGTCACCGGTGTTCCCTGGTAAGCTTTCTTTCTTGACCATTGTTGAACTAATGGATATTAGCGAAAAAGAGATTGAGTCCGACGTTTTTTTGAATTGGACCGAATCAGACACTTTAAAGGGACTGAGTCCGGCCTTCTGACCGAATCAGACGAGTTGTGGAGCTATCAAACAGGACTCCTTCGGACCGAGTCCAAAATCAGACCGAATCCGACGAGTTTGGAAGCTATCAAACAGGACCTGATAAGTTAGCACTTTCCTTTGAAGAAATATTAAGGAAATTTTGATAAGTTCAGAAAGGGAAAAAAAACCGGTAAGGGTTATCATCCGTTAGCACTTTCTTTTGAAGAAATATTAAGGAAATTTTGATAAGTTGAATGTGCTAACCATTGTTTTAAAACCCGGATTTTGAATCGGACCGAGAGATGCTTTAAAAATGGTCGGACTGGTTCAACCGGATTACAATGCTATTGAATATTTATGTTAAAATAGTTTGTAAAAGGTATAAAAATGCAACAACAAAAAAAATCCTAAAAAATTACAAATAAATATAAAACAAAAATCTAAAAAATTATAAAAACTATTTTTCCAACAAAAAACTACAAAATTTAACTAAAATTACAAAAACTCGGATTCGACCGGGCGTTCCGACCGGAGTTCATAGTTAACCCGGACGGTTCGAAGCGGTTCTTAAATGGATTTTAAATCGGTCGATTCGGCCCGGCATATTTATGTTTCCCGGTCGGATTGGCTGGTCGAACGTGGGTTTTAAAACACTGGTGCTAACACGTGCTACATGGTACGTACGTAGGTCCATCCATGTTCATAGTTCTTTGATGGAGAAATGTACACGCGACAACATTGAAGACACAAAGAGTTCTTTTTTTCCCTCTAGTTTAGATACATGACATCCTAACTATCTTAGGATCAATGATGTTACATGTAACTATAAGAATATTATAATGTAAATGGGTGTTTGAGAAATCTTATTTTGAGGGTTTATAAGTTTATTAAAGCTAAAATGAATTATATAAATGTGGCTTATGTAAGCATATAAATGAATAAACTTTTCAAATAAGTTAACACCCCTAGTTACACAAAATATCAAAAAAAAAACGATACTTCACAAAATTGTGATTACTAATGAACAAGCACGCTCAAAATAAAAAGCAGATGCTCGTTTTTTACTTTGTTCAACAAAAGAAAAATTGTTCATCTTTGAAAAAACGTTTTTACTAACAATTTTTTTTCCAGGATTCTAACTTATGTATGCATATTAATGACCTGACTCGTATCTACAAAAGCTGTTTTGACTTTTCTTTAGTTGCCCAACGACCGTTTTATAGTTGTTAATCGACTACGTTAGTGTCGACTGAGAAAGTCATTGAGTTAATTGTTAACTGAGTTGGTTGCTTTTTATAATTTGGACCAAATCAAAAAAATTATATGGACCGAGTTTGATATGCGAACCGAGTTAGACAAAATTGAGAAAAACCAACCCGCTGACCTGGACCGAGTCCGAAGCAAATCAAAAGGCCCGAAGCAAATCAAAAGGCTCCTAAGTTGGACCCGTATGGGTTTGATGCGTAAGTAACAAATAGCTCAATTAGTTGATACGTACATATATAACTCAATGAGAACGTTAGGAAAAGCGTCACAATTCCAGTCAGCTTAAAATGGATACAACTTTTAATACTCGGGTGAGTTTTGGTGTCTGTGGGCAATTTCTGATAGGTTTAGCTGAACTTTCTTCTAACGACTTTCGATGGTTTGTCCCAAAAATACATCGGTTTACTTTTCTTTTCTTTTCTTTTTTGTAATATTTCTACAAACTAATACCAAATTTTGGATGCTAGATTCAGCCATATATGTTTACTTGATATTACTGACACACGAAAATGTATAATTTTAAATTGTATCAACTTAGATGTTTTAACTCGTGCTCTCCACAACATTGCCAGCACCTTCCGTCTCTAATTCAACCTGCGGCTCAGAGTTGCTTGAATTTGCCATAGGTTTCACGTTTTCAAGCTTTGAAACACGAAAAATCGCTAGATTTGTGTCGCCTGCAAACACAATTACAAACAATACAATGTTTAACGATAGCCTTTTCACTAATTATAAAAGGTTCTCTAACGTATGCCTTAGGACACATAATGAAGTATTTATTTTCTAAATATGTATTAAATAACAATAATGAACTCTAATTTTTAACATTTTAGAAGATGCATTAAAAACTATTTTCATTTGAAATGGAAATTTGATTTCATTAAATGCACCTAATGAATGTTATCAAGTAATGAAGATTAGGGTGAGACAATTATTTCCATTTATATAGAAAGTTATATTTAATGCATCTTTTAAATTAGTAGAATTTATAGTTTATTAATGTTATTGAATGCATATTACTAAATATATGTAATGAATGTTATCAAGTAATGAAGATCACACCAAATGTAACATATCTCCCTGCGGGTACGACATAGGGCACACCAGGGGCAAGTCGTTTTTCATCAATGAATGTTCCGTTTGTGCTGCCTAAATCCGTCAGCACAAGATCACCACCCTTCTTCTGAATTCGGGCATGCGTACCAGATACTACAAATCAAAAACATATAAACAAATTAAAAAATAAAGTTTTATTTCGCCATTTCCATCACGAGAAAAGTATATATGGATGATAAATGCTCAAATGTAAAAAAGTACATACCTGTTGCAACTGGAATGACAATATCGGCTTTCTCGGGAACACGTCCAACTGTCACCTCACTCTACCAATTAAATATGCACGGCAGTGAGAGTGAAAACAACAAAAGGGTATAAGCGTAAATGAACTACTTACGGATGATATCTCAAATGCAGATGGCATTGCAACCTTAACACCAATGTGTCTTGAATCTCCATCACCTGTCCATAACCATCTCAATCTTAAGTTGTGATCAGTCACCATTAGGCACACTGCTTTGAAACTGATTATGTTATTTTTAGATAATTAACTGTAATAACACGGTTGTTTCAAGTTGTAATAATTAGATAATCCGTGGTTTGACAAAATTTAATTAATTACAAGGAATTAATCTAGAGAATGACCAAGTATGATATTCTTGTGAAAAAGGAGAGGTAAATAGGTACTTTTACTTTACCATTCAATATTCATTTTTTACGGTCGATACGAACATGTAATGATTATTTGGACCCGTAAATAATAATTAAAGGTAGAATTAGTTTATCCTAAAAAAATTCATTTAAAAAAGCATAGCATAGCAATAAAACAAAATTACTGACCCACAGGCTCAAGAAGCCATCTATCCTCATTCTCAGTGGCATTGCTTTGACCAGCTTTGGAAGCTCTTGGAAAAGCTCCAAACCTTTTCTGAGAAAATAACTTCAAATTGTCATTAATACAATTGTGTTGTAACTTCAAAGACGGTTGAAAAAAGGGCAAATTAGTTGTATGATGGAAGGATGATTGGGGAAATTGGGATTTTATTGAAGGGATTTTCAAATTGAATGATGAAACAGAGTGAATTGTGATGACTGTCTCCATTTGTTTTCAGAAATTTTGCAACAATTTGATCAAAAACAAAGTGATTGAAATCTTGGGAAATCATGGTCTATCGAGTGTTTGGGAATATTATGTGTGGCAGAGAGTTACAATTGTTATCAAGTGGATTTTGGATAACCCCACGTGGGCCGGGCCCACAAGTTGTTAAGAAAATAAACAAATGTGACAGATTTTTAATGAACTGAAATAAGTTGTACTAGTGATCGCATTGAACCTTATGCTAAATCACTTGAAATCATTTCTTAAAGGTTACGTATTTCATTTATTTTCTATGTATATATTTATTGGAAAAGCTCGGCCACCTTGGAAGAACCTGTAAAGTATTGATCTGTAAACATGTTTTTTTTTCATTTTTCTTGTCTTCAAGTATTTAATGTCTTACTGAGTTAATTATAAGTTGAAATAATATTTTGTTAAAATAATAATATATATGTTTTAAAAAAATTCAAAAGGTGTATGATGAAATATGCTTTTAACCCGAATCTAACCCATTAATAAGTATATTGCTTCTCATTATTCCATTATATGAAAACCAATTGTCAAC
This sequence comes from Calendula officinalis, assembly GCA_963853835.1. NCBI lineage: Eukaryota > Viridiplantae > Streptophyta > Magnoliopsida > Asterales > Asteraceae > Calendula > Calendula officinalis. The sequence goes on along the minus strand of OY970823.1, from coordinate 65,504,432 downwards.
CTTAAAGAAAAAGTTAGCAGTTGAAACAGAAGAAAAACAAGCATTAATTTTACAAGTGGTAGAAATAGAACACATGTTAAACGAGTCGAAACTCCAAAATGGTCGATTAATTGATGAAAAAGACGACATACACAGAGAGAAAACCAGGTTAATTATGGAAAAAGATACAGATATGGCAAATATGGAAGAATTAAGAGAGAATGTTGTTCAATTAATGACAGAAAAAGAGGGTATCAAAAAACAACTAGAGTCTTTACGATATGAGAAAACAGAAATCGAGAGGAAGAAAGAAGATGAAATATTGGCTCTCAAAATAGATCTAACAGAAAAGATCAACAATCTGCAAAAAGAATTACAAAGTATAAGTACTCAAAAGCTAGAATCTGATGAGTGTTTAAAAGACGAGATTACAAACAAAAACGGTGATCAAGAACGATTAATGGAAGAAAAGGAAATCCTCGAGTTGAAAGTCAAAGAACTCGAGAAGAAAATTGAAGAAATATCAAAGGAAATGGAGAAAAGTCTCGGGTCAATTGAAGTCAAAATTCGGTTAACAAATCAGAAGCTTCGTGTAACTGAACAAATATTAAACGAGACAGAACACGAACACGCAACTAAAGAGGAAAAACTACATCAAGAAAATAAATCTTTGATGGTCAAAATCTCCACATTGTCTCAAACAATAACTGCTATCAAAAGGGAAGTCCAAGACAAAGTCAACGAGACTTTGACCGGCATTGACTCGCTCACTGTAAAATTCGAAGAAGTTTACGGGCACGTGACAACAGGTGCTTATGAATTCACGAATGAAATCCAAGCAGCACAGATTCATTTGAAGAAAATGAAAGAAGATATGAAACAAAAAGTTGAAAAAATGGTGATGAAATTACAAGTTTCTAAAGGCGAGAACGACAAGCTGATGATGGTGATCGTGAAAAAAGATGAAAGGATTAAAGAACTTGAAAAGACGATTCTTGTGAAAGATGAATGGATATCGAATCTTGGAGACGATAAACGAGAGGCGATAAAACAGTTATGCATATGGGCTGATTATCAACGCGATAATCTTCAAGAACTAGTCTTGAAAACAACCGTTAGTGTACGAAGAAATAAGTAGAAATAGTTACATATTATGCTATTGAAATACATCATCCGTAATCGCAATCTTTACTATTTGACACGTTTATGAATGATCAAAGTTGTTAAAGTCGCGTCAAAAAGTAACTGTGGATTGAGTAGTTGCATTTTGATATGAGCTTTTGGATTGTTTGGGGTGTTGGTAAGTAAATTGGTTTGGTGTGAATGCCAAAACGGTGTAGATGAGTGTGTATAGGAAATTCCCCCTTTTTATTTTATTTGTAGGTTTATTTGTTTCTTAACTTTTTTTTAAACATGATATTTCCATTTATGATGGATTTCTCTCTGGCGTTTGGATAAAAGAAGCAGGAATAGGGTAAGAGATGAAGTTCGCCAAACAAAAAACAAAATATATATTCTACAATATGGGTACTCACGGCAGATATATTAACCGAAACCAACATAAACAACAAAAGCTCTCTATTAATATGTTAAACAATACTAATTAAACAATATTGTCACTTCCTAGTTTAGCAAACCAAGAGAAACTAAGAGGTTCGACTGCCCGAACACATCTTTATTACATAGTGTTCATACATATGAATGAAAAACACCTTATAAATTGAACTACTATAAAGAAAAGGGTCGAATAGACTAGTTCCAAATCTCTTTCTTATCCAAAACCGATAAATAAACGAGACTTAAGAACAAAACTTTGTACTTGCTACTTTTACCTCCCTTTTGCACAAAAACTAACGAATTTTGAATAACATATGAGAAATCTTGATTAATTTTAATCGGATATCCTCATTTCTACCTTGAGTACATCCTTAACCACCTCATATGTCACAAAAGCAATCGCTATCGACGGAACCACCTAAAAAACACAAACTCGCATAAGAAAATGTTCATTATATATTTATATTTATAAATTCTAAATTAAGTTACAAACTAACCTTAACCGAATTGGGGACCAAACCCTTGTACAAAGCACCAAACCCTTCATATCGAACGCTTTTTCTAAAAGCATCAATCATTCCATTATATTCAAGTGATGATTTCCCTTCACCAGTGACAACTGAAGCTGCATCTTTCCAACCAACCATTTGCATTCTTCTACGAATCACATCAAGTGGATAAGCAACCGTTTGACCAACCGTTCCAGCAACTGCCCCACATGCAAGTTTTGTGGTCACACTTAATTCAGTGTCTTCAACTAACCCAAATGGTCTTGATTTCACCAACCACTCTTTTAATGATTCGTACACCGCAAAATTAAGCCCAACATATGGTACCTACAAATGAATATTAATATTATGAATTTTTATTTATAAAAAAGAAAATAAATATTAATAAACTTACGACGCCAATGACAGAAGGAAGCCATCCTTTGTATAATGCACGTGGACCTTCTTCACGAAGGACTGTTTTAAGAGCATGTGCAATTCCTCTATACTGACTAGGAGATTTATCGGTCTGCAAATATTAAAAAAATAAATTAAAGTTAAAAAGAAAACTTGGAAATTATTGGATTTATATTATTATAAATAATACCTGAACAGTAAGTCGGCCTCGAACCAAATCCATTGGATAAGTTGCTGACATGGCAATTATTCCAGCACAAGCACCAGCTCCAAGGCGTAAAACAGGGGTCAGTTCAGCATCCTCTGGAAAAATTAAGATTAAAATCAAATGTTTTATTAAAGATGAATCTCCATTTAAGTTAACCTCATTTCATAAAATAAGAAAATAAAACTTTTGTACCGTTTCCAGGTTGCTGTCGATAGAGCCACAAGATTCCCCTGTTTTGGTTAAAAAAAGCAATTAACTTTGACTTTAAGAAATACACTTTTTAGCATATATTATTTAAAATAAAAAAATAAAAAAATAACAAGAAGCAGTTAATTAAGCTTACTTGGATGCCTCTTCATAGCTAAAAAATTTAACAGCACTGTTTGGAACAATTCGAGCACAATTGGTGCCATTTCCTTTAAACATTCCTCTCAAACCCTCTGTTTTCCATATATATTTTAGCCCCTGTATCGTTCCATTGTATTTTATTGCATGCGGATTTTGAACCTGTTTTTTTTTTAAAATCAATTGTTTTAATATATTATTATTAATAAAGACAATTACAATAATTCACCTGGAGCAGAATTTTCATTCGTTCTAGAGGTGCAACAGCTGTTCGTGATCTGAAACATAAAGTAACAAATTAACAGCAACCAAAAAAAAAAAACAATTAATATCTATGATTAATATTCTTTTTAGGCGTAACTATGAAGATTTTGAATGTGTCCAGATCATTTTTAACATCCACATAATGCATAGATCCAATATTAACTTCATATGCCCCACATTTGATTTCTCAATAACTTTTTCCTTGCTTCGAAATATTCTAAAGCATAAAGTAGTAGTAGTTCTAATAGTGTTACCATATGGAATAATAATACTTTTGAAGACAGCAAAACAATCCATTTATTCCAAAAGCATAATAACCACATTCTCAGATTACTTGTGCACTAGAAGCACAACCGTTTTTTTACATTAATTAAATGAAATTCATAAAAAACAAAAAAACACAGCATTGCATCATTTAATCTTGATACCAGGTAAATTATGGATCATAAAGATAATAAAAACAAACCATGGTGACAAATAAGCTAAAAAATATTGTTTTTTTACCTAAATAAACGTATGCAGGCTAAATTTGACAATAACACCAACCTAAATAATCCCTCTACTTAGTAATTTATCATTGATTTCAACATCAGCTCAATCATCGTTTGAATTTAGTAATTTCAAATATAAAACGATCAGTCATTAAATAACAAATTTTCAGCTGATTAATATAAAAGGATCAGAATAATTCAGTTTTCATTAATCAATGTACCCACAAAACAAATGAATTCACAAATTCATGCATCAACACACACGATGTCTGTCAATAAAATTCAATCACTGGTTTCTAAATAGAATGTATCAGTAATCCAAAAGATGCACAAAAACGAAATCAATAAACAGTAACAATAATCGATTATACACGAAACAGTGATAACTATAGAACTCACACTCCACCGGCAACACCTCCGGCGACGAGGGATTTACAGATTCCGAGTAAAGTCTGACGACTCGGAGCCTTCACACCTTCACTCGCAATCTTCGCTTCTTCGGCGATATTAGCGAACGTGGCGCTCGTTTTCCCTACCACATCCTCCGATGCCATAGTGAAACACACAATGAAATGAAATGGAACTTCACCGGAACCCTAAACAAATTCAGTAAAATCTACCGTCGTGAGTTCTACTCCGGCGATCTGAATTGTGAGAGAGGAAAAACAATTGAGAGATTAAAAGGATAAAGCAATTATAATGAAAAATGATTAGACTTATAGCATGAACACACGTGTTGGTCTGTTGGATTATTGTAGTTTATTTTGGGGTGTCGGACTAAAATTGAGCCAATTGGTCATTTAATTAGGAATGGTATTATTTCCAATCTCCTAATTTTTATACTTCCTCCGATTCAAAATAAGTGATACATTTTCCTTTTTGGAGTGTATCAAAATAAGTGATACATTTTGAAAATTTATCTTATTTGGCAAAAAATAGTGGGGCCCACACCCACTAACCATCTACTTTAACAAAGTGAAAAGACTTCTTTACCCTTACTTTTACTTTTAAACATCATTAACTCCACTTTATTCAAAAAGTGTGAGACTCATTTCCCACTAACCATCTAATTAATCTAATTTAACCATCATTATAAACTTTTTTCTCAAAATCCGTGAAATCCAAAGTGTATCACTTATTTTGAATCGGATGAAGTATTTATTTTAACCAAGTAGTTAAACGTGTAACTAGTTACAAATCATAGACATAAATATCATGTCTCTTAATTTTCACAAAATTTTTACGTATTTTGTTACTTATTTAATCATTACATGTGTATAAATCAAAAAGATAAGAGAGAGGGGGTGTGGTGACGAGATCCCCCTCCACCGGATGATTTTGTCCTATGTGGCCCTCTTTTGGCGAGCAAACACCTCCGCCACCACACCCTCCGTTAAGTCAAAAGAGGGATTTGCCAGAAGTTTGGCGAGGAGAGAGAGATAATTTTCTTTTTTTAAGAGTATTTTGTGAGTAAGAGGTATTTTGGTGGGTCCCAAAATATTATTGGTTAGTTATAATAGACGGGGTACTTAGGCTATCCGGTATGGGCACCACTTGTGGTGGTGCCTTTTCCCGCCACATCATCGCCACCTCAGCAACCACACCACCACCACACCACATCATTTGGTGGAAATACCCACCACACCACAGCACACCATTTTATTCCATTTAATTCTAAATAAACAAAAAAAGAAAATAAAAAGAATTTCACTCAACCAATCAGAAGCAGCCACGTATACCCCACGACCACCTCCACCGCGTTTCCTCCCGTTGCCCTGGCCGTCCTCCTCCCACGCCGCACCCCAACGCCGTTGTGGGGGGGGGGGGGGGGGGGGGGCGGTGTTCCCCTTCGAGGCCACGGTGTGGACGCCTAGTCACACCCCCACGCCCCTTTGTGCGTTGGACCATACCGATGAGTCTTAAGGGTTTAAAAAGTGAAATATTAAATAATAATGTGGCGCATACGTGGCGCTGAGGTGGGCATTTCACTTAGAGCATGGGGTATGGTGGCTTACCCCCTACCCAAGTCGGACGCCACCTCACTTCTGACCCGCGCCACCATACCATGTGCCATGTTAAACTCCACATCAAGTCGGATGGTCGACATAGGCGCCACATCATTATTTAATAATGATGTGGCGCATCGATGATGAGGAGGTGACACTCCAACTTAAGCCACCACACCTAATGCTCTTAAGTGATTATACCCACCTCTCTAAGATTATAAACGAATTTAATAAATTACACATATCAATCATTTTATATGTAAAAACATGAAATAAAAGATTTATTAGAGACCGATGCAATTTTTCCGCGATTAATAGTAAATTGAGGAAGTTAGGGTTTTTGTGTTGGATGTTGGAGGGTTGATTCAGGTCAAATCATGTTTGGTTTGAGAACCGAACTAAACCAAAATTAGGCTTAGCATGGGAAATAAAAATTGGATTAGTTTAAATCGTTTGATTTAGGTTTACAGTTAGTATCATACCAAACGGAACTAAATTGATTAAAATGAATACGTGATTTATTCAATTACAGCTCAAAACTGCTACTAGTTAATATTTTTTCAAATTTAAAACACACTCAATTTGAAGGTTTTTCTTAATGATATTGACTCGTATGATTAAAGTTGTTCTAATTACTTAGTAAATAAATTATTATTATTTTTCTTTCTCAAAACTAGCTTAAAACTGTATTAAAGTATGATTTTGTATAACTCACTATCTACGAGCATGAGATAACCTTTATTTCATTAAAGCCTTATAATTAATATGTGCCCCATTGTTGGAAAACCTTTATTTCAAATTTAAGACGGTTTGGATTTCATATGCATATCTTCATTGTTTTGAAATTCAGATTTTTGATTGAATCAGTTGATGTCTTAAATATGGTTTGAATCGATTGTACTGGATTAGTCGACATGTTGAACAAGATGAGATCATTATTGAGTATTTATAATGCGTGAATTATATAAAAATAGTGTATAAATGTCAAAATGCTATTATTCTAAAAAATAAATACCATAAAAATTAAAATTTTCTCAAAACGTACTTTTCAACTAAGCTAATCATTTTTTAATTCCAAATATATAAAAATTAATATATCCAGTCGATTGGTTCCGACCGAGTTATTACCATCGATTTAATTGCTTATTCGAACCAGCTACCTTTCCGTTTCTCGGTTCAACCGGCCGATTTTACCAAGTTTTTAAACATTGATATCGGACATCTTTTTAGTTTAAGAAGCTCAACGCATGTGTTGCCATATATTTATTTAACTTCAACAAAAAAAAATTCTCTTTCTTTCACTTCGTATCAATGAATAAAGAGAGTTGACATTTAGTCATACCATTTATACCTATTTATAAACTTACCCACTTGATAGGATGACATGTGTATTGCACTAATTCTCTCTCCTAATATTATCCCTTGATTTTAACACGTCTCTTTATCTAATGAGTAGGTGTATGAGTACGTAGGTATAAATGGTTAGCCTAAATAACATTACTCATGAATAAAAGTATAAATGAGTTAGATATCAATACCTACAAAAAGTTAATGCATCTATGTAATGTGTATCGTGTTGAACAAGTATAGTGGATCTCCGCGCGTTGCCGTGGATGTGTTTTGTCTATACTTTTTAAGTGTTTGAAAAAAGGAGTTAAATAAAAGAAAAATATAAAGCTTATTTGATTTATACTACACACTTCACTTATGCTAGCAACTTATTTTGTTCAACACACTAATCGCTTCATTCAAGACAAATGAAAGTTGTTTAAATGGGAAATTAATAATAATAAAAAAACTGGACGAACATTTAACTAAACTTTAATAAATTCGCACCTTCTAAGTAGGAAAGAAAATCATTAACTTTTACAAAAATTCATTTTAAGCGGAATATTTTACCTAAACTATTACAGTTTGCAAATTCAATTTAAATCATTTATATATTTAGATGTTGTGTTCATATATTAATCTAATATTTATATAGATATAATAAAAGTAGTTATACTCCCTCCGTCCCACAAAAAAACTTCTCATTTCACTCAAAAAATTTGTCCCACAAAAAACTTCCCATTTGAGAATTGGAGGGACCCACTTAATAAATTAATATTATCTTATTAACTTTATATCATTTTTTGTCATTTTTTTAAAGTTTCCATCACTAACTTTATGTCAATCTCTAAACTAATCTTATATTTTAATCAAATTTATTACCAAATACCCCACACCAACTATCTCCTAAAAACATGTGCCCAAGTCAAATGGGAATTTTTTTGTGGGACGGAGGGAGTAATAAATTTTACAAAATAAATATATATTAATATTTCAAAATAGAGTTGAGAAATTAAAAATATACATATTTACATCACATGCAAAGACACACTAATATAATACAATGTTAGAGGCGTTGACATCTCCAAGATATAAATTATCATTTTCTGTCGCCGTTATGCTCCCATCACAAACGCATCACACGTATAGTGATATAGATACATAATATTAATTATTATCAATATATTTATAATTGTTCCTTTATAATGTGAATTCATAAAATCCTTAGCCGTTTATCATTCTCCATGACAGAGGCGCCTCCGCCACCGGAAAACAAAGACACGCTGCCGAAAGATGCCGGGGCAGCTTTTGTCCTCGAATCTAAAGGTAAGAATATTTTTTTAAAAGATACATTTTTCATTTAGTTACTTAACTTTAGCTATTTTGATCACAACCCAGGTTTTAACATACGTGTATTTGTAAGAAAAATTGAATTTTATTATAAAAAAAAGTTTACTTTGAGAAGAACTAAAGTTCGGTGGTTGTGTAGGGGAATGGTGGCATGCCGGATGTCATCTGACGACGGCCATAGTAGGGCCGACGATACTGACGCTGCCGTATGCATTTAGGGGCTTGGGTTGGGGGCTTGGATTCTTTTGCTTGACGGTTATGGCGGTCGTTACTTTTTACTCTTATTATCTTATGTCTCTTGTTCTTGAGCATTGTGAAAACGCCGGCCGCCGTCACATCCGGTTCCGGGAACTCGCCGCCGATGTGTTGGGTAAATTTCAGGTCCTATATTCATTTAAAGCCTTATATTTTTATGGGTCCCAGTATTGATGAGATGATTGATATTCAATATTTTGGACCATGCTCATTAAGTGTTAAAAAGTGAAATAGGCATCATCGACAACGAAATTAAAATATGTGAGTAAATTACAGAAATTGTTATGTTTTAAATTTTATGATTTTTGTCTTTATATTTTTAGTCTTGTATTTTTGTCCAGGTACCTTTCAATTTCCCTATATTTGTCATTCTGTCTAAACAACTAACCTTACATGCCAAACACATGTGAGACATTTTTGTTTTAGTTTTGTTTTCTTATATACTAAAATACATCTTCACTCATGTAGCTTTGTGTGTACAACTGAAATCTTATTTCCGTGTAACTATATCAAATTATATAAAAGGTCCTTTTATGTGGTCAAAGAAGCTATTTTACATTTTAGTTGAACCATTCTTAGAATGTACGTTCAATTGAATCATGGTTTTCTTACCCTTTTTGGAGATGGTCCCTTCAATCTTGTGGTTTAGGTTACAAGTTGGACCATGAGAGTGGTTTGGATTTCAAATTTAATTAAGTCCCATAACTCAAAACATCTTGGAAAAATGGGTATCACTCGTTATATTATTATAATACAGGAAAATGACACATTGTGTTAGCTACATGCGAGCTTGTGTGTAGCAAGAAGTAGACACATGGGTGATTGTGTTAACATAAAAACCTTAAATATTGTAAACACTACAACGACAACGACAACCACACTAACGATTCCCAATCTGCCAAAGGCGGGGTTTAAGGTAGATGAGATGTAGACAATTATACTTTTACCTGTGAGTAGATAAACTGTTTCCTGAAAGAATTTCGACAAAAAGTTTGTGGTGGAAAAAGAAAATAATACTAGTAATAAAATAAAAATGAGTAATGTTATGAGTATTTAGATACATATAAAGTATGAAAAATGTGAAACATGTAAAGATTGTAGATGTAAAATATAATATATTATTTTTACATTTGTCCCATATACGTTTGATGGGCATTTATGCTGTTTGTTGCAGGTTCAGGGTGGATGTACTATTTTGTAATTTTCATTCAAACAACCATAAACACCGGTATTAGCATAGGAGCGATCTTGCTTGCAGGAGAATGCCTCCAGGTAATACCAAAATTCTAACAAGGCATCATTTTACCTTATTAACTCTAATAACATATCAAAGTGCTTGTAGTATAGTGATATAAGATATTGGAACTTGAAAGGTGTTCTCTATTAGTCTGTGATATAAGTTGTAGACTATACTTGTTCAGCTGTTAAAAAAACTTCAATCACATGTTTGACATCGATCAATAGTCAAAATTTACTTATCTTGTACATAGATTTGACTTCGTGCTTTTTTATTATAATCTTATTTCAGATAATGTACTCAAGTATTTCCCCAAGCGGACCGATGAAACTATGGGAGTTCATAGCAATGGTAACAGGGGTCATGATCGTATTGTCTCAATTACCAACCTTTCACTCGCTTAGACACATGAACCTTGGATCGCTTTTCCTAAGTTTAGGCTACACTTTAGTCGTTGTTGCCGCTTGTATTCACGCAAGCGTTGCGAAAAACGCACCGCCAAGAAATTATTCTTTAGAGGGTTCGCAATTCTCAAGGGTTATGAGTGCCTTCAACTCAATTTCCATAATTGCTGCCATATTCGGCAACGGGATAGTCCCTGAAATACAAGTAAGTTTTGTTTAAGGGTGAGCATTTGGGCCCAAAAAACCGAACTAAACAAAAAACCGACTAAATCTGAACCGAACCAACACCGATTATGATTTTCCGTTCAGTTTTGGTTTTGTAATTTCATGATTTTTTGTTTCGGTCCGGTCCTTGGACAGGGGTGAGCATTTGGGCTGAAAAACCTGAACCGAACTGAGCCAACACCAATTATGATTTTTGAAATTTTGTAATTTCATGATTTACAGTTTGGTCCTATGGGTTTCATGATTTTCAGTTGTCATCATTGGACTAATATTGTATTCGAGCAAGTTTCTCCACGCCTGTGCAGACCCAATATTGGGTCCGCTTATATTGATTGTTTGCGTGTTGAATTATAGGCTACTTTGGCACCACCGGTAACGGGGAAGATGTTCAAGGGGCTTTTGATGTGTTATTCGGTAATTTTTGTGACCTTTCACTCGGCTGCGGTTTCAGGCTACTTAGTGTTCGGTAACAAAGCTAGCTCCAACATACTTAAGAGCCTCATGCCCGATGAAGGCCCTTCTTTGGCTCCAACTTGGCTTTTAGGACTCGGGGTTATTTTCGTGCTCCTCCAACTCTTCGCCATCGGCTTGGTACACTCCCTTTTATGTAAATTCCTATAAATTTACGGAGATGGTGTAAATTAGAATTGGCACATTTTTTTTAAATGACTAATTAGTAAGTTAGTTGTTCGAGCTTAAACAATGACATCCACAAAAGGGCAGTATGTTTTCCCTCGAACCCACCCCATATGGGGAATAAACCCCACCATTTTTTTCACGACGGGGCTTGAACCCATGACCTATGAGCAACATCTTATTTTTTCCATTAATACCACTAGGCTAGAAGCTTTGGGTAGATTTGACACATTTAATCAAATTTGGGCCGTGTTTTACCTTAAACGCATTATGGACAAAATAGGTTCACGGTTGGGCCATGTCTATTTAATTTAATCGATACAACCTTCTAAATAATTTTATTATAATATTTAGATTAGATTATTTTGTAGCAATACTATTCTTTTTGTAATCATAACTAACTTATTACTAATATGTTCAAAAAAAAAAAAAAGGACAAAAGATTGTCTATGGTTTAAGCCCACCCACCCCTGTTTTGACCGAGCATATTTTACCCGTTTCTCGACCCAGCCTTCTTCCCGCCATTGTGAAATTCAGTTATTCTCAAAGTATAGTGTTCTATTTTGAATAACAGGTTTACTCTCAAGTGGCATACGAGATTATGGAAACAAAATCAGCCGATGTGAATCAAGGAATATTCTCGAAACGAAACCTGATCCCGAGGATAATTCTTCGGTCACTTTACATGATATTTTGCGGCTTCTTTGCAGCAATGTTGCCATTTTTTGGTGATATTAATGGTGTGGTTGGAGCTCTCGGCTTCATCCCACTTGATTTTATCCTTCCGATGCTTCTCTACAACATGACATACAAACCATCAAGATCTTCCATAATGTATTGGATCAATAACATGATTATGGTAGTTTTTACGGGTGTCGGGCTTTTGGGTTCGTTTTCTTCTGTTAGAAAGCTGGCTATTGATGCTAGTAAGTTTAAGCTTTTTAGTAATGACGTAGTTGATTGATTACCAAAGGGCCAATGGCCTAGCGGTAAGGTGTTTGCCCTCCAACCTAGTGGTTGAGGGTACGAGTCCCATAGTGGACATAGGTGGTTATTTAGAAGTAGATTAGATTTACGGTTAAAAAAAAAAACTGAACTTATAGTAGTAATAGGTTGCATTTTCAAAGACCGTATGGAAGATTTAACTTTGACCAAAAAAAGGAGTCAAACCATTTATTTCTGTAAAGATCTAAAATAATCTTTTGGTTTCTTTTATGTTAACTTCAATTACATAACCCACCATCATGGTTCTATCATCAATCGCAATGCGGCGGCAGGTACCCGTAATTATATTTCAAAGTGACGACAGTACTGGTGGTGGTGGCAATAGCGATGGTGATGAGTGGTGGTGCGTAGTGATGGTAGGTGCAGACATTAGTGATGGTAGGATCAGATCCGAAATTGGCCTTTTTATGGAAGTAAATATGAGCCGTTTAAATAGAGAAATGATGGTTGAGTTCTGGTGACGTTAAAGCTTATATATATTAGTATCTAGAATAAATCAAAGTAATCGAGTAGTTGAAGTGGCTAACATACACACCTAAGCCCCAAATGATCACGAGTTCGATTCCCATAAACTGCGTTTTTTCTTATTTTTTGTCTTCTAAAGCATTTAGACCTTTTAATATTAGTAGGCCTAAATAATTTAATAGTACTATAGATGTAACCTCATGTATGAACCCCGTTAATTAAATAAATTTCGAAATAAACGTGTCATGCATTGATCTGGATTTCCTTCGGTGTTAGGTACTTAGGTTTTAATTATATTTATTTTAAAGTAAATTGCAAAAATCATTCTTACAATTTGACCAAATTACTTGTTTGATCCTGATGGTGTTGATAGTGTTGACAACGTTTCTCTTTTAAAACTTTTGATATGTTTTGGTCAAGGTTCTAAAAAACACGTCATGGCGGTGTCAAAGCATCGCCAAGACGTGAGGCGCGGCGGCGACGTTACGAAAAAGACCATGGCGGATAGGTTAGGCGTGATGTGCGATAAGGCGTGATAAAACGTGATAAAGCGCGTCTTATGACGAGTTTTTTGTAAGACGGCTGGAATAAGTTTTCCCAAACATATTTTGTATAATTATATAGCTGGGGGATAAACGACAATTATATACCTAGTATCACTATATATCCTAGTATTTTTGCAAAACTTATTTGGATTTCGCATTATTTTTGCAAAAAAAAAAAACTCTCTAAATTTAACCAACTTGCAAAGGATTTTCATAACATAACTATTACTTTTTACCGGTACCAAAATACTGTAATTGCCCAAAAAGGTAAGATCATGACTATTAGATTTATAGTTGAATGAAGATGATTATTACAATGTAAACTTCATAATTGTGATAAAAAAAAATTATATTTTAACCATATATAATTCTAAAAGCTATAATTGTCAAAAACATTAAAAATAAATTAAATACTATGCCTTCAAAACTCAGTCACTCTAAAAGAAAATAAGTTCTGTTCACACATGACCCTCTTGCATCTTAACTAGTCAACTCTCAAGACAATCAGGAGGTTAACACTCTCTTTTCTCTGTTTTCCAAACAAAGAAAAACAAATTCTCATTTCCCCTCTAAAATTTGTCCTACGAAAAAATTCTAGTATTCTAATTAAAAGTTTACCTAATAAAATAATATTATTATTATTTACCACGCCATTAAAGATCTCCTAAGACATTTTCTCTGTCTAAACAACCATATATTTTAATTAAAAATATTATCAAGAACCCCAATACTAATTATCTTCTAAATATATAAGCAAAAGAATAGAATTTTTTTGTGGGACTGAATAAGTATTATATATTATATATATTGTATATACATCTACTGTGCATAATTGACTTGTACATCTTTTTAATTCATAACCCCCTCCTATCTGTCTGAAGTTGACAAGATATGGAAAAGAGAGAAGAAGAAATGAAAAACCGTGAAGTCTGGGATTGTGGCAGTTCTCTTTACGATTCATTTGAACTCAAATCTTTACAACACCACCTTAACTCCGCCATCTCCGCCAGAACCATGTCAATGCCCCACCTCCGTCAACCACCACCCACCGCCCATAACAACCCCTTACCTACCTCCAAGAAACACTACTCCAGGATCTCCCGGTCACTCCACAAACTCCTCCGATCAGTTTTCCGGCCTAAACACAACCACAATACCTCCTCAACTAACGGAGCTTTCTACGTCTATGATACTAGCGGTGCTCTGTCGACGATCCCGGAAGTGCCCGACACGTTGCCGGAGTTTGATGTGCTTTCGCCGGATATGAAGTCTTTGGTTACGAGGTCAAGGTCCGATCGGTTCATGTCCACTTCTCTTGGTATATCATGTGTTTAATTGATAGTTTTACATAGGTAACATAGCTTGCAAAAGTGTTTTAATTTTTAATTTTCTAGATTTATAATTTTATATGTTGATAATTATATAATGTAATAAATATATCTTCTACTTGTATTTAAAGTAATGTTCTTTTGTTCTCTCATTGTGTAATCGAATATTTGATATGTTGTATGTAATTAATCATAGATTTCAACATCCACAACGAATTATTATTAATGCATGTAGAGATCGTTCTATCTATTATTTATTTGCAGGATTAATTATATTGCTGATTCAATTCGACAGGAATAGTTATAATAATTAAAAAACATGGATAGTCAATACTTTATATTTATTTTCTTGTTTTATATAATAATATTTAAAAATAAACGCAAAACATGCAAAAACCAATATTAATATTGGATAACCAATTGAAGGTTATGAAAGCAAACATATATGCTTTACAGATTTTTGTGAAATATTTTTATTTTATAGTCTCATGTCTTGTCTTCATAATTTATAAAATAAATTTACGAATGTGATCAGCCCTTGAAGTAACTTCACTGAGCAGGAATTAAGAAATATTAATACGACATGATTTATACTTTCCATTTTGTTTCTTTAAGGAGATTGGGCATGGGCTAGAGCCCTACCCACTAACGCTAATAAGGCTAATAAATAAGGAAAATTATAGTAAGTGTTATTATATGGACTTAGATGTTGAGATATGTACCATGAATTTATATATTAGTTATAATTAGCTCATATATTTTAGGAACTACGCATTCATTAATGAAGTATAATTTTTTTATGTATACTTTAATATTTTAATAATACTCACTAGAGCTATAATTAATAAAACTTAATAGATAAGAGAGAACATGGTATGAGACATATTAAAACCATGCAAAAGCCACTTTGGCATAGCCAAATTGTATTTGCCATACCATGCATTTAGCCAAATATGGTTTCGCCAGGAAAATAACGTCAGCCAAAGATGCAAACGGGGTTTTTCCCTCTCTTTTTTTGTTTTTCTATATTGTGAGTTTTTAGGGTATGTTTTGTGAGACCCAAAAGATTGTTATATGAATATTAAACAGGGAATGCTAGAGCGCAAGGTGTGGTTCCAAGTTATAGCCATGTTAAAGGCGTTTTTGCCCATTTAACATGGTTTTAACACTCACATCAAAAATATCATCCCTGATTTGACATCTTATAACACCTCTTTGAGACTCACAAAAATACTCTAAGCCAATCATAATTTACAAAGGAAAAAAAAAACTTTTGGCGACCGCCGTGGCCATGACGAAAATCCCTTTGGCGTGGATTGCGGTGTGGCATAACGAGGTTATAGGCAATTTTTTTGCCTTTGGCCAGTGTATAACGAAACCCACACCCAACCCTCTTAATGTTAAAGTTTGTATTAAAATCATATTAAAAGATGTAAAATTGCATTTAACATGAGTTTAAATATGGCAAATGCTTCTAAATTTTTGGCGCGGGAATCTAATCATGAAATGAGCTAGTTAAGGGGCATTTCTGTAAATTCGGAACCCACAAAATCAAAACAAACGACCGCTTAAACAATAAACACAATTCCTAAAACCTAATTCGGGGAAATTGAAAAACCCTAGAAAGTAGATTTGATGGAGAAATCAGTGGCAACCTTGGATAAAGGTACGATTTGTTCTTCATGGAACTACTGTGACCAAAGATTAGCTACTGGTTTGATCGATGGAACAATATCCATCTTCGACACTAGTGATCCAGCTTCTTCCTTCTTCACATCTACTTTTAAATTCAAGGTTGGATTTCAATTTACTCCTTTAAACTTTATGTTCCATTTTGAGTTAAATTGATTGGATTCGGATTAATTTTTTTGCTAAGGCAATGAATGATGCCTTTCACCGAATTGTCTTTTGTTGAAATGTTACGAGTATTTTCGCCGACAAGTTTTACCATTTAGGCGACTACTAATAACTTGAATTTAGGTTAATAAGGGAAGCGTTATAAAAGTTGTTTGGGTTCCACCGGAGTATGGTGATGCAATTGCTTGCATATGTTCCGATGGAAGTTTATCAATTTGGGAAGAGGTGGCACTAGGTATGCAATGTGTTTTCTTAGATTTACTAGCACTGTTGTCTGCTTAAAGTTTTTATCTTTAATTTCTGTACACATAAATATACACGATTCATACTATTGTTTGTTTACTTTGGTTGTTATTTCTATCTTATCTGCATCAGACAGTGAGGCTGTTCAGTGGAAGCAATGCAAAAGCTTTGGGGGACCTTCGGATCAAGTTCTAGACGGTCAATTTGGGAATTCCCTTTCAAGTTTGAAATTTGTGAGTATTTTGGTAGATTTGTGTTTATGTTTTCAAAAATCATGTTGAAGTAATGCATTAAACTTAAGGTCGGGTACATGTTGAAATTCTTTTGCTTACTTACATCATCATGATAAGAGCAACAGTTTTTGGTTCGTTTTAATTCTAAAAGTTGATCCAATCATTGTGTACGTTTGTACTCTGTTTAGTTTTTATTTAACTTGATCATCTTTTGCAGACAATTGCTTATTCAAATGGCATTGTGCAAGTTTATGAGATCTTAGATCCAATGGAACTGAACAACTGGCAACTTCAGGTGACCATATGTGTATTATATTTATCACTTCATCTCTGTTTCGCGTTCTGACATAAATCTGTATATTTTTGCTTTGGCCTTTTGGGTTGTAGGCTGAGTTTCAAAATGTTACAGATTCAGTAATGAAATCTGCAAAAGCTTCATGTTTATCTGCATCTATTTCATGGAGCCCACAAAGAACCGAAAGCCGTCCTGCAAGTTTTGTGTTGGGTTTTAACTCAGATACTCCACAACTAAATTCACCAAAAGTGTGGGAATTTGATGAAGATCATCAAAGATGGCTTCCAGTTGCAGAATTAGCAGATCCTCATGATAATAATGGTGATCAAATAAATGCTCTTGCATGGGCTCCCAACATTGGAAGGTAAATGTTTTACAAATATTTGTTTTTTGTTGTATAAATTTTGAATTGTAACATCTTTAGGCCATATGAGTTGATAGCTGTTGCAAGTTACAGGGGTATTTCAATATGGCAAATGGCTTCAAACCCTGACCATAACGGAAGGCTTTCTGTTGACAAGGTTGTTACATTCCCTTGCAATAACGAGGTATATGTTTTAAACTTTTAACACCACTTTATGTATAATACATTCGTCACATTTTATTATTTATTTATTTATTTTAGGTGTGGCAGATGGAGTGGGATATGAGTGGAATGACACTAGCAACTACCGGAACTGACGGTAGGGTGAGATTATGGCAGTCAAACCTTAATGGTGTTTGGCATGAACAAGCAGTCATCGAATCCACATAAAGTTTTTATTAATTAGTTTTATGAAAAGAATTGATATTTTTATATAATTTCTAGAATGTTACACTTGTGTTTGTACAAGCATGAGGTTTTATATGCTTCTATTTGTACAAAACATCGCTTATTAATTCTAGTAAGCATCGCTATCTGCAAAACTTATTACTATATATTAGATTTAGTCATTATTCTTGGGAGTTAACTATCACTATAATATTTTATATTCCTATAAATCAAATGAAAAACCCGATGGAAAATTTGAGCTAAAATCCTGTGGGTCGGAAGGGAAAGCCAATGGAGAATTTGTTGTTGAAGCAGTGGTCGAAATCATTCCCGACAAATTTGAGTCATTACCCCATTCTGTGAAGTAGTTTGACCCAGAAGGCGAATACCCTTGCAAATATGTATTATCGTTTTCGTTAGAAAAATGAAATTGTCGGTAGTTTTCTGTGGATCCAAATGTTGTTGAAGGGAACGAAAATGAATTTGGGACAGTTGTATCCAAATCTGAGGTGCTGACTCTAAGATTTTCTCTGAGATTTGATAGTGTTTCTCCGGATTTTGGTGGCGGCGGTAGTTGGTGGTTGTGTTGTTTCATCTCGTGTTTTTCCGGCGATTGTGGTGGTGCAACCGATGGTGTGGTGGCGGGGTTGCACGCGTGTTGACCTCTGTATGTGATCTCAAACACTGTGGGGTCCTCGTCACTTCTCTGTACTTGTTTCCTTGCCATGCAATTGTGAATGTAGCGATACGTGCATCTATAATAGCTTCTGCAAAATAAACAAAAAAATCGCCATCAATATACAAAATATATATTACACATAGCGTATGTAGGATCCATATGTAAATGGACCCTACAATCGTATGTTTCTCTAAAAAAAATAATTTTAATATAAAAGGGCCCCACAAACATTCTCACATTATTTTAATATTTTACCTAGGAAATTTAGCGCCTAAAATGTCTTTTTGCCCGTACTTCCTCCAACTATAACCGTCATCCGTGTTTCCTTCCAACCCATTATCAGTTGAGATCCTAATTTGGTTTTTCCATGTTGGCATTGCCTTCCTATGACACCAAAACAAAAAATAATATTAATACTTTGTACCAAAAATAACACATTATGTACGAATGCTAATTGGAAAAACAACAGATAACTAAATACCTCTTCTTGGAAACTACTTTTTGTTCAAACGGTTGATTGATGATGTCACCGCTTTGTGGACTCTCATCAATGGAAACGGACGATTCGGGCTGACTGAGCATTGGGGCCGGTAGTGGTGCTAATGGTGAAGTTTGACCGGCTGAGTCACCCCAGTTGACTATCAATAAAGCTCTCTCATATGATGATATGATTTCTTGTATCAAAATTTGTTTTACTTCAGTGGAAGATTCAGAACTCAAAATGGATTTTAGCTGTTTGGCTAGCTCCATACCTTGTGTTAACTCATTGAAGATACAAGCACTAATGTCCATTGTGTACAAGTTAAGATGCAGAGTGTACAAATGGAAGTTTGAAAAAGTCAACTGAGAAGGTGAGATGGTGTGTGTTTGAGAAGCTGAAGAATGAGGTGTGATTTTAAGGATTTTAAAGTTGTGAAGATGTTGAAGGTTGACTGAGAGAAACCGTGTGAGGTGTTTTTTTCTTCCAAAAATCATTGTCCCTTATGCTGCTGACCAATTCAAATGTAGTTTATTTTACTTATTAACCCCCTTTACTTTTAACAACTTTATAGCAATATCCACAAACTGTTTTTGCTTTGATATTTAGAATCCCGTATGCAATCTCATCTACAAGTCTTTTTATTTTTGTAGTTAGTAGATGTGTTTAAAAGTAATAGAATGTTATCTGGTTAATGATGCAGCTCAAACATGGAGGAATATATCCTTTTGTTTATGAAGGCCTAAGAGCGTATACATAAAAAGACTTTCTTAAAATGAGCATAATTTTGGTTATGGTTTGCGTAACTTTCGTGCCCAAACATTGTATTTTTTGAGTTATTTGTATTTTCTTTTTGTATTTTTTTCTCAGTTTATTGTACCTTGTTTGTGGGTTAGTTTTGGCTCGTTTGTCTTTTTAGGGTCATTTGAAATTCCGGGTGTATTTTAGAATTATATTGGTACTGGAACATGCAATTTTTGATCATATGAAAAAAAAATTCAAAGTTTTATATGCATTTACACACACGTCACACAACCCATTTGTAATTTTATAATTTTGTTTTATTCTACTTCTATTTACAATTATTATTATTTTTTACCACGACACGCTTTTGCTGGAGGTATTTCAGAAAGCAACCTCTCTATCATCATGTAGGTATATGATTGTCTACACCCCATCTCCTACATACATCACCTTTAGCGGGATTGTGTATTGTTGCTGTTGTTGAATCACGATAATTAGAAGAATTATTCTTGGTATTCGTATGAATCAACATTTTCAATTTACATTAATATATATTTTTAGCATACATGAATTGTATCCTTAACAAGGTCATATGTTATCCTTAATATCACATTTAAGATTCTTCCATAATATGTATTAATGATAGATGTATTTGCAAAATTTAAGGTTTTGAATTAGTATGTGAGAAGGGAAAGCATAAAACAAAGGCATATTTCTGCAATTATTGTAACATTGTTAGAAGTTTCCGTTTGAACCCTGAAGTAATGGAATTCATACTTTGAGCAAGTAAAAATGAGTGGTAATGCAAGAAAGTGATTGCTGACCAATTCAAAATTCCATTTAGAAAAGATTCATTCACTTTCTTCTTTACTACAGAATAGTTTTTGTGCTGACCATTTCAACTCTCTCGGTCACACATGGTACATCATACATGCATACATGTTTAATTAAAAACAGTTTAAATCTCTACCTCGGGTAAGCATCTAGTTTATTATTCCCTTTTTTTTTGGCTTTTAATAGTAGATTAGTTAGACCACTGCCAACGGTCCGCCAGTTGGGCACCGACGGTTTTCCGCCGGTACCGGCACCGTTGGCACAGGCCGTCGGTGGCACCGCCGGTTTGGGTGCAGCCGGTTTGGAGATGGGAGAGGTGGCGAGCGGCGGTTGTTTTTTCTTTTTTTTCCCCAACGGTAATATTACCGTTATATATATATTATATATATATATATATATATATATATATATATATATATATATATATATATATATATATATATATATATATTTTGTATTTTTTTTAATCCTTTTAAATCTCTATAAATACCCACTTTCATTCTATAATTTTCACAACAAAAATTCTCTCTTTTCTCACCCAACCATACTTACAAAATGTCTAATGTTTCTGATTCCTCTATCGAATATGATTCCGATTTGGAAGCTATTTTGACGATAGCCAATTCTTACAATGCCGAGGAAATGGTCGCCATTGTGAATGCTCTTTCATCTGATACAGAGGACGATGAAGATCGCTCCGATCCCCAGAGCGCCGAGAAGGTATGTGCCACGAGATCGTGAAGGTGCCGGTGAGCGTTTGTACGCAGACTACTTTGCTGAAAATCCCACGTTCCCGCTGGATTATTTTAGGCGACGTTTTCGTATGACCCGTTCGCTGTTCCTCCGTATATGTGACGGTATAACTTCTTACTCTGAGACTCCTTTACCTGCGCATTTTATGTATTTTCGTCAACGGGACGATGCTACCGGAAGAGAGGGTTTTAATATTCTTCAAAAATGTACATCCGCTGTACGACAATTGGCCTATGGTTGATTTGTTTGAAAATATCTACACATGGGACAACAAACATCGTATGATTGTTTGGATAATTTTGTCAAATGTGTATTCCATCTATTTGGTGCTCAGTACTTAAGAAAACCCAACGCGCATGACGTCGAGCGCTTACATCAACGTCATGCTGAGGTGCATGATATTCCGGGTATGCTCGGCAGCATCGATTGCCATTGCATGCACTGGCCTTGGAGGAATTGTCCGGTGGCATGGAAAGGACAATACACACGAGGTGACCAAGGGGAGCCAACGATCATGCTAGAAGCGGTTGCGTCTTATGATTTGTGGATTTGACATGCTTACTTCGGCCCAGCTGGTTCGAGCAACGACATCAATGTCCTTAATGCATCAGACATTCAGACTTATTCAAGGACTTGCTGCAAGACAAAACTCCCACTATTCCTTTTGTCATTATCGGGCAACAATTCACTAAAGGATACTATCTCGGTGACGGGATATATCCGGAATGGTCAACCATTGTGAAGACATTGAAGTATCCGCTATCTTAACAACAAACTCGGTTTAAAAGGTATCAAGAAGCCGCAAGAAAAGATATTGAACGAGCATTCGGTGTTTTACAAGGACGTTGGCAAATCATTAAAAACCCGGCAAGACCATATAACGTCAATAAAATAAGTCGAATCATGTATTGTTGTATAATTTTACACAACATGATAAATGAGGACAACGGTCGCAACATGTGTCCACTTGAGGAAGCGTATATGGATAACCCGGCAAACACACCGCAACGTTCGTGGAATGATAGAGTTGCAACACACGCTCGAATGGCCAAAGAACTACGGGATCATGCAACGCATCATAGACTTCACAATGCACTAGTAGACCACATTTCGCAACTCCCACCAAATTTCCGCCAGCGTTAATTTATGTTTTCAAATTATTGTATTTTTTTTTGTTTGTTTTTATGTTTTTAAATTATAGTAATGTTTTTTTTTTATTAATAAAAGTATTATGTTTTAGTTATATTTTTATTTTAATTAAAAAGAAAGTAAATTAATTAAAGTTGGTGAAGTGACAGAGTGCTGTTGGCATATGTACGTCCGTTTAGTGTTAGTTAGTTTGTCTGCTGACGTGGCGCTGAGTTGGCAGCAACTGACGGCGTCAGTTGCCGCCACCATTGGCACCGGTCTTAAAATATCGTTTAACATTATCTTTTTTTTTTGTATTAACATTCATATTTTAATAAGTTACGCACATGATTCTTTATTTTTTATTTTGAACTGCAAAATTTTATTAAACGAAAGTTTAGCAATTAGCTAAACTAAAATTATAACAAAGAGGTTTTTAATCCAATCAACATAAAAGACCTTATAATTTTAATCTCTTTGAGTTAACCAATTTTGATCTGTATTGGTAAGATTCATAATGTTTGTTTGGATACTAGAGAAACGTTCAAGGAGATCCATCATTTTTATCAATTCCGAGGAACAAATCTCAACCATTGATCAATAAGATCTAATGGTCAAGATTAATCACACATTTTATACATAAAGGAGTATTTTGGTCATTTGGCACTTAATTTTTTTTTTAATTTTTAATTTTTAATTTTAAAATTTTAATTTTTTTAAATTTTTTTATCTTTTTAGTTTTTAATTGAGGGGTATTCTGGTCATTTTGAAAAAAAAAATATTTTTATTTTTTAGTCTTTATTCTTTATTTTTTTAAATTTTTTTAAATTTTTTTAAATTTTTTTAAATTTTTTTAATTTTTTTATTATTATTTTTAAAAAATAATTATTTTTAAAAACATTATTATTTTTCATTAAATAACAAATAATGTGATTGCATAGTGAATCACATATGATTGCATTCTGAATCACATGTGATTGAACTAAAACATCAAATGTGATTAAATATACAATCACATGTGATTTTACAGTAAAATCACATATGATTAAGTAATACACGTAATTATCAAATAAATATTATTTTTTAATTAAAAAAAATAAGAAAATAAAAAATTGAAAAAAAAAATTGAAATTTTTTTGAAGTGCCAAATGACAAAAATACCCCTTCATAATACAAAAATAAAAAATAAATACAAATTCTAAAATAAAAAATAAAAAATAAAACAATATTTTTATTTTTTAGAAAAATGACCAAAATACCCCTCTATATATAAAATTTGTGATTAATCTTGGCCTTTAGATCTTATTGATCAATGGTTGAGATTTGTTACTCGGGACTTCCTAAAACTAATAAACATCCTTGAACGCAACTCTTGGATACTAATATAGATATGAATTGATAAGAACTAAAATGTAGTTTGAATCTTTCAAATGTTACATAACTTTCTTAAACCACTCTTAACCGTGACATAAACTGACATTTTAGTTTTGCAAAATCAGTGTTACGTCAGCTGGCATTACAACTTAATATTTAACTGACACTCATGTCAATAATATCATTTCACTTAATATTTTATACACAAAATGCACACACAAAATACTAATACCCAAACAAAATACCAATACCCACAATCCGTCGCTTTACTCTTCGGCAAACCGAAGCAAGTAAACTGGAGCTCCAACTGAAGGGTCGTGCCAACAGTTTCCCAAAGCAAAGAGAACCGACGACCAACTGACGGTCCGTTGGTACTATTCTTATGTTTAATTTTAATTTTGTATGTTATATATTTTGTTATAATTATTTATATTTATAACAAAAGATAATTTAGAATGTTAAAATTGTCATTTTCATCATTCAGAGCTAATCATTCTGATGTCAGATTAAACAACAATTTATTATTCAAATGCAGACTCATACATAATATCTACATTGACTTCATCTATATCTCTCTATCATTAAGATATTATATACTTCCTCCGATTCAAAATATGTGATATACTTGTCATATTTGGATGTATTAAAATAAGTGATACATTTTAAAAATATACTTAATTTGGTAAAAAGTAGTGGGCCTCACATCCACTAACTACCTACTTTAATAAAATGAAATGACATCTTTACTCTTACTTTTACTTTTAAAGATTATTAATCTTACTTTATTCAAGAATTGTGGGACATATTTCCCACTAACCATCCAATTAATCTAATTTAACCTTCATTATAAAATTTTGCCTCAAAAACTGTAAAAGCAATAATATATCACTTATTTTGAATCTGAGGAAGTAATAAGATAATTGCAAATAACATCGTTTATTTATGCAAAATATAGCTTCTAAAAAGTAACTAGATGACTTGGTCTTTTTATCCCGCGTTTAATTGCACAGTAGCATCGTGTAATAACATGTAAATCCGCCTAAAATAACACGTTCCACTTATTTCTCGTTGACTTGTAACACAAGAGTACATACAACAATAATATAATAATATATGCAACTCTGTAATGTATGTTTAATAAATAAAATAAAGTTAAAAGTAAGTGTGTGTTGATTTGTTGATCCTACTGGAGCTTAGACTAACCGCAATGGTTGGTGTAAGGCACCGCGAATGATGGTCGTGACAAAAAGAACCCCTTATAGCGACCGACGTCACAACAAAACACCTCTTTTTCCCCTTCATTTGGTTCTCCGGAAGACAGACAAAGGTAGTGTGCACTGTGCAGTGGCATTTGTACATTATGCATGATAAGTGGTGCATGCATTAATAAAATCAATTTTAAGGTTTAATTGTGAGTTTGTCGGGTATTGACCATTTGTTGGTCCGAAGAGAGATAGATGATATGATGCGATGTCGAATCGATGACCAACAAGTTTGATCACCATTACCAATTGTTTTACTACCACTATTTGTAATTACAATGAGTTTGCTTTTTAATACTTCATCCGTTTCAAAATAAGTGACACACTCTCTACTTTGAGGTTTTTCAAAATAAGTGATATACTTTGAAACTTTCCTTATTTGGTAAAATATAGTGGGACCCATTCTTACTAACTATCCCCTTTAATAAAGTGAAATAACTTGTTTACCCTTACTTTTACTTTTAAACATCATTAAACTCACTTTAATTATAATATGTGGGACCCATCACTCACTAACTATCCAATTTAATTTAATTTAATTTAACATTCATTACAATATTTTACCTCAAAGAACATGAAAGCTAATATGTATCACTTATTTTGAAACGGGGGAAGTATAATAATTAACTTTTACGGGGCGTTTGGCTCAACGTAATCTTCCGTAATGTAATTGAATTCGGTTGAAATTGATTTCGGTTGTAATTGAATACGTTACGTGTTTGGTTACAAATTTTTTAGCTGTAATTCATATCCATTCTTATGCATTTTTTTAACTTTATTAGATTCTTTTTTAAAATTTTATTATTTACTATAATTTTTATTAATCTTTTATTTTTTTTATTTTTTTATTTTATTTTATTTTTATTTTTATTGTTATTATTTTTATTTTTTTTAAATTTAAATTTTTTTAATTTTTAAGAAAATTTAATTTTTTTTTATTTTATTATTTTTCTAAAAAAAATTATTTTTTTTAAATATTATTTAATATTTTTGAACGATTTCAAATCTGAAACATAAAAAATATTCAAATTTATTAGTTCATTAAAGGACCGTAATTGAATTCATAGGGTTTCGGAACGGATTTCAATTACAACGAATATCATAATTCGAAATTACGTCGTAAATAAATTACAAAAAAAGTTTATCCAGAGTATTACGGTTAATTACGTCAAAACATACGGGGCCTTAGAGTTTAGCAAATCACTAAACTAAAAACATTACAAAGAAAACATAAGCCAATCCACCCAAGAAACCTTAAGCTTAAGATTTCGGTGGGATAGCCATAAAAATGAATATAATTTAATTCTATCTATTAAATCGACTTTACAATTTTTTTCATTATCGAATACCCATGAATTTCTAAACTTCCATACATCCAACACGTAGTAAAACTCATCATTTGGATCTTTAACCGCCGAGAATTAACATTGGAGATTGTTTCAGACCAATTCCACCGATCAACAAAAGATTCACATTGAACCATACTCGAGTTGCACCATTGGGAGATTTGCGACCATACTTATTTTAAGTTAAAAGTTAGTGTAATTAACATACTTATAAGTACACAAGTTTGTGATTATTACTATGTTAGATCTTTCTGATATATCCCTACAGAGAGTTTACGTTTGAACAATTACGTAATCTTTTATACTTCCTCCGATTCAAAATAAGTGATACACTTTCCTTTTTGGGTTGATTCAAAATAAGTGATACACTTTGAAAAGTTTCCTTATTTAGCAAAAAAAATGGGACCCACACCCACTAACTATCTACTTTAACAAAGTAAAATGACCCCTTTACCCTTACTTTATACTTTTAAACATCATTAACCTTACTTTATTCAAAAGGTGTGAGACTCATTCTCCACTAAACATCCAATTAATCTAATTTAACCATCATTATAATCTTTTGCCTCAAAAACCGTGAAACCCCAAGTGTATCACTTATTTTGAATCGGAGGAAGTATAAGATAGTAAGTTATTTTACGTTTATCAGGGCTTTCCTAATATGGCCGAGCTATACTTGTGATATACACGACATAATATTTGACGTGACTGTTTTCCAACCTCACCTAGCTATCTTGTAAATGTTTACCGGAAGAGATTTAACTCATTACCTCTAAAGGTTTAGATCATTTAAGATGCTTTCACTATTAAATTATCATCGGATGATTTATACATCGCTACAAATCTTGTGGTAAGTTTAGCACATCCTAAAAGGAGGGAATGGAATATATTCATAGACTTATGAATCAAATTCTTTGTACGTGTTTCTATCACATAAAGTGTAAAGCATGAGATGACGACATCACTAGGCCGGGCTTTGTTAAATATTAGGTTTCGTTATGTCATGTTTTTGTTTTTATGTTAATATATTCTAGAAATCGAATATCAAAAGAATACGATGCATTTGTGACCTTACTAAACTTGCAATATTTAATTCTCAACCAATACATTTGTAAATCTGTGAAATATTTCCATCCAGAAAAATCTGAAATCCTTAACATTTGAACTTGTGACTTTCATGTAATTAACAATGGCCTCTAACCAATTGAACTATTATGAGTCTGGCATTTGTTGATTAATTGACCGCAATTTATTATTAACTCTTTTATATTTACATTTACTATATATAATGCAATTGAAACATTCTAAAAATAGAAACACTTAATTTTCAACCAATACTTAATATATCGGTAAATATTTGCATCTAGAAAAAATTGGGAGCCCTAAGACAACATGTGACATTATTTTATGAGTAAGGGGTTCTAACCAACATTTACTTATGTACATTGTTATCTTTATTAATCATTAAACACATATTATTTTTATTAACCACCACAGTATTCACCACCGCCACCCAGCACCACAATCACCCACCAGCATCACTACTGTCACCACCACCGCAAAAAAAAAGGTTACATTATAAAAACGCCACATACCTTAAACAGTTGCAAAATGTTTAAAAAATCAAAATTCGTACCTATTAGTTTGTCTTTAAAGTGTTCTTATTTGAGATCAAAATTTAGAGATCTGGCAATCTTGTATTCATGTTGGTATAGTTCCAAATTCGGTTCAACTTTGGAGTATCCTAATTTTCATATTTGATTTGCTCATATTTCATACGACTCGATCCAAACTTGTCGCCGCTCCGAATAAAAATTGTTGGACTCGGTCTTGTCTCTTGACCATAATTTTTTTTTTTATCATTTAGCACAATCGGTCAGATATATAATCAAACACCATGATTTCAGTCAGAAGTTCTGGCTCTATTAACAACAAACTCAATCAACATTATCACTCAATCAACATTATTCAGTTAGCAACTACCTTTAGAAATCCAGAAGAAGAGAGTGATTAAAATGACTGCTGCACAAGGTCTTGTTTCTTGTAGAGTTGTAGAAGTCGTAGGCGATATCAATACCACAAAATGGTCAAAAGCTTGAGCGTTATTTGTTTAGATAAATGAAAGAACATTTTCATGAGATTATTTTGTAAAACGAGATAATAAAAAAGAATTTTTGAGACCCTTCAAGACTCACAAATTGACAAGTGAAAAGGTACAAACAAATATTAAATTAATTCTAGAATATACGTATAGCATTCTAGAATTCAAAATTGCACATAAACAGTCAACTTTGTTATCTTTCAATAATCCATATAACATTCTTTTCAACAAGAAAAATTCAATCTCAACTCTCAAACAGTGTTCGTGAGAGAAAGAGACTTGTGGAACAAAAATGAGCTAAAATCCCCAAACTACCCTTGTGAGGTTATCTCACAAGCACGCAATGTTATGTGCTTATTAGATAGAACAGCATACAATTTTCAAAATCTATCCAACTATATAGAAAATTACTATTTTATGTATTTTATAAAAGTTATCATTTGATTTATAGAACTTTCAAAATTCACCTTTAGAGGTAACCAAATTACATTCGAAAGTAGGTTTTAAAAAATTCTTACATCAAAAGAAATAGCAATTTATGTATAGTTTGAATGCATTTCTATAGAGTTTAACTGTTTAACAATAATTAAGAATCGAAGTTATTAACAACCCGCTTTAATTATTAATTTGAGGTTTTGAGGAAACACTTACATGGGGTATCCTATTGGCTACCCCAAAGCGGTTGGTTCTCTAGGATTAGCCGGTTCGCAAAGTAACTCGGAACTAGATTAGGGAGAAAAAAGGGAAAAAAGTTACAACTTCAAACTGCATATATTAAAACCAAAACATATATGTGACTGGTGATTTTTATTTTGTTCTTTTTGTTGTAAATCAAATGAATTATGATATTTTTTGTTGGAAACTTGAGTATTTTAGGTAGTATCATTGTTCGATACCTATAAGCGATTATTTCTAGTGATATACGCCTAATCGAGCAATTGCATTCTATAAGGCATATAAAATTGTACATAATTGCATAATTCAGGGAAATAATATAACCTAACCATCCACTCAGAAGATGAAGGAGCACCGGCGCCGTGAGCGAACACAACCACCCGCTAATTATTACTCTTATTTTGCTTCACCGACGAACTCTGACCTCTTGTGGGCTTCGATTACATTTATGAACAACTGCCTTGTTTTCACGCTCCGTCGTTAGCCGGCATTTCGGAGCCATTTTCTCCTATTGGATTACAGAGAAAGGCATAATTGGGCCTAATATTATAAAGGCCAAATAGAGGAGGAGTGAACATTTGGGCCGAAAATTTGAGCTCAACCGATCGAATCCGATAACATGTTATCGGTTCGGATTCGGTTTTAAAAATTCATCGTTTTCGGTTCGGTCTCCGAATAAGGACGAGCATTTGGCCTAAAAAACCAAACCGAAACGGACCGAGACCGAACCGAACCAAAACCGAAAACATGTTATCAGTTCAGTTTCGGTTCTGAAAAATAATCGTTTACGGTTTCGATTCTATCGGTTTAGGTTCGGTTCGGTTTTTGGACCGCGCTCACCCTACAGTAGTGTCATGGGCCGTCGAACTTAACGGGCTTATTTAACCATTGTACTTAACGGTGGTTTTTAAACACATTTTTAGTAAACATTTGTTATGGATTGTTGCCGGATGTCTTAGAATCAGTGTCTTACTTTCGGATAGAATTATGATTGTATAGTGTCTACATCTAATATCCTTCATAGCTTAAAACGAAACATAATAATTCAAGTCACTATTATTATTGATATAATGATATGGTTTAAATGCCCATATAAAACAATAATATTACATTTTACATTATATATAATAAAACATAACACGGCTGATTTAACAATACTATGTATCTAAAACAATATTAGTCGTATGTGAATGTCTTAGTTTTTTTGTGTGTACTATAAATCCTATTAATTGCTTAAGTTTAGGAGTATGTTTTCAATTGAAGGTCTAGCTTCACGGGACCTATTTGTACATTCAAATCCCATCTCCAAAACCTTCAAAACTTTACATCTATCTTTCCCTTCGAAAGGGAACTCAAAAAGCTCACATCCTTCAACCTTACTCTCTCCTTTTCTTTCGAGATCCCATTCTATTGACTCCAATGCCTTTGCGCCCCCTAAAATGTCCAAAACGATTATGCCAAAATGGTATATGTCCTTCTTCTGTGATGATGGTTCACGTGGGGGCGTGGGTGATGTTGACTTTCGTTGACCCATGTTGGGAACTTCCGTTGCAAGTTGAGTGAAGCCGTAGTTTGAGACATAAGCGTTGAAATCGACATCAATCATGATGTTGGATGTTTTAAGGTTTCCATGAACATTCATGATCATGTTTCTTTCTCGTGACGATTGTGAATGTATGAAGTGAATGGCGCTTGCTATGTGTGTGATTATCGTTAGTCGATTCTTCCATGTAAGCGGAGTGTGGCCATGTTCTCTTGCTCCTAAATCAGGCGACAAAATTAATCAATATATGTGACAATCAACAAAAATTAATTACATTAATGTTGTAACAATACAATTGAATATCATATGGACAATACTTGTTTTGTCATTTATTAGTTTTTAGTATATATTGGTTCTTCTCTCATTACTAGTTACCTACTTTTTCTTTTGTTGCAATGAAAAGATAACATACCTATAAGTAGATCGTACAAACTACCCATAGGATAGTAATCACATACAACAAACTTGAACCTCTTGGAATAAAGGTAGGCCTTAATCGGAACAAGATAACCGCAACGTTGTCCAATTGCCGCCAACCGGGTAACACGCCGCCCAAACCCTGTCCTCCTTAAACTAACCATCCCGAACCTTTTCAACACATTACACGTACCATCTGAAAACACCACTTTCTCAGTAATACCTAACACGGTCTCTCCCACAACACCTACCGACGCAAACATCACATCTTTTAACTTCCACCTAAAACCGTTATCTTCCTCCATCTCATCACGATCACATGGCACAAGTGGCTCGTTCTCCATGCATCCGATGAAGATCTCATCATATTCGCATAAAGAAAGGGATGAACGACAAGTTTCTTCCTTATACCTAACAAGAAAATATGTAATAATTGTTAATTGCCAAATTATTTCATGAAATTAAATAAATAACATAAAAAGGATATCGAGAAACCTAAAGCTTCTTCTCGATTTGGTGTTTAAAGCTCTTGACAACATTTTGGCCTTGCTTGAAAGAAACTACGACGTGGGTGGTGACCCCTTTTTAATAAAGATTAAGAAATTTTAATTGGTTTGAAGTTATTAAAAAAGTAAAGCCTAGAAATGATCGAAGTTGGAATTTGTTGTTTATAGAAATTATTAATTTATTCGTAACTGTCCAAAGTTGAGAATATACAATTGAATCTTATAATTAGTATTTTTTTTTAATCATTTTTGTATTTTTGTTGATTACTATTAATGTATCAATTCTTGTGTATATTCTATTGAGATTACAAGACTATATATACAAATACAAGAGCATATCTTTCCTATATACAAGGAAAGGATTAACTATATTATGGACAATATATATCTATAAATCTATGACTAATATATATCGACTAACAGTCCCCCTCAGTTTGGAGCTGGAGGAGGACGAATGCTCAAACTGTCTCGAAAGTCAAGAAACAAGTGACGAGGAAGTCCCTTGGTAAAGATGTTCGCATACTGAAAAGACGACGGAACGTGTAACACCCGAATATGTCCCAAGGCGACTTTCTCGCGAACAAAATGAATGTCAATCTCAATGTGCTTGGTTCTTTGATGTTGAACTGGGTTGCCAGAGAGGTAAACGGCGGACACATTATCACAATAAAATAGTGTTGATCGCCGTATAGAAGTATGAAGTTCAAGGAGAAGATTACGTAACCAACAAGATTCAGCCACGACATTAGCGACCCCTCGATATTCAGCTTCAGCGCTGGACCGTGACAGTGTTGGTTGTCGTTTCGCGGACCAAGAAATTAGATTATCGCCTAAGAAAACGCAATAACCGGATGTGGAGCGACGAGTATCCGGACACCCAGCCCAATCTGCATCAGTGTATGCGATAAGTTGATGCAGTGGTGTAGAATACAATTGCAGACCCAGATGGAGAGTGCCCATGAGATACCGCAGAATGCGTTTTAACGCATTAAAATGAGGTTCCCGCGGTGCATGCATAAATAAGCATATCTGCTGAACTGCGTATGCAATGTCCGGATGAGTAAATGTCAGGTACTGAAGAGCACCTGCTAAGCTTCTATAAACGGTGGGATCATCGATCAGGGAACCTTCGGTCGCACTCAGTTTCGAATTCGTATCGGCTGGAGTGGCGACCGGTTTGCATTTTTCCATGTGGGCACGTTTTATGATCGAATCGGCATATTTTTGTTGAGATAAAAACATACCGTTTGGTGAATGTGTGACCGCAATACCTAAGAAGTACGATAGAACACCAAGGTCGGTCATTTCAAACTCTTTTTTGAGGTCTTCAATAATCTGAGTTTGTAATAAAGTGGAAGAGGAGGTGAGAACGATGTCATCGACATAAAGAAGTAAGTAAGCCATGTCACCGTTGTGGTGATAAACAAAAAGAGAGTTGTCACTTTTACTGCAAATAATACCCAAAGTGAGAAGATGCTTAGCAAACCGTTGATACCAAGCCCGTGGCGCCTGTTTTAAACCATATAAAGATTTGCGTAGCCTGCAAACATAGTTAGGTACAGATTTAGGGCAAAATCCGGGCGGTTGATGCATGTAAACGGTTTCATGTAGGTCGCCGTGCAAGAACGCATTTTTAACGTCCAGTTGGTGAATAGGCCATTTTCGACCTAAAGCCAATGATAAAACCGTCCGTATAGTAGCCGGTTTGACAACCGGGCTAAATGTCTCGTCACAATCGACACCAAGTTCCTACGATTTACCATTAACCACAAGTCGAGCTTTGTAACGCTCCAAAGAACCATCTGCATGAAATTTATGACGAAAAATCCAGTGGCATCTAATAATATTTGCATCTGGTGGTCTAAAGGACTAATTCCCACGTATTCTGTTTAAGTAAAGCATTAAATTCAGTAGACATAGCAGTATTCCAGTTTGGGTCTAGAAGGGGCGAGTTTTGGGTTGGAAGGAATGGGGGATATAGATTGTGTGTGGAGAGACATAGGATGGTTGGGTTTAAAAATTCCGCTTTTGGATCGGGTTTGCATAGGGTGGCTCGGGGGTGGATGCGCCGGAAGTGGCAGATGGGGGAGGCAGGGGGTGTGTTCGGAGGAGGAGGTGGGATAGGGTCCGCAGGGTGGAGATCAGGCTGAGCCGTAGTGGCGGAGGGCGCCGTATCGGGTGTAGGCGCTGGAGTGGGGAACGGAGGATCGTTGTTGGAGTGATAAACATAATACGGAGAGGGTGGTGGATCGTTGAGGAAATCATAGGAGGGTAGTAGGGGTGGTGTGGAAGTAGAGAACGGGAACACGTCTTCAACAAAGGTGACGTGTCTAGAGATAAAGATTTGTTTAGATGATATATCGTGGCAAAGATAACCACGATGGTGAAGGGGATAACCGAGGAAGATGCATGTGGTGGATTGAGGGGTGAGTTTGTCAGGAGCGGTGGACGTGGTATTGGGATAGCAAAGGCATCCGAAGGTACGAAGATGTGTGTAAGAGGGGATGCGTTTGTACAAAAGAGAAGTAGGGATGTGATTTTTAATGGCGGAAGAATGTAAGATGTTCAGAAGATAGGTGGCAAAGTGAAGAGCGTATGACCAATAGGTGGGAGGGAGGGAAGCGTTAATAAGGTTTGTACGAATAATGTTATTGAGAGTGCGGATAAGACGTTCGGCTTTGCCGTTTTGAGGGGAAGTATAGGGACAAGAGAAATGTAGGTGCATGCCGTGAGAATTACAAAAGGTATGAAATTGATTATTATTAAATTCTCGACCATTATCACATTGTAAAGTTTTAATTTTCTTTTCGAATTGGGTATGGATGTAGGTGTAGAAATTAGAGAAAATAGAATATACTTGAGATTTATATTTTAAGGGGAAGGTCCATGTAAAATGAGTGTGGTCGTCGAGTAGAACAAGGTAGTATTTGTGGCCTAAGGTAGAAGGGACGGGAGATGTCCATAAGTCTGCATGTAATAAATCAAATGGACTAAAAGTAAACAACGAAGATGATGTAAAATTTAAACGACAATGTTTTCCCAAAGAACAAGAGTTATAAGCACCATGATCACTAAGTTTATGCGGTAAAAAATTATTATTCCTAAGTAAAGAAAAGATAGAAGCGCCCGGATGACCGAGGTGATTGTGCCAAGTTGATGAAGTGGTGGTGTGAAGAGCGACTGGTGTTGGGGCGGTACGAATGGTGTTGTCTCCGGGAAAGGGATATAGGTCACCGGTACTGTTGCATCTTGTGATGAGCTTCCCCGTTTTGAGATCCTTCAAAGAAAAACCGAAAGGGTCAAATTCAATAGAGACACGATTTTCACAGGAAAATTTTCGTACGGAAATTAGGTTTTTAATTAATTGGGGAACATGAAAAATATTGTTTAAAAAGTACGACCGGGTAGGGTGGGGGATGGTTGCGGAACCTAGACCTTTAACCGGAATACCGTTGCCGTTTCCAACTAGAATATAATGAGGATTACTTAAAGAGAATAAGCGTGAGAATTTACCGGCCGTGCTAGCAACATGTGAGGTAGAGCCCGTGTCCATGTATCATGAGTTGTCTGGCATGTTGAGGTGCATGGTGTTGAAGGCAGCATCCAATTCTGTCGGTGTCATGGGGTTGCCTTGCATAGGGTACGGTGCTCGCATGTAGTAGGCTTGCTGGGTTGGTGGTCTCGGGCCAGGACCAAGAAGGCCAGGCTGCGGGTTGCCCGGGGCAGTCGGGTATGGGCACGGCGGCGGAGACCATGGGTTACCGGAATACCAAGGTGATTGCATCCAAGGGTTTTGCGGTTGAGAGTATGATTGTTGATTATATTGTTGTCGTCCCCCTCGACCACGACCGCGTCCTCGACCATGGCCGCGGCCACGGTAATTACCGCGACCACTGTTATTGTTTCGTTCGTTGGAGTTAGAGGAATCACGAACGGGGTGGTCATCGGAAGTTGCGGCAGATGGTGTGTCGGACCGTTGAGTGAGAAGAGTTTGCGAGGAGTGGGACTCCTGTTTGGATCGGCGGGTTTCTTCAAGGGTTAATTGCGAGCAAGCTTTAATAAAATTTGGCAAGGGGTCGATTTGTTGGATGAAGGTGGCGATGGTATCATACTCTTTTGGAAGACCGGCGACTAGTTGCAAAACCATCTTAGCATCGGATACGGGCTGACCGACATTAGCGAGTTGGTCGGCTAAACTCTTTATACGATTACACTATAAGGTGGCACTCGAGAAAGCTTCCATACGAGTGCTATTGAGTTGTTCTTCTAGGTAGACTGCCCGGGTTGCTCGGTTGTCCTGAAAAATCTCGGCAAGGCGATTCCACAATTGTTGAGCCGTAGCGCCGGGTTTCATTACCGATTGAAGGAGATCGGTGGAGATTGTAGCAAGAATCCATTGTTTTACAATAGCGTCAAGGCGGTTCCAGGTGGGGGTATCGACCGTAGCAGGTTTAGGGATATCGGGATCAATGTGATCAAGGACGTCGTAAGCACAAGCATGAATGTGAAAAAGTTCAACCCATGAGGCATATCGATCGTCCGATTGGGTGAGGGAGAGGGGAATGGCGTTTTTGATGTTATTGACGCCAAAAGCAGGGTGGAAGAGAGGTTTGTTATTTGGGGTAGAAGTGGAGGCATTATCATCGCCCATGTATCAATTCTTGTGTATATTCTATTGAGATTACAAGAGTATATATACAAATACAAGAGCATATCTTTCCTATATACAAGGAAAGGATTAACTATATTATGGACAATATATATCTATAAATCTATGACTAATATATATCGGCTAACAATTACTTTTTCCAGGATTAATATTTTGTAATGATCATTTATCATTCAAAATACATTATTCTTTCAGTCCTAAAATTATTGTTTACATATAAAAATTAGATGCTTTAAGAAAAAATCACCTATTATATTGTGCAAGCAATAAAGTTATATATTTACCCACATAATTATTTTGGCTGGTAAATTTTAGGACAATAAAACTGGAACGATGTAAATGACAAACAAAATATCTGTGTAGGCTGTAGCTACGCAAAATGTCGCTTTCGTTGCCACATTGGCAGTTGGCACCTAGTTTTCGTTAATTAAATAAACATTTTTCTTGTACCAAATATGACATTCATGCTTTGTGATTAACTAGCAGGTATCTACTCCGCGCATTGCCGCGGGAGGATTTTCATATGATACTCAAAATGTCTATTGATATATGTACAATCATAAATTCGTATTCTTAATTATTTTGTTGTAAAATTAAATTGGTTATACTGCTAATTTGATTTTATATATTTTGGACAAATTAATCAACACATTAAAACAATTGTGGTTAAATATAAATATTGTAAAACTAAAAAAGATTTAACTGATAAATTACATTATTGTAAAATCTAATAAAAACAAAATATTAATTTGTATTTGTATATTGAGAATCACTATAATGCTACAAAGAATAAAGAATTTTATTACATATGAAATTAAATGGTGGCCACTAAAGTCAAACATAGGAGGCGCCATTGTGTAGGAGGCGCCATTGTGTAAGAAAAGAATTAGCGACAGACAAAGAAGATAGACACGCGTACGTTTTTGAATTGAAATGTCACTATTCACTCAATGCTAAATGTTATATACTTAATTAATAATATCCATTTAGATTAGGTTTAGTGTATTTGTGTTAGTTTATTTGAAAAAAAAGTTTATTGCTAAAACTTGTAATTATGTGTTTATAAAGTTTTTGGGTAAGTTTATTTTTAGAGCTTACGTAAGATTTTTCAAAAGCTAAGAACTTGGTTTTAGGCCCGATTAGTTCTCGCATAGTCAAGTATCCTCAAGGAGTCTGTCTAGATAAGGTAAAGTCCTGGACTGGTTAAAGCCCAAAAGATTCTAAAAATGTCATATTGCCAACTCACCTTTAACCCAAAACTTGGATTAATGCACAATTGGACATTGGTTCCAACTTCTAAATGTAATTGTACAACTCAACATTACGTCTTTTTTATAAATAGATTATAAAAATCATACTTCATATAATATGTATATTTTACGACGTTGCTACAAATGTAATTGTACAACTGATACGATATAAATAATTTTTTATAGGTCGTTTGAAAGTCCTGGAGCATCACACGATGCCTTATCCGGTTTCAAGTTATGTCATGCAGTGACATTTAAGCAGATAATAATATAATATATCTTCCTCAAACTTATTTCCTTTTTAAAAGAAATAAAACCCATTATCTTTTTATTTTCGAAACATGTCTCCAACAAATATTGAAAATGATTAAAAAAACAAAAAGAAGAGATTCGACATTGGTTTCAAATTATGTAATTTATACTTTTATCACAATTTCGAATGTTTCAAAAAACAGTTTCTTTTGTTTTCTTTAATCATTTTCCGTCACCCAATAATTCCAACGGCACTCAGAATCCACACACACCAAAATCCTGTCACGTGGAGGGTGCTCCGAAATGCCCGCTGCCCGTTAAAACCAAACCTCCCTTCTATAAACCTGCCCCAATTTCCAATTTCATACCACACAACACAACTCCGATTACAATGGAGAGAAACTTCGCCGCCGTCACCGTTTTCACCTTGTTATTTGCCGTTTCCACCGCTCGTATCTCCTTAGATCTAACGCCAACCAATTATCCCTTCTTACAGATTACCGATGTTATCAAATCTCAACCGGAATCCGCCGTAGAAGATTCAAATAACATTGTTCTACCGACTGAAACGACGAAATCGGAATCTGATGCAATCAATCTAGTACAGCAAACCAAGAACGATCGAATATTTAGAGTTGATTTAACGCCACGTTCAGATTTAGCCAGATTCCATGCGATTAACCGTCAATTCTTCGGTGAACCTCGACTTCCCCGTTCCGTTCACCGTCGTCCGTGCAGGCACTTCCTAAATCCGTTCGTGGTACCTCGATCCAAGATCTCTCAAGGAAATAAAGCTATTTTTTCCGGTGAAACCAGTAAATTCGATGCAGAGAAGTTTCACAGACAAACTACGATGAAGTTTAAGCGCAATTCCGGCCACCGTCACCACCGCCACAAGTATCACCACCACATCCAGCACGGTAACAATGACGTATCGAACAGGAAACACAGGTTCGATGGCGAGAAAGTGAAGAATTTAGTGCACCAACACAAGGGGGGGAAACTAGAACATGAAGCAGGTTTCATGAAGAGCATTCGCAAATTTTTGAAGCATACTTTTGACTGACCACCATTCATTCGATCAATCGATCGACTTATTACGTAATGTATCTATCATAAACTGTTCTCTAAGCAGTTTTTAATCACGTAGTTTCATTTGTTCCTCTATTCAAGTTTAATGCATCCGTTTGAGATGTAGTAGCATATTTTGCTAATTGGTTATGTATTCAATGGGATTAAACTACTTCAATTCCAGCTGTTCCTCGGTTCCCAAAATCAAATCACATTTTGCCATCCAATGCAAAATTTGGGAAACAATAACTTAATTGTGAATATACTATTACGAATTTCTAGAGATTAGGGGTTCGATTCATGTCTGGGTAAATATTTATCAGATGACAATGGAAGATTCAGATTGATTAGGTCGTGTACATCAATAGCAAAACTCGACCCCACGGGACGCACTTATAAAGAGAAATACCCTTTTATATTAAAATTAATAAATATTGGAAAGTAAAGTAACAGGTAACACGCCTTAAAAGATTAATCACTCATTTGCACTTTTTGTCTTTGTGATTTCTGTCCGTTTAGTTGGCAGGTTTTGTACTTTATAGATCAATGTTAGTGGGGAGCTGCTATCTTTATATTCGTTCTCCTTCTTTTTGCTGGCATAATGCAATTGTAATTTGGGGTTTCAAACGAGTTGAGCCGACCCAAGATCAATAAGCTTTCAAGATACTGGTTCGAGCCATCAAAAGCTCGAGTTCCATAAAAGTAACTTGATCAAATGGTTGATAAAAGTTCAACTCGTTTGGAACCCTAATTTTAAGGCAATTTGGTTAAACCATAAATGTCTTTGTTAGCTACTTAACGACAGAAATGTTATTTCCGTTATCTTTCCGTTTAGTTGTAGTTAGTCCTTAATCACGTGTCTCTCACGTGATAGGTTGTTAGAGTTTGTTATTTTAATTATGTTGTATAAATTAAGTCGATGTATGTTCTGTTCAATCGATCAATGAGAATAACAACTTTCTCTGTTCATCTCTTTCAATTGTTACATGGTATCAGAGCACAAACGCTCCTGATTCACCATTAATTCATTCATTCTCCGATTATCCGTCTATTCATTCTTCGATTAACTATTCATCATGCCTGATTCAACAAATACGAACAATAATTCGTCGCATTCTAATGAAATTGGTGCGTCCAATCCACTTTTTCTCAGTTCTTCAGATATTCCGAATGTCGTTCTTGTTTCTAAGCCTTTCGATGGCACTGGATTTGTCTCATGGAAGAGATCTATGGTCCTTGCGTTATCTGCAAAGAACAAATTCGGATTTGTTAATGGCGAAATTCAACAGCCTTTGATCACTGATTCATCATCTCAAACGTGGAATCGTGTTAATTCGATGATTATCAGTTGGATTCTCAATTCTCTGAGCAAAGATATTGCAGAAAGTGTTCTGTACATGCAGACGGCTAAGGAAATTTGGGAAGAACTGCATCAACGGTATGAACAGTCCAATGGAACCCTGATCTATCAAGTTCAAAGGCAATTGTATTCAATTACTCAAGGATCTGATGAGTTTGCTGCATATTTCACCAAATTGAAGAGAGCCTGGGATGAATTAAGTATGGTCCAAAATCTTCCTGCATGTACTTGTGGAACTGCTGTCCAATTTCGTTGAAGAACAGAGACTTATTCAACTTCTCATGGGACTAAATGAGTCATATAAGTCAATTCGAACTCAGATCTTGATGATTTCTCCTCTTCCAAAGGTATCAGTTGCTTACTCTATGATTTTACAAGAAGAAAGACAAATAGAAGTAGTGCCTGTTCACAATTTAATTCATGATACTATTGCTATGAATGTTCAAACTGATTCCAAAAGAACTTTAGTCTGCACTCACTGTAAGAAAACAGGTCATACTAAAGCCAATTGTTATCGAATTATTGGATTTCCTGTCAATTTTAAATTTACTAAAAACAAGAAAGAAGATCCTAAACACTTTGGACCAAGCAGTGCTGCACATAATGTGATCACTAATTCTAAACAAAACATATCTACAAAGCAGTATGAACAACTGATCAAAGTGCTTAATCACAATAACTTCAGTGTTACTAATGGTGCTATGAATGCCTCGGGTATTTTCTCTTGTTCTAAGTATTTTGTTGGAAATACTGGTGAAATTGATTTCTTGCAGAAGTATAAATCTTGGATAATAGACACAGGGGCCACTGATCATATGTGTTCTAATAAGAGTTATTTTACAACATTAAATAAACTCTCATATCCTATATCTGTTGGTTTACCCAATGGTCATCAAACAGTTGTTACTTTGACTGGAACTGTCAAAATTCACAATTCTATTACACTTCAAAAGGTCTTATATGTCCCATCGTTCAAATATAACCTTTTATCAGTTTCTAAACTAGCTAAACATCTCAGAACTTTCATCCTATTTACTGATCATGCCTGCTTGATACAGGACCCTTCATTGAAGAGTAAGCTGGCTCTTGGTATGCTTGGCAAGCAGATGCATGATCTTTACACATTTTCCATTTCAAATTTACAAAATAATATTGTATTCAATTTGAACTTTCAAAGTTTGTTTCCTTGTATTTCTTCTTTTGTAAGAACCAATAACAATGTTGCTTTGCTTTGGCATAGACGGTTTGGTCATATGCCTATCACAAAAATAAAATCCTTATCTTTGTTTCCTGCTAATTCTTTCAATTGCTCTTTAGATGCTTGTATTGTTTGTTCCAAATCAAAACAACACAGATTAGTTTTTCCTTTAAGCAAAACACTATCTGAAAAACCTTTTGATCTTGTTCATATGGATGTTTGGGGACCATATAAGCACCCTAATTATAATGGATTCAAGTATTTCTTGACCATTGTCGATGATTTTAGTAGACACACATGGATCCATCTTCTTCATAGTAAAAGTTATGCATTCTCTATCATTAAGGATTTTATTGCTTATGTTAAAGCTCAGTTTGGTTCAGTTATTAAAACCATTCGTACAGACAATGCATATGAGTTAGGTTCAAGCATTGAAGGAGCTGCATTTTTTAAATCATTGGGGATTATTCATCAAAAATCATGTGCTTATACCCCTCAACAAAATGGAATTGTTGAGAGGAAACATAAACATATTCTTGAAACTGCTAGAGCCTTATATTTCCAATCTGGTATTGGTACTTCATATTGGGGCGAGTGTGTGAAGACTGCAATTTATCTAATAAACAGAATGCCATCCAAAGTTCTCAATGATCTTTCCCCTTTTGAAGCTTTATACAATCAGAAGCCCGATTTTAATCAACTTAAGCTGTTTGGATGTTTATGTTTTGCATCTTCAAATTCTAGTGGAAGGGATAAGTTTATGTCAAGAAGCAACACTTGTGTGTTCCTTGGTTATCCTGCAGATCAGAAAGGATTTAGGTTACTTGATTTGACCTCAAAGAAGATTTTTGTTTCAAGAAATGTGGTATTTCATGAGAATTTATTTCCGCTGCATTCTCATGCTACTCTTGAATCACATATTCACCTTCCAGTTTCTTCACCGGATTCAAGTTCTCATAATGATCCATTGCATTCTGCAGATTCTGTCCCTAATGTTGCTGAACCTATCCTTTCTAATGAGGACATTATTCATCATGAGGACATTAATAATGCTCAACCACCTATTCCTCATGTTCCAGTTTTTGCTCCCAGACAATCATCACGGGTTAAACAACCTCCTCCTCATTTACAAGACTATGTTTGCAATATGACTATGTCTGAACATGCTTCTTGCTTTCATACAATTACCAACCTGTGCATTGATCCTACTATCAATTCATGTGCAGTTTCATCTTCCTTTGTTTTTTCAGCTCATACTGATACAAATGAGTCTGCATTTTATAATCAAGCTAAAGGAAATCCAGTGTGGGAATCTGCTATGCAAAAAGAATTCCAAGCTTTGAATGATAATCATATTTGGGATATTGTTCCATTACCCAAAGGAAAGAAACCCATAGCCTGCAAATGGGTTTATAAAATTAAATACAAATCAGACGGTAGTA
The DNA here is from genome assembly GCA_963853835.1 of Calendula officinalis. Taxonomy (NCBI): domain Eukaryota; kingdom Viridiplantae; phylum Streptophyta; class Magnoliopsida; order Asterales; family Asteraceae; genus Calendula; species Calendula officinalis. The sequence goes on along the minus strand of OY970823.1, from coordinate 65,461,437 downwards.
TTGAAAGACATAAAGCCCGTTTAGTTGCCAAGGGTTTTACTCAGAAAGAGGGTATTGATTTCCATGAAACCTTCTCTCCTGTGGTGAAATTCAATATTGTCCGTAGTTTAATAGCTCTAGCAGTCAAACGAAAATGGAAAATACATCAATTTGATATAAACAATGCTTTTTTACATGGAGATTTACATGAAGAAGTCTTCATGAAATTACCACCTGGACTGGAAAATTCCTATCCTTCAATGGTTTGTAAGCTCAGGAAGTCCTTATACGGTTTAAAGCAGGCATCAAGGCAGTGGTATGCTAAACTTTCTACTGCTTTGCAGAACAAAGGTTTTCATCATTCAGAAAACGATCATTCCATTCATTAAGAAAACTGCTAGTTCACTTGTCATTGTAGTTGTGTATGTTGATGACATACTAGTCACAGGGAATGATCTGGTGGAAATCTCTTTGCTCAAACAATATCTTGATGATCAGTTTAAGATAGAGGATCTTGGATTTATAAATTTCTTTCTTGGTCTTGAGTTTAATGAAGTTCTAAATGGGATGGTGATTCATCAACAGAAATTCATTAGAGATCTTCTTCACACTTACTCTATTGATGATCTTCCTTCTGTGTCTACTCCACTTCCATAAAAAATTAAACTTTTAAAAGATATGGCTGATCCTTTACCAGATCCCACTGTTTATCGACAATTGGTGGGTAAATTGAATTTTCTTATGCATACTAGACCGGATATTTCATTTTCCACACAACATTTGAGTCAATTCAATCAAGCTCCTTGTCAAGCTCATTTTCAAGCTGCTATACATGTTCTTCAATACTTAAAAGGCACCTTAACTCAAGGTCTTCTTCTTAATGCTAATCCATCATTAAAGTTGGAAGCTTTTTGTGATTCAGATTGGGCTGCTTGTCCCATGACTAGACGATCTGTTAGTGGCTACTTTATTCTATTTGGGGGAAGTCCAATCTCATGGAAATCAAAGAAACGGGCCACTGTTTCACTCTCTTCCGCTGAGGCTGAATATAGGTCAATGAGACGTGTGTGTTCAGAATTAGCTTGGCTTAGCAGATTATTCACTGAGTTTGAAGTATCTGAAGTTACTCCTATCCCTCTTAAATGTGATAATCAGGCTGCTATTTACATTGCTTCAAACCCAGTATTTCATGAACGTACTAAACATATTGAGATCGACTGTCATTTTGTTCGAGAAAAACTCCAACATGGCTTAATTACTCTTTCTCATGTTCCAACTCAACGACAGTTAGCTGATTCATTCACTAAATCCTTATCGGGTCCTGCTCATCAGACTTCGTTACACAATCTAGGTTTCTTACCATACCCTCCAGCTTGAGGGGGGGTGTTAGCTACTTAACGACAGAAATGTTATTTCCGTTATCTTTCCGTTTAGTTGTAGTTAGTCCTTAATCACGTGTCTCTCATGTGATAGGTTGTTAGAGTTTGTTATTTTAATTCTGTTGTATAAATTAAGTTGATGTATGTTCTGTTCAATCGATCAATGAGAATAACAACTTTCTCTGTTCATCTCTTTCAATTGTTACATTTATTGCTAATTCTTTGTTTGAAGGTTCTATTCGATTATAAAGCCATATCTAAAAATGTTATTGCATGAAAATTTTCATTGGTGCACAAAGTTAGAACTATGGTTGTTTACCCGCACGTTGCAGCTAGCGGGGTGTCAAAATATACAATTTTTAGATGTCTTAGGATTTAACTCTTATTCGTAGTAGGTTGGCCTTTTCAATTGGTTCTTATTGGTGAAAAAAAATAATATTTAAAAGCTAAAAATAACAATAATAAGTTGATTTGGACACTGCATGTAAAATTTAGAACTTTGTAGTTTTATAGAAATTGAAGGGTTATAAGTGATAACGTAATTCCTAACTTGAAAAATAAAAAAAAACAAATATGGGTAAGGTGAGGGAGCATGCTGTGATTTCCGGTGATTGTTTGTGTTTTGCCGTAATCACCGGTTTGTTTTTGTTTCCTTTTTAAAAATTTAAGACAAGGCTGTTTGATGTTATAATTAAACCTTTTTTAAAAGAATCTATAAATAAGGAAAAGCCAAAACAAAACAAGTTAAAAATAAGCTTTCGGTTGGTTGGCCCATATTTCATTCAATTTCCACCTCTTCTCATTTTGAAATCTTTTCCCTCTTGTCAGTTATATGCTCTTTTTTTATTTACACTTTAATAATCAATGTTTTAAAAATTGATTTTTAGATTAAACCTTAAGTGTGTTTTTTCTTTTAACATAGAAAAAGAAGGCAACGAGTGAAGCTTTAGCATTGCCATCATCCCCGAGGATCTCCAAAAATTTTATTAAAACGAGAGTCTAGCAATAAGCTAAACTAAAAGCATACTTACAAAGGGTTAATTAACCAATTCACCCACAGAATCCTACATTTATGATTCCTATGAGTCAACCACAAATACGAAAATAACATAATACTATCAACTATGTCTGACCTACACATTTTATTACTATCAAACACAACCGAATTGCGGTATCTCCAAATCACCCAACAAGCCGTGAAACTAATGACATGCATTTTAGATCTTCGATCATTCACCGAGGACAAACTATCACAGTGATGCCACCAAGTATCGAAGGAATCACAATCCCAACCATCCAAACTGCACCATCGAGAAATTGATCTCCAAACCTCCGTAGCCAAAATACAAGCAAACAACACATGCGACACCGACTCCATATTCGTCTTGCAAATAGGGCACATACTCAATCTCCAAATCTCTTCTTGAAAGATTTTGCCTCGTAGGTAATCTGTCTAAAAAAACACGCCACATAAAAATATTAACTTTAATCGGTATAAATTTACACCAAAACTAACGCACTACCCGTCCCTGGGAACATGGAATCATTAATAACGTCTTTTGTTCCACCAACCGAAAACTCACACAAATCCCCCACACTCCAACAAACTTTGTCCCTTCCTTCACTAAACCGAACATCACTAATAATAGCCACAAGATTATCAAGTTGTTCCTTTTCCGCCCCATCACGAATGTTTCTTCTCCAATTAAAGCACCACCCATCATTTCTCCATCTATCCTTAGCCTTACAAGAAGAATTCAATTCTAACCGGAATAACCGGTTAAATAATTGACAAAAAGGCACATTACCTTTCCACGTATCCAACCAAAATTTAATGGAATCACCATTACCCAACATATACTTTAAAGCATTATAATCAACAATTTTTTATCATGCAAATATTTAACGGTGCCAATAGTATTATTCCACAAACCTCTTTTATTAGCCGGATTAAAGTCAATTCTAAAACCGCCTTCTTCACCATGAATTGCTTGAATAACCCGACACCAAAGAGCCTCCTTTTCATTGAAAAATCGCCATCTCCACTTCACTAATAAAGCAAGATTCAACGAATCAAGACTTGCAATCCCCAAACCGCCCTTTTCTTTAGAAGCCAAACAAGTATTCCACTTCACCCAACTCATTTTCTCCCTTTTTCACTACCACCACATAGAAATTGAGCTCTAATTTTCTCCATTTTTTAATAACACCAACCAGTGCTCGAAAAAGAGACATCCAATAAATTCCCAAACTACCGAGAACATATTTAATAAGAGTTAAGCGACCACCACTGGAAAGCATATTAGCCTTCCAAGTAGACAACTTTTTACGCATACGATCACAAATCACCTCCCAATTATTTGTTGTTCTTTTGTTACCTCCGATTTTTAAACCTAGGTAGTCAAAAACATTATCACCTCTTACACACCCAATATTATCACAAGCAGCTTACACCTCATCGTCCATTAGACCCACACCAATTAATTGCAATTTGGACATATCAATATTTGTTCTTCGATCTAGTTCTTTCAACTCATTTAACCAAGCAATGCGTTGCTCGATTTCATCAGCAGAAGCAACCATGGCAACTATTTTTGTATCAATAACATCAATATGATGTTTAAGCCAACGAAGACGGCTTTCATTATTTTCTCGTTGATCCACACTCCATGATTTACACTTATCCTTAATAAATTTAAGCTTGTTTTTAAGATTAACAATAGCCGAGCCACACTTATTACCAAACTCGATACAAGCTGTTTTGACAATATCATCAAACTAATCAACCTCAAGCCACGAATGCGGAAGCCTGAACGGCGTTGGACCGTAATCAAAAGCTTCCGAATATAATAAGATAGGACTATGATCAGAAAGTTTGCGCTCCAACGCCACCACTTTTAATTGTGGGTTCCGATTACTACAACCTTCGGAAATCAAGAATCTATCCAACTTACTCATTTTTGTTGCTTTTTTTCATCCACGTGAATTTTCTTCCGCCAATGGGAAGATCAAATAAATTATTTTGATCAATAAACTGATTAAACACCAAAGCTCCTTGAGCATTAAATACTGAACCATACCGTTCAGAATCTACCCGAACTTCATTAAAATCACCAAAAATAACAATATCACCTTCTTTATCTCGCATATACGAATTAATTTCCCCCCAAAGAATCCTTTTCGCCTCGGTATCTTGAGGCGCATAAATATTGATCATGTGCTAACTAACTGAATCACCCACCCATAAACCCTCCACAATAACAAAATACAAACCACAATGAATATTCACTTTTGTGAACACCGCCGTATCCCAAATTGAAACTATGCCACCTGAAAGGCGACGAGCTGAGCTACATGCAAAATCAAAATGGAAATTACCCCAAAGCGCCTTAACTTTGAAAATAACTAATTTAGACATTTTTGTTTCCTGTACCCCTAAGAACGAAACACCATGTTGGTAACACAACGCCTTTACCCATTTCCGCTTCTCCACATCCCCAAAAATTGCACGCATTAATTGACAGAATTCTCATCATTAACATGAAAATCCCCTATCCTGTCATTTGCCTAAACAACAATATTTTTTACTTTCTTCTTACCAAATAAAGAACCACGCGATTTAGACGTCGACAACACCACCTCCACATGTTTTTCTATACGTTTTCAATTCTCAAACTCGGGAGGACAACTCACCGAGCCTGAATTGGAATCAAAATTACCCCCATTTTCATCTTGCTCCACTGCCGGTGAATTGTCTTCTAAATTACCCCCATTTTCATCTTGCTTCACTGCCGGTGTATCACCCAAGTTAAGATTTTTAACATGGATATTAGTAGGGCTTTGACAAGCCACCGACACTGGCTTAATTGGATCACCTTCCACATCATCACATGAATCTGTTTTGTCATCATCTTCCCCATTTTTCTCTAATTCTAATATATTATTATCAACAAAAAATCTTCTTTCATATTAGTAATCTCACCAAACTCCAATTGATCATTTTCCTCATACGAATCAGATGAACAATCCGAATCAGATTCTCTCACCCGCAATTCATATGCAATATCACACACTAGTACATCAATTACCTCATTAACACTATATTTCGATTTAATGCTAATGCACATCTTCCCTCAACTTGGATTATCATCGTGTTCTTCAAAAAATAAGAACTTACCCCACAGACTACCAATCTTTTTGTAGACGTCAGAATCCCATGTACAAAGCGGAAGACCATCCTATTCCAACCAGCTAATCCTCTCATCAATCACAAAATTGGAAGTGACATGTTGAATTGATGAGAAAATGGACGATAAATCTGCAGCTTTGAATCGAGCACATGCCTTGGGTTGGGTCGCTGAAAAGCATCCCCCACTGAAGAGATTTAATGAAGATAAAAAGGAAAATAGTTAAAAGACAATCTGAGGATTAGTTCCTCAGATTGTGGGTAATTGAATCTGATCAGTTCGGATTTCAGTTACCCAGTTACACTATCTGATCACTCTCTGAAACAACGATCAGTTCCCCGTGCGGAATCAGAATTGGTTAACAGGTCAGATAGTGTAACAGGTTCAGCGCATTGGACAAGACACTGAACCATCAAACATATACTTCTCTAAGTAAAACTCTTAATGAAGGTCACTGAAGCTGAAGGTCATCTGAAGAAGCATGAGTATCCGAAGACTCATGGCCACCAGAAGTGTACATAGGATGGAAGTTTCAGTGTCACAGAAAGATACAAGTTTAAAATACAAGTTTGTGCATTGCTGATTATGGGAATATCTTGCAAATCTTCTAGAAGATATCAGCGATCACAAGACAACAGAAAGTACTGTCAGAATTCCGTTAGTTGTGCTCGTCCCATGAAATATCCTCTGCACCAACGGAATTCTCACACGTGGAATCGATCGATCATTCCTTTGGCTCTATGTTTCCCAATGATATAAATTGAGGACTTAGACGATCGATTTCCGTGTGCACCCAACAAGGTTACATGCTGCTGAAATTACTCCAGAACTTTATTCCCTCGAGCAGAGTGTAAACCACTAGTAAACTCTAGTTATCTGATTCAAGAATTGAATTTGTATAACGAAAGTGTCTGGTCTTGTGCTTGATCATTTGTTAATCATAAACTTGTCTTAGATAATATCTGTTGTTGTCTATCACATGCAAGCAGTTTAGTTAGGATTTGTTCTTAGCTATTCCGCAAACTGCTTGCATCTTTACTGTATCATTATTGATTAATAAAGAAAAGTTTAAAAAGTGTTGAGTGTCTCCATCAATTTAAATTGGTCAGTGAAAGCGTATAGGTGTTGTATTCCACATCATTAAAACATTCATTATCAAGAATAACATAAAGTTGAGGCATTGTTTCAATGAATTTCACTTTAGCAAGAACTACTGCATCAGAATCTTCGATCGAAATTAAATCAGCCTCTTTAAGAACAAGAGACTTCCTCTGGTTTTTAACGCATGTCTCCACTTTAGACTCAACACTTTTCACAACATTCGAAGCACCAAGGGCACTTGCATAAGACTTATTAGGGTTAATCTTATAACTATTATATGCCTTGCCAGTCATCACCTTAGTCATCGGTTTTGAACGATTGAACCTTGCCACCGACACATACACGTGATATGAACCCATCCACTGTTCTGACAATTTACGAGCAAACTGATCGACATTAGATATTCCCAAGAATCTAATAAAGCCAAAACGTTTACCGAACTTTGTATTATTCTTCGCAATGTATGCATCCACAACCTTGCCAAATTGCATGCCCCACTTCCACAATCCATTTTCATCCAAATGCATTGGAAAATTAGTAATGAAGAAAGAAGACGCTATTTTTTCAACCGAATTTTGATATGGGTTCAAAATCGGTTTCCGAATATCTTCAGATTTCGATCTCTCCTTATTACCGACCTTCCAAATCCAACCATCAGAGTCAGTATGTTGCTTGAATCTCCCCATTACAATGCAGAGAAAACGAAACCCAACCCCCCTCCCAAACCCCGACGATTATCGGAACAACGGCAGAAAAAAAATCGCCGACGGCTAGGGTTCTATAACTCATATTAAATAAAACTTGATAACCTAAATTGTGTTGAATATGGTTAAACATGTCAGACTAGAGGCCGACTGATTGAAACGAATAACAATAATGAATATTTATTATGCAACAAATATGTCAATAATATACGAATGCTGAAAATTTTAAAATAGAAAAAATATGAAAACCTATTTTCAACTAAATTTAATAATTTTAGATTTCGAAACATATATATAAATTTCATATTTTTATTTTATCTACCTATTTTATTTAGAAAAATCATTTTTTTCGACCACCAATTCAACGGGATTTTATGTCAAATCGGCAGATTTGAGTAGACTTATAACCACCGATCCTATCAACCGGCTATATTCCCATTTCCCGATTTCACCGGCAAGTTCAGCCGGATTTCTAAAACACTGGTCATGATCATCATCATGAAACAACACCAACGATATCTAATTATTTCAAATGAGAGATACGATAGGGTAAGATGTATACAAGCATACCTCTATCTAGAAGTATAAAAAATGCTTATAAGAAGACCTTGAATAAATTTGTAAGTAATAGTATATGGAGCATCATTATCATGAAAGTGGCGTATTATTCTATAGAAAAAAGGTCATATATGTGCATTTTCACATATAGAACGAAGTTGTTTGAGCAAACAACAAAATTCCTTCACAGCTAATCAATCAATCTATATAATTCAGTTTAATTTATTGAGAACTATTTTATGTGAATTTGGTTTAAAATTGTCAATATCCTCGTATTTTAGTTCCGACACCTAACAACATTAGTTATTTTTGGTTGAAACATGTCATATACACAAAATGTGTGTTTTCTAGTGTCTCTGTTACACTCCAACATCTCTTCATCTATCTTAATTTGTTACCTTTTCTCTAGGGGTGAGCATTTGGACCGAAAAAACCGAACCGAACCGAAAACCGACCGAAACCGAACCGAACCAAAACCGATAACATGTTATCGGTTCGGTTTCGGTTTTGAAAATTCATCGTTATCGGTTATCGGTTCTATCGGTTCGGTTCGGTTCGGTTTTCGGAAAAGGATGAACATTTGGCCTAAAATAACCGAACCGAACCGAAAACCGACCGAAACCGAACCGAACCAAAACCGATAACATGTTATCGGTTCGGTTTCGGTTTTGAAAATTCATCGTTATCGGTTATCGGTTCTATCGGCTCGGTTCGGTTCGGTTCGGTTTTGGCCCGATAAGCACCCCTACTTTTCTCTGTTTAAAACATAACTCGTTAAGAAAATTAAATTTTCATAATTTTGAACATAACACTTGACTCAAATAGAAAGAACATGTTCTGTGTGATTTTAATATTGTATCTCCTTACCGTTGAGCCGGGACTTCAATATTGTAGACAACACATTATCAACACATAACATCGGTTCTAAATTTGTTGATCGAAACAATGTTCAATTACAAATTGAGACGAATTTGTCATTATTGGATCAAAGTTGTAAAAAGAAAGGATTCGATAAACTAATATAAATAAAAGAAGTAATTACCAATTTAGATCAATTTAAGTGAGAGACTTCCATATAAGACTAATAAACTTCAATCTTCCCAAAATACCCCGTGCGACTGGGGACTTGAGCAGCACTAACTGGAAGCAACACTAAATGTTGAACAGTACTAACGAGCACTAGTAACAAGGTTGAGCAGTATTAACGAGCAGTAGTAACAAGGTTTAGAGCAGTAGTAACACGGTTGAGCAGTACTAACGAGCAGTAGTAACAAGGTGAGCAGCACTAACTCGGACACGTGGCGGCGTTCTAGTGGAGTTGCACGGTCGCACGGTCGTACACACAGTCGCAGGGTCTATTTTGAGAAAACTGAAATACAAGTTTATATTTTGGGAAATTTTGTTTCATTTGATCCAAATTAGAAAATCACCCTTAATAAAAGGTCCACATGAGAAATAATGACAAATTCAAATGGTGCGATACATGTTTATTTACAAGTGTTTCATTCAGTGATTGGTGGGTTTTTGGTGATAACTTGTCTAATGCTAATGACCGTAGAGATAAATTTTGGATGCTCGGGTTTACTACGTGTTAGTTCCTATGGAGATAAAGAAATGCGGTATTATTTGATAGAAGTAGAATTAGTAAGTCGGAATTGTTTGATAGTATTCGTTTATTTATGTTTTCGTGGATCACTCATAGGAATCAAAAAATTAAGATTACTTGGCTTGATTGGTTGAGACTTCCTTTATAATGTTTTGGTTGTTTTAGTCTAGTTTTTTGCTAGACTCTAGTTTATTTATAAAAGTATGGAGGTCCTCGGGAGGGTGATGACAATGCCGAAACTCTACCTATTACCTTCTTTTTTGTTGCTCAAAAAAAAAAAACACAATACAACAAAACCTAATCCTTTAAAAAGAGGATATGTAGAGGTAAGATATACATAGTTATAGCTCTACTCGAAAGCGGAGATATTACTTCCAGAAAAATAATGTAAAATTAAACAATTTTGAAATATTTACGAAATAAAATGAAAAAATAAATAAACACAACCGTAACTATTTGTCTATTTGGGCTATGAATTACTTGGACTGATAATAAATTTAGTTATTTTTAAATTTCCATATCAATGAAATATGTGCAATCAATTTTTCATTAAATACAAAAAGTGGCGTTTTAAAGATGTACACCTAAATGTCAAACTAACACATCTAAAATGGAGATAGGGACCGTGAAAATAATTCATGGCTTTTAATTTTATTAATTCTTTTGAAGTATGAATAAACGTTGTCATTGTTTTAGGTACATAATACAAAAATGATAAAACGATGTTCAAAGACGAAGATTAGGTGACGTCAACCTTGGATCTCCTGTGATGATCACAGTGCAGACCCAACAAGTTCTTGGCGAACCTGTGGTGATCGAGGTTGAGTGCGAAGGTGAAAGTGAGTGTAAATTAACTCTGTGTTTTAGGCTTCTTTTCTGTCTCAGTCCGTCCTCGACAATGAGTTGGGCCATGTATTTATATGCAGGTATATGGAACGTTGACTCATTATGACTGCAATAAAGCGGTCATGAAGCTATTATGAGGACGTCAATGATCGTGTAACGCCTTACTATTATGACTGCAATAAAGCAGTCATGAAGTGCCATAATGACTGGACGTCAGCCAATAAGACAGACGATGGCAACTTGACAGGCGCTGACCATTACCATTTGGACAGGTGCTGACCATTTGGACAGGCGCTAACAACTTGACAGGCGCGCTGGCAATTTAACAGGCGCTGACCATTTGGACAGGCGCTGACAACTTAGACAGGCGCCGACAACTTGGACAGGCGCTGACAACTTTAACAGGCGCTGACAACTTGGACAGGCGCTGGCAACAGGCGCTGACAACTTGGATAGGCGGTGACAACTTGGACAGGCGCTGGCAACAGGCGCTGACAACTTGGATAGGCGATGACAACTTGGACAGGCGCTGACAACTTGGACAGGCGCTGACAACTTGGATAGGCGATGACAACTTGGGCTTGGTTGTAGTAGCCCATCTTCATGTTTAGGTGATATTTACCTATATATACATAGGTAATCCCTACTAACCTCATCATGCCCCTGAGTTAGGATTTGCCAAGACAACAGTTTGCAAGTCATAACTATCATCGTGAGTCTGTTCGTTCCTTCTTCTTTTTTTTTCGTGTGGGTCGGGTGTACAGGTGGGGTGAAACCGGCTGTACAAGCGGGGTGAGATCGGCGGTACAAGCGGGGTGAGACCGGCGATACAAGCAGGCGCTCGCAGGGCAGTCCGGCGCAAAGGCAATCGCAAGCAAGACCGGCGGGCGAGACGAGACCGGCGGTACAAGCAGTCGATCGCGGCGCAATAGATCGGCGGCATTCGTGCAGACCGGCAATTAGGCGAGACCGGCGGTTCGCAGGACAGGCGGCACAGTAGACCGGCAAGTAGGCGAGACCGGCGGTTCGTAGGGCCAGCGGAGCAAGTCGACCGGCGACATTCGTGCAGACCGACCATTAGGCGAGACCGGCGGTTTGCAGGACAGGCGACGCAGTAGACCGGCAATTAGGCATGACCGGCGGTTCGTAGGGCCAGTGGCGCAAGTCGACCAGCGGCATTCGTGCAGACCGGCAATTAGGCGAGACCGGCGGTTCGCAGGGCAGGCGACGCAGTAGACAGGAAATTAGGCGTGACCGGCGGTTCGTAGGGCCAGCGGCGCAAGTCGACCGACGGCATTCGTGCAGACCGGCCATTAGGCGAGACCGGAGGTTCGTAGGGCAAGCGGCGCAAGTCGGCCGGCGACATTCGTGCAGACCGGCCATTAGGCGAGACCGGCGGTTTGCAGGGCAGGCGACGCAGTAGACCGGCAATTAGGCGTGACCGGCGGTTCGTAGGGCCAGCGGCGCAAGTCGACCGACGGCATTCGTGCAGACCGGCGGCGGTTTAGGATTTAGCCGAGGTCGATCGTTGGTTTAGGGTTTAGCGTTGGTTTAGTGTTTAGCCTAGGTAGATCGGCAGTTTAGGTGCTTCACTCTTGCAGTTTAGTACACGCAAGTTTGGTTGTTATCTATTTTAAATCCTTTGAGTTTTATTCAGGCTTAACACTCAAGTTCGGTTATTGCCAAAATTAGTCATTGAGATAAGGTTTATTTAGCCCTTGACCGACGGCTAGCCCCTGACCGCCAGACTATTTTGTATGTTGTAAATAATTAACTCCTTCCTAACTGTAATTGTATGTTGTTTGCTGCAGGTTTTAGCTGAGTTGCTCGCTACCTTACAGGTACGTACTTGCTTGTCCATTGCTTTGCTTTGAAAAATAATGTTTTATTGGATGATCAAGCCAATAACACATTTTTGTTTTTATCTTTTTATTATGGATGTTGTGTCCATGACACCGTCTTGGGTGTGCATGACAGTGTGTATATTTGGTTGTTCGTATGACACTTTCTTGAGAGCCCATGATGCCTTTGTATGCCAATGACCTGGGTAGATTTGGGTATCTCTGATGCATGCTTCATATTGTGCCTGTGACACTGTGCCAATGGCACTTTTGTTGGTTAACCTTTACTTTGTTTACTCGCGAGGATTGTCGCTTCCCAGTGAGAAGTGCTTATCTTTTATCAAGTAGATTAAAAGACGAGTATGATTGTATGTTATTTGGCCAGACAAGGTTGTCTTTCTTGGCTTCATACATGTTGTATTGAACTATGTTCTTAGTTGTGTACATGCACATGCGTGTTCAAGTTGTAACATTGTACGTAATGAAAGTGCATGTTTGGCTTTAGACTGAGATGTCTATTGTGGTCTTATGCTTTTTGTATTGAATCCTTACTTCAATATTTATTTGTTTATGCAAAAACCATAGAAAAATGATATTGTGAGATAATATTGGGATACAAGATCAGACCAAATGCTATTATCGCCAGTTTCATGCATGACCATGACATTCCATGTGCTTGGAAACATGTATTGAAAACATAAAGGAAAAAATGACAGTAAAGACTATCGCACCTTGATAGGTCAGTTAATATTGGCTCCCTCATGTATCATGAAGACATGGCCATCAGGTGGTCCGGGATGTTCTGTGTCTTCCCCCTTCTTTTGCCAGGCATAACTCTTCTTAAGTGGAGGTTTATTTGCTTGCTGCTTAGCGCCACGGACAAGGTGTTCTAGTTTGCCTTCTTCCAAAGCCCGCCTGATTTCCCTTTTTAGCTCTCTACAGACATTCGTGTCGTGTCCATGATCTTCATGGAAATCACAGTATTTATTCATGTTTTTCGTACCTGACCTATGCTCCATATGGGGTGGAGGTGTGAAGGTAACGCACACCTGCTCTGTTATCAAGATTTCTTTTGTAATTTTGCTAAGAGCACGCTCAGACGGATGTTTATCGTATGGGCCAAACCTCCGGTTGCTCCTTTCATCTCGTTGATGGTCACCAGTTAGAGCATCATGCCTGCGATCTGACGTGTCGGTCCATGACTTGCCGCCTACCTCTCTTGTCAGGGAGACAGTTTCTTTTGACCTTAGATAGTCATATGCCCTGTCCGTGGCTTCTTTGAAAGTAATTGGAGTTCTCTTGATTAACTTTTCTTGCAGTTGTCCTGGAAGCAAGGAGAGGGTAAAACCCGAAATTTGTTGGCTTTCGGGTAAGGCGACAATTTTCTGGCACTCCTGCGTGTAACGCTGAATGAAGTCGCGTAACCCCTCGCCTTCCCTTTGTCGCAGCAAATGTGCTTCTATGTGAGTTCTCTGCTGCTTCTTTTGCTGGACAAGGTGAGTCACAAATTTAGCCTTTAGATCTGCAAAGTCTTGAATACTCCTCTCCGGTAAGTCAGCAAACCAATCACGAGCGAAACCCTGCAACGTGCTAGGGAACATGTGACAAGCGACTGGGTCTAGCCATTTCTCTGTCATAATGGCCTGTTCAAAAAGAGCAAGGTGGTCATCAGGATCTCGTGTACCGTCGTAAGTACCAACGATGGAAGGAACTTTTTGTTTATCAGGGAGTGGGAATCTGGCCACCCATTCACAGAACTTCGAACTAACTACCGACAAAGGCATAGTGGCTGCTCGGGGTGGGGCGGTTGCGGCCACGAGTGCTTGCAACACACGCAACATGTCATTAGATGTGTCCTGTGGTGGATGTGGTGGTGGGGTGTGAATGGGTGGTTGTCTTAACTGCTCCAATAATTGTGACAACGGATCTACTGTATGAACAACGGTTGGCTGCGGTGCTGGGCGCAACGCCGTCACCAACTGAGACAACAGGTCCGATGAAGTAGGTGGTGGAGGAGGCGGTGGTGGTTGGGCACTCTGAGCCAACCTTCGGAGTAACTCCACAATTGGATCCTCCCGAATTCCTGGCGTAGCGGCTTGTGGAAAGGTGGATACAGGCTGTCTGACCGGATCCGTGCCATCCTCCTGAGAGCTTGTCCCGTGGGACAAAAGAGGCTGAAATGAAGGGATGGGCGTCACTGGCTGTGGTGAGGTAAACGAACTTGATCCAACCAGCCTTGTGGGGAAAAGTGGACTTGTTAATGAGGGATACCCTCGTGTCGACCTGACATCCGACAATGTCCACTCACAATCGACGTATGGTTCCATGATACGACTAGGCGAGGTTATCACCGCCTCGGGCATAGTCGTAGTCACGGTAGTGGTTATTAGTGACGCTAAAGAAGTGATCAGTGATGGCTGTGTATCCGCCATAGAAACGGTTTGATTACTGAGAAGGAAAAAAAAGTTTGAAAAGTGAAACGCCGTTTAAAAACGTGTCCCACGGATGGCGCCAATGTTCGAGCAACGATTGTCAAACACGAAGATTAGGTGACGTCAACCTTGGATCTCCTGTGATGATCACAGTGCAGACCCAACAAGTTCTTGGCGAACCTAGGGTGATCGAGGTTGAGTGCGAAGGTGAAAGTGAGTGTAAGTTAACTCTGTGTTTTAGGCTTCTTTTCTGTCTCAGTCCGTCCTCGACAATGAGTTGGGCCATGTATTTATATGGCAGGTATATGGAACGTTGGCTCATTATGACTGCAATAAAGCGGTCATGAAGCGCTATTATGAGGACGTCACTGATCGTGTAACGCCTTACTATTATGACTGCAATAAAGCAGTCATGAAGTGCCATTATGACTGGACGTCAGCCAATAAGACAGACGATGGCAACTTGACAGGCGCTGACCATTACCATTTGGACAGGGGCTGACCATTTGGACAGGCGCTAACAACTTGACAGGCGCGCTGGCAATTTGACAGGCGCTGACCATTTGGACAGGCGCTGACAACTTAGACAGGCGCCGACAACTTGGACAGGCGCTGACAACTTGGACAGGCGCTGACAACTTGGACATGCGCTGGCAACAGGCGCTGACAACTTGGATAGGCGATGACAACTTGGACAGGCGCTGACAACTTTGACAGGCGCTGACAACTTGGACAGGCGCTGACAACTTGGATAGGCGATGACAACTTGGGCTTGGTTGTAGTAGTTCATCTTCATGTTTAGGTGATATTTACCTATATATACATAGGTAATCCCTACTAATCTCATCAACACACTTCTTTATTAAGATTAAAAAAAACCATTTGATACATCTATGTATAAATTAAACTTAATTATTATGTACTAGCGACATCGTCACGCACACATGCTAAACGAACATGTTTTCATTCTTACATATATTTACTGGCGTATGTTTATATAATGCATGCACACACATAATATGCACATATTTTCTCTCATTTACATTTTTGTCGAATATTATCCTGAAAGCAGTTTTTTTGCCTTCATGATAAAGATACAATTATTTATATCTTACCTCCTCGTATCCCCTTTAGATAGATTGGATATAATTATCCTTGTGTTCATTTTGAAGATAATTTAAATTTATTAATTATGCTATTAACATATATGTTAAAAACGCTTAATTAAATAAAATACTCGGTTTAACGAACATGTTTTCATTCTCACATAGTACGTTTATATATATGCATGCACACACATAATATGCACATATTTTCTCTCATTTACATCTTTGTCGAATGTTACCTTGAAAGCGGTCTCTTTACCTTCATGATAAAGATACAATTATTTATATCTTACCTCTCCGTACCTCCTTTAGATAGATTGGATATAATTATCCTTGTGTGCATTTTGAAGAAAAAGGTTGGTGATGGTCGAAGTAATCGGTTTTGGAAGGACATTTGGGTCGGGTCGAGTACTTTGGGTTCGGGGTTTCCGAGAATTTGTTTACTCGATATTGATAACAATTGTTCGGTAGCTGATCGTTTTTTAAACAATTCAGTCAGATGGGCTTGGTTTCGAGATATTCGTGGGGGGAAGAGAAGAAGCTCAAATTGCGGAATTGAATCGTTTGTTAGAAGGTGTCACATTGTCGAATGATTCGGACACGTAGGCTTGGGATATCGGAAATGAAGGGGTGTATGAAGTCAAGAGTACAAGGAGGTGGCTTGATACTTTATTACTTCCTTCTTCAGTAGTGCAGACTAGGTGGAATTCTTTAGTGTCCCGAAAAGTGAATATTCTTTTTTGGAAGGTAAATTTAAATCAAGTTCCTTCTAAGGTTAATTTATCGAATGAGAGGTATTATGTTCGATGATTTAAAGTGCGTGATGTGCGGGGATGGTATTGAGAATACGGATCACATTTTTTGGAATTGTGAAGTTACAAAGGGTGTTTGGCGTGCTATTGGAAATTGGTTACAAGTGGTTGACACAAATGTGGATAACCTGGATGAGTTTTTGTTTAATTTGGATGTTAGGTCGATGGCTGCGAAAGTGAAGAAGATTATTGAGGCGGTGGTGTTCATGGTGATTTGGATGATTTGGTGCCATAGGAATGCAATTACGTTAAATAGCGG
Organism: Calendula officinalis; assembly: GCA_963853835.1. Taxonomy (NCBI): domain Eukaryota; kingdom Viridiplantae; phylum Streptophyta; class Magnoliopsida; order Asterales; family Asteraceae; genus Calendula; species Calendula officinalis. The sequence continues at coordinate 65,444,627 of OY970823.1, read as the reverse complement.
TGAAGCCCGGCGGAACATTCTTGTTGATTCAATTAAAGAAGTCGTGTTTTTGTGGATTCGTAATCGACGTCATAAGTATTTAGTTGGACCGAATGGTTAATTCTACCTTGTAATGGATAATTCATTTGTTTTTCTAGTTTCTTGCTAGTTTTTTGTTTTAATGAAAGTCGTTTCTAAAAATAAAAATAAAATAACCATTGTGGTTGGAAAGAGGCTAGGCTACGATGGTCATGAAGCTATAACTGACAATTTGACATAATGTTCATATCTACATATGGAAGTCATTAATTTGTACTAGCCTTTATATAATAAATATAGTTAGAATTATAAAGGGACTATATGTAGCCTATCAAATAGGCTAAGGGAATTTACTTGTAATATGACAAATTTCCATACAGGTTATTCATGTAATTCGATGGTCAATGGTTGCAAATTTCAGTATCAGAGCGGTTATGTGTAGAATTTTTAGCAACAACGATGGGCTATGCCCTATTGCCCAAGGGTTAGCAGATATTGTTGTGAATATGCATAAGGATGCAAATTTAATCCATGGATTTAAGTCTGACAAACTATATGAAAGATCTTAGACGTGCCAGTGGTGTAGTTTGTAATATCATCCCCCCTAATCAAAGAGTTTAAAGAAGTCGGTATGGGGTTATCGATGTTCGATCGAGCACACATTTTTCGCGAAAGAGCTTGAACCCTTGGGCACTTGCAAATGACATGCTCAATTGTTTCTAGATCGGAATCACAAAGGGGGCGATTTCAGTGGCGCTACCAGGAAATATATTACGAGGGGACTATAACTCAAAATAATAAACATTTACTAATATATAAGTCTATATATTAAGCCGTTAAAAAAAGCAATACATATATTAAGTGTCATTTCTTATACTCCACAAATAACAAGTTTGTTTTATGAAAATATGATTCATGATTTTGGTGAAACATACCACATGTCCACATACAATTAACAATTAGCAAATAGCATTTTGGTGAAACATACCACATTCGTAAAATAGCAAATATGAAACCGGTTGATAACAATCAACAAATACAATTTGTCAAATAGAAATTCACAATTCGATTTTCTTTAACATGAAATATTGTATCTATTTAAAAAAATTAAGTCGCACCTTATTTTTGTCAAAATAACTCTGTTAATACATCAAGATTACAAAGTGTCAAGTCGCTAGTTATTCGCTATCGGTTTATAAATTCGTAACATTATAGGGTCCGGATCCGGTGAGGACTCTTTTCCCGATGAGGACTGCGAGGACTCCAAAAAAATATAAAAATGATCCAAAACAAACTTTTTTCAAAAACTTTCTTTTTTAAACATTAAAATCGCAGCATATAAGATCCAAAAAAAACTAAAAAAATTAAAAAATGATCCAAAAAAAATATGGATCATAATAATGATCCACAAAAAAAACATGGATCATTGTTATGATCCGCAAAAAAAAGTGGATCATAATATTTTTTTTCAAATTTTTTTTTTGGTTAAATGTAGTAATAATCATGGGGAGTTATATATATTTTTATCGGAATTTTTTGGAATGTTTTTGAGGTGTCCTCGCGAGTACTCACCGTTTTTGGAGTTCTCACAGGATACCACTTCTATATAATAAATCATAGTTTATATCATATAAAAATACAAATTATATATAGTAGCATAACATTTACCATCTTGATTTGACAACTCGAACGTTATTTTGTTTATTATTTATTTTTTAGTTGTAGCTGATATTGTTAACTGAATTCTCAATAAAACTCAAGGTTTGACTGTTTGGAATAATTACATATTAACTCATTTATTTTATAGTAATATGTTAATATTTTGTCAAAAATTTTAACGTGCAATTTTGTAATATAATATTATCAACTTAATTTTATAGCTCAAATTAGTTATGTTATCTAAATTATTAAGAACATAATTTTATAGTTGTACAAACATAAGTAATCACTAATTTGTGTTTTATATAAAAATTCTCCTCAACATCTGCGGGTAAAAGCTTACTGGTTTAGAACAATATACAAGTTTTATTACATAATGTACATTATTATTGACTTTATTATTCCCTCTAGCTAGCAAGTATTTCCCATATTAAATCCGGATCATAAGATGGCATTCCGGCCAACAAGCAACAATCCTCCACCTCCCCCGCAACCACCGGAAACTCACCAGCAAAAGAACACGGAGTGTTCTCCCTCATCCAAAATCCATCATCGGACGACCCCGTACAATTACCACTAAGCTTCTCATCACCACCACCACCACCGGAAGCGGCAACCACCACCGCCCTCCTCTTTCCTTTCTCTCTTTTCAACTTCTCACAAATCGCCTGAATCTTGTTATCTACGGCGGTGTTTAAATCATTCAACCTCTGTGAATCTCCGATCAACCCCGTCGGAGCTGGATTATTAAAATTTAAACGCGCATGTTCCCCACGTAACTTATACGCAGCTCTATCGTAAGCGTACGCCGCCATTTCCGCCGTCTCGTACGTCCCTAACCACACTCTCATTCTATTATAGGGCAATCGGATTTCCGCCACCCACTTCCCCCAATGTCTCTGTCTCACTCCTCTATACAATTTCTTTTTCCCATACGGATTGATCCAATACTTTTGAAAGCCATCTGGTTTTGCTGTAATTTTGGAATCTAAGTGTAAGGTTTCAGAGAATTTGAAGAATTGGTCTCTCAGTTTGAGGTAAACTGAAGAACCTGAGTGAGCTCGAAGAACAGGGGATTCTGATGACGATGAGCAATTTGAGAAAATTGAATCAAAGGTGTTCAAATTTACACCTGGTAAAATGGAATTAGGTAAAGAACAACGAAATTTATCGTCGTCCGAATCTGATTTAGCAGAATTTGGATTGTGTTCATGCATGATTTTGATATTTTGGGGAAATATTGAGAAACAGAGGAAGAACAGAGGTTGCTGGAATTTGATTCGATCATGTGAGGAAGACAGTTACTATGTGTGAGCGCTAGGTATTTATAGGGAATATGTAACAATATTAATTTAAATTTATTGGTTGTTCAAAAATCATAATTATTGGTTCAATCAAGGCTTAACGTTAATCAATATTAAAACCAATGTTGTAGAACTCGCTACTCGTTACCCGTTCGTTCGACGACCTTGTAGCGAGTACTCGGTTACTCGGTGAGTACTCGGCGAGTACTCGAATCGGGAATTTTTATCTATAAAGTTATAAAAGTATATAATATACATGTAATTTACCTAATTTTTAAAATAAATACGTATTAAATGATAAAATTTAAGTTAAATTATGCCTCATGTATAAGATTAGTAGAATAACGCAAGTAACATAGATGCATTTCCTTATGGGCCTAACACTTCATTTCCTTTAAATCAATGAACTTAAAATTTTAAAACCTAATTGGGCCATAATCCCCGTTGTTGACCGATTATGATCGCCTAAACCGATTTTTACCACCGTTGACTGCTGTTGACTTCTGTTGACCGAGTAATTAACCGGTTAAGATCTACTCGACTCAGTAGAACACCGGGTAGCGGTTACCCGGCGAGTACTCGACCGGGTAGACCGAGTTTTACAACATTGATTAAAACCAACACCTAGAGAAGTATTTACCTTCATATGAAATACCTATTATATTATGAGTAATTTTATCTATACTAAATAAATGATAAAATTTTCATTTATAACTATATCAAAATAAATGATACAATTTAATAAGAGTGAACATTTTAGTACTTAATTCAACATATAAAGAACTCAAAGCTTATAACCTATTAATATTAGTGTTTAGTATACTGCCATAATCCAAGGTCATAAATTCAAATTGTACTATGGATAAAATAAAGTGATGGATAAGATTGGAGATGTGTTCGTATTCATATTCGCACAATTAGTCATTTATTTCATAACAGATACTTTAACACGAAATATTGATACCCGAACTTTGCGGACATTTATTATGAAAAGTGATACCTAAAACTAGGACGATAGACACTTGATTTTGAGATTTTTTTTTTTACCAATATTGGGATCAATTATATTACAATTTAGAATCCATGAAAACGGGTTGCGATCAATTATATTACAAAAGAAAAGAAAATTGTAACCCCTCCAAAAACTAAAGAAAACTGTAGAAACCATAATTGGGTATTTAATATGATACATTTGGACGGCTAACATTGTACCCGCGTAAAACCCGCGTAAAGCAGCAGCGGATATCCTATAATTATATATTTGCGGTAACAATAGTGATGGTGGTGGTGGGGCGTAGTGGCGGTAGTTATTATGGTGGTGGTTGATGGGTGATGGGTTTCGGGTGGCGGTGGTCAGGGGCGTCTCCGAGATTTTGAAGGCCCTGTGTAAAAACACGAAAATAGGCCCCCTAAATACAAGATTTTAATAACAATCTGAACTTTCTAATTTTTTTTGTATTAAATTATTAAGTTAGATTAAATTTAATAATATATATAAGATATATATAAAAATTGGGCCCCTTATAAAATATGGGCAATGTGCCGCTGCACCTCCTCAAAAACACCCTGACGATGGTGGTTGGTGGTAGGTGGCGATGATAAATAATGGTGGTGCCATTAAAAAAAATCTCTTATTGTTCTTTTTTCCTTTTGAAGATACAGAAGCGAAGTACATAATAATTTTAATTAAAACTTATTAGAAATATGATTTGATTTATTTAAAAAAAGAGCATAAACAATTTTAACCGTTAATTTTGTGATCTAATTGTCTATAATAGTTTAAAATAGTTCTGCAGATTAGGATTCACTCTTATGAACTTTAACAAATTTTACTTAGATAATTTATATTTGAACATGTTAGGTTATTAAACACGTTTAATTCATTTTTCAAAAACATATATATTTTATGTTAAATTAGTATACAATTATTAAAGAAAAACTCTGTTGGCAAGTCCCCATCTTGAGATAAATACAAAAAGGTTTGTTTTGGTTTACAAGAAATATAACTCATGTAGTTATGTGGATGGAACAATTTTATAGGCTTCTAATTTTCAACTTTTGAGGGTTCAAACATACGGTTCAAATTTTTCCATGGATATAGGCTGATTAGTCTTCTCAAATGTCTTTATGAAATGCTGGCTAAAACTCTTGCTAATAGACTGAAATGCGTCATAAGCTCAGTGATCGGTGATGAAACCATTGTGTGGCTCAAAAAGGTAAAACATAAAGTAATCTATATATTGAAATTTTTTTTTTTTTTTTTTGACAATCAGAATTCCAAAATTGTTCTCAAAATTGACTTCGATAAAGCCTTTGACTCTATTAGCCGGAACTTCCTCAATGACATTACGAAGCAAATGAAATTTGGTTTCCTTTCTTCAGCTCGTATCTCGGTCCTTATAAACGGCTCGTCATCCGATGAATTTACAATGGGAAGACGGGTTCGTCAGGGGGATCCCTTAGCCCCATTTCTCTTTATTATTGCAGTTGAAGCTCTTATGGGGTGTTTGGGAAAGCTTATTTAAGGGGCTTATGAGCTTTTAAGCTTATTTAAGTTTAATAAGCATTATTTAGGTGGTGTTTGTTTTTTCACAAAAAGTCTTTTTGAGGTCTTATGTCTGCAGGCGGGAAGACATTTCAGGAAAAGACTGTTTGTTTTTTGGAAGTCAGAAGAGCAGAAAAAGTCTTTTTGAGGTCTTCTTGGAGAAGACTTGAACCATAGTCTTTCAAGTTTGGAAGATATTTTACTTAAAACTAAAAAAATAAGTTTATCCAACACTAAGACCACTACCACCCTGGCCTACCACCACCACTACCACCCCTTCACTACCACCACCTACCGCTGTCGCCGCCACCACCTACCGCTGCCGCCGCCACCACCTACCGTCGCCGCCACCACCTACTACCACCACCACCAATCGCTACCACCCACCTCCACCACCACCTACCACCACCACCACCACTACTACCACCACCACCACTACCACCACCACCAACCGCCACAACCTACTACCACCACCAACCACCGCCACCAACCACCGCCACCAACCGCCACCACCCACCACCACCTATCACACGCTACCACCACCACTACATACCACCCACTTCCACTCACCGCCGCCATGAACCACCGCCACCACCTACCACAACCGCCTCACCACCACCACCAATTACGACACTAATTTTTTTTATCAATCTGCAGACATTAAAAAACAAACAGTCTTTTTCTTATACACTGCAGACGTTTGGTCCACATCTTCTTTGCAGATGTGGTCCGCAGACCGCAGACCTTTTACCTCTTAAAAAACAAACAGCACCTTAGTGTTTGGTTGAGCTTATAAGCTTATTTAGGGGGTTTTAAATAAGTCATTTTGGAGGGAATTATTAGCTTATTTAAGATTTTTACCTCCTTACCCCCTTCTTTCATCAATGAAATATTTTTTATATAAGCACAACTAAACCAACCAATTGAGCTTATTAGCTTATTAAAAACTTTTTAGTCATTTTACAATTAATTTATATAAGCTCTTACAAGCACTTTATTTAATAAAAGCTTATTCTAACAAGTACTCCGTATAAATTTTTTAAATAAGCTTTCCCAAACACCCCTGATAGCTAGAGATGCACAAAAACCGGTTAGGCCAAAAACCGGTTTCGGGTTTGACCGTAACCGGTTTTGGTCAACGCTCGAAGAAACCGGTTATGCCAAAAACCGGTTCGGTTAGTAACCGGTTTCCACCTCCAAAAACCCCAATCGGTGTAACCGGTTACCGGTTCGGTTACTAACCGGTAAAAAAACCGGTTTTGACCGGTTACACTATAATACCCCTTTTTTTTGCCGCAATTCGATATCAAACACAACCATTAAACGTTTTAGCAAAATACAAACATTCATTAAGCATAGAAACGTTAAAAACATTCAAGTACACATAATTAAACATGAAAATACGAAAGTTCGAAAGCATAGAAACGTTAAAATCATCGAGATTCGAGATTTAGTACTAAAAGTACGAATAAACTACAAATCTTCACTCTTCGTCGCTATCTTTTTGTGGGTTATTATCTTCATATTCATACCCATCGGAGCTAGATGCTCGGGACGATTCACCTTCTTGAGCTATATCTTCATCAGAAAGTGAGGTTGAAAGACCTTGAGCAACTTCCATGTCGAGAAGTTCTTCTTCAACGTCAAGTTCCTTCTCTAGCTTTTGTTTGTCTTGAATCCGGTCCGCCGCATCCAAGTGATCCTTCAAGCAAATACACATCTCTAAAGATACCACCGTCTCGTGGTTGAATGGCAAACCTTGTTGAATCACGAATTTGGCCATATGTTCTCGACAACGTTCCGCTTGGTACGCAAAGATACCACCGTCTCGTGCCATAGTCGCTTGACCCTCTTGTTGTGAACCCCTTCTTATCGTTTGACAATGCTTTGAGACATGTGTTCTCATCGTCGAGTTGGAACTAGCTCCCATGAATTGACCACAATTTCTACAATGCGCCTTTACTTGGCCATTGCTTAACTCCACGATGTCGAACGACCCATTTGGTCCAAAGAGTTCGGGAACTCGTGTAGTTGGCAAAACTCTAACAATACTTGCCGTTTCTTCATTTGTAGAACCAACGCCGGTGAAATCTTGACTACTTTGGCTTTGGTTTGGGTGCGACATTTTGACGTTTTTTGTTAATCGAAAGTGTTTGGAAAGTGTTTTTGGGTGTTTTGAAGTTGTGATTTTAACCAAATGCAAGATATGTATTTATAGGGGAGTTTAGGGGGGCAAAATGGTCCAAAAATACAATTCTAACGGTCCAAAAAACGTCCCAAACGGTCATATGACCGTTAAAAAACGGTCTGATTGCACACTGCTCGATCTGGAATGCTTTTGCCAGCTAAAACCGGTTACTAACCGGTTATAAAACCGGTTACAACGGAAATAACCGAAAACCGGTTATCAGGAACCGGTTACCACCGGTTTTTTGCTCGAAATAGTATAACCGGTTACGAACCGGCCGGTTATTCAGTAACCGAACCGGTTACGGTCAAAACCAGGTTTGACCGGTTTCGGTTTCGGTTCGGGTACCGGTTTCGGTTTCGGGTATTTTGTGCACGGCTACTGATAGCTATGAAGAAAGTTATCTCTAGTATTTTTCACGGAATTGCCCTCCCGGATTCTGGTCCAAGTATTTCGCACATGCAATTCACGGACGATGTGATTTTTATTGGTGATTGGTCGTGTAATAACATATCTAATTTAATCAGAATTCTGAGATGTTTTTTTTTTCCTGTCCACAGGTCTTGGTATTAATTTAATTTGAGTAAAAGCAGTCTTATGGGGGTTTCAATGGATAAAAATGAGATCAACTTCTTAGCAAACAAATTCCATTGCATATATTCCCATTGCAATTTCAGTTGACCTTTTCTAATCATACAGAAGTTATAAATAATAAAAAGTGTAATATGAAATCATATGTAAGTCCCCAAGTTATCTCAAGATATAACACAACTGTACAATCACATATCAAATAAATAGGGTTTAAAACAAATTTTGAGTTACAAAAAAGGGAATATAAATATAAATTCGTTACTTAACGAGACGACAAGACACATCTGTATGAAGCATTTCACCTTTTGTTAATTGTCTTGTACATGTTATCAATTACATTCTGCAAAAAAAATAAAATATTGATAAATAAATAAACTAAATTACGAAAAGGTATAAATATTAAAAACCTGGTAGTATTTGAGCATTTGGGGCCTTTTCTTCTTAAATGTTGGAGTTAAAAGGTCACGTTCCATGTCAAAAGGCACAAGGTCAAGGTGAACAGCTTTCACAAATTCAAACCCTTTCAACTGCAAAACAAAATTATACTCTATAAATTATTCCAACGCTAAAAATAAAAATTAAAAAAATAACCTTTTTCTCTTTTCCAATTCTAGTGAGCTCTCCCAATATGTATTCCTTAACCTTGGAATTTCCACACAAAGATTCAAAATCCCCAGATATATTATTCTCTTCAGCATAACGTTCAACCGCTTGCTTATTTGGGTTCACAACACCAACAAGACAATACTCAAAGCTGTTGCCATATATCCATACCTGAAACAAAACCCAACCCAACCTGATTAAAAAAAAGCCCGTTTCCACCCATATATTATTATAATTAAAATTAAAATACATACCGAATCAATATCGTTAACAAGTCCATAAACATTTTCCAAATTTTCAACCGCCACATATTCTCCTTGCGACAGCTTGAAAATGTTTTTCTTACGGTCAATAATCTTCATGCTGCCATCTGGTTGCCACTCACCAATATCGCCTACAACATAATATTAAATTAAATTAAATACAATTATATATACTAAAAACAATACTATTAATTACTAATATTACAGAGTAAATTACATTGATAGTCCTTTAGGTTTATTTCAAATTTCACCAATGGTCCTTTAGTTTTCAAAAATTACACCGATGGTCCTTATTTTTCAAAGGCTTTGCACCGATGATCCTTTACGAAAAGGACTGTTCATTTGTAATAACAAAAAAAAATAAAAAAAAATAAAAAAAAATTGGTGAAATTTGCTATAAACTTAAAGGACCATCCGTGTAATTTACTCAATATTATATATACCTGTATGGAACCAGCCATCAACCAACACTTCTTTTGTAAGATCTTCACGTTTGTAATAACCCGAAAATAAAACATCTCCTCGAATGCATATTTCTCCTTGCGGTTTGTTGGTTGAAAGTGCATCATAATTCATTTCGGGCACAGATTCCAAACGGGCATCTAGATTGGGTACTGGTGGGCCCACTGTACCCAACATATCCATTTCGTTGGGTAATGAAACAAATGATCCCGCACACGTTTCCGTTAGCCCTACATTAATAAATCAAATTACTTCCTCCGATTCAAAATAAGTGATACACTTTCCTTTTAGGGGTGATTCAAAATAAGTGATACACTTTGAAAAGTTTCCTTATTTGGCAAAAAAAATGGGACCCACACCCACTAACTATCTACTTTAACAAAGTGAAATGACTCCTTTACCCTTACTTTTTACTTTTAAACATCATTAACCTTACTTTATTCAAAAGGTGTGGGACCCATTCCCCACTAACCATCCAATTAATCTAATTTAACCATCATTATAATCTTTTGCCTCAAAAACCGTGAAACACCAAGTGTATCACTTATTTTGAATCGGAGGAAGTATTAGGTTTTAGTAGGCCTGATTTGGCCCGTTACCCGACCCGACCCGTTTTTGGCCCGTAGGGAAAAACAACATACCGTATCCTTGAAGGACATGAGAACACGCCACTACTTTTAGGTAAGCTTCTACATGTGGAGCTAATGGAGCAGCTCCAGAGAGAATAATACGAACATTTCCTCCTAATCCCTCCTTAACCTGCACAAATTAAATTAAAATTTAAGTATTATAATTTAAAACACAAAAATAAAAAAATTATGTCACCTTACTAAACACAATTTTGTCACTTAGTGGAGATGCCTCTGAATGTGTTATCCCTCCCTTCATATTATATAACTTGCTGCACAAGTTTGACATAAAGTTTAAAGAATTTTGCAAGAGAAAAATTATAATTAAGCTTAATTTAGAGTATAAAGATATACTTATTACTTACTATGCATAAGCTAGATTAAATAAGTTACGTTTGATAAAACCACCAGCGGATATTTTCTGTTGCAAACCTATTAAAAAAGAAAGGAGTTACTAATAATTAATAAATAATTAATGATAAATATATATTTAATAGCAAAATACGTACCTGAATAAATTCTATCCAAGACTCGTGGAACAGCACAGAAAATAGTAGGTTTTAGTTCCCCTATATCTTCAAGTAACAATTTCACATCCTGTATATATACATCATCATCCAAAATTAATACATAATTAATAAAGAATGGTAATATTAGATTTATTAATAAGCTGAATTACCCCACGCCAAAATCCAATAGATGCCCCATGATTAATAAAACATTCTTCAATCAACCGATCAAATATATGTGCCAGAGGTAGAAACGAGAGATACACATCGTTTTCATTCAACTGAAAAACCATCTTTCACAATCATTAAAAAGTCAACATTTTCCATTGACCAAAAGGGGGGGAAAAGACTTACTGATTCATTTGCACTATCTAACAAACGATTAACACCTGCTATAAGTGTTACCATGGTGTTGTTAGAAATTAAAACACCTTTAGGATCACCAGTTGTTCCACTTGTGTACATTATTGTACAAATGTCACTTTTTTTCTTAACTGGTAAGTCCACGTTTTTATCATCACCCTGTAAGTAGATAAAAAATAAAATTAATAAAAAATAAAAAATAAAGTAATTATAAGAGTTGTAAAAGTGTACCAATGACAAGAACTCGTCCCATGAATGTATCACTATGCCAAAATTTTCAACTTCTTCTTTTTGTTCAGGAGTAACTTTTCCAAAGCTCACAATTGCTACAAACAAGCATAGAAATTAGTATGTGTGTTGGTGTGTGTATAGATACATATATATGTGTGTTTGTATATATATATACATGATGAGTAACTTACTTTTCAGAAATTCTCCAGCTTTGGGAAATGTTTTTAACAACTGAAACCAATAGTAATAATATATTAATTCAACAGCTAACTTTTTAATAAATATTTTTTCCCAATAATAATTACCTCCGGGATCTTTTTCACTTCAACAAAAGCGATTTCAACCTCAGCATGGCAAATAATGAATTCTATTGCACCAGCACCTATATGTAAAAAATATGGTAAATATATATACAATTACACATATTTAAGAAGAAAAAAATGAGGAATAATATATTTTGGGTACTTACCTAAAGTATCGTATAAAGGTACACAGTACAAACCATGAGCATTACATGCCTGCAATATATTGTGTGGATTAATAAAATAAATATAATGTAAAAAAACAGAATGTCCAACTAATAAAAGAAATACGAGAATAACAGTAATTATACAAATACTAATACAAAATAACAGTAAATTAAAAATGCAATAGTACCTCCATGCTCATAACCCATTCTGCACAATTGGCCCCATAGATCCCGCACTTGCCTCCCTATAAAATCAATTAAATTTTTTATGCACATATTTATGCATTAAAAAATAATAATTAAAAATAATAAATCAGAAGGTGACTCACTGGCTCGACACCGCATGCACGGATAGCATTTCCAACCCGTACCACTTTGTCATATACTTGTTTGTAAGTCAACCATACATACGGTCCATGCTGTAAAGTCAACACAGTACAAATAAATAGTTAAAATAAAATCAAAGTAAAAAGGAGGGATTTTTACTTTTAAATAAGTTAATGTCATCCATAGCGGGATCTTGTATGTATACCTTTCCATTCACTAATTCACGGGTACCAAGCATTCGATTATTGGGGTATTTCTCCACTGACAGGCTGTAACATAATCAATAAAAATAAATTAAAAGATATAAAGACACACCAACAGCAAACACTAAATGTGTTAATTAAGATAGGCATTGCAAAGTCACATATTTTAGGCAATCTTAAAGCACAACCAAAACTATCCTTATCATCAGGATTTTTTGCATTCAAGATATATTTGATTTTATCTTTGTTCCTAATGTTTTAAATTGTTTTCGAGAGTATTTTCCGATATAGCCCCTTTCTATTCCCAAAGCATCACCGATCAAACAATTGAGATTATAAATCCAGATCAAGAGCAATATCATGGATGTGTGTATGTAACAATCAACAACATAATAATCATCTTAATTAACTTTCCAACTTGTATAATTTATCAAAAATAAGTAGAATTTGTGAATTTTGTTTTTAGACTTATAATCTATAACAAGGTTTAACATAGAGATTAGTGTTAATCGAAATTAAAGAATTACTTTAATGACCCAATTATACATCATCCAAAAACATAGGAGCCACTGATCACCTAACCAGAACTTTAAAATCAAGTAAAACAAAACAAAAGTCAAACGCGATTCAAACTATTCCATATTTCAAATCGATGATGGCAGACAATGTGTAAAGTTAAAAATTAGATGAAGATGTTAACTCATAGCACCAATTGCAGCCTAATTACACAAAATCAAAAAGAATTAGAATCGGAACATAAGCAAATCTGCTCCAATTTCAAGCTAAGTAAACTCCAAATCACGATAATCCAAACGGAATTAGTTTTCTCAGATAGAGAGTTTAAACAAGAAAAAAAACGAGTCACGGATGGAAATAAACACTCACCGGAAAACATCCCAGCATGAATCTAAACCATCAATTGGAGCTGGAAAACCGTCTTTTGCAAACACACTACGGTAAACAGGCCCCATAGATGGCCTTCCATCTTTCGCCTCGATCGCCGGCTCAACCTCTACTATAAACTTCTTCGACGTCATTCTCCGATCTCACTTTGTAAAACTGTATCTGTATCTATCTGTACAATATAGCCGTGTAACTTGGTGTGCTTTTAAATATCTCTGAGATGTTATATGCAGAGAGAGATAGAGAAGTGGTGCTGTTTATTGTAATTGCCCGGCGACTGCGGCGGAGATATATAGGACCAGGGATTTAGTAGGTGGCGACTGGTGGCGGAGGAAGGGAGACAGATTCCGATGTATAGTGCTGGCCAAACCTTTGACTTGGGGGAGAATTATGTAAGATTTTATCTTTATAATAACATTTATTAAATTTGAATTTTAAAATAAAAAGATAGAGCCAAGATAATGAGAGAGATTTTATCCAATATTATACATTAATTATCGTGACATCCATTTTTACATTAAAAAAATTAATAGAACGATCATATCCTTGTAATTGTGTTTAAAAAACTAAATATTTGTTTAAGAATGATCTATGCTGGTATGTAAAGTGCTACTTTTCCTTTTTGTGTTTTTAACACAAAAAAATATAGTTTATATGTTTTATTATAAGTGATACACTTTTAATTATATATTCTTTAAAGTAAAATATTGTAAACATGCTTAATATATAAATTAAATATAAATTAAATAGGAAAAGTTATAAGCTGTGATAACATCCCTTTTTACTTGTGTTTGGAAAATTTATTTATGTGACTTGTAAACTTTTTAAGTTATACTAAGCTTACAAAGTCTTCTTTAAGTGTTTTGGTGAGCCTATAAATTTGTGGTTACAGAACTATTTGGGGGATTTTAAACAAGTTCTTTTTTAAAGTGACTTATGCTCATTTAGATCTTTTACATCTGTACTTTCATATTTCACAACTAAACCAAACACTTTATTAGTTTATGAAGAACTTGTAAAAAACATTATTTTAGTCATTTTATAATATCTTTATATAAGTCATTTCAAACATTTTATTTATCAAAAACTTATTAATTTAATTAAGCATGTAAGCTCATAAGCACACCTATTTTTAAATAAGCTTTTCAAATATCTCCTAAATCTTGTTAATGACGTTTAATAATAAAAAGTAAAAGTAAATTTGTCATTTCACTTGCTAAGAGTTACCAAATAAAGTAAATCACCAAATTCAGTCACTTATTTTTAATTTTTCTAAAATATAAAATGTATATGGAGAAAGTATCTCTTTCTCTCTATATCATCTCTCTTTACACAAAATTAGAATTTCCTTGATATCAGTTTACATATGAACATCAAGTTGATTTTGTAACTGTTATTCAGTCAAGAAAGATTCATAAGACCGTAGGTTATTTTGAATGATGCAGTGAGGTTATATTTGATGAGTTCAGTTCATATTGTATATACGTCTTAAGACCTTTTTTCTCTTTTAATCCGTTTTTCGCAGGTTAACCAACGAAACCTAATCACTAATTACATGATACTAAAATAAAGCATTTGGATCACTTTCTATTGATTTAAACAAATTATAGCCTAGCTTGATTGCAATTACACAAAACTATTTACTAATAAGATATATTTTCTTAATAAAATGACGTTTTAGAAAGAAAAACAAAATCACATGTTAGAAGATAAAGCATGACGTTCTCTCACTTGGGAAATATGCATACCAACTATTGTGTCATAACAATACCTCAATCATCTTCAACTTCCCCATAGATCTAACCTAACACGACCGTACATGACGTTACACTCGCTTCTCATAGTTTTGCGGTGGTCTATTATTAATGGTTATTTATAAATTTTTATGAAGTTTTATAAAAATAGTGTATGTGCCCTATGTTATAGGAATAAGGATCAAGAAAGAAGTTAGGTTATTTAAAGAACTTAAAGAAGCAATTAGGAGTATTGATTTCATTAAAACAAGTAAGGGAACTGAAGGGCATGATTGTCATTTTTCCTTCCTTCAACAATACTTACGTCTTTTTCAAATTTCCCCATTCTTCTCTGTGTTTTTCAATTTCTCTGTCTCATCTTCTCCACATCTCATTCATATTTTCATCAATGGCTTCTCCTCATAAATTAGAACCTTAAATCTTACGAGATTTCAACCCGTTGCAGGTCTCACATCTACAATTAAAAAAAGAGACCAGATTTAAACCTTAAATCAGCTGCTCCAATTCAAATACTAACCACATTTGAACACTAAATCAACTACGAAGCCTAAATCATCTCCCATACGAACCATAAATGAGCTATGAATTAGCTCATATAGGAACCCTAAATGAGCTACGAATGAAGGAATTAGATCCATATCCAAGTTGTTTATATGAATCAGATATAAACCAGTCTCATTCAGCTTATAGGTATGTCGCAGATCTATACTAGTCTGGTGCATGCTTCAGTTCCTTTTGCTTTTTGTTCATTCTTTCAATTTTTTTCATTTAATTCATGTATTAGCTAAATATCTATAAATTTTGCTTCAATGGCTATCGAATCTTATATCCAATTGGATCCAGAAGTGGATAGAATTGTAATTTGTTGATTCCAATATTTTTTTAGTTCAGTAATTTCAATTGAATGTCTGATATGATATCTTCGTGTATGATACACCATGTTAGTTTAAATGAATTATGTTTGTGTATGATATGCTTGTAATCGATGTTCAGATATGTTTTCGTAGTTTTGAATACTGTTTTTTGCATTTGCATTTGCATTTTCATTTTCAAACTTGCACTTGCATTTGCATCTTCATTAAACCTAGTCATTCCCTAAAAAATTAAACAATTGTTTGAAATATTGGCATTTGCATTTTCATTAGTGCTTTTGCATTTTCAGTTTATGTAGTTATTTTATGAAGTTTCACCCTTTTTATAGTTTTTTTTATTATAGATTTTGTTCATGTTCCAACTTCTTTTCGAATTGAATTAGAAAAAATATCTGGTCTTGGTGATAAGTATTAGGTTCCTAATGTTCCCAATACTAAAAGACCTCTTAATGGTATGCAATGTCTTTGGAGGTTGTTTATAATGCTTCTCTGAAGAAATTTACATGTACATGCAAACGATATGGAAGATTTATACTTCTATGAAATATATGAAAGTGTGGTTACTGTGACAACTATGATCCGCATAATATTCAAACTTGTCCAGAAAGGAAGAAGAGTAGAGTATTCAAAGAAAAAAAATGCAAGGAGCGGATAATGATGCAAGATTTTCTCAACTGGCACGTTAGAGTTTTGTTTTGTTTGTGTTTTATATTCCTACCAAATCTAGTTAAACATACTTTCGCATTTTCATTGTAACTAGTTATTCCCTGAAATTTTAAATATTGGTTATGTTTCAAATAATGGCATTCTTATCTACATTTTAATTTAATGCTTGCAATTGCATTTTCATTTTCTGTAGTTACTCCATGAAATTTTACATTTTGGTTATGTTTTAAATATTCAGATGCATTTGCATTTTCATATTGTGAGTTGCATTTGCATTTTCATACTTGCATTTGCATTTTCATCTTAAGTAGTTATCCTTAAAATTTTACAATTTGCTTCTGTTTTAGATATTGTCAATTGCATTTACAGTTTCATAAATGTGAGTTACATTTGGATTTTCATACTGTGAGTTGCATTTGGATTTCATATTGTCAGTTGCATTTGCATTTTCATAGTGTCAGTTGCATTTGAATTTTCATACTTGTTGCATTTTCATTGTATGTAGTTATTCCCTGGAATTTACATTATGCTTCTGTTTTAAACACTGTCAATTACATTTTCATATTGTCAGTTATATTTGAATTTTCATACTGGTAGTTATATTTTTATTTTATGTAGTTTTGATATTTTACATCCTAGTTCTATTAGTTATTGTCAATTGCATTTACATTTTCATACTTATAGTTGCATTTGCAAGTTCACAATTCATAGTTGGTAAACAATGTCTCTTTTCAACTTCATAGTTTATAATTCTTAAACACATAAATTCTTAAACAACTTTTCAAGTTCATAAGTGTTGCACATAACACAAAATCTTTTTCTACATTAACCCTAAACCATTTTGTTTTCTACAAATCAGTTTTTACTATTCAACTTTATTTAAAATCAGTTTAGATACCCAAAAACACAAATCAACACAATTTCTACAAATTATAGAAAACTAAGTTTAAATGCATACAAAATTTCTACAAATCTAATTTATAGCAAAACATAATTACAATAAATATTTAAAATTTACGAGTTTAATAGTTGTATCAACACAAATGTTACCTGCAATTTAGGAAGCATATTAGTTTTTTTTGTTATGATATCGCAAAATTTCTTTGAAGCATATTAGCTTTTTTGTTATGATATTGCAAAATTTCTTTGTGGAGAATGAAAACTAATATTTGATATTGAAGTATATGACAACTAGAAATCTATTGCATCTTTTAGTACACTTTCTAGAGTACGATAATGCATAGGTCTTCTTGTTGAATTAACTTCAAATATTATAACATAATGTAATACAAATTGTAAAATTAACTAATTTTCTTAAATCATTATGTCGATCAGTGGAAAATTAGCATACCTGGTTCATAGGGATTGCCTTTATTTCTAAGTGAAAATGTGGCTTAAAATACCAATAATGGAACAAAGGACAAACACCTGCAAATGGAAGAGGTAGATTCGGTCTTAATCGAACTTGTTGAGCAACCGAAATGTTGATTCCATGTTGTTGGATGGTGGCTACAGTTATGGCGGATAAAATCACGTATTTGAAATCGACTCAACAGAGAGAGGTAGAATCATGTATCTAAAATCAATGTATCTTAAATCGATGCAATCACCTTCGAGACAAAGAGTGATTTAGAGAGATTTAGAAAGAATCACCGAGAGAGTATGTGAAGAAATCGCCTGTGAAATCGCCTTCCTTGAAGAAGCTTTCAAAAAGCCCTAATTTGATAACTATCGTGAAAAAACTTTGTAGGTGAGAGAGTATGAAATTTACAAAAGTGCCCTTTTAGCCTATATTTTATCTGATTTGATGATTAACTTATGTATATGCGCGTGTTTTTTCGCATCTAATCTAGTCCCTCCATTTCTTGATCTAAGGGCTATAATTGCTTCCTTATATTCTCTAATTAAATGTGCTTTTCTATAGATCTCTACCCATGTTATAGAACAAATAATTAATGTTTAGGGTATCAAAACTAGGATGTAGGATGTAAAATATCAAATGCAACTATAAGTATGAAAATGCAAATGCAATTGACAATAACTAACAGAACTAGGATGTAAAATATCAAAACTACATAAAATAAAAATATAACTACCAGTATGAAAATTCAAATATAACTGACAATATGAAAATGTAATTGACAGTGTTTAAAACAGAAGCATAATGTAAATTCCAGGGAATAACTACATACAATGAAAATGCAACAAGTATGAAAATTCAAATGCAACTGACACTATGAAAATGCAAATGCAACTGACAATATGAAATCCAAATGCAACTCACAGTATGAAAATCCAAATGTAACTCACATTTATGAAACTGTAAATGCAATTGACAATATCTAAAACAGAAGCAAATTGTAAAATTTTAAGGATAACTACTTAAGATGAAAATGCAAATGCAAGTATGAAAATGCAAATGCAACTCACAATATGAAAATGCAAATGCATCTGAATATTTAAAACATAACCAAAATGTAAAATTTCATGGAGTAACTACAGAAAATGAAAATGCAATTGCAAGCATTAAATTAAAATGTAGATAAGAATGCCATTATTTGAAACATAACCAATATTTAAAATTTCAGGGAATAACTAGTTACAATGAAAATGCGAAAGTATGTTTAACTAGATTTGGTAGGAATATAAAACACAAACAAAACAAAACTCTAACGTGCCAGTTGAGAAAATCTTGCATCATTATCCGCTCCTTGCATTTTTTTTCTTTGAATACTCTACTCTTCTTCCTTTCTGGTCAAGTTTGAATATTATGCGGATCATAGTTGTCACAGTAACCACACTTTCATATATTTCATAGAAGTATAAATCTTCCATATCGTTTGCATGTACATGTAAATTTCTTCAGAGAAGCATTATAAACAACCTACAAAGAAATTGCATACCATTAAGAGGTCTTTTAGTATTGAGAACATTAGGAACCTAATACTTATCACCAAGACCAGATATTTTTTCTAATTCAATTCGAAAAGAAGTTGGAACATGAACAAAATCTATAATAAAAAAAACTATAAAAAGGGTGAAACTTCATAAAATAACTACATAAACTGAAAATGCAAAAGCACTAATGAAAATGCAAATGCCAATATTTCAAACAGTTGTTTAATTTTTTAGGGAATGACTAGGTTTAATGAAGATGCAAATGCAAGTGCAAGTTTGAAAATGAAAATGCAAATGCAAATGCAAAAAACAGTATTCAAAACTACGAAAACATATCTGAACATCGATTACAAGCATATCATACACAAACATAATTCATTTAAACTAACATGGTGTATCATACACGAAGATATCATATCAGACATTCAATTGAAATTACTGAACTAAAAAAATATTGGAATCAACAAATTACAATTCTATCCACTTCTGGATCCAACTGGATATAAGATTCGATAGCCATTGAAGAAAAATTTATAGATATTTAGCTAATACATGAATTAAATGAAAAAAATTGAAAGAATGAACAAAAATCAAAAGGAACTGAAGCATGCACCAGACTAGTATAGATCTGCGACATACCTATAAGCTGAATGAGACTGGTTTATATCTGATTCATATAAACAACCTGGATATGGATCTAATTCCTTCATTCGTAGCTCATTTAGGGTTCCTATATGAGCTAATTCATAGCTCATTTATGGTTCGTATGGGAGATGATTTAGGGTTCGTAGTTGATTTAGTGTTCAAATGTGGTTAGTATTTGAATTGGAGCAGCTGATTTAAGGTTTAAATCTGGTCTCTTTTTTTAATTGTAGATGTGAGACCTGCAACGGGTTGAAATCTCGTAAGATTTAAGGTTCTAATTTATGAGGAGAAGCCATTGATGAAAATATGAAGGAGATGTGGAGAAGATGAGACAGGGAAATTGAAAAACACAGAGAAGAATGGGGAAATCTGAAAAAGACGTAAGTATTGTTGAAGGAAGGAAAAATGACAATCATGCCCTTCAGTTCCCTTACTTGTTTTAATGAAATCAATGCTCCTAATTGCTTCTTTAAGTTCTTTAAATAACCTAACTTCTTTCTTGATCCTTATTCTTAATGTTTATAACTTCGATTATATTTTTATATATATGTACGTGGTACATACTAATATAATCATTTGATTGTATACAAAATGATAATTAAAAGTTTAAAATAAACTAAATCGGTTGTTAACATCTATAACCATCGTGCTCATTAAATATCTTTAAATAAAAAAAATTATTAAAATATGAATACTGACAAATAACACGATTCGGTGAAGAATGTCAAATCAACATTAAGGGATGATATAGAAAAGGAAAATTAGATGATTACACGTGTCATCTTCTAATAAATAGTAACATGAAATAGGCACAAAATATATGCATCAATACTATTTATCTTTTAAATATTTTTAACGTTATCTTATGCTCCCTCCGTCCCACAAAAAACTTCTCATTTCACCTTAAATTTTTGTCCCACAAAAAACTTCCCCATTTGCTACATATGATGGGCTCCACATAATAAAATACGATTATTACTAAGTACCCCACCACTTATTATCCACTAATTATCTTTCTCTCTCCAAATCAATCTCATATTTTAATCAAATATATTACCAATAACCCCACCACTAACTACTCCCTTAAAACTTGTACAAAAGTGAAATGAGAAGTTTTTTTGGGACGGAGGGAGTACTTTCATAAAAGAAATATAGGGAGAAAAAAAATATCGATATGATAGGATGAGAAGAAAATCTTGTTTTGAGTTTGGATTACAAACACAAAAAACAAACAAACAAAACGGAATTAACTTGAAAAGATGAAACAAAAGTCATACTTTATGGAATCGTTATGCAAATTTTGTATTAGTTATTTTGGAGTGGTGACTTGAAAGGGGCATCACGTGTATTCCATTGATGGTGAGTTTTTTATAAAGTAAATGGTTTAGAGTATGGATAAGATTAGTTTGGGTTAGGGTTAGGGTTACGGTTACGGTTAAGTTATGGTGTCACCATGGGCCATGTGTACACAATCCCACTTGTGTGGTTACATACCAATATCAACTTCGGTTCAATTCATGCAAATTGGTTGGCTCACGGAGGATGGACCTAATAAATTCCTTTTTTGTACTTAGCGAAAAATAATTTTATAGTAGTTATTTAAAGGTCAAAATATATTTATTATCTTGAATTTGGCTGATTAAGTCTTCTATTACCCTAAACTATTAAAAGTACAACATGGTACCCTCCCTGAACTTGACATAATGGCCGATTTAGTACCTGGACTCAGTAATTTGATCGCGTTTTCATACTTGACTTATTTTCTTGTGAGCTTTTGACGGACTAAATAACATACGTTCATCTCAATATATTGATATTGAAAGCAAATCACGCGAGAAAACGCGATCAAATTAGTGAATCCGGGTACTACATCGATCATTTTGTCAAGTTTAGGGTACCATACTATATCTTTAACAATTAAGTGTAGTAGAAGACCTAATCAACCAAATTTAGATACTAAAATACATTCTGACCTTATTTAAAAAGTTTTAAAAAAGGGAGTTGTGTGTGTTGAGCAGTATTTTGAAAATCGGGTTGAATCGAACGGTTGAATCGAACACTTGAATCAGAATATGATATGATTATATTGTTTAGCAGATATAGATTTTCATCTACACATATACACAGGTTCAAGTTAGTTAATGGGCTATGAAGACACTTATTTATTGATTTTTGTGATATTGAAGCACATGAGTCAAGAAATAAAGAACGATTATTAACAAAGAGGGGATTTAATGTTTGCATTCGCAATTAGTTTAAGGGTTTGGCTAACTCATGCCATAAGGACATGAGATAAGCAGATTTAATGAACTCAAACTTACCGTTTTTAGTTAAAAAAAATATTTAATACATGCAAAAAATAGACACCATTAATATGTAATAAATGCATTTATTCATTATAAAAGGAAATTTCGAGCTCATTCAATGCTTCTAATCTCATGCCCTTAGGGTATGAGTTAGAAAAACCCTTTTAATCATAATAATTCTTTAGATAATCATCAGGTGATTAACTAGCGGTAATGGTACCAAAGGGCCAATGGCCTAGCGATAAAGGTGTTTGCCCCCAACCTTGAGTTGAGGGTTCAAGTCCCATAGTGGACATAGGTGGAATTAGGAGTAGATTAGATTGCCGTTCAAAAAAAAAAAAAAAAAAAAAACTAGCGGTAATGGTAGAATTGATCTTCTATAGGTAATAAGTTCAATTTATTCCCTAATTAAATATTGATAAGAAGACCAAATGAAGTTTCAGAAAAAGTTATGATAATGGTTTTATCACATACATCTCAAGCAAAATTTGAACACTTTAACAAAGTTCGAACACTCCAAGTAAGCCCGTTATAAATATGACACCTAACACACTTTTAAAAAAAATAAATCTTCACATACCACAATTTATGAGACTTGTTAGTTGTTAAAACGTATGAGTCAATCATCACCAGACTTTGATTTTTTTGACTTAGTGATTTTTGCAACCCCTTCTCATTTAAGAGAAATAATATTAATATCTATTATTTGTGTATATTCATATATCTATTCACTTGATTAAGAAAAAGATTAAAATCAATAGATAATATAAGAAAAAAGAATTTATGGATTACACACAAGGTTCTAATACACGCGTCATGGCGGCGCCAAGGCGTGAGGCGCGACTCCGCCATTACGAAATAGCCTTTGGCGGCAATATAAGGCGTGACGAAGAAAAAACGCGATAAGGCGGCGTAAGGCGCGCCTTATTGCGAGTTTTTTTTAAATGTCTTGTAAAATTTGAATTTTTTTGAAAAAAATGTTTTTTTTTTTTGAAAAAATATTTTTCACTGTAAACTTTAAATATAAAAACCATATAAATTAATATATCTATATTTGTTTTTAAACTTGATATACTTCCTCCGTATCAAAATAAGTGACACACTTTCCATTTTGGGGTGTATCAAAATAAGTGACACACTTTGAAAACTTTCCTTATTTGGTAAAAATAGTGGGACTCATACCCACTAACTATCCACTTTAATAAAGTGAAATTACCTTTATACCCTTACTTTTACTTTTAAAACTCATTAATATTACTTTATTCAAGAAAAGTGGGACCCATTCTCTATTAACTATGTACTTTAATCTATTTTAACTCCTACTTTAATCTTGTACCTCAAAATACGTGTAAGCCAAATTGTGTCACTTATTTTGATACGGAGGAAGTACATATATATAAAAATTATATTAAAAAATTTGCCGCCTTGAGCCACGCCTTAAAAAACGTCATGGCTCGCCACGACTCGTCATGGCTCGCCACGACTCGTCATGCTCAAGGCTTGATGGTGCCGTCACGTCGCGCTTTGCGTCTTTTAGAACCTTGATGAACAATAACATGTTATCTTATGGTGAACAATAACATGATGTAAGAAAAATATTAGGCGTCAATACTATTTCTCTCCCATTAATCATCTCCTTTTACATATATAATATATTTGAGACTTCTCCCAATAAACAAATTGAATTTTCAGCACACTCACTTTTTTTTAATGAGAAATTCTTTATTTTTATTATTAGTTTAAGTGATTCCGGAGGTCTACCTCTGTGTGTTGCCAATGAAAAGTGAATATTTTCCTATAATTGTGAGCATAAATTTAAAGTGAAATTAACATTAACAAGAGTTTTTGGATAAGACAATGTGTAATGGGTGACCACTTCAGTGGTCACCGTTGCCACCTTTGTTCCACATCAGTCCGACCAAACACATAAAAAATCTCGACCAAACCCATGTAACTAGGTGACCAAACTATTTCCCTTTAAAAAAACCCACTCCCTTTGAAAATCAGACGACCCACAAGGGTCTTTTGAACGACCTTTGAGGCTTTGAGACGTGTCGCAGGTGGAGTGGCGTAAGAGGAGGGACGCGTCCCTTTGGGATGACATGGTGGTCACGACCTTTGAAAAGGTCATGCGTTACCCCTGGTCTTAGAAAGTGGAGAGATGTGACCTACATTCGTTTGTCTTGTTTTATCTAGGTTGGTCCATATATTAAAAGGCCCATAAAGACGAATCCCAGTTAGACCACACCTTTAAAGGTTACATTTGGGACGAGGACAACCCAGCCTATTTTGTCTTTTCTTATATATTTCTTATAAAATTATATTCAAAATAGATCTTAATTTTTATATTGTTTTAAAAGATAAATATCAACCATTCATTAATTATAATTAATTGTAAAGATTAATCACATATTTTATATATAGAGGTGTATTTTGATAAACAGTGGCTATCATTTTTTCCTTGGTTTTGTCTAATTTTTCCACGTTAAACCCCATCCCGCGCCAAACGTACAAGGATATTAAATCTTTTTCCATTTCCCATCGTCTAAAACCATGTTGTTCCCATGTTTCCCCAGTTTCGTCCATCTGGTTTTTCTGTCTAAAAGCTTACGCAAAAACTCTTCATCAGTATCATCTTCTATAACTAAACATCACACAGGAAATTCGTATGTCATTATAACAAGTACTCCTAATACCCTGATGAAGAATTGATACGAATTATTTATGGTAAGCTTTTCATCGTAAAATGTTGTTATCCTAGAATTTTGAAATGTTCATCCAAAATGTATGATTATTACCTTTGTTATAGGAAAGATCATCAACTCTGCTTTGATCGGCAGACTAACATCCCATTTGAACAAATTATGGGACGGAATGACAAAACCAAAGAAAAATTAGGACCTCAAGGTCAGAAAATCCTGAAAAAACGAAGTTTAGAGACGAAACTTGCAAAAATAAAAGACTACAAAGATAATTTCCGTAATTTACCAAAAAATATTATGATTCTAAGCATTTGTACAATCTTCAAGATTCTTCATTAATCATTTCACGACAGATAAGACTCACATCTAAAGCAGTATAGGTAACCAAGAATTATATCCCATTAGACCTGACTATACATAGATACTTGTATTCCACCCACACAAAAATGCAAACTAGTTATTAACTCAAAATTAAACAAAATTAACATCTCCATAAATCTCAACTTAAACAAAAAAAAAAAAAAAAAAAAAAAAAAAAAAAAACTAGTCATCAAAAATTTGGCATCATGGATATATATTTAAAAACTACATGAATACATATACCACGAAAACTACGAAAAATGAATTCCCGCTTGATTAAACAAGGATAAGAGATGCATAAAATCAGCTTGTGCAAGCTTTGACGATCTTTTATCTTCAAATTCCCCTTGTCTCAAAACACCCAAAACTTTATTTTTAAATTCCGACCCTTTTGCATCACAATCATCCATTTCCAAATCATCGTCATCATCATCATTTTCATCATCACTTTCCATATTCAAATCACCCGAATCACCAAGAACAGACTCATCTTTCACCATTTGATTATCATTACCTGAATTTTGTAACGCTTGAAGCGTTTTATAATTTTTCTCCAAAATTGAAAGCACATTTTTCAGTTTAAATATTGCTCCAAGAGTTTTATTCTTTCTAATGAAACACATTCGGACCAACCCGTCCCATTCTTTAAAGTTGACTGCGGGCCCTGGTTTTCTCGGCTCGATTCTGACGACTGACGAGTCAACTTTTGGCGGGGGTCGGAAATTGTTTTTTCCAACTTTTAGTAAGTGGGAAACACGGGCCATTAATTGGGTGTTTACTGAAAGACGACAATAAAGTGTGTCACCGGGTTGAGCTACTAATCTCATTGCAAATTCTTTTTGGAACATAATTACTGCACATCTAAATAACGGTCTGTGATTTAATAATTTGAAGGTTAAAGGAGATGAAATTTGGTATGGAATGTTGGCTACACAAATGTCGAAATACGGTAGATCACATTTGAGTACATCTCCTTGAATAACCTGTATACAGTATATGTAATAGTGATATGAGCAATTTGATCAACTGTGAAAATGACAAAATCGCAAAAAAAAAAAAAAAAAAAAAAAAAAAAAAAAAAAAAAACTTGCCTTGAGTCGATTGGAGTGTGGAGTGCCTTGAAACCGACGTTGCAGCTCGAGAACCATACGTGGATCAAGCTCAACAGCAACAACAGATTTCCCAGCTTCTAGAAGCTTCTTGGTGAGATTACCAGTTCCAGGACCAATTTCGAGAATAACATCGGTGCTATTGATGCCAGCTTTCTCAACAATCTTATCAACAAGTAAGGGATTCTTCAGAATATGTTGACCTTTTGATTTGTGGAATTGTATACCACCTTGATAGTGATTTGTAGAGTTACCACCTCCACGCGATGGCTTTTCCTTCCTTATCTTCCCTCCCGCCATAATTTCTCTGTACATAAACACATTTAGTTAGATTCCGGTATTTTGCATCTCAATTCAGCAACCAAATATGTTAGCCTATAGATTCAAAAAAATAAAGCATTGTTTTGGTGAGTTCATGAGCATAATATATGATTAAAACCACTTTGAGCTAAAAAAACCTTAACACATGGATGTAACCTTGAAATTTTACAAGTGAAACACACAAACTTTCAGAATTAAGAGTAATTAGCACATAGCAAAGAACTCACTACACTTCATACGCCGGTGTATGTCAACATTAAACTAGTTAGGGCATCGGGAAATAATGCGAGTGTGCAATTACATGTGAGTACAATTGCAATTAAGAGCATCTAAATCGGCAATTCGTAAATTTTCAAAATAGAACACGAGAAATCCCATAGAAAGATAAATTTACGGGATAAACAGCAACTGAAATCGAAGATTATTAAGTAATTAAACGTGAACCTGTTAATTCTCCGGTAAGGTTGATTCCTACGATACTATCTCCCGGTAGCCAACGAAGTGAGCGGCGAGTGGGAGTCTATGAGCTGAAAGGCTGAGAAACAAAATCAGAGAATGAGGGTTTTGAAGAAGGTTTTGTAGGTCACGAACTTTATAAATATTCAAATTCAACACTTTTAGTTTCATAATTTTAAATAAACCCCTGTAATTATAGAAAGTGTCTTATTTATTGAAATAGACTTGTGAGATTGTTCAAAAATAAAATGTGTGCCTAATGGTTTTTTTGCGACCCTATAACTTTGAATTTTATTTTGTGGGATTTGAATGTTTATTCTCGCTATTTTTTTGCAATTAATGTACGATCATACAATTTTTTGTGCCAACAAAAGACAGTTGTCAAATATTATGTGGAGTTATACTGGTTGCTAGGGGTGAGCATAAAAATCGAAAAAATCGAACCGAAACCAAAAAACCCAAAAAAGTTACACCGAAAAAACCGAACCATGTGAAAAACCAATGTCAACGATTTTTATATTTGAAAAACCCAAATGTTTGGGGCGATTTTCGGGGGCATAAGAAAACCCGACCGAAAACCCCGCCCCGCCCCGCCCCATCGTTATATATATTTTAAGTTTTATTAAAATAATCTTATATTTATAAAAGATTTGACATTTAACTATCTCTTAAAAGATTTGATATTTAACTATTTTTTAAATAAAAGATATGATTGAATTTTTTATATGACATTTAACTATCTTTTAATCTTATTTAAGTTATCTTATTTGAATTTATCATTATATATGAAAACTTACTAGTTGTTTGTTTTATTTATAAACGAAATGAATTAAGCTTTGAAAATTTGGATCATAATATTATTTTTTAAGGTAACAAATTGGTAAATTTAAATAAAAATAAAAACCGAAAAACCCGAAAAACCAAAACCGAAAAACCCGAAACCGAACGGGGTGTAATTCTTAAAACCCGAACATTTGGGGCGGGGTTTGGCTTTAGTTAAAAACTGCCCCAAACCGCCACATGCTCACCCCTACCGGTTGCACGGTCTATTTAGAAAGTACTGGAAGTGAAGTACTTTTTAAGAATTTTATATTCTTACAATAAACAGTCTCTCTAACTCTTAGCAAAGATACGAGTCTACGACTGTATATATATATTACAATTACAAGGTAATTTTTATCCGTGTAGAACAATTTTATATCAAATGAGAGTCACGCCCTTAAAGGAATGGTGAAAAGAAAATTTTGGTAAAAAGAAAAGAAATAGCATAAATGTCATTTGGGAAGAAATTGTTCATATGGATAAATATTACTATATACGAATCACCTCTCATCTTACAACTTCATACTCATCCTTGCAATTATAAATGTTATCACAAATTACACTTATATAAAATAAGTTTCATATTAGTAAAAAATAAAATATTGCCAAATACAACATTACGTCCATCAATTTTTCTAAAGAAAATAGAACTGAGAACAAAGAAACGAATTTATATTTTCTAATGTAATCGTGCATAATTTTCTTTGTAATTCAAGGTTTCCGAAGTCGCTATGCGGGATCTAGGCGGTCGATCCCCGCGGAGGATTAATCGGTCTAGGCGGTTATTAATCGGGAATTAATCGAATTGGGTTTTTTATATGTATAAATTATAAATTTTGAAAGTATAATTCATATAAATACCAAAATAGTGAAATACTAATTATGTTTAGGTTCAAATACTCCAAAAGCTCAAACATAAAGTTCAAAGTTCACAACAATTTAAGTACTTTTTTTAATAACAATTTAAGTACTAAACTACTAAAATTCAAAGTACTCCAAAAGCTCAAACATAAAGTTCAAAGTTGACAACAATTTAAGTACGAAAAATCGAGATTCGAGGGTGAAGAATGAAGAGAAAGAAAGAGAACGAGGATAAGCATTTACATTGATCGATTGGTCAAATGGAGAATGAAGATCTCGCAGAGGCCAGAGCAGAGGCATAGAGACGAGGTTTCTGATGGAGGCGAGGAGAGTGTATGAGATAAAACCCTAGTATATATGTTTTAATGAATTTTATTTTTTGATCAACTTTGACTGTCAAATTTTAAATTCACCTTCCAGCCCCGCCTAGCCCGCGTAGCCCGACTTTTGACAGCCTAGACCGCCGTTTGACCGCCTCCGCCTAATGAGTCCGACTAGGTGTAAATCGGGACGGATACCCGCGGCCGCCTAGGCCGTTTTTTGAAATACTGAATTTTCTACGGTAACCAAATTTTGCACACCATGTATGCTACCTCGACCAAAATACAACGTTCCAAAGTCCAAAACTTCAAACGTTGAAAACATGTTGTATTGGGCTTTATTTATGGCGGGAAAATTGCACACTTTAACTCCCCCTTTTCATTTTGAGCCCTAATTTTCATCTTTCTTATCTTCTCACGCTTTCATTCTCTTCAAATTCACGATATCTTCTTGCTCAGCTATGAACAAATTATCGATCATTTCCCGTACCGGATGACCCACACGCCAACACTAGATTCCTTTATTCGATCAGGAAGTTTACACTGTTTATCAAGTACCTAGGGTTTTGTTTTGTCCTACGTCTTCGAATACCGTAAGTAATCAGTTTCTGAGCTAAATTTGCAATTGCTTTTAGATTTGCAGTTGAAGACCTTTTGATATTTTGCGTTGTAGAAAAAATATACCCCTTTCGGTTTCGTTGGGCCAACATGGCTGATGTGTTCGAAGAAGAAGCTGAACAAACGGTTTCACTGAATGAGTACCTTGATGAAGTTGAAGATCAGGAACTTGTAAGTGTTTTTAATTTGATTTTGTTTTTATTGAAGGCAACGAAATTAGATTCTAGTTTTCCCCTGGGGTTTTACTGTTAGCTAGTGGGCTCATTATATTTGTTTAACACTAACATTTTCTGGTTGTACATACGTTTAATTTGACTCACAATATCATCATTCCTCTTAGTGTAGTTTGTCTTGCCATGATGGACATGAGGTTTTTTAACTGTTTATATTATTATTTTATTTTTATATTTAATGTATGTTGATTAACCTTGTTATATGGATTAGATTATAGAACTTTGGACCAAGAGAAAGTTCAAATGTGATTGTTGAAATTCAAAATTTGGAGAAGCTTACTGCAAACTGTTGCCTAGCAAAGATATCGAAAATGAAGAAAATTGTTATAACCATATTTTCAAGGGAAAATATTGTACTTGTGGTCGTCCTTATCCAGATCCAGATGATGTTGAGGAACAAGATACGACACCGCGTCTGGCTGGAAAATCTCGTAAGGCAAAGAAAAGTAGATCGGAAACTTCATCCGGCATCGGGGGGAATACCGCGACCGACTTTTTCAGGACTATGGCAGCCGAGTTTAGGCGGAAAAGCGAAGCCGCTCAATCCGCTTACGAAAGATCAAAGGAGCGGTTCAGTTGCATCATGAAGTTAGAAGAATTGAAATTCCTCGGCACTAGCACCGCAGGGATGACGCGCGGTGA
Organism: Calendula officinalis; assembly: GCA_963853835.1. Classification (NCBI taxonomy): domain Eukaryota; kingdom Viridiplantae; phylum Streptophyta; class Magnoliopsida; order Asterales; family Asteraceae; genus Calendula; species Calendula officinalis. Next base: position 65,413,775 of record OY970823.1, on the reverse strand, counting down.
TAAAGCGAGAATCATCAAGATGAAGAACGAAATCCGCGCAAAATACCCTGTAGATGAGGATGAACTTGACATTGAGGATGACGAGTAGTTATCGTTTTTTTATTTCCGTTTTTAATTCTGCATCTTATTTCCGTTTTTTTAATCATCGTACTTGTATTTTTTTTGGTTTTAATGAAATTTTAATGTTGGTTTGAAAAAATGCAAAAGAAAAAAAAGGGTGGGCCAAATAGCTTGAGTGATGGTATATGGGGGTATTTGGTGGTTTTGAATGTAAAATATGAAAAAGTGTTGTGACGCTGAGGTGGGTATTTGGCTTAAGCCACCATACCCACCACTGTAAGCAACCAAGAATTATACCCCATTAGAGTGATAGGTATGGTGGCTCAAGCCAAAAGGTCATCTCGGCGTCACATTATTATTTTATATTTCACATTCAAAACCCTAAATACCCTCTCTATCATCACTAAAATACCCCTTATTCACAAAATACCTCATAAAAACACCCCAAAATTATCCCTCTCTCAAGCCAGTTTCAAAATACCTCACAAAAAACACCCCAAATGCACCACCATTCACATCACTTGCGGTGTGGTGGTGGAAGCACTTTCTAAATATACAAGTTCAACCCTTTTAGTTTCATAATTTTAAATAAACCCGTCCTCGTGTTAGAAAGGGTCTTATTTACTAAAATAGACTTGTAACACTAAATTTTCCAAAATAAAACGCGTGCCTAGCATTTTTTGTGTGTGATTGTTTCATATTTTATTTTGTGCGACCCGGATTTCGTTGTGCTATAAGATTATTTTTTTGCAAATAATGTACGACTGTACTATTTTTTGTACGAATAGAGGGCATTTGTCGAATATTGTGTGTAGAGTTACACCGGTCACACGGTTTCTTTTTTGGAAAGTTTTGAAAGTGAGATATTTTTTAAGAATTGTGTATCTTATTAAGTAGTCTCTGTAACTTTTGATTAAAATATAACTGTCTAAATGTTACATTTTCATACTAATTATTGAGTTGTGAATATTATCACAAATTGCACTTATATCAAATGAGTTTTATATTAGTCAAACAAATAAAATATTGTCAAATACAACATTACATCCATTAATTTTTCTAAAGAAAATAGAAAGGTCTTACTAAATTCACTTTTTTTAATAATTTAATTAATGCATTGGGATTAGAGTAAGAGATATGAATGGACATAGAGTAGTAGACGTGCTAATTTTTTATTTTTTTTTTGAACGGCCAGTTAGTAAGTTAGTAAGTTAGTAGTTCGAGCCTAAACAGTGACATCTACAAGGGGCAGTATGCCTTCCCTCGAACCTTCCACCTATGGGGAATAAACCCCACGTCCACGACGGGACTTGAACCCATGACCTTGGCCATAGGCAACACTTTATCTTTTCACCAATACCACTAGGCTAAGAGCCTTGGGTAGCAGGCGTGCTAATTAGTGAGAGATAAAAATAATATACAGAGAGAGAAAGAGAGAAATATTACATTTTATTAATTCAACATATATTTTATACTCTTGTTTTTTCGTTATAATCAACCTAAATAAATTATTAAATTAGAAAATATATTAATAAGAGCATTGAAACACTGCACATGATCTTTTAAATAATATATTTTTCTCTTAATTCATATCTAAAATATGTTATCATTTTTCTTTTTCACTACTTGTCTTACTTTTTTTTAGCGAAACTTAATATTTATAGGAAACTTACAATAAGTTTCGGAGAGGCAGTTGTTTCTTGAAATAACACGGGTAATCTGATTTTTTGTTTATTTGACGAAATGCTTTCTTAGGTGTTCAAAAAATAGCATTTTATAAAAAAAAGTTAAAAATAGTATATGCTATTGAATGAAATTTATAATTTTTTTCAGATATTATAATAATCATGAATCTTTTTTTATGTAACGCTATCTTTATATAAAATGAAAAAAGTTAAAAAAATGTCATTTTTATTTATTAGAAAAGGTTAAAAAAGAGATTAAAAAGATGAACAAAATAACTAACTAAAATTATTATTACTAATCATTATTATCATTTTTAATTTATTCACTTTTCCAATCATTATTGTCATCATCATATTTCTACTTTGAAATGAATTTAGAACAAGCGAAAATAGAATTGAGAACAAAGAAACGATCGAATTTATCTTTTCTAATATAATCGTGCTTAATTTTCTTTGTAATTTTCTACCATGACCAATTTTTGCACACCATGTTCCATGTATGCTGCTACCTCGAGCAAAATACTACGTTCCAAAGTCCAAACGTTGAATACATTTTGGATTGGGCTTTATTTATGGCGGGAATATTGCACACTTTTACGCCCCCTTTTCATTTTGAGCCCTAATTTTCATCTTTCTTATCTTCTCACGCTTTCGTTCTCTTCAAATTCACGATATCTTCTTGCTCAGCTATGAACAAATTATCGATCATTTCCCGTACCGGATGACCCACACGCCAACACTAGATTCCTTTATTCGATCAGGAAGTTTACACTGTTTATCAAGTACCTAGGGTTTTGTTTTGTTCTACGTCTTCGAATACCCTAAATCATCAGTTTCTGAGCTAAGTTTTCAATTGCGTTGTCGGTTTGCAGCTGAAGAACTTTTGATATTTTGCGTTGTTGAAAAAACAAATATCCATTTTGGTTTCGTTGGGCCAACATGGCTGATGTGTTCGAAGAGGAAACTGAACAAACGGTTTCACTGAATGAGTACCTTGATGAAGTTGAAGATCAGGAACTTGTAAGTATTTTTAATTTGATTTTGTATTTATTGATGTGATTTACCCTGTTCTGCTGTTCATTAGTGCATCTGGTATGCTATTGGTTTCCTATACGTGACTTTTTGTTTACTAAAATGAAGGCCACGAATTTAGATTATAGTTTCACCTTGGGTTTTACTATCAAATGGCGGACTCATTAGTCATGATATATGATCAACTCTTTATGCTGTTATGTACGTTTAATTTGATGAAAACAGGAACTTGCAAGTGTTTTCAATTTGATTTTCACCATAAATTAATTATGAGATTTGCCCTTTTTTTGTGGATTTAGTATGTTATTCGTCTGCTGTACGTCTGGTTTGATTTAGTAAATTGAAGGCAACAAAATTAGATTCTAGTTTTCCCCTGGGGTTTTACTATTAGCTGGTGGACTCATGATATATACATTTTCTGCTTGTACGTACGCTTAATTTGACTCAGCTATATCATCATTCCTCTTAGTCATTTGCATTTGCTTATAAGTTGTTGCTAAAGAGCTGTTAAGCCTAGTTTTTGACCTTTTCCCCCATTAATTGTTTGAAATGACAGGTTAATCGACATAATCCTCAAATTAGCAATTTTAATGGGTTTTAGGGTTAAAGTTAATGTGGCTAGTAGCTAGCCATAGCGGTGGTTTTGTTTGTCATGTTTGAAATGATATAGCTTGTTGGCAAATCAGAAAAAAATCTAAGTACTTAATACTATACTATTAAACTTTAATGAACAACATAACCTTTTAACAGTTCATTTACTTGATGAAGAACCATAGTTCTCTATGAGAGAACCATGATTTAACTACCGACTCGTTATAGTAACTTTTGTGATAATGACTAGTCATGTATGATTTTTAACACTTTTTTTTCTAAATTTTGGTTATCAAAGGAAGCAGATTTAGTTTTGGGTGGTGATGAAGGAAAAGAATGCACATATGTCAAAGGTTATATGAAAAGGCAAGCGATTTTCTCATGCTTAACACGTGCTCCAGATGGAAATGCTGGCGTTTGCACTGCATGCAGTTTGTCTTGCCATGATGGACATGAGGTTTTTTAACTGTTTATATTATTATTTTACTTTTAAAATATAATGTATATTGATTAACGTTGTTATATGGATTAGATTATAGAACTTTGGACCAAGAGAAAATTCAAATGTGATTGTGGAAATTCAAAATTTGGAGAAGTTTACTGCAAACTGTTACCGAGCAAAGATATTGAAAATGAAGAAAATTGTTATAATCATAATTTCAAGGGAAAATATTGTACTTGTGGTCGTCCTTATCCAGATCCAGATGTTGAGGAACAAGTTGAGATGATTCAGTGTTGCATATGTGAAGATTGGTTTCATGAACAACATCTTGGTCTCAACCCCACTAATGAGGTTAGTTATATTATTAATTATAAAAAAAGTCGCCGTCATATTTTCTACTGAAAGTAATAATATTTTTGAATTTTTTAGATAAAAATCCCAAGAGATGAAGAAGGTGAAGCTATGTATGAAGATCTTATCTGCCACATGTGTTCATCCACTTGTTCTTTTTTGAATCTATACCCTAAATCTATACAGGCGCCACATCAGCAACAAAATACCTCAACTCCTTCCAAAGTAAAAGAAAAAGGTGTAGAAACTGCAGCTACTGCTTCTGGATCCTCAGAGATTCATACAGTAGACCCTGCTGTAGCTGATCCTAACTCCAAGAGCGTGCATGACGATACTATGGTTCTTGGAGAGAAATCCGATGCATGTGCTCTTGGTGTTGACCACTGAGTTGACTTCAGAAAAAAGTCAAGCGATGTTTCTTGCCAAGAATTGGAGGGAGGTACTATGTGGTTGTGCAAAGTGTTGTGAATTCTATGCTAAAAAGGGAATTAGTTTCTTGGTTGACAAGGAAGACTCAATTGCTGAGTATGAGAAAATGGCGAAACAGAAAAGGGATGAAAAAATGCAGCAACAAGAAACAAATTTTCTTAGTAATCTTGGGCATGTTGAAAAGATGGAAATTCTTTCGGGTATTGCTGACATGAAAGATGAAATTCGCTCCTTTTTGGTAAGTTTTATTTCTTAAACGTTAAATGTTAACTTACACTATAACATGCATCGTTAATTATTCTAATTTAATTTTAACAGCAATCCTTTGATGCATCGAAGCCGATCACATCTGATGATATACACCAAGTGTTTGATAACCTTAAAAAACGCCGACGAATGGATTGAGATTTGGGTGGCTTTTGCAACTAAATCTTAATTTAATTATGTTGTAAACTTAAGTACTACTACTTAACTGGCTTTTGTTTGGCTTGTTTTAAGGGTATGTTTTATGTTAACTAAAAAACCAGATATTGGTTCAGACTTCCTGAAGCGTGTGTTCTTGGCTATTAAAGGTTCATATAAAAGTTTAGATTTAATAATATTCATAAATAAAAGTTTTTTTTTTTTTTTTTTTTTTTTTTAAATAAAGACAAAGACAAACGAGTTATATTTTTAGGGAAATGCTAAATTTGCCTTAAGGGCAATGGTTAAGATTTTTTTTTTTGCATAAAGTAATTGTAAATTAACTAATAAAAACCATCCCCATTAATTTTAATAACCACCTTTGATTAGTTATGTTCCATAATGTGTACATTAACCATTTTAACTTCTCTTAACCATTGGTTGGCAAAACCCATATTTATATAATAAAAAGTTAGATTTAATAAAAATTATTTCTAACCTTGCGGTCTCATCGCCTAGGTAAAACTGCTTCCTGTGTGTTATTATTTTTTTGGGCAGGTTTTTTTGGTGCAACTAACCACCAAGTCTTAAATATGTAGGTGTTACATTCAATAATGGTTTAAAGCATGCATTTTAAAATGTTGGCATTTCTGAAGATATCTTAAGATCCAAAGAGTTTAGTTATGTATACGTAGCAATTAGCATTTGATTGATTATATAAGTTCGTGGGCCATCACAATTATTTTAGTTATAGTACAAGTGTACATGTCACTCTATTGTCATGTTGATGTCATCCGTGAGGCATACCATCTTTACCTGTTTTCAAGTGTACAGTACGTTACTACGTGACTCATAATTCATAAGGTATAGAGTTAGATGTGTAAGATATTATTTGTTATTACACAATAATAGAACAATTTTATTTAAAAAGATAATTATATATTTTCTTTCTTTTACCATACTTTGTATTTCTTTCCTCCTACTAAATCTTCATTCCACCGTTAGCTTTATTATTTTCGAATTCTTATATTTTTTGCTAATTAACACATCATTTTATTGATTTTTTTTCCACAATCAATTCTTTTTTTTTTTCAAACCATCCAAATGTTTTTTTAACTTGAACAATATAATGTATGCCAGCGAAATAAAAATCAAATAGAAGTAAACTATACCCAATAGAATAGTGAAAAAAATATATTGCAAAGTAAGAAAAAGGAGACTTAAAATGCGTTGTTATCGTATAATTTAATTTCTATTAATTATTTGGACACATTTCATGTTTGACTAGGTCTTTGAATTTAATTAAACTTTAATGGTCCCATCACTCTCGACGACTACCTTTCACGATTTTTATCATTCAATTCAAGTTTTTAATTTTACATTTAGTTTTCTTAATACATCTTATGTGTCGTTTTACATTTTTTAATTTTAGTTTCCAACTATTTTCTCAAACATCTATGTATTAACAAAAGTTCCACTTACAACCTTCAACTAGCATCTCCAATTTTTAGCTAGTTTTACCAAACATATTATTAAAAGCAATATTTGTAATTTTAATTGTTTCTCTTTTATAAATCTTAGTCCAAACATATTCTTTGTTCATTAAGTATATTATATTTGATAAATAAATTCTGCTATGATCCATAAAATATTTCAACTTTTACATGCCAAATGTTTGATAAATAATATCGGCTATGACGACACTAACTTTCTTTTCTTATACGAAGTATAAAGATACAAATTAATTTTTTTCATCTCATACGGGACACGTCATAGAAATAGTGGAATTTGATTATAGATTGTTTGTTTACGAAAAAAATAATACGTGACATCATTATTAGATCTTTCTACATTTTATATATGTGTGTGTCAATGACCCCATTTAAGGTTGCAATTTGGTCACTCGCCCTTCAAAATAAGAGTTTGTTATTAAAAACTATAATATATAAATAAACTCAATTATATTAAAATACAATAATATATGCAGAAAAGATTTAGATACCACTGACAAGAGAAAGAGTACATAGTAGAGTAGTTAGTTAGTAGTTGTCATTGGAGAGCATCGAACTTATTGTGTACAGTGTACCGTTGGAGGCAGGGGCGGATTTACTATAGGGCACACGGTGGCACGTGCTACTACTCGAAAAAATTTCGCTACGGTAAATTTTCGGGATTTTTTTTATTGTTATAGTATTTTGAATACATTAATATATATCCGAAAAGGCGAAATAAGACACATCCATCTACTAGTGCAGCTGGCTAACACTCCTTGCATGTGTATAAGAGGTTGCCAGTTCGAATCTTATTGCTATCATTTTTTAAATCAACTTTTTTCCTTTCTAAGCCTTTATATTACAAGGTTTTCTTTTTTCTTAGCCTACATAGTTTAACTTTTTCATTTTTTTACCCTATATATTTCAACCAAAAGAAATCTTTAGTCCAAACAATTTAAATCATTTTCCTTTATTTTCCCTTTTCAATCATTTAAATTGATTTTTTATATTATGAATCATAGGGGGTATTTTATTAAATATAATATAATTTTATAAACCCAATTTTTTATGGATTAAAAACCTATATAATATCCGAAACCAATCTTCAAAAACCTCTAACTATTAGTAGGTTTGTAAAATCCATTCTTGTTTCGGGTTGTCTTAAGGTATAGACTTTAGCCTACAAAAGAAGTTTATGTTTTTTTTTGTAAAATCCATCCTAACTATTAATCACATTCTTGAATATTTGTTGGTGTATGTGATTAATAAGGGTGATCTGTAAGATAAACTTTTTTATGTTAAATTTGTTTTTGTTTCGGGACGTTGTCACTGGATCCCACTAGAGATCCCATAAGGATGCCACCGCTGGTGGATATTTCTAATTCCGCCCCTGGTTGGAGGATGCCACAATGTGGGTCACCATAATTTATGTGTATACATAAGATAACCAATATGATAAATATATATCAAAACTGATTTGTAACAAGTATTTTATTTTGGTAAAATTTTATCTTCACATTATAAAAACATGTTTAATCTTGTAAAGAACAAATTTTAATATGGTTCTAAATCGATGAGATCTAAGGCCTATGTTATGTATTTTGTTATAATGATTTATAAGTTTAGTCATTATTAGCAATGTTATCTAGATGTTTAACTAAACAAGAAAAATAGTTTAGAAGCTTATAATGATCATGTTTTTCATTCAGAGGCAATTATTCAGATGTCTAACCAAACAACAATTTATCACTCAGATTCATATATATACAGCTCTGCACCATCTAGAGCTTTGCATCATTTGAAAAGACAGAATCTCTATGTCATTCAGATATTATTCATTTAGAGTATGTCAAGGGTCCCTTCACCATTGGTGTATTAAAAAAAACAATAAATTTGTCTCCTGCATGTTATGTTCCCCACCCCTCACATGCATTAGTTGACACCATCTACCAACTCCTCAAGTTTCTCTCCAAATCTCTTTGCTCATCATAATTAAAAACATTTGTGTGTCTTTCAATTAATATACACACTTTCTGGAAAAAGGTGAAAGCAAATAGAATAAGAGGTTCTGTTTTACAAATTTCAAGAATCGTTTTCTTGATTGTGATAATGGGGAATTACATGGAAACATGCATACAAAGGGAGCAAACAGAGGAAAAACCACAATTACAACACACGGAGGAGGAACAAGAAAAAACCAGGAGGGGTAGTTATGGAAATGAAAGTAGTGGAATGAGGGTAAAATTGGTATTAACAAAAGATGAGCTTGAGTGGCTGTTATTGCAAGTGAAGAATAAACAAGGTAAAAAATTGGAAGATATATTGGGGGAGATTGAAAAGAGTAGAATGAAAGGTAAAAGTGTTGCAGGATGGAAACCTTCTTTAGAAAGTATCATGGAAACCCCTGAGGTTCATCATGTAATGAATAGATCTTGATATTATTCATGGAAAATTACCATTTTACCCTTACACTCTTCTTCATCTTCTACAAGATCATTTTTTTCTTCCTTTTGAGGTGGGATCAAGCCCAGATTTGTAATTATGTGTTTTGATCTGGGAATTTAGGTTTCTATATATGCCTCTCAAAGAATAAAAAAATGTTTTTTATTAAATATATCTTAGCAGTAATTTTAGCTTGTCAATGTTGCTGGTTATTAGTGTTTTACGAATTTTCCTTCACTAGATCTACCATATATTTTATGTTGTAGTTCATAATTTTGTCTTAAGTTGATCCTTTTCGTCGGTATTTTATGTTTGTATACGTGTGTTTCTGTAGAATTTATTTGATTATCAGATTCCATAAGTAAACATTGACTAGATACCCAGTTGAAAGTTTGGAAAGCTAGGGTCACGAGAACGATTAGGTCTTGTAAATAACGAGAAAAATTGGGCCATAAAATAGGAATACCTTTTTAAAGAAATTCTTTTTTGGAGTATTCTTATAGTTTTTTAAATGTAAACATGAAAGGAAATTAATTGTAACTGATTTTGTTCAAGAATCAAGATCCTTTCCACCCTCTAATATAATATGTTTAGTGTAACTTTAAGTCGTGATAATCAATTGAGTATCTTGGTAAAAAGCGATTATGCTTATTAATGAGGTATATCGAATACCATCCCGACCTGCGAAGACTCCTGAGGGCGGGAAGAATGAGCGGGTGCAGGACGCGAATCCCTATGATGGGCAATCTGGGGCAAAGCGGATATTACGGTAAAAGCAACTTCGGGTCCCAAGAGCATTTAATGCGAACAATTCTCCAAGACGGCGGCAGCATGGTATCATGCTATGACACGACAGGTGGAGGCGTTAGACTCTGCCTTCTAACCGTGGGACCTTCTGTGCGACCGGTCCAAAGGAAGGCCTCCTTCCGTCCTCATGACCTCCGGCTCGACTATAAATACTGCGCATAAGCGAGGAACGAGGCAGAGACATTCGGTACATTTATTACTCATTCCTTACATTCAATACAGTTCTTTACGATCACGCATTGAATGCTTGATAGACCTCACGTCGACAAATACTAACTTGAGCGTCGGAGTGTTCTCACGAGGACCACCCTCGGGGAGCAACTGACCTAGAGTTACCGGTTGATTGCAGGTTCTACACTCGAGTTCTTGGAGGAAGCCACCGTCCGTCCATACTCCCGGAGAATCGGTTTCAACACTTATAAATTATTTAGCGTCAAAAGGACGGGATTATGATTATAACAAAGTCATAGTGACAGCCATTTGGGACCATTTTTACTTGTACTTATTTTGTGCTCCAATGTCATCCTAGGATTAATGTAGGTATTGTTTTCAAATCGAGACTTTATAAGCTCATAGCCATTTACCACCATTAATCAAGTCTAAACTAATTTGTTTCAAGAAAATAAGAGGTTGAAAAGGAAACTAAAACCATTGGGAACAAAATTTCCATTAGTCTATTTTATTAATAGTGTTATTTTGCAGTCAAATTGATGGAGACTGCATAGAAGTAGATATTTGAAAGTGTAAATGACTAACTTTTTCAAACTATTTATATAAAAATATTGTCGGTGATTAAGAAAACATGTTAATGGCTTAACACGAACTAAAATGCATTCAGATGAAGTAACGGATTATGTAAACAAATGGATCTCCGTTTCTTAATCACTGCAAAAATTATGCATCTCGTTAGATGTAAATATATCCCTCGTTTGTCTATGTTAACTTTTGTAGGATAAATATTAAAATTAAAAGATAATATAAGAAAATAGGACTTTTTAAATTACATTGTCATCTTGTGATGACTATGCGGGTGGAATATGAACAAATAGTAGAAGATATACAATTTAACTTTTTTTTGGAAACGGAAAATAATATCAACGGAAGCCTACTACAATATTTCAACGAGCACCCCAGGTTCGAGCTCGTTTACAGGGCAAACCCAGCCCCCACAGGAATTTCCAGAGGAAAATTCCCCATACTTAGCACCACAAGAGATGTTTACAGGAATCGAACTCCCGATCTCACGCCTCATATGGGTGTAAAACTCATGTATCAATCCAGCTGGGGTAGACATCATTTGCTTATATACAATTTAACTAGTAGAAGAAAATTACTATTCATAATTGATTCTACTGTGAAAGAGAGATTCATTGATGGTGCCTAAGTAACTGTCTGGTCCAGTTGAACAAATTAGCCCATTAAGGGCATGTTTGGTACGAATGAATGATTGAGAATGGAATTGATGTTGAGAATGGAAAAGTAGAGAAAGGGAATTGACATAAAGAAAGAGAATGGATTTCCTTGTTTGGCATGGATAGAGGATCAACTGAGAGAAGTGTGTTTGTGTTTGGTCTGGATCAGGTGCATTTAAGCCATATAAGCCATCCTCACACCGTCCCTTGTGATATCACTTGTTTGTTTGCCCTGTCCTGAATATTAAAAAAGGGTTGGGAAAAAAGAACATCAAGCGGATGGTCAGTAGTAAGCTTGCTAATAGATAATAAGTTCTTTAACAAGTGAGGAATAACAAGGGCATCATTCAAAGTTAATTTATTTGAGATTTTTGACTGTCCAATATGAGAGATTAGAAGGTGAGAACTATTACCAAAAAGAACATTCGTATTACCATTATAGGTTGTAGAATCCGAAACATTGTTTGTGGATGATGTCATATAAGCGGTAGCACCAGTGTCGACATACCAATCGCGATGATTTGGAGAAACATTGCACTGCGAGTGAAACGCTTGAGCGAGGTTGGCGTCATTATGTGGCGAAGCCATGTTATGAACTTGCTGAGATGCATATGTGTGGAGACTAGGACAAGCTGATGCATAGTGTCCATTAGTCCTACAAAGTTGACAATGTGGAGACCGTCGACCGCCACGACCCCTGCCGCCGTTAGAGCCACCACGGGAACCACCACGAGAATAATGATTATTCGAGTGACCACAATTGTTGTTGGATCCGGTTTGTTCAGCACTGAAGGCGACGAGTGGGGTGGTGGAAACATGTAGCGACTGAAAGAAAATATCATGGCTCTCCGCCTGAGCAAGTAAATCCCGAAAACAGGGCGCTGGTTTGGAGGTGCGAATAGCGACCGAAAACGTTTCAAACGAAGCACTCAAACCACGTAAAAACCAATGTATTTTATCGATTTCATCTACCGGTTGACCTATAGCGGCCAATTTATCGTAGATCCCTTTGAATGTGCGGCCAAAATCCGAAACAGATGAGGTTCCCTTCAAGATTTGACGAAGGGAATCCCGAAGAGAATGTATACGCTCAACTGAGGAGTTGCTATAAGCAGCCTCGAGTGACAATCAAATTTTATGGGCAGTGGGTAGCCCTAATACTTCCGCAGCAGCCTCCTCGGTGAGGGAGGAGTTGAGGATGATGATAGCTTGCTGATCACGAAGGGTCCAGGAGGAAAAATCGGGATTAGGTTCGGTTTTGGTGTCAACAACAATTGGTTTTCGGTGGAGCCGGTGAAGAACCATTGATATAAGAGAGAAGTTTTTGGTAGGAGAAAAGTGGGAGCATTTGATTGCGCCACAAAAGATAATTGGCAGATGATAGCTTAATCGGTATCATGTGCAAAATAGTGTTCATCGGGAATGTAGCATCATTAGAAGATGAAGACGCCATGATTGAATTCCGGACGAAAAAAAATCGAAGAACAGTGGCGGCAGAAAAGGGTTCGTAGGGTTGGAGAAGGGAGAGGGAAGTTAGGCTCATACCATGTAGAAGGGTATAGGATTAACCACACATTATTCGTGTGAGATATTCTTGTATATATAATAAACGATTACATTAATATCTCTCTAATTATGGAGAGAAGATAAATACAAATCTATACAAGATATCCTAACTATAATACAAAATTTAAATGAAGACTTGATCACAATAATATCTTCTGATTGTATTATCTAAGGGTGCGTTTGGTAGGGAGAAATTCAAATAAATGAAATGAAGTTGAGAAATGAAATGCTGAGAAATGAAATGAGCTGAGATTTAAAATAAATTCCACTGTTTGGTATGTCAGAGAATTGGCATGTGGAATTACTAGAGAAATCAATTCCCCTGTTTGGTAACAAAAATTAGAGAAATAAAATGATTTTAATTACAATATCACCATAAATTTAATTTTCAACCTTTTTCACATACAACTAACAAATCTCATATATGTGAACAGTGACACCACAAGAAATAGATAAAATTAAATCTTGTATGTTACTGGAAATACAAACAAGAAAACACAATTGTTTTCTTACATAAACTCATGGGCAATTAACATCCTTTTGACTAAATAATTAACAAATAACAGAAGCTACATAGATCCATATTAACATACAAAATGAAAATCTAATCTCTTCATTATCAGCCACGACTTCCAACTTTTCAACAGAAGCTAAATCATCATCAACATCATTTAATTCTCCTTCCTATATACGGAGTATCAAACAATGTATTTCAATTAAATCATGTGATCGTACCAACAAGAAAACAAGCAGTAACATCCTTATCCATCTAATTAAGTAACAAATTTGTTTAAATTCTAAATAAATTGTTAGAATTCAATTGCAGCTGGTTTGTTAGCTCATTGGTTCTGAGTGTTGTACAACTAGGGTATTCAATTAAAAGTCTATGAGAATTGTAACAAAGAACTTCGATTAATAGACTACTATGTATTGTTGGTCAAATTCATCTTCAATATAGCAAGTGTTAATATTTTAGGCAAATTTAAGCAAATTAAGCAAAATTTTAGGCAAATTGACAGACTATAACAAAGAACTTCGATGAACAGATTAAAATTTTAGGGATATTGAAGCAAAATTGGCTTCTATTCAATGTGTAGCAGCAACAGAAAGGGGGGTGTCGGCCTCTCTTTTTCGATTATGTGATGGAGACAGAAGAATCAGCAAGAACGAAATCAAGCACACGTGAACGAAATCAAGCAAACATCGGTAGTCTCGCAAACAGTTATGTAAAAGATATTACCTGATCGGAGAGAGTTCGTCGAAGAACGCCGGAGATAGTTCGCCGGAGAGATGGAGACCGGTGGAGGAGCTGATCGTAAAAGCTAGGGCCTTTTAAATTTGGTGAGGAATGTGCATCTCACGTGGTATTTTTAATTTATACCTCTTCTCAATGGAAAGGATGCCCATTTCTCAGTTAAAAAAACACGGAGAAATTTGCTTGTAAATCTGATTTCCCCTTAAAATGTGAAGAAATGAAAAAACAAAGGAACGCAACTCTCAGGAAATCAATATCTCCGTCTTTTCTATTTCTTTGAGCAACCAAACAAAGGAAATGAAGCTATTTCCATTTCTCTTGTCTTATTTCCCTCTACCAAACATGCGTTTGAGAATGATTCTCTTGTTTGGTTATGCAATTCTATGGAATAGAAATATATTTTAATCAGCCATTTTGTCCCTTTTTAACTTCGTTTTTTTAACAATATGTTTATCAGTTGATTGACTGATAAGAGCAAGAATGAGATTAATCGCCAGTAAAGCCTTTGAGTACGAAGGAACAACCAGGCGCTGTTGTATCCACCACCATCACCTCACTCCTCAAACATTCGCGATGTATTCATGAGTGTCTCTTGCAAATCTGTAAACCCAGCTATCTGAGGCCCATGGTGTAATCGGTCTCCTTCAGGCCCAAAAATGGACAATTACATTATGCATCTCACAAAATCCACCAAGTGGTAATTAATTTTCATCTTTTCACTCTATTTTCACTTTCTTTAGTAAAATTTCTCATGTATGTCATCTGTTAGTTTTTACATAAATTATCGCCATATGTGTATTAAAATTGATAATCAGGAGGATTTTGACACCCTAAACCCACCAATTTGTTTTTAACGGTTGTGAACCGATATTTTTCAAATCTATCAATACGTAACATAAAAATAATTAAATAAAGAATGCGTCTACATAATTATAGTGTATAAAACCCGGGAAATTGTTTTAAAGTTCTTCGGGTATGCTCTCAAGCACCACTTCACGATCATGAGAACAAACGAGAGAAACACGACTAGGCGGGATTTGCTTGAGCTCCGAAACCACATCTTGGAAACTAAGAGTTCCTCTATTGTCACATTTTGAGAATAGTATCATTGCTTCTTTCTTCGTCATCACAACTTTAACCTTCATTGTACTTTTATTCTTGTTGTTATTTGGACTTGCGTGTTTTATACCCCAATTTAGTTGCTCTGTGGCACCTATATCAACGTTTTTTTTGCATTTTAGATCTAAACCGTCTCTTGTTACGTACCTTGGACATTTAGGGCTATTCTTCCAAAACGCAAGTCTTCGAAAGTTTGAGTTTGAGAAGCCAAACGTCATGGTGGTGAAGTTGTGAAGGAAGATATATTGGTTAAAGATGATGGTGAAGAATCAATGGCTTCATTGAAGTTATATATATAGATGTTGTGGATGTTACAAGTTGTGGCTATTTCTCTAGAGTGTGATACGGGGTTTAACTTTGAGTATGAATTGGACTATACTAGTTCAACATGACACGATATATTTAATTAGAATACAATATTAGTTATTCAATAATGAAATCAAACATGTAGAATAATGATACAATAGCACGGAAAGAACGATAGTGGTGGTGTATAATAATCAATAATAATTACTATCTATATACATTTACCATACATAAAATAATAATAAACTACTGTTCATAAAAAATAATTAAAAAATAATTGCAAGGAAAATGGAATTTCATAAAATGAAGTGGACGTCCCTTAAAATTGTTCTAGAAAACACCATGAACATCTTTTGCATTGGATTTTCTTAGTTTGGAAACCAACAAGCCTTTTCCCCATTCAATAAATCTAGCAGCACATTTTTAAAAAAAAATTAAACAAGTTAAACAAAAATAGATTTGCTTTTTTAACCATTCTCATAAAAGCTATCGTAAACAGAATATCACTACAAACTTTTATAGAGAAGACAAATAAAAGGTACGTAAATTAATTTACAAATAAAAGAATTATTATTTCCCTGTATATTATGTATTTTTTTAAGTCCCGCCGTAACGCGCGATCATTTATTCCTCGTTGGATACAATAATGAAAACACGTGATTGGAAACCTTAAACACGTTAAAGACTACAAAGAGTAAAAAACTTTAGTCTAAAGTTTCTTAACATTTAATTAAAAACTACACAGAGTAGGAAGCTTTTAATATTCAAGAATATATTCAGTGAAAAGTTAGAAATCAACCACGCATATATTACGGATATGAGTTAAATATTTACCTCTTCCAGATAACTTTGATAGGGAATACCTAATCTTTTTATCTATATCATAATAAGAATTATTTTTGTAAAATAAAATTATATATTTACCCATGAACCTTTTTAAATGCATATAAGAACGCTCTCAACAGTGACTGATACTTATACCTTTAGTTTTTATCAAATCAGTGCAACGTTAGTTGACTGGCTCACATTTCAGCCGACATTAAACTGACATATTCACGCCAACAATATCTTTTGTCTTCAATTTTTTGGGCCCCGCAATTACAAAATATATACACACAAAAAATATATTAAATATCTTACTAAAATACATTACAGAATCAAATCCCTTGATCAACACGTTGGTTAAAGGAAGAAATCAACCGAAGACACCACACCGAAGTGTGGTGCCAACAGTAGAGATACCGTCGGATGAAGCGATGGTAAACTGACCTCTCCCGTTGGGAGGAGTTAAGTACACTCGCATATACAAAGTTTTTCTCTCAGCTACATACATGATTTGTATATATGTTGAATAACATACTTGTTTTGCTAGATTTTTTAGGGTAACTGTTTTAGATTTTGAAATATTAAAAGGTGAATGGTTTCAGGGTTTTAAAATAAAGGAATATAAGTGAATATCCCCTCTTTATTTTCTAAATTGCAATTTTATATAGTGTTTAAATCTCATTTATTCGCTTGTTTGTTTTTCCAAACATATACACAATCTTAATCTCGTTACCAGTTCCAAATAAAAACAAAACGAAATTTTGATTTGTCAAAAGCGACACGCTGAGTCTCGTCTTATTCTATGTTTTGAACTTTATTTGGAAGAATTACATAACATGAATCAGTCAACAATAAATAAAATATATTAAAAATGGAAATGTAAATAAAGAAATTCAACTGCAAATAAGTTAGGTCTTCTAGATGTCATGTGGAAAAAATGTACCTTGTCTCAATGAAACAAACAAACAAACATACTTTGTTTTATTGTTCTCCCATTTCAGCCAAACCTTTGACTCATTGTTCCACTGATCGGTTATTCACTTATTATCATTTTGAATTTAAATATAAGGGGTAACCAAATTATTATGTTTTTATGGGTCATCGGTATTGCTCGTATCGTAAACGGAAAGAAATCCATATTCAAGCTACCCGGTGAAAGTTGAGTTTATGGCTATGATCTACGTAGTCTAAATAGTATTCCCGTGAACATTTCTACCCTTTTTTCTATGGCCATGCGAAAGTATTACGAGGTTTGAACTCCAGTATATTATGAGACAAAGCGTTTCATTTTCCATTAGGACGCTTAAGATGGTAGCTTCACACAAAATTGTATGCAACAGAGAGTAAATGTATGGGGTAATTATGACTTTTAAGAAACTTAAGAGGACTAAAAACTTAAAATTCTAATAAAATTTTCGTATTTGCTACACGCAACTTAGGTATTATGAGTTGAATTTATGATATACCCTGTTATCTAAAGATTTTGTTTTTTAAGTTACAAGTTAAGCTTGTATCAAGGCAACATTAACAGCATTGCATTTGATTTACTTAATTTGATTTTCTTTAAAGGCACATAACAAACGTTATCTAAACTATTCATAGATTTATCTCGAAATCATGAACACATGCTAATAGAGTGCACAATTCAACATTTTATACCGCTAATATATACTCCCTCCGTCCCACAAAAAAGTTCCCATTTGTGTTGGGCACAAGTATTTAGGAGATAGTTAGTAGTGAGGTCTTTGGTGTTATTTTTTATTAAAATATAAAGTTATTTGGAGAGAGAAAGTGTTTTCAAGAGATAGTTAGTGGTGGGGTCCATGATAATATTATTATTTTATTGAAATGGGAACTTTTTTGTGGGACAAAACTTTAGGTAGAAATGGGAATTTTTTGTGGGACGGAGGGAGTAAACCATGTTAATTTAAATATTTGACTGGCCGTTTCACATTGATTCATGTTTCATTATCTACATAATATGTGATAGTAGTGGTATTTACCTTTCAAAAGTTAATAATCATGACAAGGATGGTGTTCAATATTAATTGGAATTTACATATAGTGATTATCCACAGTTTCTATTAAACAGAGTTGTACGGATTGACAAAAATAAAGAACTAAAAAGTACGGCGATAAAAACATGAAAAAATATATAAAAACAAAATCATAGAATTTTTTAAAACCACGGAGACAATTTATTTAATTTATTCTAAATTATACATTTATATGACAAAAGTAAAATCAATAGAATACAATAATTTATTAGTAATATTTTACATTAATTAAATAAATTGATGTTCATTATTACTTGTTAGAATACATGTTAGCAAAATCTGTATAAAATTCCAAGATTGTATTGACGTGATTTAAAACAAAATTGTATACCCAAATAAAAAGAAAAGAATCTGTTAATTTTGGATTAAAAATATGGCAATACTCACCATCACTTTTTCTCATCATTGTATAAGCAAATAAAACCCCTTCCGAAGTCGCAACAGCAGAAAATTCCTTGGACCCGTTCGCCACCGCCATCGACCGTTCGAGATATGGGAGCAGGGCAAGCGATGAAGAGAATC
Source organism: Calendula officinalis (assembly GCA_963853835.1). NCBI lineage: Eukaryota > Viridiplantae > Streptophyta > Magnoliopsida > Asterales > Asteraceae > Calendula > Calendula officinalis. Next base: position 65,394,979 of record OY970823.1, on the reverse strand, counting down.
CCCCGGATCAAGTTTCCACAGCGTCATCCGAAGCCTTCTGGTTTGTTTTTTGTCTTGATTTCTGCGGGGTTTTTTTGCTTTTTGATTCGTTTGTATAGTTTCGTGGGATAGGTCATTTCTCGTTATTTTACGCTTCGGATTATGACATCTTCATATTGAACCTCTGAAAACATGTTCGGATCATGATAATTTGATTTAGGAATTGACATGTAGAACAGATTCATGAATTAGATTTTGACCTAATTCAGATCAATATTACAAGCTAGGTTATAGATTTCATGATACGGATACACATATGAAACATTGCAAATGAAGTTTTATATACATATAGAGAGAATGTCTAGATGGACTTCTGTTTAGGAGGTTAAAATTATTTTTTACTTCAAATCGATATCCGTTTTATAAAATTCCCGAGATTTTAACTGCTTTGTTAATAATGTAACCTAGTGAATTTCGATTTTGGATTTCGTAAGTGCTAATATTGAATTGTAAATCAAATCATGTCTCTTTGTCTTTCTTATTTTGGGAAAGTGAGTGATTTATACACCATAGAAACAAACACACCTTAGCGTTTTTCACCTATAATATGCTGTAAGTAAGTATATGGTTTATATCTACCTGGGTGATCTGCAGGTTCGGTGTCTACAACAGCTGCTACGAATGAAGTTCCTTCCACATTTTTCTCAAGGTCTGCACCATCTGAAAAAACTCCAGGAGGGAAAGCCTCACTTCAACCTAAACGAACCCCAATGACCCAAGAGGAAATTGATGCTATTATGGTAAGCACCCTGCCAGCATTAGATTTGTAATTTTCTTTTTGGTGACATTCTTGTGAAATTTATGGCAGCTGGGTGGCTGCTTTTGAAGTTGATGAAGCTTTTGCAATCGAGAAGACCGTTCTAAGACTCATCATTTGCTGTATGTTATGAGAAATTTAAAACCTTTCTTTTGTTCATAAAGATATGGTTGATTGAATATCAATTCCACGGGGTTTTATTTGGTCTGGTTTGGACATATTTGCAAACTTTTATTGTCCACGAAAAGTTAAAGTTAACGCATGGTATTAATTGACTATGGTTGGATTGATGTTATAAGTCTCTTTGAAATCCACGTTTTTGTTGTATGAATTCGATTTTATGTAATAGATATATAGACCTTATTATAGGTGGTAGATTAATAGAAATATATGTTGATCATAGATTCATATGATCATATCTAGCTTTCCGAATTGAAAAGCCGTATTGTATTGTTTCAACTAAAAGCAGTCTATCTACCTTTGAGTAGATGTATGATTGTCTACTTATTACTTGTTCGTACGCATCCCTTAAAGTGATTGTGTATCGTTGATACTGTATATTGTTTCAACTAGAAAACACTGCGATGTCCCCATAGGCTTCAACTATATTACCACTTGCATCATCTAATAACATCATACCCCCTCTTGCTATAAACCAACACCTTATTGATACCGGCTTTCCAAAGCCAAAATCGACATCATAAAAGGGAATTTTCACCAACTAGCTAACAATATTAATATTGGTGAATACGAGAGAATGTATTTAATACAATTTATTTCTTTTCATGTTTATCATTGTCAAATTCAAATAACATTTATATCTAATTTATGACGATAAAAATTAAGTATGTACTAATTCTGTATTTTCTAGGACGGGGTGAGTACCATAAAGAAATCACTAATCAACGAAAATCATTGATTTTCGTATACGTACTTGAAGTTTCAAACATTACATTATTTAGATTATATCAAAAGGAGGCGATATACATAAAAAAAAAAAAAAGTACTTCATTCATACAATGTAAAAAGTAATTCCCATAGCCAATACCAAAAGGCGAAGTTTTTTTTTTTATTAAATTGGTGTAAACCCATCAAGGTTTGTTGTGTTGTGCAGGGCAAAAAGTAATTTTACAAAACCAACAGTGCGTATTAGCTAAACGGTACCGTGTCGGGCAGTCTTCTATTTGATTATTTGATAAAACAACCCCATTAAGAAACGCAATCATAATCATCTATTCATCTTCTCTCTCTAGAAAAAAAGCTTCTACAATTTGCATCACTAGCATCTTCCGCTTTATCTGCCGGTGACAGAATCAAGAGTTCATAACTCGTAAGTTCGATTACAATCATGTGTGTTGAATTCCAATATTGCTTAATTTTGTATGAATTATGTGGTTCAATGTAGATATTGAGCTTGTTTATGTATTGCTATGGGTTAATGATGGAGATGAATGTGCCAATTTTGAAATTGAGCTGCTTAATTTGTTTTCCCCCCTTTTTGTTGCTGATTGAGATAAATTGTTGATGATGAAGATGAAGTATGATGTAAATTTTTTAGGTAAATGTAATTAATTAAGACAGAAAAAGGTCGTTGTTAGTACTTGCTAGTATGAATTTATGGAATCCAGTTTACTTTGTAATGTTAGGTATTGACTGTTAATTAGCTATGTGGTGCAGATTCATGTCATTTATATGCATTGCGTGTTCATGTTAGGTTTTACTGGTTTGAGCCATTAGTTGCTTTGATCTGCATTAGCATAACTCCAGCATCCATCTGTGGGCCAATAGAAGATTAACAAGTGTTGCATCGATGTTGAACTTATTCAACCTAAAAAGGCTAACTTGGGGAACAGGCACAGATGGGAAACAAAAGGTCAATATGATTCAAAAATCTTCAAAAATTTATATTTTTGTTTTACATTTTATATAAAATTAATTGTTACCATATTGAACAGGTTGTATTATCAAGCACAGAAGTAGAATCACTTCGGTCAGAGCTTGCTGATTTAGAGGAACGAGAAGCTCATCTAAAAGCTCGGTAAGCAGTAGTCATTTAGTCAAACTTTGACTTTCAAAAAAGTCTATTTTTCTTTCACCACTTAATGTCACATGTTATATTCATGCAGGTTGGAACATATTGATGAAATTCTACGTTCTTCCCGTCTTTCAGGCTATTTACATATGCGAACTGTAATAGCATTAATTCATTCTTCTATATTAAATTACTATTTACAATTTGCTAACTATATAAAAATATATAAAAGTTCATATTTATCTGATTTTATAGAGATGGACAGCACTACCTGGAGAACCAGTGCCTGTTGATGATACAGAAGTTGATGATTGGCTTCCACGTTTTGTTGTTCTTCAAGGATCATGCGTCTTTTTGTATTTCATGTCTACAGGTAATACCTCAACTACACACTCACATATTTGTAAAATGAATTTAAATGTGTAAAATATTGCAGATATAAGTCCGCAAGATTCCACCTCTTTGCGTGATGTTGTTGAAGTTGGGCGTATGCCATGTGTCACTCAAGAAGAAGTGGAAACTCGATATTATTTTTATATAGTAACACGTCACGGATTGAGATATGAATGCTCAAGTGCTTCAAAATTACAGGTTTCATACCCGTACCCCATACCCCATACCCATACCCATGGAGCTTACTCTTTGGGATGATTAATTACTTTTTCTTTTTTCAGGTGGATGCTTGGGTAACGACTTTGCAAGATGAGTGTAAATTAGGATAGGATTCAACCACTATTAATCAATCACGTGATACTTGACATTTATTTGTGGCGATGCAAGGGTATGTTGTACATAGTTGGTAGTTGTTGGATTGGATAATAAGTTATTGACAGTAGTTTACCGTGCTTATATATTTGTACATATATCACAATGAAAATTCTCATGTTGCAAGTTGTGTCATTTTTGTATCTGGAAGTATCAAACAATAAATGGAGAATACACATCTGATCCTACGGTGGATATACATTCCAACCTTATTTGGGTTTGACCCACTAGTTCGGATCTTACCTGTTTTCACCCCAACGAACCACACACATCCTAGAAATAACAATAGTTCTTTTACCATCCCAAATTGGAACTATATAAAAAGGTAACCCATATGGTTTACAACTATTACAAATAAAACCCTTAGGTATTTATGCATGAAGTATGTACATTGTTAGACAAACAACTCCCAACCGTAACATCGACATTTCAGTTTTTGTCATGTCAGCATCATGTCACACTAAACACTTCAATCGACATTCAATTGACAAACCAACTCACATAGATCAGCACCAGGTCAGCCTCTATATATCACTATATGAAAACTACACAACTTTAAGTTTATGGTGTATCTTGTAGAGCTTATTCCCCATCTTTTAGTAATCAAATGTATTAGATTGATAATTGAACAACATAAGTCATGTTCCAAAAATAAAATAAGTATTTGGAACTTCTCATTGTAATAACTTTATAATCCAGGGGATATAATAGCAAATTGATCCAAACCTGAGGGTACATGTTGAAAGTTTCCTACTCGCCACCTCATAACTATAAGATCCTTTTCTCCATTTCGTACCTTCCTTTGTTCTCACTCCATAACAGCTTCTCGATTCCATTCTCATTTTCAATTAATTCTGATTGATTAATCGATCGAGACATTAGAAGGAGAATGAGTTCTCAAATCTACAGATCTGCTTCACGAGCTGCTAGATCCTTCTTCTCATCTGCTTCAAAGCGCAAAAATCACCTTGCCGCCGGTGAGTTTATGCTACATTTTACAAAAACAAATTCAAATTCTGTTGTTTTGATATTTAAATTGGTTATTTTGATTCATGTATATTGTACATTATCGCTGTGGATCTGCTTAATGCATTTTTAACGATAATGTCGTTACATATATGTGGTTTACCGTAACTATAATAAAAAGATTTAAATAAAAAAAAATAGTTTAGTTATTTCACTTGTAGAAGGACGTACAGCTGCTGCCGCAACAGCAGTTTCTTTCAAAGGAACGTTGACATCTCTAGCTTCTTTTAGTGATTCCACAAACACCTCAAACAAATGGATCGCCGGAGCTCTTGCACTTCCTGTTGCAGGTATAAAATTTTCAGCTTCTAGGGTTTTATGTTCTTTTTTTTAACTACATAATTTCATTATATGTGTAATTCAATACAGCATACATGCTTCAGGATCAAGAAGCACATGCAGCACAGGTATTCGATTAAATGTTGATTTCACTTTACTTTTTTGTATTAAATTTTTTTTGGCATACACAGATGGAGCGCACCTTTATTGCTATCAAGCCTGATGGTGTGCAAAGAGGACTGGTAATTCAACCCTCATATTTCCTTAGCATTATAAATGTAGGAATGATTCTAATGCCAACATGTGTCATGACGCACAATTTAATTCGTTTAAAGCTAGATATTCATCTACAAAATTGTGAATGTAATTTATGTTTTTTGTTTTCTAGATTTCGGAGGTTATACACCGATTTGAACGTAAAGGGTTCAAACTTGTAGCTATTAAACTTATCGTACCTCAAAAGTCATTTGCACAAAAGCATTATCATGATCTCAAGGATAGACCATTTTTCAATGGCTTATGCAACTTCCTGAGCTCTGGCCCTGTTCTTGCAATGGTATAAATTCATCATTTTCTATTAATATAAATATATAAACTTATAAATCATTATGGTTCATGTGGTTATGCAAGGTTTGGGAAGGAGAAGGAGTGATTACATATGGTCGTAAGCTTATTGGAGCCACGGATCCACAGAAATCAGAGCCTGGAACTATCAGAGGCGATTTGGCCATTGTTGTTGGAAGGTATTGCTTCACTAAACAAAAAAAATGTAAAATAAAATAAAAACATTTTATTTGTAATATGGATTTTGAGGTTGTGGCTTTTGGTTTGTAGGAACATTATCCATGGAAGCGATGGTCCAGAGACCGCTAAGAATGAAATTAACCTATGGTTCAAACCCGAGGAGTTGACTAACTACACCAGCAACCAAGAAAAATGGGCATATGGAGTCAACTAATAGACGCGAAAAATAGGAAAAGAATAAATGAATAATACTTTGTGTTGAATGGGAGATACGATCAAAACAAAAGCTCAAAAGAAATTAATACTTAGAGAATAAATTGATAAGATTGCAAATCTAGACGAACATGGCATGAAAGTTTTTAAATTTGAAAAACTAATAATTGTTTGTATAAGACCACTCGTAATAGGGTCGTCGGTCTGGTCGGTGGACGCATTCCCATTCGCCCACCACAAGCATCCCAAAGAATACGCCCCTTCATTTTGGCTTGGTCTGGTCTGCTTGACAACCGAACTCTTTTGGGGAAGAAATAATTTTTGCACGAGAAATTGTTTGGTTATGCATTGGTCATTATTACGTTCATTTGATCATGTGTTTGATTTTAAAATAAGAAAGCTAAAATGACACTCAAATGACAATGATGACTATGGTGACGTTTGATCACCATTAATAGTATTCTTATATGTTTTCTAAAACAATCTACTAGCCACTTGTGTAATTGTTTTTTCATCCTCAGACAAAACTTAGAAATCCTCTAATCAAATTTAATAAGATTTATAGTCATATTCACACTTATTCTTGTACTAACCAGAGGTCTTTAACTATTTCACCTCTTATCTTTCTAGTCAGTATAGTAAACATAAGTTATATTAATGAGTATACTATGATTTTTCGTATAAAAAAAACTTATTCTATACTATATTAACAACTTCAAAATATTAAATAACAAGAAAAACCTCAAATCTAAAATCACCGTAACTTTTTATAAGGTTGATGATTTTGGCACCAAATAAAGTTAACTATATACCATAACCACTGCTTTATAGTTTTTGTATAATATGCTATAAATAATGTACAATGTGATGTGAGAAGTCATTTACTTCCTCCATATCAAAATAAGTGACACCCTTTCCATTTTTGAGTGTATCAAAATAAGTGACACACTTTGAAAACTTTCCTTATTTGGTAAATATAGTGGGACTCATACCCACTAACTATCCACTTTAATAAAGTGAAATTACCCTTATACCCTTACTTTTACTTTTAAAACTCATTAATATCACTTTATTCAAAGAAAGTGGGACCCATTCTCCACTAACTATGTACTTTAATATATTTTAACCTCTACTTTAATCTTTTACCTCAAAAAATATGTAAGTCAATTTGTGTCATTTATTTTGATACGGAGGAAGTATGTGATATCAAAATCACTCCCCTTTTAATAATGTTTGGATTAATACAATTTTACTTTTTTTTAACTTTCAATTTAATCATCTCTCGTGGCGGACTTGAAAAAACTCCTCTATTTGACGGTTTAATCGAATTTCACGTCCCTCAAATCGTTCAAGTACTTATTGTTACGCGGCTGTCTCTTTCATCAAAAGATCATTGCTTATTTGCTTCCTTTTTTAAGGCTTCTCGTCGTAAACCCTAAATTCTTTGCTTCGTCATCTTATTGTTTCCAAACTCGTCTAAATCGGAATCCTAATCTTCAGTCACACGCGGCTCCGTCAAGTTTCTCCGCTGAATTAGGTATGCGGTCGTTTAATTTTTGTGTTTCCGATACAAATCTGTATTCGATGTGTTTGTATGGATAGTATATTAGTATGACGCTTCTCGCATTGGTAGGCATGATATATTCAGATCGGTTTAAATTTTTTTAAGGAGTTTGTGACGAATTTATCGAAAAACGATGTTGTTTTTGCTGGTGAAACTGATTAACTTAGATTGCATGCTTGAAAAAAATTAGGGTTTTGATTTGATTTGTCAAGAGCTTGTTTGATTGCCTATGGTTTTCTATTGATTATTGATTCTATGTGTATTTACTGTAAGAGTTGAGCATGAGGTATTCGATAATCGATTAGGGATGGATTACGAATTTAAAGTTAAATCTTTGAGATCTTTGATTGCTCATTATGTCATGGAATAAATATAGTACATATACATATAATGTTTGGATATTAATTTATTAAGCCTTACATGTTTTGTGGAACTTCTGTAGATGGCAGCCAAACCATTAACAACCGCTGCAATTGCAATGACTGAGAAGAAAATGGACATGTCATTAGGTACAGAAGATACACACTTTTGTTTCAATTGAATTCATAACTGTACCTAGCAATGTGTTTAATTGAGCTAAGATCAATGTTTGGTTTCCCTGCCAGATGATATTATCAAAATGTCCAAGAATGGAACTGTCCACAATAAATCAAAGCAGCAAAGAGTTCCAGTAAGAAACTCCCTCTTTATAGGTCTGTCCCGTTTTTGTTCTTGATGATTCTAAAATGATTGCTATTTGATTTGATGCAGAATAAGAATCAGAAATTCGCAAACAATGTCGGTCAAGATAAATCTATGAAGATGCGCCGCTTTGTGGACTCAAGATCCTCCCTTAGACAGGTATGCGCATGTCACATTTTGTTGAATTGATCACATGTTTCATGAATTTTGTTTTATTTTGATAGTAAGATTTGTGATATCAGGGTGTTCTTGCTCAGAGGAGATCCAACTTCCAGGGTAACCAATTTCCTTTTGCAAAAGAAGCTTCTAGAAAGGCTGCTGCTGCTCCTTTCCACAATAAGAACTTCAACCACAACCAGCCTACAACATCATATAGACCAAGGCAAGATTTGTTCTTGGTAATCTTTTATTTTTACTTTCTTTGTGGGTGATGAAAAGAAGGTGTTGTTTTGTTGAATTTTGCCCAGTACCAGCATAACAAAAATAGTTTAGTTATTTCACTTGTAGAAGGACGTACAGCTGCTGCCGCAACAGCAGTTTCTTTCAAAGGAACGTTGACATCTCTAGCTTCTTTTAGTGATTCCACAAACACCTCAAACAAATGGATCGCCGGAGCTCTTGCACTTCCTGTTGCAGGTATAAAATTTTCAGCTTCTAGGGTTTTATGTTCTTTTTTTTAACTACATAATTTCATTATATGTGTAATTCAATACAGCATACATGCTTCAGGATCAAGAAGCACATGCAGCACAGGTATTCGATTAAATGTTGATTTCACTTTACTTTTTTGTATTAAATTTTTTTTGGCATACACAGATGGAGCGCACCTTTATTGCTATCAAGCCTGATGGTGTGCAAAGAGGACTGGTAATTCAACCCTCATATTTCCTTAGCATTATAAATGTAGGAATGATTCTAATGCCAACATGTGTCATGACGCACAATTTAATTCGTTTAAAGCTAGATATTCATCTACAAAATTGTGAATGTAATTTATGTTTTTTGTTTTCTAGATTTCGGAGGTTATACACCGATTTGAACGTAAAGGGTTCAAACTTGTAGCTATTAAACTTATCGTACCTCAAAAGTCATTTGCACAAAAGCATTATCATGATCTCAAGGATAGACCATTTTTCAATGGCTTATGCAACTTCCTGAGCTCTGGCCCTGTTCTTGCAATGGTATAAATTCATCATTTTCTATTAATATAAATATATAAACTTATAAATCATTATGGTTCATGTGGTTATGCAAGGTTTGGGAAGGAGAAGGAGTGATTACATATGGTCGTAAGCTTATTGGAGCCACGGATCCACAGAAATCAGAGCCTGGAACTATCAGAGGCGATTTGGCCATTGTTGTTGGAAGGTATTGCTTCACTAAACAAAAAAAATGTAAAATAAAATAAAAACATTTTATTTGTAATATGGATTTTGAGGTTGTGGCTTTTGGTTTGTAGGAACATTATCCATGGAAGCGATGGTCCAGAGACCGCTAAGAATGAAATTAACCTATGGTTCAAACCCGAGGAGTTGACTAACTACACCAGCAACCAAGAAAAATGGGCATATGGAGTCAACTAATAGACGCGAAAAATAGGAAAAGAATAAATGAATAATACTTTGTGTTGAATGGGAGATACGATCAAAACAAAAGCTCAAAAGAAATTAATACTTAGAGAATAAATTGATAAGATTGCAAATCTAGACGAACATGGCATGAAAGTTTTTAAATTTGAAAAACTAATAATTGTTTGTATAAGACCACTCGTAATAGGGTCGTCGGTCTGGTCGGTGGACGCATTCCCATTCGCCCACCACAAGCATCCCAAAGAATACGCCCCTTCATTTTGGCTTGGTCTGGTCTGCTTGACAACCGAACTCTTTTGGGGAAGAAATAATTTTTGCACGAGAAATTGTTTGGTTATGCATTGGTCATTATTACGTTCATTTGATCATGTGTTTGATTTTAAAATAAGAAAGCTAAAATGACACTCAAATGACAATGATGACTATGGTGACGTTTGATCACCATTAATAGTATTCTTATATGTTTTCTAAAACAATCTACTAGCCACTTGTGTAATTGTTTTTTCATCCTCAGACAAAACTTAGAAATCCTCTAATCAAATTTAATAAGATTTATAGTCATATTCACACTTATTCTTGTACTAACCAGAGGTCTTTAACTATTTCACCTCTTATCTTTCTAGTCAGTATAGTAAACATAAGTTATATTAATGAGTATACTATGATTTTTCGTATAAAAAAAACTTATTCTATACTATATTAACAACTTCAAAATATTAAATAACAAGAAAAACCTCAAATCTAAAATCACCGTAACTTTTTATAAGGTTGATGATTTTGGCACCAAATAAAGTTAACTATATACCATAACCACTGCTTTATAGTTTTTGTATAATATGCTATAAATAATGTACAATGTGATGTGAGAAGTCATTTACTTCCTCCATATCAAAATAAGTGACACCCTTTCCATTTTTGAGTGTATCAAAATAAGTGACACACTTTGAAAACTTTCCTTATTTGGTAAATATAGTGGGACTCATACCCACTAACTATCCACTTTAATAAAGTGAAATTACCCTTATACCCTTACTTTTACTTTTAAAACTCATTAATATCACTTTATTCAAAGAAAGTGGGACCCATTCTCCACTAACTATGTACTTTAATATATTTTAACCTCTACTTTAATCTTTTACCTCAAAAAATATGTAAGTCAATTTGTGTCATTTATTTTGATACGGAGGAAGTATGTGATATCAAAATCACTCCCCTTTTAATAATGTTTGGATTAATACAATTTTACTTTTTTTTAACTTTCAATTTAATCATCTCTCGTGGCGGACTTGAAAAAACTCCTCTATTTGACGGTTTAATCGAATTTCACGTCCCTCAAATCGTTCAAGTACTTATTGTTACGCGGCTGTCTCTTTCATCAAAAGATCATTGCTTATTTGCTTCCTTTTTTAAGGCTTCTCGTCGTAAACCCTAAATTCTTTGCTTCGTCATCTTATTGTTTCCAAACTCGTCTAAATCGGAATCCTAATCTTCAGTCACACGCGGCTCCGTCAAGTTTCTCCGCTGAATTAGGTATGCGGTCGTTTAATTTTTGTGTTTCCGATACAAATCTGTATTCGATGTGTTTGTATGGATAGTATATTAGTATGACGCTTCTCGCATTGGTAGGCATGATATATTCAGATCGGTTTAAATTTTTTTAAGGAGTTTGTGACGAATTTATCGAAAAACGATGTTGTTTTTGCTGGTGAAACTGATTAACTTAGATTGCATGCTTGAAAAAAATTAGGGTTTTGATTTGATTTGTCAAGAGCTTGTTTGATTGCCTATGGTTTTCTATTGATTATTGATTCTATGTGTATTTACTGTAAGAGTTGAGCATGAGGTATTCGATAATCGATTAGGGATGGATTACGAATTTAAAGTTAAATCTTTGAGATCTTTGATTGCTCATTATGTCATGGAATAAATATAGTACATATACATATAATGTTTGGATATTAATTTATTAAGCCTTACATGTTTTGTGGAACTTCTGTAGATGGCAGCCAAACCATTAACAACCGCTGCAATTGCAATGACTGAGAAGAAAATGGACATGTCATTAGGTACAGAAGATACACACTTTTGTTTCAATTGAATTCATAACTGTACCTAGCAATGTGTTTAATTGAGCTAAGATCAATGTTTGGTTTCCCTGCCAGATGATATTATCAAAATGTCCAAGAATGGAACTGTCCACAATAAATCAAAGCAGCAAAGAGTTCCAGTAAGAAACTCCCTCTTTATAGGTCTGTCCCGTTTTTGTTCTTGATGATTCTAAAATGATTGCTATTTGATTTGATGCAGAATAAGAATCAGAAATTCGCAAACAATGTCGGTCAAGATAAATCTATGAAGATGCGCCGCTTTGTGGACTCAAGATCCTCCCTTAGACAGGTATGCGCATGTCACATTTTGTTGAATTGATCACATGTTTCATGAATTTTGTTTTATTTTGATAGTAAGATTTGTGATATCAGGGTGTTCTTGCTCAGAGGAGATCCAACTTCCAGGGTAACCAATTTCCTTTTGCAAAAGAAGCTTCTAGAAAGGCTGCTGCTGCTCCTTTCCACAATAAGAACTTCAACCACAACCAGCCTACAACATCATATAGACCAAGGCAAGATTTGTTCTTGGTAATCTTTTATTTTTACTTTCTTTGTGGGTGATGAAAAGAAGGTGTTGTTTTGTTGAATTTTGCCCAGTACCAGCATAACAAAAATAGTTTAGTTATTTCACTTGTAGAAGGACGTACAGCTGCTGCCGCAACAGCAGTTTCTTTCAAAGGAACGTTGACATCTCTAGCTTCTTTTAGTGATTCCACAAACACCTCAAACAAATGGATCGCCGGAGCTCTTGCACTTCCTGTTGCAGGTATAAAATTTTCAGCTTCTAGGGTTTTATGTTCTTTTTTTTAACTACATAATTTCATTATATGTGTAATTCAATACAGCATACATGCTTCAGGATCAAGAAGCACATGCAGCACAGGTATTCGATTAAATGTTGATTTCACTTTACTTTTTTGTATTAAATTTTTTTTGGCATACACAGATGGAGCGCACCTTTATTGCTATCAAGCCTGATGGTGTGCAAAGAGGACTGGTAATTCAACCCTCATATTTCCTTAGCATTATAAATGTAGGAATGATTCTAATGCCAACGCACAATTTAATTCGTTTAAAGCTAGATATTCATCTACAAAATTGTGAATGTAATTTATGTTTTTTGTTTTCTAGATTTCGGAGGTTATACACCGATTTGAACGTAAAGGGTTCAAACTTGTAGCTATTAAACTTATCGTACCTCAAAAGTCATTTGCACAAAAGCATTATCATGATCTCAAGGATAGACCATTTTTCAATGGCTTATGCAACTTCCTGAGCTCTGGCCCTGTTCTTGCAATGGTATAAATTCATCATTTTCTATTAATATAAATATATAAACTTATAAATCATTATGGTTCATGTGGTTATGCAAGGTTTGGGAAGGAGAAGGAGTGATTACATATGGTCGTAAGCTTATTGGAGCCACGGATCCACAGAAATCAGAGCCTGGAACTATCAGAGGCGATTTGGCCATTGTTGTTGGAAGGTATTGCTTCACTAAACAAAAAAAATGTAAAATAAAATAAAAACATTTTATTTGTAATATGGATTTTGAGGTTGTGGCTTTTGGTTTGTAGGAACATTATCCATGGAAGCGATGGTCCAGAGACCGCTAAGAATGAAATTAACCTATGGTTCAAACCCGAGGAGTTGACTAACTACACCAGCAACCAAGAAAAATGGGCATATGGAGTCAACTAATAGACGCGAAAAATAGGAAAAGAATAAATGAATAATACTTTGTGTTGAATGGGAGATACGATCAAAACAAAAGCTCAAAAGAAATTAATACTTAGAGAATAAATTGATAAGATTGCAAATCTAGACGAACATGGCATGAAAGTTTTTAAATTTGAAAAACTAATAATTGTTTGTATAAGACCACTCGTAATAGGGTCGTCGGTCTGGTCGGTGGACGCATTCCCATTCGCCCACCACAAGCATCCCAAAGAATACGCCCCTTCATTTTGGCTTGGTCTGGTCTGCTTGACAACCGAACTCTTTTGGGGAAGAAATAATTTTTGCACGAGAAATTGTTTGGTTATGCATTGGTCATTATTACGTTCATTTGATCATGTGTTTGATTTTAAAATAAGAAAGCTAAAATGACACTCAAATGACAATGATGACTATGGTGACGTTTGATCACCATTAATAGTATTCTTATATGTTTTCTAAAACAATCTACTAGCCACTTGTGTAATTGTTTTTTCATCCTCAGACAAAACTTAGAAATCCTCTAATCAAATTTAATAAGATTTATAGTCATATTCACACTTATTCTTGTACTAACCAGAGGTCTTTAACTATTTCACCTCTTATCTTTCTAGTCAGTATAGTAAACATAAGTTATATTAATGAGTATACTATGATTTTTCGTATAAAAAAAACTTATTCTATACTATATTAACAACTTCAAAATATTAAATAACAAGAAAAACCTCAAATCTAAAATCACCGTAACTTTTTATAAGGTTGATGATTTTGGCACCACATAAAGTTAACTATATACCATAACCACTGCTTTATAGTTTTTGTATAATATGCTATAAATAATGTACAATGTGATGTGAGAAGTCATTTACTTCCTCCATATCAAAATAAGTGACACCCTTTCCATTTTTGAGTGTATCAAAATAAGTGACACACTTTGAAAACTTTCCTTATTTGGTAAATATAGTGGGACTCATACCCACTAACTATCCACTTTAATAAAGTGAAATTACCCTTATACCCTTACTTTTACTTTTAAAACTCATTAATATCACTTTATTCAAAGAAAGTGGGACCCATTCTCCACTAACTATGTACTTTAATATATTTTAACCTCTACTTTAATCTTTTACCTCAAAAAATATGTAAGTCAATTTGTGTCATTTATTTTGATACGGAGGAAGTATGTGATATCAAAATCACTCCCCTTTTAATAATGTTTGGATTAATACAATTTTACTTTTTTTTAACTTTCAATTTAATCATCTCTCGTGGCGGACTTGAAAAAACTCCTCTATTTGACGGTTTAATCGAATTTCACGTCCCTCAAATCGTTCAAGTACTTATTGTTACGCGGCTGTCTCTTTCATCAAAAGATCATTGCTTATTTGCTTCCTTTTTTAAGGCTTCTCGTCGTAAACCCTAAATTCTTTGCTTCGTCATCTTATTGTTTCCAAACTCGTCTAAATCGGAATCCTAATCTTCAGTCACACGCGGCTCCGTCAAGTTTCTCCGCTGAATTAGGTATGCGGTCGTTTAATTTTTGTGTTTCCGATACAAATCTGTATTCGATGTGTTTGTATGGATAGTATATTAGTATGACGCTTCTCGCATTGGTAGGCATGATATATTCAGATCGGTTTAAATTTTTTTAAGGAGTTTGTGACGAATTTATCGAAAAACGATGTTGTTTTTGCTGGTGAAACTGATTAACTTAGATTGCATGCTTGAAAAAAATTAGGGTTTTGATTTGATTTGTCAAGAGCTTGTTTGATTGCCTATGGTTTTCTATTGATTATTGATTCTATGTGTATTTACTGTAAGAGTTGAGCATGAGGTATTCGATAATCGATTAGGGATGGATTACGAATTTAAAGTTAAATCTTTGAGATCTTTGATTGCTCATTATGTCATGGAATAAATATAGTACATATACATATAATGTTTGGATATTAATTTATTAAGCCTTACATGTTTTGTGGAACTTCTGTAGATGGCAGCCAAACCATTAACAACCGCTGCAATTGCAATGACTGAGAAGAAAATGGACATGTCATTAGGTACAGAAGATACACACTTTTGTTTCAATTGAATTCATAACTGTACCTAGCAATGTGTTTAATTGAGCTAAGATCAATGTTTGGTTTCCCTGCCAGATGATATTATCAAAATGTCCAAGAATGGAACTGTCCACAATAAATCAAAGCAGCAAAGAGTTCCAGTAAGAAACTCCCTCTTTATAGGTCTGTCCCGTTTTTGTTCTTGATGATTCTAAAATGATTGCTATTTGATTTGATGCAGAATAAGAATCAGAAATTCGCAAACAATGTCGGTCAAGATAAATCTATGAAGATGCGCCGCTTTGTGGACTCAAGATCCTCCCTTAGACAGGTATGCGCATGTCACATTTTGTTGAATTGATCACATGTTTCATGAATTTTGTTTTATTTTGATAGTAAGATTTGTGATATCAGGGTGTTCTTGCTCAGAGGAGATCCAACTTCCAGGGTAACCAATTTCCTTTTGCAAAAGAAGCTTCTAGAAAGGCTGCTGCTGCTCCTTTCCACAATAAGAACTTCAACCACAACCAGCCTACAACATCATATAGACCAAGGCAAGATTTGTTCTTGGTAATCTTTTATTTTTACTTTCTTTGTGGGTGATGAAAAGAAGGTGTTGTTTTGTTGAATTTTGCAGAGTTGTAGGTGGACCAGTTCAAAATAGGGCTGCAAATGGAGTCAAGGTACTTACTGTCTTTATCCACTTTTTGGCATAAATGGTCGGTAAATATATAATTGTTGACCATAGTTTATGCAGCAGCAAGTGAAAATGGTGACAAAACAGAGGCCTCAGACTTTGGATTCATTATTTGCTAACATGAAAGAGGAAAGGATGAAAGTGTTATCTCAACAGCAACAGCATTACAATGGGAGCACAGGAAGAAGAAATGGAAATGGAGCAGGCCAGCAAAGGTCCAGACCCCAATGGACCAGATATAATAACACTGCAAATTACTAATAGAATTAACCAACCTACTTGTATCTGGGATAACAATCTACTTTAATTCATGTTTTTTTCCCTTCTATAATCAAATATGGCGTTAATCCAACATGTTTTGTGATTTTCTGTGTATATATTATACTCCCTCCGTCCCTAAATAAAGTTCCCACTTGTGTTGGGCACAACATTTTAGGAGATAGTTAGTGATGGGGTATTTGGTATTACTTTTGAATAAAATATAAGGTTTGATTGGAGAGAGAAAGTGTTTTAAGAGATAGTTAGTGGTGAAAGTATTGGTAATAATATTATTATATTAAGTGGGTCCCTTAAATTTGAGAAATGAGAACTTTATTTAGGGACAAAACTTGAAGGTGAAATTGAAACTTTATTTAGGGACGGAGGGAGTATATGGTTACAAATAACGATGATGGTTCAATCTAAAAGTACGTCAATTTGATGGCCTAATCGGTCCAGTTGGACTTGTCTATTTGACTACCTATAGTTTTGACTTATGCAATTGGATAAGCAAATGACACATTTAACTATCTAACTTCATTCATATAAAGCTGGAAAGCTTTTTATTAGTGTTTAAAATTGGCTTATTTGTGAGTTTCTCAGACTTTTTAGGGTCTAATAAGCATTAGGATCCAGTTTTGTAGCTTTTTGAAAAAGCTTAAATACATTTACGGGTATTTGTTTTAGCTTATTTGGACGGGTTTGAGCTTATAATTTATAAACATAAGCTATAAATACACCAAATAAGCTTAAAATCCTAAATAACATTACTGAACACTCCCTAAATGCGAGCCGAGTTGGATCATATTTGAACTCTAATCTGTGAAGTGGTTACATTAATTATTAATAATGTCTAATTAAACGACTTAACATTCTAAACATGTTTATTGCGTTGTGTGTTTCCTTCGGTTCAAATGTTCTAAACATTATTAAGAAAATCAAGTTCAAAGCCTCACCTGTAGTGTTATGTATGAAGAAAACATTAGGCTATAACTATGACCGTATGAGTCCACATCATCACATTATTTTTACTGCCACATCATGTTCTCCTTAGTAATCATATCACACAATTTTGTAGAAAATACCCATAACACGACCACACCCACCCAAATGTGGATGTAGGATCTACACCACCAAAACATCCGGTGAAGCTTCGTGGTCGTGCCGCCTCTTCACTAATTCAGACCACAGTGAGGAGGGTGTTCCCATATAGTCATACTAGTTTCATAACCCACCCGATGGGCGGGCTAGCTGTAAGAAATATAATATATAATGATGAAAAAAACGTAAGAAATTATATGTCAACTATTATTAAAATGATGATTAAAGGTTTTGTTGTATATGAATAATCAGTAAAAATAAATCAAAAAAGAAAACGAAATTTTATTGTATAAGACGTTTGTTGTTGAGTTTGTATAGTTACCATCTTGGTCGCAACAAATAATTTGTAAGCATTTGTTTCTCTTTACTCTTGATACATCAACATATAGCTGGTCATGTGAGAATACTGATATTTGGACAAATAAATCAACCCGTGACAATGTTCGCCCATGGTTTTTTTAATAGTCATTGAAAAACGTACTTAAATAGGAAATTGTCTTCGGCTCAATTTGAAAGGCATAGTTTTGTCGTAAGGACTAATAATCATACGTGGGATAACACAAATTGTACAAACTTTGTCACGATCTTACCTTCAATTATATTAGCCTAGTTCTATTGCATAAATCTACTTTCTGATCAATGTTTTGCATACACATTACATGAGCATCTATCTTTAACTTCAATATATGATGCGTGACACCTGACATTTTTATAGTATACAAGAATTATGTGGTGTAAAGATCGAGGCTAAATATAGTATCATCAATAATTTCATGTGTGAGTGTTGATAATAATATGTTTATTTTCTTAAAATTTTTGTGATTATAACATTTTGTGATCATAATAAATTTAAACTACACTTTTAGATCATAAGATTTTTTTTTCGTAAAATGTTTGAACCATGACATTTTTATTTTCAAATTTTTATGACTATACTCATTTCGTAAATAATTTATTTTTAAGAACTTTGATTTTCTTAAAATTTTTGAGATTATAACATTTCGTGATCATAATAAATTTAAATTACATTTTTAGATCATAAGATTTTTTTTCGTAAAATGTTTGAACCATTGTTGGGTCACATTTATTGTAACCAATAGTCTAGGGACCATTTTGTATTTAGTCGAAACTTTGGCTAGGTATATATAGTAAGTAGTAACCTAATTTGCATAACCTTTGCCCAAATTGTAGCAGCCCCCTATCAATAGCAAAGTGTTCAAATATTCCATCCATCTTAATCTTCCTATATTATCACTTGTTTATGCTTAATCTATGAATTAATCATTAAATTCACAATCTACAACCATGACATTTTTTTTTTCAAATTTTTATGACTATACTCATTTCGTAAAGAATTGAATTTTAAGAACTTTGATTTTCTTAAAATTTTTTGTTTACAAATAAAAAACAATGCTATGGGCGAAAAACGAAGCGAGGGAAGACATGAATATGTTTCCATGAATATGTTTCCATATAAAGAAGAAGTTAATTGCCTATTATGCCCTTTGAGTCAACGTCCATGTCATCATTAAGAAACAATGTTATTGGTACATTTCATCAAATTAAAATCATGTCCTTACTCCATATATAGGTGGGAGATAGGGCTGGCTTGCCACCTGTAACACATATGAGCAAACAAGGCCATACCAAGTATTTAATACGAGAATGTTATTGAGATATACGACCAAAAAAAAAACAGATGGGTATAAAGTATACCTATAAATAAAATTGCTAGTTCTGCAAAAACAAACAATGAGGGGGTGTAGCTCATATGGTAGAGCGCTCGCTTCGCATGCGAGAGGCACGGGGTTCGATTCCCCGCACCTCCATTTTTTGTATTCTTTTCTGCTTCAAAGATTCAAGTGACGCATTGAATGTGTTCGATGAAAATGATCATCTGACGTCATGGTTGCTCTTGACTTCTTGTATAAGATATATTGAGCCAAATTTTTTAGTCAAATTCATTTAGATTATTTCAATTTTTTAGGACTTATTTGTTTTGCCGTGCATATTTTTTTTGATATTCCCTCAATGATAATTTTACATCGGTTTTTTTATAAGCATAATTTTCTATTGGTTTTTTTTATAAGCATAATATCATATTGGTATTATACTATTACATAAGAAGTTAGGAACTACATAACAGAGCATATAGAATAATGGCTTGCCTCAACGGCATCTTAGCATTTTTCATTTCACATTTATATCCCAAAGAGCATTAAGTGTGATGGCTCAAGCCAACAAGAAGGTCACAAGTTCGAGACAACTTATTCTAAACGTAAATATTTACTGAAATAGCATTATGTTGGATGAAATAAGTTAGTGTGTCCGAGTCTCACTATTTTTTACTAGATAAAGTAAATAATCAAAATGTATCACTTATTTTGATAAATTTAAAAATAGAAAATGTATAATTTATTTTGAATAGGAGGAAGTAGTAAAGATATTGCAATAAACTACATTTTGTAGAACAAAGCTTCACGTTTCTTTGATTAAAGTAGAGGATAGTCAATTTCTTAGAATAACAAAAAGGTATTCATTGACTTTTTTTGATGTATAGAGTTGACTTCCATTTAGTCAAAATCCACGTTACATGAAACTTTAGTCTCAAGTTTGTTACTTAACACGAATTTAGGCCACAAACCACACGTAAAAGTAATGTCTTTCTCCACTAGTATCTGTTACCTAAAGTAATTGTAATATTTCATACATTCCTATAATTAATTATGCATTGATGTATTGTTTACGTATACATCTTTCTATGAATATACAAGTGTGAGGTCAGGAGTTCGAGACCCGTCGTGGACATAGGTGGTAATTAGGAGTAGATTAGATTTGCCAAAAAAAAAGAAGTTGTTACATATGTTAGCATTATGCAAATTCAAAATATTACTATGTGGGACAGCTGCATATGGTCACCATTTGTAAAGGACCTCCAATGTAGTATAGGTCCATTAGTAAATATTGTGTAACACTCTGAATATATCTGTAGTTTTTTTGGTAGCCTAGCATTTGACTTTTGTTAAGATACAATTTGCATAATATCAATAATCCTTTTTCAGACAATAATTAAGTTTTTCATGATTTATGGTGCCTCCACCACAACAAAAATGGCCTTTTAGGACCCTTTTCGTGGTACACTTTTATAGTGATGTCCTAAAAACATATCTAATAGGACCAACTAGTTTTTGAGTCATAATATGGTATAATCTAATAGGACATTTTATATGTACATCCTATTAACCTATATTATAGGACCTCTACCTCTTTGAGTTTTATTATGATTCGATGTAATAGGACATTTAATGTAAATGTCCTATTACGTTAACTTTTATAAGGCACTAATTAATCGAGGTCCTAATATATTGTAGTCTAATAAAACACTTGATATCTGAGTCCTATAATATTAAGTTTTATAAGACATTTATTTGTATGATTCCTATTATAATGACACATAATAGGACCTAAATATTTAAGTCATATAACATTAGCTTTATAGGTCGTTTAAACAATAGTGTCCTATTATAATGTAATCTGATAGGACACTCGATATCTAGTCCCAATTTAATCAGATTTATAGGACACTTATTTATATTGGTCTTATTATAATGCAATATAATTATAAAACGACATTTATATGTAAAAAGTTTTTTTTACCAAAACTAACATGTATATTTTGACATGTCAAAATATATATCGACTTGTGTTAATTTCAGATAAGGACTACTAATGACATAGGAATGTGATATCAATAAGTTTGATTGCTTGAATCATATCTTAAAAGACATTGGTGCTTAGTTAATCCCACATGTTAATTCGTAACTCGTGGGTTAGCTACATTGTTATGATGATTTATTAATCAAATTACTTGTACCCAAATATTGACTCATTTTATTTTCAGGTTCCTATCAACCCGGTTGAACCGGCCGGGTCGACTCAAATTTTAAAACATTACAAAAGTGTTAAATTTATTCCATTAGTCTAAAAGATAAAAAAGAAACTAAATAGAGGACTTGTTTTGAAGATGTACTAAAGTGTTAAAATTGGGGTTTAAAGTGTTAATACATAAACCTTAAACCCTGGTGAAACCCAAATGCCCACTTTATACGTAGATAACTCAATATCGACTTCCAGGCTTAGAACACAATTCAATCCTCTTACCTTCAATTCGTGATTTCGAAAATTCAAAGGTACGTTCGAATTCAGACCTCCAATCCTTTGTTCGATTATTTAATTCGATTGTTTGATTATTTAATTCGATCGATAGTCTTCTTCCAGTAACTAAATCGTTTGAATTTAGCATCTAAATAAATTCTTTGTATTGTGTTGTGTTCTAATGTTATGTCAATGTGTATTGTCAATTGTGTATGTAACATGTAAAAATTTCAAATTGTAAATAGACTTCGATTGTGTTTGTGTATTTTGTGTTTAATATGTCAGTAAGTTTCTATTTACTTAAAATGCTAATTTAGTGGTTATATGTTATTTTAATTGTGTCTGCACTTGATTTTTTTTAAGATTAATTATCCGGCTGACTCAGTAGATCTACTAATATGTATTGTGAATTCTAGTTAATGTTTTAAAACCCGGTTATTACTCGACCCAGTATGATGACCGGGTCATGGGTCAATTGGTTCAACCAGCGGGTCAACCCGGGTCAACTAAGAACTAAGAAAATATTATATAAAAGATGCGTACCTCATGCAGTAAATTTTGTACCTTGTTATACATTTGAAGTAAACTGAGTAAAAATCGGGTCAAACCCGGTTTTCACAATACCCGCCCGGGTCGAACCATATAGATTCTAAGCAAAAAAATCAGTGAGTTTTGACACGCCCTCTTACCAAAGTCGTAATGGTTCAAAATGAGTGATATTAAACTATTTTCTTAATTATTCTTCTTGATGTAGTGTTAACTATTTGTTTCATTATTTTTCTTGATGCAGGTTTTGTGCATATTATGAACAAACACGGTGACTAGTTGTAATCCTATTGTGTTTTTAATCAAGAGCTAATATGGATATGAGTTGGATGTATTTATCAAGGGTGACTACTGAATATGAAAATGGCTTGGAAAAATTTCTTGATTTTATGTTTGCTAAAGAGTCAAAAAGTCGGCAAATTTTGTGCCCGTGCATTAAATGCGGTAATGAAATATGGGTTAACCGGGAGAAGGCTAGTACACACCTGATATGTGATGGGTTTATTAAAGGTTATCAAATTCCACGTTCGATTTCTCGACCCTCTACCTATCCTATATTAAATACACCGGTATTAAATACACCTATATTAAATGCACCTGATGACATGCAAGGTTTGGTGCGTGATGCCTTTTCCATGTTAGATGGGAACGCACTTGAAACCGAAATAGGCACAGAATATGAACATATAAATAAGCCAAATGTCGATGCAAATAGATTTTATGAGGTACTAGAAGAAGCAAAAAAAGAACTATATCGTGGATGTAAAATTTTTTCAGTTCTTTCTTTTATTGTTAGACTATATCATAGTAAGTGCATAGGAAAATGTAGCGAACAAGGTTTTACCATGATCCTCGAAACATTGAGAGCGGCTTTCCCGGATGCTTCTATACCTAAGTCATTGTACGAAATGAAGAAAGTTATAAGAGAGTTGGGACTTAGTTACGAGAAAATTGACGCATGCCCTAACGATTGCATGTTGTATTGGAAAGGAAATGACAAGAAAACTCAATGTGATATTTGTCGTACGTCGAGGTATAAACCAACTGATAATGATATAGAAAGTCCGACAATTGAACCCGTTAATCGTAAGAAGATTCCAGCAAAAGTTTTGCGTCATTTTCCTCTCAAACCAAGGTTGCAAAGGCTATTTATGTCATCAAATACAGCGGCCTCCATGAGATGGAACGAAGAGGGACGTACTAAAGATGGTTTCCTAAGAGCCATGATAATCATATTCTCATGCAACAATTGTTGCCACTCGCCTTGCGAAATGTGTTACCTAAGCATGTGCGCTCTCCTTTGATGAAGTTATGTTGTCACTATAGACAATTGTGCTCGAAAGTTCTTAAATCGCGTGATCTGGTTCGTATGCAAGATGAGATCGTAAAAACTCTTTGTGATCTAGAGAGAATATTTCCACCATCATTCTTTGACGTCATGGTTCATCTATCAGTTCATCTTGCTTCGGAGGCGAAAATGGGTGGACCAGTTCATTACCGTTGGATGTATCCAATGGAGAGGTACGCGTATATGTTTTAGCTAGTTTTTGGTATTATTTTCATATTATTATTTAATTTGACTAACATTTATTATAACTTAGGTATTTGTCTACATTAAAATCTTATGTGAGAAATAAGAGTAGACCCGAGGGTTCAATTGCAGAAGGATACTTAGTTGAAGAGTGTCTCTCATTTTGTTCATTATACTTATCCCCGGATATTGAGACTAGACATAACAAGACAAGCCGAAATTATGATGATGGTGGTTGTGTGGATGCTTTCCCAATCTTCTCAATGTCGGGTCGATCAGTGGGTGCAACAGAGACGAAAGCACTAGACCTAGAAACTTTTTCTAAAGCACATTCTTATGTGTTATTCAATTGTAGTGAAATTGACGAATTCATAACGTAGGTAAACTGTTACAAACTGTGAATTACAATATCAATTTTTTTGTTATTATTCTTAGTATTATCTTCTTTTTAACGTGCAGTGAATATTATGTCCATTCGTGATCATAACCGTCGAATGCGTGAACTTGAGGTTCAACGTAATCATAGTGACACCTTTGCAGTATGGTTCCAAGATCATGTAAGTAATAATTAAAAAAACATGAATAATTATACAAATTTTAACACATCTTACCTTTGATTAGGTTGAGAAGCTGCATACGATAGGGGATCATAGAATCACGAAAGAGGTTATGGCCTTGGCAAGTGGTCCTGCTGAGGTTGTGAAAAGGTATAAGGGATTTATTATAAATGGTTTTCGATTTCACATAAAAGATGTTGAAAGGAATAGAAAAACACAAAATAGTGGAGTAATGCTTCAAGCCATGACAAATAGCTTCTCGAGTGCTAGAGATAACAATCCTATCATGGGAGATGTAACATATTATGGTGTATTAAATGACATCATTGAGTTGGAATATTCTATTGACAAAAGGGTAGTGTTGTTCGATTGTGATTGGATCTCAAATGGCGCAAGAAAAAAAGAAGATGAGAATGGGTTTACTCTACGCAATTTTAAAGGCTTGAAGCCTCATAACGAGCCTTTTATACTAGCTTCTCAAGCACAACAAGTTTTCTATGTTGCAGACCCGGTTGACAAAGGATGGAAAGTTGTGATCAAAACAACGGCAAGAGATTCTTATGACATGAATGAACAACCATGTACTGATGACGTAGAAACATATTTGCAAAGCGAAACATCTAGCGGTCCTCCACATGATGAAAATATGGATATCAACTTGATTAGAGAGGGTGTAAGTGAAATTATTGTTGACAATAATGCATTAGTTTTAGATGGAGATGAATATCCATTTTAAGCCTTTCCCGACCTCCATTTAATGTCACATTATACTCACGTATGTTTCTCAAATTTATGTAATGGCCAATACATTTTGACTTTTAAACATTTGATTTTAACACAACTAATAAAATTTTAACAAATTTGACTTTTTATGTGATGTTAAATTTACTTGTAGGTTATGATTGAGGAGTGTTATTGTGATATTGATGCAAGAATGCTATGACGGATATGGATGCACTCGAAATCAAATTTTGGAGCTTTTAATGTCATCTTAGCCTTATTTTTTTTTTTCTGTTTTAAAGATTATAAATATTAGAACAATTCAATTTAAGATGATACGTTTTACTTATTTAATACTATTAGATACAACTTATTGATTTAGTTGACTATATTTGTTGACCTGTTTGACGATATCAAGTTTCTTTACTGCAATTTGTAAGTGGTGTTGAAGGTTTAGAAACTGCTATAAAGCTCTCAAGAAAATGGGATTATGAGAAAAAAATAATTCCCAAAGATCAGCTACCAATTTAGTTTAGGGGGGTTTTTAACATGTACTTCTCAGATGTTAATTTTTATTTTCGATAGATTAAATAATGTGCATTGTCTCATGTTTTGGCTGTTTTCATTAGGGGTGTAAATGAGCCGAGCCGAGCCCGAGCTCGACTAGGTTTGAGCTCGGCTCGTTTAAGTTTTAAGGATCGCGAGCTCGGCTCGTATCGAGCCTTATATGTAAAGCTCGAGCTCGGCTCGTATAGGTTTTCACAGGTTCGGTTTCGGGCTCGGCTCGATTAGGCTCATTTAAGCTCTGTATACACAAAATATATAATTTTTTATTTAATTATAATATTTAATATATTATGTAAACATTTCATTTTTATATTATGTAATATATATATACATATATTATATATATGTATAATATACATACACACATAAGTATAAAAATATATAATATATAATTATATTTATGCAATAATTAATATATATTTGCTCGTTTAGGCTCGCGAGCCTAATCAATCTTAGTGTATCAAGCTCAGGCACGGACTCGTTTAATAAACGAGCTCATAGTTTAGCTCAGACTTGGCTCATACTCGTTTAAGCTCGACTCGTTTCAAACTTTTAAAGAGCCGATCCCGAGTAGCTCACGAACGGCTTGGCTCGTTTTCACCCCTAGTTTTCATGGTCGTAATAATGATGCTACTCGTGGATTTTTATCATTGTACATGGTCACCTATTACGGGTTATTACGTATTAGGTGATCATAGTAACCCATGAACCATCATCACCCATGACCACAAATCATAGCTTATGACATAGTGTATCATAACTCGTAATAGATGACAATAGTAACTTATGGACCATTATGACCCATGACCACTAAGCATGAACCACTTATAATTATTTTAATATTATTATAAAAATCAATGAATATACAACAATTTCAATAGGCTTGAGCTCATGTGGATAGCTCAGCGAGTTTTCAAGATCAACTCGATTTACTTTGAATAGTCTTGAGCGCATCTCGATAGCTCAACGAGCTTTCCAAATCAACTCGACTTACTTTGAATAAACATTTTTGTTTTCCTATTTCAAGTTTTTGGCTCTCAATTTCTTTGGTTATTGGATTTTTCAACGTTTGAATCCATCGAGTCAGATAAGATAATTTCACAGGGTTGTCATTCTTATACACCCCTAACTTTTACTTATAAACGGAATACAAGTCATCACGTTTGAGAGTTGTTAAAACGAAACCAATAAGTGTATCTCTTTTTTCCGTTTTAATTTATCATTTTAACAACTAACATCTTTTATTTGATGCATAAATAGCTATATATATATCTAATAAAAACACCATTCGTTATTCAATTAACGTTTAAAAAAAGTTTTGAACTGATTTTCTTGTTTAAAAACAATAAATAATTACCAAACATCATTTTTCATGTAAAAAAATAATATCTAAGGAAAAAGATTACTCAAATAAACATTAAAATTGTGTTCTGAGTGGTGCAATATAATTGTTAAAAACATTAAACAAACATTAAGAGCCGCTTACCAAAAAAACTTATGAATGTGTGTTTTGTCAAATATTAATTTTGTACACAATCTTATTGTTATACTGGTTTATGTTAATCAGCTGGATATCACATGAAAATATGCAAACTTGCCCCACAAATAATGAATCAATGCGCTCACATCCAACTTTAATACCAAAGTTTCAATAGAAAAAATATAATATAAACAATTTTTAAATACCACAAGGCCTTATGATTAATATGTACTGTATAATACTTAAAGCAAGTAAAGCCTAAACTTATTAATTAACCAACTGTTGATTTATCTAACTTTTGTTCTATCTTGTAGATTAAATATTTTACTATGATAATCATTCTTCATAGTTTTAATGAGAAACACGTTATACGTACCAAAATTTGAAAAACAGTGTTCATTGTTGAAGGTGTGAAGCTTTGTGGATGCTTCCAAACACAATTAGGTAGCATGTGATTATGCATGGTGGCGATGTTGGCTAGTGGCAACTAGGTTTTTGCGGTCGGATCGAAATTTCATGGTCCGTTCAGTGGGTTTGATAGTGAGACTCAGTTTGACATAAAAAACATAGATACAAAACATAACAAATTGATGAAATTAAAAAGGGTAAATAAATTGAAATATTTATTAAGTGAGTTTGGTATTGTAGTCTAGTGGTATTGGTGTATATGGTGTTGACTGTTGCCCATGACCAAAAGGTTATGGGTTCAGGTCCCGGCAAGGTTCTAAAAGACGCAAGGCGCGGCGTGGCGGCACCATCAAGCCTTGAGCATGGCGAGTCGTGGCGATCCATGGCGTTTTTCAAGGCGGTAAATTTTTTAATATATATTTTATATATGTGTATATCAAATTCAAAAATAATTATATCCCTTTTGATTTATATGATTTTCATATATGAAGTTTATAATAAAAATGTTGAATGTAAATTTATAATTACATGCTATCATTTTTTTTAAAAACATATCATTTTTTCAAAAAAAAATTCAAATTTTTACAAGATTTTTCAAAAAAACTCGCCATAAGGCGTGCCTTACGCCGCCTTATCGCGTTTTTTTTTGCCACGCCTTATATTGCCGCCATGGACTGTTTCATAACGGCGGAGTCACGCCTCACGCCTTGGCGCCGCCATGACGCGCTTTTTAGAACCTTGGGTCCCGGTAAGGGAAAAGTGGAGTATATTAAGTGTCGTTAAAAAAAAAAAGATTTGGTAGTGAGAAGAAGTGTCCTGTGGAATCTGAGGGTCCATTCGAATAGATAAAAGTAGACTTTCTAAATACAAGTTATATATTAAAATTTGGACTTTTTAATAACATTCTATTAAATTATTAACTGAGCTTTAAAACTATAAAATTATATAAAATGTATATAAAAATTTAGATTAACCTATAAAGCATAAGCTATATGCAACTACACATCATGCACCTCCTCCTTAAACTAAGCCAAGGTGGTGAGCATCTATTCCATAACAAAACTTTAATATTGTGAACAGGTGAAGTATAAGTTTTATTCCATCATTTTCTTAATCGGTTTCAATTAGAATGTACTTTAAGAGTTTTAGGTATGGTGACTCGAGTCAAAAGTCCATATCAGTGTCATATCACTATTTCACATTTTATATTCAAAACTTCAAATACATTCTCTATCATAACTCAACCTAAAATACTCATTTAGTACCCACTAAACATCCCTTACCCAATAAAAAAAAACCCCAAAGTCTCTCTCCGCGTGAGTTCCGCCATTACATGATTACATCCGCTTAGACCCTCACTCACCCCATAGTACCGTGTAGTGGGGGCGAGGGGGATAACAATCATTTAATGCACATTAAGTATCTTAATTTTAGTTTATTACTCATTCTGTCCAAAAAATATTGTTCATAGACAAAAATCATACAGTTTAAGAAAAATTCATTTACTATACTGTCTAACCAATAAAATTTCATACTTTCTTATCGGTAGACTTTTCAATTTGACAATAATTTTAGGATAAACCAAAAAGGAAAAATAAACAGTAAATTTGGGGCGGAGGGAGTATTTCTTTTCTTATTGATTAAATATATAAAATATCTCTTTTTTAATTATAGCAAGGGTACAAATAATAATAAAATCTTCTCATATATATGAGTCTACATTTGATTTACCTTTGACAACTCAGCAGTTTGGAGCTCTTTCATTGGTCGAATATGCCACGTGTAATTCACCCATTGGCCGCCCAGTCAATGCTCAACAAACTCTGGTCAAAATCGTATCAAAACTCCTGTATTTAAACTTACACGAAATTAAAGAAAATATCTACCTCTATATATGGAGCCTAGATTTGACTTTTATTTGCCCACATGTCATGTTAACCATTTCTCATTGGCCGGTATTGATGACTCATAACTAACTTAAATGCCACATATCCCCTATTTTCCTCTGTATTTCGAAAATTACTTACATGCTCAAAATTCATTAGCCTAAAAATATGTTGCATTTTTTAAACAAAAATGTCAATTTTATCTTTTTTGTGAATTTTGAAATATCAGTACACGGAATTCCAGCTCAAAAATAAATTTCTTTCCATTTTAAAGTTACACTCTTTTTAACAACTGGATTTTGAAATTAAAAATAAACAATATAATTATCTCAATTTAAAACTTAAAGTTTCATAATCCTACCCGTTTGTATTAGCTGCATATCAAAATTCCAACTCAAAACGAAATTCCTTCATATTGGCTAATATAAAGAATATTCGGTTAAATTTGATAATTATTATATTTTTTTTAATTTAACTTATGAGACATGATAACTTTGAAAAACAAACGTTCCTCTCTATATGTTAAACATGATAACTTTGTCATATATTAAAAAGATAATTAATTACGAAATATTTGAAATTAAGTAACTTGATATAGATTACATCGAATGACTAACACTAAATAAGGAATTGTTTTAACTTCTTCCCTAAAATATATAATTTCGAACTTTTAATAGGTTACAGACTTTTAAAGATATTTATTTTATTTAAAGAATAAAATCAAACTGTGATTTCTCAAAATCCCATAATTCAAAATAAGACCCATATAAAAGAGTATATTAATTTACATGATTTTGAATAGCTTAGAGCTTAAGAAGTAAGATACAATTACATTCTTTATAGCAACAAGATTTTAGAGCGTGGAATACAATTACATTCTTTTTAGCAACATAATTTCAAATTTAAAAATAAACATGATTTTTAAATTTAAAGAACAAAATCAAATCGTGGTTTTTCGAAATCCCAACATTTAAAATAAGACGCATATAAGAAAGTATATTAATTTACATGATTTGAATTCCTTAGAGCGTGAGATACAATTACATTCTTTTTAGCAACAAGATTTCAAATTTAAATATAAACAATTATCTTTAATTACTCTCTTAAAATACAACACTAATTCCAGTCTGATGATAATGTTGGTTTCATTATTTAAGAAACATATCATTGTTGCTACAAAACCTATGGAACATGAGTTTATTTCAAGAGAGAGTCATTCTTTAACCCACGCATGAAATGGTTGACATGATAAATGAAGTTTTACTTCGTTTCTGAATTTTGTGTACCATTTGTGATATGTATCAATATACGTTTAACATGATTTCAATAATATATTAATATATTTATTTCTTAAGTTTTTTATTGTTGGTATTTTCCTTTTTATTTTTGAAGCATGTCCGCCCATCCGGACGTGCTATGAACTAGTATAAATATATACTAATGACCATTGGTATTACCTAAATAACATTTGTCAAATGCTATTCATCTATAGTTGATGAACAACATTTGATTTTTTTTTTTTTATTGACTAATAGTGTGTATGGCTAGTTCCCCGGTACATTTTAAGGAAATAAATATCAAATTACCTAACGAAATTGATAACATACTAATTTATAAATATGATGTGTATATTTGCAACCCACTACGAAGCTTATGCCAAAAATCCTCTATAATTTACATTTATAATTGGTTTGTTCAAAAAGATATATAAATGAATTTCTTTTATTCATTAAATATCTATTGATACAATTAATTGTAGTAAAACACATTCTAGTAAAATCGTGGATAATTACACCATCTAATAAATACTGGTAAACTAACTACTACGTATTATTATAATAATAATAATTAAATTTATTATTGCAGTAAAAATAACAATTCTTAATAATGATAGGAAAGTTTAATTTCCAATCAATACATTTTATTTTTTAGGAAAATATAATTTATTATTATGATTATTATCATCACCATCCATCATAAGTGAGTACCATCATCTCACTATAACCATCACTACCGTTACGGCATATGTATATATGTATATATATATCGGGCATGAATATGTATATATATATCGGGCATGAATATGCATATATATATCTATGGTATGAATATATGTATATATACATATATGTATGTATATGTATACATATATGTATATTTTACGAAAATGCGTTGCTTTTTCAACTTTTTCAAATAAGGAGCATTTTCTATGGATCATTACCCATATCGCTAGTAGTTGATAAAAGAGAAAAGTGTTTGTTTTCCACCCAAAGTTAACTTCTTTTTTCTTCCCATCATTTATGCCACAAAAACCTCGTAAGATTTCATGAGCAAAGCAACATTTTCCGCAAAGATACGATTTTTGAGCTGAGTTGATCTTCCCCAAACCCAAACCAAATTTCTTATTTTTCCCCAAATTGGGATTGCCAAAACTACACTAAACAAACCCTACTTTTTTAACCTCTTCATTCTTCCAATCTGTCCCCACTCAATCACCTCACATGTAATCAAATGTATATATTCAACACCATTGCCATTGCCCCATTCAATTCTCCCATCTGTCAAAACCACACACCAATATTCTCTTCTCCCTTTCGCATTCTCAGCAGATCTCCCATTTAACCAACTGTACATAACAATTAACAAAAACCCCAAATTCTTTATACATATATACATACATGTATATCCGATTCGTATAGATTCAGTCATCTTCGCTTTGATCGGATTCCGATTTGATAGCGGATTTGACACATACATTTGGTCAATTATTATAATGGCGCCACCGCATTGCGTTTTGGTCGCCGGTGGTGCCGGTTATATTGGGAGCCATACGGTGTTACAGCTACTGTTAGGTGGTTACAAGACGGTGGTGATTGACAATCTTGATAATTCATCACAAGTTGCTATCAATCGAGTTAAAGAACTTGCTGGTGATCATGCTACCAACCTAATTTTTCATAAGGTCAATTTTCTTCTTTACTTCCTTTCAGGTTTTGGAATGTTTTTGAGAAATGTTCGAGTTTTTGAGCAATTAGGACCAGGTGGTTAATTGAATTATTTGTTTAAATGTCGATTTGCGAAATTGGGGTTTGATTTAGAAGAATTTGGGAACTGTATTGTATGCTCATGTTATAGTATATTTGAAATTAAGTTTGTAGTTTTATTAAATACTAATTATTGGTTGTGATTTGTGAGTATATATATGCACTTTTAAGTAGGTGTCTTCAATGGAATTGTTTAGTAATTATTGTTCATTTGATTTATTAGATAATTGTCATGTCAAATGATGTAGACATTTATGGTTGAATTGAAGAGATGTTACATTTTTGGGTTGGTAGGAGCTCCAATTTTATTGGAGAGATGTTCACACAAACAAATGAGAAAATGGGAAAAATACTTTTGATCTTCATTTTTTTTATTATTCTTGATTTACATATTATCAAGTTAACATCTGGGTTTATAATTAATTAATTTGTTTGATTGCAGATGGACATCAGGGACAAACCTGAATTAGAGAAGCTTTTTGCCTCCACAAAGTAAAGTTATCTATTCTCATAAACAGTGTTTTTGGTGCTTAATTAACACATTAAAATAAATATTAAAATGATAAAAAAGCATATTAATTAAAATTTGTATGTAGGTTTGATGCTGTTATACATTTTGCTGGATTAAAAGCCGTTGGTGAAAGTGTGCAGAAGCCATTGAAGTATTATGACAACAATGTTGTTGGCACTTTAACTCTTTTGGAAGTTATGGATGCTCATGGATGCAAAAAGGTTTAAAAAATTTAATTTATTTTTTTTATTTTATTAATTCATTAATGTAACATGGTTTCAAAAATTCAGATTGTTTTCTCATCATCAGCTACTGTTTATGGTTGGCCAAAAGAGGTACCATGCACAGAAGACTTCCCATTATCTGCAGCCAACCCATATGGAAGAACCAAGGTATTAAATTAATCATCAACTGTCATTAACTAACTAACTGACTAACTGTTTGAATCCATTTAGTTGATGATTGAAGACATTTTGCGAGATATATATGGTTCTGATAGTGGATGGAAAATAATAATGTTGAGGTATTTTAATCCAGTGGGTGCACACCCCAGCGGTTATATTGGTGAGGACCCACTTGGAACACCAAACAATCTCATGCCTTTTGTTCAGCAAGTTGCTGTTGGTAGGTTACCTGCACTCAAAATATTTGGAACCGATTACTCAACTAAAGATGGAACAGGGGTATGTATGTCTTTTAATGCCTTAATTTTTTATTATTATTGTTAAATGGGTTTGTTTTTGGAACTTTTAGGTTCGTGATTATATTCATGTTGCGGATTTAGCTAATGGCCATATGGCTGCATTGAGGAAACTTGAGGATCAAGAGATAGGTGTGTGTATAGTATGCTTATTTAGTTAAAGATTTATGATTTATTATAGAAAATATCTTAATTTGGTGGGTTTAATGATAATTTAGGTTGTGAGGTTTACAACTTAGGAACGGGTAAAGGAACATCTGTTTTGGAGATGGTGGCGGCCTTTGAAAAGGCCTCAGGAAAGGTATGCCGATTTTTCATATTTTATAAAAAGATTATTAAAAAAATTATAATCTCTCGGTTATTTAAATTAACGAACATCGGTTTGGTTTGTTGTTGTAGGAAATTCCTCTAGTAATAGGTGGAAGGCGGCCTGGAGATGCTGAGGTTGTATATGCTTCAACAGACAAAGCAGAACGTGAATTAAACTGGAAGTAAGTTTGCTTTGATTTTCTCAATATATATATATATATTTTTTAAATTTAATTTAATTACAACTTCAGGGCAGAGAATGGTATAGAGGAAATGTGCAGAGATCAATGGAACTGGGCCAGTAACAACCCGTACGGTTATCAGAACAAATAAACAAAGCAAAAGGCGGTTGATCATATGATGTGGAATGTTTAAAGATTAAGATTATTGTTAGTAGTGATACTGATAGGATTATACGTGTAATGTAATGTAATGTTTACCTGATTTCTATTTGATAGAAGGTTAGGTAGGCTAGTGACTAAATTAAAACCAATAAACAAGTTCAAGTGAAGCCAGCCATATTAATTATTTTTTATTTAAATTAACTCCATTAATAACCTTTTACATATACTTTTGTTTCTTGTACGTGAGATCTGCTATTTTTGTGTAGCAATTGAATATTATTACTAAATGATAGGACTAAATATCATTTCTCGGATCAAATACCACATTCTTATTGGCCACTACAAAATCTTTTATCCAATATGACCAACCAGATACACCCCACCTTTTATCCCAACTAACAATACACTACACCGCCAACACCATCGTCAACCAAATCTCACAAAATCCCCAATTTCACCACCTCTAATGGCTATGGCTACTCAAGCCTCCATATTTACACCACCAATCTCCAATCAAACCTCTCTATGGAAACAATCGTCACCACGATCAAACCACTCAAATTCGCCCCGAAATTCACCAGCATTAAGGCCGCCGGCGCAGAAGGCACCCCCGCCCCGGTCAAAGAAGCTCCGGCGGGATTCAACCCACCGGAACTAGACCCAAACACCCCATCTCCCATCTTCGCCGGAAGCACTGGCGGCCTTCTCAGAAAAGCTCAGGTGGAAGAATTCTACGTCATCACATGGGAATCACCAAAAGAACAAATCTTTGAAATGCCCACCGGCGGCGCCGCCATCATGAGAGAAGGACCAAATTTGTTAAAATTAGCAAGAAAAGAGCAGTGTTTGGCTTTAGGGACAAGATTGAGGTCAAAATACAAGATTAAATACCAGTTTTACAGGGTGTTCCCAAATGCCGAAGTTCAGTATTTGCACCCTAAAGATGGGGTGTACCCGGAAAAACTTAACGCCGGCCGGCAAGGGGTGGGTCAGAACATGAGATCCATCGGAAAGAATGTTAGTCCGATTGAAGTTAAGTTCACCGCAAAGCAACCCTATGACATATGATAATGAATCGGATGTTTTACAAATATTATGCGATTTCTATGTTAATTAACCAACCCGTTTGATAATATTGTACTGTCTGTTGATATTGAATTTGCATAATAGTCTTTAGTAGAAATTGTTTGTTTATAATTATTCATAGTTAACTAGTCATCATGTACAAGAAAACTTCATAATTTTAAATAATACTTCCAAAATGGACCTAAGCTTAACATTCCAAAAAAGATATTCATATCTTCTCAAAATATACCGTACGACCTATGCAGCTTCACATAAAATTTAACAAATGTTATTTGATTGCACAAAAAATGGTCTTGTCGCACAAAAAATAATATGATTGTTATATTAATCTTGATTAATCAAGTTAATTAACATATTAGTTAAATACTTTGGATAAGATCATAATTAAAGGAAATGTGTCACCGGCCAACAAAGTGAACCGGCACCACCACAATTAACCGCCGGTAACTACCACAACTAACCATTGTGATTGTTCACTTGTACCGTTTCACACATTACAGTTAGATGTAGATTTCATATTTGTAAAATTAATCGAATTCAGGCTCATAATCCATGATCTAGTTTTTTTAACAATATAATGAAATTGTAAAAAGTAGAAAAGCATTCATTCATGATTCACCCCTAGAGCAAGCAAAAGTTGAAAGATATAAACAATTTTCCTACATAACATCTGCAAGTAAAAAAAAAAACTCTCCAAATCCAAATCCAAATCCCGCTACTATTTCTCGATTTCGGTTGGTTATGAACAAGAAAAAAGAGTTGAATAAAATAGAGATGATTAAGGGTTAACATGTTCCCTAATGAAATGCTCCAATGGTAATATCTCTCCACTTAATGCAGAAGCCTTATTAACTGTCACTTTGTTAATACACTGAGAAAAAGAAAAGACTTCACCAGCTACTCCAAGTGTGAACTCATTTGATATATCAGCATCTGATACTGCTCTCCTTGATGTCCTAAGCTTCTCACTGTCAATCAATTTAATTACCATTAAAAAAAATAATAAATAAATATTTTAATGAAAAGATTATTACATTTCCTTCTGAAGTTGTTTTCTGATGAAGTCTTTTGTGTGTGCAGTAACCTTGTCCACCTTGTTGCAAAGGATTAGAAGGGGAATTTTTTTCTTCACAACGCTAGCTTTTGTCAAAATATCATACAGATACCTTTTACACACAAAAAAAAAAAAAAAAAAAAAAAAAAACAACAAAACTTGTTAAATACCTTTCATTCCATTTTAATAAAATTAAAATAAATAAGCATAAATTACTCTGAAGCAGCACGGCAGTTAGGTAAAAACTCAACAGCATCCACAACAAAAACTATGCCAGCTGCTCGACTCAAATATTCATCCAGTTTAGGACGAAGGCGTGAGTGACCAGGAACATCAACTAGCTGTACCGCCTTAATCTTTCCCTTCTGCAAAACAAACAACTTTCATTCCTTAATTCCAAAACCCTCCAACCAAACACAACCTTAGAGTACACTGGTTTACCTTTGAGGTCTCACAGTGGAAGACAAATTGGCCTTCATTGGGTTCCATTGATGTAACAGTACCTTGATGAGAAGATCCATCACGAAGCTGGCAGATGAAACAGATATAAATGTTGGCATGAGGAATATTGAAATACATATAACTAAGTGTGACATTTACCTGATAAAAAAGAACAGTTTTCCCACTTCCACTAAGCCCACAGAGCACAATGGTGTTGGATACTGTATGCTTCAATATGCGTGCTGCAAAAAGATTCATAAAAATGAGATGTATCATGTATTTAAATTAAACAGCTCTAATCTTCAGCCCAGTAGCATGTCAAGCAAATGCTTTAATCTTCATACTTCACATGTGTTAAACTATATAACAATCTAACAATTACTGGTTATATCTTACTCCTTCAAAAATCCTCAGTGAAATTGCAGCGTGTAGATTGTGTGCTCAAAGTGGGACCATTCTAAACGAATTGCTACAATTGGGCCACTTTGGAGCCCTACCATTGCTGTATTACTAATCATGTTGCCAGTCAAGTGTCCCGAATAATAATGTCTCCACTACATAACATACAAATTGAACTACGTGAACTGAATTTAGCAACAAAATAGCTTCCATTATTCCAAATCGGTAAATGTAAGAGGCATGCATTCATATCTTTTAATCGGTCTGCAAATCTAGGCTACTACACACTAATTTAGTAGAAAATGATCAAAATACACCACTATCCATATTAAAAGAGACACAGAAATCATAATTGAAGCTTCATTGATAACAAAAATGATCTGATTCCAAAATGTAGTAGTGAACTTACCTAATAAGATAAAAAAACTAGTGAATAGCAACACTCCAAATGCAATTAAGAGCTGAGCTGGAGGGATCTGACGAACAAATTCTTCAGCACGACGAACGAATTCTTCTCCTAGACGTAAAAACGGTTGCAATTGAGATTTTACAAGCTCTATCCTATCCACATCCATCCCTCTTTTGCACTCAACAGCAAACTGATGGAAATGTAAAAGCAATCAGCAGACGTATCCCATGTTTTAACCAAAATAATAAGAATTGGAGAATAATCACACCTGGAATTGACTGATCGAGTGCTTCGTTCAGACAACCAAGCCCTAGGATTTTGACTGAAAGCGTTTTCTTTATCATTTTTAATGGGTTTTAATATATACTTTCGTTATTTTGATACAAATTTATGTTCACAGTTTTTTTAGGTATCATACTATACTAAAGGTTAATTAGATTAAATTTGATAATTAGTGAAGGATGAGTCCATATATATTGATTAAAATGAATTTAATGATGTTTAAAAGTAAAAAGTAAGGGTATATGTGTCTTTTCACTTTATTAAAAGAGATAGTTAATAGGTGTAGTCCCCACTACCTTTTACCAAATATGTTAAGTTTCAAAGTGTATCATTTATTTTGAAACGGAGGAGTATATTTTTTTTATCACCAACAGTGGACCTATATTTTCGTTTATGTTACTTTTAGCCCCTAGGTTTTTCGTTAAATATATTTGTTAATTTCATCCCATTTATCTATGTATAGCAGTATAGGTTAGTTAGAGCACAAGGTGTGGTGCTCGGTTATAGACATGTTATAGTCATTTTTGTCTCTTTAATATGATTTTAACACTCACCTCAAAAATACCCTTCCTGGTTTAGCATCCTATAATATCTCTTTGGGACCCACAAAAAATACCCCCAGGCAATCACAATTTACAAAAAAAAAAAAGAAAAAAAGAAAGAAATGTATAACGTTTGTTGTGTCCCTGGCGAAGAGATGTATAACGAGCAAAGGGGTGTGGAATAGCGAGGTTATTGGGCTTTTTAGAGTGTTTGGCAAGTGTATAACACTGTCACACCCCATGTTCTTAGTATATAAGTGGGTTATGTTCTTAGTATATAAGTGGGTTACATATTGAACTTCAGAATGTTGCATCAATTAGGAAAACTTAGCTTAAGATGGAAATGATCCAGATGATTTGAAAGTAATTTAAAGTGTATTCAAATTTTTTAAAATTGTTATCTTCAATAAAGAAAATATATCACCACCCTAAAAGTAATTAGAATATACATAAAGTACATCAAACAAATCATAATTTTATAAAAAAACCTTGAACTAGATTTTGGTGAAGTGAGTGATTGAACTAGATTTTGGCGATACACCTTGGGTGTCGTTTGGCACCTCCAAACACACTTTGGTGTGAGTTTAACTTCTCAACGCCGAGAATTGTAGTACCAAAATTCTAAAAGCATTAGGTATGGTGTGTTGTAGAACTCGTCAAACATCTTTAACATGGGTTAACACCATACCGCTATTTGTCTTAGACACATTTTAAATGGAATTCTTCATAGGTTTGGATGTATGTTTAAGATATATAAGATATCTGTTGGACCTACTTATATGTTTAATATAGTCTTTACCCTTTAACAGTGCACCACCATTTATATTAAACTCTTTTTATAGAATCAGATATTTAGTTTAAAATGACAACTACCTTTGCTCTAAAAATTGATACAACATGATCATTTTTATTTTAAGCAACATCACATAATTATTTATCATCTCAAATTTTAAATACAAACACCCAAAAATACAAACTTGTATTCAATCGGTTGTCTTCTACAGCTTGACCCGTTAAAATTTTCGGATCCGGATAAACTTCACCTTCCAATTTGTTTCAGAACAGAGAGCTCGTAGTCGTATCTTCACAAACCTCCATGGGATTCATCTCACATACGGTGCAATTCCTCTCACTTCACACTCTCTAAAACCCTCAATTTCCATAAACCCTAGCTCATCACACAATATGCTTCCGACACAATTAAGAACACCTGATAATTTCGCATTACCTAGGGCGTTATCTCCCCAATCCAGCGTTACCATTCACACATCACTTCGAATCAAAACCCCCCTTCGAAATGATTTAAAATTTGCTGAAATTAGGAGAAAAAGACTGCATTTTCCCCATGCGTTTTTTCGGAAATCGGATTCGGGTCAAAGTAGCGATAGTTCAAACCAAGATGATTTCATGACCAGGGTTTTAAAGGAGAACCCTTGCCAGGTGGAACCTAGGTATAAAATCGGTGACAAATTGTATACACTCAAGGAAAAAGAGAATTTGGGGAAAAAGAGTCATGATAATCATGGAGCTTTGGAGATTCTTAAGAGGTTGAATTTGAAAGGATTTAATAACAACAAAACCGAAAGTGGCGTTGATGGTTCAGAGGATGTGTATTTGAATGATATTTTGAGGAAATTTAAGGGGAAACTTTATGTTCCTGAACAGATATTCGTGCATGAATTATCCGAAGAAGCTGAATTCGATAGAGAATTCGAATTATTACCAAGAATGAGCTTTGAAGATCTCCAGAAAGAAATAGAAACTGATATGATTACGTTTTTAATGTTTAAAGCTGATGATAGGGTTGCTAACGGTTATACAGATTTCATTGTAATGTTGAAGGAGATTCCAGGAGACAAGAATTTGCAGAAAACTAAATGGTGAATATAATCATTTATCATAAACCCCCCAAAAATATTATTTTTTTAACTGCTCTTAACTGTTTAAACGGTTGGTTGATGGTTTTATGATTGTGTTTAGGTCGGTAAAGCTCGATGATATTCAATCACAAACTTTATTGAACGAATATAAAGGACCACGATACGAGATAGAGACACAAACAATGGTATATTTGTACATTGATTTGAGCTCTATATTTTGCGTTATATACATTACTCAATAAACTTTTTGTAATCTTGTGATATGATACAGACATATGTGGCAAAAGCACCACAATATTCAAATCCAGTAGCATCATCAATATCAAGCAGAGTAATGGTGGAACTCGGTGCAGTGACAACTGGCATTGCAACAGCCGCCATTGTTGTTGGCGGTTTCTTAGCATCAGCAGCTTTTGCTGTCGCGAGTTTTGTTTATGTGGGGACTGCTTACGCCATCTGGCCTGTGGTCAAATCATTTATTACAGTTCCTCTAGAAATTATTGTTAACACTTTAGAGAAAATGGGGGATGTTATTTTAGATATGTTCATTTATGGCGGGATTTCCTCAAAGATTAATGAAATGTATAAAATCGGGGTTTTTGATTCCTTTTTTAAATTGGCTAGACCCATTTTGCTGATTGGTGTAGGTATGGTTATTCTTCTTCGGTTTACACTTTCTAGAAGGCCCAAAAATTTTAGGAAATGGGTAATTTTTTTTATTTTTTATTTTTTGCTTTATTTTGTTAAATTTGGGAACTTTAATTTGGATTTGTTGTTGATTTTGCAGGATATATGGCAAGGGATTGAATTTTCTCAGTCTAAACCACAAGCTCGAGTTGATGTTAGTTTTTTTTTAAAAATTTAAGTGATTGTATTATCAATTATGCGTCTTTTTCTTATGCGTTATGTATTTATTTAAATCTTACTTAGGGTTCAACTGGTGTTACATTTAATGATGTGGCAGGGATTGAAATAGCAGTCGAAGAGCTCCAAGAGGTAGCATCGTAGAATTATATTTCTTTCTTTTTTTTCTGTCAATTTTGATTCGGTTTTTTTTAAAATTGTCAATTTTATATTCATTATAAGTTATTTATATAATATCCACTCATTATGTTTGTATAATTAGTTGGTCAAATACTTGAAGAATCCCGAATTATTTGACAAAATGGGAATCAAACCTCCTCATGGGGTACTTCTAGAGGGTCCTCCCGGATGTGGAAAGGTTAGCTACTTCGTTATATCATTTTCGCAAATATTCATTTATTAAATATAAATATATAATAAATTTTTATATAAAAAAATTTAAATTATATTCATGTAATTCAGACTCTTGTTGCAAAAGCTATAGCTGGTGAAGCTGGTGTTCCGTTTTACCAAATGGCTGGATCAGAATTTGTTGAAGTGTTAGTTGGTGTTGGTTCTGCTCGTATTAGAGATTTATTCAAGAGAGCTAAGGTCATCAAAATCTTTAATTTCTGATTTAATTTTTAGTAGTATATATGGGTCCCATTAAAATTTTTCTCATCTAATATAGAAATATAAAGTTTTAACTTTTCCCATTTTAAAGTATAAAACTTTACTGATAAAAGAATTGTTTATTTGGTTTTTACAGGTCAACAAACCGTCTGTTATCTTTATTGATGAAATTGATGCACTAGCTACAAGGTATCGGTGTTCTTATAGTTTTTTTTTTTGTTTGTTAATCCGTAAATAAGGCAAAAATATTATTAAATTTGAATAATCTTAACATTAATTTTGGTGATAATTAGGCGTCAAGGAATATTCAGTGACCAAACAGATGATCTTTACAATGCTGCTACACAAGAAAGAGAAACAACATTAAATCAGTTGTTGATAGAACTTGATGGATTTGATACAGGAAAAGGTGTCATATTTTTGGGTGCTACCAACCGTAAGGATTTGTTAGATCCTGCACTTCTGAGGCCTGGTCGGTTTGACCGAAAGGTTGACCTGCAAACACTTTTTTGTCCAATTTTAATTCTTTAAATCACAATTCAATTCTTTTGGTGTTAATATTTCTAGATAAGAATCCGTCCTCCTAATGCAAAAGGGAGATTGGAAATTTTGCAAGTTCATGCCCGCAAAGTGAAGTTGTCAGAATCAGTTGATTTGTCTGTTTTTGCCCAAAATCTTCCCGGTATGTTTTCTTATTTTATTATTATCTTGTTTTATTTTAATGGTTTTCATTAAAAATGTACAAAATTATGTGTCAGGATGGAGTGGTGCACGGTTAGCTCAGCTACTTCAAGAAGCTGCTCTGGTAGCTGTGAGAAACAAACACGGGTCAATCCTTAAGTCAGATGTTGGTGAAGCTGTTGACCGGTTGACTGTGGGCCCCAAACGGGTCGCATTGGATTTGGGCCATCAGGGTCAATGCCGGCGGGCCACAACTGAAGTGGGGACCGCATTGGTTTCCCATCTTCTTAAGAGAACAGAAAATGCACAAGTTGAACCTTGTGATCGAATTTCAATTCATCCTCGTGGCCAGGTTCAAAATTAATCTTTTTTTACAATATATTATTTGTTTTTAATATTTATTGTATTTATGAAATTATGCATGCAGACACTATCACAAGTTGTATTCAATCGACTCGATGACGAGAAGTATTTATTTGAACGCCGACCACAGTTACTTCACCGCCTTCAGGTCCTTACTCAAATTCTTTATAAACGGGTCATCTTTTTAATATGGGTCGGTTTGACCCGAAAACACTTTTTATCAACTTCAAGAAAAATGTGTTATATATGATAAAGTGATTTAGGATATGATATGAATTTAAAATCTACTTTGGGATATATTCCAACCCTTTTGGCCCGTTTGACTTTTAGCTAATTTTGAATATGGCCTGTTTAAACGGGTCAAAAATTTACAACCACTTGTTTAACAGGTTTTACTCGGAGGGAGAGCAGCTGAAGAGGTGATTTTCGGGAGAGACACATCAAAAGCATCAGTAAACTACCTTGCAGATGCAACTTGGCTTGCTCGTAAAATCATCACAATGTAAAATTACGCTTTTTCCCCTAGGGTATTTGAGAAAAACAATATGACATGTTTTATTTTGAGTGACAGATGGAACTTGGAGAACCCGATGGTGATGCATGGAGAACCACCTCCATGGAGAAGGGAGCCTGAATTTGTGGGCCCGCGTTTGGACTTTGAAGAGTCATTATACGATGATTATAGTTTAATTGAACCGCCAATTAACTTTAAAATGGATGATGAGATTGCAAAGAGAACAGAAGAGTTGGTAAATAATATGTATGGAAAGACTCTTGCTTTGTTGAGACGCCACCATACCGCTTTGCTTAAAACTGTTAAGGTTAGTTTCGTAATATTACATGTTACAAACTTTAATCATTTTATTTTGGTTGACACCTTTTTGTTTTTTTTAGGTTCTTCTTGGTCAAATGGAGATGAGAGGTGATGAGATTGATTTTATTTTGGACACGTACCCGCCAAACACTCCAACAAGTCGGTTACTTGAGGAAGGGGATTCCGGGAGCCTTTTGTTTTTTAAACAAGCACAAGAACAAGATCTCGAGTTGGAGTATAGCATGTTAAATCAGTGATACTTTTTTTTTCATTACATAGTTTTCTTCAGATTTTTGATTTTGGTGTTGTTTGCAAAAGGCGGCAACAAATCTTTTTGTTGAGAGAGAAATTGTGGATTAGATGTTTGTTGTATAGGGTGGTTCGGAAGAACCATTAGAACAGTTACTTGTATCATTGTATGTTGGTTCTAAAATTCCCATGAAACGGTCATTAAGATAGCATTGAACATACATGGTTGGTCTTAAATTCACCAAGTTTGACCGAGTTTTGGACGCATTTTGACTCCAAGTAGCATGGAGCCACCAATTATGAGGTCCAGTTTTACAACACTGTCCAAAGAACAACACGGCCGAATGATTTAATATGAAAGGTTAAAAAACACTTAAGTTTGTAATTTGTGTGAGTTTTGTAGTGCCGACATCACACAGTCCCCTGAAATTATCAAATTGTT
The DNA here is from genome assembly GCA_963853835.1 of Calendula officinalis. Lineage (NCBI taxonomy): Eukaryota > Viridiplantae > Streptophyta > Magnoliopsida > Asterales > Asteraceae > Calendula > Calendula officinalis. Next base: position 65,350,477 of record OY970823.1, on the reverse strand, counting down.
TGTTTTGACTTTCTAGATTCTTGACTTGGTAGAAGATTGGTGGGTTGTAAATTCGAAAGAGAACCATGTGATGCTTACAACAATAATAAAAGTTGCCGACACAACAAATTCTAGCAATCACACCGCAAAAGGCGCAACCAATTCACAAAAAGAATATTGATTTTGGTTGGTTGGTGACTTATTCAAAGTCACACCAAATACCAACACCTCAACCACTTTGTCATATCAAGATGGTGATGGTAGATGAACCATTCAACTACTCGTATTATTTCACATCAATTATCAAAACAACTTTCGACTTTTAAACTTAGATAAGACTAAAAAGGTGCTGATACAAAGAAAAAAACTTATTTTTATCTTACTTTGAGCAAATTTTACATGCATTCCAACCCATTTCTGTGTCATTTTTAACCGAAAGTTGCCTACTTTTCTCCCCTTTTTAAAACTAAACTTGTACTTACTGAAGACTTCGATAACGCGTCTTTTCCTATTACGTGACATCATCATATTATATCCGCATTAACGAAACAACATTTTAGAAATTTGAAGTTGATCATACTCATCGGACTGATAGGAAATACACACTCACAATAACATTACGTAATAAGTTTGATACATTTCCGGACATGAAAGGCCAGTTGCACATTCATGCATATTGCTCTTTTCATTCTACAACTTATAGAAAATCAAACGTTCAATTAAAGATCATATAAATATAAACTTGTATTATAGCCCGTTTATTCATACGAGTTTGTAATGTTTTTACACATATACGACCGAGCCAAAGAACCGAAAGGGACCATAGCCGCCATCATCTTTTATGGCTACACATCCTGGATCCATCGATCCAAACACTTACTACTTTCTTTCTGCACTATAATACTCTTTAGCTCGATATAAACATATAGTAGTTGCACGTATATATGATTCAACACACCTCTTTTTTCACCAAAACCTCTTCAACTTCATTAAACACATTTCAATTCTTCAAATATGTCTAAGAGCGAGAGCGCCTGCAATAAAAACACACACATGTTTGTTAGTTTTCGAGAAACTTAAATGTCGATATTGATTTGTTAAGGACGAAAGGGTAGAAGGGTAATTTTACCTCTGGAATGTTGAGCTCAAGACGAAATTTAGGGCCATCGTAGTGGTGAAGAATGGGCCTAAAAGAGTCTTCTTCTAATGGTTCGGCTACTTTTCTAGTCATGACTCGAACTTGAGCAGGGAACCGTGATTCACCGGGGTTCTTTTTGTCTTCCCAAGCAGTTGGATCAATGTTTGTTCCACCAAAACTTGCAGCCTAAATCATGGAATACAACAAAATTTTAATTTTTTTAAACTACTCCTAAATCTATACCATTTTATTACTTAAATCCATGGATACTGTTCACTTTCCAATACCTTATACCGAGTTAATTTTGTAGTTTTTTTGAAGTTAAAGGTAAAAGGTACTGAAGATTGAATATACCTCAAAAACACCATGAAGTTGATGAGTGGAGTAATTGTAGAGGAAAAGCGGCAGACCGGGTGTGATTTGCCTAACCGAGTCTCGGTATCGTGGGGGTAAACCTGTAAATCATCAACATAGAACTGCTTAACAAACTTAATTTTTCGAACCCTAAAAAATCATCTGCATATTCACAATTCACTTAATCGACACAAAAAAGATACGAAATTTAGTAAATTAAAGTAGAAGAAAGCATACCAAAAAGCTCCCTTTTGAGGTTCTCTTGCATAGTATCATTGTTGCAGACAAAAATATAGCCGCCGACGGTCTCATTTCTCGGCAAAGATTCCGACGGTGGTAGAGTCTTGAACCTCTTATCAACGCTATTCTTACTATTATCTTTTTCATTGTTATTAACGTTGTTGTTGTTCTTTTTGTTCTTCCCGTGTTTACCCCCAAAAGAATGATGATCATCTTCACTAGTTTTACCGAATTTCCCATCTTTCTTAAACCCATTTTTCTCAAAATTAACATTATTTGATCCATAATTCAAGCTGGGTTTCGAGTAAATTCCTTTATTGAACCCACCGTTGATCCCAAAATCACTACCTTGCTGGTAATTCTGATTATTTGACCCAATTTTCCAATCAAAGTTAAACCCATTAAAATCGGAGTTCGATGAGCCGGAAGTGTTTGTATTGATGGTGTTGATATTGCTGGAGTTGACGAACTCACCGCCGACACGGATGTCAAAGTTCCGGCGATCTTTTTCCGGGCGTTTGGAGGCGTAAGAGGTGCTCCATATGGAATCGTTTAAAGAAAGATTTGAAAGATTGTTGTTTTGAACACGAAGTTGATCACTAAACTGATAAAAAGATGATTGATTGTTGTTCTCCATGATTCGAGATTGCAATTTTCTTGATACCCAAATGGAAAAATTGTGAATTTACGTGAAATGAGTGAGATCTGGAGTAAATTGTAAAGTGGGTGTTGGTTTATATGAAGAAGGAAAGTGTTTTATAGAGGTGGGAACTGCGAATGTTCGAGGAAATAAAGTCGATTGAAAGGATTGCGTGTTAATTTGTCAAAGGATGTATGTTGAATTCTTTTAATTATTTATTTATTTTTGAAAATTGTTAATGGATATATTATTGAAACTAGCAGGGTAACGCGCAATGCTACGGGGGCGGGTACTTAGAAACTATATTTTGTGGCGAGCAAGTGTTGTTCAATTACACGGTTTTTCCAACAATATTACGCAAAAAAATTGCAATTGGTAATCATTATCATATAGAACATAATAATACATTCAAGTTTAACAAACTTAAGGATTATAATTAAAAAAATATGTGAGCACACAAACAAATACCTTTATCATGGAAAGTTCGATACAATATGTTTTCTATTTAAAGTTGGTTGTTTATTTGTTATAAAACAAAGTATCATTTAAATCAATCGGTTAACACACAGTCTGTACTCAGAAAGGTCTTGTGTTCGAATCCTGTAAGCAACATTTTTTTTATTTTTGCGGTGTTTAAGATGTTACTAAAAGTAAAAAAAGTTTAAGTTTAAGGACTTCTATATTTAGTAGTCCTGAACACATTATAAAGGAGTAAGATATGCGTTATGTTGAAAGATGAACAAAAGCTCCTATCTTCTTAAGATACACTTATGGGGGTAGTATAGTCAATTTAGGAAGTAAATTAATTGGGTGGTAAGTATATTCCGAAAAATTAGTACTGAAAAATTAGTATAGTCAATAAGTGTTGAATAGTCAAAGACGTTTCCGGAAAATTAAATTGTAACGGAAATAAAAGAGGGGAAAAATGCGAACATTTTCAGTTATATGTACTTTGTTTTTTTTGGGATAAAATAAAGTGTCATTTAGAGCAATTGGTTAACATACAGTCAGATTTCACAAGAGGTATTGTGTTCAAATGTCTTTAAGTTTAAGTTTAAAGAGTTGTTATGTTTAGTAGTCCTAAATGTTTTATAGATAGTATAATATAGATATGGAATTACCAATTGGAAAGACAAAAAGAAAAATAGAAAAATAGAAATTAAGGGGGATGATAGACCGTGACGTTGTTGAGCGAATAAACGGTGACGGCGAAAACGCGTAAAGGATGAGAGAGAGATATAGAGTAGAATCCTTCATACTTGTGGCTATGTACCATCATGACCCCGTCGAATCTAAGGGTTGGTAGAGCTACCCTATACAAAATTATTTTTCATTGACACAGTTTTTTTAACGGTAAAAGAGGAATCTTTCCCTCCAAAGGAAATCCACAAACAACTTAAATAAAAGAAGGTAGCAAAAACCTAGCAACAAAGACATACAAGTTACAAATCACTTCTAAGGGCATGTTTGGAAAAGCTTATTAAGGGGGCTTATTAGCTTATTAGCTTAATAAGCTCAAAATTTAAAGCTTTTTTGGGCTTATTAAGCTAATAAGCTAATAAACTCCCTTAATAAGCTTTCCCAAACACCCCCTAAACCAAGAAAACCGACAAATAAAACCTACTAACCTATCTACAAAAGAGTAGAAACAAAAAACCCGAGAAAACCCAAAAATTATAAGCAAATCACTGGATCAGTCAGCCAAACGAACCACCTGGTTTGGTTGGATAAAATATTGTGCTTTGATCTATTCTTTCAACCAAAAAAACGCATAGGTTTGAAATGCTGAGGGTGAAAATGAAACTAGTTGGAAAGACACATAGAAACGGCCACGCGTTATCCGTCTAGAAGGTCACATACTGAGATCTCCGTTCACACTTCACACCTTAGACTATGGGGTATGGACACCACCACCACCCCATTTTTTCTGTCACATCATCCGCCACCTCAGCAACTACAATACACCACACCACTCCACTTTATTTAGGAAATACCCACCACTCCACCCCACACCATTTTTTTTCCAACTCATCATTTTTTTTCCATTTATTTTAATAAAAACACAAATTACATTTAAATAAAAAAATACAAATAACAATTATTTTAATCTTCGTCTTCATTATTGTCTTCATTTGGGTTTTGATTTTGGTTATTGTAGAAATGTTCCGCCAAGTCGACTTGAAGTTTGATTTGGGTAAACAAGATTTGTTTTGGGATTGATGGATGCCGGTAAGCCTTCACAAACGTAGCATGACGAGGATATATTCCATCGGTAAGGTAATAACCGAATCTATAGTGATTTTCATTCAGAACGAATGGAGCATCTGGTGCCCTTCCTGTTAAGATCTCGTTATATATCGGTGACTGATCAAGCACGTTGACATCATTGTTCGAACCTGCAACCCCAAAAAACGCATGCCAAAACCATAGATCTTGTGAAGCAACTACTTCTAGTACCAACGATGGCGTTCCATGATGACCTCCCGTGTACTCTCCTCTCCACACTTGAGGGCAATTCCTCCAGTCCCACTGGGTACAATCAATGCTACCGAGCATTCCAGGAAAACCATGTTTCTCTTCATGATGCGCATATAAATTCTGAACATCAGTGACTGTTGGTTTCCTCAAATAAATAGGGTCGAATATTTCAACAACCCATTCCGCAAAGTTATACATACTTTCCCTAACGGCCCTTTCAGACACGCGTAGGTACTCGTCAAGAGAATCATGGGACGACCCGTAAGCCATGGATCGGATTGCGGCAGTACATTTCTGGAGCGGAGAAAATCCCAGCCTACCTCTAGCATCATATTTTTGTTGAAAGAAAGGATACCTGTTTTCTAATGCACTACATATGCGCATGAACAAATTTTTGCTCAAACGAAACCGTCGTTTGAAATCTCTATTGCTATAAACGCTATCATCTGCAAAATAATCTCGATAAAGACGTTGGTGTCCAGCGGCACGATTACGGTTGAGCTTCGCCGTCCTACTGTCGAAGCGGGCGGTGCTACTTTCCCCGGCTGTGCATTCAAACGCGACGCGCAATACGCAATCAGAGCCATTTCGTATGAGTCGGATGATGACGATGATGACGATGATGTTGACGACGATGGTGGTGGGATATCCATGATTAAATGTAGTGATTATAGGTTAAAAAAGATGGTAAGGAAATGATATAGATTGTGTTGTGATTGGGGTAATTGTATTGTGTTGTGATTGGGGTATATATATATATATATATATATATATATATATATATATATATAAAATAATTTTTTTTTTAAATTCCAACGGTCATATGACCGTTCAACGGTCGAAAAAACCCACTCGTTCTCCGCCCCCCGCTTGTTCTCCGTCGTTGCCGTGGCCACAGAACTCCACCACTGCACCCCACGCCGTGTAGGGGGCGGTGTTCCCCAGTCAAGCACGGCGTGGCCGAAAGGCCACCTCAGCCCCACGACCCCGTTTTTTGGACCATACCGCATAGTCTTATACTTGGTCAATTTTGAATTTAATTTTAAGATATTGTACATTTAAATTTAGAAATTAATTTAGTTGTTTTATTTCTAAAACAATATAAATTTAAGGGTTTTGCTAAAACATAATATTTCTAAAATTCATGGGGGTTATCTTTTGTGTATTTTGTCTTCTTAATGACAGCCCTAAGGGCTGTCATTAGCATTTTCCTAAATTTAAATATATCTTTGGTATATATAACTTTTTTGGATACTTACAAATTAATTTAAATCTTAATTTTCAGTTAAATACTTTTCTATATACAGTGTAATATTTGAATTTGTCACATCTGCATTATTAACACATAAGTTAAAAATTTTCACAATCACCATTACTATCATTACCACCACACACCATTTGTCATCATCACCACTAACAACCATAATCATTATTGTCATCATCACTCACTAACAAATCGTCGCAAGAAAAAATACAGAATAATTATCGCCGCATTACACATTCATTATTCTAGTTCTTTTAAAGTTATTTATCACTCACTACAGGTTTTATGCAATTATATCAGTCTATTTTATCTTAAGAGCAATATAAAACTTATTCAGGTTATACAAATTTATATCTATCAAAAAGTATATAGCTTAATAATACGTAAGTTGTATTCTAACCAAGAGCTTGCCGATTCATATCTTGTTGAAAACGTGATATAATATTCAGTTCTATTGAATATAAAATAAAATCATAATTCATATGAATTTTATTAATTAGATATAAAAATAAAATCTATATTTTAGAAAAAGAAAAAAGAGTAACAATCTTTACTTGGATGCTAAGGTAGAGTTAAGCGGCCGCTGCCATTGGTTGTAGATACGTATCCTAGACAAACGTGTCACGTGATCACGTGTTTGCAAGTTGGTGGGTTAATCGTCTAGAGCAAGACCAATTAGACCGGTGCTAACGTACCGTCAGTTGGCACCGCTGGTTTTCCACCAGTACCAGCACCGTTGGGCGTTGTCACGGTCCGCCGGTTTGAGCGCCGGTTAGACGTGCGCGGCTTTGGCGACGAGGCGACAGACGGAATATTGGTGGGACCCACTTGTACTTTTTAGCCGTTAATAATTAAAAAAAATCGTTTTTTTTATAAACGGTAATAATTAAAAAAAACCGGTAATAATTCAAAAGAAATTCAAAAAATTCAAAAAATTCCCATTCTTTTTACATCTATAAATACCCACTTATTTTTTATATTTTTTACACCACATTCACCTTCTTTATCTCTCAAAAAATTCATACTTCCTCCCAAACTTGCAAAAAAATGTCCAAAAGACGTCAATCATCGGTATCCAACGACGTGTGGGAGCTATTTAATTCAACCCCCATTGATCCCTCACCCTCACCGGTCGGTTCTTCTTCTGGTCAAACAAGCAACCCGACACCATCGCTTGGTTTGGGGGCTTACTCTCAACCACCACTAAACTACCAATACCAACCACTACCACCAAACTTTTAATACCAACAACCACCACCCAACTTCCATTACTCTCAATCACCAAACTTTCAATACCAACAACCACCACCAAACTTTCAATACCAACAACCACCACCCAAGTTCCAATTCCAACAACCTCCACCAAACACACCTATCTTTTTACAAAATTTCCAATCACAATCACCATCTGAAAATGTGGGGGACACCCAACCACAACTGACACTCACAAGAAAAGGGAAAGAAATAAGGAAAGAAAAGGGGAAAGAAAAGTCGGCGCCAAAAAGGGCACAAACAAAGTGGTCAACCCAAGACGCGGTGATTTTAGCCCAACGTTGGATTCATAACTCCGAAGATGGTGTTAAGGGGAATAGCAAAAAACATACGTTCCATTGGGGCCAGATTCTCCAGGACTTCAACTCGGTTGCTTCTGTTTGGGCCCGAATTTGGTGAAGTGATGGAGTGCTGTTGGCATGACTACGTCAGTTTATTGTTAGTTAGTTTGTCTGCTGACGTGGCGCTGAGTTGACAGCAACTGACTGCGTCAGTTGTATTTACCATTAGGAGCGGTCTTATCTATTTAATTTTAATAGAAAATCCATATCTACCTTAATATTTGAGGTGAGTTAAACTTAGATATGTGCAACGTCCATAAACCTGTTCAGTTTGTACATGTGTAATTATTTTTTATATATAAACCCCGTATAATAATATAAAAAAAATATTAGTAGAATATGAATCTCAATCTAGTTAGAATTAGGAGTTTGTTTAGAAGAGCCTTTTTGCTGGTTAATATGTGGCCTGAGTGTTTTTTTTTTTTAAATTAATTTTATAATTTGTTGGGGTTATTTCAGTAAGTCATGTCATAATTTGTTGAAAAACGTTTGAAATTATCTCATATAGGTTACATATTCGATCTTTTTGGTTAAACTTCATTAGATGACCATGTTAATGATTAGAAACGACAACGACTTCAACGATCATATCTCGTACATCACAAGTAAAGCTTGTTGCTCAGAGAAATATAGTTATAAATATAAATACTCTTTAAGAAATAATGTTAAAATAGATTGTCTTAGAGATGACATATATAATTAAATTAACACACTGAAATCCTTTATAAAGATATATTTAAATGCTTTATTACTAATTTAGCACATACAATTAGGTATGAGGTATGACCCTTGTAGTGGAATGCGGCAAGGATTATTCTTCCATGTCCATTTCGCACCTTATAGATAGAATACAATTTTATATTAGCTATGAAATTATAACATATATCAAAACTAAATATACAAATATGTTATATGTCATTTGGTGGATGTACTTGTGTTCACCATGCTTGGCTTGCGGCCTTTGCCAATTGGCTCGACGGCATAAACTTCTTTTTTATACCAGACTAACTTATCCACATTAAATAATTAACTAGTGACAAATAAGAAAACAAAGATACAAAAAAAAGAACACACATGCCCCGATAACTACGCTTCCCGGTATCTCTCATTCAGTGCTAGCAGTTGCGGTGCACTGGTCATGGCTTCGCATTCTTGGTCAACATTATGCATCACTTGTCGTATCGTATTGTCGTTCTAATTTATGTTCATATTTCTAAGATGCAAGATATTATTACTTCCTATTAAATATTTCTTACTTATTGCTTCTTTAGGATTTGTAATATCCAAGTGGACAATCATCCCCTTATTGTGACATCTAACAAGTAATAATCGTGCCTTAAAAGTTGTCGTGAATCACGATCATGGGAGTATTCACATATTTCTAGTTTAGTTCTCATTTTTAATGCTAAAATTTCAACATTGCAAAAGAGTAGAATCCGAGGTCTCATCTATTTCTAGAAATTATTGGGATGTTTAATTGTCACTACTCCCTCATAAACGGTTCGGAAGTAACTAGCTTTATGCTAGCCAACCCATCAACTTAACAATATGTATGCATAATCCATTAAACATGTCTCATTCTATTTTCTATCTCCCTAATTATTAACCATTGACCTCTAGTCAAATCCAAGGTCAAAACTTGGAAAGTCAGCATTTCTTAAGTTTGTATTCTCAGATTCCTTCCTTTTGTCAATAAGGTCATCATGCAAATTAGAGTCATTCGTCATCTTATCACCAGAAATCTGCATCATACAAGAAACAATATTCAACAATTTGCAAATAATTACATTCAAATAAAAGGAAAAACAAGTACCTCAATGTTACTTTGATCTTTAGTCTCTGTAGCTGACTCATTCAAGTTTGAAGTAGCTGTTACTGGAAAACATATTAACATTATCTAACAAAAAGAAACATAAATTATATAAATAAACAAATAAAATTACTTAAAATACAGTTACCTTTGGATGACATCGTCACTTCAGGGTGTCCTCCAACATCAACAGCTCGAGTTTCTTCCTCCACATGTTCTTTTTTTATAACACGCTCTTCAGTACCAGGTTTCTTTAATATGGATAAAATTGAACTTGCTGCATATAAAAAAGACAGTAATTAAGACAAATTAAACTTTAATTAAACTAAATTGCAGATTTAATTACATAGTACATACCATCACGTAAAGGCTTGTTTTGGGTGATTAATGTAACACTGGACTTCCTAAACTTCATATCAGTAGCTTTTTGTAGAGGTTTTCCTACAAAGAAGAATTTAATGCATTAAAACTAAAATAAAAATAATAAGCTAAATGGAATCTTAATTAATTCATAATCTTACGATCAGACAGTGGTTTGTTGGTTGGGATTCTGTTACATAATTTGATATTATCAACATCAGAGCTCCTAATTTCTGGGGGCCCTGTATTAACATACTAACTTAATCTTATTAATATTTATTTTCAACTACTTTTATAAAATTAATAACCTACCTTGAGGATGTTTCTTTAATTCACCAATATCTACCAGGTAATTTGTCATGTTGAATAAACTTCCATTGTTGATGTCTTCTGAGAGCTTAAGGTATTTGTGGCACAATATTGTTCCATCTTCTGCTAACAAAGTAGCCTCCTATAATGTCAAAATACCCAATCAAAACCAAGAAATAACATATTAATACAAAACCAATATAAAAAATAAAAAAAAATTCCAATCTTTTTATCTCGTCATTTAATAGTATAAAGGTTTTTTGTCTTTTAGTTCTACAATGTCCAGTATATGACCATTGAATATTACCTTTCTCCCAAACGATCCAGAAACTGCAATTTTTAAGATTCCATCATGAAATTTCTTGGCTTTTTGTGTCATTTGAGTAGTGTACAATACCTCCCATTCTAATTGCAAAAAACATGAAATCAGCAACATAAAAAGCTTCCTAAATAGTTGGTAAGAAATTGTTTATTTAGAAAATAACCTTTTGAATCAGCTTCCACTGTGTGTTGAAGTTGAACACTAGGTGGAGAAGAATATTTTTCAACCTCGCGTTTCTTGAACTCTGTTATCATGAAGCTTAACATAAGTGCAAAAGCTATTTGTATACATAGGTTAATAATTTCATGAATGTATTTGCACATATAACATGTTTGTTCTAAGATGTATCGCCAAACCTCTGACAATTATATGTTTATACATGTAATATAATGTAACTGACCTCTGATAATTTTATGTGATGGACTCAGATTGATTGCTGATGTTTTACGAAAGTGTAAGTTACCCTTACTGGTTTCTGCAGAACAAAACAAGAGCATAAAAATGTGCTATTGCCTAACACTAATTGGCCTAGAGTACATTGCTAATGTGTGCATTTAATCATTTTTTTTACTATTTTTGTGTGTGCCATTTCTATCAGCCATGGTTTTATCTCTTTGAAGCACCACGTTTGGAACGGGTTTACTTTCTCCATGAGGATCACCAATATCAACAAGATAAGCACCAAATGTTAATGTTTCACCAGATTTAACAGCCTCATCAAGCTTCACAATTTTGCTTTCTAACAGTTTTTCACAGTCATCATATAGCTTAACCTGTATTATTAACAAACTACACTTTTCTATCATCTCAAAATTAAATCATGCACTAATTTTCGTTTAGAATTTCTCATCATCGACATACATTAACAATGTATCACATGAACATGTATATAGATTTACTATTTCTGCATCTACACCACTTTTGGTTGTAGATCAGCAACAAAACAATGATATAATCTATGTATAAACTACCTACATCCCTAAATTGAAGATATATCAATGTTTGTGGCCTAACAAAGCATCTGAAGCATCGAAAACCACCATAGCTGTTCTTTGAATTTTTAAAAAATATGTTTAGCTCTTATATAATACATCATCTAATATAGCGTGTCAATTTGTTCTTACAGTTAATTTGTTTGACTACAAAAGCCATAAACAAAATTAGAAAGCCAAATTCTAGTTAAAATTTAGTAAACGATATCAAATGATTCGAAACCAAAGCAATTCAGATTAAACAAACGGAAAATTGCGTGAATTTTGAAATTAAAGGCAAATCGAACAATTAAACAAAACAAAACTGTAACATGAGAGGAACCTTGTGACTAGATGATAGAAGCTCTAAGAATCCGTCCTGATAAACCTTGCGCTTCTGTTTTATATGCTTCGTGTAGGTTACGGACCATCTCCTTACATCATCCGCCATTTTTCTTCTTTTTCGCTACAAATGTAGAACACTAGAAATGTAGATTTCGAGAGCTAGATTTCGATTGCTTGCTAAATTTACAAAATGATTTAATAATTCGATTTGAATTTGTGTTTTACTGTTAAGGCGGGAACTGATAAAATGTTGATTTCGTCGTCTACTCCATTGATTCACTCTACGGTATTAAAGCCCGATGGGTAAGAACCCCCGAGTTTCAAAAGTTCCCCTTGCTACCCAATTCTTTTGTTTTGTTGCATTTAATAAGAATGTCATATTTTTGGGTCATGTGAGGTTCATTAGTCCATTTTCAAAAAACATAATGATATATTTAGTTACACAGTATAATAATTATTCTTTTAACTGTCCATTTTTTCCTATGAACAATAACTTTAGAATGGAGAAAGTATATGACTTATGCTAAATTCACACTTAGAAATTACTTTTCCTACATTGATTTTGACATTGGCTTAACTACTAGATCGCTAGTTATATAGTTTTTAAATTATAAACATGTGTTATTTTAGTACTTTGTGGCGCATATAGTCGATGGATTGTAAGTTCTTGACTCTTAAGTAACAAACTTGTGGTGGTCTTACAATAGTGTTATATTTTTGCCTTATAAAATTGCTATAACACAAACATAAAAAATAACTTAGCATAGTACTAGTGTTAAATCAACTTTTTAAAAGATATTCCCTGTTCATGAACTCTTCTGGGATGACCAAGCATTTTGCTCTAATCATTTAGTAAATATTTACCTATGTAAGAATCAAAATTTAAATTCATGACAATCATTTAAAAACCCTTACTACTAGTTCATCAGTTACCACCAAATATTTTAGTATTATAGCAAATGTTATAAGTATATTGAATCTCACTCATCAACCAATCACAGTGCACACCATCTACAGGTTGAGTTACGGGATTCAAGTCACAAGACAAATAATCACTCCTTCAATGCATGACACAAGTTTCATAGACTAATTATTATTTTTTAAGTTCGACTACCGCCTGAAAATGATCATGTCAAGTTATAAAACAAATATTAAAACATCAACAATAAATCAAAAATCACAATCCCACATTTTCCATCAAAAGGACAACTTTGAGCACACAACTTCAATGCCAAATTTGTATGTTTTATCTAAAATTCCACATTACCAATCTCTGATTTATATAACTGTAGACATCCGATTTTCATTCTTCTTCCACAACAACACTGATCTCACCCTTGTCCAGCAGATCATAAAAGGCCCTTGTTTTCCTCTGCTCGTTCCAGTGGTGCATCTTCCACAAACCGCCAGCAGCTAGCCCAAGCACCGTCCCAATCACTAGCTCCTTCACCACACTAGGACCTTTCAACACCGGATGTGCAACCCTACCACCGCCCATTCTACTTTCTACTTAAAATCCTGTAAGAAAAAGAAAAAAAAACAGTTAAAAGTGGATTAATAAGCAACATCTATCAGTTGTTATACTGTGATTTCAAGTGCCAAAACAAACTGCTCTCAAACTAATTAGTAGTAATCAGAATGTTTCTCTTTGGTGAAATCTCAAGCTAAAACTATATGTTTGTCCATTTCATTGTTAAGAACTATCTGACAAAGAGAAATGCAAAGTTATACCAAAAGCTTGTTAACCAAAATTTTAGTTACTTAATGCAAATAACTGTAAGCAAAAAAGTAATTTAATTAGCATTCTATTTTTTTGAGGAGGAGGGAGGCTTATGCAATTACTTCTGTAACTATTTGCCAGAATCATTTGCATATAAAAGTTACAACTTTTACAGTAAAATTGACTACTTAGGGTATAAGAATCTTCTACTTAGAGGTTCAAAAACTGAAATGCTTTTATTTATTCAATTCCCCGATCTTCGATGAACAGTGAACATATCACGATTGCAAATAAGTAAATAATAATAAATCAATTGAAATTAACACATATCAGTATACGTAATAAAATTAAACATCATAACAATCGTCGTGAAATCAAATTCTACATAAAAGGAAATGAAAAATCAAGCTTGTGCGAATCTACGATTATTACGGATCTACATTTTTCTGATTTAAATCTTTGTTTTCTAGAGAGAGAACATGATGAGAGAAATAGTCGACGGAAGATTTACCGGAAAACAACGACTGGCTGACCTTTTCGACGTTAGCTTGCCCTACGGTTGCGCCTTCTCCGTGGTGAGTAAATTCTGATTTTTCGTTTGGTAAAGTTACGGTTCTTATTTTAGGGAGAAGAAATTTGACTCAACACCCACCCCTGATATTTTGTTACATTTTCGAATGAGTACATATGTTAAACGATATGGACAGTTTGATCCCATAACTTTCTGAGTAGGTGACAGATAAACCCTGTGGTCTCTTTATACTTGTAGTTATACCCCTCAATGGAAAATAAACTGCAGCTAAATCCTATTTAGAATCATGTGTCACGTGACCCATAAAAGGCTGTTTTATTTGAGATCACTATAAAAAAAAAATCTTAAAAAAGGGAGTTGACAAAGATAAAATTATTATATTGATCATTCAACATAATCAATAAAAGACATAATCAAGAAATATTGTTTCAGCCAAATACAGATTCTTTCAAAGCTAAGACCTTGTCAAACTTCTCACCCATAACATTAATATTAATGGTTGCTCAAACTATAAGAGTACAAGGTGTGTGATGTTGAACCAACCCTAAATGCCCTATAACATGGGTTGTACTTATATGACATCGTAGCTCATGTTAAGATTGGCTCGTTTCAAGTTTTAGCAAGCCAATCTCAAATAGCTCGCGAATAGCTCGACTTATTTTCACCTGTAATTTTTATACTCAGAAGCTATTAGGTTAAAAGATTTTGGTCTACGTTACTACGTATATGGTCATCTTTTTTAAAACATAACTATATAACCTTGTTTAACTCGAGTTGTAATCAATTTTTTAGTTAGCGGAGCTCAAATTTTGCTCACGGACAGTAATTTACTTACACCACTAAATATATTTTTATCGCCTCAAAAAAAATTTAAGAAATCACATGAAATCGAATATGAGAGTCAAAAGCAGCTACGATATTAACTAAAAAAGACATGGACATATTTTTTCCATGTACGAGGTTTTTATAATGACATATTCCATTCCATGTTCTTTTTTGAATTAATAGTTGGGCCTAAATGTAAAATACTACATCAAATATTCCAAGGTTCTTCATTATGAACAGCATTCGTTATCACCCTCAGCTAAGCCCATCTCTGCAGATGCCTCCCTCTCAGCCAATTGTCGTTTTGTTGACTTATAAAAGGTGGCATATAGTACCAACTGACCTGCCCCATATACTTGCTCCAAGCCCATTAGGCATCTGCCCGCGGTCACACACAAAAACAAGATATTAAAGTATTGAATAAAAAAGACCAAGATATATTTTAGTGCCATAAAATTAGTTGATTTGAAAAATATGCATCATATCCTAATTTAATTTTAAATTTTCGCTTCATTTGCTTCTAATTCCAATATATTGAGATGAATACATACTTTTTAGTTCGTCAAAAGTTATAAGAAAATTAAATAATGTAAGAAAACACGATTACGGTACGAAATTAACTATTTTTTCAAGTTTAATATACCATGTTACATATTTAATAATTTATCATAGTAGATAACCAAGTCAATCAAATACTTGTATCTAAATTGCATTTTGGCCATTAAAAACTTTGAAATGAATATTAAAAATTCACTTAAAATAAAACAAGTGATGACAACAACTTACAAGAATGCTGATATCAAAGCGAATGAGTCCGTAGATAACCCAACATATGGCGTTGAGAAATGAAAACAAAGATAGGAAAAACGGCATAAATTCCACGCTTTTGGTTCTTATCGCCAGTTTCTACATATATACATAATTAGCCATTGATTAAATTTAACATGTTTTATTTAATTTTATAGTAAGGGTGACATACCATAACAGATAAAGGAGCTACAGTCATGAAAATATTGCCCATAATGGCAATGGTACCTGACCGGTCATAGGTGGTGTGAAAAGCGGTCAACACGTAGACTAATTCGGCAAGTATTATCAGTAGTATTCTTTTCCTGCGCTTGCTGTCGCAGTATATTAGGAAATAAACGGTCTGGATGAAGAAACCTGAGCCGTTCATCGTGCTGTGACCATTGGAAGACCCAACAACACCCATATTCCACAGAGACCAAATGCCGCAAGGTACGGCGCTGCCGAGAATTGCTCCACACTCCGTTTCTTCACAATTTGGATGAATGTTGGCCTGAAAACATTTTAACCAATTTTAAGTCATGACTTTTAGTCAAAATAAAATACTTATTGTTTTCACTTCTTGTAGTCAAACTGTAATCATCGTTGGCAACGGGAAGCACAGTCATCGTTAAGGACTTCTACACCGGGAAAGGATTAATCGGCGGTCGTTGCATTTCAATAAAACCAGGTGTCTCCATTGTTATTGTGAATCCTGTTTTGATTTCCTATCTGTTTCTTATAAATCTTGGATCAGTATTTAAGGTTGAAAATATTAAGATACTAGGTTTGGTGAGTCTGATATTTTAAGTACATAACTTTTCTACATTTTCTTCCAACATTCCAATCGGTAAAATTCATAATGTAATTTGCTTCTATAAAAAAAATATGTATCAAAATAAATATATAAACATTATAAAATTATAAGTTATAGACAAAAATTAAAATTAAATTTTCTTTTATCAAATATTAAAATTTTAATTTAAAAGTGAAAGCATGTTACAGTTTAAAACTTTGAAATAACTTAATTATACTAAAGTTTATCTTGTAAGTTTTATAGCTTCTAGCTTTATAAAATTAGTAGTTGTATTAATTGTAAATGTGATTAGTTCTTGGAAACTTGTTGATAGATGCAAATAATAAAACATGGTATTTATGTAATAAAGTCTCTTATTTTAATTTCGTTTTGTTTTGGGGCGTTGCCTTGAATCCCGCGAGTGCATCTCCCCTCAACTACGCCCACCAGCGCTGCCCTTGGACCCCCAACTAGGGATGGCAATGGATCGGATGTGGACCGGATGATGTGATGTCCACATCCATATCCATTTAAATTTACGTCGTCCATATCCATATCCATATCCATTTAAAATCATTTCATCCATCCATATCCATATCCATCGGATTATAGCGGGTAAATGGGTATCCGTTGGATGTCAAAAAAAAATTATTTTCTAAAGAAAGTACGATAGTTTTATAAATAAATTTGCAATTTTTGTTGAATATGTTCATATTTCTTCCAAAAGAATATACAAACGAAAACATAATTACGAATATACATTTGATGCATCGAGGCATTGAACATAGTTTGTAACTAATCCCCAAATATTGATAGATACAAACAAAAATATAACTTAATATATATAAAAGCTTAGAGTATGATTTGTAATGTTTACAGATTTAGTTATTTTCAATGTTATGTTATGTATAAATTTTATTGAATCAAACATGTGTAGACATATATTATTAACTATGTGAAATTGTAATATAAAAAAAGTTAATTTCGGGTTAAGTGGATTCATCCATGGATTGAAAATCATTATCCATATCCACTCCAATAAACATCCATATCCGCTCCACATCCGATATTCACCCATTTAACTCCATCCATATCCACCACTGGTGGATCGGATCGGGTGGATGATCATTGGATCGGATGATCATTGCCATCCCTACCCCCAACCCCCTAACCCCGCATTTTTATCTCCGTAAAAGAAATGCTACTTTTGGTGAAAATTTATAGTTCTGACTCTGTTGCTAATTTGCGCCATTTTATTGTTTACTCGGAATTGAATGGATAATAGAAAGACTAGCTAGAAGCTCACTTGGCCGAGTAGTAAAACAGTTTCTCTCTGAGCTAGGGATAGCATGCTCCAATTATCAGTTTTTCTTTTTTACCTACTATTATAGGACCTTTTCTTTTCTTTTCTCCTAATACTAACACTCCATTTGTTTTTGTTTCAATTTTGTTGTTTGAATTTCTTTTTTGTTTGTCTCAAAATTATTGTCACTTGAAAATTCTACTAATTAAAAAAATATTTATTTATGATCAATAATTTTGAGACAGATTTATAAATAGAGAAATGATATTTAGTCCTACCATTTAGACCTACTCATAGGTCTACTAATTTGATAGGATGACATTGGTATTCCACTAATTCCCTCTCCTAATATTATCCATTGATTTTGACACGTATCTTCATCTAATGAGTAGGCCTATGAGTAAGTATAAATGGTAGGCCTACATTCCATTATACTTATAAATATTTAAAGAAAAATGATAAAAGGCAAAATAACAAAAGATAACCCCCTGAATTTTAGAAATATTACTTTTTTAATCAATGTACAAGCTTTTTATGCATGTTAGTGACAGCCCTAAGAGCTGTTATTAACAAAACCCTTATTTTAAATAAGTGACACAAATTGGTTTACACATTTTTTGAGGTAAAAGATTAAAGTAGAGGTTAAAATAGATTAAAGTAAGTTAGTGGAGAATGGGTCCCACTTTTCTTGAATAGAGTGATATTAATGAGTTTTAAAAGTAAAAGTAAAGGATAATTTTACTTTATTAAAGTAGATAGTTAGTGGGTATGGGCCTCACTATTTTTACAAAATAAGGAAAATTTTCAAAGTGTGTCACTTATTTTGATATACCTTAAAATGGAAAGTGTGTCACTTATTTTGATACGGGAGGAAGTATTAACAACCAAAAAACTAAAACTTATATACCGAAATATTGTAACATGGAGAGAAGCTTTACCATCCTTGTTCCATACATTCAAAAGGAAGTGTTGATACTTCATACTCTATTTTAATTTGTTATTATTTCCCAAATCAACGATTCAATGGTACTAAACACTATTTGCTTTGAGTTTTGATGTAATAACAGGTATCCTCTTTTCAGCAGTTAAAAATTAGACTTAAAACAACATAGATAGTTAGATTGACATTGCGTCTTGCTGCTCGATTTGTTCATAATTTATTTAATGTTGCTTAAATTAATTAAATTCTGTTTTTGTTTCTATGGATTTATTGTTGTTATGGCTTTTAAGAATGTAATTTGATGTTTAAGAATGAATATTTCTTGGATTGGATGTTTTTAGACTTTAAGGATGTATAATGTATGAAGTATAATAATTTTTCCTATGATTTTAGGTGTTCTGGTTAAACTGGTTGAACCGTGACCCGGTAAATCGGTCATCACATCGGGCCGAGTAATAACCCGGGTTTTAAAACATTGTTTAAATCTACTTGTGTCAAACAAAAAATGGGGTTAAATTGTCTACTTGTGTGTAGTTAGGTTAGTGCACGATCTATGAATCGAACTAAATGGTTTCCATTCAAACCCATAAAATGGTTTTGGTCGGACCAAGGATCGAACCGATGATGCTCGTAACTGAATCGAGCTAGACTGAGAACCAACCGGAACCGAACCGAACCGAGAAACATAAAAGTTTCTTCGACTTTTCTCGATTTTTTCATGGTTTTGGACCGATCCGAACAAAGAACTGATTTTACATGAAAAGTAGATATGAGAAGTGAACATGTATAGTTATTGTTCCGACCAGTTTTCGGTCTAGTTTGCATAGCCTAGATCAAGATATTTTATTCCATTTAATTATGACTTAAATGTGATGTGTTTTTATACTAGAAGCTATAAGCTTAAAAGATTTAGGTCTACATATAAATGGTCTTTAAAAAATAACATAACTACATAGCCCATGCGATAAGGTCATTTAACTCAAGTTGTTACGATCTTGTAATGATTCTATCTCAAATAGCTCAAAAATAACTTCGTTCACTTACACCCTAAATAAATTTGTGACGTTTCCTCTGATCACTATATTTATGTTAGTACTAATAACAATCAATCAAACATGCTCGATCATGTTTATTTTAATCGCCTCATTTTTTTAAGAAATCACATGTAATCAAATGTGATATTCAAAAGCAGCTACCATATTAACTAATAAAAAGACATGGGCGTATTTTTCCCATGTACGAGGTTTTTATAACATAAACCCTTCCATTTTCTTTTTGAATTAATAGTTGGGCCTACTGGGCTTAAATGTAAATACTACATCAAATATTCTAAGGTTCTTCATTATGAACAACATTCATTTTCTTCACAGGGCCCACAGATTGACCTTCAGCTAAGCCCATCTCCGCAGCTGCCTTCCTGTCAGCCAATTGTCGTTTTGTTGACTTATAAAAGGTGGCATATAGTACCAACTGAGCTATCCCCAATAGTGCTCCAAGCCCATTAGGTATCTGCACATAGTCACATGGGTCTTAATTATTCGAGTCAAGTTGAATATTAGGAAATTTGAGCTCCGCTCGTTTAGTAATTACTCGGCTCGAGCTCGATCTCGAATAAGCTTTTAAAATTGAGCTCGAGCTCGAGTATTTATATAGTGTTCGAGCTCGAGCTCGATACTCGTTTATAATTCCATGTTTTTTGAAAATAACTAATTTACATACTCGAAAAGCTCGTTAATTACTCGACTCGTTAACACCCCTATTAATATATGTATATTCTTGTACTTATTGTATAAAACACTTGTTCGGCTCGTTAGGATCGACTCGTTAAGATCGTTCTAGCTCGTACGGGTTGAGATTAAACGAGCTATCGAACGAGCCGAGTCAAGTATTAAATTATTAGGCTCGGCTCGTGAGATTAATCGAGTCTTGTTTTATGTTCGAGCTCGACTCGAGATCGAATTTATATAGGCTCGAGTTCGATATAAACGAGCTTGAACTCGAGTGACTCACACAAACAGACATGATATTAAAATATGGATTAAAAATTTTAAATGAATATTAAATATTTACTTAAAATAAAACAAGTGAAGAAAATGACTTACAACAATGTAGAGATCAAAGCGAATGAGTGCGTAGATAACCCAGCATATGGCGTTGATTAGGGAAAATAAAGATAGGAAAAACGGCATAAATTCCACGCTTTTGGTTGATATCACCAGTTTCTACATACATCATTAGGCATTGATTAAATTTGAAAGGCTAAACAAATTTTATTATCCAAAACTTTGTTAATCTAGTCATTCACTACCCTTAGCTATTAAAGATGCAACATAATACTCTAAACTTGCAAAAATGGTCAATTTACTCATTAATTTGATCGCATTTTTTCACATATTAATTTGTTGATGAGTCATTTACTCATTAATTTGATCGCATTTTTTCACATATTAATTTGTTGATGAGTCATTTACTTATTAATTTGATCGTATTTTTTCACACGATCTACTTCTATTATAACTTTTGACTAACTATAATATGTAATTTTATCTTAGTATATTGGGAATTTAAAGTGAAATTAGGGAGTGAGATACATAATTGAATATTTTTCAGATTTCATAATATAATGTTGTATTTTTAATATTTCAAGGTAGTAGATTTGAATCACTTAATTAAGTTCATATATTATTAAAATGTGTTACCACTCTTTATTTAATTTTATTTTATATGAAATGAAATGAAGTATATATAGTAAGGGTGACTTACCATAACAGATAAAGGAGCTGCATACATGATAATATTGCCAACAATGGCAATGGTACCGACAATATCTGAGCGGACCTTGGTGGTGTGAAAAGCGGTCAACGAAAAGACGGTCAAACCTCCAATGAAGACTAGTCCGGCAAGCATTATCTGTACTACTCTTTTCCTCTGCTTGCGGTCGCAGTATATTAGGAAGAGGGTCAAATAAACGGTCTCGATGAAGAAACCTGTGCCGTTGATTGTGATAATCAATAAACTGTGAGGGTGCACCATAGGAAGACCGAACAACACCCATATTCCACAGTTTACAAATGTCGCAAGGTACGGCGCTGCCGAGAATTGCTCCACTGCCCCTTTCTTCACAATTTGGATGAATGTTGGCCTGAAAACATTTAACCGATTTCAGGTGTTGACTTTTAGTCAAAATGGAATATGTTGTTTTGACTTCTTGTGGTCAAACTATCATGTGTGTTTATATGATTAGTTTTGTTATGATTCATGGAATATACAATTGGTTCACGATTATATGATTTGAAACAGATTAAACTGTTGTTTTCAGCCATATTAAAAGGAAAGCCAAATTGGCACATTGAGATATCAAACAGTTCAAAACATGTGAAGTTTATTTATATCATATGAAAGTTTGCATGTAAATTATGTACTGGCCGGTTGGATCTAGGGAGGAGCATGGTCTGAGCACCGGACCGAATCGGCGTGCAACCAATAGGACCGAAACTGAAGTTCATGAAATCATAAAACCGAAAACCGAATCAAAAATCATAATCGATGTTGGTTCGGTTCAATTTAGCTTTGATTTTTCGATCCAAATGCTTTACTCTAGTTCGATGAAAGGTTCACATATAACATATTTAATGGAAAAATGTACTATACTTTTACTTGCATTATAATGACCGAACATTATCCCTCTGCCAATATTTAGAAATGCGAATTAAATAATATATGTTCATACAATCATACTACTCTATTTGTTTTATAGTTTGTTCTCCTGTTCACCGGTGATGATTACACGTGTAATTTATTAATTATCTTTTGTCGTATAATCCATTGATTTTGATATTTGTTTTAATTAAGTAGGAACCTAAGGCCTCTTCCAACCGTGACGCGTCAGTAAACCCGTCAGTAACGTCACGTCAGCACATCCTTACTCACACGCTACTGACACGGTCGTGTCAACCCTACCCATCACTAACCCATCACTAAACTCATCCTTTCCACATCATCATTTTTAATTAAAATTTTAAAAATAAAAATTATAAATTTTTTGAAAAAAAAAAGTAATATATTATTCCTATAAAATAAATATATAAAAAAAATTTAAAATAAAAAAAAATGAAAAGAAAACAGAGAATAAAGAGATTTTAAATTAAAAAATACAAAATGTACAAGTTTATATGCACAATGTACAACTCCTTTTCCCTCTCTCTCTCTTCCTTCTCGTCCCTCTCTCCCCCTCTCTTCTTCCTCTGCACCCACGACGCCAGCCTCCACCGTCCTCACCCCGACGTATCTCTGGCGACGCCACCCACGAAGCGGCCGTGCCAACGGCATCGTGGGCTGACGGCAAAAAAACGCCCCCGACGTGCCCCTGACGCAGGGTTGACACGGGTCTAAGGAATAACAAAATACTAGGAACACATATACCATTTTTCTTTAGAAATTGATCACAATGTGACATCTTTAATTATTGAACGAGTTTTTGCTAATATTTGTCAAAAAATACATATGATGGAAAATGTTAAATATATATTTTGTCTTTGTATCAAAATTTTAGATATCATCATTCTCAATTTTAGAAAGGGTAAATTTTATACAAGTAAAAATATGCAAATTAAATTAGTTGATATAAAATTAGTCTATTAAATGCTTGTTAACTATGCCCCTTTGTAGAAAGACCCTAACATTGTTGAATTTATGAAGTTATTACATGATTTAAATAAAAAATCTTCATTTAATGAATGAATGAAGATTCCAAAATGAGATGTCTAAACTGGGGACGAGGTAGTTGAGCTTCACATTCACACCTTCATTAATTAATATGAAGTCAGATATACCCTTTCGCTCTTTGAAGTAATTAGCATTGTGCCGAAAAGAATAACATATCGAACGAGGGTAAATTTGTCATTTGAATAACACAATGAAATCGTGAAGGTGCATTCGCAATTTCGCATAGCATGCATGACAGGTGGAAACAAAAAATGCAAAAATGTCTGTTTCTTAAAATCAAGTGCAATAAATCAATATAGCACACACACATATACATATACTTAATTATACATATACGTGTATGTATATGTATAGATATGAAAGCGGTGAGCAGATAAAAACTTACACCGGAGATAAGAACAGGATGAGAGCAATGACATTTCCTGAAATAGCAACAGCTTAGGTCAAATATATAACACCGATTAGATCACAAAGAGCACTGATAATTTCAATTCGACCAACAACCAAAATATTTCATCTCTCTAGAGAATTAAATGCGCAAGCTGCAAGCAGCTAGAATGCCATCACATCAACGTGCTAGAAATCGAAATTTGAAGAACAATCGAGAAGAAAGCAACTCGGAATCACAATTAGCATTTAGCACACATTAAGTATGGGAGAAATTTAAGAGCGATAGAGAATTAAATAGTGCTTGTGTGCGTGTTTACTCACCTATAATGCCGACAGCTGTGCGAGCAAAGTCCGCAGAAACCATGGCGAAAAATCAAATTATTGGAGAGTGAGTCTGTGTGTGTGACTCAGTGACTCACTGTGTATCTGAAAATTGAAATGGAGCAAGAGATATGGGGGTTTTATGCAGAGTTGTTGCTACAGAGATGAGAGAGAAAGGGTGACGATCGTGTGAGGGTATATACAGTATTAATGACAATTTGCTGAGTTTGGGTTTTGAAGTTTAATTTCACCTATTTTACTTTTATTTTTGGAAACTTGTATGTTAATGATTAAAATGCTCCGATAGTTAATAAGTAAGAATATAAAATGTATATTCTATAACAATTACTCCCTCCGTCCAACAAAAATTTCCCATTTCATCTTGGCACAAGTTTTTAGGTGTTAGTTAGTGGTGGGGTCATTGGTATTAATTTTGATTAAAATATAAGGTTTGATTGGAGAGAGAATGATAGTTAGTGGATATTAGTAGTGGGGTCCTTAAGAATAATAATATTTTATTATGTGGAGCCCATCAAATGTGAGAAATGGGAACTTTTTTGTGGGACAAAAGTTTTGTTAGAAATGGGAACTTTTTTGTGGGACGGAGGGAGTACATTATTAAATTATCTATTCTACCTATAACATATTTATGGTACCACTAAAATATACTAAGAATAGTAAATGTTGGCTAATCACGGGCGAATTTAATATAGAACCAGCAATGACATTTATTACTTCTCAAATTTTATTTTATAGGTTACAAATTTTAGAACTTTGTTTTAGTATTATGATTGTACTATTGGATTTTAAACATATCCAATATTTCAAAATAATTTTTGAAAAAATTCAAGTATTAGTCAATAGTCAACAGCCAAGTTTATCTTGTAATTCTCTAGCTTTTAGCTTTATGAAATTAATAGTTGTATTAACTGTAAATTTATATTTGTTGATGCACATAATAAAATAGGGTGAATTTGTAATATAGCTCCTTATGTTAAATTCGTTTTGTTTTGGGGCACTGCCTCGAATCTCGCAAGGGTGTTCCCCCTCGACCAAGCCCGCCAGAGACGCTGCCCCTTGGACCCCACAACCCCTTAACGCTACATTTTTATCTTCGCAAAAAAGGGTGATACTATTGTTGAAAATTTATAGTTCCCCCTCTGTTGTTAATCTGCGCCATTCTATCGTTTACTCGGAATTAAATGGGCAATAGAAAGAGTTGTAATAATAAAATCAATTTTAAAATTTGGCTGTGGGTTTGATCATTGCTATGTGAGTTTAGTTGGAATTTGTTACGTGTTTAGTTCTAAGAGATAAACTGATAGTGCTAAGATAACAAGTTTCACTATATTAATACGATACAAATTACAAAACAAATAATTACAACACAAAAGACCCAAAGTAAACAAAAAAAATAAATCAAATTTGACTACTTGGTGAATTGAAAGATGGGATTACAAGGAGCATCAAATTTGACGCAAACTTATCTTATCCACAATTCCACACCATAAATTTGACACATAAATTAAGCTCTCTTCCAGAGTCCCTTTCTCTTGTCGTTCGAAAAAAAAGAAGAAATATTTTTACCAGCTTATTAAGTAGAAAAAAGAAAAATAAGGGTTGCAATTGTTAACCTCGGACCTTTCTATAAATACAAATTGTAGGTAGGTTCTCAAAAAATTTCACACGCTAATGAAACAAACTAGCATTGGTTTGGTCGATCAATCGGGTTGGTTTGGTCCATCAGATCAGTTAAAAGAAGTTCATTCAGTAATAAATGATAATTGAACCATAATTGAAAACTTCCAATTATTAAGAATTTGTAATCATTCGGTTTTAGATATTTCGTAACGATTCGGTTAATTGGTCAATTAAAGTTTTGTGTTTAGGCTCACAATATATATTATTTGTTCATTTTATTTGTTCCATTTTTCAGGTTGAACTAATCATAAAACGTTATAATTAATATTTTGGACTTAAGAAATAGCTAATAAGTGAAAATGTGGCCGTTTCCTTATTACTACGTATACTTGACAAGTTAGCAACATATATTACCAAATAGCTAATTGAGCAATATTTGTGACTTGTGAGTGCAACAAGCCAGCACAAATGCAACTTCGAAATTCGGGCTCGCATGATGGTCTACTTTTTGCTCAGTTCATTAGGAGATAAAGATGATTAGATTCATCACTCATTTTGTTGTTGAAATAAGTTAAGTCTTTAGTAACCTTTTGAAGTAGGTTCTTAGGAGGCTGCCAACAGTGTGTCTTTGAGCCCGTCATGGGGACTTTTGTTGCCGTCAGCCACCGACGCCGTTGGCACGGTGGCGTCGTGGCTCCCGTCGTTGAAGAGGCGTCGTGGTGAGGACGTGTTTGGGGTTGGCATCGGCAGGGGGAGGAGGAGGGGGAAGAAGAAGAGGGGGAGTGGGGGCTTTTGGGAGTTGTACATTTGGCTATAAAATTGTTTTTATTCTCAGTTAATATAATTTTTTTTTAAACTTTAATTATATATATATATATATATATATATATATATATATTGAAGAACTATATAGAGAACCCTGATTTTAAAAAAAAACTCTGAGAACTATTCAATTTCAATCTGGTTCATTGAATTTTAATATCAACGGTTAAGATTGTCGTCATATTTTTGTAAATAAAATTAATTACATTTATGGTAATAAATTAATTAAAAGGGTATATTAGATATTTTGCCCAAAAGATAAAAATAAATAAAAAAAGGAAATAACTGTAAGGTCCGTGATTTTCTCAAATCCCCTATTAACCCTACACATCTTCCTTTATTTTCTTCAAAATCAAACCATCGACTCATTGTAAGGTCCGTCCCCCAAATCAACCATTTGACAAATTGTATGTTCTGCCCCAAAAATCACTTCGACGAACTGCCGCAAATCGCAACTACTTCACCGCCCCTCCGTCGCTCGTCATTGACCTTGCTGTCACCGCCGCCAATGCCTGCATAACACCGCCGCCAACGACAAGTCGGTTTTACGAAAATTTTGTCTCTTAAAGGACCATGTGATGCTGATTTACAAAGAACCAACAAATTAATTGAGGTCAGGAATTCGTTTATAAGGGTTTTTATTTTGTTGATATATGTAGCTTCTTCCATCGCATTCTCGTCAGATCTACACGTATCTCCGAATCCATGTGTTTCTCAGTGCTTTAACTGGGGAAATGAGATTATTGATTTTACATATAAAGAGGTTCTATTGCGATGATTTTGATTGCGGCTCA
Organism: Calendula officinalis; assembly: GCA_963853835.1. NCBI lineage: Eukaryota > Viridiplantae > Streptophyta > Magnoliopsida > Asterales > Asteraceae > Calendula > Calendula officinalis. The sequence continues at coordinate 65,323,059 of OY970823.1, read as the reverse complement.
CATTATTGTTATTGAAAATGGAACATGTGATCTGTTCTGTTTTTCGATTGTGGGGTATTACACATTTAGTTATATTTTATTGCACATGATATAATTTATGGTTTATTTTGATTAATTACATGTTCGTTCAATTTTCAATTCTAGATATTGGCCAACTTTTCGTAACTACTAACTTAGTTTTCTCTTAAATTTTAAAGTTTTTGGTATATCCTTTTTGCCATTTGTTACTGCTGGAAAATAAATAAAAATCATATAGTTATCTAATAATTAATTTGTGTTTTGCAGTGGGTGGTATAATGAGTGGTTGTTGTCAAAATTGGTGCAAATCATGCTACCAAGGGAGATGATTAAGATTAAAGTGTTATGATCAAACAATCAAAGTGTTGTTGCTGTTGGCATTGGTGTAAATATTAGGTCTTATGAGTCCAAGTTTGCTTACGTGTTGTTATTGAAGACGATAACATAAATGTTATTATTTGGATACATATGTGTTGTACGTACATGTATGTTATTCAATATTTTTTATGTTTTTATCAAAGTGTATGTTTGAGTTGGACAACATAAATGTTATATTGTACATATTTGTTATTTGAATTTTTTTTGTCTTTTGTATATGGATAAGTTGAACATGTATGTTCAAACATATATACTCAATACAACGGTAAGATGACCTATATGTAACCATAAATTTCTGAAATTAATGCAAAAAAACATATATGCAAAAAAACATATATGTACAAAAAGCATATATGCACAACCGGCTTGACAGAAATAATAAATATACAATAAATTTTTGAAATTAATTCCTAAATTTTAGGAAATTCTCAAAAAAGGAAATATTTTTTGTGTGGTAAAATGTCCTAAATACCCCTGAATTATTAATACGAATTAAATAAATCAAAATTATTTTACTAAATTCTGATTGGTTAATAAGAGTTCTCAGAGTTCTTTTTGAAATCAGAGTTCTCAATATAACTCGACCCTATATATATATATATATATATATATATATATATATATATATATATATATATATATATGGAACGGTTCATGCGAGAAGATTTTTTTTTTTTGCAAGAAATGCGAGAACTAATGCTGGCCACTCATTTAATTTAATTAATTTTTATAATTTATAAGGGTAAGATTGTCTTTTTTACTTCCTTTTTAATTTTGCCAATTATATTAAGGGTAAATTACAGTTTTTGTCCCTGACCTATGGCCGATTCGGGGTTTTTGTCCCTAATCTTTTTTCTTCCGTTTTTTTGTTCCTTAAGTTTTTCAAATCCTGGAAATTTGTCCTTCCGTCTATTTTTGGCCGTTAACTGACGAAAAATGCAAGGCATGTGAGGGCATTTTGATACTTTTCACCATTCTTCATCTTCTTCATCTTCTTCCCCTTTTCATCTTCTTGAGCAATTAAAAATCCAAACAAGCATTACCTACCAACATTCTTAAATTAATACTCTTTTGGATACATCCAAGAAACGAAACCCACCTCTCATATGAATCTTCCAATCGAAGATTTTTGAAGTAATTAAACTTCAAACAACAAAACCCTCTTCAACTTTTACTTCTTTTCTAAATCAACACATCATATACATTATCTTCGGAAACCCTAAATCAACATCATCTGAGTGGCGGTGATTTCCCAACAGTTACTTGGTTTATGGCGGCGGTGATTTCCTTAGAGACAATCTCCATCTGAGCTTCTCCGATGACGGTGTTGCTATTGAGTGGTATGCAAACAATCGGCACAAGATTTAGGTCGGAAATCACTCAGATCTGCAAGTTTACAGGTAGTTTGGTGTAGGAGATGGGGTTGCAGGGGTAGAATGGGGGCGGTAGACGGGGTAACGGAGATAGTTGTGGTGGTCGGAGATGAAGCTTGGTGGTGGCGGTGGAAGAAAGTTTTCAATTGCAGAAATGGAAGAAACAGAATCATTGGAGAAAAATTATTAAGAAAAGAAAAAAGAAATAGATGAAGAAGGTACCTGATTATGAAAAGGTTCTTGCAAAATAAGAAAATAAAAGTTCTTGCAAATGTTCTAAATTTTCAAATCTCTCTGATTAATCAAATCCTCAAGAAAAGTTAGTGATTTTGGGGTGTTTGGTTGAAGCCCTAATGCAGAAAGAATGATGAAGATGAAAAAGTTCATTTGCATTTTATATTTGATTTATTTTTATTTTTTTTGGATTTTTTTTTCATACTTTGGTGATGAGGGTTTGAAGGATGTTCATAGACGTTCTTGATTCTATGATGAAGAAAGACAAGATGGATTTTGATGATGATGATAGGGGTAATTTGGGGAAATTGACAAAAATACCGTCACTTAACGGCCAAATTTGGACGGAAGGACAAATATGCAGAATTTTAAAACTTAAAGGACAAAAAAACGTAAGAAAAAAGATTAGGGACAAAAACCCCGAATCGGCCATAGGTCAGGGACAAAAACTGTAATTTACCCTTATATTAATTAAATCAATAAAATTAATACTTTCCATATTTACTTAATAAAAGGTTGTCTTCACTCTTCACCAGTGTTCATCACCGATTGCCAATTTCGCCGGAAAAATTCTGTTTGGATCTACCGCCGTCACCATTTTTCATTAATGAACAATCCAGATCGGAAACAGAATACCCAATTAGGATGAACAAAATCGTACAGATTCACCGATGAACAACACAGAATGATGAAGAACTCATTCGGTGTTCATCAATGAATACATAATTTACAAAGTCATAATAAAAAATGAAAACAAAGCACTAACGAACACAATAATCCACTAAAAAATTACATAAATGAAGACAATAATCCAAATGATAATTGTTGAAAGTTTAAACCAACACACTAAATCTCAAATAAGCACAAATCATGAATTTTTCACAAATGTACACGATAACAAATTCACAGATGAACATAGATCACAAATGAACACAATAATTCATATATGTTCACTGTTGCAACACATATATCTTCCGTCGGAACCCTAGTTCCGCCGGCGGCGCCGTCGCCGGAAAACAGAAAACGAGAATGAGATTTATAGAAGGAGAATGAGATCTAGCAACCTCCATTTCAACACAAACAAAGCAAGCGAAGAATCATAGATCTGGAAAGCAACGAACCCTAGATCTGGCAAGCAACGAACCGTAGATCTGACTGACGAAAGACGAAAGAAATGGAGATCAATTGCTTATTTTGTCGACGTTCATTTGGGTTACTGATGAACAACCTTCAAACAAGCAAAACCTTCATCACCCCAAACAGCAAGTCGCCCGCAGTCGGAAAAAAATATGTATCGCCGCGGACTAGGATTTTTCGGCCGAATATCATTAAAAATCGTCACTGTCTACATATTTTCTTGACAAACCAAACACGTCTCTTGACAAACGAAGGCATTCTGAGTCGAATGAGACTGGTCCCAAAGTCCAATTGCGCCAGAAAATCGATGCGCCGCCGATGGCATAACTCTGGTCGAACTAGGGTTTCACGAATCCGAAGATTTTGGTGCCTGTTTTCGTCGATTGAGGGTGTACCCCCCCTATTTCGACCATTCCGATTCGAATGGTGGCGGTTCGGTGCCCAGGTTCGGCCGGCAGGTGCGGTTGTGGAGAAGTTTCAGGCGGAATGGGGAAAATAATGGAGAGATAGTCAAAAAGTGGGGAAACGTGAAATGTGGAAGATGGAATTGAACGTAGTTAATGCCCTCCATAAATATTTAGTTGTTAAATTGACCCTTTTACCTTTTTTCTCCTTATTATTAGACCATTATAGTTCAACTATTTACAACACTACCACCGTTAATCATAGCCTTTGATCACTTAATCTAATGATCAAGATTAGTTCTCGCACTTCTCGCAAAATAATCACTGCTCGCATGAACCTTCACCTATATATATATATATATATGGTCCGGATCCGGTGAGGACTCAAAAACCGGTGAGGACTGCAAAAAAATCTCCGAAAATGATCAATAGGTACTCCCAAGGCGTCGACCACACGCCCTAGCATAGCCTTTCCCGCGGACGCGCGGTAGCGTTCGTGGTGGTGCTTCAGGATTCCAATGTACTGCGTCCAAGATCAGAATGAGCTTGCCGGCGGATGCAGGACTTGGGACCGCCAGAATGAGTATGCGGGAGGAGCCAGGGGAACCTGTGGCTGGATTGAATCCTTCTCAGGAAGAGCTGAGACTAAAGAAACAAGAAAAGAAACAGTCTCTTGAAAGAGGCCGGCCGGGGGAGAGAGTGATCCTCGGTTGAGGAGCACGACAAATTTTTTTCAAAAAAAATATTTTTTTTAAACATTAAAATCGCAGCATATAAGATAAAATAAATTTTAAAAAATGATCAAAAAAAAATATGGATCATAATAATGATCCACAAAAAAAATATGGATCATTGTTATGATCCGCAAAAAAAAGTGGATCGTAATTTTTTTTTCAAAATTTTTTTTTGGTCAAATGTAGTAACAATCATGGGGAGTTATATATATTTTTTTCATAATTTTTTGGAATGTTTTTGAAGTTTCCTCGCAAGTCCTCACCGTTTTTTGAGTCCTCACAGGATCCCACACACACACACACACACATATATATATATATATATATATATATATATATATATATATATATATATATATATATATATATATATATATATATATATTGTTTTAGGAATAAAAATATATTACCTTCTTTCTCACAAAAATATAAGTTTTTTTTTTAATTTTAATAAATGTAATTTTTTTTATTTAATATTATTTTTTTATTTAAACAATCTATTTTTAAAGTAATATCTTGTATTCATTTTATATTTATTTAATTAAATGAAAAATGATGATGTGGAAATGATTTGTTAGTGATGGGTTAGTGATGAGTTATGGTTGGCACGACCGTGTTAGTAGCGTGTCAGTATGGATGGAATGATGTGACGTTACTAATAAGTTTACTGACGCGTCACGGTTGGAAGATATCTTATAAATATTGTTCATTTCTTCCTTAATTCTTTTAACCTACGCTAGATCACTTGCCTCTGTTACAACACTTATTTTAACATACCGTTCAAACAGTTATAGGAAAAATATGGTAAATATACAAACAGTAAAAAAGGAAAAGTAAACATTGTAGTAAAAAGTCAAATTCATGTTTGACTTGTTAAATGGTCTCTCCACGATAAGCAAAAATAAATCGGGCTGCGGCCCATTGGAGCTAACATCTTAAGAATTATATCCGTTGCCATGATACCCATTGGGCGAGCCCATCACAACCATGGCCATCTCTGATTTCTCCCCTCTCGCCGCTAACATTCGTTTCGTGGATTTATAAAACATTGCATATAATATGAGTTGCATAATACCAAGAAGTGCTCCTATTCCGTTAGGTACCTTGGTCAACAATCATTCAAATTTTGATTAGAGACGAAAAAAGGCTTAAAACCATCTTTATAAACTATCATATGTCGAAAATGCACGTGGAAAGAAAAGAAGTTTACCGCAATGAAGGGATCAAACGGGAAAAGTGCATACAAAAACCAACAAATTCCGTTAGAGAAGCAAAACAAAGATAGAAGAAACGGCATATACTCCACACTTTTGGTCGTGATCACCAATTTCTACGTTATAGTCACCAAATTACAAATTAGTTAACAACAACAATGATATTCAATTCTGCCACAACGACATACCATGACAGATAATGGTGCAGCATACATAAGTATATTAGCCGCAACACCTATGCTCCCAACAATAGTTGACCGTTTTTGTGTTGTGTGAACCAAAGTTAGCACGAAAATAACGAGACCACCGAAGACTAAAGTCTCAAGTAGCACCATCAAAGCTACCCTTAACCTCTTTTTTGAGTCTGAATACATGAGAAATATGATCAAATAACCAGATTCAATCACAAATCCGGCTCCATTAGTGGTGATCACAAGCAAGCTATTTGGGTGCACAAATGGCATTCCGTATAACACCCATAATGCACAGTTGAAATATGAAGCTAAATATGGTACCGGTGAATATTGTTCAACACTTCTTTTCTTCCATATACCGTAAAATGTCGGTCTGAAAATTAACTATTAGTATTATCAATTCAAATTTAATTAGTACTCCTTATAATAAAAGAGCACTAGGAATGATAAGGGTGTTAAATTCATGTTAAAATCTTTTTAGCTCTTATAATTTAACATGAGTTCAACATTCATGTTATTTGGGCCCTCCATGGGGGGTAGCCGTTGCATTTCTTCCGTTTAACAATCGCCAAACCGATGGAGGTGGAGGATTGGCAAGAGGGGCGATATAGTTTGGCGACCGGAAAAAGACGTTTGGCAAGCACTTTAGCGGGCCATACCAAGGCTCTAACTATATATTAGCATCCTAGTTTACCCACTACTTTGTTTTGTTAATTAAAAAATAAATTAAAAACATGTAAAAATTTTAGAAAAAAAGATTTATAATGATATTTTGGTCATAAATGACAAAATAATGAAATTTGAAGATCATATAGACAAATAATAGCGAAAAAGAAGGTTAGACACAAAATCAGAGAATTTGAAAAGCCATAATAAGCATTTTTATAAGGGTCATTCTAATTTCACTCCTTAGTAGAAAAGCATTATGAAACAATGATTAGAATGATTGGAAAGAGATGTGATTATTATAAGTGATTATTAAATCAATGGTTAAGAAGTGGTTATTATCTCCATACATTAATAATAAAAATAAGATAATACTTTTCATTAGTAATAAAAATGATATTTTTTGCAAATGTTTTGTTTTAAAAATTGAGATGTTACACCGAGTCCTATCAAATCATAACATTATATAAACTATTTTTATTATTTTTCAGTAAAGCTCCAATAGTTTTTTTAATGTCAATATGTAAAAAAAGAATCTTTTATTTTTTGAAGTGAAACTGTACTAGTAGATAACTATTTTATAAAAAATTAAAAACAAAATACATTATCTCATTAACATCATACGATTTAATTAATTTGATTTAATTTATTAGTTTGTAGTTTCGGCCAATTTCTTATACACATATTATTTGGTTGTACTATTATGTAATATTACTATATATAATGATTAGGGCTGTCAAAACTTGGCACGACACGACAAAAATTCACGAAACAAAACGGAATTGGGACGAAATCGAAATTTGAATTCGTGTTCGTGTCGTGTTAAAACAAACAGAAGTCGTGTCATGTTCGTGTTCAGAGATTAAACGAAATTAACACGATAGTTATGATTTTGGGAACATTTAAAAAATTATATTATATTTTTGTCGTGTTTTTAGCATGTAGTAAGTAAGAATTTTGATATATTTGTTATTTATCTCGTGTTATCGTGTTTATCATTTTTTTAACGGTGCCGTGTTCGTGTTAGCAAAATAAAACACGACTTCGTGTCGTGTTGTTTTCCAATAACACGAAACGATAGCACGATTTGAATTTTGAATTTTACAATTTTGTCCGTATAATTTTCTTTTTATTTTTATTTGAATTTTACAATTTTTATTTTATCCGTATAATTTTGTCCGTATTATTTTCTATAGTACAAATGATGCATAATCTTAAAATCAAACAATTCTATAGTTTTAAAAGCCAAATATTTTTTTGCCAAATATTTACATATATATTATTTACAGTTTTAATGATCAAGTATGAAAAGCCAAACATAATCTTTTAAAATACGGAGTATTATATTTTGTTTGAGAAAAAGTGAATTAGAAAAATAAATAAACGAAAATGAAATCGTACGGAGTGTACGCGCTTGAAATGGAGGGTGAGCATATTTGGATATATCAATTTCAGTATACTTTGATTTTATTTTTTTTATTAAATGAAAATTTTCAGCAGCTTTAGTATCACTCACTACAAACTATCACTTTTATAAAATGATTGATGAATTGACATTGGTGTGCACACTTTTTCAGGAAAAAAGAAAAAATAAAATAAAATGAGAAGAGTGATTTTAGTAGGACCCTTTTTATAATTTACGCTGAAACTTAATTCTCCGTATTAAAATAAATTTGAAATTATTTTTAGTTGATGAAGTCTTACACAGTTGACAAGAACAGTGTGACTGCAATGATGTTCCCTGTCATGAACAATTAATTTCAACTTTGGTTAAATATAACAGATAAACAAGAAAATAATTAAGTTATTTTCCAAATAGACGTTAAAATCAGGTTTAGAAAATGAAAATTTTGTAAAAATTGCATGTAGAGCATATATACCTGCGACACCTAGTGTTGTACGGATAGCTTCTTCATAGACCATGGTATTTGGCAGAGACTGAGACTTGCAGAGAAAGAGAGAGAGAGAGAGCGCTCTGGTGGTTTGCATGCAGTTTTCTCCACCAATTTATAAGTTATGAATTTGTGAAATGACATTACTATCCTTGCCTACTATTCCCTATATATCCTAGGGTTGAGCAAAAGCGAACAATTTATCGCAAATATAACGCCATAACCTGCCTAAAATCATTGAATCAAAACAAAAACAGATCGTTCATTTTTTGTTAAAGGAACAACCGAACCTTTTAGTTCCGTTTGAGTTTACACAAAAAATGATCGAACTAAATTAACCAAAAAAACACGGTATATAATAAATGTATATATTTATAATATTAAGTAATTATTCAAAAATGAGAAAAAGTATTAAATAATTTATAGAGAAATGATATTTATTCTTATCATTTGTTAGTTGTTACTATTCATATTACTGACAGATATAATCTATTAATTCTCTCTCTTAATATTATATATTCCTTAATTTTCATATATATTTTCATTTAAGGAGTGAGAAGATAAGTAAGAATAAGTAAGAATATGAAGCAATACCATTACTTTAATTTATAAGGCTGCTGGGTATGGGCACCACATGTGGTGGTGCCCTTTTCTGTCACATCATCGGCACCTCAGCAACTACACCACCACCACACCACATCATCTCTAGGAAATATCCACCACACCACACCACACCATTTTATTCTATTTAATTTTAAATAAAAAAGAAAAGAAAATACCCATTAACCAATCATAAGCCACCATCCATCAAAAAATCCCTCCCACACCCGTTGCCGAACGTCCCTTCCGTCCACACTTCACCACGCCGGCCCCCCACGCCGTTGGGGGGGGGGGTGTTCCAACCCCACCACCACGCCGTGCATGCTCCGTCACACCCCCACGCCCAAATGGCGTTGGCCCATTCCGGGCAGTCTAAAAATTACTGACTTCGTTCATCTAAGTTTGCGTGTTACGTGGATAGCCCTTGGATCCATGAAAACTAATCTATTTTCGTTTAACTTTATACAAATGACTATTTTACTCTTTTAGAATATTAAAGATATGTTCCTTAATCCTTAGATTTTTATTATCCACTCCACACACATGTGATCTTAACCGTTAATTAACCACCATCCACGACCAATCTATCATCACCATCGGTCCATCACCATCTTCATCTCCATCCTCAACTTCATCATCTCTTGTCCTCATCTACATGAATACAAGGACTACCAGTGTGCAAAATTTAACAAAATCAAGGACAATCCGTATGGTTTCTATAGTTTAACGGACTCAAGGACCATCTGTAATTTCTAGCAACTATTTGGACCATTTTTAACTAAGTGATTATTTACCACACATGCCAGTATACAGGAAATGATATTTAAAATGCTTTCTGTTGTGCCCATAATAAAAAAATATGAAAAAATGTTGTAGAATGGCCAAATTATAACCTAATTCACCGAATTGCCAAATTCTTGTAGAATGTTTTTGAATAATGTAACCAGAGGCGGATCTTCATGCAATTAAAGAGTTGCATGACCATTATTTGGTGGGCCACAAAAAATCCACTTAAATTTTTGTGAAACTCCCATTAACTTTGGTCACGGATTCCCCTAACTCTAAGGAAACCAATATTAATATAAATGGGACAATTTTCAATTTTTCAAAAGTTTCAGTTTTGTAGGATCCAAATTATTGACTGGTACCGTGTGCGTAAAATTATACAATAGCATTAGAAGAAAAATTATAGAATACCAAGTATTTGTATATTCCTATGCATAATTCAAGATAGAAACATATAATCACTACAAGAAATATGGTTTTTTGCGACGAAGGCTTTTTTGCGGCGACATATTACGCCGCAAAAAGTCACAAAAAGACAAAATAGTCGATCGCCCTATGTTTTGACTTTTCAACGCTCGCATATGAAAAAAAGATCGCCGCAAATCCTTTACTCGCCGCAAAAAGATCGCCGCAAATGAGTAAAAGCGATTTAGGGTTATAAGTTACAGAGCAGAGCGCAACTTTCACTATTTCATTCACAGTCGTCAAATCCAAATCCAACCCGCCCCTGTTTTGTCACACATTTCGTCCATCATTCAAATAAAATCCCAACAGAACCTCAACGCAATTTACAGAGTCCCTCTCAATCATCTCCAATTCCACTAAATTTCAATTTCAATCCAAATTAGGGTTCCCAGCTTCAACTCCGTGGTTGATTCCTTGAAGCTTAAGCTTCTAAATTCAGCAATAGAATCAAACAATCACTTCTAGATCTGCATATAATCCTCCGATCGATTCGACTCGCAGTCAGATCAGGTTATTCATAATCTTCTACTAATTAATAAAAAATTTCGTAATTTGTATGTTATCAGTTTTACGAAGATCACTAACTGTTTTTGTTATTATTTGTAAGTTCGTGAATTAGCTGAGATATTAGTAATTAATTCTAAATAACAGATAGAAAATGGAGTTATCAAACACCATCGTTACAACCTTCATGAATTCTGTGAAAAATGCATCTGATTGGGTGACATTCGCAAAAGAGTAATAGGATTAGTTGTTTATTATATGCACACCAAGTGTTTGATGAAAGTACTATTGATAAGTTTTGCATAAAACTAGTTTATTAATCCCTAAGTAAGAATCAACATACATTGTTGATGACAATTTGGGTTGTGGACTAAACTGGATCAAGTTTAGATGAAAATTTAAACCAAAAAGAAAATTTTACTCTTATAAGGGGTGTTTGGATGTGAGTTTAAAGTAAATTATTGTGATATCATGATTATCTATATCTAATTGGCATTAGTTTTATGATTTTGTTGCTTCACTTGAAATGCTTTTGGGTAGATACATTAGGAAATTGTACCATTTGGCCATTGTTAGTTTAGGATTCAATTTTGAAAAAATTAAAAAATTTATTTAAACAAAAAGTTGGTTGATTGTTTGTATGTTTTGGGGATGGCAGCTGAGTAGGTTGGAGGTGTTTCAAGATGATAAATGTGTGAAGGTAAATCCTGATACACCTCAAAAGCAAGTCAGATTTTTGACACTTAACGGTCAGTTTTAACATAGTTGTTTACTTCTACTATGATGTGTTATATAGACAGTTTCTGTATTGATAAGAATAGTTGTTTTTGTATAGATATATGTTCTTAATAATTTACTTTATAATCGTATTTAATATAATTAATCTTTAGGTGGCACAATAGTTACAGCCATTGACCTGATTAAGGAACGTGGAGTTGACAACAAGCATATCAAAGTGGTAAGTAAAAAATTAACCTTTTTTATTCTTTTATTGATCAGACCACCTATATGTGAGAAAAATTAACATTTTTTTATAAGTTCTGCTGGCGTGATAATCTGGTTTATGATTGCTTATTCTGTTGTTGAAGATGTATATTTGGTCCAACTTGGTGGCCAAAAGTAAAGAATAATAATGGAAACAATATGTTATAATTAATGTGTCCCTTTTGTGATAGATCGAGCAGATACACGGATAGATCGAGCAGATACACGGATAGATCAAGCATATTCCGACCGTCAGTCTTCATTCGTCACACATCACCACCTCCGATTGTTGAAAGTAAGATTTACTTATCCGATTTTTTTTTGGTTAATTACTTGTAAATTAATTTAGGTTAATTGTTCGTGTTGCTTGTGGTAAATCAGGTTTGACCAAACCTCCGATTTTGATGCTTGTTTTAAATTAAATCAATTTTGGTGTAAATCAGCTTGTTAATTTAGGTTAATTTCCTATAAATCAAATTACCAAAAGTGTCACATATAATTCATACACACATCTTTAATTATAAAACATTACACCAGAAAAAAAGAAGTGATCGTCCATTACTTTAGAAAATATATGAGACCAAATAAAATGAGAAAAAAACAATTTTAGGCTTCATGCAAATATATTCTTATACGACAAACCGACAAATTTATCAGAAAACCGAAGGCGACAAAACGTTAGGAGGTGAGATAGAAGACCACATGTAGTAGTTGTACTGTGTTTTGACACGAAAATATAATATTCTCGACAATATTGCGAGGTGGCTTTTGATCATTTAATCGATTGTGGACATGTTCTTCCTTTGATGTGCATATGAATCTAATTCCGAAAGAGACTTTCTCCATGATGTCCCTCTCCTACATCACTTGTGAATATAAATTATAAAACCCATTTTCGTCAACTTTCAAGCTTGAGAACGCTGCCGAACAACGTCAATCCACTCCGTAACGGTATTCTTTACGGCGTTCGGCGGAAGAAGTTTAATCTTTTTTTCGCTTTTAGTATCCAAGGCTGATTGTATTGCTTTTTGAAAAATAAAAATAAAAAACTTATAACGCTATTTAGAACTATATCGTCCTCCCTTTTTCACTAACAGTACACTTAAAAGCATTGTCACCACTCCTAATGCTTTTATAGCATGCTGCAATTTTTTGTCTTATAATTTAGCTATAACACAAAACCAAAAAACAGTCTCTTTCCTATAATATGTTTTCTGTTGGAAAAACACCAATTTACCAAAAGATTTACTATCGTTGGTAAAATTTCATTGGTATTGGCAAGTTTTTTAGTAGTGCACATATGTTATTTAATTATAATTTTTTTATAAATCACATTTTTAACTAGAATAAAAAATTTATATTAAAATATGAATTAATGTGATTAAAAAATATTGAATAAATACTAAAAAGTTTAAAATTAAAGTATGGTATATTTTATTCGAGTCTTTTCCTTTAACTGTGATCAAAGTCGCATCCTCCTCCGGAATCTAGATGTGATAGTTGCAAGAAATTTTAAAGCCTCGAACTTTTCTGTTTTCTCAAAATGTTCAAATTAAATTCTTTCATACTCTAGTCGCAATCTCTCTCCGATCATATCCTTTAAAGTTTCTATACTTGACGAGCTTTCCAATTAAACGAAAACATATATATTTAGTTATTTATATATCTTATATTAACACCTTTAAATACAATATAACTTGACTAGTTGACTGTTTTCAATACTAAAAGTCACCAAAATACATGTTTTCATTTTCCACCAATTTCAAACATGCACCTAACTACACACAAACTTTTATAACTCGTGCCCTGTCTGACCATGAAGTTGTGTCTATTATGGATCATTACACTATTACCATCTTATCCACTATCTTTTTCTCGCATGCTGGGTGCTATTTGTTTTTTTTTTTTTTCAATGTGTCGAGAACTAAAAAGCACATGGTAAGTTATTTGAACTTGTTTCTATAAAACTTATGATTGATGAACTCGAAATTATTCAAGTTGTTTTAAAATTGAATAGGTGAATGTATATAGTTTCTATTTTGGACTATTCAACCACTTATCGGTTTCATTTTGGTGTCTTATGGAAGTTTATATCATAAAATATTTTCTATTTTGTGTTCGAATAATCTCTTATAATTAAAAATCTTTTTGTGCCTTCGTCTTTGAATCTTTGCCAAATCTCAATCAATCTTTCATGTTCACTTTTTCTTCTTTATCATATTTGTGTGTGGTTGAGTGTTTAACTAACAGAACTACACAGCACTATCTTCACCCAAATTTATCGTTCGACACTACTTGAGCCCAATAATGAAACGGTCTAGCCTATTGGTTCTTAATTGGTTTTTTATTACAATGACGGCCCAAATCTGAGCATCCATTTTGAAAGTTATATGGGAACTAAAGTTATGTAGGATTGGGCTTTGGACCAACAGTTATTATCTTTCTTTGGGGAAAAAAAAATAACTGTTAAAATTAAATGATAAAATTAAGTTAGAGAGTTAATGAATTGCAAGTGTTCTTCACTTTAAGTGTAGGATGATGAGGTATGAAGATTTAGTAGGTTTCAATATCTATTTAACGTGTAAGATGAATGTTTACTTAATCAAACAGAGAATACTATTAGTGTTTAGATATCAAGCAATATTTTAAAATTCAAATTTTAAATAAGACCGCCCAATGCCTTAAAAACAACCGAACCTATCAAATTCGTTGAATCAAATTATAATATAATTCAATATTTATGTTAATTTAGTAATATAAAGGATATAACAAAAGCAAAAAATAAATTTGAAAAAATATAAACAAACATTATAACGATTAACGAACCCAAGAAATTTAAAAAAAAAATCCATACAAAAATAATGTAATATTAATGCAACCATTTCATAATTTCTTGGCTGTTTCGAAACCATATTCTCACACGTGTTCATAATTTTCTTGCTACAGCTTCTTACATGTTTCTTACCAATTATTTTTGCATTTTTATGAATATACGTACACTTAAATAAATATGAAATTCAATACTTTATTAATTTCTTGTTAAGATTGTAGTTTCAAGATTGGAATTTACCAACGTTAAATAGTATTTAGGGTTAAAAAAAATAGAAAAATGGCCTAACCCTGTTTCATAGACTTGGTTCAACTGAATTTCGTAAAAAAAACCCGACAGTTCAATCCATCATACTTCTTGCTTATTGACCCGATTACATTCGATCGACAACACACTATTTTTCATTCCAACCACAGTCAGCCTCAATAGTTAAAACATTTAAGACATATTATTAATTGCATGTTAATTAAATTTATTTTTTGTAGTAAGAATATAATTTAATAGTATATGAAATATTTTTTAATGTTAAATATGAATTAAAATGAGACGATTTAAGTATTTTTGGGAGTTTTCTACTAATAAGCTAACACCACGTAGGATACAACACGAGACTCATTCCTATTGGCTACAAAAGCCATACCTGAAAAATGATTGGTCCACGTCATCATTGATGACATAAAATCGAGTTTGTTCTCGAGAGACCGAACAATTTGGCGCGGTTCCTGTAGATCACGCGCCAATTTGTAACTCGCACAAACCTGATTATTGAGAACACCTTTCCTTCTTCAAAGCTCAAAACCCCTTAAACTACACGGAGTGCATAGAATCTAGAGAGTCAGGCGGTGAAGCATGGGTCGCTCCGGCATCACGCTAGCGATTGTTTTAATCGGTAAAGTTTTCAGATCTTAGTTTGTTTTGATGCTACTGCCGTTCTCAAAATTTTTATTGATTTTGTGTATGATTCTAGTATGAATGTGAATAATGTAGTTGTTGTTGTAATTCCGGTTTTATTTTTTATGTATATTAGTTTGCTGTTTCAGCATTGTTTGAGATATCAGAAAACCGTTAGCGTTTCGTGTTGAACGTGTCTTCATGTTTACATTTGTTGATTGGTGTTCTGTGTGTTATTGATCTTAAGAAGACAAATAATGTGGTCATTAACGACGATTTTACTTGATCGTTAAATGACGATATGGAGATCAACAATGAACACTTTATTAACTGCTAAGAAATTTGTGTGAATTTTTGTGTGAACTGATAATCACCTGTAGATATATTATCATGGTATTATAACGAATTAAGACTTATAATTACCGTAGTTAGCGTGAAAATTCAGTAAATCAATTTTGTGTTTTACCTGTCACCTGTTGTTTCTGTCAGAGAGTATATTGCCAATGCCAATAATAAATTATTCCGTAAACTGCCCGTTCTATTTGTTGTTCTCATGTTTTCAATTGTGGATGACAATTTAAAGATAATTTTTACCATATAAGGACTCAACATATCAATCATTCTGTTTTAGCATGCGTAATTGATCGCCACCTGTCGTTACAATCCGACAGTTAATTTTTTAAACCTAATTATCCTTCAGGAAACTGATTGCTCTAGTAGCTTATATATCATGTTTTGTACTGTGAATAGCAAATGAAAGATGACCAATTTATTTGTACTAAACTTAATGTGTTACAGGTTGCCTATTTTCACTTTCAATAGCAAAAGAAGAAGCTAACAAATTAGGAACAGTTATCGGTATTGATCTTGGGACTACCTATTCTTGTGTGGGTGTGTACAAGAATGGACATGTTGAAATTATAGCCAATGACCAAGGAAACCGTATCACTCCATCATGGGTGGCTTTCACAGATTCCGAGAGGTTAATTGGTGAAGCTGCAAAGAATCAAGCAGCTGTAAACGCAGAAAGGACCATCTTTGATGTTAAGAGACTTATTGGTAGAAAGTATGTAACTATTTATTGAATTATGTATTGCTTAAAATTTTATTGAATCTTTTTATGACAGATTTGAGGATAAAGAAGTCCAGAGGGATATGAAACTTGTTCCTTACAAAATTGTGAACAAAGATGGGAAGCCGTATATTCAAGTTGAACTTAAGGATGGTGAAACTAAGGTTTTCAGTCCTGAAGAGATTAGTGCTATGATTTTGACCAAAATGAAGGAGACAGCTGAAGCGTTTCTTGGAAAGAAAATTAAGGATGCTGTTGTCACAGTTCCTGGTGAGTAAAAAATACAAATTTATTTACAGAATTTAGTTAGTTATTTTGTTGATGATTTTTTTTTTTTGCAGCATACTTCAATGATGCCCAATGACAGGCTACCAAGGATGCTGGTGTGATTGCTGGTTTAAATGTTGCCAGAATAATTAATGAACCAACAGCTGCTGCTATTGCATACGGTTTGGACAAAAAGGGCGGTGAGAAGAACATTCTTGTTTTTGATCTTGGTGGTGGTACTTTTGATGTCAGTATTCTGACGATTGATAACGGTGTTTTTGAGGTTCTTGCCACAAATGGAGACACTCATCTTGGAGGTAATCATACCTAATTTTATGAGATAATGTGATTTTGTTTACTAATGATTTGTTTATCTTTTAGGTGAGGATTTTGATCAAAGGATCATGGAATATTTTATCAAATTGATAAAAAAGAAGCACGGGAAAGACATCAGTAAAGACAATCGGGCTCTTGGAAAGCTAAGACGGGAAGCTGAACGGGCCAAAAGAGCCTTGAGTAGTCAACATCAAGTCCGTGTTGAGATCGAGTCACTTTTCGACGGTGTGGATCTCTCTGAGCCGTTGACCCGAGCCCGTTTTGAGGAGCTGAACAACGACCTTTTCAGAAAGACGATGGGGCCCGTTAAGAAGGCCATGGAAGATGCTGGTTTGTCAAAAAGTGAAATTGATGAGATTGTTCTTGTTGGTGGGAGTACCAGAATTCCAAAAGTTCAGCAGCTTTTGAGAGATTAATTCGATGGAAAGGAACCAAACAAAGGTGTTAACCCTGATGAAGCTGTTGCGTTTGGTGCTGCAGTTCAAGGAGGCATTTTGAGTGGAGAAGGTGGTGATGAAACTAAAGGTAGGTAATTTATTCATTTTCTTTAACATAAATGCAAAACGGGTCGGGTCGGGTCGGGTTGACCCATGTGACTAATGTGCAGATATCCTTCTTTTGGATGTGGCCCCACTTACTCTTGGTATTGAAACTGTTGGAGGAGTGATGACTAAATTGATCCCAAGAAACACTGTCATTCCAACCAAGAAATCTCAAGTATTTTCTACTTACCAAGATCAACAAACCACTGTCTCCATCAAGGTACTTTTTTATTTATTTATTAATTCTCAAATTGGGACGATTTATTTTGAGCTTTTAATCCCGAATTGGAGCTCATTTAAGCTTTTTGTACCAGGTTTATGAAGGTGAAAGAAGTCTCACAAAAGATTGCAGGCTTCTTGGAACCTTTGATCTTTCTGGAATTCCTCTTGCCCCTAGGTTCGTCATCTATTAATATTTTCTTTTGAATTTTAATAATTGCATTGTTTTGCATTTGGGGGCTAAAAAATTGTGTTAATTCAGGGGAACACCACAAATTGAGGTGACATTTGAAGTAGATGCAAACGGACGTGAAAGCTGAAGACAAAGCTTCTGGAAAATCTGAAAAAATCACAATCACAAACGAAAAAGGGCGATTAAGTCAGGAAGAAATCGAGCGGATGGTTCGAGAAGCAGAAGAGTTTGCGGAAGAAGACAAAAAAGTGAAAGAAAAAATCGATGCCCGAAATGCCCTCGAGACTTACGTGTACAACATGAAGAATCAAGTGAGTGATAAGGATAAATTGGAGTCTGATGAGAAAGACAAGATTGAAGCAGCAACTAAGGAAGCACTCGAATGGTTGGATGAAAACCAGTCGCCCTAGAAAGAAGATTATGATGAGAAATTGAAGGAAGTTGAAGCTGTTTGTAATCCGATTATTACGGCTGTTTATCAGAGGTCTGGTGGTGATGGGGCGGAATCGACTGAAGATGATGATCATGATGAGTTGTAGGTTTTTTGATTGGTGGAAGATATATATAGAGATATTAGAGTTTACTTGAAGTTGAGTTGAGAGGGAGATGACATGAGATTTTGATGAGATCCTTTCTCTTCTCTTGTTTTTACTTATTTTATATTGGTTTTGTTCATGTGAAGGAAATACTTAGTAATTAGTATTATCTGATGTCTAAAGTCTCAACAATTTGCCACTTTTAGTTGCTCTTATGTGGTTGGTGTTCATCTGAAAACAATCTTTGGGTCTTTTAAAACCCAAAATTGTAGAAAATTAACGACTAGAAATGCAAGTTTGTTTATTTTTATACTTTTCACCTTTTTATATAATCAATATTAACAAAGAATGTTATAAAATTAACAATCCAAACAAATATGAACTTAATCCAAAATTAAAAACCAACCTCGTACTAAAACTAAATATGCAACAAACAAGTATCATCATACAAAAAACATTTTCATTAAACATAAAGTTGGGCATTCATAAAATGAATTTCTTTTATTTGGAAGACCAATTCTTCATATATTTTTTTAAACCTATCAAACTTAATGACATTATGTATGTTATTTCATGTTAACTGTTGTTATTTGGTAAATATTTAATTTATGAGGTTAACTAGTGAAAATGGAGAAATTGATTTCTCCGTGTGTTTCCTTTGTAGGCAAAAAGTCATTTTCCGACAAAAGAATAGAGACAATGTTACGTGCAAATGCTGTTCTCTACACGTTTCCATTTCTCGGTCTGACTAATAAGCTATAAACCAACCAAATAAAGCTAAAACAAACACCAATATCAAACTAAACTTACATGTATCAAGAAATATGTATCGACAAGCATACAATTTAAATCAGAATGAATCCATTCCATTATTACAATCCTTTCTTAGTATCAAAATCTATACAAAAACATCATGAGTTAAAATATCAGCTCGAGTAATATAAGCTTAAAAAGACAGAAGAAACCATATTGGCACCTTGAATCCTAAAGGCCAGCTTTGGGATCAGCTGAACCAGCTGCCACAATTCCTACACCATTTGAAGCAGATGATGCATCTTTAAGCTCATTCACAAGTTGATCTATTTTCCTAAACTGATACGGCCATCGCGAATTATACAAAAACTGACGCAGGTCAAATCTGTTATCTTCTGGTGAGTAACTCTGTACATATGAAAAACAATTTATATTTTTATATTATAAAGTATGTGAACGGGTAAGGGTATGAAATGACAATTGCAAAAGATACGGGGGCAACCTCGGCATGATAGGAAGGTGTTAATACTGTCATCTTGTGTCGATTGATGGAATAATATTTGAAGAAATGCTTCACTTTCTCACCTACCTCTGCAGGGCTTAGTTTTGATCCCCAACCAAAACATAGATTCTGTAACAACAAACTTTTTATAAATTATACCTTTCGATATTATAAGGACTCTTTGACCCGATAAACTTTATTCAACTTTTTTTTTTAAATAATTAACAACTTTTGATCTGTTTAAACCGTTTCCTTTTCAGCCCATTTTGTTATTTTATCCATTTGATCCGTTAGTGATTAATGGATTTCTAAGAAAAACCTTGAACATAGACACGGGCCCGCATCGGAAAATCTTCCTTAATCTTCCATAAACCGAAAGCTCATCGTATGTCATTCCCATGTCCACTTCATCCAGCTGGCAAAAAAACATATAAATTTTGTAATTATATTAAAAAATTAACTCAAATGTAGTTACTAAATACCTGGCTGTAATTGGAGCGTATAGGCTCCAGCTCAGCAGTTGGTGGAGCAGCTTCAATTTCTGCTAAAGACGAAAAACCAAGATGAATGGCGGCCCACCTTAAAAATATTCTAAGATCTTGTTTACTAATACTCCCAATTGGATTTATATCTGCAGAACTGCAATCATACTAGAAAATAATAACATAAAATAAGAAACCTAGATTCTTACCAAAATAATAAATAGATAAATGAATTAATAAAAAAATAAAAACCTTTGTTAAATAACCACGTAACCCTTCATCCACATTGGAGCTACCCAACACAAGATAAAACCCGGGTTTGCTATGAACCCATGGTAATAATGATGCCAACATAAATGCTAAAACCATTCTTATTCGAGCTTGTATGTTCTGGAGCCCTAAATTTTCAATATTCGTTCCTCCATCTACCTGTTAAAAACAAAATTTACCCGCCACGTCATCGGTTTACATGTATTTTTATTTTTATTTAAAAAAAATAAATAAATTTGAAATAAATTATTTTACCTTATAGCGGGGACGTTTTCCGGTAAGTGCTTGAAATAAAGACAAAAAGGCAGAAACCACAGTGTCTATAGAAACATCAAGATGCCATGATCCAATTTCATCAGCAAGCAATTTAGCTCGTGAACGTGTCGCATCAGAACTATAAAAAAAATACAAAATCCATATTAATTACAAGAATTATCAAGTCAAACAAAGTCAATGCACAAAAACTACTGACCTGTTTTCGGTTCCCATATAAACCGTGTAAAATATACGTTTTGCAAATTCCTTACTATCAGTAGGAAATTGTCCATCGGTGTAATGACCAATTCTTATAGCATCAGCTTTTACTTGTTCATCTCCATTTGCAATCTCTAAATGAAGATACAAAAACATCAATACAATTTACAATATTAAAAATTTTAAAAAAAATTGACCTTTTACAACAAGCTGACACATGCAACCAACAATACCAGCAACTGATGAGCTGTCAGCTCCACCGGATAATGGAAGAAGAAAACCAGAAGCACCACTTCTTCTTAGATAATCCCACAACCAACAACCAGGTCCAAACGCTATTTCTTCTTCAGGAGAATGATAATTTATCTGGAAAATTAAAAATTAAAAAATATAAAAATGAAAAATGTAAATGAAGTTGACTGACCTGATTTAATGGGCTTGAAAGAGATATTTGTAGATTAAAAGGCTGACAAAGTTTGTATGGAACATATACTGAAGAAACTGTTCGTTTACAACTTGCTTGTTCTTGAAAACTACTTATTGATCCCCTAAGACTACCAACCTGCAATTAATTAGTAGAATTGTTAAGAGGTCAAATGTGTACAGCTGGCAATTTCAACCCGTTTTACCTCTCACGGGTCAAAAAGATATATTATTGTTGAAAAAAGTTCAACTTTTTGCCATCATATTGAACAAAAGTGGCCCATTATGACACGTAACACGCCAACTTTGAATTTATAAAAATATTAAGTAATTTAAAGAAAAATATATAATATAAGGTAATATAAAACACATACTGCATCTAGATCTATTTGTGCAACGACCACTTCTACATCCTTCAATGAGAATTGTGACCCTTGTGCAACTACATCTCCATTAACAACAACACAAGCACATCCATCTGTAATTTAAACAATCTTTAAAAATCTAAAAAAAAAATGAATTTGTGTGTGTGTGTGTGTGTGTGTGAGTGTGAAAGAGAGAATGAAACTAATTACCATAATAAAGACGGCCACCATCACAACCTTGATGATTACTATACATATAAACACCACCACGAGTGTGTGTAGCACTTATAAAAGCACGAATTCTAAGATCCAGTTTTCTTAACTGATGATGACTTCCACTTGCATTCATAAAAACTTCAACACCGTTTAATGCCAGCTCAGTGTGAGGAGGAATTGGAGTAAACAGTTCTTCACAAATCTCAGCTGCAACAGCTCTGATTAAACAAAAAAAAAGTTTATTTTAATCAGCAAAAGTAATTTAAAATTATATAAATTGAAGTTTTAACTTACGTGTCTAGAAACTGCATGAATCCATAGCCAAAAGGAACTGTTTTCTGTTGCAAAGCTTCAGAAATATCAGTTGGCAGTTGGAATTCTTGAAGTTGGTCTTTTTGTTTCCATGCAGTAAACCACCTAAGTTCTCTATAGTTTCCATCATTTGCGAGCCACATTTTTGCTCGTATCATTATTATTTTTTTGTTCATACATATTACTTGACAGTTGTAACGTTCAGAACCTTTGATAACTGGCATCCCAAAACTACATAATATGCCATCTGTCCAATCGCCAATAAGCAACTCTTTTAAGCATTCCCATCTGCAAGTGATTAAACATAATCTGATTACTTAATTAAGTTTATTTGCTTAGCTGAAGCAGAATTACTTGGTTACTGTTAATTTGAGAACAGAATTAGATTGTTGTTTGTTTTCTCTATGTCAATTAGGCTGAAATACAATCCTATGGAATTAAAAGCGGACAAATGTAATTGAGGAATTTTAATTGAAAGCAAAACAATCTTACGCGTGAGAGATGGTGTCGAGTTCTAAGAAGTGATCTTCACAGCCATAGCCAGTAATTTCAAGCTCCGGACCAAGCCTAATAACAGCGCCAGCTTCTTTAGCCCTAACTATCGAATCCTTGATATTCTTCAAATTGCAATCGAATTCCATTGCCCATTGATTCAAATTGCAAGTAGCTACCTTCAACAACCTCATTTTGTTTACAGATTATGTTAATTCTCGATTGCTGATAACAATTTCTTGACCTAATTAACAAAGTCGGAATGTGAAATTGACAGGTAAAGCCTGATGACAAATGGTTGTTTGATGCAGTGGAGGAGACTCAGTATACGTCGATCACGAGGTGTAGATATGGCGGCACACGAGCTTACAGGTTACGCTCATTGGAACAAGGACGGCCTTAACTTTTAATTTTTTTTTTCTCAGAATTATATTAAAATAATAAAATATTTGATATGTGTAAATTAATGTTATTTAAAAATATTTGATCCTAATTTAATTTAAGTAAAAATATGTGATATTCATTTCCACGTGCCCACATAAACCCTATTTTCCCCTGCCGGAGTGCCGGACGATTACCGAACCTCTGAGTTTTGAGAGTTGACAGTTGCAAAATGGCCGCTGCGATATCGGAAACGGTCCAGCGATTCACCGCCGAAACGCTCAAAGCTGCAAGCAAGCAATCCAAAGGATGCTATGTCGTTCCCCTCCGTCTCCGGCGAGCCATCAAAAAGTATATTCGAGGTCATTTCCCCCATCTCTCTCTCTATATACACTCGTAAAATCGTAACGAAACTGAGAAAAGGTAATGAAATCGCATGAATAACTAATCTTATCTAGGGCTAATGGAAGGAACGTATGAACTGATGTAATTTTGAACATTTTTTAGAATTCTAACTGACTGTTGCTGGCATTAACAACGGTATTGCAAACACTAACCTGTAATCATCAAAGAGCTGATTAACATCGCAACAATCTCAAAAGCGTATGAAATCATTGTACTGACACAAATAATGTGCTTGAACCAAAGCTCAACAATTGACTGTAGAATTTGGTAGGCCATACCTTAATTTTGTTTAGCAGTATTTGTGGAAATATAACATGAGAAGAACACGGCTTTCATTCCAATAAGTTGTGGTAGACTGGATTAGTATTATATGGTTATACCATCAACATATAACATACACCATTACACATTGCACTATATGTCGTATGCTAAAAAATTGCAATTTTGAACTGAAATATGCAGACCAAGAAGAACAACATATGAAAAGGAAAGTATCGAGGTTATCAGAATCATTCAATGATATAAAAGATGCTAATTTACAATTAGCTTCATTTACTGCAAGGGAGTTAATCGAAGATCCTCTTAAATACGTTGGCTGCTCAAAAAGATGGAAAATTAACAGCAAATATGGTGACATTGGTCTTAAATACAGAGATGATCAAACAATTGCTTATGTTGCTTCTCGTATGCCTGCAGTTTATTCAGCTTGCCATAGAGTCCTCACTGACGTATATCCATATTCTAATTTCACACTTACTTTATTTATGATCCTACTTAAAGTTATTAAAAAAATATGTACTTTAATGTTATTCTAGGTTAAAAGAAGGCTACCTGGATTTTCACCTACTAGAGTGTTAGATTTTGGGGCTGGTACTGGCTCTGCTTTCTGGTGAGCTATTATGTTTACCTGTTATACAGTTATTATAGACGTTATTCTTTTTATGTTAATATTTTCTCTATTATTTCAAGATTAGGTAACTTAAGAAAAAAATAAAATAATCGTTTTTTAGGGCTCTGCGTGAAGTGTGGCCACACTCTCTGGAAAAATATAATTTAATCGAGCCATCCCAATCTATGCAACGAGCAGGAAATAGCCTTAGAGATGGTATAATGGATTTCAGTCAATAATCAATGTATTTATAAAGATCACATAGTTATAATATTTTTGTGTATGTTTCAGATATAAAAAATTCACCTGATATAAAGAGTTACGGTAGCATTCAGGCACTAAGTCAAAATATAAGCAAGTCTGAAAGAAAGCATGACCTTGTAATCGCTGTAAGCATGTAATTTCTGTTATTAATTGCATTATTAACATTACAATAGATAATTACTAATTTACTATGATGTTTGGACATTATGCTAAAAAAAAATATTAATTATCTTTGGTGTTACACAGTCATATGTACTTGGTGAAATACCGTCATTGAAGGATAGAATAACCATTGTTCGCCAGCTGTGGGATCTTACTGAAGATGTTCTGGTAATTTTTTCCCCATGAAAAGTTGTTAATTATATTAACTAAAATTTAGTTTATGTGATTTTTGCTATACGAATAAAAATGATTTTTTTTACAAATTGAATATGGGTTTTATGCAAATACTTTCAATGTAGAGCAGGTTTTGATGGAACCTGGTACACCGCATGGATCAAATATTATCTCTCAAGTGAGATCTCACATTCTTTGGATGGAGAAAAGGGTGTGTGAGTTTACCCCTGAATTAATCACAACAAAATTCTACAATTTTTTTTAATAATTTTTTAATAGCAATTTGTTAATCGTGTCATTAACTTTGCAGAAAAGCCGCAAATTAGCAAAGGCATCTAATCAAACTTCTACAGATTTAATGGCGCATAAATGTGGTGCCCATATAGTAGCACCAGTAAGTTGAAATATTTAACATAACTCATTTTATAATTTTCATTTTGTCATATTATTATATTAAACTCTAATTTTTTTGTGTAATTACTAATTATTTGTCGTATTAGTGTTCTCATGATGGAGTTTGTCCATTGGATAATACTGGGAAATATTGTCATTTTGTTCAGCGATTGCAGAGAACCACATCACAGCTTGCATATAAGGTTTCTATTTTAACTACTCATAATATATCTATGTATCTATATATATATATATATTTATATATATAGCATTTGATAATTTTGTATATTTTCTAGCAATCGCATGGTGTGCCTCTACGTGGCTTTGAAGATGAGAAATTTTGTTATGTTGTATTCAGACGAGGTCCTCGACCCAGGCAAGTGTTTGTTATTTTCTTAAACTTTAATTAATTATATATTATTCCTTTTTTTTATTAAATATTCTGAAAATTTTGTGAATAGTGAACCATGGCCACTTGAGGGTATGAAATTTGATACACTTAAAGAACAAAAAGCTAAAATGAACCATGAAGATTTTGAGAGCGATTATGGTACGTGCATATTGCAATTTTTTTAAAATTCATAATAATAATCATAAATTATTGTATCATCGCTTTGAACAAATAATAAGTGCACCATCATATTGGGCTATAAACATCAGATTATACAGTCCGATCTTTTATTTTAATATATTGATGTGTTATGATTTGTGTTGACAGATGACGAAATTGATTCAGAACCTGACGATATTATTGTTCACGAGAAAAAAATGGTCAAGTATGAATCTGATATAAATGAACCATGCGCCACGTCAGCAAGTGAAGCAGAGGAAGAAACATCAGATGAAAGCACTAGAGCAGATCTGGGGACTGGTTGGGGTAGAATCGTCTTTTCACCAATAAAAAGAGGTAAACGGATCGAAATGGACGTTTGTAGAGCTACTAATCAGGAAGGAACCGAGGGTCGTTTTGAAAGGGTAATTGTGACTAAAAGCAAAAACCCGAAACTTCATCATCAAGCACGAAGATCACTTTGGGGCGATCTGTGGCCCTTTTGATTTAAACAACTTTTTAATGTAAATTAAATTTCATTTGACCCAATTTTGTAGAATTAGAAGTTAGAGTGAAGTCTAGTAAGTTGACTATTCATTATTTAATTATTTACTATTTAATTATGTAGCTGTCACACCCGTTTTGATGGAAAAGGGGTTAAGTGAGTTTCCTTGTGAATTAATAACGAAATGTTCTTTTTTTTGTTCTTCAGTTTGTCATGATTGACCATTTGATCCTTCTGACACATTTGTTAATTGTGTCATTAAATTTCAGAATATTATTTGCACAGGCCCAAAATCTCCGATTTGTAATATTTTATTAAACTTGGGCTTAAAGTCAGCCGAGCTACTGGGCTCAAAGAAATTAGACTACAATAGATAGACGCTAAATCACGAATTGAAATCATGAAACATGAAAACTTTCCAAAACGCAGAGATATAAATCTCATTTTACCATTCGATAATATTAAGGATGCTGATAACAAAAGCTCTAATGCTTTTTTTAACGGCAAATAGATATCATGTTTAATAGATTGTTAATAATGAGTGGTTAGTGTACAATCATATTAAGCATCATATTCATTTTTTGAAAAAAAACAGATGTAAGACTACTTCAGTTGGCATGGTTTTGCTTACTACTAGTTTAAGGTGGTGTTTGATTTTGACTTAATGGGGAAATAACTATACAAAGAAAGTCATAAAGAGACTGTTTGTTTATGTCTTAATCCAGACTAGATGACTTAATCGAAAAAGCTATGGGATGATGCTTTCCCCATTGAATCATAATTTTTTTTTCTTCCTTTTTATATTTATGCAATTTAGATCAATTAAAATTTCATGTGTTTATATGGTCTGGTAAAAAAAAGTTTAATTTATAACTTTATTCTTTTAAAATAAAATTTTTATTTTAAATTTTAACTTTATTACTTATATATCAACATTTTATATTATTAAAAACTTCAATATAAAATTATATATATCAATTAATTATGTTTATTTACAATAATGAGAAATTAAAAATTGAAAAATTGTTAAACTTTATTACTAAGATCATTCGTTCAGCTTGAAAAACAAACATACCCAGACAAATATAATATATTTAGATAGACGCTTTATCCAAACAGAATTAATGAGTAAAAAAAACAAATAATCCGTAAGTGTAAGTGTAGTTATCAAAACTATGATATTAATTGCTACAACTTTTGTGGGACAAATGGAGACTTTTCGTTTAGTACAAGGTTGGCCCTCACCCGTTTATGCATGTCAAGCTTTACAAAAGCGTGTTGGTGATTTCATCCTTAATGATCGTACATTTATGCTTTAATATAAAGCAACCTGAAAAATCTCACATGCAAAATGTACCACTTCACATAAAGTGGAGTCACAATCACAACTCTGTGAAGCTTTATGTCGTGACAATAACCATTTTTGTGTATAACTATTTCTATTTTTCATTAGTGAAAGGGATGTGATATCTACTCCACATAAAATTATTCACATACCATAACTTATGATTTAATAGACATATATATTTTGTTTTAAAACTTGTACAATGTAATGAAGGGTTAGTTTTTCTAGTGTATATATCAGCTCCCAATAATGAAACATGGCCACTTGGTGGTATGAAATTTGATACGCTTAAAAGAACAGATAGCTAAAATGAATCATGACGATTTTGACTGCGATTATGGTGCGTACATTTTGCCATTTCTTTTATAATTTATAATAAATGTAATTATTGTACTATACTCTTAGAAAATATATAATACGTGCACCATCATATATTCATATTGAGGGCAGAAACATCATGATTCAACGATTGCATAATTGAGTAATCCTTGCTCCCAGTCTATTATCAAAATTAATTGGGAAATTTACGTTTTTCTATTATCAAAATATGTGGTTTTTACACCACATATTTTAATCTATCTAAGACAACAATTGAATTATTTATTTGTACAATATGTTGTATAACTTGTACGGTGCGGTATATGCATTAAAAAGTGTGGTAGACAAATTTATTCCCTTTTAATTATGATTTGTGTTGACAAATGACGAAATTGAATACCAAACATATGGTATTAAAAGAATGTGATTAGTACATTTGATCACCAAAGGGCCTTTGGCCTATGTGTTTCCCTCTCAAGTGTGAGGTCAGGAATTCGAGTCCCGTCGTGAACATAGGTGGTAATTAGGAGTAGAGTAGATTAGATTTGTCGTTCAAAAAAAAAAAAGTACATTTGATCAGTTTTTATATGCTTCAAAGTGTCAAAATGTGATTATCCTAACGAAACCTTGTGTGCTTATAAATCCAACAAAAATTGTAATTTTAAACGCAATTTTGCATAAACAAGTGAAGAATTTTCAAATATTTATTGCAGTATTTGAGTTGTAACCCTAAATCTAACTTTTGCCAGAACGAAGTTATGCAGCTCTTTTCATTTATCTAGGCTTAACGTTTGTTGTTCTAGGGCATTAAATTTTAGATTTAGATGACAGCCGCGTATATTCCGAAGGTGGCATTCAGAGGGTGTTGGAGGCATCGGTGACAAACAATAATTTATCGATTTTTATTATTATTTTATTTGTTACATTTTTATTAATTAAATTAAAAATCTTGATTTTATTTTTAGGTGGATGTAAACTAAAGTGGTTGGTGGAGGAAAATTCTATGTGCTCATAACTCGTGGAACCGGGCCACGGTGAGACTCATTTCATGCTTAAATGGGTCAAAATGGGTTCGGGTTAAAACAAATCATTTTTCCCACATTAAAGGAAGATTATGGTCAACAAGTAGGAGTTATATTTTGCAAGAACAAATTAGTGAAGCGTTTATATTTATTAAGATTTCAATTTTATGGCTTAATTTGCTTATTGTATATACAAAGTATGAACAATTGTTATGCTTATAATGAAATTGAAGAATGCTTATGTTTATGCTTATGTGTATGCTTATAATGAAAGGGGTTATAGCATTAACTGAACATTATGCTTATTATATCTTCTTCGCCGTTTGACACTTCCCAAGCTGAAGAGTTTGATCTGACACCACCGACCATCGTGCCAATTGTGTCGGTTTAAAGAAGAGGACTGACGCCCCCAACCGAAGAGCCGATGACACCAGTCACAGATGAAACCACTCAAGCATTGGAACTGGTTAAGACATAATTGCCTATTCACCAATACAAAAGAGGTAAACGAACCGAAATGGACGTTGTTTGAGCCACTAATCATGAAGAAACCAAGTGTTTGTCACTAAAAGTAGAAACACTGGTACTTCACCATCAAGCATGACAATTAAATACTTCACCAAGTGACCCAGAGGCATCTCTGAGATTTTAAATGTCCTGCGCGAATAGATGAACTTGGCCCCTTTAAATACAAGATTTATATAAAAAATTGGACTTTCTAATTTTTTTTATATTAAACTAATAAGTTGGCTTGAAATTTTAAGACTATATATATATATATAAGATTTATATAAAAATTGAGCCCCTCTAAAATATGGACTATGTGTGACTGCACCTTCTCAAAGACATCTTTGAGCATGACAATCATTATTGGACGATCTTTGGTCCTTTTGATTAAATCATTTTTTTTATCTAAATTAAATTTTGTATTTACTGATTTTGTAAAAATAGAATTTCGAGTCAAGTCTAGTAACTTGACCATTGATTATTTACCAGAATCATTGTTTAGGGTCAGGTGAGTACTTGAACCATATGTGGTTCTGTTCATTGAGCGACTACAAATACATGAGACTGGAAAAAGATTCCTTTTTTAGCATAGTATGGTCACTGGGGGCCTGGGAATCCAGTTTTTTGGGAGTTAGAAATCAATGAAGTGATAAATGCTATGATAATATTAAAATACGTACTATTGTTCACTTTATAGCAGAATATGATTCTTTTAGGCATTCATTCATAGTCTTTAATTGTTGAAAGTTGTTGGGATTGTAGGGTTTTTAAGCAATCTTTGATTTAACAAAGGAATTGTGAATGACATTTTCCGAATTAAATATTTCGATATTATGTCTGGGTTTCCCGAAATTCTAACTATAAAAATAATTCCTAAGAAGTCAAACTAGATATTAGGCACAAATTTTAATTCACAATAATAGATGATTTTAGAATATCCGTACTCAACCATATGTCAAAAGAGTATGTGATCTCATATATCTTCATTAAGATTTCTTCTATCTTATTCTTGATTGTCAAAGCGGTTACATGATATTAAGAGCAGTTCCACGTAATTAGTGGTAGTTAGTTTAAATGTTTTATTATTAAACTGTTGTATAAACCCTGGAAATTAATCAACTCCATAGAATTTGAATAATTTTGATGAGTTTATGGATTAAAAAGTCAAATTTGATTAGGGGTTGGGTTGGGTTGGTTTGTAGTTCCAGCCACAAACAAAGTGAAAAATAGTTGTGCAAATATGGTGTTTAGTTGTAGTTTTTTTTTTCTTTTTTTCTTTTTTTCGAATAGCAACGAAAAGGCTATGTAGAAGGCCCTACCAAGGGCGAGCTTCGACAA
Organism: Calendula officinalis; assembly: GCA_963853835.1. Taxonomy (NCBI): domain Eukaryota; kingdom Viridiplantae; phylum Streptophyta; class Magnoliopsida; order Asterales; family Asteraceae; genus Calendula; species Calendula officinalis. Next base: position 65,292,048 of record OY970823.1, on the reverse strand, counting down.
AAGAATCACCCGACCCCAGCCAACCAAAATGGAATATTAATATATAAACTAGCGAGAAGCTATGAAGATACATAGTTAAATGAGAAATACACCTATCTACCTATCTATGAGCTGACCTAATTACCTAAATCCAAATCTAGTTTAGTTGTAGTTAAAACTTAAAAGTACATCTTCAGTAAACAAATGGGTAAACACAATTTTCGTTATATTTTCATTTTTTATTTTTTTATTTTTTGACTTATTATTAAATGGGAAATATAAAAGTTATTAGCTATGAAAGGAGGCTATCATCTTCTTTCCAGTTTTTTTCCACTGTTTTCCAGTTTCTTCAGTGTGATGTTGTGTTTATTATTATTTTTAAAGTATTGTGTACTTGTTTCGATTGTCCCAATAATTCATATATATCGACATTTCGGCAAGGATTTCTTTCAGTCATGTAGAGACAAAAGTAAAGAACTAGCCGATAATATGCACTACGCTAATTTCAAATCTCAGTCTCCGATTGAGATTTGATTTTCGACCGAGATAACTATACAGTTAAATATAATACAAAATATTGTAGAAATAAGTTGCTATTACAAGATATTATAACTTACCCTATGTTAAATTCATTATGGTTGAACGATCATGTCTTTATTGTGTGTGTATCTAGTCTATTTTTGATGATAAATAAAGTATTCCTTTAATAGTTGATTAGTATTACACTGTTTTGAGATATTAGATAGAGTTTGTGTGCAGTCATGACTCATGAGTAGATATTAATTTCATTCTCTAATGTGGCTGTACTTAAGTAGAATTAATAAAAAAAAGTTGATATTTTTACACCATATGTTTTAATTTATTTATCACAATAGTTGCATTATAAATTTATACAATACGCAAAAATACTTATACAGTATGATATATATAACGACCCGAAATTTTGAATCGAATAAATTATGGAAAATATGATAAACAAGGATAAATAATTTAAAATATGTGGGAATTGGTTTCGTGTAAATAGGATGGCGTTTGATATGTGTATTCTCTTGTTAAAGTCGAAACGGGTCAAGATTGGGTAAAAGACCAAGTTGGAAAAGTGCAATTTTATTCCAACATATTTTAGAGATCTCTAATCCGAGGATTAGCATCGCGAGTATTGATGGCCAAAAGTGCAATTTCAAGCAGCAAAGTTTAGAGATCTCTAATCCTGACTTTAGCATTGCGAGTTTGGACACCCGCGTTTATTAGCGACACTAACTTTGACATTAGCAACGCGAGTTCGTTGCTGGCAGCATAAAATCGGGAAACTAGGGTTTTGAGCTCATTTTCACCCCCTCACTCTCTCTCTAGAAAAGTTTATACATATATTGAGTGGAAAGAGTGTTTTGGAGCCGATTTTGACCTCAAATCTTGTGTAGGAACACTCCTAGTGGCGGATTCAAGGTATATCTTCATCTCTTAACTTGTTCTTAGTGTAGATTTATGAAAATTGATTTGGGTTATAAACCCTAACTTTTGGGGTTTTCATGGATGATGAAATAGAGTATGTAGAACTCTTATTTGTGGTTTTTAGACATGGGAAACATGTTTTAACTTAGATCTATACTAGTTATGAGCTTTATTTGGGTAAAAATGGTGGTTTGGACAACCAACCATGTCATCTTTGGGGAAGATGACTAAACATGGGTGTAGAACACTCATTGTAAGCTTGTAACCAATGTGTACATGTTGGATTTGGGATTGTTGATGGAAATCTTGAACTAGGGTTTGAGATTCCACCAAGTTGGATGAACTTGGTAGTTAGAGATGCTGTTATGGATTGATTAGTGATTGATTATGGATAATAACTAAATTATATGATGATATTGATGGTAGGTCAAGAAGACCTAAAGATTGGTGACATTTCACAAGCTGGAAAGCAAGGATTCGTGTTAATGGACACGATTTGGAGTTAGTTTGGCTAAGGTGAGTACATGAGACTTTTAAACTGGGTACATAGCAAATGATGTTGAAAACTATGATGTTTTATGAGTCTTTATTAATAAATGATTTTAATAAAGATATGATTGAAAATATGAGGAAAGGTAAATAGTAGACTATCTAAGTATGTCTAAAATGATTGATGGTTTTGAAAGAGATCATGATAATGAAAAGTGATTAATAACTAATTATTAATATGATGTAAAAGGAGTATATTTTGTTATAGATGTGATTACTAATGATGAAGCTAGTTGATTTGGCTATGTGAATCCTTAATTGTTATATTCAGAAAATTTCATCGTGTGTCAATTCTAATTCTATATGTTAACGAATAGAGGTGTTAAACTGGAAGAGTCTAACTTCAATGTTATCGGTAACGTGTTTTGTGTTACGCTGATAAAAATGATGATGTTTTGTTATTTTACATTTTCCTCTGACACATATTTCTTATTTAGTAATGGTTTTGTTACCTTCAAGAACAACTTCCCACATGGAATAGTCAGTAATTAGCATGTATTGCTTAATTCTGTTCTTCCACATCCCAAAGTTGTTGGGAGTGAGAATTGGAATCTTGTTAGCCTGAGTGCTTTCATTGTTATCAAACACGATTAACAATTTTGTTTCGAAAGTATGAAACTTTTTTATTGTTCTTAATTCGTAGATCCAGAACCTTATGCTCTGATACCACTTGTCAGGACCGAATAACTAAACAAGTTATTTTAATCACAGATCTACTCAACAATAGAAGTTACAACGGGTTAACACTATGTTAATTGAATAAGAACTATGTAAACTGTAAATCGAATAAGAATGAATAAGAACACAATTTGTCACAAAAAGCTTCAATGTATTAATTTGATCGATCAATACACGTATGTTTACAATTCATAAGGAACTATATATAATAGTCCTTGAAACCTAAAACTTTAACCTAGTTATTCTATGAAACAATTACAATTGAATTTACAAAAGATATACATTCTATAACTAATTCTACTAGAATCTCGGACACGATCTGCATCAGATTTGATCATCAGTAGTAAACAGCATCGTCAGTAGTAAGTCCAAGACCAGTAGTAAGTTGCTTTTCTGCCCCATCAGTACTAACTTGTATATCATCATTAATTCTTCATCAGTACTAACTGCAGCATCAGTATTAGAATGTTTATATCCTAACAATGACTTTCGCCGATGGCGACTTAGAGAGAGGGGGGAGAAGTCGACACGAGATTTGGGGGAGAGAAGGGAGAAGTCGACGATGAATGTTGTCCCTTTTTTCTTTTTCTTTTCAAGGCTAGAAGACCCAAGAAGCTAATGTACAAAGCTTCTTGAAGAAGACGTTAGACAGAAATAAAAAGGTATTTAAAGTTCCGATTTAAAGCACGTAAGAATACATCACACACCACATCCACATACATACGCACTAGCCTTATTAGTGAGTTTATTAATTGGAAAGATGGTGTAAAAGGTGATTGACCAGGCACGTGGTGATGAAATGGTTTGTCACGGAGAATATGGTCGATAGAACGTTATGACTTTATACTGTTTTCACATGTCACGTGATGCATAGGTTCTGCCCTATGCACGCCGTATAAATCACGTTTTTGGGTTGTTTTTGTCATTTTTAAAATGCATTACATCATGAAATTAGAGAATGTTAGTAGGCTTAAGACCAGCCGTAATTGTACGTGCCAGGTCACAACTGTTCCATTTGATCGCTTCAGCGACAGGAAATGTCCTTCCCCCTTTCTTCTTTTCCGAATGTTACAAACCCCAAATACCACTCTTTCAAACATTTTTCAAATTACAAGTTAAAGTTATTATAGAACTAAATAGTAAGATTAAATATTATTTTTCTAAAAATATACACAAATTCTTTTCAACACGTTCATACATCATTTTCAATAATTTTTCACACTCAACTATTTTCACATTATATTTTATTAAGGGGATAATGAGTGTTTAATTTTCACGTATATAAGTTTACGTGTGAAACCGCCCTTATAAAAATTTTGGTTAAAAAGTTCAAAACCGTCATTTTATACGAAAGTCTTGTCACTTTTCCACCATATTAAAATACTTAGACAATAAGAAAAACTATATACATACATGCACATGCTTTCAATATACACAATTTCAAGAAACATGAAGCTTGAAACACCATTTTAACAAAAAAAAAAAAAAACATAATTAAGAATTAAGATACGTGGTGTGTTTTTGACGGGTTTTGATGTGTTTTAGAAGAGTTTTAATACACTAATAAGTTTAATGATATACACATACAGTAAGCTCCGAACAAAAAAAGCACTAATATTTATTAATTTATATTGTAATGTAATTTAATTGTCAGTGTAATGTTTTCTAATATTATGGATTCTTTTAAAGGTTTGGTTGCGAGTTTGGTCACCATTACGTGAGTTTGCCCGGGATTTTGTCATGTAAATTGTTTTGGATAGAGAAATCTAATGTGACACTTGTGACATGAATAATAAAGTTTTCACATGAATATATGCCCATTAATTACAAAATTTAACATGAATGTTAGTTGTTGTGTTGGTTTTTGGAAATGTAAACTGAGTTATCCCGTTTATACCTGGGGTTGACCTGATTTTGAAAATATTGCAGGTAATCGGAACAAACATCTTTTTTTGGTTTCGATTCGTTTATACTCACCTCTATGCGTAGGTGTATGTGAAGTGATACTGTAGTTAAAAACTTTCGGAAACAAGTTGGGAGGCAAGATTAAATGCAATAATAATTAAAAGGGAGAAGAGACGGCGGGAATGACTAGTAGATAACTCAAGACCACGTGAAAATTAAGTAAGCGTTATCAAACATTATGAGTACGACAATGCCCCCCTCATATGCCTATCTTTTCATACCAATTCCATTCTCATCATTACTATACAACCTTGCCAACCTCCATAATCTTAACTTTTTTATTTAATGACTTTAAATCTATGAGACTGCTTAGAATCCTCACAACTCATCCTTAATTAAAAAGAATCAACCTTGCCAACCTCCATAATCTTAACCTTTTGGGTCTGCTTCAGGCATAAGACTATGTGTAACGGGACAGTCACGAGCGATCAGTCGCCTTCTGTCACAAATCGCGACGCGTCCCACCCCCCTTACATGAGAAAACCACAATGCATCCCCTTGGGCGCTCGCCCGGCCAAACGACCATTGCCGATCGCGCTCTTCTTCTCTCTTCTCTCTTCTCTCTTCTCTTCTCTTCTCTTCTTCCTCCTCTTCTACGCCGCTCTATTTTCTTCTTCGTCTTTAAGGAAGAAGACACAAAAATATGCGCCTCTCTCTATTAATATAGTTAATATATAAATAAATATTACTCCCTCCGTCCCTAAATAAAGTTCCCATTTGTATTGGGCACAATATTTAAGGAAAAAATTAGTGGTGGGGTTGTTGGTATTAAATTTGATTAAAATATAAAGTTGGTTTGGAGAGAGAAAGATAGTAAGTGGATAGTTAGTAGTGGGGTCCATGGTAATTATATTATTTTATTAAGTGGACTCCATCAACTTGTGAAATGGGAACTTTATTTAGGGACAAAAATTCAAGGTGAAATGGGAACTTTATTTAGGGACGGAGGGAGTAATTTATTAATTAATAAAATTTTAATTTTTTATTAAAAAAGGTTTGGTCGCCCACTTACATAGGTTTGGTCACAGTTTGGTCATGTGTTTGATTTGGAGAGAGAAAATTGATTTAACTTTGATATAGCAGAGATGACCAAACGAGTAGTCTAATAGTGCAGGGGAGCCGATTAACTCAGGATGTTGAGTTACTTAGAGTATGCAGTATGGTGGCGAGATGGGGTGGGCGCCGGACGCCACATGGGCTCGCCGGATGCGCCACGACACCGTGCGCTACGCCAGCGAGCAGGTGCGCCGGACGGTCGACGATTCCAGCGGACGAATGGGAGGCTGCCACGTGGCCTAGCCGTTGGGCAACGGCTATTTTTGAAAAATTAATTTTTTTTTTTAAATAAACCTTTAACCCTTATAAATACCACCCCTTTTATACAATATTTCCACACAACATTTCTCACCATTCCTCAAACTAAACCCTTTCACACAATATTTTCTACACAATCTTTTATCAAGATGCGTCGAAATTTGATGGATCCCGGAAGTTATTCGTCCGATGTCGACAACGAGACGGATATTTTTTTTATGACTCAAGCGCATCAATACATGCAACGCCAACAAGCTCAACCAACCCGGAGTCGCGTGCCAGTCTATCGAGATCGTGAAGCTGCCGAGCAACGTTTATTGGACGACTACTTTGGTGATAATCCAAAGTACCCTGAGACGGTTTTCCGGCGTCGATTTCGTATGAGCAAGCGATTATTCTTAGAAATAGTCGAACGTATTTCTAACTATACTGCTGAACCTCTTCCCAACCATTTTGAATTTTTTAAAGTACGACCGGATGCCACCGGTCTAATGGGTTTTAGTGTTATAATTAAATGCACGTCTGCCATTCGCCAATTGGCGTATGGCATAACACCTGATTCACTTGATGAATATTTACAAATTGGTGAACATTGTGCACGTGATTGTCTAAATCATTTTACCAAGTGTATTGTCGACTTATATACCGCTGAGTATTTAAGGAAACCCGACATCATGGGTTTCCTGGAATGCTTGGTAGTATAGATTGTATGCATTGGGAGTGGACCAATTGTCCAAAAGCATGGCACGGCCAATATGGTAGGGGTGATAACCTAGAGGCTGTCGCCTCGCAAGATTTGTGGATTTGGCACGCATTTTTTGGGGTTGCGGGTGCCAATAACGACCTCACAGTGTTAAATAACTCACCCTTGTTTGATAACCTTCTTGACGATATTGCTCCTTCGGTCCCTTTTGTTGTAAATGGAGTGACTTATCAAAACGGGTATTACCTAGCTGATGGTATTTACCCACAATGAGCAAGCTTTGTCAAATCATTTACTGTTGCACGAGACGAAAAACGTGCTTACTTCAAACGAAGACAAGAAAGTGCAAGAAAAGACGTAGAACGTGCATTTGGTGTCTTACAGGGGCGTTGGGGGATTATTCACCAACCGGCTCGTTCGTGGAGTGTCAACAAGCTACGTAGAACCATGTACGCATGCATCATATTGCATAACATGATTGTAAAAGATCAAAACTTTGCCATAAGCGATATGAACGAGTTGTATGTTACTCCACAACTTAATTTAGAACGTATTTGGGTCGAGAGAGCCGAAATACAACGACTGAGATCACGGGAATTACGTGATAAACGTACACACGAATCGCTCCAACGAAATATTATGGACCATATTTGGCAACGATATCAAGAAAATCGTGTGTAATTTTCGGGAATTTTTTTTTAAAAATTCGCCAATTTTTATTTTTTTCGGTTTTTTTTTTAATTCGGTATTTGTATTTTTTTAATTTGTAGTTTTAATGAAATATTAAGTTGTTTGAAAAAAGGAAAAAGAAAAAAAAGAGGTGGGGCCCAAATGACTTAAGTGATGGTAGAGGGGGTATTTGGGGGTTTTGAATGTGAAATGTGAAATGATGATGTGGCGCATAGATGGCGCAGAGGTGACGAAGTAGCTTAAGCCACCACACCTAATGCTCTTAGTCTGATTCACATCACGTTTCTTTATCGAATTCTGAGGATGGTTGGCGTTGGTTGACGATCCCACTGGATGCTTCTCTGTTAGTTCTTTTAGGAATATTATTGACAACATATCTTACTCTCTTTATGCTAAGTATATGTTTTGGATTAATTGGTTGCGCTCTAGTGTAAATTGTTCGTTTGGAGATTGTTGCAAAACCGTATTCCTACCAAACATAATTTGTATTGTATTCTATGGGCATTATCATGCCTGATGATGACTGGCCCGCTTTGCAATAACACTCTTAGCAGCTCATTTATTTATCCATTGTTCTAAAGTTAAGGAGGTGTGGTCGTGGTTGTTTAACTGGTGTGGCATAAACCCAATTAATTTTAATTCTTTTGATCAATTTCTACTCGATATCGCTGATTTTCGGTTGCAACGATAAGAAGAAGACATTTCTTGAAGTGGTCATTGGGAGTATTTTTTGGTTCATTTGGAGAAAGAAAAATGATAAAAATTTTACTAATAATATCCGTCTTGCGGCTACCCACGTTATTGAAGATTTTCGGGCGACACTTCATTCATGGGTTAAATTTAGGGGGAATTGTAATAATTTTATGGTTCCATTTGGAGTTGTGATATCTTATCTCTTCCTTAATTTTGCTAGTTTTCTAATACACTCATGTGGTTTCCTATTGTTGATGATATCTTTGTCGAAACTCTCAATTGGTTTCCCTTTTGTTGTAAACAATGTATTACTTGTATATTGAATAGTATATAAATTAAAAATTGCATATTTATTTTCTACTTATTTTAGTAATAATTCTTTTTACCTTTTTTCCTACTCATATTCATATACACTTCAAAACTTGACATGTGTCATCAACTAATTTTTTTTTTCTTATATTATCTCTTGATTTTTAACACTTGTCATGACCAAATGATAATAATATTGATAGAAATAAATTGTAGGAAAAAATATCATTTATTCTATATGCTTCAAACGTGCTTTTAATGTTAAGCTCGTGACCGTTATCTTAACATGTATAATGTTGAAAGTATCACTCATATGAATATTCAATTCTATATATAGAAAGTATACCTTTAGAATATTACATTGATTAGTAAGACGCCAAATTTATAGAAGCTTGAGAACACTTGCAATTTATAAATGTTTCTGTAGATATCTCTTGGATATTCTAATCATATGCTAAAATATATAAATATTCCACATAAAGCGGATCAAAAAGTATTTAAAGATATCATAGCAGTCTGAGTATATTTTGGAAAGGGCTTTTGTGTAATTTTTAGGGCTTCGTTTTTTCAATTAATCGTCTTTTGAATAAGTCTTTTTTTTTTTTTTGTTGTGTGATAGGCCTATGGTGTTGATCGAATATATTTTTTAGATTATGAGTAGTTCAGGTCGGGTAGTTCGAGTTTTTTTCAAATATCAAAAATACCCAATACCCAAACCAAATTAAACTCGGATATTTGAGTATGGGTAGTTTGGATAATGGGCCGGTTACGAGTATATTCACTTACGAGTATATTAATATTCATATTTGAGTATGAGTAGTTGTGGGTTCAAGTCCCGGTTAGGACAAAAATGGTGTACATTTAGTGGGTGGGTGTGTGTGTTTGCTGCTCAAAAAAAATATTATTTTATACTGTATTAAAAAGCAAAACATAGGTATCAAGATATTTATTTTCCAAAATACTTTCGATGACATAACTCTCAAATATATATATACTAATTCTATATTAATACTATTTTTATAAAAAAAAAACATATGTTTCAAGATTTTGTTAGAAATAAAAAAAAATTACTTTAAGGCAACGGAGGTTCATCATCTTCTCCCAAAGCTAGTATTTAATGGTGGTTCATCTACTTTTCACAAAGTCAGTATTTAACGGAGGTTCATCCTCTTCTTACAAAGCCATTATTTACCTTGAAATTAGTCAAAGTATTTTAAAAAAGTATATTATACTAAACATATAATTATGAATTGTATAAACTTGCCGTATAATCCTCGTCCTATTATCATTATGAATTAAATAGAAGTCGGTCGTCAACAATGACGGCATCTTAAAGAAAAGAAAAAAAATGTCATGCCTGGTACTATTAATGTTCGTTGGCTAAGTATATATATGTACAATTGCCAAATGATTACTTTATGCATAAAAGTAAGTTTTGGAAACAAATTAAATGGGTTGTGTCTTGTGTAGTGACTATTGAGAAATGATATCGTTCTAAATTACTAGATTAGTTTTCTCATTTGATTTTATTTCAATTATGTGTGTATGTATCTTAACATAAGTGTGATCCATCAAAATGCATAGTATTGTGGATTCACCTATCATTATTCATTAATTACAATCATAATTATGTCTATTACATTAGTTGTTTATGAAAATTGAAGAAATATAAGAATATGATAACTTCATTTTTTTTAACGGTAAAAAGGAATCTAGAACGAGAGATATTGATTTGTTATTAGACCTAAAATTAGTTAAAGAGAATGATATTGATATTTATCTTTTATGCTTACTTATATGTCTACCTATTTGATAAGATGACATGCATATAATCTACGAATTTTTTTTCTCATAATATTATCTCTTGATTTTGATGCATATCTTAATTAACTAGATAAACATATAAGTAGCCACAAAAAATAGACACTAATATCATTACACTTAGGTGCTGTTTGTTTTTTGACAAAAGGTCTTCCTGGGGTCTTTTGTCTTCGCAGCGCAGACCACACGCAGAAAAAATCTCCCGTAGATGTTTGTTTTTTGGAAGCTCGCAGATCTTTTTATGTCTGCAGAAGGTCTTCTCCAAGAAGCTTTAGGCATTAGCTTCTTGGGTCTTCCAAACCTAAAAAAACACATATCCTCCAAACAACATACTATATTGTTATATTGATTATTTTAATGTTGTTAGACGTAGATATATTAAATTTTGATTTATTTGAGCAACTCTACAGATGTTAAAAAACAAACAACAGCTTTCTTGTAGACTGCAGACCTTTAGTCCACCCAGAAGCTGCAGCAGTTGGCAGATGTGGTCCGCAGACATCATATCTTTTTGCTCTAAAAAAACAAACAGCACCTTAAAGCACACAGTTTAAGAAAAGTACATTAATTATACTATGTCACCAATCAAATTTTAGAGTAAATTACACGGATGATCCTTTAAGTTTATAGCAAATTTCACCAATGGTCCTTTAGCTTAAAAAATTACACTGATGGTCCTTAATTTTGAAAGGTTTTTCACCGATGGTCCTTTACACTAACCGACGTTAATTTATTTTGTTAACTTACCCCATGTGCAATGCACATGAAGGTAAAAAAGTCATTTTTCATTTCTTTTCTTTGTATTCTTAAACTAAAAAACTTTTATTTAAGATATAAAAAATTAATTGAAGTATGAAAAGAAATTAAAAATGACTTTTTTACCATTACGTCCATTGCACATGAGGTGAGTTAACAGAATAAATTAACGTCAGTTAGTGTAAATGACCATCAGTGAAAAACCTTTCAGAATTAAGGACCATCAGTGTAATTTTTGAAACTAAATGACCATTGGTGAAATTTGCTATAAACTTAAAGGACCATCCATGTAATTGACTCCAAATTTTATCTTTCTCACTTAAATGTTTTTTGATTGGTTGAAATTTTGAAAAAACAATTTTTATAGGACAAACTAAAATAATATACTGGACAATAAATATGGGACAGGAGTAGTAGTTTATTTATCGCAATCACTTCTCTTTTGTATTTATTACATGTTACTCCCTCCGTCCCTTAATAAAGATCAATTTCTATCAATATATTTGTCCCAAAATAAAGTTCACATTTCTCAAATAAGAGGGACCCACTTATTAAAATAATATTATTACCATGTACTCACCACTAACTATCTTTTAAAAACGTTTTCTCTCTCCAAAATAACCTTATATTTTAATCAAATCTATTATCAAGACCCCACCACTAACTAACTCCTAAAAACTTGTGCCCAATTGAAATGAGAACTTTATTAAGGGACGGAGGGAGTATTATATATCTAACTGTTATTTTAAGATAATGTAATTTAGAAAAATGATTAGTTATTAAGACTAGGCTAAAACCCGCGCGATGCGGCGGCTCCGAACTATATATTCCTAGCGATTAAAAGTCCATTAGTTACATATTTTTATGACGAATACAATACACAAGCATGAAAACTGTGTATAAAATAGAGGTAAAAAGCAAGAATTAGCATTGACGTTGCAATGTTGTTCGATTGCATGTTTTGAAGTATAATAACACAAAGGATCCATATCCAAAGTTTCTTGTTATAAAACAATAAACCTAATTAAGTATAAAATACAGGGAATAAATATCTGTTTATGTGTGTTACTCATCATGTAAAACCTCTCGATACATCACGTTTGCTGTGTAACTCCGTCGAGATTACATTTTTTTGCTGGAGTTATCAATACTTTTGTATTGTCACGTGAAATTCCTTTTGAAAGGGCAACATAAAGTTGCCTATGCGAGAACACCGATCCCGGCAGATAAACGCCCACGTTTGAAATTGTATGTCCTTAGGCTTTGTTGACTGTCATTGCAAAGCTTAGTCTAACCGGAAACTGTTTTCTTTTCAACTTGAAAGGAAACATGTCGGCTTCAGACGATAATAGAGGTATTCTTGGCAAGAAAATCTTTTTTCCAGCATGCTGGCCAACGACTATTTTCTCATCAATTAGATTTGGCTCAAACTTTCTACATATAGGTCTCGTGTCATTACATAATCACTGGGAGGGATCGATATTCCGTAAAAGTATTACCGGGCACCCAATTTTGAGCTGGAGAACATACGGGGGAATACCACTGACATTAAGCGAGTTCAAAAATAGAGGTAAAAAGCAAGAACTGACATTGGCGTTGAAATATTATTCGGTTACATGTTTTGATTTATAATAACACAAATGATCAATCTCCAATGTTTCTTGTTAAAAAAAATAAACTTAATTAAGTATAAGACGTTCTCAATTAATCCTCTCTCAATTGAGAGCTGCTTTTCGAGAAAACGATAGTAAGCACACAAAATCAGGGATGGACAAAATAATAAACGGAAACGGCGATTATATTTAAGATCACTGTATATATTTAAGATTTCCCATAAACCTAAATATTATATTCAAGATATTTAGTAATTCTAAATTGGGTGATAAATAGACTTGATTGATATTTATCAGTTTTTAGAAATTTTGAATTCTTAAAGTCAAAATAGAATACCAATTTTGAAAAGGGAGTGACGTTTACATCAAATGTTTTAATCTATGTACCACAAGAGATACATTATATGCTTGTATAGTTTGCAAAAACTGTGTGGTATAAATATAAAAAAAGATGTGGTGTAGAAACTAATCCCATTTTAGAATATTAGTTTTTATATGCAGCATCAATTGGATAGTTATTTAACTATATGTAAGTTATTTTATTTTTGATAAAACTATGTGTTGTATATACAACCATATTAAAATACCTTTTACTATAGCAGGGTATTTAAACGTTCGTGATATGTAACATTATTTAAATTACGCCTAATATGTTCGAAATTTAACAACATATTCATCAAATTGCACTATTCACTTCTCCTAATTACTTTAATCTACCGCTTCAAACGTAACCAATTTGACATTCAAAGTAAAATGAAATCAATATTCAGTTAACTAAATTAGAATGAAACACACACTACATATAAAAGATATTTATAAATTTCCAAACCACAAACAACAGGTGATGATCAACAATCAAAACACACAAAAGATAATTATAAATTTCCAATTGTAAATTCAAGACTGTTGAATTAAAGATTAGTGGAAATGCCTCAAACAACAAAAACATATAAAAGAAAAAAGATAAATCCTGAATGTCGAAGACACAATTAGTTATCAAATTAGATGGAACAAACCTTAAGATTGAGCCGTTGTCCATTTATAAAAAATGAAACATTGCCGTTTCTCACTTTCACCACCACCACACGATTGATTCTAGTATTCAAGATTAAATTTCGTCAAGGTATATATAAGTATATAACCTACACAAATCTTTAAGGTTCATCCAAACTTGTAAATTTTTATATAATAAGGTACATAAGTGCAAAAACTTAGATAGAGACATGAATCAATATCAAATGCTAAATGCATACATAAAACAAATTCTAAATATTTGAAAATCAGCAAGAAAGCTCTATTTGACACATCTATATCTTATACCATAAGCTTATCATGATTCATTCAAACATATTGTACCATCTTGACCAATGCGGACTCCATGATGAATGACATATTAATCACCAATTGTGCAATTAACAAATGAAATATTACACCTGATCCATTGTCGGATTTGTCGCATTGGAACCAACAGCTCGTTATCCTACATGAACATTTCAACCCACAAATGACTCTAAATGAATGGATTATTTCACCAAAAATTTATGTTGTAAGATCAATGCTTGCTGAAAATGAGTGAAAAAAAGGAGACTCGCATACTTGGCAATTGAAACAATTCGTCTATATTTCGTTACAGATATAGGCTCAAACAACAATGGGGTACGGTGTACCAACCTCTGTTACCACTGCAAGTAAAAGATGACATTAAACTAAATTGACTCGTTTACTAATTTGGGTCAAACGGGCAAACTGTGACACAAGCTCAATAAATACAATCTAACAATTCAATATTAGACGTGTAGTAATATAACCCAAATTTATAATAAAACTGGTGCATATGGATGGGTTTTATAAGTAGCAAGAATCATGAAATCAACATTTTTAAGGTTCACATTGCATTTTCATATTTTTCTAGGGATTTATGCAATAAAATCAATATCATATTGGTACAAGAAGATTCATGCACTAATTAAAATAACAAGTCAATCAAGAAACTATCATTTTTATTGTTCCTTGCTTACAATTTGAGCCAATCACAAAATCTCTTAGATAAAGCGAACCTAAAATCCAATGCAATGAAAAACATATATATTATTGAAGATCGAAAGTACCTGTTGTTTAATGGTTGCTCGGCAGCTTCAATTGCTTTCATAACCTGAAACAATCCATCACTTAGCAATTGTATCAAGAACAGAGTTCATCACAATTACAAAAAGGATGACCAGTTACCTTTAATTTTGTAGATATATACATTAAGGTTATGATAAAGCAAGAATCATCATATACAAACATAAAAATTGGAAACAATAGATGTCAGTCAATCAGTCATTAATAATCTGATCAAAAGACATTTTTTATGTATCTGATTTCGAGGCAAGTGATAAGAGTTAGAAGCATTTGACCGTAAACAAGATAAAATGAAAGCAATCCAGCAATATGTTCAGAAACATCAGCCAATGCAGATTTTGTTGCTCTCCTTCAAATATCTAATCACGCCGATTGGCGATTAGGGAAGCGGAACCACCATGATTGATTGAAAATCTCCGTCAGCTTACAAGGGTTTATAGAATCTGAAAAAAAAAACACAAAATCAAAGATATTAGACACTAAAATTGCTCTTACACCACAATCCATTTATGTTAAACACGAATCTCAAAACAAAACCGAGGAAAATTTGAAATATTAAACTGAGCATAAAAACCTTCAATCGGCTCTTTATGTTAAAAACCATATATCGATTTTAGAAACAAACACAAATCTCGCTTGCAATGAATTGCGATTCCATAAACACAGCCCTTTCCAATTCCCGGTATGAAACCGTTGGTTAAATATCTAAGGAAATGTCGTTAGTTTATTGGCATTTAATGGGCGTAAATACCACTAAATCTATGTCATTAAATACCATGAAACGCTCGTTAGTTTTGGTTGTGGGTTGTGACTTGTGAGTAACAAGGTTGGTTAAAGGCCAAGGCTGATTTTCGTCCTTGGTATTTATGGTATTTAATGCTTTTTATAAATCAATGTTAAAAAACGTAAATTTTAATGGCTAGGATTAATTCCGTACCCACATGAAAGTATAGGGTTTCAATGTTTCGTTTGGTTACCAAATATTCCATGTGGTGTAGTGGTAGGTTTGTAAATGTGTTGGTAGAGGTCTCAAGTTCGTAACTCGTTGACAGTGTTTTTTTTCCAGTTATGTTGTGCGTTTAAGATCTTCTAGAAATAGAAGGTCTAATTTAAGACCTGCTAATATTAGAGAAACGTCTAATTTTTAATGGTTATAATGATATATTAGAGAAACGTCTATTACCTTCTAAAAATAAAAGTAGAGAAACGTCTAATTTTTAATGGTTATAATGATTTGCGTCTGCACATTGAAAGCATAGTGTGTTAGTGTTTCATTTGTGTACCAAATATTTGATGTGGTGTAGTGGTAAGGTTCATAAATGTGTCTCTAGAGAGCCCAAGTTCGAAACCTGTTAAAAGCCTTTTTTTTTTTCAATTAAGATGTGGGTTTAAGACCTTCCAGAAATGGCAGGCCTGTTTTAAGACCTCCTAAAATTAGAAAGGCATTCCTCTATTATATATAGTAGAGATGAGAAATGATATTTCTCTATTAAGATTTCGAGGATTTGGATTGCAAACTGTCTTGCAAGTTATAATAAGTTCAGATTTTCTAGAAGTTCAACGATTTAAAATCTATTTTTATTTTCAGAAATAATTAAACAATGCATTAGCTAAAATTCATAATTTATTCTATACTTAATTATCCCCGTCCACATCTTCATGATTGAGCAGATTTAGGTATTCATGATACAGCTTCTCGAGCATCAAACTTTCATCGTCTTTTGACATGAATAAATCGCAACCGTCGATTAAGAAACTTTGCTGACCGTCGATTGTGCTTGTACCTTCCATCTCTAACAATGGTGACAAGTTTGACCACGAAAAGTCCAAATCAGCATCTCCTAAGACAATCGTACAGCTAGATGATGCATTGTCAAACCCCTCAATCTTGTTTGATGACGAAGATGACAACGACGATGAAGAAGATGAAACAAAATCGACGACTTTGACTTTCGTTGACTTTTCTTGACTCGTTGTTTTTGCTTTATCGTTTAATTTTCTCTTCTTTTTTAGCTTTTTATTGTTTATCGACGGTTTTGTGTGGTGGTTGGCTGCGTTATCCGCCGCCTTCCGGAGATGTGCGTTCCAGTGGTTCTTGATCTCATTGTCGGTTCGACCTGGGAGCTCCGTTGCAATGTGGGACCAACGGTTGCCGTGGATAGAACGTAGCCGGATAATGACGTCATTCTCATCGGAGGTGAAGTTTCCTCTCTTTATACCTGGCCGGAGATAGTTCATCCATCTCAGCCGGCAACTCTTCCCGCATCTAAGCAACCCTGCGTCCATAAAAAAACAACAAATGAGCACTTTTGAAAGCATTTTTAATGTGATATATATAATTAATTTTTAATAATAAGTTTAACAATTATACCAGCTTTGGAAGGTAATGCTCGCCATTGGCCTTCACCATGGGTTTGAATGTAGTTGATAAGGAGTTTGTCTTCATCGGAGGACCAAGCACCACGGTTTAAACCGACCTTTGAACAACAGGGTGCTCTTCCCATTTTGGGTGGTGGGTGGTGGCAGATGGTGGCCGGAGGTGGAGCTTTTTTTTTTTGAACGGTCGGAGGTGGAGCCTAAGTGAAGAGAGAGTTGTGTGGTCTGATAAGAAGACCGTAACCATTTCGTGTCTTTTAAATGCCTTTCTGAATACTTGCACGTTTTCATTTTAGTCTAACATCTATTTGTCACATTTAAAAATAATGTGATTAGGAAACTAATTTGCTCATTTTTTACTCTTTTCGCATCAAATTACATGTTATCTCTACTATCTATAATGTATTTAGGACCTTTCCGTAAATAGACGGATGAAAATTCAGCCAAAAACTTTCCATTTTTAGGTCCCTTGTGGTGTTAAAACGAAATGCAATAAGGGGGGATCGAACTCAAGACCAACACTATATAAAATCACGGTGCTTACCAACCGAGATACTAGGATAGTACGTTTGCTGCTTCCCAAATAATAAAGATATATTCTATTCTACACGGACCTTAGTTACCATCGTCGTTTCGATTCCTACCCCGTCCTCGGTTCCTTCAACCCCTCTCGATTCCTTCTTAACACTTTCCCAGATGTTTGTTCGATTCCCACCCCTCCTTGGTTCCTTCAAGCATGCTCCTCCACCATCATCAACGTTATCCATTTATTTGTTGTCTCTCCCTAAATCTCTGTCGATAAAACTCCCAGTTCATCCTCTCCAAATTCTCTAATTGTCACGAAATTCACGCCACAATCTGCCAAATTTAGTGGTTCACTGTAATGATTTCACATCTTAATTTTCAATTCAATTGTGTTTGATGTCATCCAATCTTTTTGTGTTCTGATCTTGTTGTTGCAGATATGATAAAGCAATATGATTTCAGGATGTGGCTTCGTGACTAATTAACCCCCCATGTTTCTTAAGGTTAGCTTCATCAATTGTACATCTGAATTACTTATTTGTTTAGAAGTATTTATCTACAATGACCAATGGACTGCAGGGAAAGTTTTGTTCAAGGTTACCCTCACTTCGGATCCCAAGCTTCTTAATTGTTCTGCTGCGATTATTTGGCCTCTATATTTGGTGGAGAAACACTAAATGTAGAATTATATATTTTTTAAATTTAAAATGTGATTTTTCCCTTCGTATCGTGCTTAGTTCTGTTCAATTTCATTTGCAGAGAGCTGAGAATTGCGTGCATACATGGAGCGAGATAGTGGTATCAGGCCATGGATATCGCCATTAGCACAAGTATACAATTCTCACATCTATGCATCAGTTAATCTACATCTTCACACACAAATATATTGGGATGAGAGAATTCGAGCGTGATTTAAACTTTTAATATGATGTGTTTTTTTATATTTAAGTATCGTAATTTTTTTTTAATAATTGTAGTGTGCATTGTTATTTACTGTAATGTGTTCTTTTTCGTTAAGCAAGTTTTGCTTATGGGTTCGGGTTTGTGGGTACACCAGTGGGTTTTCTTGTTACTATTGCGAGGGCTACAACATATTATTTGTCATTACTAAGGGTTCTTCCTGATCCTTTTGAACTATTAGGTATCATGTTACCATAATTCAAACTTTCTTGATCGATTAGAACTCAATTTATAACCTTACAACTATTTTGAGTTAAAGCAAAAGATAATAGCTCATATAAACATTTTTACCATATAGTTATAGAAAAAACATAAAATTGTTATATTTTCATTATACACCATAGCTAATGTTATACATGGGGATTTATTTTATTTCATCAAGAACCACACCACAGAAAAGGGTAAAATTCGATCTTGCATCTTATCAAATCTTGGCCCGTAAGTAAGTTAAATTCACGACCTTTTATCAGTTCGTACAAAACGTAAGATATAAAACCTTGAGTGTAAATCTTAACTGTAGTTTCACATGGTGGTGGTCCACATGTGGCATATGATGTTTGATTGGTGGTGTTGCGATGGTTATCAGGCTTTTCATCACGGTTGAAGGTGTCATGAGGCATGATGATTGGCTTCAAAGAAGAATACAAGTGCCACTAAGGAAATACCACAATCACTACCGCCTCTATTAAGCTTTCTTATTACATTATATTAAACTTACTGGTTAGGTTATTTTTTATTTATAAAGAAATGAATCAACGTTTGGAAGTTTGAATCATAATATTAAATTTTAAGGTAACAAATTGGTAAATTTAAAGGAAATTAAAAAAAACCGAAAAAACCGAAAAAACCCCGAAACCGAACCGGAAAACCCGAAACCGAACGGGGTGTAATTATTAAAATCCAAACTTTTGGGACGGGGTTTGGTTTTAGTTAAAATCCTCCACATGCTCACCCCTACTATCAGCCACCAAAATCACTACCACCGCTACCCACCATCGTTACACGCACTACAACCCACCACCATCATTACTGGCATAACGACTATCACTATGGTCACATGGTACCCGCCGCCGCATTGCGCGGGTACCATGCTAGTTACTTTTTTATCGGTAGTGATTTTAAGATCACACAAATTACTTTATCTATCACATTGTACAACATTTAAAGCATATTGTACAAGTACTGTAAAACACTGGTTGTGGTATTTGAACTAATTTATGTGGTCCCAAAATCACTTCCCCTCTATAATAGATTGTAGTTTTTAATATTTTTTTTAGCTCGATAAATCTCAAACATCGATCAATAATAATTAATGGTAATGATTAATTACATATTTTATATATAGAGATACTAGCTTCATAACCCGCCCGATGGGCGGGTATGCTTCAAAATTTATTATGTAGAAAAATATCTACAAAGATTAACTCGTGATACAGCTACATAAAGCTGGCCATGTGAGAATACCGTTTTTTGCAGAAACAAACCAACTTGAGACAACGTCTGACCTTGACTTTTATTAATGGTCATAGCAAAGCAGACATGAACATGAAATTGCCTCTGATTCAATTTGAAAGGCATCTTGTTGTCGGAAGGACTAATAACCATTCGAGGGATAGCGCAAATTGTACTCACCTTGCCGCCATATATGATTTTACCCTCGATTATATTTACCCCCATTCGTAATATCTGAAGTCTCGTTCTGTTGCACAATTCAACTTTCTGATGAATATTCCGCATACACATTATCGGAGCGCCGATCTTTAACTTCAGATATTAAATTAAAAGCAATTAAATTAACAAAAAATCATCATTAACAAATTGGAAGATGTTGTAATATTTTTTTATTGGCCTTACATAATATTTTTAACAAATTGGAAGATGTTGTAATATTTTTTATTGACCATTAAAAGCTATAACACTTACAAAATATTTTTTTATTTCTATATTTTTGTCATTTGACACTTACATAATATTTTTTAAGGCCAGTAGGTATAGGTACTAATAGCCACACCAGATTTTCTGGCACATCAGCTGCCACCTCAGCACCCATACCATAACATCCAATTCACCACCACATCCGCGTGCTTCTTCGTGGTCGTGGCAACCGGTCCTTCACGAGAAACCCCACGGCATGGTGGGGGTGATGTTCCTTTTTTATTTTTATTCTTAGAAACTAATTTTAAGACGAAATGGAGTACTATTTATAAACTATACATGAATAAGGAGATACTTTTATTTTTTTACCCGGCTTATTAGTTTATTTGAAGTATTGATAAACTAATACAAATTGTTTTTTCCAGTTTATGAATTCTGAACTTGAACTTGAACTTATTGACTTAACTAAACCAAGCTAAAGTTATATGAACTTGTCAAAACTTAAATAAACTAACAAACCAAATAAATAAACTAAAACAAACACCCGTTCGCGTACTTGCTATGTAAACTACAAAGAACATTGTATATAATGCTTATTTTTTTTTTCTTTTTCGTTTTGAAATATTTAGATGGTAGTTAACGGTTCAAATGATTTAACATGTTATTGTATGAGGAACATATACCCGCACTTCATGAAAAACTAATGAATAGGATCATTTTCTAAAATGTAATTATATGTAATTTCCTTAAGCCATCTAGAATAATATTTGCTTCTTTTTTTGGGTGGATAGTTGGATACCATCTCGCATGATGGATCTGTACAATGTTCTATCATTTTGCTACACCACTTTTTTACTAACTTTAAATTTTTTATAAGGCCATCCTACCCATCTTCAAAAGGTTAGACATTTTCAAAAGGTTTATATTGATTACCGTTTATAGTTAAGTTTATTCTAAATATAAATCAACAACGAAATATTTGAACGATTATATTTCATTTTATGCTATACAAAAAGATTATCTTAATTAGAAAAAGGATAATTTATTACTAGTTATGTAGTAAAAAACAACAGAAAAAGGAGAAAAGACACAAGGTACGTAAAGCAAATTAGAGGGTAGATTAATTATAAAAGCAAAGGGAATTGAAGGAGGGCCAAAATGGCTTAACGATACCATGTCACTTGGGTTCCGTTAATAGGTCAAAGGGAGGGGGAACATGGATTAGAAAATAACAATATTTTTTGTTAGATTAACTATTCAAATAACACGGGCGCCAACGGCGTTTACGGTTGGCTACCGAAAAGTGTTGGGAAACCAACACCACCTTTGGTAACATGCGTCGGTTAATTGGTTCAGCTTGGCGACGTGAAAGAGACGAACAAGCGTTCGATGTTAGTAAAACTATTTTTGAACAGTTGGTATGGTTAAGCCATTTTGGCCTCTTTAACGTGCAAGTATGCAAATATAAATGACTAGAACAAGCCGAGCAAGTGGATATACTTAGTACCGTTGACACATTTTTATTTCAGAAAAAGATTGAAAGTTGACACCTCTAAAAATCCTGATATAGATGTATCAATTGTTACATTTGACTGAAGAATTATAAATTGCTAGAGCGTGATCAAGTAAAAGTCATATTAAAGATATCTTGGTCTCTTTAAAATAGTTTAACACATACCTCAAAACTGTCCTCTCATTTAAAAGAAAAAAAAACAAAAATCTGTCACAAGCGTTACCATGGTGTCAGAGCTTTTCACGCAATGCCTGATGCATATGGCAAGCTTTAGCGCCACCAAAGAACCTTTGACATGATTTTAGTTGTATCGACACTCTACGCTCTTAGGATTACATAAATTATTGTGTCCTACTAAATTAACTTCAAGTCAAAACTACCTCTCTCTTAATTTTCTTTTTTTCAATTTTCAAGACAAGTCTTCCTCTCTTAATTTTTCTCTCTTTTTATATTTCTACATTTAATAATTATAATAATTATAAAACTCACAAGTGTTAATTGCAAAAACGCTCATTTACAATTTTTCTACAATCACTTATGTAATAATCATGTTTATATTGGTTTTTTCACTAAAATAATCTACTATGTTGAACGCTATCATTAAATTTAGACAAGAAAAATGTCCATTAATAAATCGACATACAAATAGAAGAAGTTCAAATAAAGAAGAAACAACGTTGAGATTAAAAAGAAAAAACATAAATAAATAAAAAATAAAAAGTTAATAAAAACATCTTTTCTTCCAAAAAACATAAATAAATAAATAAAAATAAAAAGATAATAAAAGAGATTAGAAAGAAAAACCAAAAATACTAACTAAAATCATTAATACTAATCATCATTATTATTTTTTTAATCATTAATGTCATCAACATAAATACATTTTGAAGTGAATTTAGAGGGTGCCTAAATTATTTAGGCAGTAACAATAAAATAACTCCAACACAAAGTTTCAAAACTAAGAGAAGCCTAAAAATAATTTCATAGCCGGACCGGTAATCCGTAATTGAGATAAGTTCTAATCCGACCATCCAAACCCGCAGTAACAATCACCAAGCCCCAAGTGTGTGGAGCAACAAACGTATTCCGGTACGCACTTCGCAAGAATCTGTACTCCGATTTCCGCATTGAAGGTGAAACACTAACTTGAGAGGAATCCGGGAGTGTTTCCGCCGGAAACGTTGGTGGACTCTTCAACATCGACTCTAAGAAAAAGCTCCGGCTATTAGACAACGAGGGTTTTCTCGGTGAATTTATCGTGCTTCTCGGCAGAGCGCCGCCGACGGTGGAGGCGGCGGGAGCCAATCTCGGTGACGGAAAGGCCGCCGCTATGCTTTTGATCCCACACCACGGGACGGCGACTGACGCGTTTTGGGAGAAGAAATTTTCATTCGATAAGTTGCTTTTAGGTTTCCTGTAGAGTTTATCTGAGGTAATGTGGTTCCACATGTACACGTTTGAGTCATCACCGGCTGACACGATGTGTTTTCCGTCAGCAGTGAAAGATGCTGCCGTCTGGCCGCCTGAACTCCGATTTCCTGCCGACACGTGTAAAGCTAATTTCAGAAAATGCGATTTTTAAACCAATTAATTCAATTTTATATAACCTAAATAAATGTATAATGTACCTTTGAATTTTCCGACAACATTAATTCCACAAAGAACCCTGACTTGTGAATCGGCGGACGAGACTATAACTTTTCTCGGGTCGGTTGGGCAGTACTGGAAAATGAAATCGTATTCTATAAGCGTAATGTAATCAATCAAAACCGAATTATTTGTAAAACTAAACTAATAAGTAACGTTTTTAGTACCTGAAATCCCGTGATTCGTCTTGGCCATTTCTTTTTACTCATTACAGATGTGTGAGTCTCAAGTTGTAACTGTTTATCTGAAAGAAGAATTCATTAATTAAGAACATATTTCGTTAACAACTCTGGAGAGTCTATAGTTTTATTAAAGATTGAACCGAGCCAAGCTATACCGGCCCGGGTTTTGGTTCTAAATTTCATAAATTGGTTCCCGATTTGGTCCAAAACCAAAATAAAGTTGAAGAAATTTTATCTGTTCGATTCGACCGTAACCATTGGTTCCCGACACAGTTCAGTTCGGTTCGGTTCGGTTTTTGGAGTGTGCAAATGCCTAATTGAAAGTATATAACACGAATGTGTAGTTGCATTTGCATACCTTTGATATCGTAAAAACTACAGTTTCCATCTAATGTTCCCACAATGCATCCCTACAGTAAGAAAGAACAAATCGTTAGTTTAATCAATATGAAAAATAACATAACTTATATCACAAAAATACGAACCTTTCCGTTTGGATAATAGCAAACAGCAGTCACGATGTCATGATTATCAACCCAGTCGATAACATGACATCCGCTTACTTCCCAAATCCGTACTTTCCCATCAATCGATCCGCTAATGAATTGGTTTTCATCCACAGGATTAAAATCTACAGATGTCACTGCATCGATTATAACATTAGTAAGTAACACAATCAAAATAAAATATTTATAAAATTAGGCAACAAAATCGAAACTTACCATAGTTGTTATGAGTAAAAACTTTGACACACTCATCATGTCCAATTTGCCACAAACGAACAGTTTTGTCAATCGATGTCGATAGAAGAAACTGTAACATAAGGTACAAAACACAAAGATGTTAAAGATTAAGTAAACACAAGATCCAAATTATTGATTAATAAATTCATTAGCATATGTTACTACTTTACTAACCCCTTTTCTGGACCACGAGAGGGACAAGATTTGACCACCATGACCATGAAACTCGTGCACGGGTCGCTCCAAGATCCGGAAGACTTTAGGTGGTAAAATGACACAAGTTGATTCGGATTTCATAAACTTTCGTGTTTTTTCATTTTCCGCATTGATAGGGGCTAATTCCGAGAGATGGTTTGTTGAAAAGTATAGTTTATTAGGATCATTTCCTTGAATCTCATATTTTATGGGATCATCGTATTCAACAATTTCCCAAATTCGCACAATACAATCATCACCGGCACTCGCTAAATATCTACCATTGTGGCTGAATTTAAGAACCGAAATGGAACCGTTATGGGCTGGAAAATCTTGGGTGGTGTAAACTGATGATAATTCTTTTGATTTCTTTTTGTTAGTATGCACGTTAACCGTTCGAGTGCATGTTGAGAACTCGGGCTCAACTTCATGATGGTGATGATCAGTGATTCGGGCCATAACATTTAGTTTTTGTAGCCAACCCTTTTTCGGTTTCTTTCTTCTATCTAATAAACCAACATTTTCACTTTCTTTTCGTGATGAACTTTGAGACGATGAACCAAGATCGAATGATTGGTTCATTGATGCATCTTCTTCATCTTGATTTCTGGTATTCTCGTTAAATTGTTGTAATTCGGTAACTGGATTTGACCAACAAGATAAAGAAGGCTGTCTGATTAAAACGCTATATTCAAGATCTGAACTTTGTTGAATTACTGACTCGGGTTTAATCTCTTTTGTTTCACCCGAATCACCAAGACTTCCATCGTTTTTGGGTTCGATTTCTTCATCTTTAACAACCCATTTAGGACTCAAACCTATGGATTCTATAAACCTATTGCGACGTTCATCAACACTGTCGAGATTACCCACCCAAGAATCATAATTTAACCCAGAAGTAGAACAATCATCAGAAGAACTTTCAGAATCTGAGTCGGACAATGCAGCGAACATTTCGCGGGTATCAAAAAAATCATCTCCAATTTCACTACGAGAATCCATTTTTATTCCTTTTCAAAATCTAATCCAAAGACAATTGAAAAAACATGAAATTAATACTGACACTAAAAACCCTAAATAAACAAATCGAATAGGGGTTTTTTTTACTTTTTCTGATGAACAACATACGGAAGTCGATATATAGCAAAATTGAACATATTTCGACAATAATCAATATAATAACTGATGAATTCTGACAACACATGAAACATTAAGTCAAAAAGCAATGCGAAATTAAAAAATTTCTTACTTGGGCACACATTAATTGTTGAGTCAATTGAAGACGGTTGTAAGTTTCTGTCTGCAAACAGTTTCTTTCTCAACAGATGGATTGGGGAATTATATTAATATTGTGAAAGCGACAAAGTTTGACTTAACGGGAAACGTTCAAAACAAGGCGACTGGTGGGGAAAGAGCGGTTAGGAAATGGGTAGACCCGAAATTCGGATCCGGGTTTGGCATTGTTGTAGTGTGATTACTTTATCCTAATTGTGATTCTGATTGTCATTACTTTCATGGTGTCTTTGAGGAGGTGCAGTCGTACAGAGCTCATATTTTATAGGGGCCCAATTTTTATATATATCTTATATATAAACTAGCAGGTTACCCGCGCAATGCAGGTTACCGATGGGCGGGTATGCTGTAAATTTTAGTATGTAGAAAAATGTCCAAAAACTTTATATACTTCTAAATGACATAATAATCGATAGATGTGATGATGATTTTGTACAAAAAAAACGGTAAATGAAGAAATGTTACATATAAATATTACATATAGTTATTTGTTTCCTTTGCTGATTGATCTTTTAAATATTTATTTGTTTCCTTGTATGTAGGATCTTTTAAATAGTTATTTGTATGTACGATCTTTTAAATAGTTATTTGTTTCCTTGTATGTAGGAAGCCGTATATGGAGCATATGAATGTAGACCGTAAGCCGTACCAGATTCGTTTGCCGTATATGGAGCATATGAATATGAATGTAGACCGTAAGCCGTACCAGATTCGTTTGTATTAGTGCAAATGACGTGGACCAATCAGGGAATTCCAAGTGGCATTATGGACGAATAGGAATGCTTGGAATTGTCATGGTGTCAAACCCTCTTCAAATTTAGGCCTCATATATAGGGTAGGATATACTAGCAGGTTACCCGCGCAATGCGGCAGCGGGTACCCTGTGACTAAATTTGACAGCAATCAAGTAGCAGGTGGTGATGACGGTAGTGATAGTAGCTGCAAGTTGTGGTTGTGCGGATGGTGGGTGATGTTAATTTTAAATTTGTAAAGATTAACAAAGATATCTCATAGGTTTCCTTAAATCTGAAATTGACGTTTTTTAAATATGGACCGTTTTAGCTATGTTGAATATCTCATAAGTTTCCTTAAATCCGAAATTGGTGTTTCTTAAATATGGGTCTTTTAGTTATGTTGAAGTTAAATGTTATATATATTAGTCGTTGGGACTAAACAAAGTGTCATTTAGATCAATCGGTTAACACACAGTCAATACTCACAAAAGGTCTTGTGTTTGAATCTTATAAGCAACATTTTTTATTTTAAGTTTAAGAGGTTACTAAAAGTAGAAATAAGTTTAAGTTTAAGTAATTCTATATTTAGTAGTCCTAAACACACTAGCAAGGTACCCGCGCAATGCGGCGACGGGTACCCGTAACTATATTGTAGAGTTTTTTTTGGCAATAATTAAGACGTTACCTTCAATAAGTGTTGAATAAGATGAGTGGTAAGACTTCAATAAGTATTAAATTGTATCCGAAATTAAACAGGGGATAATTTTGACGTTTTACAGTGTTATATTGTTTGTTTATTTGGGAATAAACAAAGTGGCATTTAGATTAATTTGTTAACACACAGTCAGTACTCACAAAAGGTCTTGTGTTTGAATCTTGTAAGCAACATTTTTTTTTATTTTTGTGGTGTTTAAGATGTTACTAAAAGTAGAAATAAGTTTAAGTTGAAATAATTCTATATTTAGTAGTCTTAAACATATTATAAAAAAGTAAGATAATCTTAAAATTTAAGTCAACTTAATATTTTAATAGAAAAAAATTAAAAAAATCCAATTTCTTATAAAATTCTTGTATATAGGGGGCCTATTTTCATGTTTTTGCACATGACCTTTAAAATCTCGAATACGCCCCTAATTACTTTATCCTTTATTTAGAACTGTGCCCTCGTTACGTGACTACACCCGATTCTCTAATATACTAAAATTGTAAACTCAATTTTTGAGATAGGACATGTGAATTTTCTGTAAGTTTATATTTACATTTTATTTGCTCATTTGTGTTAATTTATTTATTAGGCATCATTTTATTCATTTTTAATTATGAATATATACCATGCTATTTTATTTTTTAAATTGACATTGACAATTTAGAAGCATCTTTTAAACCAGAAGTTTTTTAAAGTCAGACTAACATGAAAGATTTATAAACTAAAGTACAACTATAAAATGCGACATCTCACGCTAATTTTCTGTAAGGTACATAAAAAAGGCAAAATTCATAAATATACTAAAACACGCCATTTACTATAGCCCGTACTCATCCTGGAGGTCTCCCTGGAAGCATTATCCTAACCAAAATTCCTCATTATCCTAACTTCCGATGTATGATTCTCTACATCTTATATCCCACATATACAAATATGCATGAACCAAAATGAACTCTCTTTTTTGAACGACATCTATTATAAGAAATACTCGAACGGAATCAAATACTAATACTTTAATGACCAAAAACTTAGAAGCTATAGTTTAAAATTTCTCACTCTTGAATTGCATAATCTAGAGACAGTCTTTATCTTTAATAATGAGACATATTGCGCTAATTATGCAGAATAGTTTGACTAAAATTGTTTGGTACATATGAATGTTAGAAAAGATATACAAACACATGATGCATGATAATTTATTTGGAAAATTGTAATAAAATAATATAAATTGCATGTGTCTACCATGAAGGAAACTTTGAAGGTTGACCACCGCGTATGACGATCGATCAAAAGTCAAAAGTAAGTCTTTAACAATTATCCAATGCGTCAACGGCGTAATTAAGGAGTAACTATAAGTCAACAGACTGGATAAATTGAATAACAATTAAAAATTTTAGTTAGTTGCCGCTTAACCGAGAAAACAATAAAGTATTATGAATTAAATAGTTGATTCGGGTCTTGTTGACCCGTTGGAGTACAAAAACTAAATTAATTGGTTTTGTTTCATTCGTGTTTTTGTTTTATAGCAGGAATATTATCTAGATGGTGCACTTTCGTATGATGTTTCTGAACCTTTTAAGACTACTCTATATGATGTTCGACCTGACAAGTGGCAGCCTTCCACGCCGTGGAATAACTGAACATCACTTCACGCCGTGTTGGGGGGTCGTGCTTTGTGGTGGTCACGACTATATATGAAGTTTCACGATTGTGGTGTGAGACATTTGGGGTGTTTTGGTGGGGCCACTGCACATTTGGGTGAGTGTGATGAGTATTTTCTTCAAATTGGTGTGTTGTGGTTGGCTATGCATGAGGCATCTGATGTGTCAATAATTTTTTATGTGACGCTGTGGACCTGTACCCAGTAGCCTAAGACTGGGTGTAGTTGGTTGTCGTGAGGCGACCACGAACAAACCCTTCATTACGCCGATCAAACATTGGGACCAAACCCTTATGTTTTCCTTGAATCCGGTCGCCAGGTGATTAATGGTGTGCGTTATGTGCTGTGTATTTTTATTAACAAAATTTTTATTAGTTAAACCAACCCATCCCAAAATTCCGTATCATATTGAAAAAAATTAAAAGAAAATAACCTGTGACTCATTTTTGCATTACCTGACCCCATTAAAACCAATGGGCTAGTCTAATAGCTTAATATTGTGATCTTCAGAAGGAGAAAGAATTTTGTAAACGGATAACCCAAACTCAGGCTTACTTTTTAGCAGGCTTGTAGGATTATGCTTATGTATACGAGCCCATGTCTAAAAAATGAATTTTTGAGTTCTAAGCTCAATAAGAGCATCTTCAATGCAAGCTTTGTACAAAAAATTTATTTTTTATATATGTAACTTGAATGTATGTAACCT
Source organism: Calendula officinalis (assembly GCA_963853835.1). NCBI lineage: Eukaryota > Viridiplantae > Streptophyta > Magnoliopsida > Asterales > Asteraceae > Calendula > Calendula officinalis. The sequence goes on along the minus strand of OY970823.1, from coordinate 65,262,287 downwards.
TCTAATAAAAAGGTTTTAGTTCAAAATCTTTTTATTTTAGAAGTTTTTCTTCTAGATAAAAACAATTTTTATCTAAAATATTTATGCATTGGAGCAAAAAGAATTTAAAATTTATTTATCAATATTGAGTGAAAAGTGCAGGTGCTAAATTTAATAAGTATTTAGTGACTTATGTATTGGAGATACTCTAACAATGTTTTGAAACCTGGATTTGAATTGAACCCATCGATGCTATAAAAATGGTCGAACCAGTCGGATCGGTTTAACCGGCCACTTGAACAGGATTACAATACTATTGAGTATTTATGTTAAATTTGTTATGTAAATGTACGCAAATGTAAAACACCTAAAAAATACAAACGTAAACCAGAATACAATACTATTGAGTATTTATATTAAATTTTTTATATAAATGTACACAAATGTACACCTAAAAAAATACATAACAAATCCAAAAAAGTACAAAAATTGTTTTTTTTAAAACAAAATTCAACAACTTTTAGTTTAAAAGGGGGAAAACACATAATTCAAATATGATTCAACCATCCCGGTCCCACCGTGTTCATATTAACCAGCCCGGTTCGAAGTGTCTCATAAACAGACTTTTAACCCGATCATTTTTGCAAGATATACTTCCATTTTTCGGTCGGACCGGTCCAACTGATCGGTCAAACCCAAGTTTTAAACATTGCTCAATAAGAGCCAACTAAATCCGAGTTCACTGTTGATTGTGTATAGTTAGACTGATGCCAGCCGTTACTTCGGTTGGTATCAGTATCACTTCAGTCTGGAGATACCAATGGCACGATGGCGTTAGTGGTTACCGTCTCTTGTCTGATCATTCGGTTTGGAGACAGATAATAGACGAGTGTTTAGACTTATTTGACAAAAACTGTACTTTTAATTAGTGAGTGTCACGGCTGAAAGCATTGTTATTAACATCCTGTTATGTATTGAAATTCTTTAAAAATTAACCTAATTTCCTTGTCCAGTCTATAAGTAGTTAAACATTCCAAAGTTTATAACATATGCGTTATTGAACTTGACGATTATTCTATTTTCCAATCTTGACTTAAGTTAGGCTACTTTTTTCATACAAATTAATGATTATACCAAAGGATTAATGTAGCCTAGCGTTATAAGGTGTTAGGTATTTTTCCCTTTGACATGTGGTCAAGGGTTCGAGTTCCGTTGTAGACAATGATATAGAATTAGGAGTAGTGTATATGATGTGTGTGTTTGCTGCTAAAAAAAATCAATACTTTTGATAAAATAAAATTTATAAATAAAAAAAGTATTTACGTAAGGATTAGAGTCATTGAGATGGAAAAGTATTTTTGCATTAATGAAATTTACATATTTGTAAGAAATGATTTACCCATGTGTTGAAAGTCTAAGGTTATAAATAAGTGTTGCGGTTTGTTGTTATAGTCAAACTTTTAAGTTTTAGAAGCTATTGTGAATCCATAATGTTTTCTAAAGCGTAATTAAAACGATAATTTTGTATATAAAATCTAATTATATATATATATAATTATACAAATAAAGATAAAAAAATACATAATTATAAATTTATTACATATTCATCAATTTTCTCTTCGTTTTCAGCACATCCAAGTATCTATTTCATAACTAAATAACTATATATGTATATCTTATTCATATAGTTCATTACATGTAACACTCCTAAAACCACAAAGTTTATGATGAATCTTAGCATACGTCAAAGCTTATGCTCAAGCTTAGGATCGTGGCATGGTTGCATTTGCATGGTCGAGATTCAAGGCTTGGCAAGACATCACATAATTTAAGACCGGGTTTTTAGAATCATGGTTGAAATAATGTGTAATAAATCACTATTATTGTCCTTTGTGTTACTATATCGAAGTAGACTGAACTTATGGAAGGTAGATAGTGGTACTTTCTGCAATAGGGAATTGAGCACTAAGATTGTGCGTATTGGGCGACCTCGCCACCGGTCGCGACCGTACCCAAGCCATCCCGACGCGTCGCCCCCGTTATGAGCCTCGTCCCCAGGGGCGGACCGTAGTGGTGCCCGGAGAGTCCCGTGCTACCCCTTAATTTTCAACTGGAAGTATAATATTTTCACACCAAAATAAACTATATGTCGGTACTACCCATAAAAAGCGTTTGGCTACCCTTCACTTATAGTTTCAGTAAAAAAGTAGCCCAAACTTGAAAAGTCCTAAATTGGTTTAGATTATTAAGTAACTCAAATTTCAATATAATATAATAAATAAAATTCACTTTCAAACTTTATGACAATCTGAACAAAAAAACTCAATACCCTTTTTGTCTCTCTATTAGATGTTGGAATATGCTTCACGCGTATAACATATAGTTATATGGCTAGTTGTTTGTGAGCCTAAAGGGTCACACACTTAAACACTAAACACCATTATATAATTAGTGTAATTAGTGTAATTACATTAATTATTAATATATATAAAAGCTTCATGCTTGTATATAATAAGTTTAATATTAATTGTTAATATTGAAATTTTATTGTGAGCAAACTAGAAGAAACAAATAACAAGGGACTAGAGTGAAAATAGAAGTATGGTTTATGGAAATCTTTAATGGGTCTTTATGGCACCATTATGAGTGTTGAATGAGTCCATAAACACTCCCTTGACCCCTCTCTTGGCCGTGAACCATAAAACACACAAGAAGGTGTTTTTTTGTTTTCTTCCTTTTTTTGCTCTCAAGGCTCAAGGACTAGCATCCATTATTTGGTGTTCTTGCAAGTGTTGTGTGGATTTCTTTTAGAGGTATTCTTGTTGAATACTTGGTTTCAATCCATCACCAACTCCATCCGATTTCATAATAATCAAAGGCTACTAGGGTATGAATTCTTATACCATTCTCTTTGATTTTCTTTTAGTTTAATTGTATGATTGATATCAAGATCCGTTCATGGTGATTAAATCTTTCCGCTGCGTTTTGTTACTTGTAATAACCGAAAATCACCATTAGTGGTATCACGAGTCATTATATTAATCATATAATTAGCTAGATTTTGTGAAAAGTGGCAAAAATCAATTGTTTTTGTGGTTTTAAAATTCCGATCGGACAAAAACAAAAACCCTACGGGTTTTTTATTTTAATTTTCGGATTTTTATAAAAATGTGGGTTAAAATATGGTATTTTTGGAACCATATTGTCACTTATTACAAAATCATATCAAAAACCAATTAATCTTGTTATTGTATTTTTTTGATTATTTGGCTTGGATTTTAATTTATTAATTCCATTTTTTATGATATGGCAAAACATGTATTTTTGCCATATCCCAAGCCAAAGCCTTGTCAATTGTTGCTAGTTTGTGCAAACCGATGAAAGCCTAGACCTTTGTGAATGAATGTGTTGATTGTTTGGTTGTTTGTTATTTCGGGAAAAGCCGTGTTTTTTGGCTTAATTGTTGTAATTTGTTTAATTTTTTCTTTTATTTTTTGGTGCCATTTTTTGGGGCAATTTGTAATGTAAAAGTAATAGAATAGATTGTATTTATTTTATCTTTTTATTGTAAGTTGTTGACAAAAAATATTGAAGACAAATGAAGAAAACAACAAATTTCCGTCACAAAAGCGAGGGCTGTACGAAAACAGGTTTTCCAGTGGCATACGGACTCCTTTTTGGGCGATTCAAAAGCCTAAAATGCTTGCAAAGTCGTGGGCTACAACTTTCCAGAAGGCCGGGAAGACCAACGAAGACTCCTTCAGTGACTTTTCGGGCTTCAAAGTCTGCTGGAATTTTCTGGCAGATTACACTTTTTCACAATTTTGGGTTCTACTTGCTCAAGAATGTCTTGGAGCAAGTGGGAGCCCATTGGGTTTATGTAGGCCCGTTTGGGTTCATGTTGGCCCGTCCCCTAGTTTGACCCTTCGGTCCGTCGTGATGACTCACGTGACCGAACCTAGGATTTCATCGGTCGAGGTTTGCACAAAATTTTGTTGCATGTTTATTCTTTGTTTGTGGTTGTTTTCTTTTCTATTAGATACAAATAGTAAAACAAATTAAAAATGGTTTTTAGACACAAACATTAGAACATTCAAACATTTAATCATCGATAATTACTAGTTAATCATTGATGATTAAACCTTTAATCTAAAATTGTTTTGAGATTAAACTAAGTTTAAATATGATTTGAAACTTAAAATAATAGTTAATCATTGATGATTAAACCTTTAATCTAAAATTGTTTTGAGATTAAACTAAGTTTAAATACGATTTGAAACTTAAACCTTAATAATCGTTAAATGTTTTTACCTTTTATTAAACGACTTATGAAGTGATATGAATGAAGTACATGATTCATTCATATCTTAATAAAATTTTATTAATTAAAATTTAACATACCTAAAATTTAAGTCACGCCGTCCAATCGGTTGTAAATCACTTGCTTCTATTTTTGAATTCACGTGAGACGTGGTTTGAATCTAGATCCGAGGTCATTATTCTCTACGCGTGAGACCTAGAGCTATTTTGACATGATTTCACATTGGATGACTTAATCGAGTTAACGGTGAGACCTTGACTCGAGGCGACGATGCGACAAACATGCCACTTGACCCTAGATGCTTGTTCACTAGGTGCCATGAAGTCCCATACCTCTAAGAGTTGCACTTGTAATGCAATTGTTGATCGTCACCTACCTATTGGATCTATCACCTCTAGCAGATCAACTGATGCGGTGATAGAACCTCAATGGGATCTTAGCTTTTAATTAAAATTAATTGGGTAGTTAATTGATTAAAAGAAATTATTATTGAAAATACTATTTTTTGAACTTTGGTTGTTATACAGATAACAACAACATCAAAACCTAAGTATCTCCACTCAAAAATCAGTTCTTGAAAACTGAAACTGACTAATATCAACTTTATCTTCTGATATCGAATTCTAAGGATTGTCCTTAGAGATGAGAAAGTTGATACACCTATAAGAGGCCTTACCTGAGGCACCTCCTGTCAGTGATTCTGCTGCTGTTCGTCAAGCCTTTACCGAAACGTTTAAACGAACACCAAGAAGTTGCTACTCCTATGCATGTGAGCATGAACCCCGAGATTCGAAAGTACTTCGAGGAACTCACAGCATATGACATGATAAGCGAGTTGAAAATGATATTTCAACAAAAGGCAGAACTTGAACTGTTCAAAACAGTTAAAGCATTCCACGCTTGCAATCAGGAGGACGGCCAATCAGTTAGCACTTACATCTTGAATATGCAATGCTATCTTGATCAAATGGAACGTCTTGGTTACCCCTTACCACAAGTTCTTGGAATGAGCTTGATTCTTACCTTACTATCCAAGGACTATGACCAGTTTGAAAAGTGTTTTAAAAGTACATAGCATGGGGAAGACAATCGTTGAACATGCTATGGTAAAACTGGTTGAGCAAGGGTTACCCAATACTTTTCTAGCAATCAGGGAAGGTAAACCGCAAGCACAAGGCAAGAGTCTAGGTAAGGGTAAGCTAGTTTACTTTTCCAAACCTACGATTCCCCCACCTGCTAAAAAGGAGCACCCTGCAAAGGATATTACTTGCCATCATTGCGATGAAACTGGCCATTGAAGGAGGAATTGTCCTCCTACTTGGCAGAGTTGATGAAGGACAAATGTGTTCTAGTTAGCACATTAGGTATCTTCATTATAGAACTCCATACTTTTCGTGATAAATCTTGAGTGTATGACACTAGTTGTGGAACTCACAATTACACAAATGTGCAAGATTGAATGTGAAGAAGAAAGCTAAATGAATGGAAGCTGTGATCTTATCCTTCCTAATGCGTTAATTATTGTTTTGAACAAATGTCAATTATGCATTGTTTAGCTTTATCGTTTGTTGAATAATGGATTATGATATTTTGTTTTATGAAAAATAACATTTTTTTTATTACTATTCCTTGTAATAGTATGTTTGAAATTAATATGCATGATCCTAATTCAAACGATAGTTCTATATACAAATGTAGCACTCAAGAATCCAAATTGGTTTGGATTCTACTTACCTAGAGCATCGTCATCTTTTCCACATAAACAACTCGACGGGCTTCTTTACAAATGATTATGAATCATTTAAAATGCCTCTCTTGTATATTATGGAAAGATAACAAGAAAGCTTTTCTCCCATGTTGGCGAAAGAGCTAAAAATCTACTTGGACTCATACATACTGATGTATGTGGCCCTTTTAGAACTAAGACTAGGGAAGGTGCCACCTACTTTCACTGATGATATCATTAGATGTAGTTATGTTTACTTGATTAAACATCAACATGGAAGCTTTAATGATATCAGTCGCTATGGTTATGTTTACTTGATTAGACATAAACATGAAATCTTTGAAACGTTCAAAGCTTTCTAAAGTAAAAGTAGAAAATCAACTCGACAAGACAATAAAGGCTTTCAGTCCTGATTGAGGATGAAAGTACATGAGTCAAGAGTTTCTGGATCATCCCACACATCGTGAGATTGTCTCACAATTCACTCTTTCATACACACCACAAGATAATGGTGCGTCTGGAAGGAGATATCGGACCCTGTATGACATGGTGCGGTCTATGATGAGTCCTACTACTCTTACAATATCCTTTTGAGGGGCATGCACTGAAGTCTGCTGCTCGAATACTTGATATGGTTCCGACCAAAAGGTTAAAAAGACACCATATGAGATATGGCATGGGAAAGTCCCTAATTTATCTTACTTGAGGATCTGGGGTTGTGAGGGTCTCGTGGAACGAGACATGCCGAACAAACTTGAGCCCATATCTATCAAGTATATCTTCGATTACTATTTTACTTCCCAACTGAGAACAAATTTTTATTACTCGGTATGCTGAGTTTCTTGAGAACAGTCTCATTTCACAAAGCAAGTGGGAGCACTATAGACTTTGACAAGATTCAAAGTGAAGAGACACAACCTTCTGGTAACACTAGCAAATATCATTCTGAGGCTGGACATATAGATGTTGGACCACAGGATGATGTTGTTCCCATTCATAGATCCGCAAGGACACCTCATGCACCTGAACGATATAGATCTATGTCGATGCTGAGGAGCAAGTTTCGAGGATCATTATGAACCCCCTAACTATCAAGTTGCATTATCGAATTTTGAATTCGAAAAAATGACTTGAAGCTATGAATGCGAAAATAAAATCCATGAGAGACAATCAAGTTTTGAACTTTGTTGATCTTTCTCAAAACAGTAAGACTGTTGACATGGATGAAAATATACACACCTATAAATCTCTCATAGTAACAAAAGGTTACACTCAATCCTACTGGATTGACAATGACGAAACCTTCTCGCCTGTTACTAAAGACATTAGGATTCTCATAGCCAAAGTAGTGTACTATGACTATGAAATTTGGTTAATGATGAAATCAAAACGTTTGTTTCACCTAAAACACAAACTGAGTATGTGTATATATGAAAGCTAGTGGGAGCGTTGTCGTTTCTCAAGTCATACATGTTGATGACATGTCACTCATGTGAAACAATATACCATGCTACAAGATGAAAATCCTGGCTTGGAAAATGTTTCGACATGATGGATTGAAGGGACACGACATACATACTTGAAGTAAAGATCTATAATGATAGATCAAAGCGGTTAATTGGTTTAAGTCAAAGTGCTTACATTGACAAAAATTCTAAATGGTTTAGAGTGGTACTCCCAAACAAGGAAGTCCTCGTATGCCACACAATGTAAACTTGAGTGAGACTCAAGGACCTTCCACACCTGATGTGGTGAAGTGGATGAATGTAATCCCCTATGAATCGGCTATTACATTCATCATGTACGCTGTAAGGAGCACTAGGCAAAATGTAACGTCCTTAGGGGACCTTACTAGAAAATACCAACAGAATTCATGAGAGAGTCACTGGATTGCTGTTAAGAACACATAGAAGTATTTTAAAGTACTGGATATATGTTTCTTGGTCATGGTGGAGATACTGAACTGAAACTAAGTATACTTGCTATACTTATGTTGGTTTTGAAATAGGTCGTGATGACGCTAGATCCTATTTACGAAGGTTCACTACATTCGAATGATTTTTCGAGATATGTGAAATTCGTACACTTAAAGTTCAAACAGATAACTAACTAGCTGACGCTTTATCGAACTCAATGTCTTGTACCAAACATCTTGAATATGAATGGAACATTGGACTTCGACAAGCTAGTAGTTTCATGTAAATCTGTTTTAGTATTTGGATAATGGAACTGTGAGCAGTTTATATTGGAATAAATTGATATATTTGATATGATCATTTTTATATGAATATCTACTGTGTTCTATATTTGCATGTTTATATCCATGAATATTTACTGTATTTTATATTCTAAATTGTCCATTGTCATATTAATAATATGGGAATATTATTAAGACAAATCGGAGGGCATTGACGACATTATCTTAGTATGACTAAGGATGATGAAATCAAACTCACATGTCGTTCATAACGATGCGCGATTGGACTGACCCAACCTATGAGAAATCACTTCCTGGATTTATGTCACAAGTGAATCTCACAAAGGCTTTGTCACTTATCCTCTTACTTGAGATGCAAGTTGGTTTGTGTATGTTGAGGGGCAAACTTTGATGTGGTTAAACGCTGACCTGAATAAGGCTGCTATAACAACCATTATCGGGTTTGTCATTAAGCATATGACAGACACGTGCAGTCAATAAAGAATTTGTTCCTCCACAAATGTGGATTAGATACTACTGGGCCCCTCGATGGTTTTGAATAGATGTATGTGTGGCCACACCCAAAAGGTAATCAAGATGAATCTTGATTGGTTTTGGTAATCTACTTCATTATATAGATCGAGAAACAGAATCGTTGAAATTTTAGATTGACATTGATCCTTGTCTAAAATTCAACATAGTATCAGTAACAAAAGGATAACTGCTCGAAAAACTTTGAACAAAGATTTTATGAAACTCCTCATGTACTACTAGGGGCATTGGCGGGTTGCTAGACTCTAACCTTTGCTTGTATAACTACTTGATGTTATCACGTGCGCAAGTGGGAGCTGTTGGAATATGCTTCACGCGTATAACATATAGTTATATGGCTAGTTGTTTGTGAGCCTAAAGGGTCACACACTTAAACACTAAACACCATTATATAATTAGTGTAATTAGTGTAATTACATTAATTATTAATATATATAAAAGCTTCATGCTTGTATATAATAAGTTTAATATTAATTGTTAATATTGAAATTTTATTGTGAGCAAACTAGAAGAAACAAATAACAAGGGACTAGAGTGAAAATAGAAGTATGGTTTATGGAAATCTTTAATGGGTCTTTATGGCACCATTATGAGTGTTGAATGAGTCCATAAACACTCCCTTGACCCCTCTCTTGGCCGTGAACCATAAAACACACAAGAAGGTGTTTTTTTGTTTTCTTCCTTTTTTTGCTCTCAAGGCTCAAGGACTAGCATCCATTATTTGGTGTTCTTGCAAGTGTTGTGTGGATTTCTTTTAGAGGTATTCTTGTTGAATACTTGGTTTCAATCCATCACCAACTCCATCCGATTTCATAATAATCAAAGGCTACTAGGGTATGAATTCTTATACCATTCTCTTTGATTTTCTTTTAGTTTAATTGTATGATTGATATCAAGATCCGTTCATGGTGATTAAATCTTTCCGCTGCGTTTTGTTACTTGTAATAACCGAAAATCACCATTATTAGAATCATCAAAACACATGTCGAACAATAGAAACAAACTGATTTGTAGTGTAACAAAGAAACAACTTAAGGTGGTTACGGATGTAAATGTAATGACTCGTTTTCGGAAAGCACGTCAAAGAAGAAGACAACGTTAAAATGTAATATCTAGTTTGTCGTTTTGTAATGTTTAATTAACTTGTGTTTTAATATTTACATTGAAAAAATGTGCTACCCCTAAACATTCGGTCTGGATCCGCCATTGCTCGTCCCCCCGACGTGTCGACCGTGTCCAACGGTCGACTATTCGAACGTTCCCATTTCACTCCCAACGGCTAGATAATTTACACCCACCCCCCTCCAACGGCTATTTTATTAAATACACACCCCTTTCAAACTTATTTTTTACCCCTTTTTTTACCTTATAAATACCCAATCTTTTTCTAAAAAATTTCACACTTCTCATTTCTTTTCTTCATACTTACTCACATCACACACACTATCTTAAAAATGAGTTCCGACGATTAAATGAATGTCGCTAATTTCATTTTTGGCGACGAGGAGGAGTACAGGATTATACATCTTGATTTTTTACAAACGAAGACCGCGTTTCTTAAAGATTCCAGTTCTAGTATCACTAGAACTCCTAGAAGATACGTGCATAGGGACCGTGGCGGTGCTAATGACCGTCTTGCAGCAGCTTACTTCGCTGAAAATCCGACGTACAACGAAAGCACACGAATGCGAATGATGTTAAGCGGGTGAACTACAAGAAAGCACACGAAGCTGCAAGGAAAAACATAGAACGAGCATTTGGCGTTCTAAAGAAAAAATGGGGTATAACAAAAACGGCTGCAAAGTCCCCAAATGTTAACAAAATAAGGGATATGATGTACACGTGTGTCATATTATATAATATGACTAGCCTATAACCCGTGATAAATCACGGGTGGCTTGTGAAAATTTCATAATATTTATTCGTAAAAAATCATATGCAATACGACAATAAAACAAAGACAATATTTTGACAATAGTTGCATGTTCCGTTTTATCGTATAAAAATAAAACAAAATTTAGTATGAAGTACATGTTGTTTACAAACATTTTCAAATCTTTTGTAAAACTTCATGGTAAACAACGTTCAACGTGTTGTTAGACACTTTCCCATCTTTGTCGTATATTCGTATATTCGTACTTACTTGTTGTATTGTTTTCTGCTTTTAGCTGGAAATATGCAATCTGCTATGCTGTTGTAAAAGAACGAACATGAAGAAGACGATATTAAATCAGTTTAGAAGTTCATGTTGAAGATGAGAAAAAAGCTCTGAATCGTGAAAACGAAGTCAGAATGCAGAATCCGGTATGTTACACCTCTGTTATTTTGTAGTAAATATAGGAAACAAATTATTGGATTTAAATTAGAATGAAATGATAAATAGGGTAACCCAAATCTCTATTCTTTGTGTTATTGTCTCTTTTTTAAATCTTGAAACAAAAATTGCATCCCCTTCGTGGATAATATCGATAAACTTTGGGCAAAAATCCTTGCTAATGTATGCGTATATATTGTAGGACTACAGAAAATGGTAAACGATTTTCAAAATATATTCAAAACATTGTTGTCATTAATCAAAATTAAATAGTAAGTTTCATACCTTCTCATCTTGCAAGATCATCTCAATCTGGTAGAGGATAAGTGGGTTATAATTACATTTTTTCCTCCATAGCCTAATTACCCTCACCTTGATTGTTTCATCTTCATTGTTATCTCCGGCCAAATTGTTGATGTAACATTGTTTTGTAGACATTTCTATTGACAAATTAAAACGTATTAGATGATAATTAATAAGTTTGTAATAAAACTCATATATACGTCTAGAGAAAGCATATTTATTAATCACATTCGGTTTATGCAGGGTTGATAATATAAAGATAGTACCTGTAGTGAATACGTGAGATGCTTGAAACAATACTAAGAACGGAATTGTGTTGAAGTCTGGGTATGACAAGTTTGCAGGTAATGAGGTGATGCCTCAATTGTCTATATATAATAAGGATTTTCAAAATTTCGAATCTGTGAATATTTTTCGTATATTTCCAATGATTTAAGTGAAAGATGAAAAGATCTCCATATTACGGGTTGCGAAAGATAAGGCATATCAAATTTTGATATGGAAATATGTTTTTAAATTTTTGTTCAATTGTTTCCTAAATACTTACCTTATTGTTTTAAATGTTATGTCCTCATACCCAAATAAAGTCAAATTTCGTTTTATTATGGGCGAAATGTATGCCATTAAAATTGTTCCCTAAAAAAAATTCTTTTTAAAATTCGTTTTATTGTGGGCTAAATGTCTGCCATTAAAATTGTTTCCTAAAACAATTTTGTTTACCATTAAAATTCGTTTACCATTAAAAACATTCCTAATAAAACGTAGAACATTAATTCGTTTACCATTAAAATTCGTATACCATTGCAGGCACATGGAGGCACATGGACGTCATTAAAAATAATTCGAAAAAATTTATGGTAAACATTCCTAATACTGGTCCAAATCGGTTTCATTGTTTCAAAATAATTGGTTACCATAAATCATCTTTTATAACCATATTTTTCGAATTTTTGAATTAATTGATCGACATTAATTGTCTGACTAATACATTTTTGTAGAAAATTGATGAAAATAAAATACTCACATTGTTAAAATATAGTTTGACTTGTACATTCTTGGGTATGTGTTTTGAAGCATCTGCAAATGTAATTTCATGTTTATGAAGCTGACGATTGACACCAGGAAGTGGTTTGCTTCCAACCACATAAAAAACATACTACAATAAAATTTTAGAATAGTTAATATTGGCTAAAATAAAATATTGGTCGATCATCATTTTGAAGCTAAATTGTCCAACAAATGCTATTGTTTAGCTTCAAGAAAGTCAATTATTCAAATCTTCGTTCTTCTAACCTAATCACCAGACTTTATTAATTATTATCTAACAAAAACAAAAAATCAAGCTCAATTTGTCCATTCTCTACAAAACACAAAATCACAAATGTTTTTGCCTCAGACGAAGTGAGAAATGTTTGCATTTCATCATCTTTATTTATGATCATACTTGCAAATGAAATCGATCATGGGCAGATTAGCATCTTTATTTAATTCGAATGATTTAAAAAACCCCACAAAGCAGACAACGCCACATTTCGTGCAAATCTATTCTGATTTGGTACTGAATGATAAATCAAAATCGAAACCGTATTTAAAAATCGAAATCATGATATGTGGACATAGGTGGATTAATGGTACTGAATGATTTAAAAGATGAAACCCTGAATCTATAATTCGAAACCTTTAATCTTCTATATAATAAAATCGGCGTTATTCAATAAAACGAAACCCTTAATCAATAAAAGGAAAATCGGAATCACAATTACCTGAAGGAAATGACCGATTATTGTTTTAGGATTAGCCTCCGGTTGTTGATTACTGGTACCTACTGAGGGGATGAGAGAACAGCAGCAAACAGGAGAAGAGGAGCGAAAAAAATGACTGAAATTAGGGTTTCCAAAAAAAATCAAGATTATATATCCAGAAGCCTACGTGGCAGCCATGTCAGCATCGAATTATGATGTCATTATGACGTGGACAGTGTGACGTGTCGAAATTCAAAAACGCTTTCTTTTATTATATATAAAGATTATCAAAGACAAAGGCAGAGCGATATGTCCCGACTTTCATCCGGAAGAGCGACATAGTGAACTTGACCACGTACGACCACATGAAGAAGTATTGCAAGTTATCAGAGATATTCGTAATCAACAAACTCATCTAAATCTTAGATCTGATTTGGTGGAACACATTTGGAATCGACAAAACCCACCACTAGTTTTTTTTAAATGTTTTTTAATTATTTTTAATGTAATGTTTTTAATTATTTTTAATGTAATGTTTTAATTATTAATGAAATTTAAAAAAAATATATTTCAATCGGTCACCCATTACGGGCTATTGGTCGCTGTCTGGTCATGTGTTTAATCAGGAGAGAGAAAGCTAATTTAGTGCAGAGGTAGCAAGGATAATCAAACTTTGTTTGATCACCCATTACGGGTAGTCTAATGTCGTATACGACTATACGTATCTGGAAACATATTTGGGGTAGGGAGAGGAAAAAGCCCCCAAATTCATAGGTGGTGACGTGGAAAAGCACCGAAGAAGGTGGGGGCAATCACGTGACATCATATTAATCAGAGGAAATCAGACGGTGTTTGAATGATTCGTATGGATCAGCTCACAGCATGCACACTTTTTGATGGGTTTTGGGTAGGGGTGTTCGTTTGGACAGTTTGTTTTTATCCAAACCAAATAGATGAAACCATATAAAGTCCGGTTTTCAAAAGTTCAAATCGAACCGTCCAAACTAATTCGAAAACCAAACCGATCCGAACCAAATAACAATTTGGTTGGTTTGGTTTTATTCATTTGGTTTTTCCCTAAAATTTTCAAAATACTACAAAAGTATATAACATAAATAATATTAAATTCCAAAATGATACACCACTTTGTACATCAAAACAAATCTAATTCATAGTTTGTGACATTTACAATCATATATGTAAAAATCTTGACATCAACTTTATCAAAAACTCCAAAAAGATTGGTAAATCGCCAATTGATACAATATAAAATGGAACAAGTGTTAGTATATAAATCAATTTACTATTTACTACAAGAATTGTAAAGAAAATGATTGCTTACAATAGAAACCAACCAGTGTTAGTATATAAATCAGTTTACTATATATTATTATTCGGTTTTTTTGGATAATCCGGTTTTCACCACGGAAACCAAATCCAATCCGAACACCAAACTATTAATTTGGTTCAAGTCCAAATCGATCCAGAAAACCAAATAACCAATCCAAATAGTTCGATCCAAAATATCCAATTGGACAATCCATTTATATCCAAATAGTGAACACCCCTAGTCTTGGAGCCTACCTATTTAACCACCACACTCATATACTCGTACATTTCTTCACGGCAACCTCGTAATTTTTTAAATGAAATTATTTTGTGTATCATAATGTATAAAATTTAAAATAAATTATATAGATAATTAATCATTGTTGTATGCACCTTGTCTCCGTATAGGATTTGGTGTTTTCAAACGCATGTCGCCAGGATCATCATAGATGTAACTTGTAAGACTTCTAGCAGAATTGATTGTAAAGTGAAGATTATGATGGTGTTTATGTTTTCGAATTCAAGAAATGAACACAGAGAGAGATATTTCTGACGGGGGAAGGTGTGGCTTATAGAACGTCAGCGACGGTGGAACAACCGAAGAATGTGAGCGAATGTAGAGGTTGGGGATGGGTCGACTTTACAGGGGGTGTGGTGACAATGATAATGGTGTTTGATTGAGTTCTTAAATCAAAGATAAATAAAAGAAAAAAGAAATAAACTAATAGAGTAATTTCATGGATAGTCTTTGTAGTTTACCACTCATTACATACGCAATTATTTATATTCGATTTATACAAAAGGCCAAAAGGATAGTTTGATGGATCATTTAATTATTTTTATTAGCGATAGAGACCACCAGTGTAATAAAATTATACATCAAAGATGTCTAACATAATAAACACGTCTGAAGTTCTAATAAATCATAAACGTATTTTGCTCTAATTAGTATAAAGCTCTTGCCAACAAACATGAATGTCCTTTTCTTATTCTACGTTAACTCGCAAAGACCAAAAATCCTCCTTTTTAATTTCTCTCTCCTTCACCCTCAAAATTAGGGGTAAGCATAACAGGATACCCGTCGGTTCCAACTGGAATTAGATCAGAATCAGAACCGCATGTTCCTGAGATATAGGAACCGGAACCTGGAAGACAGGTTCCTAAATTTTCGGAACCGGAACCACCGGTTCCAGGGCAGGTTTCGGTTACCTTGTATCTAAATTCAAACAAATTTAACATTACTTATTGGATAAATAAGACGATAAATCACACAAACTAACGATTACAAATATCATTTAACGATTTTAAATATAGTTTAGCGATTACAAATATTGTTTAGAATAAAAATAAGCGAATAAGAATGACAAAAACATAGTAAATGTATGATTTGAAAGTCAGTCACAAAGATATGACCTCACAACGAGTAAAAGAGTCACCCAATTTCTGACTCAATTATAACGAATAAGGTCAACGTTATATTTTCATTTGGACTAGTATTTTACATTTAGATAAATCATAAATCTATTTAATTTAATCATGTATAATATATTATATATTTTAATAAAAATATATCGTAAAACAGCCGGTTACAGGTTATCCACCGGTTTCAGGTTCTTTAATTTTGTTAACCGGAACCGGAACCGCTTAGGTCGGTTCCATGATTTTAAGATCCGGAACTGGAACCTCTTAACAGGTTCCTGGTTCGAAACCTCCGGTTCCAAGACGGTTCCGGTTCCGATTCCGGTTACCCTCTTTTTCTGCTCACCACTACTGAAAATGTATACTAGATTACTGATTAGTCCAAAAGGGATGTTAGATAGGTTGAGTTAGTACTAACACGGTCTAACAATATCGTAAAGTGTAGGGGTGAGTAGGGGAGGCAATTCTTGACACGTCCCGCAACCCAATACAAATAAAATTAGGTTTAGGTTGATAATAAAAGGGTTTGGGTTAAAAATGGTCGACCCGTTCAACCCATTTATAAACCAGGTCGGGTCCAGGTTGACTTATCTATAAATGGGTTAACCCACCAACCCATTAAATTTATAAAATATTTTTTTTTTCAAAAATATATACTTCCTCCGATTCAAAATAAGTGATACACTTGGGGTTTCACGGTTTTTGAGGCAAAAGATTATAATGATGATTAAATTAGATTAATTAGATGGTTAGTGGGGAATGGGTCCCACACCTTTTGAATAAAATAAGGTTAATGATGTTTAAAAGTAAAAAGTAAGGGTAAATGGGTCATTTCACTTTGTTAAAGTAGATAGTTAGTGGTTGTGGGTCCCATTTTTTTTGCCAAATAAGGAAACTTTTCAAAGTATATCACTTATTTTGAATCACCCAAAAAAGGAAAGTGTATCACTTATTTTGAATCGGAGGAAGTAAATACTATAACTGAATTACCTAAATCACGCCTAAATTTTAACGTTTCCACTCTAATCCTTAGGCATGATCTTAAATTTTTGCCAAATTTCCATAACAAAATTAATTTTAAATTTAGGACATTTAATAAACTTTCATTAATAATCGCAATTCCAATCAAAATCACAATTTCCTGTCATTTTGACTGCAATTTCCGTAATCATCAAGATTTCAATATCACATTTTTGTAACACCCTAAAATTTACAAGATTTTTAAAATTTTTGAAACAAAATTATAATCAAAAGGTCCCAATAACTTGAATAATTAAATCCCAATAATAGTATTTTCATTTAAAATATATTTAATGCGGAAATAGTTAAAATTAAGTGTTTTTAAAATATTAAATGCCGTCCACATCGGTAATGAAAGATACAGCGGTCAACCGTCCACCTTCTCCTTTCCTCTGCTGGTACCTGAAACAATGTGGGGGAAAATAGGGGTCAGCTGGAGAAGCTGAGTGAATATCTCAAAATGCAAACAATCCTAACATACAACACATGAGGGCACATCGGTGTACTCCTAGTCAGAAACTACTCGATTAATTACTCAGATTTATTTCTCAGATTTTATTACTCATATTTTAATTTATATAGCGCGCTTGTGTGATTTGGGACAAGAGATCAACCTCGCCCCTCCTCACACCTCAGATAGGCATAAGCCAAAAACTCAGACGGGAGTGATCCCAAAACTCAGACTGGAATAATCCCAAAAACTCAGACGGGAATAATCCCAAAAACTCAGACGGGAATAATTCCAAAAACTCAGACGGGAGGTGATCCCAAAACTCAGATGTGTGTTATTATGTTTTATTATTTCTTTAACATAATTATCTCAGATTGCCCTAGCAAGTAGTAGCACAGAATGACCCTGTGCCGAGCTCGGTTACCCAGGCACAATGTCTCAGATTAAAATAAATCAACAGCTGCTCAGATACTCAGATAGCATGTCAAACTCAGATAACAAATCAAACTCAGATAGCGGATCAAACTCAGATAACAGATCAAACTCAGATAACAATTATGGTGCAAGAAATGTAACACGTAAGTCATGCATGTATAACGTTAAAACTGAATACACGGTGAGAATACTCACCTCGAATACGTAAGCTCCGAAGATCCTTAACAACCAAAAGCACAACCATTTATCTCTTAGTCGATCCTAAAACACGTAGAATAACCCGGATTAAAACTCAACTCAAAAAGTTGTTTTTATAGAAATGTAACAGCACCCGTCAGTCTCACGGGGACAATCATAACTCCCAACCCGATTACTAGATTAACCCCAAATTTATATCGCATAAACAAGACTCCGAGCCTGACAATTTACTGTGAGACGAGCCATCTCCAAATCTGATCCTAAGGGTCTCAAAAACAGTTTACAAAACAGGACAGACACATAGCTACATATCACTGTGGCAGCTTACGGTTTTGACCGTAACTTCCAAACCGTCAATCCGTTTAGCAGGTGCTCGGACAATTCGGAAAGCTAACTCAGAGGGCAACGAGTCTCTGTGAGCCGGCCCTCTTCCAATTCTGCCTCTAAGACGTCTAAAATAGCCATCAATAACACGTTCGAATCTGCCAGCAACTAATAAACGATTTTGAGATAACGACCGATACAACTCGACACGAACCCCTCGAGAGTCTAATGAGATTTCCAGAGGTTGCGTGCTCTCGGGTTCATCAAGTATTGATTGAAAAAATAATAATAATATACAAATAAAAGATTACAAGAAAAGAGATTAAAGATTATACCCTACGAATCAAGACGCAAGAAACACGAATACCCGAATGCCCTAACCACGTCACCAACACCGACACCATAAATCAACGATGGTTATCTTGGATTTAGATTGGCTGGAACTCAATAACAAAAGAAAACAAATCAAGGGAGGGAAAAATGAATTCCAATTTAAAAATTAAATAAATAAAAACGTGAGGTCAATTGGTCACCACCAAACTCACCGACCACCATCCATTTCTTCTTGGATAAATGCATGCTTTCCTTATCTTTGTGATACATAGATGGGTTGATCGAAATCCATTTCCACGTGAGCTGATGTCGGCGACTAATCCCAGGCCATAATTAATTATTTGCTTCTCCTGACGATTGAAACACACGATAAGAAGAAAAACGCATAGACGGCTGGACGAAAAAGAACAAAAGGATTAGGGGTTTAATCCCCTAATTTCTATCTATCACACCCTCTTACAAGGCCTATTGATTGGTTCCCCTTTGGGCTCTAGTACGGACCCAACAACCTTCAATAGTCAAATAATAAGCCCGACACTTAATTTAATTAACCGGCTAAAACCCTTCACACAAATAATTCGCAACTAACTAAACTTATAATTTACTTCACAGTAAATAATGTCTCATTTAAATTTCGTATAAATTATATGAATCGACTAATAATTAATGACATAAACCGAGATGCGTCCTAATTAAAAAGTCTCATGCTCATTGAAAATGAACCGACTAATCTTCTTCACAAGTAATTTAATAATTATTCATTTTTTAAAAATTAATTATGACAATTAAAATAATATTATTTAATTACTACAAATTTCGGGGCGTTACAACTCAACTCCACTTGAAATAGACTTCGTCCCCGAAGTCATCACTCGGAATAAGCTCAGGATAAAGATCTCGAATCACAAACTCAGGCTCGCCAACGACACGCATTCGCAAATGGGGAAACACGAAAAGGTTAAGAATAAAATGAACTCCGCAGAGTGAATTACTCGATCGGATGAACTCTTGTTCTTGCAAATCTTGCAACTGGTCGTACAACTCTAAAATCTCTGGCGGCGCAAGACGATAAGGCTTTTGCAACCAACCTCACACCTGGCTCTCAAGCGGCATAATCTGTTTATTGTTGAAAATGGTGTCGATAATATACACAATATAACCCACGATACGCTGTTGAAGGTGTTTTCTTGCACTCGCAGTCGGACACGGTTCCTGCACCCAGTCGTTAACGTTGCGTTGAATCTCCGATTCAACTCCACTTGGAGATTTGTTACGGTTTGGTTTGTTGTGACAAAAGATCTCGGCGTGGTACTCGGTCATCCAACCCGTGCTCGCAATCATACTCGGCCCTCTCACGGCGAATAAAATAAGTTTTTATGGGAAAAACTTTCCCGCACAGTTCCAACAAATTATTAAATTTTTTTTTTTTTTTTTTTTTTTTTTTTTTTTTTTTACATTTTATCAACATATTACATCTTACTATTGGCAATCTCTACCAATAAGCAGCATCTCAAGGTCCTCTACTTCATAGGACATTAGTTTGTTTTAAGGCAAAATACACAATTTAGCGGTTCACACATCTATCAAACTATACACAAACAAGTACATTATTCACAATAAATGTATTTTAGCACACATAAACCTCAGATAGTAGGCAAATCATGCCTCTTACTCAATTTGCATATACTCAAATGCACTCATCTCAAATCTCTACAACTTGTTTTTAGCTCAACGCAAGCTATATTATCAATTTAAACTCAAATTTCGTTTTAATGACTTCTCACCAGTCAACACAATGTATACATTTACTCGCTTTTACGATTTTTCATGTAATCAAATTTAATTATCAGACTACTCGAATAGTTAATTTCTCTTTTAAGCTGCGTCATTAGTGACTACTCAAATAGTTAATTTCTCTTTTAAGATGCGTTATTAATGCTCTTGTTAACTCGTATTTAACAAATTCTCGATGACTCTTTTTAATATTGATCGCTCAACTCATTTTAATGATACGTATCAATTCTCATAATAATTTTATCATTTAGCTCGTTAATGATTTTCTTGCTTTTTTTTTATTTAAATTGTCTCCTGATTAATTTGACTAATTGTCCACTTATAAGTCTCATTTTATTTTTGAAGATCGAACACCTCAATTAAGTGATTTCTCTTTACTCAATTAATTAACTCGTTACTTAATTCATGAAAATTTTATTGTCTAATAGACTTATATATATTTTTCTCAATTGCTCATCTCAATAACTATTATCAGTTTAGCAATTATTCAATACCGCACAATATTTGGTGATTTTCAATTTGATAATTTAACTCGATACTTCTCCTTAGTTTTTAATTTAATATTGTTCATAAATAACATTTTATCATATGGTTCATTCTAATAATTTATCTGTTTAACATGATTTATTAGCTCGGTAATTTCTCAGTAATAATAAAATTTTCCACATAATTTATAATGGCGATCTTCTCATGACCGACTCATTAACCAATATTCTTATTATTCTAAGTTTAAAATTTCTCGATTTATGAATTTCTTACAACTTGATAATTATACCATTACATGAAATTAATTATTCTTCATTATTCTTATAAATACTCTAATCACATGCGCATATATCTATCACTCAACACAATAATTTGGCTCCACAATGTTCTCAACTGGAATTTTTATAATTTTCTCATAATAGTGTTTTCCTCAATTAACTCGATTTGACTAATTCATAATAAATTCTCCTATTTTAATAACCTCTTATCATCTCATTATTTTCTCATATGAATAGTTTCTCGATTTAAAAGTTACTCGTATAAACTCTCTAGCCAATAATATGAATATATATGCTCATAACAATTTTTATATATAATTCCCGATGATAATTATTATTATTTTGGAAATTGCCCTTTTTACTCCTACTCAACTCCACTTGGAGAAAACTCGTCCTCGAGTTTGGCGCTAGAATTCTCTATCATAATAATACAACAACATCCCCTCACTCAAGCAAATAATATGCATATAATAAATTCACAATAGCAAGCATTGGTCCATCGTTCCCCTCAAAATCTCCACATAACCAACCAAAAGTTCGGTGTGTACGATAATAGGGGCCCTCTATTACTTTCGACACCTACTTCTGTTTGGTCACGAGTCAATCCCAAAGTTTACAACTTCCCACATATAAACCCACCAACAAATCACACTCAGAAGAAAGGAATTTTATTTTCAATATCTGATAAATACAGATATGCACTCGACAGTGCATACTCAAAATCTCATAACCATTACTCAGAAAATCATGCGTACATTTAGTCTCGTACGCGATACTCGGATAACTCAGATTCATAGAAATATTTCCACTTAGTTATTTTCACAATACAAATCTCCTTGTAACAACTTTTCATTTGGATATGCCATTTATCATTCCTCATAAATATAACTTATATCCTCTTCACAGTTATATTAAATTTATTGTAATTTGTGAGCATGTCGATTAATATCTTTTTGATCAGAGTTCTCAGTTATTGCGTCCCTCGTTTAATTTGATTCAATTTATCGTTCTTTTAACTCGTTTTTAAATAAATCATCATCAAATTGATGACGTTAGTTTCCTCTTAATCCTCTTATATAATTACTCATTAAGATGAACTTCAATAATATCTGATTAATTTGACTCAGCCATTTCTCAGTTAATTAGTCTATTAAACTTGCATAGTTTATTTTAATCTATCAGTGTGAACTCATTAATCTGTCACTTAACTTGTCATCCACATTTAGTTTTGCACTCAGCAATTTAACCTACTTACTCGAAATGTTTTTCCCATTTTATCTCAATTTAATGATTATTAATTAAATACTAACTTGATGACCTTAATATGGAATCTGCTTAACTATGATATCTCGTGATTCGTTGTATTCATGAAAATTTTAATTTCTCATCTAGATAACTCCTCTTTTAACCCTGATCAATAATTTTCTTTTAGATCCTGTTAATAATTCTCGTTTAGCTAAATGTAATTATTTCCCATTTTACCGACTTAATAATTCTTTCTTTTACTCAATTTGGTAAATCCTCTTAAAAATATTCTTAATCAATTTGATTTACTAATCTCTGATTTACTCGTTTTAATTGACTCAGTCTATTAAGCGTTTTCTCCCATACGAATATTAAGTACTCCTCTTTAATGTTAATAATTTCCTCACTTCTCATTTATTCAAATCATGTTTCTCATTACACGGCTTATGGATCTTATATAATAATTTAATATTCCATTATTACACTTTTGGTTCGAATTTTCTCAAAATTTATAAAACTTCACCTCAACTCTATTAGGTGTTCCTCTAAATTGAAACTTTTATTATTTCCTCATTAGTATTTATAATTTCACATTTCTCCAGTATATATTTTTCATATATATAAATATAGAACTCTAAGAATTAAAATCGAAATTATGCTCAAATTAAACTCTAAATTATTCACCAAATTATGGAATCTCATAATAGTATATCTATATGTTTAGCCATACAATCACAAATAATTCTCTCAGAATATAAACCGAAAATTCTCAGAATATGTCACTTGTCTATACTCAGAATATAGCAAAATCTCAATTAAATAATACTCTTAAATATTACCGGCAGTAGGAAGCGAGAGGTCGACGTGACATGCTGTATGTTCGATGTGGAAACTTTTCTCAGAAAAATATTTGACTCCTTTCTCGTTTGAAAAACTCGATACTCAAACTTGAGTTTGAATTCGCCCCTTGCGAACCCAAATCCCTCAAGTCAGAGCTCTGATACCAACTTGTAACACCCTAAAATTTACAAGATTTTTAAAATTTTTGAAACAAAATTATAATCAAAAGGTCCCAATAACTTGAATAATTAAATCCCAATAATAGTATTTTCATTTAAAATATATTTAATGCGGAAATAGTTAAAATTAAGTATTTTTAAAATATTAAATGCCGTCCACATCGGTAATGAAAGATACATCGGTCAACCGTCCACCTTCTCCTTTCCTCTGCTGGTACCTGAAACAATGTGGGGGAAAATAGGGGTCAGCTGGAGAAGCTGAGTGAATATCTCAAAATGCAAACAATCCTAACATACAACACATGAGGGCACATCGGTGTACTCCTAGTCAGAAACTACTCGATTAATTACTCAGATTTATTTCTCAGATTTTATTACTCAGATTTTAATTTATATAGCGCGCTTGTGTGATTTGGGACAAGAGATCAACCTCGCCCCTCCTCACACCTCAGATAGGCATAAGCCAAAAACTCAGACGGGAGTGATCCCAAAACTCAGACTGGAATAATCCCAAAAACTCAGACGGGAATAATCCCAAAAACTCAGACGGGAATAATTCCAAAAACTCAGACGGGAGGTGATCCCAAAACTCAGATGTGTGTTATTATGTTTTATTATTTCTTTAACATAATTATCTCAGATTGCCCTAGCAAGTAGTAGCACAGAATGACCCTGTGCCGAGCTCGGTTACCCAGGCACAATGTCTCAGATTAAAATAAATCAACAGCTGCTCAGATACTCAGATAGCATGTCAAACTCAGATAACAAATCAAACTCAGATAGCGGATCAAACTCAGATAACAGATCAAACTCAGATAACAATTATGGTGCAAGAAATGTAACACGTAAGTCATGCATGTATAACGTTAAAACTGAATACACGGTGAGAATACTCACCTCGAATACGTAAGCTCCGAAGATCCTTAACAACCAAAAGCACAACCATTTATCTCTTAGTCGATCCTAAAACACGTAGAATAACCCGGATTAAAACTCAACTCAAAAAGTTGTTTTTATAGAAATGTAACAGCACCCGTCAGTCTCACGGGGACAATCATAACTCCCAACCCGATTACTAGATTAACCCCAAATTTATATCGCATAAACAAGACTCCGAGCCTGACAATGTACTGTGAGACGAGCCATCTCCAAATCTGATCCTAAGGGTCTCAAAAACAGTTTACAAAACAGGACAGACACATAGCTACATATCACTGTGGCAGCTTACGGTTTTGACCGTAACTTCCAAACCGTCAATCCGTTTAGCAGGTGCTCGGACAATTCGGAAAGCTAACTCAGAGGGCAACAAGTCTCTGTGAGCCGGCCCTCTTCCAATTCTGCCTCTAAGACGTCTAAAATAGCCATCAATAACACGTTCGAATCTGCCAGCAACTAATAAACGATTTTGAGATAACGACCGATACAACTCGACACGAACCCCTCGAGAGTCTAATGAGATTTCCAGAGGTTGCGTGCTCTCGGGTTCATCAAGTATTGATTGAAAAAATAATAATAATATACAAATAAAAGATTACAAGAAAAGAGATTAAAGATTATACCCTACGAATCAAGACGCAAGAAACACGAATACCCGAATGCCCTAACCACGTCACCAACACCGACACCATAAATCAACGATGGTTATCTTGGATTTAGATTGGCTGGAACTCAATAACAAAAGAAAACAAATCAAGGGAGGGAAAAATGAATTCCAATTTAAAAATTAAATAAATAAAAACGTGAGGTCAATTGGTCACCACCAAACTCACCGACCACCATCCATTTCTTCTTGGATAAATGCATGCTTTCCTTATCTTTGTGATACATAGATGGGTTGATCGAAATCCATTTCCACGTGAGCTGATGTCGGCGACTAATCCCAGGCCATAATTAATTATTTGCTTCTCCTGACGATTGAAACACACGATAAGAAGAAAAACGCATAGACGGCTGGACGAAAAAGAACAAAAGGATTAGGGGTTTAATCCCCTAATTTCTATCTATCACACCCTCTTACAAGGCCTATTGATTGGTTCCCCTTTGGGCTCTAGTACGGACCCAACAACCTTCAATAGTCAAATAATAAGCCCGACACTTAATTTAATTAACCGGCTAAAACCCTTCACACAAATAATTCGCAACTAACTAAACTTATAATTTACTTCACAGTAAATAATGTCTCATTTAAATTTCGTATAAATTATATGAATCGACTAATAATTAATGACATAAACCGAGATGCGTCCTAATTAAAAAGTCTCATGCTCATTGAAAATGAACCGACTAATCTTCTTCACAAGTAATTTAATAATTATTCATTTTTTAAAAATTAATTATGACAATTAAAATAATATTATTTAATTACTACAAATTTCGGGGCGTTACAATTTTTCTTTTCAAGTGATTGCACTTTGGTCTAAATGGGTCAAACATGCCGGGTCTAGGTTACCATGATTTAAACAAGTTCAAGTTAGGGTTGATTTTTCTGATCAAATATTCTAACGGGTTGGGTTCGTGTTGACTGATTCCAACCCGCCAACCTGCCACCCCAAACCGCTAACCCAAACCGCTAACCCAAACCTAACCCATTGTCGCCCCCTAGGGGTGAGCATATGACTTTAGTCGGCTATAGCCTAACTGAAACTTTCGATAAATGATGAATAGTACGTAACCATTCGGTTTCAATGACAGGGATTCGCTTATCCGGTTAACAATTTATAACGGTTCAGTTAATTCGTTTATTAACCAAAAGTTTTGGGTTCAATTAATATGGTTTGGTTTTTTGGGTAAACCCGAATTAGAAACTGAACCAATAGTCTTCGTTTTTGTTTGGTTATTTTGAGAAGTTTGTTTTGTTAAGTCGAACTTCTCATAGATTCACTCTTTATTTGAAGGACGATAACCAGATAAAGCATAAGTACATGACCCGTCATTCAAAGATATTAGCTTGCTTTTTTTCTTCTTTAACTGAAAATACTTATCAAACTTTTCATATTAGCACCACTTTAGTTTGTCTGTAAATCGTTTAAGCATCTTAATCATTCAACAAGTGTGGTCCAAAACAAGCCGTACTTTCTATTTCTTTTTCGATGATTGTCCTTTTGACTTAACTTATAATTCTCCAAAGTATTGGGTCCGTTTTGTCTTAGAACTTCTACGGCTAACACGTCGATCAACCATCTATTGCTCGATAACTTTCTTGAAGATGTTGGTAACACACTAACACTTACGAAATATGCCATTTTTGTTTAGAACGCCGACTTTAAAAAAAACATACCGCAAAGTTACCAATATCATATTAATTGTAAGCAATTTTAGAGTTGACTATTGTTAGTATTCAGAAACTTATCAAATTAGCCAAACTTAATTTTCTATCAACCTAGCTATTTGCTATTTTCAGGACGTATTTGTGTTTATAAAAAATAGGTATTCGTGAGATTTGAACCCACACTACTTTAATAATATTAGCAATGAACTCTAACCAACTGTTGGAGATTTTGATAATTACATCTATTTAATGTTATTAATATTATCGATGCAATTTAATAAAACATTGAAGGGAGTTAATTTCAATTACTTAAATTTTTGCCCTTACTAAGATTAAGGGATTCATATAATTCCACTTTGAATTACACCACCGATTATATAATGTAAGTACAAAAGTTTTTGTGTCAAAATTTAATCTATAGAACAGAATAACTTTGAATGTCGTCCATGGTCTTAGAAGTTGAGATTTGCACAAATTTTGAAACATTTGAAAATCTATTGACAAATGTACATATTTACCACTCAAATTTGATTTATAGAACACTATAAAACACGAGTTAATTAATGATGTATGAAAGATTTTAATGATGGAAAAAGCCTTTTAAGCTTTTTAATTAACAAAATGATGCCTTTTACAGGATGTTAACCATGTCTGTATTACTATATATGGTGTTGTTTAGTGATATCTAAATGATTAAGATCTGAATGATGCAGATGTCTGAATTATTCAGGTTTACCTTTACATCTGTCTGATTAAGAGGCTGAACATGTTCAATTTTTTATTCAGAAGCCGGTTAAGAGGTCTTATCAAACGCTATGAATTTGTCTGATTAAGATGTTGTTATCTTAACTGAATTATTAAAAGGCTTATCAAACATCACGTATATGTAACATTTTAATAATATGTAAAGTCATTACATTAATTAATGTATACATACATAGACAGCACATAGTCCACAGAAACCATCTAAAACATTCCTTTCTGTGCTATTTTCAAGAACAGTGGAAAGTAAAAGGAGGCCATCACTCTCTCTCTCATCTCTCTCTATCTGCTTCTTTCAGCCATGGACAGGCCACAGGTATATAACTGGATCTTTCACCTTCTTCATCACCTTCAATTTACACACAAAATTTAAGAAATCAAAAACAAGTTGATTTTTTTTTTCATTTCATTGAGTTCATCATCATATGAATTAAACCTAGCTAAAGTTTTCTTTCCCTGTATTTTTCTAAAAGATTATGATCATATACGATTAGTGTACATGTAAGTTTCCACTGATCTTTGTATGTCTTTTCTTCTTTTTCTCTCACTTGCTTATCTTTTCATCTATCTTGCACTTTACTTTTCATATAATAATTTAATATATGCATGTATGTGACAAAAAAAAGTTCTTAATTTTGATGTCTTCCTTTTCCTTGAAGATTGATTTATATGGATTCTGAAAAGCATAAATCTTGAAGCTTTTATGTGTCTTTATGTCTAATTAACCCTTACTTTCTTTTTCCAAATGAATTCTTGCTTTTTATCTTTGTGCATCTTTTTTTGTGGGTTTAAATAGGAGATAGTGGTGAAGCCTATGGAAGAAACAGTCATACCCGACGCCACAAATTCAAAAAATAACAACAACAATCTCTCTAAACCACCTTCAAGTTCTTCATCTTTTGAAGGAAGAGTTCGACCACAAAAAGCAAAAGCTTCAAACTGTCCTCGATGCGATTCAACGAACACAAAATTCTGTTACTACAACAATTACAGTCTTTCACAACCAAGATTCTTTTGCAAAACTTGTAGAAGGTATTGGACTGAAGGTGGGACACTTAGAAACATTCCTGTTGGTGGTGGATCAAGAAAAAACAAGAGATCATTATCTTCTAGTAGTTCATATTATTCTTCGGTATCCAAAAAACTTCCTGATCTAGTTGTACCTTCTGTATCAACATCATCAATACTATCTCAAAACCCTAGGATCCATCATGATCATTATGGGCAAGATCTAAATCTAGGGTTTCCATCCAGTAACAATTTCAAGAATGTTCAGAACTTTATTCAAGTACCAAACTTTGATACCACAAGGAATTCGAATTCATCGGCTTCGAATTCCAGCAGTATAACAACTTCTGCTTCAGCTTTAGAACTCTTGACTGGAATTACTACAACAAATGCAATGAATTCTTTCATGCCAAATCCGATTCCTGGCCCTAATTCGGTTTATTCACCATCTGGGCAGTTGATGATTCCCATGCCGGAATTCAAGATTCCATCACTTGGGTTTTCTTTAGATGGAATGGGAATTGGCGGTGGTGGGTATGGGAATGGTCTTCATGACAGCAATGGTGGGCGGCTTTTGTTTCCGTTTGAAGAAGTGAAAACAAACACGTCAACAGCTCATGATCATGATCCTCATGTTGAGCAAACTACAGATCAAAATGGCGATTCCAATGGATTCTGGAATGGAATGATGGGTGGTGGCTCATGGTAAACAAGTATACATGATATATACTCCGTATTTTTTATATCTTTATTATATAATACTAAGGTGTGGGGGGATTTTGTGTTCTTTCTTTCATTTCAAATCTTGATTTTTCTAGTGTCAAAATTGTGGGTGGCGATGACTTGTTTTATTTGGATTTCTTAGTAAAAAAAAAACTAACTTGATAGGATCCCAGAACTCGCTTTCTTCTTTTTAATTATTAAGGGGGTGTTTGGGAAAGCTTTTTTAAGGGAGTTTATGGCTTATTAGCTTATATAAGCTAATAAGCCATAAGCCCCCTTAAATAAGCTTTCCCAAACACCCCCTAAGTATCATATATACATCTATGTTCAGTGATTAATTCCTCTATAAATTAATTACATTCATATTCAGAGCTTATTGTAAGTGAGTTTTTCTATTAAATTGAGATCGTATATTATATACGATATTCAAGATTCAAGATTATGGAGGACAGATCATCAAGAAATTAAGCTAAAGCCCAGATTTTCAAAAGCTAGAAGAAGGGAGACCTGGTGTCATAAACATATATATTAATGATTAATTGGGCTTTGGGGTACAGGAATTAACGCATTATATATGTACAATTTAATATTATATCGTGTTTATGGGAATTTATATGCTTTGCTCCTTAATTTCCAACCTTCACCATTATAGTTGACATGGACCCTTCTTCATTTTTCTCTCTCTGATGATCATGTGTGTACATACATATATACATACATATATGCAAGTTCAAATGTGTTACAGGCCAGTTTGATTATAACCTGGAGAGTCTGAACATATAATTAAGCATGCGGTTGAAATGATCGAAGATGTAGCAGCCAGGTTTGTACACGCATAATAATTAAGTGGGTGGGTAATATATGGGCTTTTTACGGCGTGAAGACAGCTTAGGTGGCAATGGACGTACATGGCCGCTTTAGTGACGGAAATGGCGTGAGAGGTGAGGTTTTTGGGGGTGTTTTGAAGGTATTTTGTGAGTGATCGGTAGTATTTTAGTGAGTTTCAAAGAAAGGTGTTTTGGGTTGAGTTATGCTATTTTGAGGTTTTGAATGTGAAATGTACATGAAATATTTATGTGGCGCTAGGTGGTGAAGTGGCTTGAGACACCACACCCACCCCTCTAAGAGCATGGGGTATGGTGGTTTACCCCCTACCCAAGTCGGACGCCACCTCACTTCCGACCCGCGCCAGCATAGCTTCCGCCATGTTAGACCCCACCCCAAGTCGGCCATCCGACTTAAGCCACAAGCCAATGGGAGGAGAGAGTGTTTTATGACCAATGGAAGGAGAGAGATATTTATTTTTTTTAAGGGTATTTTGTGGGTGAGATGTATTTTGGTGGGTTCCAAAGGAGTATTATTGGTTAGTGATGATACATGAGGTATTTGGGGGTTTTGAATGTGAAATGTGAAATAATGATGTTGTGCATAGGTGGCGCAGCGGTGACCTTCCGACTTAAGCCACCATACCCATGCTCTAAATATGCCTTTCGCATTTGTTAGATGTGGGGTAAAGAAAACAGTAACATAGATATGATGATTCAATCGCAATCACATGAAAGTGAAGAATTAAAGTCGAAACTGCAACACCTGCTACAACTGAAAGTTTCAACTGCTTTATTGCCGTATCATCCATCTCATCTTGCACGTTAATTGCAGTACTATATGCATTATTAAAATATTGTAGTAAAAACAAGTTACATTTTAACTGTTTTTTAATTGACATATAAATATGGCTATGAAACCCCGCTTGTCTTCTTATGTTTACCGTTAACAACAATAAAAGGTTTATAGGGATTAAATAAACTTACAGAATTAGGAAACCAATGGGTGTTAGGAAACAAGATAATTATAATTTGAAAAAGAGATATGGACCGAAAGGACGCTTATTGGACGGATAAGTAGTTGGGGAGTCCCTAAAATGTGTTTGTTACATGGGCTCACTTATTGGTTCGGTTCGGTTAAAAACCGATAAAAAATGGACCGAAACCGATATAGCCAATTTTCATAAACCGAAAACCGAACCGAATTCTCTTATCGGTTCGGTTTCGGTCCGGTTCGGTTTTTTCGGCCCAAATGCTCACCCCTAAATTGGATATATAATTACATTTGTTAAATGTGAAAAGTAAAAAATACAAAGAATAGTAAGAGTATATAGTACAAGTCAACTATTAGAACGTATGATCATATAGCATCCTTTTTTTTAAAGAGCACGGTGTTTAAAGAATGACAATATTTTTAAGGTACATGGTGTTAGATACACACGATATCATTAAAAATCAAAGTTGACTCGAGTTAATGGTATTGAGCTAACTTAACAACTACTAAAAGACTATAGTTTCAAATTTCATTTTAATAAATTGGTCACTAATGATTTTCTTAAGAGTTTGCCTTAAAAATAATTTGGGTTCAAGACTTGTCGATGGTATTTCTCAGGAGATAAAAAAATGAGGTGGAGATTATTCCTAAAAAAATATATATTCGACAATGTATATTGTCTGCTTAGATATCACTGCATGACTCGAACCACTAATTTACTAACTTGTCGTTCAAAAAAGAAAAATGCTTAACACCTATGTCTTTAATATAAAACCGCTTGTTTAATTCGATCTTGAATAACTAATTGGTCTAGATTAATTAGCACTAAGAGTTGCCTTGAGGGATTTGTTTTCAAAAAGTCTTAGGTTCAAGACTTGCTAAGGACATCCTCGTGAGATAAAAAAAAAAGAGAGAGTTTATTCCCCAAAAAAAAAAAAAGTCTCAAAAATCCATATTATCCGCTTAATATCACTACATACATCAAAAGCCACTAACTTACTTAACTTTCAAAAAAGAAAAAAAACGAATTTTTTTTCAAAAATACTTCTTTTTTTCTTCAAACTTTCACAAATGATGCTGTTTTTTGCCGTCTTTCAAAAATGATGCAGTCGTACTCCTGGAGTCCGGAAATGCCATGAATTTGTTTTCCAGGAGTCCGGAAATGGCTTCAACCTCGTACCCACACTGACAGAAATGCTTTTCTTGCAACTCCCGGAGTCCGGAAATACTTTTCCCCATTCCTGGAGTCCGGAAATTCTTTTCATGTATTCCAGGAGTCCGGAAATGCTTTTCTTGTATTCCAGGAGTCCGGAAATGCTTTTCTTGTATTCCTGGAGTCCGGAAAGCGTCAGAGTCCGGTTGCCTATATAGCAATAAAATCTCCCCACACAAATTTCACACTTTCAAACCACCTTAACCAAATTTAATTTTAAAACACTTCACAAAAAAACATATTTTATATTCTAAATATTTTAAGTTCATAGAATGTGGCGCACTCAAGCAGTGTCCGTCCTTTTACTTCAAAACCAGATCGAAGAATTGCAAGATACAATTGACCAAATGGAGGGTCACGCTCAACGTTCTCGAATCCGAGAGCTTCGACTACACATGGATGAGATACAGGATACCGTTACCGATATGCATTGCCGGGCTGATTCAGCTGCGTTTGAGGAGAAGAATCAGGAGGCACCTGAAGATGAAGACTATCACTCCGAGCCATCTCTATCAAGTACACACAGGAGGATGTCATATTCCAGGATCCGACGTATGAGGGAAAGACCTCCACCTACAATACATCTCAGGGAGCAGCAAACTCAAAACTCCGCATCAGGGAGTCAACAAACACACACAAATGATGTGGTTACTCAGCATGGGTGGGCCCGAAGTGTAGAATAATTTTACCTCCACGGGGATAGCCGCGGTAATGATACTTTTTGCTATATTGCATTCTTAGGTCGTAAAAAAGTACCAAGAGAGTTTTGGAGTGTCCTAGTAGGTGAGAATGCAAGCTCTTCTTTGTGGCCTATGGTAAGTAATTTAATTTTGTTATTATGAGTTTTATGTAATCAAATCTCAAATTTAACTAATTATATATTTTTTATAGCATATAGAGGCTTGGATTAAAAGATGGATGCGTTACCGGTGGTACGTTGGGTATAAAACCGGAGAATATACGCGATGGACAATAATATCCACCGGATTTGAGCCTCTTTTATCACCACTTCACATATCAGAGGCAGCTAAATATGCGGATGGCAGTTTGACACCTTATCCCGCCTGGGGGGACGTAGATGTTGTATACATTCCTTTTTGTTTAAATGATAACATTTGGTCACTTGCGCAGATGAATCTCGTTACAAACGAGACATGTTTTATCTGTAGTTGTAAGAAGTCCTTAAAAAAAGAGTTGTTTTTGTCAATGGTTAGACGTTGGAACGAAAACTTGTCCGCTTTACGTATGACGATTTCGTACGAAGGAAGACCCGACCAACCTAAATCGTCTATTTATTTCGCCAAAGGCATACCTCAAGGAAGTGCAGAAGACTCTTCAGTGTTTATTTGTAAGTTTATGCATTATTTGGTAACAGGGAAATCAATCTTGAAAGATGAAGGCATCGATTATAATCAGGTGGCTACGGATTACCGACGGCTTATGGCTCGTGAATTTTATAGCTATCGTATTTTAGAATCACAGCCCAAAATATTTCCTTTTAGACCTACGATGTTATTTGAAGAATTGGAATAAAGTTTAAATTGTATTTGTTATTTATGTAGTAATAATTTGTGTTCCAAAAAAATTATTCGTCTAACTTTGGAGCTTAGTAGAGTACGCTCTTTAATTATTCCGATATAACTTTTTAAATACTAGTTGTAATATTCATGAGAATTTAAACATCTGAAAAAGAATCAGACAAAATAGATGAGAAATGAAAGAGTTATGATAATTTCAAAATGGCAAAAAAAATTATTTGTAATGCCAAAACTTTCAAAATGCTAAATTTATGGATTGATAACTTCAAATCTACAAGGTTCTGGACATAAATGTAAATTGTATTTGTTATTTATCTATGAATAATTTGTCTTCCAAAAAATAATATTCGTCTAACTTTGGAGCTTAATAGAGTACGCTCTTTAATTATTCCGATATAACTTTTTAAATACTAGTTGTAGTATTCCTGAGAATTTAAACATGTGAAAAAGAATCAGACAAAATAGATTAGAAATGAAAGAGTTATGATAAATTCAAAATGGCAAAAGTGATAAAAATGATAAAAATCTAATGATGATTGCAAAGTGATAAAAATGAATATATGACATTATTTACATGTACAATTCACTTCAAAATAAATACTTGCATAACTAAAAAATAAAAAATAATAATAAAATAATTTAATGATTGTGGCCCATTCTACCTCCCGTACCACAATCCGGCGGTCTTATAATTCTGCGCGGCCTACCTCGTTGTTCGTTTTCGTAATCAGGGTCCCGATTAATGTCAAACATATGGACCGGAGTAACATGTCTATCTGGAGGTTGGAAAGAAGATCCGCCCGGCCAATAATTTTCAGGGCAATCAGACAAATTACCTGCCTGAGAAAAAAGTGGGGGTGCAGCGGCATAAGGGGTATTAAACCCCCAATTTGGGAGTTCGTTGTTTTGAGGCATTTCAGGAATATTAAGAAAATTTTCATTGTATGCCATACTAGAATCCTCATTTTGATAATGCATACTTGAATTCCCCGGTTCAAAGTTGAAAG
The DNA here is from genome assembly GCA_963853835.1 of Calendula officinalis. NCBI lineage: Eukaryota > Viridiplantae > Streptophyta > Magnoliopsida > Asterales > Asteraceae > Calendula > Calendula officinalis. Next base: position 65,227,485 of record OY970823.1, on the reverse strand, counting down.
TTGGAATGTAGGCATCAGTATTATCCTGGTTCGATGTGCCCATCTCCATCTGTTGTGATGAACTGGCACCACCAGTATTATCCCGGTTCGAAGTGCCCACATGTCCAGTTTCAGTTTGTTGGGAGTTACGTGACCCCCGCCGCCGCATCCATCTAGGAATTCCCCTTCTTTCCTCCTGGGTCAGTTGTCTGTCAAACGGTTGACGGTGATCCTGTGACACAAGAGAATTCCAATCTATTGGATGCTCATCTGCATGTGCTGTCTGCAAAATTTGACCTGGTTGTACGCGTGAAGCTTAACTTCTGATTCCACCTGCATTTCCATACATTATAATAGTTATCAATAGTTATCAATAATTATCAATAATTTTTTCATTTTAATGTATTGATAACGGATTACATACCTACAACCAAATGTTTTTCCCTGTACGAGACTAGTATCTCTAATACTAAGAGTTGGAGATAATAATGGAAACCTACTCCAAACCCAAAACTGCAGCAAACCTATAGGACCACAAATTTCTGTTGCGTCCTTATTAGTTGCTTTGCCAAGGTTTCGGTAGAGACTGGCGAGAACAGCACTACCCCAACTATATCGCCCGCACATCTCTAGGTCTTCAATGATGTCCAAAAAATACAACTGGACCACAGAGTCACTTGAGTCGGTAAATAAAGTACCACTAAGTAGAATGAGTATGTATATTCTGGCCCTTTGTTCATATTCCACGTCATTTTGTGGTGGGGGAGCCTGTGCTAGAAAGTCTGTAAAACATGTACGTTTTACCTGGCGGGATCTGAAATCATTCAACGTTGGCCTAAAACCGAACATACGTTGAAACTTGTCTAGCAGATCAGAGGAATACTTGTATCCCGGGTCCTTACGGGTAACGGCCGGGCCATTTATACGCAAACCCCATATTGCTTGAACGTCTTGCAAGGTCACGGTGACCTCTCCTATTGGCATGTGAAACGTATTGGTTTCAGGACGCCACCTCTCGACAAAGGCTGTGATAAGAGCGTGATCAATTTCCCGCCATTTACAGGCGAACACTCCGGCAAAACCAGCCTTTTCTAACAAGTCAATCACGCCTTGGACAGGTGGGTTTGCTTTGAAGATTTGAAAAAATCGTTTGTCATTCCGCCTGACATGTAAATCATTTTCTGGGATCTGATTATAAAACAGATGATAAGCTCGGTGTTTGTTAGCTAAATATAACAACTCCTGGTTGATGGGACCGGGAACGAGTTGCATGTTACTCATTTTGTAAAATGTGTTAGAGGTTTTTGACGGTGATTGTTTTTTTGATGGTGATAGTTTTTTCGAAGAAATGTGTTAGAGCTTTTTGATCGTGATAGATTTTTTGAATGTGAAGAAATTAATTTTTGATGTTGATATTTATAGTTATAAATTTATGTAGTAGTATTTTGTGATTATAAAGAAAAATTCGATGGAAAATGTTTGTATTGTAAATGCTGAACGTCTGAAATAAATTTGTGGTTGGGGTTAAATGATACACAGATTTCACGGGTCCTTAAATGATGTGGTTGGGTTTTAAAGCTGTGAATTAATTCGGTGGTTGGGGTGAAGACAAAGGTCAATGGTGTTCCCCGAGTCCGGAAATTTTCCTTTTGGACTCCTAGAGTCCGGAAATCCTTACAAGTTGGTACACTCGGAGTCCGGAAATCTGACGCGGTGCAGTCTTGGAGTCCGGAAATCAGCCGTTCGTCCTCCCCGAGTCCGGAAATTCTGAAAAGCAAGGCAGTGTTTTAAATTTTAGTGGTTGGGTTCGAATATAAATGTTGTGCAGTCAAATCGGGTTTAATTTTAATGGTTAGGGAATCCGAATATTAAGTAGTGATGTGATAAATATTACAGTAAAAGTACTACTTTATACTAATTTTTTTGTCTTATTTCCAATTTATCTACTGATAAAATAAAAGACTGAATAATGTTTGTAGATGATGACCACCAATTTATCTCTATAAATACAACCTTTATACTCAAACACAATATATCCTCTAACTATTCAAACACAATATATCCTCTAACTATTCAAACACAAATATCCAGTAATATTATCCTCCAAAATGTCTTTGACAAAGCCTTTCATTGTTACTATATATTGGGGTGGTAACCTTCAATATACAAACGGCAACATAATAGGTGACAGGGAAAGCAAGCAATGTTCTATTGTTTTTGTAAGAAGACACAATTACGAAGCGTTTCAAAATTTGGTTTACAACCATGTTCAAGTCCCGCAACAACAATACAAGTTACATTACCTTTTATGTTATGAATACCTGGGAATATTCTATATGTCTAGAATCACAAGTGATGAAAGCTTAGAGACATTATATTTCATTGCCGGTTCAAGTGAACATTTTATGGGTCATATAATTGTGGAATTGCACAATTATATGCAATATATGGGGCCACAACCTCCACAAACCGGGTTTGTGGAATTGCACCAACATTGCTCAGGTGCAGAAGTACTTACTGTACCGGAACCTCCAACTCGTTATCAGTCCGCAGTTATGACTGGTCCATCGGCATATGCCCGCTCGTTAGATGATCCATTACCTGACTTGAATCTCGCCGTTGATAACAATGAAGATGATGGCATAGACAGATCGGAAGACGAACCACAATCTGATGATATGAGAGACGAATTTTATGACAACGGTGAGGCGGATCGTTTTGATGATCAACCAAATCAGCATGTTGATCAACAGCCTCAACATGTTGATCAACGTCCTCAACATGTTGATCAACGTCCTCAACAACCTTTGTATGACTTTTCCCAATTTGAAACAAATGCATACAATGAGGCTGATAATGGCCCCATGCTTGATGAACACGATGAAATATTTTTTTGGAGATCAGACAGGCCTGATCACCTTCACATTAATATGTATTTCTCTAACAAGCAAGAGATGATTGATGCAGTTAGGTCTTGGAATATAGGCCAAAATAAGGAGATTTGGGTTATCGAAAGCACATCTAAAAAGTGGGTTGCTAGGTGCTCTACTCTTAGACCGCAAAAAATTGAGAACAACCCAGATGACAACCCAGATGACAACACAGATGACAACCTCCCATCCACGAGCAACCAATCTACCAGAAACCCATCTACCCGTAGCAACACATCTGATATCATCCCATTTACCAGCAACTCAGATAATGAAGAAGAGGAAATACCGTGTAGTTCAGATGATGAAGAGGCGGAAAACCATGTACTTGGTATGTTCGTTCAATTAAGAAGCGGAAGGAAGGGTTGTGGCAACTAAGAAGATGGGTATCCATGCACAATTGTGAAAAAGGTACGGTTGTTGGAAACAAAAACAAATGTTTGACGTCCGCGTTCATAGCCACCCAAATCCTCCACCACGTACGTGTCAATATCGCATACCCGGTAAAACACATTTTGGCTCATGTCAGTGAACATATTCACGTTACCATATCTTACATCAAGGCTTGGCGTGCTAGGCATATTGCTATAGAGAGGATATTTGGGAGTTGGGAAAGCAACTTTGAAGAGTTGCCAAAGTACATTAATGCTTTAATTCAGTCAAACCCTTCCACAATCGTTCAGTGGTTACTTAGGGGGAGGGAGAGTCCTAATGACACCCGACAAGTTTTCAAGTCTATTTTTTGGGCTTTTGGACCTGCTATCGCAGCCTTTCGATATTGCATGCCTGTTATTTGTGTAGACGGGACATTTTTAAAAGGCTCCTACAGAGCGAAGCTCTTGACTGCCGTCACAAAAGACGCAAATAATCAAATTTTACCTCTCGCGTATGCTATTGTTGACGAGGAGTCTAACGAAAATTGGGTATGGTTCTTCAATGACCTACGGCGATACGTTGCAAATCACAGTGATAGACGGTTATGTGTCATTTCTGACAGGCACCATGGGCTTCTTTATGCAATGAACAATCTACAAGAGTGGCAAGAGCCACGTGCGTATCATAGATATTGTCTGAGGCACGTCAGAAGCAACCTCAACAAACGTTTCAAGAACCACTGAATGAAGCAACTATGTTGGGTGATGGGTGCCACGACTGAACAACGTAAGTTTGACGTAGCCAAAGACGAACTCATATCTATCAACCCGGCCGGGTGGGCGTATCTGGAGGAAATCGGGGTTGATAAGTGGAGTCTTTTGGGAGACGAAGACCATAGACGTTGGGGGAACACGACGTCAAATATTGCCGAGAGTTACAACAACGTATTGCGTGGAGCTAGACTTCTTCCAATTAAGGCGATGATTGACTTCACCTTCACAAAAAGTGTCATCCTTTTCAGGGACCGCGCGGAAAATGCGTCTAATTGTAAGACGACACTAACCCCGCGTATGTGGGGTCTTTTCACCACGTGAGACAGATATGCCCGGCAGCACGATATTCTGAACTTTGACTACGAGGAGGGCGTGTACATGGTGAGGACAAGGGTTCAGTTCGGCCATGGTGGGAACGATCAGACGGTGACTTACAACAACGGAAACGGTGATTGTACATGTGGGAAGTGGCAAATGATGCGCTTTCCGTGTTCACATGCTATTGCAGTTTGTCGTCATAGGGGGGTGACCCGAAAGAACTTGTGAGTCGGGTCTATAAAATAGATATGTACAAACGTTAATATAGGGGAGCTTTTACACCGCTACCCCATGCCGCTTACTGGCACGACCCAAATTGGGGATTGAAAGCCGCAACTGGAAGAATTTCAACAAGAAGAGGAAGGCGACGGCAGAATAGGATCACTACCGAGATGGACCAGGCTAATCCAAGGCAAGGATACAAAAAACGTTGTGGAATTTGCACCGAGATAGGGCATACCAGAACCAGATGCCCAACTATTAGTAGAGATTGATTGTAGAAGCATTATGTTCTTTTTAGTTTTTTAGTTTTTAGTTTTTTATTTTTGGTACTTAAATTAATGTATTATTAAATTTCGACAAGTTTTTTAATGCACTTTTTAATATGATAAGACCGGTCTTATTTCACATGATATATCAAACTATATTACATATCATTCATTCTCACGTTTAACAGTAAAAATCACATTTCTACCATTAGTCTGATAGTCTTCATTTATGATAAAAGTACAAAGTTCATCAGGTAGAATTCCGTTTTCATGCATGAAATGCTTGAAATCACCACTCATTTTAACTTCCCCAAATCGAGTAGCATGGAGGTCCATGACTTCAACAGAATCACCTCTTCGTATCACGCAATGTCTTTTCTGAAGGAGGTGGTTATGCTGCCTCACAAACCGAGGCGGTAAAAGCTGAAAATACCAAAAAATTATGATTTTAGTTAATTGAACAAATATTATCTTGTAATTTTAAACGTACCATCTTTTGCTTTCTCGTGTCAAAATTCTTAAACCTCCCTTTTAACTGCCAGAGATGAATAACCGGTGGTCCTATTTCACGCAACATTTGAATATGTCGCTCATATTGAGCTTGCTCTGCATCAAGCCAAAGAAGTTGCTCCTCGTCTGCAAGTTCTTCCGCATGCACCTCATTGTAATCCATAGCTATCAAACATTCTAACTCAGCCTCATCTAAAGGAGGCGAATCATACACGGGGTGATATGGAGGTGACTCGTTATTCGACGAACTCATTGTTGTTTCTAAAAAAAATCAGTCTATGTGAAATCAGTTGTAAATACTGGGAGAAATGTTGGGTTATTGGTGGTGAGAATGGTAAGGAAAAATGGGTTATTGGTGGTGAGAATGGTAGGGAAAAATGGGTTTACGAGTGTTGGAGAGCTGGTAATTTATGGCTACCAATTTCCGGACTCACGGAGTCCGCCAATTACGATTTCCGGACTCACGGATACCGATTACCATTTCCGGACTCCGAGAGTCCAACTTTGATTTCCGGACTTTAAGAGTCCAATCTGTCAATTCTGTACTCTGTTAAGGTACGAGGTTACAAGAGAAATCCGGACTCTAGGAGTCCAATATTCATGTATTTCCGGACTCCAGGAGTCCAAGTGCATCATTTTTGAAAGTCAACCAAAAACAGCATCATTTGTGAAAACTTGAAAGAAAAGAGAAGTATTTATGAAAAAAATTCAAAAAAAACATTCGATCCTGAATGTGGTGAACATGTGGGAGTCAGAAACATTCCTCTTGGTGAATGTGCTAAAGTAGAATAGGAATAATCATCAAATCACTTCAATCCACTTGCGCAAGTTTTCTAACAATTTATTACATTACCTTGTTTGTATATCAAACGTACTCTTATCATTTTGCACACATATTTTTTTGGATGGCTATATAAATTATTTCGGTATAATGTAACTCATTTAACATTCTCATTTTTCATTTATAAAAATTTGATTTAACATTATTCCTATTTTATAATCAACATTCTATAAGTAAAAATTTATTAAAGATAAATTTTAACAATAAAATTAGCATAACAATTTAAACATCTCATTATCATATAAATAAGTACTAGCTTAAGTAAGTTGGATTTTGACTTTTTTGTTAAACAAGTCAAGTTAATGGACTCCAATTTTGAAAAAAAATATAGTTATGGCTATAGTTAGAACTTAGAAGTGTCAAAATGGGCCGGTTCATTTCTAGTTAGGCTGATATAGGTTGGGTCGGATTGTGTTGACATGTGCACATTTTTCTTTTCCATTTTCTAAGATTATTAGAAATAATTAATACGTTAATCATGATTATAGAAACAATATTACTACAATAATAACATAAAATTTTTTAAATAAAACAATTTAGTAGGTTGTATGCATTAAAAGTAGACTTCGATCAATGTTTAACTATTCAACCCATTTGGCTAGTTCCCCTTTAGCTAAATATTTTTTTTGATCCGTTTGATATTGAACACAACCAAAGTAACCCAATAGTAAGTAGATGAGTCAAAATTGCCATATCTAATTACCATGTTAAGTTTGGGTTGAAAAACTGACCATGAAGTCAACACTTTAACAACAATCCTAACTTATGTTTCACGATTGATAGATGAGCACCGATTGTTTGTTGGATCGAACCATGAAACACATGATTTTCTTGAAATATTAACATTCAAGATCACAACTTTAACTCAGCCCAAATGTTTGATCAGCATAATGGGCCCATTTCCAATGGCCTGAACACCAGCGGTCATGTGCACATGGGCTTGTGAATTGGGAAACCAAGCGATGGTTTGTCACTTTGTCCACTAGTAGTCGAAGACCATGGTGCCCCCAGTCAAATGCTAATAGAGGTAAAAAAATCTATACGCAATTTATGATCATACTTTGTTATGCAGAATCTTGATGAGATTGGAATGTAATTTTGTTCCAGATGCTTTGTGAAGAACAAGGATTCTTTCTTGAGATTGTGGACATAATTCGGCATTTTGGGTTGATAATCTTGAAAGGAGTTATGGAAATTCGCATTGATAAAATATGGGCACACTTCATAGTTGAACCTGAGGTAAAACATTCATTTAGTTAAAACAAATAATATGTTTTGGTATGGGCTGAGCTGACTCGAAATACTTTTTGTCCATAAATTTTAAATTTCTCTTTTATAATACATAGCATGTCAAATACAATCATACATTTTTTTCTTTATTTTTATAATAACCTTTTTTTTTTTGGAAAAAATATGATTTAGAACGTTTTATCACTTTTATTGATTAGCAATCAAACATAACCCTAATCCACTCAATTATAAGTAAGAGAATGAAATTTGGCACCTCTAACATTCAAGATTCAATAGTTGACTCAGAATATGCACGATTTTTAAGAAAATTTAAACGAAACGGGGAGTCATTATTTGCAATCTTTGATACGTGCAGGTTAACAAATATGTAGAGAGACACAAGATATTTTCAGTGATAGTTCGGTTTATTCAAACATGGGATACATATAATCTTGTGAACATGGAAATATAACGTATTGTGTAAACTTTTAACCATGGATTGAAGAATGCTTTGAGCATTCGTCTAATAAAGTTTTTACATCGAATAAACTTTGATCATTAATGGAATGCTGCTAAAATTTAATACTAAGCACATAGTCTATGACGAATATCCTAGATCTGCCACTAATCACAATAATACGAATTGAGAGTGATACATGATGGCAACCAACTACTAGTGTGTTGTTTCAACACTATGTAGACCAAATGCTCTTTTGGTTCTAGGAACAATTATATACGGGATTTCGGGGTGTGACAAGATTCTTTTGTAAATAATTATGTTATAATGTTATGATTTTGGACCTTATTGATTAGTGTGTTTGGAAATCTATATGTTTGTCAAGCGTTGCCATGTCCTAATAGCCGAAGGATTAAATGTCAAGTTATTGGATTTGCTACTTGTTGGGTAATTTGGAATTTTAGGAATTCCATGGTGTTTGATTGTAGTAGGAGTAGGAAGTCGGATTTAGTTGATAACATTAAGTCATTTTCTTTTGTTTGGTTCACCCAAAGAAATCATATAAAGGTTTCTTGAGTCGATTGGTTGTGTCGCCTTTTGTATTGACCTTTTTAGTCTAGCTTTTTGCTAGACTCACGTTTCTATATATTCGTTTGGAGGTCTCCGGGCGAGTGATGGCAATGCCGAAGATTAACCCGTTGCCTTCTTTTTATTGTTCAAGAAAAAGTATTAAGAAAAACAAGAACATATTCTTTGAAGTTATAACAGTAATATTTTGTTTTCTCTAGACAAAACAACCTTTTACTTATTTGTTCCAAAAAAGGATGAAAAACGTGGCAAGTGATCGTAGCCAAATTACTAGAATACCCTTTTCAACTTCCAAGAATTCATCAGCTCTTCAGATAAAAGATCATAAACGGAAATTATCAGAATACGGAGGGATTTAAATTTTATCATCACCACATATCGTTTTCAAACCCTAATTTCATCAATTTCTCGATCGATCTTCCACAGAAACTGTTGAATTTCTGAAAATTTGTACACTGATTGGAGAAGAATGAGTGATGTGGCGGATAAACTGTCTTACTTTCAAGCAATTACAGGTATAGAAGACATAGATTTGTGCACAGAGATCCTCTCGGCTCATGGATGGAACCTTGAACAAGCAATCTCAAGTATCACTTCTACATCAAATACCGACGACAATAATCCGGCCGCCACTTCCTCCGTCTCCGACATCGCCACCGTCGCAGACTCAAATCTGGATGCAACCGAGAGATTTCAACATTCGGGACTAGTCAACACCGGAGAGGCAGGTCCTCCAGGTCTAGCATGGCAGATCATTACGCTTCCGATTTCTATCATTTCAGGTAGCCTAGGGTTAGTTTCTAGTGCAATTGGTTTGGGGCTTTGGGTTGTTGGTGGTGTTCTGTCTTATTCATTTCGTGCAATTGGATTGAACAATTCTACACGGGCCGGAGAATCGCCGTCGGCCGCCACATCGGAGGCGATCCGTTTTGTATCGATGTTTGAGCGTGAATATGGTGATTTGCATCCGAATTTCGTTCCTGATAGTTTCATGGACGCTTTACAGCGATCCAGACGTGAGTTTAAGCTGATGTTTGTGTACTTGCACTCGCCTGATCATCCTGATACTCCATTTTTCTGTGAACAAACTTTATGATCGGAGGTTTTGTCAGCCTTTATAAATGAGAATTTTGTTGCTTGGGGAGGAAGTATTAGGGCAAGTGAAGGGTTTAAGATGAGTAACAGTTTGAAGGCTTCCAGATTTCCTTTCTGTGCTGTGGTTATGGCAGCTACAAATCAGAGGATTGCTTTGCTTCAACAGGTGTGTAGTGTTACTCTCTGGTTTCAATATATTTGAAGGTTATATAATCATTCAACCTAAATTCAAGAAATAAATACAATTAATTGTGTTATATTTTTATTTATTGTGTTATTTATATTATAGGTTGAGGGGCCTAAATCTCCAGAAGAAATGCTTACACTGTTGCAGAGAGTTCTAGAAGAAAGTTCCCCAGTTCTTGTTACTGCAAGACTTGAAGCTGAAGAACGTATGAACACCATCCGTTTGAGAGAGGAACAAGATGCTGCATATCAAGCTGCACTTGAAGCTGATCAAGTATGCTATAATCCAACCTTTTTTTAATCTTTTAGTTATACCATAATAAATATCTCATCAACTATATAACTTTTAATACTTAACCATTATATTACTTTTGATTATGGTCAATCAGGCTAGGGAACGCGAGAGGCGGGAAGAAGAAAAAAGAGTAGCCCGTGAAGCTGCTGAAGCTGAAAGAAAGCAGAAAGAAGAAGAGGAGGCCCGTGAAAAAGCAGCCCGTGAAGCTGCTGAGAAAGAAGCTGCATTGGTCAAATTGCGTGAGGAAAAAGCTTCATCATTAGGCACTGAACCTGAAAAAGGGCCCGATGTTACACAGGTATGCTAAATCCTCATTTCTCATTTCTTTCTTTAAAAATCGCATAAACATTTTATGGAATTGTTGAATTATGATGCATTGAACTTGATTTATTATTCTTTTAATATTTTTTAATTTTTTTAGGTATTGGTGAGATTACCGAATGGAGAACGTAAGGGAAGGAGGTTTTATTGCAGTGATACAATACAGTCTTTATACAACTTTGTTGATTCTTCAAGTGACTTAGAAATTGGAAATTACACTCTTGCCACTAACTTCCCTCGGGTTCTTTATGGGCCTGATAAATGGTCAAAAACGCTTAAAGAAGCCGGATTACATCCTCAAGTCAGTCTTTTTGTGGAATTGAATTCATAAAATTTACTTTTTAAATAGGGATTTGGATAAATTGAGTTCGATAGGGTTTGTGGTATAATGTTTTTTTGTTGTTAATGAAGTCGTCTTCTTTATGTTGAGGAATGAAAGTCTGGCGCTCTTTTGAAGTTTTTATACTTTGGTGGTTTGTTTTATAAAGTTGAAGATACTTTTACTTATGTTGTTTTAAAATGTCTACTTTTGAAGTTTGTCTAACTTTTCTACTCGATAAGATATGAAGTTTTAATAATCTTAATTTTTTTTAATTCACATATAAAAACTATTAAGGAAGTTCTTTTTTTTAATCAATTTTAAAATGCATTTTCAATTATATAAGTAATTTTAAGATCATTAAATTTGTTACTTCATGTTCTTAAAACATAACTTAGATAAGTCATTCTTATTGTATTTGCTGTTTGAACTCCAGCGCATCTACCACAATAGAAGTTTAAACTTTTTATACTACTATTGTATTCATTCAAAAGTGTAAATGATACAATAGAAAGACATAGCTTAATGGTTAAGGCACCTTTGACATAAAAATTTAAAAAATTCTAGTCAAGATTCTTTCACTCTAGTATTAAATGAATATGAAAATATACAACTTTGAAAAATATCATCCTATCTTTATCAAATATATGTGTTTCGATAGTAATTGATTTTGTGATTCTAGGTTCCATATAAAAACCTCGTTATTGTCAACAAAAACCTGTAAAAATGAAAAATTACAGACAAAAGTTATACATAAACTATAAGTAAATAAACAAAAGAAATATATTAGTATTACCATAAATATATAATTTAATATTCTATCAAATATCCACATTAACGTGTATTTTTAATGAGTAATTATATTTAGTCCTACTATTTGGTCATATTTATAGTCCTATTCATTAGATGAAGACATGTGTCAAAATCAAATTATAATATTAAAAAAAATAATTAGTGTAATACACATGTCATCTTAACAAGTAAGTATAACAAAACAATAAGACTACATATCATTTCTCATTCTTAATACTTTCTCCGTTCCAAAATAAGTGATACAAATTAGAGTTCAAGGTTTTTGAGGCAAAATATAATAATGATGGTTAATTAGATTAAATTTGATAGTTAGTGGATGATGAGTCTCACATATATTAATTAAAGTGAATTTAATGATGTTTAAAAGTAAAAGTAAGGGTAAATATGTATTTTCACTTTATTAAAGAGGATAGTTAGTGGGTGTGATCCCTACTACCTTTTACAAAATATGATAAATTTTCAAAGTGTATCAATTATTTTGAAACACCCCAAAATGAAAAGTGTATCACTTATTTTGAAACGGAGGAAGTATCAAGGTATATTACTAACTTTTGTTTTAATTATATAACAAATATTATAGTCCACATTGGTTGTATATAAAGTTAAGCGTTTTGCTAATGACAGCCCTAAACTAACATGAATAAAAAGTTTGTACATTGATTAAAAAGTAATATTCCTAAAATTCAAGAGATTATCTTTTGTATATTTTACCTTCTTAATGACAACCCTAAGGACTGTTATCAGCATTTTCCTAAAGTTAAAAGTGACTTTCCACACAAAATAATATCGTTTGAATAGATATTATTTCCCCACATATCAAAGCAAAAGTAACGCATATATATATATATATATATATATATATATATATATATATATATATATATATATATATATATAGAGAGAGAGAGAGAGAGAGAGACTATAATAATTACAGTCTTCCATATTGCAGTCCCAAACCCTTGAATCGATATCAAAAATTGGGAGATAAAAGAATGGGTTATCTGTCTCACCGGGTCGATCCATGTGAAATCAAGGCAGGAGACCACATTTACACTTGGAAAAAGGCTTTCACTTACGCCCACCATGGTTTCTATCTCTTTATCTCTATCTTTTTTTCCCAATAGTTTTTAACAATATATTCCACATTTATGATGAAAAAAATGTGTTGTGATATAACTGTGAAAGGTGTGGATCAAGGGGGCAAAGTCTGTTTCCCCCTAAATATGCACTTTTAATTCTGTATTCTAAACTTTATGCAGGTTATGATAGGTGTGAAATGCATCACTTATTTAAGGGGTTATTTAATGGTTAAATACGTTTTTCTTAATGGATTTTGCTAAACATAAGAGCTATGTTTAGCAAATTCAAAATTACAAGTTAACCACTTAAGCCTAAGGTGAATTACTTTTTGTCCCCCAATAAGTTAAGGGCTACTAAGAGCATCCCCATGGTTAACCTTATAATAGCTTATTACTTTTGCCGCATCAACAATCTACTAACTAAAAACCTCTATGATAAGGTTAGTAGGGATTACCCTGCATATATAGCCCGTCACAATTGATCTACTACCAATATGACCCACGTCACATTTCCGATGAGCGCCTGTCAAGTCATGACTGGTCGACCGCCTGTGACCGCCTGTCAAGTCACGACCGCTGTCAAGTTATCACCGCCTGTCAAGGATCGTCAGCGCCTGTCATTAGAGTCGGACGTCCCGTCATAATGGCGCTTCATGACTGTCATAATAGTAAGGCGTTACACGACGCCCTCATAATGGCGCTTCATGACTGCAATAAGCCAACGTCCATATACCTGAGACTGGCCATATAAATACATGGCCTACTCATTGTCGCAAGGACAGACTGAAACAGATCAAGAAAGCCTAAAGCACAGAGATAACATACTCTCACTTTCACCTTCGCACTCAACCTCGATCACCCTAGGTTCGCCAAGAGCTTGTTGGGTTTGCACTGTGATCATCACAGGAGATCCAAGGTTGACGTCGCCTGGTCTTTGTGTTTGACAATCGTTGCTCGAACATTGGCGCCATCCGTGGGACACGTTTTTAAACGGCGTTTCACTTTTCCAAACTTTTTCTTTTTTCTCTTCTTTCTTAGTAATCAAACTGTTTCTATGGCGGATACACAGCCATCACTGATCACTTCTTCATCGCCATTAATAACCACTACCGTGATTACCACTATACCCGAGGCGGTGATAACCTCGCCTAGTCGTATCATGGAGCCATACGTCGATTCTGAGTGGACAGTGTCGGATGTCAGGACGACACGAGGGTATCCCTCTTTAATAAGTCCACTTTTCTCCACAAGGCTCGTTGGATCAAGTTCGTTTACCTCACCACAGCCAGTGACGCCCATCCCTTCCGTTCAGCCTCTTTTGTCCCACGGGACAAGCTCTCAAGAGGATGGCACGGATCCGGTCAGACAGCCTGCTTCCAACTTTCCGCAGGCCGCTACGCCAGGGGTTCGGGAGGATCCAATTGTGGAGTTACTCCGTAGGTTGACTCAGAGTACTCAGCCGCCACCACCTCCCCCACCACCTACTTCATCGGACATGTTCTCTCAGTTGGTGGCGGCGTTGCGCCCAGCACCGCAGCCAACGGTTGTTCAACCAGTAGATCCGTTGTCACAATTAGTGGAGCAGTTAAGACAACCACCCATTCACACCCCACCACCACATCCACCACAGGACACGTCTAATGACATGTTGCGCGTGTTGCAAGCACTCGTGGCCGCAGCCGTCCCACCCCGAGCAGCCACTATGCCTTTGTCGGTAGTTAGTTCGAAGTTCTGTGACTGGGTGGCCCGATTCCCACTCCCTGATAAACAAAAGTTCCGTCCATCGTAGGTACTTACGACGGTACACGAGATCCTGATGACCACCTTGCTCTTTTTGAACAGGCCATTATGACAGAGAAATGGCTAGACCCGGTCGCTTGTCACATGTTCCCTGGCACGTTGCAGGGTTTCGCTCGTGATTGGTTTGCTGACTTACCGGAGAGGAGTATTCAAGACTTTGCAGATCTCAAGGCTAAATTTGTGACTCACTTTATCCAGCAAAAGAAGCAGCAGAGAACTCATATAGAAGCACATTTGCTGCGACAAAGGGAAGGCGAGGGGTTACGCGACTTCATTCAGCGTTACACGCAGGAGTGCCAGAAAATTGTCGCCTTACCCGAAAGCCAACAAATTTCGGGTTTTACCCTCTCCTTGCTTCCAGGACAACTGCAAGAAAAGTTAATCAAGAGAACTCCAATTACTTTCAAAGAAGCCACGGACAGGGCATATGACTATCTAAGGTCAAAAGAAACTGTCTCCCTGACAAGAGAGGTAGGCGGCAAGTTATGGACTGACACGTCAGATCGCAGGCATGATGCTCTAACTGGTGATCATCAACGAGATGAAAGGAGCAACCGGAGGTTTGGCCCATACGATAAACATCCGTCTGAGCGTGCTCTTAGCAAAACACCAAAAGAAATCTTGATAACAGAGCAGGTGTGCGCTACCTTCACACCTCCACCCCAGATGGAGCATAGGTCGGGTACGAAAAACATGAATAAATACTGTGATTTCCATGAAGATCATGGACACGACACGAATGCCTGTAGAGAGCTAAAAAGGGAAATCAGGCGGGCTTTGGAAGAAGGCAAACTAGAACACCTTGTCCCTGGCGCTAAGCAGCAAGCAAATAAACCTCCACTTAAGAAGAGTTATGTCTGGCAAAAGAAGGGGGAAGACACAGAACATCCCGGACCACCTGATGGTCATATCCTCATGATACATGAGGGAGCCAATATTAACTGACCTATCAAGGTGCGATAGTCTTTACTGTCATTTCTTCCTTTATGTTTTCAATACATGTTTCCAAGCACATGGAATGTCATGGTCATGCATGAAACTGGCGATAATAACATTTGGTCTGATCTTGTATCCCAATATTATCTCACAATATCATTTTTCTATGATTTTTTGCATAACATTGAAGTAAGGATTCAATACAAAAGGCATAAGGCCACAATAGACATCTCAGTCTAAAGCCAAACATGCACTTTCATTACGTACAATGTTACAACTTGAACACGCATGTGCATGTACACAGTTAAGCACATAGTTCAATACAACATGTATGAAGCCAAGAAAGACAACCTTGTCTGGCCAAATAACATACAATCATACTCGTCTTTTAATCTACTTGATAAAAGATAAGCACTTCTCACTGGGAAGCGACAATCCTCGCGAGTAAAAAAAAAAAAAGTAAAGGTTAACCAACAAAAGTGCCATTGGCACAGTGTCACAGGCACAATATGAAGCATACATCAGAGATACCCAAATCTACCCAGGTCATTGGCATGCAAAGGCATCATGGGCTCTCAAGAAATTGTCATACGAACAACCAAATATACACACTGTCATGCACACCCAAGACGGTGTCATGGACACACCATCCATAATAAAAAAATAAAAAAAAGATAAAAACAAAAATGTGTTATTGGCTTGATCATCCAATAAAACATTATTTTTTAAAGCAAAGCAATGGACAAGCAAGTACTAAGGTAGCGAGCAACTCAGCTAACACCTGCAGCAAACAACATACAATTACAGTTAGGAGAGGAGTTAACGATTTAAAGCATATAAAAGAGTACGCCGGTCAGGGCCAGCCGCGGTTCAATTTTAGCCAGCCGACTAGTTTTGGCTTGCGATATAAGTGCCGGCCCATACAACCCTAAACCGCGGGCCCCGCGGGCCCGTAGCCCCTATACCGCCTGTCAAACCCTAACCCTAAACTAGTCGAACAACCCTATACCGCCGAATACCCAAGACCGCCGGTCAACCACCCAAAACCGCCGGTCCACCACACCCAAAACCGCCGGCCCGAACGTAACCCTAAACCGGCGTTAAACTCTAACCCTCGGGTACACCCGTTCCACATAGGTCGAAACCCTACAGCCTAAACCCTACCGCCGGCCTAAACCGAGCGTCCCTAAAACGCCGACAACATAGGCTAAACCCTACCGCCTAAACCATACCGACGGTTTCGCCTATGGTTCCAATCACCTTGCGACCGCCGGACCAGCGGACCGCCGGTCCTGCCATTCGACCGCCGGTTCTAGATCGCTTTGTATCACCTGCCATTCGACCGCCGGTTCTAGATCGACTGTCGCCTCTAAACTTGGCGATCGAACTGTTTGTACCGCCGGTAATTGCGAACGACCGCCGCCCGACCACCCTAAACCGCCGGCCCGTAAAACCGATTGCCAAACCCTTAAACAGCCGGCACGTAAAACCTAATACACCCGGTCGGCCTCAACCATAAAACCACCGGTTAAGGCAATAAACCGTCGGTCAAGGAGGATAAACCGCCGGTCAAATGGGCACCCTCAAGCTACAACCGGTCTAAACCCTAAAGCTGCTGCCGCCGGTCACCTAATCAAACGCCGGACTCCCATAAGAGCCGGTCTAAATGATGATCGACGGCGACTAATTCGATCGCCGGTCTCCCCTACCGCCGGTCTAAGACTGCCCCTCGGTCTAAAATTGACCGCCGGTCGAAACTAGACAGCCGGTCCAAACGATCGACTCGAGTCCGCCTCCGGTTTGCTAACGATATTGCTTGCGGTGTCGATCGAACCCTACAGCGTGCCGGTCTGCCTAGGGCAACCGATGCACTCGATCGAACAAAAAAAAAAAAAAAAAAAAAAAAAAAAAAAAAAACTTACGAATGATGGTAGTTACGACTTGCAAATCGATGTTTTGGCAAATCCTAACTCGGGGGCATGATAAGGTTAGTAGGGATTACCCTGCATATATAGCCCGTCACAATTGATCTACTACCAATATGACCCACGTCACATTTCCGATGAGCGCCTGTCAAGTCATGACTGGTCGACCGCCTGTCACCGCCTGTCAAGTCACGACCGCTGTCAAGTTATCACCGCCTGTCAAGGATCGTCAGCGCCTGTCATTAGAGTCGGACGTCCCGTCATAATGGCGCTTCATGACTGTCATAATAGTAAGGCGTTACACGACGCCCTCATAATGGCGCTTCATGACTGCTTTATTGCAGTCATAATGGGCCAACGTCCATATACCTGAGACTGGCCATATAAATACATGGCCTACTCATTGTCGCAAGGACAGACTGAAACAGATCAAGAAAGCCTAAAGCACAGAGATAACATACTCTCACTTTCACCTTCGCACTCAACCTCGATCACCCTAGGTTCGCCAAGAGCTTGTTGGGTTTGCACTGTGATCATCACAGGAGATCCAAGGTTGACGTCGCCTGGTCTTTGTGTTTGACAATCGTTGCTCGAACACTCTACATAAATAGCATCTCTAATGGTTAATCTTTTCAAAAGCTTTTTCTTTAACATTATTTCCAATTTACCTTTATCTATCTTAAATGTTTATATATATCCCTTATATAATTTGACACTTTTTATAACATCTTGCTACATATAATATTTTTTAATAATATCTCATACAAAAATATAATAATAATTGACATTAAATATTATATAATTTATTTATTAACTAATAAAAATATAATAAAGAATTTATGTATAATATATCTAAAGTTTAAAATGAAAAACTATTAAACATAGAGGACTAAAAAAGACAAATTTTGAAAGTCCATTAAAAGGTTAGTTAAAAAAAAGTCTTTGAATAAGCTTTTAAAAAAACTAGTTATTCCAATGGGTAAAAAGTCATCCAAAGACTTATTTAAATAGTAATAAGCTTTTAAAAAAGCTACCATTGGAGATCCTCTGCACTCTATCAATTTGGTCATTCTACTTTTTGGTCATTGTACAACATGAGTATTAATTATTAAATATCAAACTTTTTAAATACATATACTTAGGTCACATCGGTGACCTACCCAAGGCTTCTAGCCTAGTGGTATTGGTGAAAAAGATAAGGTGTTGCCCATGACCTAGGTCATGGGTTCAAGTCCCGTCGTGGACAAATGGTGTGGTTTATTCCCCATAGGTAGAGGGTTCGAGGGAAGACATACCGCCTCTTGTGGATGTCACTGTTTAGACTCGAACCACTAACTTACTAATTGTCCGTTCAAAAAAAAAAAGGTCACATCAGTGACTTACATCCTGTTAACAGCATGTTATCACCATTAACTGAGAATTTTTATGCAATGTACAATGACTAAATTGAACTTTTTTTCATAAAGTACATTGACAAATGTTTTGTCAACGGTTAAAATACATATCCGATTGCTAGTAACTTAAATGAACTGTTTCATAAGTAGTTAAGTACAATAACCAAATTTAACTTTTTTGGAAAATATAATAACCACATAATGCATTAAACCATAATTAATTATTTGAGTGTTTGACAATTCCAAACACACATAAGCATAAGTTGCTTAAAAAAGCAATTCCAAATACCTCTTAATCAGATGTTATTATCTATTTGACGAATTTCTAATAAATCTTCATATATAACTAAAAAAAATACTTAATACAGGTATCTATATTGGTGGAAACAAGGTTATTCACTTCACAGCTAATGAAAATGCAAGTTCTGATTCTATTTGGAATTTATCTTCCGGTTTTCCATCAGTTACAAATCTTTCGGCTTCATGTCTCAACTCTCTAGATCAGGAATTTCCCCAACTTGAAATTGAAGAAAATTGCAATTTAATTTCTGATACAAATGTTCAATCTCCATGTTTGAATATTCACGTTTGTGGATTTCATCAACCGAATAGTGGAGTAATCGTATCGTGTTTAAATTGTTTTATTGGAACGGGATCACTATATCTCTATCAATACGGAGTTAATAAATGTGTTTATATCTCCAAAATCCGAGGTGGCACTTGCACAATTGCACAATCGGGCCCACCACAAGAAGTGGTCCACAGAGCCGAATGTTTGTTACAAAACGGTTTTGGAAGTTATGATGTGGCTAGAAACAATTGTGAGGATTTTGCTTTGTATTGCAAAACAAGTCTTTTGGTCATCTGTAAGGCGACAGCTGGCACGGGGGGAAGTGGTCAAGTCAATTTTATGGAGACTACAATAAATAGGTCGGTAAAGGGGATTATTACTTTAACTGTCGAAAGAGTTGTTTGTAGTTCTATTCCTGTAGGTGCGGTTACAATAGCAGTTGGGATGCATTGTTGGGACCGATATAAAACTGATATTGGTGTTCGAAAGGATGCTGTTGTGGTTAATGTTGAAGATTTTGGTTCGTTTCGTGGCGGTTAAGAAGAAATTTGTGAAATTGTCAAGTGTGTTGTTTTAATTAGTTTATGGTATTTGAACCTGTTGTTTTCTTGTTTGAAAGTTTGGATTTGAGATGGTGTTTTGATCTTGCTTGTTTTTATTTCCATATTTTTAAGTAATGGACTTTATTTTAATTGTTATTGTATGTTTTTTAAGTAATGGACTTTATTTTAATTGTTATTGTATGTTTTTTTAAGTAATGGTCCTGTGATGTTTGTCGTTTTGATCAAACTTTCATAAGCTTACCAATCTACTCTGACTAATACGAGTTTTGATCGTTTAATCTCACGTTATTTTACAACTAATCCTAATCTTGTTATCCAAATGGGATTTTAAAGTCTAAATTATTCTATTTGCAGGAGTAACAATTATATAATGGAATTATTCATTCTCACCTCAACATCAACTAATAATAATTTCAGGTCTTTATAAAAGTAGAAAAAAACTCATTTTATTTGACCAGTAGTAGCAATTTTGATTAATTACCCCATCGATGTAAAGTCATGACAACTAACCTCAATTAGGTAACTAATTCCATTGTTTATTTTGAGCGGCTAAATCTATAAAAACAAACTAGCAAGAAGCTAGAGAAAAAAGACAAGCTAAAAACATTACATCAGAAACGAGTATCAATCTGCCCAACTATTGACTAAACAACGATTTACCGACCTACACCTTAGATCCAAAAATAACAAAAGCTTTGAATTTGACTTTAGATAAATGTCTCTTTCTTGTAGTCATCCCTTGGGATTTAAAAAGCCTAATGCTACTCAATTTGCATATTATACATATATTTCACATTGGATGGAATCTTTGTATCTCACCTTTGCAGCAAGTGCGTGATGATTATATAACGAGTATTGCAATTTGTAATTATCTTTCTAAAAACCTTCTTAATTAGTACTTAGCATAACTTAGTAACATTTTGATATTTGCATGTTGATCATTTTGTCTTTGAAGTTGTGTCAAATGCTAGACAATAAAGATTATAAGAAGGTTAGACTAGCAATAATGATTACCGAACCAATACCTAAGTTTGATCATCAATGTCACATTAGTGTCAGTGTAGTTTTACACTTTTCTCTCTCCAAACTAAACACATGATTAAACCCTCATGACAAACTTGACGATCAAAAGTTGATTTTGGGTTTGAATGGGGAATTGCATTAATTTGTATGGTAATAACTAATAAGCGGTACATGTGAAGCTAGGATAACGTAGTAGGCCCTTGATGCAAACCATAAACATCGATCACATTAAACCATTTCATTATATGGCTATGAAGGTATTA
Source organism: Calendula officinalis (assembly GCA_963853835.1). NCBI lineage: Eukaryota > Viridiplantae > Streptophyta > Magnoliopsida > Asterales > Asteraceae > Calendula > Calendula officinalis. Next base: position 65,206,413 of record OY970823.1, on the reverse strand, counting down.
AGATAATTTCGATAGTTCTATTTTATTTGACAGAAACAAAATTTTATTCATTGACACAACTTTCATTTTACAGAACAACACAGTTTCCATTATTTAGTTTGTAACACTTCATGTTAGAGATTTTACTGATTTCGATTTGCTTGGATCACTGTGAAGTCGTGTATTCACTATCAGATCAAAGTATTTCGAGGGTACTCTCGAAATCTCTAATCGGATGAAATCACAGTGTGATCAAGAACAGAGAATATGTGTTTTGCACTGAAAAACGTACCAGAACCATGACCGAAATTTGATGATAATCTCTCTACTCGAAAACCACCAAAAACTGCTTAATGGCAGTTCCAAACTGCCCAAAACCGCCCAAATACGGGTCGGACTCGGGTTGGATTTGACGGGTCAGAAAACCGGGTTTTGAATCCGAATTCGGGGCGCTGCCCCTTCGACCCCAGCCAGGGGCGCTGCCCCCTGGAAACCCGTTATCGGGGGCGCTGCCCCCGAACCCCCGTTAAGTTAGTGTATTTTTTAATCATAATAAATCTAAACAAGCGTGCACTCCGCACCACCCTTACTTGTTCAATATTTATTAGGATTACATTTGGTCAACAAGTTTATCCCATTACACTTAAATATTATTGGTGATACAAATCACCAACACTTCATACTATTATGTTTGGCTAGTGACATGAAATTAGACTAGAGACATTTTATGTCTACAAAAACAAAGAGTACACATACATTCATGTTTGAAAGCTTGTTCAAACTTCCATGGAACACATCTCAAACTCACAAATGAAAGATTAATTACAAGGCATGGTTTTGTTGTCAATTTATTAAAATCTACTATAGAGAAAGACGAAAAGAAGACAACTCTTCTACGGGCACCTTCACAACATCCTCCCGAACGCCCAAATCCTTATCCTCTCTCTTCGAGAAAGATCTTGGAATAGCCATTGCTATCCGTTGCACACGCTCTCCAAGTTCTTCTACATTAATTTTATTTCGGCTTGTTGGACGAACCATATTCGCTTGACTACTCCTACCTTGGTACTCTTTATTTCTATTCAAGAGACCGGTTTTACAATAAAGTGCAAAATCTCCACAATTGTTGTTCATGAGATCATACTTTCCATACCCATGTTCATGCAAACATTTAGCCCGATGTAACACTTCTTCGGGTGGATCAGATTCTGCCATTGTGCAAGTTCCACCAAAGGTTTTCGCAAGAAGAAATCCGTGACTTGCTTGATATTTGAATCGGTATAGTGACCCTTTTTTTATAAAACAAACTATGCAAGAAAACTTGACTCCACTTCCGGCTAATTTCTCCGACCCGCAATCAGAGTACGGGCAACCATTCTTTTGCTTATAATTTGCATCACTACCACTTGATAAGATCCTTAAAGGTGCTAAAATTTGAGAACCTTCTCCCCTCTCACTCTTTCTTTTAGTGTTGACAAAATGAATAATTTTGCCTCCCTCCACGACTATGCCTGAAAATGTTTCAAACAAAATATTTAGCTACCAAATTAACACATAATGCAACAAACAACGAAATCCGATCCCTTCAAAAGAGGGGATAAGAGATCTAAAATTAATGCATAATTAATAGTACTTAATTGAGGAACTAAGTAACTAACCGTGGTGTGTGTATAAGTGTTTCTTCCTCCAAGTATATATATGGTCTCCGTCTTTGAACTAGGATCTTTCGATTATCGGCGAAAATAAGTCCATTGTGTGATGCTTAAAATGCTCTCATACTTGAGACTTGTATTCTTATACTTACATATGAATTATGTCTGCCTTGAGATTTTTCAAATTATTGTTTGCTTTACTTTTGATATATTCAACTTTAGTCTTTGAGTCATTACTAAAACATCTTGTGTCCAATGAAAGGAAAGGGTGTAGAACTGTAGATAGTCAACTCTAAATTAAAAATGTAACACAAACGAAGCAAATTGTGGTTAAAAATAATTGTAAGATGTAATGTGATTATATATTTTAACGGTTATATATACTTTATCCGTTCCATAAAAGAATTCTCATTTTTTTTAGCACAAGATTTTAGAAGATACAGTAGTTAGTAGTGGTGGGGTATTTAATAATACATTTGATTTAAATAAAAGGTTATATTGGATAGAATGTATTTTAGTGGTGAAATCATTGTTAATAATATTATTTTATTAAGTGGGTCCCTCAAATTTGAGAAATAATTACTCCCTCCGTCCCTAAGTAAAGTTCTCATTTCTCTTGGGCACAACTTTTTAGGAGATAATTAGTGGTGAGGTATTTGGTATTACTTTTGATTAAAATATAAGATTTGATTGGAGAGAGAAAGTGTTTAGGATATAGTTAGTGGTGAAAATATTGGCAATACTATTATTATATTAAGTGGGTCCCTTAAGTTTGAGAAATGGGAACTTTATTTAGGGACAAAACTTGAAGCGGAAATGAGAACTTTATTTAGGGACGGAGGGAGTATTTTTTTGTAGGATAAAATTTGAATAAGAAATGAGATTTTTTTTATGGGACGGGTGGAGTATCTTTTAATCTTATATCTATTGCTTGTAAAAAAGAAAAGTTATACTTCGTTTCAAAATAAGTAACACAAGAAGAAATATATTATTACCATAAAGTTAATATTCTATCAAATATCCACATTAAACGATCAACATCATGTATTCTTAATATCAAATAATTTATATACTTCCTTCGATTTAAAATAAGTGATACATTGTTGGTTTCACGTTTTGTTAGAGGAAATATTATATTGAGGGTTAAATTAGAATAATTGGATGGTTAGTGTGAGAATGAGTCCCACAATCTTTGACTAAAGTAAGATTAATCATTTCACTTTATTAAATTATGTAGTTAGTGGGTGTGAAGTCCACTACTTTTTACCAAATAAGACAAATTTTACTTATATTTTGATATACATAAATTTGGAAAGTGTATCACTTATTTTGAATCAGAGAAAATATTAAAACTTTTATTTTAATTATAATAACTATTCCCTCCGTCCCAAAAAAAAAACTTCTCATTTCACTTTGGCACAAGTTTTAAGGTGATAGTTAGTGGTTGGGTCATTGAAATAATTTTGATTAAAATATAAGATTAGTTTGGAGAGAGAAATATAATTAGTGGATAGTTAGTGTGGGGTCTTAGTAATAATATTATTTTATTATGTAGAGTCCATCAAATGTGAGAAATGAGAAGTTTTTCGGGACAAAAATTTAAGGTGCAAAATAAAGTTTAAGGACGGAGGGAGTATTATTTATTACAATTATACAATTTACAGTAAAACATATATACTTACAATTAATCTCGTTCGAATAAGATACCATTTCCCCATATATCGAATATATTCATCGATCTTGTGCCTATCAAAGCAAAAAGTAACGCCAGGAGAGAGAGTGACTTTATAATTACAGATTTTCCAATTGCAGTCCCAAACCCTTGAATCAAAACAAGAAATCGGGACATAAAAGAATGGGTTATCTGTCTCACCGGGTCGATCCATCTGAAATCAAGGCAGGAGACCACATTTACACTTGGAGAAAGGCTTTCACTTACGCCCACCATGGTTTCTATCTCTTTATCTCTATCTTTTTTCCCCATAATTTTGAACAATTGATTATGAACAAATGTGTTGTGTTCTGTTGTGATATAACTGTGGATCAAGCGTGCAAAGTTTGTTCCCCCCCTAAATTTGCACTTTTGATTTTGTATTCTAAACTTAGGGTATGAAAGTTATGGTAGTTTTTAAATGGAATACTCAATTAAGGGGTTATTTAATGGTTAAATAAGTTTTTTTTAATGCATTTTGCTAAACATAAGAGCTATGTTTAGCAAATTCAAATTACAAGTTAACCACTTAAGCCTAAGGTGAAATACTTTTTGTCCCCAGTAAGTTAAGGCTAATGCACTCTATCAATTTGGTCATTGTATTATTGAAATATCTAATTTTGTAAAGACGTAAACTTAGGTCATCCGGATGACCTTTTTAATTTGAGAATTTTCTTGCAATCTACGATGACCAAATTGATTTTTTTTTTTTTGAAAGTACAATTAGCGCTATTTTATATTTTCTTGTCACCGGTTAAAATACACATCCGATTGCTAGTAACTTAAATGAAAGGTTTCTTAAGCACAATCACCAAATTTAACTTTTTCGCTATGTACAATAACCACATACTGCATTAGCTCATAAGTTAATTATTTTAGTGTTTGCCAATTCCAAACACGCATAAGCATAAGTTGTTTAAATAAGCAATTCCAACTTCCAAGCACCTCTTAGTGGGTGTTCCAGAGGGCTTATTTATGAGGCTTATGAGCTTTTAAACTTATATATCTGTACCTGCTCATTTCACTAATCCTCTTATTTAGGGGCTTCTACAAATATACTTTTTACTCATTATTTTACAATAAACTTGTATAAGCCTTTCCAAACACTTTATTTAACAAAAAACTTATTAACTTAAGTAAGTTTATAAGCTTATAAGCACAAGCCTTTTTAATCAGATGTTTTGTGAGTGTTTGACCATTATGATAATTTATGAGGTGTTTGGAATTTAAGTGCTAATACTCACTTATCTCCTGTATCAAAACACAATAATTAAATAAGCAGTCTCAACAAGCAAAACCCCAAACACACCCTAAAACGATCAAATTTTGGAGAACCTGAGCATTTGTTTTTTAACTTATTTATTTGACGAATTTCTAATAAATCTTCATATATACTAAAAATAATACTTAATACAGGTATTTATATTGGTGGAAACAAGGTTATTCACTTCACAGCTAATGAAAATGAAAGTTCTGATTCTGTTTGGAATTTGTGTTCTGGTTTTCCATCATTTACAAATCTTTCTGCTTCATGTCTCAACTCCCTAGATCAGGAATTTCCCCAACTTAAAATTGAAGAAAATTGTAATTCAATTCCTGATTCAAATCAAAACGTCCAATCACCATGTTTGAATACTCACGTGTGTGGATTCCATCAACCGAATAGTGGAGTAATCCTATCGTGTTTAAACTGTTTTATTGGAACGGGATCACTGTGTCTCTATCAATACGGAGTGAATAAATGGGTTTATATCTCCAAACTCCGAGGTGGCACTTGCACAATTGCACAATCGGGCCCACCACAAGAAGTGGTCCACAGAGCCGAATGTTTGTTACAAAACGGTTTTGGAAGTTATGATGTGGCTAGAAACAATTGTGAGGATTTTGCTTTGTATTGCAAAACAAGTCTTTTGGTCAACTGTAAGGCGACAGCTGGCACGGGGGGAAGTGGTCAAGTCAATTTTATGGAGACTACAATAAATAGGTCGGTAAAGGGGATTATTACTTTAACTGTCGAAAGAGTTGTTTGTAGTTCTATTCCTGTAGGTGCGGTTACAATAGCAGTTGGGATGCATTGTTGGGACCGATATAAAACTGATATTGGTGTTCGAAAGGATGCTGTTGTGGTTAATGTTGAAGATTTTGGTTCGTTTCGTGGCGGTTAAGAAGAAATTTGTGAAATTGTCAAGTGTGTTGTTTGTTTTAATTAGTTTATGATATTTGAACCTGCTGTTTTCTTGTTTAGTTTTTGTAAGGACTTGGATTTTGTTTGAAAGTTTGGATTTGAGATGGTATGTTGATCTTGCTTGCTTTTATTTCTATGTTTTTAAGGGTTTGTTGTATGGATGTAATGAACTTTATTTTAAATGTTATTGTTATTGTTTGTAATCTGCTTCAAAACTTACCTTAACAAACTTTAGAACTTACTAGGTGTCACAAGGATATTGGGGCCCATGGCGTTCGTTGTTTTGATCATTTTCATAAGCTTACCGGTTTTACCGATCTACTCTGACTAATACGAGTGTTGATCATTTAATCTCACGCGAATTTTACAACTAATCCTAATCTTGTTATCCAATTGGGATTTTAAAATCTAAATTACTCAATTTGTAGTAGTTAACAATTATAAAATGGAATTATTCATTCTCACTTCAACATCAACTTATATTAATTCCAGGTCTTTAAAAAAACAGAAAAAAACTCATTTTATTTGACTAGTCGCAATTTTGATTAATTAGCCGATCGATGTAAACTAATGACAACTAACCTCAATTAAGCAACTAATTCAATTGTTTTTTTTTTCTTTCCTAATGGCTAAATACATAAGAACAAACTAGCAAGAAGCTAAAGAAAAAAAAAAAAAAAAGACAAGCTAAAAACAATACATCGGAAACGAGCACCAATCTGCCCAACTATTGACTAACAACGATTTCCGACCTACATTTTGTATTAGACTGTAGATATGTGTCTCTTTCTTGTAGTCATCCCTAGGGTTTTAAAAAGCTTTACTACTCAATTTGCATATTATAGTATTATACATATATTTCACATTGGCTGGAATCTTTGTATCTCACCTTCCCAGCAAGTGGGTGATGATTATATAACGAGTATTGCAATTTGTAATTATCTTTCTAAAAATCTTCTTCGTTAGTACTTAGCATAATTTTGTAACATTTTGATATATGCATGTTGATCATTTGGTCTTTAAGTCGTGTCAAATCTTAGACTAGAAAGATTATCAGAAGGTTAGACTAGTAGTAATGATTACCGAACCAATACCTGAGTTTGATCACCAGTGTTATATTAGCATCACCGTAGCTTTCTCTCTCCAAACTGAACACATGATTAAACCATCATATTTACCTATATATACAATCTCCATGCAAAAGGTCATGTTCATTAGAAATCCAAACTCCATTCCATTTAAAAACTCCACTCCGTTCCGTTTAAAATGGCCGGGAGGGTATCACGTGAAAAGTAAACCATCTAATCAATATTTGACAAAACCTATTTTTTATCTTAAAAAGTTGATTCTAAATTTAATCAATCTTTTTAAACATTAATATATATATATATATATATATATATATATATATATATATATATATATAATCTCCTTTATGTATAACTTGGAGAATAAAATTCACTTATAAATAAAATCACAATTTAATTGAAAAAGAAAAAGTAGTGAAAATATATAATTTGATAAATAATGGTGAGGATTTGAGGATCCTTAACCAAACAAATAAATTTTTATTATAAACTCTTAATCGAACCAATCAAATAATTAATGAAAAAAAAGTGTGATAGACAAAACTGAAGACCAAGTTTATTTTGGGTTTGAATTTGGAATTGCATTAATTTGTACGGTAATAAGAGGTCCATGTGAAGCTAGGATTAGGTAGTAGGCCCTTGATGCAAACCGTAAACATCGATCACATTAAACCATTTCATTACATGACTATGAAGTTATTTAGCTAATTTCGATAGTTCTGTTTTATTTGACAGAAACAAAATTGTATTCATTCACATAACTTTCATTTTTCAAAACAAACCATTATTTAGTTTGCAACAATTGATACTATATCTTCGGCTAGTGACATGAAATTGGACTACATACATTTCATGTCTACAAAAACAAAGAGTACACATACGTTCATGTTTGAAAGCTTGTTCAAACTTCCATGGAACACATCTCAAACTCACAAATGAAAGATTTACAAGGCATGGTTATGTTGTTTTTTCAAATCTTCTCTAGAGAAAGACGAAAAGAAGACAACTCTTCTACAGGCACCTTCACAACATCCTCCCGAACGCCCAAATCTTTATCCTCTCTCTTCGAGAAAGACCTTGGAATAGCGGTTGCTATCCGTTGCACACGCTCTCCAAGTTCTTCCACATTAATTTTAACACGGCTTGTTGGACGAACCATATTCGCTTGACTACTCCTACCTTGGTACTCTTTATGCCTACTCAAGAGACCGGTTTTACAATAAAGTGCAAAATCTTCACAATTATTATTCATGAGATCATACTTTCCATACCCATTTTCATGCAAATATTTAGCCCGATGTAACACTTCTTCGGGTGGATCAGATTCCGCCATGGTGCAAGTTCCACCAAAGGTTTTTGCAAGAAGAAATCCGCGAGTTGCTTGGTATTTGAATCGGTATAGTGACCCTGTTTTTAAAAAGCAATCTATGCAAGAAAATTTGACTCCACTTCCAGCTAATTTCTCCAACCCACAATCAGATAACGTACAAGGATTCTTTTGCTTAAAATTCGCACCACTGCCACTTGATAAGATTTTTAAAGGTGCTAAAAATTGAGAACCTTCTCCCCTCTCACTCTCCTTTTTAGTTCTCACAAAATGAATAATTTTGCCTTTTCCCACTATTATGCCTGAAAATGTTTCAAACAAAATAATTAGCTACTAAATTAATGCATAATGGTTAATACTTAATCAAGGAACTAACTAACTAACTAACCATGGTGTGTGTACAAGTGTTTCTTCCTCCAAGTATATATATGGTCTCCGTCTTTGAGCTCGGATCTTTCGATTTTCTGCGAAAATAGGTCCATCTTTTGAAAATTAAAATGCTCTCATACTTGAGAGTTGCATTCATGTATTTATATATGAATTATGTCGAGGAAAAAGAAGTGAAAGTGCCTTGATATATTTCAAATTATTGTTTGCTTGACTTTTGAAATGTTCAACTTTAGTCTTTGAGTCATTCCTAGAACAACTTGTGTCCAATAAAAGGGTGTAGATAGAGTCAACTCTAATAAATGTATTACGAACGAAGCAAATTAAGGTTATAAAGTGGTCAAAAGAAATTAGGTAGTTTCATTATCATGAAATGTACACAATCTAATTGTGTTAGTAGTTACAATAGGAACAAAAAGTGCAATTTATTCCCAAACTATAATTACAAGCCATGCCGTAAATATATATATTTTCCTTTTATCAAATAAACTTTATTAAGTAAATTAATATTCTACCAAATCTTGTTTGAATCAAAATTGTATCTTCCACATATTGAACCGCAAGTTGTAAAAATAGGTCAGCGATACTAGAGACGGTCGACTACCTTCAAGCGATAAATTGGTCTTAGCGGCGATTAATCGATTTCTATGCAGATGTCATAAAATACAAAAAAAAAAAAAATCATTTTTATATAAATAAATATTACAAATAGCCTAGCAATATAACTAATTAGTCAATAACCATGCAAAAAAAATTTACAATGTTCAAAATAATAACCTTAAGTCCATAACAAAATAATTAAATTAGTGAATAAAAACCCTAAATTTTAAATAGTTTTAAGTTCGAGTTTCGCTGATTTCGGCCGATTAAGACCATTACTAGCTTGGCCGCCGTACCGCCTAGGCGGCCGTCTAGACTGATATTTACAACACTAATTGAACGAAGTAGGGGTGGAGTGTGAGGTTTAACCCAAAAACCAAATCCGGACCGGGACCCTTTTTTGTCTTTTTTCGGTTCTTGGTTTTTTTGGTTCCGGTTCTAGAACCGAATTTAATTTATGTTGATAATGTAATTATCAGTTCTCGGCAGTTCTGCATTTGAAATAACCGGACCGAACCGGCGAATCCATTATTTCGGTTCAACTTTCGGTTAACTTTTTTTTGGGTTTTGATAATGACAGTTATTAGGAACAACCAAAATTCTTGATTAAAAATTCAAAGAGTGTTTTTCTTTCATTCAAACAAACAAAATGGGTTTATCTGTCTCACCGAGTGGATAGACCCGAAATCAAGCAGGAGACCATACTACCGGGACCTGTTTAATTATGAATTTTAAAGATTTTGATTAAAATATAATAAATCAGACCTAGCTTTTTCTCCATAGGTGAAGTGAACAACTTTATTTCCACCAATATATTTCCTGTATTAAAATGTGTTTCATCAATAATGTGAAATCCATAAAATTGTATGGACGTAAGCAAGAAAAAAAGAGGGGGGCTTACATGTACGGACCATGGTGAGAATAAGTGAAGGCAGTTTTCCAAGTGTAAATGTGGTTTCCTGCCTTGATTTCGCTTCGATCAACTGTGAGAAGTATAACCAGTTTTTCATTTTGCAATTCGATTGTGCAAAATTAGGGTTTTGAATTGGGGGAAAAAAATTGATTTAAAGAAGATAAAAGGGGTTTGGGAGGGAAAATAAAAAATGAAGAGGAAGTGGCTTCGCCCGGGTTCGAACCGGAGACCTTCAGTGTGTTAGACTGACGTGATAACCAACTACACCACGAAACCTTTATTTTAACTTTTTTCCATTCAACATATCCGATTAAAATAAAAGCTAAAGAATTTGTTTTATTAAGGAAATGTACCATGCTTGTGGGATTTTATCATTTTGGATTATAAACCCCGAACAGAAACAGGGGTGTAATCAGTGGGTACTTCATGGTATCTTTTGATTATTGTATATGAACTGGCCATTTTGTAGTGTCATTATATAAACTTAGAGTTTAATAATTTCGAATTGATGCAATAAACAAACAAAGATTCCTCGTTTATGTGTTTCTATAATATGTAATTCGGCTAGAACATAATAATGTACAAAGCCTAATTACAACAATAAGAAACCCGATGGAAGACTTGATGTTTTGTTTGAAGCCATCTTATGCTAGAACGTGGAAGGAATCCTAAAGAAGGGTTGAGGATTTGGGAATGAAATAATAGGAATGGAAAAAATAGAGAGTGTTTTGGTTTGAGTGAGTGAGTCTATCTATATGTAAAGGAATGGTTGGAGTCTTGGAGACTTAGAGCATATAGCGTGAATGGTTTGTTAAAGTTGCGTTAAAGTCAAATGGTCTCATAACATGGTTTTAATTCCCATATAAAAATAATCACTCGTTTAATATTATCACAAAACCTTTCGGACTCATAGAAAATACAACAAATCAATCATAATTTATAAAAAGAAAAAATAGGATCTTTTAAGACCGTATAATTGGTTTGACAAAAGGCTTCTAACATGGATTTCACACACATCACGATGGGGTGTTGACGGTTTTAAAAATCTTTGGCGAGGCTTAAATGGATCGACACCCGAGCTCTTAGGCCATGTTTGGTTTGAAGGAATGTAAGGTGGAATGAAATTGATCATTATGATGCAATGAGAAAAAAGCATTTGTTTGGAAAGTAGGAATGGAATGCACCATTCCACGAATGGATCAAAAAACCACAATTTAATAAAAACTCTATTTTTGATTTATAAAACATTAATTATTAAAAAATAAATTTAATTAAAGTTTTCAAATCAAATAAAAATAAATTATAAATAACTTATTATAATTATAAATGTAATTATATTTTCTTAAATCTTATACAATGTTTATTTATGTGTCAATATAAAATAATTGTATATTCTACTGAATTATTTATCAACCAAAATAAATTAATATCTGGATTTTTATATAATATGAAAAATTGATATCTATTTACTAAAATAAGAAAATAAAAGAATTTTGTATTTATATTTGAACATGTCATATCTAATGATATTTCAAATATGAAAATAGCAAAAATTATTTCATGTATAAATACAAGTTAAAATAAGTAAATAACATTTAATTTGTATAACTGATATATGCATTTATGTAACCAAACACTTCCGTAATTTATTTCACTAACTTGTCCATTCTATTCATTAATTTGACATTTTATTTTGTCGAACCAAATATACCAAAAAGTATGTTTTGTAGTTCAAAATATTTATATTAGAAAACATGTGATTAAATTTCTTGGAAAACCATTTAGTCATGTTCTCATTACTCGGCCTTTATATAATAAAGTAAATTATAGGGGTGTAAATGAGTCGAGCCGAGCCCGAGTTCGACTAAGTTTTAGTTCGACTTGTTGGACGAACCATATTCGCTTGACTACTCCTACCTTGGTACTCTTTATCCCTACTCAAAAGACCGGTTTTACAATAAAAGTGCAAAATCTTCACAATTATTGTTCATAAGATCATACTTGCCATACCCATTTTCATTCAAATGCTTATCCCTATGTAACACTTCTTCACAATTACTATACTTAAATTTGTCCACGATGAAACTTAAACCTATGACCTATACGTCATATTATGCTAAAAGCCTTACTATACGGAGGCTTCAAAATGATAAGATATTTCAGGTTGTTCTCAGAAATGCGACTCTTTTTTGAGTGGCCAACTTCTTATTTATGGTTTAAGTCTAGATCAAATTTTTGGTTTTGTCCCGCTTCTTAATTACTACTTTTCTAATTGAATAGTTGTTGAAAAAAAAAGGATTGACATGCATTCCCTATAACACGTGTTCCCTGGTTGGTGTAGGTATCCCAAACGTTTGATCTTGATTGAATCAAAATGTTATTTCCCAGATATCGAAAAGTCATTTTGTTAGTATCAAAGCAAAGTAACGTCAGGAGAGGTAGTGAGAGTGTATGCGTGTGACTATATTAGAAATTCGATTTCTTTTTACCTAAACCAAAAAACTGGAAACTAAAATGGGTTTTATTTCTCACAAGGTGAGTCGACTTGAAATCAAGGCCGGAGACCACATTTACACTTGGAAAACTGCCTTCGCTTATTCCCACCATGGTGGGTACCTCTTCTCTCTGTTTTTTCTTTTTTCTAAATTTTGAAGAATATTTTTTTTGTAATGTGTTGTTAACTTGTGATATAACTGAAAAGTAAGTCGCCAATTTAATTATTATTTTATTTTTCTGCACTTTTGAATTTGTAAGCTTTGGGTATAAAGGACGTTATGATGGGGTTGATCAAATGCATGACTTTCATAAACTATTCCCTTACGTACAAATTTTATAGCTGATTATACAAGTATATCAAAAAATATGTTGTGATGTTTAGAAAAAAATCTATGGTAAAAGTATAACGGTCATTTTAAATATTCGTATTCGTATATATAATAAAACAATACGTAACACAGGTATTTATCTTGGTGAAAACAAGATTATTCACTTCACCGATGAAAATCCAAAATCCGCTTCTTGTTGGAATTTGTCTTCTTGTTGTCGATCTTCAGTTTCAAATCTTTCAGCTTCATGTTATGGTGGTAAATCTTCACAACCTAAAATTACTGCAGTAAAGTGTAGTTCTAGTTCTTCAAGCTTCTCGTCAGATCAGAATGTTCCATCTTCATGTTCGAATCCTTCCGATTGTGGAATATCTCTGAAACCCAAAAGCGGAGTGCTCGTATCATGTTTGGATTGTTTCATTGGAAAGGGATCATTGTATCTCTTTCAGTATGGAGTTTATAGAATATCGTATATGACCAAAATACGAGGTGGCACATGCACCACTGCAGAATCGCACCCACCAGAGGAGGTGATTCACCGAGCCATGTATTTGTTGCAAAACGGTTTTGGAACGTACGATGTTTTGAAGAACAATTGTGAGGATTTTGCTTTGTATTGTAAGACAGGTCTTTTGGTTAATGGTAAGGTGACAGCTGGCACCGGAAGCAGTAGTCAAGTGAGTTATATAGTGACTGCATTTAAAGTCGTTGTTTTATCCGGTATTGGAAAAGTTGTGTCGAGTTCTACGCCTTTAGGTACAGTGGCAATACCAGTATCAGTTGGGATGCATTGTTGGGACAGGTATAAGGCTGATATTGGTGTTCGAAAGGATGTTGAAAAGGTTGATGTTGAAGATTTGGCTTCGTTTCGTGGTGGTAAAGAAGAGAAAAGTGAAGTTGTCAATGGTGAGAAATGAAAATCATACGGAAATGTAACTGAAAAAGGCATGTGGTTGATAGGCTTATGTGTTGAATTGTTTTTCTTGTTTACTATCTGTAAGGACTTGGATTCTGTTTTAAATGTTGCAATTTGAAACGTTATTTTGATGTTGCTTTTTTTTTTTTTTTTGTGTTGACTGGTTTATTTCTTGAAAATTGTACTGAAATTTACTAATTGCAATTGTATGTTAAGGTTAACAACTACACAAATCACAACTTATATTTTGATGTCACATAATGGCCCCAACAATGCACCCTAGTTGCAGTAATAACAGCCACAGGGTGACCCAAAATGCCCGCCTTGTAATATAACGCGAAATCGTCTTAATTGTTTAACGCTACATCGTTTTTTTCAACCCATTTTGTAGCGAATACATGGATCAGCGAATCACTTCTTCAAGTGGGTCCGATTTTCCAAGAGGTATATAAGGATCCATTGCTAATTGAACATTTTAAGCAAGATAGAACCAAATTGCTTCCAGGTTGTCTAAATCCACAATCAGGACAATTAAACATGAATTTTAATTTTTTTTTACTAAAACATAATAAATCAGACCAATCTTTTCCACCAACATAAATGCATGTATTAAAATGTGAAATCCGTAATGCATTGTTAAAAAATGTAGTGATAAGGAACAATAAAACACAAAAAAAAAATTAGACGTAAGCAAGAAAAAAAGGGGTGTTTATATGTACGGACCATGGTGAGAGTAAGCGAAGACAGTTCTCCAAGTGTAAATGTGGGTTCCTGCCTTGATTTCGCTTCGATCGACTCGGCGAGAAAGATAACCCATTTTTTATATTGCAATTCGATTGTGCAAAATTAGGGTTTCGAATTGGGGAAATAGTAAAAGGGTTTCGGAGGGAAAATAAAAAAATAAATTAAATGGCTTCGCCCGGGTTCGAACCGGAGACCTTCAGTGTGTTAGACTGACGTGATAACCAACTACACCACGAAACCATTGTTGTATTCACTAGACGGTTAATATCTCTAAACCTCTTTTTGTTTTTTTTTAATTTTTTTTTTTAATTCATATTTATGGGATTATAACGTTTTGGATTATGAACCCCGAACAGAAAGGGGGACGTGATCAGTGGGTACTTCACCGTACCATTTGAGTCATTTGACTATTGTATAAGAAGTGGCCATTTTTGTATTGTAATTATATAAACTAAGAGCTAATAGTTTCGAATTGACACAATGAAGCCACAAAAATTCCACTTTTATGTGTTTCTATAATATGTATCAACATTCGTCTAGAACATGATAATGGGCATAGCCTAATTACAACAATAAGAAACCCGGTGAAAGACTTGATGCTTTATTTGAAGCAATCTCATAAGCTAGAACGTGGAAGGAATCCTAGAGAAACTAAGGGGGCGTTTGGTTCGCTGGAATGTTTCTGATGGAATTGGAATCTAGGAAGGAATTGGAATTGTCAGGAATTGGATTCTAATTCCGTACTCTGTTTGGTTGGCAGGAAATGGAATTGAAATTCAATTCAATATTATGTTTGGTTACCAGGAAATTGAATAATAATTTTGTAAAAAGACGAATTTGCCCTTATTCGTGTAGGTGGTGGTGGCGACAACGGTAGTGGTGGCGGTGGTGGGTGGCGGTAGTGGTGGGTGGGTGGTGGAGGCGGTGGCGGGGGTGGTGGTGGAGGGTGATCGTAGCGGTGGTGGTGGGTGGGTGGTGGCCGTGGTGGTTTCGGAGACACCAGTAGTGGTGGAGGCGGTGGGTGGGTGGTGGTGGTGGAGGGTGGTCGTAGCGGTGGGTGGCGATGGTGGTGGCGGGAGGTGGTGAAGGTGGTGGTGGCGGCGGGTGGCGGTAGAGGTGGTGGGTGGCGCCAACGGTGGCGGGTGGTGATGGGTGGCGGTAGCGGTGGTGGGCGGCGGGTGGCGATGGTGGTGGCGGTGGGTGGTCGTCGTCGGCGGGTGGCGGTGGTGGTGGATGGCGGCGGCGGCGGGTGGTGGTTGGTTTAAGGTTCAAAGGTGTTTAAGGGTAATATAGTAATCTACACATTTCTTCATTCATGGGATTTCAAAATCCTTACATCTTTGGATGGAATTCAAATTCCCTTGTTTGATGGAATGTTTTCCAATCAAGGATTCCAATTCCGTCCAACCAAACATAGGAATCCATAGGAATTGGATTCCAATTCCTTCAAATTCCCAAGGATTCCAGCGAACCAAACGCCCCCTAAGGGGTGTGTTTGGATTGTGGATTTAGGAACTAAACAATAGGTATGATAATGACGGTGTTTGGTTTGAGTGCTTTATTTGAAGCCATCTTATGTCGGAGTATAGTTTGGTATGGTCCGGTTCGATTTGATAGTTTGAGCTGGTTGTTAATCCAGTTTATACAGACCGATTCTTATACTAAAAAAGGTAAATAAAATAAAAAAAACCTTTAAAACATAATACCTTTGTTGAATATTGTACAAAATAATATCTATCAATACAATTTTGAATAAATCATAAATGGTAACAAAAAATTGAAACTTTTTCACTCCTCTACACAACTTTCACAACATTTCTTCCTACATCTTACTACTAACTAAACTACAAATCAGAAATCCAATTCCTGCAGAAACTAAAACCGATATTTCAACAGTGGATGATGATGATTTTGATGGTCCTGATGGAATCCCACCAAAAACGGTTGGGTAAGAAGGTGCTGAGTCAGCCAATGCACCACTGGGCCCGTATGCGGGTGGTAATGACCCGTCACTTGAAAAAACCGAAATTTGAAGTTTTTGAGCCTTTTCACAGGGGCCCGAAACACCACTAGTGAAGTAAAACAAACCCTGTTAAGTGATATTGAATAAGGAATTCCCATCATTCATGTACAAAATTGGATCTATTAGATTGCAAGTATTGTAAGATTCTTTTGTTACTTGAATTACTGAATTTTGACTTGGTGGGTACAAAAAAACTGCAGAATACACACATTTTAGTTCAAGATTAACAAATGAGATATCAAGAAAGCAAAATTGGAGATTTACCATAATAAATGTAGAAACTTTTTATAATTCGAATCATGGGTTTTGATTAAAGAATTTACTTAAAGAGTCACCAATCTTGAAGTTGATATTTTTGGGCCAACTTGTGTAAACTTTTGGATCTTCAGAAGTGGGTATATTCCAAGATAGTAAATCTCTCCCCTGTTTTTCTTGGTTTTCTATTTGCTAAATTTAGTCAGAATTTAAGGAGATGTAGATTTGTGAATAAATAGTAGGAGGACAGAACCAGGTGAAATTACTAAATTGGCCCTTGATGTATACTCGTTATTAATTTTATTTTTTTTACCAGTGGGGAATAACGCTTTTTGAGTAAAGATCTATGATTTGAATTCTGAATGATGCTCCCATGGTATATCTATAAAGGAAGCTACTAACATCATGGTGGTAGCTTTGCATGACCACACCCATGACCCAACGCTCTAAATATGGACTTACAACCAATTATTAATTGTAAATCATAAAATACAATAATGAAAGACACATTAATCATTCAAAAGAAAACAACTGAACATGGGACAGTGCAAGCTTGCGTAAGTTTAGGTTATGGAACAACATGTGAATCATTTAAGCTGACATTTTTTAAGATTTCTATTTTTTTCAAAAAAGAAAATAAAAACTCGGGTCCAAATTTACTATGATTGTGCAATCGTGTAAACTCTCTAAATGAAAAAAAGAAAACTAATTCTGCAAAACTATAATAACTGCAAAATGTCGTATATAATAAGTATATTTAAGCTCCTTATTCAAAACACGTTTTGAACTTTTTGAGTTTATTTCGTCCAAAAACACATTGCACAAATTATTGAGTTTAACAAGAATGTCCCTTGGTGTCCTTATGGGTAATTATGGAAGGGCTAAAAAAAGTGGTACAGAGTGACCATAATAATAACAGCTTGGGGTTGGTACAGAAAATTGTTTGAACATGTTGTGTAAAGTCAAACAAATAACAATTAGTACAAATATATATGTATCACACTTTGATGAGGGATGTATTCATGTTGGATGGAATCTTGTGGTGGATGTTGATGTGTTTGAGTTACCAGGGGGGTAAATTCTCCACCTCAACCTTACGAGGTAGAGGACTCGCACCGATATCGAATCAAACGATAGAACCAAGGTGCTGTAATTGCCAGGGCCACCAATAACAGTTGAATAGAAAAGGACGAAAAGTGGAGCCAAGAGCATGGCAGTGTTATTTATACCATCTACACCAGTCCAATTGAACAATATAAAGCAAAAGTTTCACAGTTATTAACAACCAAATCCCTTGTTTAGCAGGTGTTTGGCTCAGTTTAGCCATGTATGCAAATGTCCCCAAATTACAGATACACCTGCACTGAAACAGTGCAAACAAGAACGAACCGTTCCACTTCCAGGCATCCGAAATCCACACCCAGGGACAGGACACGAAGGCGTAGGTTGTGGATTTGAACTCCAAGGCCTGGAATCTGAGATACCGTTCAGTGAAGTGAATCACCATGTTTTCACAATCATATATGCCTGTGTTTTATCCGACACCAAACAAACAAGAGAAACATTCAAATTGTGCAGCCAAATCTCCACACAGGTTGCCTGCCATAATTTGATTCTGATCGAGACGTTGCTGAAAAGGGCTCCATGCCATATTGGTCGGCAGAAATGAACCTGTCACAACAGCGAGACACTACTTATTACCATAGGAGTGATACAAAAAACTTTCAGAAACAAATATATGTAATATTTTCTGTCTCTTGTTGTCTTTGTTTCAATTCTCCTTTCCATGTTCTGATTGAGGTTTCTTCACTTCTCATTAAGCTTCTTCCACATCTCGTTGAGCTTCTTCCAAGATGCCTTTTCCGGCTGAGTTCAATTCAAACACAAATCACTCATGCATATGAAAATACAAAGGAATAATTAGACTAATCATAAGAAAATTAACTCTAAATAGTCTATTTAAAACATTGCCAAATACCACCATCTCTACACTATTTTACCCCAACTCTTTAGACTAATTTAATGAAAAAGCTGCTGCCAAAGAGTTTTACCATAAACTATAAGTAGCATGGAAAGGAGAGGAAGTATAGAATTAACCTGTAACAAATCCGTAACATTAATAGCGATGCCAACAAAGAAGGAAAAAATGTACGTCTATGCAAAGCTAATCGGAATCTTTTTCTTTTTTTTCCATTTCGTTTATATAAGTTGTAGTACTTTGTGCATAAAAATCATTATAGGTTAGATGTTGGTTTTAACTTTAGTATGCCTACTAGGACTCTCTTTGAACAATGACATTTATTGATTTTTAATCAATTGACGTGAACTTGGAATCGTAAATTCGTAATATGAGATGTCATATGTTTGTAGTTATATAAAAAACATGTAAAATATGATAAAAGCTGGAAAATTTAAAAAACATTCTTAAAAAAACTAAAAAGATGGAAAAAGGGTATAAAAGCTCTAAAACAAATATTAGGTAAATATTTCTCAAATCACACCTATTTAGTAAATATTTATTTTTATAACCCCATTTTAGTAAAAAAAAAAAAAAAAAAAAAAAAAACTCCAGTAAATGTACAAAATCACAATTTCTTTACCTCGGTCCACAAAGGGATGCGCAATAATGTCCGTTTGCAATATTAGTAGTTTGGTTGCGCAATATTAGTTATAACTTATAAATACACAAATATATACATAATTATATCTGGTTGAAAATATGGTTGTTTTTTTTTAACTACACCTAATCTACTCCACTTTATCCCCCATCAGGACTTGAAACCATGACGACAGTACCATACACACCAATACCACTAAGCTACAAGCTTTGGATTGAAAATAAGGTTGTTGCCCTTGCATAGTATTTAGGCTACTCGGTATGGGGCACAAAAAAATACCGTGGTGATGATGTGTACATAGGGCCACGGTGTGGTGGTATTGTAAATATATACCACCCCCTCCGCATGTGGAGGCAAGGCGTGGTGAAAGCTTGACCACGACCACGGAAGCCACGCAGTGCATACTTACAAATCTCAAACTTCAATGTGTTTGGTGGGTCCCCTTTCACATGTGGGGGTGTGTGGTGGTGTGGTGGGTATTTCCTGTATGATGACGTGGTATGGTTGCTTAGGTGACATCTAATGTGGCAATAAAATTTGGTGGTCCTTAGCAACAACCTTCACACTTTAAATGCTTAGACTTAATTAATAATTTATGTTTCAAAAGGCTTAAAACAAGTGCACTCACTTTCTTCCACATTTTGATCATTTTACTGTAGCTACCCAGTACAAACACAGCTAACTCAACACATTTATTAAAGGGTAATCCTGTTATAAAGGCTCCTAGGGTAATGTTTACTCACGGAGGGATCGAACCCGAGACCTCTAGGTGTTGAGTAATGTCCCACATTGGACAAATATCGAACATGTAATGTGTTTATAAGGGTCCTGGGCTACTCCTCTTACAACCAATTGGTTTTAAGATGGAACCCCACAAACTGACATGGTATCAGAGCAAGGTTCACCCGTAGTTGGTCAAACGGCCACACGGACCACACGTAACCCATAAAATATCCACGTGTTAGGCGCGAATAAAAATGACGCCACACGTGAGGGGGCGTGTTGAGTAATGTCCCACATTGGACAAATATCGAACATGTAATGTGCTTATAAGGGTCCTGGGCTACTCCTCTTACAACCAATTGGTTTTAAGATAAAACCCCACAAACTGACACTAGGAAGTCATTTGAGAATCCTTACCACTAAATGATTGCACATATAATTTCGATGAGCGAGCAGAGCACCTACTTGGTCACTCCGTGCGCGGCTGAAGAGAGAATTTGCTTGAACATTTTAGATGCCGTCCTTCTCAAACGAGATCTCAAGCTAATCTTTGTTAACATAAATACAAAATCAAATAAAAAGGAGCGATTAGAATTAACCCTGTAAGTTTCTCTCATGGAGTTGACATTAAAATTAAACAATTATGATTATTGAATATGCCAAAAGACTCAAAACAACAACTCACAATCTCAAACTCTTAGCTATTATTTACTTTTGACCCTACTGTGCCTTATTTGTTATACCTCAAGCAGGCAGGCAGCTGCAAAGGAAATAAATTACATTAACATATTAACAATTGCCTATACATTAACTCATGTAGCTCCTATACTTATTTGTTATACCTCATAGAATTGAAATTTCGTATTGGTCACTTATTATGATCCATATTTGCTAGCTGGCACATACCACAGTTTTGTGGTTTTGGAAATAGATAATGCTAAGCAGATACTAGAAACATATTTATCACTAAAACAAGCAATTGATTACATGTAAGAATAAGCATAAGAATAGGCATAATCAAACGCAAACCTGACTTGAAAATTAAGGCTAAATGAGTGAAACGCGGGAGAAATTCAGCTTTACTCTTTCTTTCCTTTTATATAAAAAAACCTGGGTAGAGGGCTGAATGAGTGAAACGCGGCAAAAGTGCATGACAGATATACAACTTTATGATACTCCACATTCTTAAAATTAATATATTATTATTTTACTTTTCTTGGTAATCAAGTAGTACTTTCTCCGTATCAAAATAAGTGACATAATTTCCATTTTTGGGTGTATCAAAATAAGTGACACACTTTGAAAACTTTCCTTATTTGGTCAATATAAGAAAAAGAGTGAATCTATAGAGAGCTAATAGACTACTTTCTCCATATGAATTCCTCTTTCTAACTTCTTTTCTACCGGTTGAGACAAAGTCATCTCGCATTCACGCCCCCTATTTTATTAAATTTCTCTACTTGACTTGGATGACCTAGATCGGGCTTTTGTCTCCAACTATTGGAGATCCCATTTCTGCACCAACTCAAGATATGCTTAGTGGTATAAAAGAGAGGGAACAGAATCACTTTCTTTCAGTGACATATCTAATCAGACTGAATAGGATTTTAAACCTATTCGTGGAGGTCTCCATGAAGAAAGGCCTTTCGAAAGATAGGGCTTCCCGGAGAATTTGGTGTACCTAAATGTTAAGTCAGCAACACTTCCAAATGCCACTTCTTCCCGTCGCATCCGTCTCTCTTAATAGGCGGCAAAGCGGAATAGAAAAGCACGGACGAGCCACATGCAGGGAAACTTGCACGTGTGGTTCTGGCCGGTGGCAAATATGAAAATAAGAGCTTCTGTTCGTAAAAAATAAGGTTGAGGCTTGTCTTCAAGAACTGACATCTCGGATCTTGCCATTGCCAGGAGCATGGATGCCGAGAATGCCCTCAGATATATTCTATAGAAGTGAATATGAGAGAAAAAGCTCTTCTTTCACATAGTGGGAGGCTGGCGATAAAGAGGAAATGATTCAAATTCAAGAAAAAAAGGGTCGAATTGTAAGTCAAGTAAGAAGGAAGGAGGCTAGCCCCCGAAAACCCATTTCCTCGCTGACCCATCATGCAAAAGGTACGCCGGCAAATAATGTTTGAGCCTATGTTCAAACCAAACAAAATAACTAGCTTTATGCTAGCCAACGCATGAAGCGCCTCTATAAATCCAAACCAATCAGTGTCGTCTTGTCTATCCTGACTTGCAGCTCTTAAGATTCCAGGATCCTCTGTTTTTGCTCTTCTTTTTGGCCTTTGGCCTTTTTGACTGTCCAACTCAATATCTTAAAATATAAGTCATCTTTCTTCAAAGGCCGTTGACTCTGCTTCCTTGATTGAATAATCCCTTTGACACCGCTGGCAAATTCAACCATTTCCCCAGCTTGAATCTCGAGAATGATGAAGTAATCTTCGACGAGAAAGCAATGCATAGCTAAAAAAACGCCAGTCACTATCTGAATGACTAAACAAATACCAGCTAACGGACCGAACCCCCACCAATAACTAAGAGGTCTCATTGGGAGAATTGGGAAGAGAGAAGGCCAAACCTCTTTCTCTTTACCGATTGTGGATGATTATTCTCAAGCGGACACTTTTCTGCCTCTACCAGCCATCTGTGCAGATTTCCCAGCAGCACCAATAAGAAGTAAAATACAAATAAGAGTTATGGTGAGAAAGGCTTTTTCGCGGGAGAAAGAACTTAGCGGATCACCCCTAACTAAAGCACCCCCAAGAAAGTCCTTTCCTTTCCAAGTCTCATTTGGATGAGGCGCCGGCGCTGCTAAGTGCTGCTTTGGCAGTCGAGTTTTTTCTTACACCCAGTGCTCATTCTTCTTTGGCACTTTCGATTACTGAATCCATCCATAAACCTAGACCCCGATAACCTTCGTGGCGGGCAGACCTACTAACGTAAATATTGAGAGTCGTGGGACCCATACCCACTAACTATCCACTTTAATAAAGTGAAATTACCCTTATACCCTTACTTTTACTTTTAAAACTCATTAATATCATTTTATTCAAGGAAAGTGGGACACAATGTCCACTAACTATGTACTTTAATATATTTTAACCTCTACTTTAATCTTTGGCATCAGAAAACGTGTAAGTCAACTTGTGTCACTTATTTTGATACGGAGGAAGTATATATTTTGCGAAGTGATCAATAAGGCCTTTCCCAACCCTTACCCATCACTAAACCCATCACTAGCGCCACGTCATCGCATCCTTACTGACACGCTACTGACACGTTCGTGCCAACCCTACCCATCACTAACCCATCCTTTCCACATCATCATTTTTATTAAAATTTAAAAAACAAAAAAAAAATTGAAAAAAAAATAATATTTTTTATTGTCAAAACAGATATATTAATAAAATTAAAAATTAAAAAAAAACAGATAAAAAAAACGTTTTTTATAAAAAAAATGAATATTGTACAAATGTTTAAGCATAATGTACAACTCTCAAACCTAACCCCCTCTTCCTCTCTCCCCTTTCTTCTTCAACCTCTCTCTCTTCCTCTCCCCACGACGGCAACCTCTTCCCGTCCTCCGGAGGACGCCATTTACCGACGCCAGGCCACGACGGGAGCGTGCCAACGGCGTCCTTAGCCGACGCACAAAAAAACCCTATGACGGGTGATGTTGACAGCCCGTTGGCACGGGTCTAATAGCAGCTCACTTTTCTTTTTCTCATCTTCATTCCGCCAACCTTTGTTGACATTTGTTTTTTTCTAATTTAATGTAACTATTTATTTTCAGTTTCAATTAATCTAGCTAACGAATTTCACAAACATCTATTAGACTATTACATAACATGTTTTACAATTATTTTAACTTCTGTTATTATAATATTAATCTATATACTACTATAAAACATTTAGGCCTACTATTATTAAAGGGTCTTGAACCCTTAATTTTAAGACCTTCTAATATTAGTATGCCTAAATGATTTAAAGACAAAAATTAATAAAAACGCAGTTCAGGGGAATCGAACCCACGACCATTTGGAACTTAGGTATGTGTTAACCACTTCATCTACTTGATTACTTTGATTTATTCCAGATACTAATAAATATAACCTTTAACGTCACCAGAATTCACACCATCACTAATGTCGGCACCTACCATCACTACGCACCACCACTCATCACTATCGCTATTGCTACCACCACCGTTAATGGCGTCACTTCGAAATATAGTTACGGGTACCCGCCGCCGCATTGTGCGGGTACCCTGCTAGTGTAATTTAAACTATTTATTCCAATTAAGTATTCTCAACAGATATATTTTCTTATCATCTACTATATAACCATAATATTTTAAGTGTTATATAAATATTAATAAACAATCTTTAGGGTATCATATTAAAGTCTCTCGTGGCATCAAAAATCTACTAGTTTATAACAAAAAAAATTCAAAACAAAAAATACTAACAATATAATGTTATACATCTTAATATTTATCTTAAGCATAAAGATATTAATAATGGCGTGGCAACTAAGATGCACTTGAAATTTGACAAGTATTGGCGTCAATTTAGTACTATCATGGGTATTGCGGCTATGTTTGATCCCCGTTACAAGTTTCAAGTCATTGATTGGGCATTCGATAAGGTTTATGGTTCATCTGCTGAAACTGAGATAAAATTGTTTAAGAAAAAAATGTTTTCATTGTTTGATGAGTATGTATCTATTAATCAAAAGTCCAACGCAAGTGAAAGCTCATCTCATTCTACTACAGTTGAAAATAATATGTCCGACACATTTATGAAGGTAAAAGAACTACCCTTCTTTAATTTTGTATTTATTATTATTATTATTATTCTTATCTAACTACAATCTTTTTTGTTAGGATTTTGATGATTTCTCAAGCCAGGAGTTTACTTCAGATGGAAAATCTGAATTGCAAACCTATTTGGAAGAGCCAAAGTTACCTCGAACAACTGATATAGATGTGTTGGACTATTGGAAGGCTATTCAAGGACGGTTTCCCATTGTTTCTCAAATGGCTAGAGACATTTTGGCCATACCAATCTCTACTGTTGCTTCCGAATCTGTGTTTAGTGTCGGAGGACGAGTTCTTGATGTTTATCGGAGTTCATTAAAGCCCGAAACTGCTGAAGTAATTGTTTGTCTTAGGGATTGGGCTTTTAAAGAAGGTAAGAAACTTGTATTTATGTTATTTATCTGCTTTTGATCAGCTGTATTTTTCTAGAAATGCATCATCTTTAGTATGCTAATACTAATATTGGTTTTTATCTATATGTACTTCACTACTTTGTAGCATCATTGCAACCTGAAATTGAGGCTCTTTGCGAAAAGGTTACTACAATGAAGGTTAATGATGATGAAGATGAAAATGAAAGCAACAAATCAAGTGCTGAAACACAACAATTTGACTTGGGTTAGAGGACACAATCATATGAAGGATGAAGTGGATTTATTACGTTTTTGGTGGTTTTTTATTAAGTTTTTGTTGGATTTTTATTGTGTTTTTGTTGGATTTTTGTTGGATTTTTATTATGTTTAATCGCTACATGCGAATTTTCATGCCTTAAACGGGTTAGTCGGGTTGGGTTGGGTTGACACGAAATTAACCGTGTCGGGTTTGGGTTAACATTTTGAACACGTTTATTAAACGTGTCGGGTTTGGGTTTAGGGGTCTCAACACGTTTAATATCTCGACACGACACGAACCCGACACGACACGACCCATTTGCCACGTCTAGATATTATCAATATACAAATATACCGACAAACCCAAGAACCGAAAATGACAAAATGGAAATTAAGGACCGGGCCGATAACCGCATCCAACTGGTTCTGGTTGTGTTTTTCAGGTAAAATGCACATCCCTGGTCCTAAACTACACTACACTACAACCCCCTACCGAGATTTCAAAATCCAGAAACCAAACAAAATTTCTGAAACAAAATCCAAATTTTCATAGAAAGTAAACTAAGGAAATAACCGTTCATAGTCTGTTGTTATGTTTCAATCTCATGAAAAGTGCTATATCTTCCACCTTAACCTTAAAAACATCAGGTCGAACACCTATGCACTAGAATACCGGCCCAAAAAGTGCATCCCAGTTGATGCAACTGCAGCCACAGGGGGGCTAAAAACAAACTTTTTAAGCATTGAAGAAACAAAAGCGGTGAACATGCAAACTGTTCACTTCACCACACATTTTCCCATTAGATCACCACACACAAGGCTTGTCTTACAATACAAGGCAAAATTCTCACAATTGTTCAAAACCACATCGTATTTTCCAAACCCATTTTGTAGCAAATACATGGCTCGATGGATTACTTCTTCAGGTGTGTCTGATTTTGCAATGGTGCATGTGCCCCCACGAAGTTTGGAGATGTATACATAATTATTTGTTCCGTATTGATAGAGGTATAATGATCCATTGCTAATGAAACAGTTTATAACCACAGGTTGTTTAAATCCACAATCGGGAGAGTTTAAACATGAATTTTGAAGATTTTGAATACAAGATGAAAAAATAGAGCTCTCTTTTCCTTCAGAGGTGGTGAAGTGGACAATCTTGTTTCCACCAACGTAAATGCCTGTATTAAAAACAAATGACATATCATTATTACAGTTATTAGCTCACTAGTATAGGAAACCACTAATCCTGTTGAGATCATATAACAAAAGATGTTAATTTCGATCTTTAGTTCAAACAAAAGGGTTCTTGAAGCGAATTATAACTTATAAGTAGAAACAACAAGTAAAAAAGATATGACAACTAGTTCAGGACTTTTATCAAACAGGTAATAGGCAACATAAACACTTTGTAAGCTTCATTCTTAATTATTTTACAGCAGATTTCGGAATTTGTTCAATAATGTGAAATCCGTATTGCATTGTCAAGAAATGTAGGTAAAAAAGAACGATAGATTATCGACGTAAGCAAGAAGAAAAAAAAAGGAGTTTATATGTACGGACCGTGGTGAGAGTAAGTGAAGGCAGTTCTCCAAGTGTAAATGTGGTCCCCTGCCTTGATTTCGCTTCGATAACCCATTTTTTATTTTGCAATTCGATTGTGCAAAATTAAGGTTTCGAATTGGGGAAATTGTTCATTTGAAAACAAAATTAAGAGTCGAGGATGGGAATAAAACCCCTCTGGAAACCACCCAACCATTGCCATTGGCGAAGATGAAGAAGAAACGGGATGTGAAGAAATGTGCAGACGCCTCGGTTCCTTCAATTTTGGACGTAAAAGAATTGTGGAGACGCGTCGATCTTAAATTTTTTGTTTACATAATTACCCTTTGATGGTATATGGTTAATTACATACGACGGAGTAATATACTTTGGGCGTTAGATGGCATTGGTAAATTTGACAGGGAAGTGATTTTGTGTAGTGTGGTAGGTGAAATAATTTGATACGGTGCCTTCGATTTGGAGAAGTGAATACTGACCAGACTTATAGTAATTTTTGTGTCTATTTGATGTAAACTAAAAATTGAGGAGGTCACGTTGATTATTGAAATACTTAGGAGAATTTAATCTAAAAATCACGTTGAATCAAAGAATACCGTAGATCTTGTATCCAAAACGCGTGATCATAAGAACATGAATTTTTGTAGCAAAATCTCAACATTCATGACATTTAGAACTGACTCTTTGAAAGTCTCAGACGAACATTAAATAAGCTCTAGATTGTCGAACAAACCAAAAGAACACAAATGGGCTGAAAACTTTTTTTGGGGCGCAAGTTCCGTAAACCATCAATGCCAGTTTACCAGCACGTAGGCCTCGTCGCAAGTTGACTTTTGACTCGCCAAACGCCTGAAACGGAGTCCCGAGGCAAAAGTCATGCCCATTTATGTGCAGTCTCTTCTTCACACTGTCTTGGATTTTAAAGAAAAAAATGTATGTTCCTTTACATTTGGGCATGCACTAGTAGTGATATTTTTTGTGTGTATTTTATTTATAGAATACTAGCAGGGTACCCGCGCAATGCGGCGGCGACACCTATAACTACATTTTACAGTGACGATAGTGATGGTGGTAGTTGCGGCAGTGAACGTCTTTAATAACCTTAACAAATAACCAAGATAACAACACTTGTTGCTGCAAGTAAGTTTTAAACAAGAAAAAGTAAACATAAAAGTGATCGACACTTGCAAAACTATTATTTCAAATCTAAATAATAAAACAGGTTAGCGTTGAAATGGGTCATACACTCATACATATTGGATAATTTGTTAAACTGGATCGATCAAAGTATGCAAGAGAGGTAAGCTGTACAGAACAAATAATGTAAGCTCAATATGTGATATACAACTTATACACTCCTAACACAAAATTACAAATCCACATATAATCATAAACAAAGAAATTAGGGTTAACAAATAACGTACTCGTTTGACCCGGATGACCCATATACTCAATATTCTTTCCTGAGTACTCTCTGCAGATGGCCGGCCATAATGGAAGCCAATTGAGATCATAAGACAAAAAGAACACCAGCATCTTTTGCAACTTTTGTAGCAGCAATATGAGGTGATTTACATGGTTATGTAATCAAACTTATCAAACCATACATAATGAAAGATTTTGGCATGTTGATTAAATTCAACAGAATTAATTATCTTTAACCATTAACATATTTACATAAATCAGAGTTAAGTACATACCTTTTTCGATTAAATCAACATCAAGTTCAGATTCTTATAAAAGCATATTAGTGCTAGGGTTTTGGTTTATATAGTACAAATAAATTACAATTATAGAAGGAATTGTTAATGTTAATTCATACCTTTATTCACTTCTTGAATTTCGCCCTAAATTACGGTGATTTGAAGATAATCGATCTTCCTATCCGGCCGAGGTTGAAATTGCATTCATTATTCGGTAATGCTCCAAGAAATCCGCCCTAAATTACGGTGAATTGAAGATCAATCCATATGGGAGGCGATGTTAAATTGTTAATTCATACCGACCTTTATTTCAGGAATTTAAAGAACTAAATTTAGGGAGGAAACACATCTTAGAATTAAAAAAACGTTCAAATTCAATGAATGCAAGGCGTCAAATGTGTAGCTTCAAATTAAATGTACAAAGGTGAAGTTAATTTACCATGAAAAAAAAAACGTTTTTATTCCACTCATAACCTTCCGCACAATGGCGACTTAATTAGGTAGTTACCCGAAAGTGTAACCAAACCTGTTACTTTGCCTAGTGGTAAGAGGTTTACCTATGGATCCTATACACCCGGGTTCGAACCTCATAGGAAGCTGATTTTTAATTAATTAGGCAAAGAGGAGGTTGCTAATTAAGGAAGGTTTGAATTCAGACCTTCCTTTTTTAGAAAAGTGCAATCTGCATTATAAAGTAGTAAGATTAAGTGAATAGGTAATATTGTCATGTGTGTGCTAGTTGTTGCGCTAGTGATTTGAGCAAAGCTGAATTGTTAGTTCGCCCAGGTTCAAACCAGTGACGTTCAGTGTGTTAGACGGTCTAGTAGGAATTAGGGAGGGAAAATAACTGAATAAAAAAAGTAAAACTTATTGGTTAGATGATAACCACTACACCACGAAATCTTTGTTGAGTATTAGGGCTCCGAATTGGGGTGATAAAATTTGATTGAAAGGGGATAAAATAAGTTTGGGAGGGAAAATAAACAATCAAAACAAATTGGCTTCGCCCGGGTTCGAACCGGAGACCTTCAGTGTGTTAGACTGACGTGATAACCAACTACACCACGAAACCATTTATGAACGAATTCAACGTATCTAATATAAAATCTGTGTGGGATTATTATATTTTGGATTATATACTCCAAACCGGAGGGAGGATGTAAATGTAATCAGTGGGTACTTCGTGGTATCTTTTGATTATTGTATAAGAAACAAGGGAGGCCCAACCACGGGATTATTGTAAATTCGGTTCTAGGTGATGAGATAATAAATTGGTTAGAAGTGCTTATGTAGGTAGTTAATGATGACGGTTTATAGTTGTGGGTTTAACAGCAAAAACTATTGAAGATGATGTGGTTCTAGTCAGTTTCAGCCTGTCCAAAACCGATCAAACGCGACACAAACAGAACTGAACCAGTTCGCGACACAAACAGAATTGAACCAGTTCTAATCTGTTCGGTTCTTCAAAACATGATTTTTCAGTTGTCAGTTCTAGGCTTCGTAGTAGATAACCAATCACTTTCCTTTCCGTATTGGTTTTTACTACAAAGTTCGCACAAATTCGTCTCATGCGAAAGATGTTTGGGCTAAGTCTTTTGATTCTTGTGAGTTGTGAATTACATTAAAGAATTGTCATTGCTGATATACAATATCTGATCTTTTAGATAGAAAGTTGTGTTATTGGATCCTTATGTCACTTGTCTTCAGGTATGCATACAATAATTTCCTTGCAAAACCCTATAAATATATACATATTAAACCATGGTCATTGGATATAATGTAAAGATGGTGCGGGTCGCAAGAATAATAATGTCGGACAAATTTCTTTAAACAATCATATATTTCTCTCTTCTTTTTCTTTCATAATATATACCAATTTCTGAACCATTTACAGTCCAAAACCACCTTAGTTTACGTTCTAGCTTGAAAATGTTTTTATAGAAGTAAAATGCTAAGCTATAACGAAATGGTCAAATACGGTTATATGGATACATAAAAATAAGATCAAATAAGAAATTAAGGGAGGAAGTAAACGTAATAATATACCTACCCGACCCGATAGTCCTTTATCCTTTTTCTATAATGATAGAATAGAATAGTAATATACAGTAAATCTTAAAAAAGCCTCGATTCCTAAAACATCTACAACAATTCATTTTCACGTACACTCCCAAAACAAAACAAATTACACACGTGCAACAATCTTCTATCCCGTTATTATCCCTGCTAAAACATCACTTTTACCACGTGCAAATATCGTGTAAACTAGCCGAATTGCATCAAGCCATGTATCCAGATATTCCCAAGATTCTGCAATCTGAGAAGCATAAAGAATAAATCAATCAAAATTATATTCAAATTTGTAAATAAATTAATTCCAACTTTAAAAAAATATATATATACCAAATAAGTTGGTCCATGAATTGTATCAATGCAAATTGAAGGACCAGGAGGTAAAGTTAAATCTGCACATGGTGATACTGAAACAATATCCGGGATATCGATTTTAATTGTTGGTCTCCCGTTACTTGTTTTATCTCCAGATATTATGTGTCGTTGTTCATCGTTATGGATCTGTGATATATTAATATTTTAAATGAATGTAATTAAATTTAATTAATTATTTTTATCGTGTGAAAAAAAAAAAAAACATACCTGTTGAAGGGATTCATGGTTCAAAATAAACTGAGTTCGTTTCCAATCACCATGCGGTGCGATTGGATTTCCTACTGGTGGTGCAGTAAGATATCCAACTTTTAAATAAGGTAAAGGCAGCTAAAATATAACATAAAAACAATTAATTATTTTTTTAATAAAGGTGATTGAAATTTTTATATTAATATTAAAAGCCGGATTGATTGTGAAAGTATACTGACCATGGATCGCACAAGTTTCAATGCACTAGTGTAAACCTGTAATTAAAAAACCTCAATTTACATACACAAAAGGGAAAACATTATTAAAAAATGATTGAAAATTAGTAATAATAAATAAATACCGAGTAATTAGGTTTTAATGCATGAGCAGCAGCAATATAGATAGCAGATTGACTGTATAATTCATCTGGAGAAACTTCATGCCCTCCCATTGTTCCTCCAGTTCTTGATGTATCTTCTGCTAATCCATACTAAATAGAAAAGATTAATGAAATTAAATCATGTTAATTTCACATTTTGATACAAGTAACTGGTCAAAATATTAATTTCAAATTATGGAGTAATAAAAAGTAGTAAACTGACCAAAACAGTTCCGAGGTTGTAAATGGCCCGATGAAAATCAAATTGCAACTGTATTGCTGCACGAAACTGCATTACAGAAAGAAAGTGTTATTCCTATTTAATAGAATAATACATATATTTGTGGCACAATCGTAATATTCTTGTACCTTACTAATTGCACTTTTAACTATTATTTGTTTTTCTCGTGCAGGAACAATTGCACTCAGTTCCTGCAATTAATTAATTTACGAAAATAAATACTATAAAAATTATTTTAAAAAAAGTCGTTGCGTATTAATAAGTTTAAGCAACTATAAGCACCTGTAAAGCAAGACCCCAGTTGTTGAGAGCCTGAAATAAATAAAATAATGTCATTAATGATTATTTAGAAAATAAATAAATAAATAATATAAAGAATAAAGTTTTTCAGAGTTACCTGGGGACTGTTCCAATTAAGTTGAACAGCTTTTTCATAATTATTTGTTGCCTGTAATATTATAATTATTATTAGAACAAACGTCACATTGCATTTGATTTCACAATTTTAAATTTAATAAATTGTTTAAAATTATAGAATATCATGATTTAAAGGTTTAATTAACCTGCTTCCAGAATTCTTCAGCTTCATTTGTACGCCCACGCATTTTGGCCCGATCAGATATTGCAATAGCCCAGTTATAATAAGCCTGCCATTAGACAATATGAGGCAGATTTTATCACATTTTTATATAAATTTTATTTTTAATATCCATTTAATAAACAATCCTTTCTACATTTCTCAGATGTGTAACAATATATATTTCCAGTTGATAAAATATTATTTAGGGGTTGAGATGCATACATCATGAAGTGTAGGGTTTAAACGGGTAGCTTCATCATATTTTATGCAAGCTTCTTCAAGCAAAGCATCTTTAGATGGTGAACTAGTTTCTGAGTTTACATTATCTGCACTTTCCTGAAAATGGAACAGAATAATAAGAAATGACAAAAATGCACCTGAAGTTAACAAAATATAAATTAAATCTGAAATGCAAATACCAATTATACCTTTCTAAATTGATTTTGATATGAGAAATATGCATTTGAATGAAGGGTATAAGTGGTAATTCAAATTGGATAGTTACAATATATATCTATATATCTATGAACATTATTTGGTTGAATGGGTACATATGTTACCTGAAGAACCAGTGCCCAATTATAAAGTGCATCATAATCATCTGGATTTCTCTCTATTGCATCTGCATACCTGAAAGCATAAAATTTGAAGCTTTAGATAAGTATACAAATGTAAGAATAAATTAAAAAAACATGGTTACCTTTTTGCTGCAAATGTAAGAATCCGTTGTCTCGTTCGACCTTCCTCATCTGAACCAGTGATACTATTGATCAACTCCATTGCAGCACTATTTCTTTCCGTTTGTTGTTGCGTGTTTTCTTGACTGAAGAAATTTAAAAACATAACAAAAAAGGGTAAATATATAAACAGAAAATAGATCTGACAGTAAGAGAGTGTAGAAATTCATTTTTATGCTAACTACCTATTGCAGAAGATAAACAGAAAACCTTTTGTGTTTATTTATCAACATTCAACTAGCATCTAATGATTCGGAACGATCCATAAGGAATAGACTGGCAAAAACCATTCATATTTGAATCAATCTTGACACCAAATTCTGAACTTCCATTACTTGCAAAACGACACTAAAGTACTAAGCATTCCTAAAAACTGTGTACACCCTTCCATCAATCTGATATCTCGATCCTGAATCTATTTATTTATTGCAGTTTTCCCACACCCAAAGTCCAGTGGTTTCATTAGATTAAATCCTGTTCATACTGCCTTAGATTGATCGTTCCACAACTAATGTTTGTGGTAAGAGAGCCCTAGATGCATATAATAACTTATAGCAACTAAAAATGAACCAACTAATTACAGTCAATAAGAAATTAGGTCATTAACTGTTCAATTCCTCTAGTAAAGTAATCTCAGCTCAATAACAACTGTCAAAACAATAATCAAATTAAGAAAAATATCTAACCTAGGCGCAGCAGCATCAGTAGTAGCGGATTCAGAACCTTCATCGGCATCCCCATTCTTCAATTCATTCAGCAACTCTCTCATAGTGAAAGTTCGATTCCCTTCCTCTTTCTGGAGCTGCGCGTTGTTCTTTGATTCGATGGCTATTTCTTTTCCGGATTCAACTTCTTCGGGTTTCGGATCTACATCCTGAGGAGCAATACCGTTATCATTTGACTGGATCGGTTGATTAAGCTTCGAATCTTTAATTTCATCGTTATCAGGTGACTGGATCGCAGTGCCTTTGGATCGATGGATGTCGGAATCTGGTTCGGGCTTGGCATCGCCGTTCTGCAATTCCGGCTGTTGATCGTTTGTAGGCATTGTTAAATTGATTTGAGATCTAGTGAAGGTATAATTCGATTCAAGTTTTGGTGCAGTTAGGAGTTAAGAGGAAGCCACAAAAGCGTTGAAGGACTTCCCCCACTTTTCAAAGACTGCTACTTCTCAAAGCAAAGAGATTGGATTTTTTTAGATCAAGTATTCATATTCATATGCAAGGGTGTAAAATGGGTCGACCCAACCTGAAATGACCCGATTTCATGAATATATGAGTTTAATTTAATTAAATTTAATGTTATGTAAATCAACTTTAATACGTATATATTCTTTTTACAGTCTAAACATTAAACTGCAATTCTTTGCTGTATTGAGTTTCACATATATATATTGACCATGCTTAAGGTGTGTTAAATCCACGCCAAACACTTTTAGCAGCCTCCAAACTTTCTACCGCCATTGGTATGCCGTTCGTTAAACAGGAAGAAGGCAACAGTAGAAGGGAAGACCCATTTTGGGCTTTAACACTAGGGAGGTCAAATTTAACATGAAGGTTAAAGTCATATTAAAGAGCCATATTAAAGTTTAGTATGCCTTTAACATAATATCCCTTAAAGGTTAAAAGTTTGGTAGTTCAATTGTCAAAAAATATTAAAGTTGCTTGGTATATTTCACTAAGGGGGTGATTTTAGTATTTTATCCCATACGGTCTACTCGGTCCCATTTAGGTGTCCAATTGGATGCCAAAGAGAACCCATCATTGATGTGATATATTGATAAGGTGAATACCCGGTCTATTCAATGCTAGGCTGAGTATCATGGCCTAAAAAAATTCTTTTCATCCTATGAACTTTAAGGTGTATGAAGTTTTATATTTGATTTTTAAGTAGAGCGATAGAGACTTCATTTCACTTATATTAATCTAGGCCAGAGGCAGACCTGCATCAAGATAACCCCCTGAAAAACTTTGGTAGTGTGTACGGAATCTGAATCCACATAATGACTGAGACCACTAAGCATATCTTGAGTTGGTGCAGAAATGAGATCTCCAATAGTTGGAGACAAAAGATTCATATGAGAAAACATAAGTAAACGTGCCTCTGCTTGAGCCTCCAAAGATAAAGGCACATGAACAACCATTAGATCTCCGTCAAAGTCTACATTGAAGCCCTTATAAACTAATGGATGTAAACAAATAGCACGCCCTTCGACTAAAATGGGGAGGAATGCTTGTATACCTAATCTATGCAGAGTAGTCACACTATTCAACAATACCCGATGGTCAACCAGAGTTTACTGAAGGATTTCCCATACAATCGAGTTTTTTTTTCCGAATTTGACTCTTGGCAACTCCGATATTCGAAGCAAGATGTTTTTTAATTAGGTCACGAATTACAAGTGTCTGTAAAAGTTCTATTGCTATTTCACACTTAGGGATTGTTTGTTTTATTATTCCATTATGTCCTGTATGGATATAGAGAGTTGTATTGGTATAGAATGGATGTATGCAATAAGTTACAAATAAATACGTATTGTTTTTTTTTATGCCGAATGAATAGTCTGAATGACAAAAATGGCCATTTTATCCCCGATTTGTATAACTCTTGTTTTATATGCTAAATAAACTGATACATATTTTAAACATTAAAAAAAGCAATTTATATATAATGTACTTGCATTAAACATAAAAAAATGCTTGAAAATGGATATTTTAAACATCAAAATATTAAAAAAGCAAACCAAGTTATAATTGAATCAGTTTATGAATAATATACTTTGCATTAGTTTTCCAAGCATTAAACATTTGCTTTGTATATGAAATTCGGAATTAAACATTAAATATTTGGTTAAAGACATAAAGAAAATAATATTATATTATATATATGTAACATCCCGAGACCCGACCCTTAATATTTTATTTCTTTTGGTAAGTAATATCTTATTGTTTAATATTTTATTATTTTATATGATTTTATTTGATTTAATTGAATTAATTGTATTTTAACCATGGGGTTAAAAATTAGTAAAACTGAGATATTTAAATATTAAAATGATTTTTACATATTTGGTTCATTTCTGAACCAGGGTTCCAAAAATATCTTCGTTGTTAAAATTGAAGTTAGTAAGGTCTAAATTACTTATCTGTGAACCTTTTATCCTGTACTGTGTTTAAATGAAAATACCTGTGATGGTGAGTTGGGGTGTACGTGTAAGT
The DNA here is from genome assembly GCA_963853835.1 of Calendula officinalis. Taxonomy (NCBI): domain Eukaryota; kingdom Viridiplantae; phylum Streptophyta; class Magnoliopsida; order Asterales; family Asteraceae; genus Calendula; species Calendula officinalis. The sequence goes on along the minus strand of OY970823.1, from coordinate 65,169,979 downwards.
TAAAGGGCAGATGTCATTTTACTCTTCTCTTTTCTCTGGTCTCTCTCTCTGTCTCGACACCACACACACACACAACACACTCTTGGAGTTTTCTTGCAAAATTGAAGAATTGGTGCTTGAATCCTTTGATTTCTGCTGTAATTTCGTGATTAGAAGCAAGATTAAGTAAGTTTCCTTCCTTCTTTAGCTAGGGTTTCATGTTCTTGATGTAGGGTTGAACTAGGGTTCTTGAGCTAGTGGGTTTTCATGAAGTTCTTGTTGAATCTTGCTTGTAATCCGAAATTGATGCTTGTTTTGGTGTTTGTTTGAGTTCTTGCAAGTATTGTGTGATTTGTTGTTAGTGTTAGCTCATTTGGTGAAGCTTTCATAAAGCTCCATCAATGGTGGTTTTGGGAAAAAGATGGGTTTTTCCCTAATTTTGGTGAATTGTATATTTTGGTGTTCTTGAAGCTTTGTTAGTTGAATTATACATGTTAGAATGGTAATTGTTAGTTATAAGGATGACTAGTTAACTATTGTGAAATTGGCAATTTATGGTAGTGTTTGGATAAGCAAGAAATTGGTGATTAACTAGTAAATTGTGAATTGTTGACTTTGGTCAAACCTGGGAATTGACTTTTAGTCTTGTATGGCTTGTAAACTTTAATTATCAATTTCATGTTAGAAATGTGTTAGTTGAATGAATTGTAAGCTCAAGTGTGTAGGTTTCATGTCTTGACCCGTTTGGTTGCTTAATTGTGCAATTGACTTAAATAAAGTCAAAATTGGTAATACTTGCAATTGGATGCAAGAAGTATGTTGGTTATATAATTTTGATGTTGATCATGTAGTTTAACTCATTGGATAATGTTGTGTGAATGTCCGACATATGATTCTTGTTTTGACCCGTTTGGGCCTAAGGTGCAATTTGGCCAATTGGCATAATGAATTGACTTATTGAAATGTTATACTTAAGTTATGGTTATGAGTAGAAAATGCAAGTATTTGGTTATAAGCTCTTGTTGCAAAATGTGGTCTAAAGCTTATATTACTTGTTACACAATTGACGATTTCGGGTGACTAATTCGGTATTCATTTTGTACAGGAAAGGGGAAGGAGCCTCAGTGATATAAGATCATTGAGCTCGGCACAAAAAGGAAGAAAAGGTGAGTGGACTTAACCTTCTTTCTTGTGTGATGTAAAAAATTAGGGAATGGTAGAGTTTTGAGAAAAAGTGCAGGAATTGGGTATCTGAGAGAGTTCGCGTCGCGAACTTGTGGTCGTGATCGCGAACTCGGAACAGAGAAATTGGGGTCTGGTCGTGATGTAGTTCCCGATTCGCGAACTCTTAGTTCGCGACGCGAACTCCAAGTTCCCGACGCGAACTATGTCAGGAACAGATTCTTGGCTGCAATTCTTTTTACAAGTTTATTCTTGGTCTAGTGGTTAATGGTAGTATGTGCACATGTTTTTAGAGGTTAGCTATGGTGGTTTTCGGCTACGCTTCGTTACTCTTGGCAGGGGCGATCGGACTCCTTCGTATTCGTTATGTAAGGAGGGATCACCGTGCCTCTAGTAAAGAAGCCATCGGTTGACTGTTGTTGGCCGACAACAGTTGAAGGTCCTCGCCCGACCGTCGATCCTCTTTTAACGTCCAATTGCTTGTGGAAGTTTGGACGGGTTTCCCTATTGATTTCTCTCGATTTTCTCTAATTTGTTGTGGTTATGCAAATTGACGTTTATTTCTATTCACTTAGCTTTGTGCTAATCCCTCATTTGTTGACTCTTTTCAGGTTGTGGTTTTAGCTTGACAAGAGTCGGGTTTTGGAAGTCTGACCGTACTCTGATTTTGTAAACCTAGTCGAGCCTGATTTTCAGTAACACCGTAAATGTTTTATATATTCGATTAATATGTGATGGTTTTTATGTTGTGTAATAAGTAGGAGTTTTGAAATTTATTAATTCGCTTCCGTATGCTTATTTAAAAAAAAAATGGCTCTAGATTGTGGTGTTACAATTTGGTATCAGAGCCTAGGTTTGGCGATGGTTGCACATTTAGGTGTACCATTCCCAAATCTTGGCTCGAGTTGGTCAAACTTCCATAATATTGGGAGTGGATTAGTCGAGTGGATATGAATTGTGTGTTAGTAGTAGTTAGTAGATAGGTACTAACGATTTAAACGAATAGTTCGTGAGATATTGTGTTTGATACAGATATGACATATAACGATCCCAATCCGCCGATAACCATGCCGAATCCCGAACAAGGAATCATTGGTACTTCTCGGGATACAAATGAAGACAGGGAAGATTATATTATAAGAATGGAAAGTCGATTGGAACATCTTCAAAATCTGGTTGATAGCATGAGCCAGAACCAAAATAACCAACCACCAAATTTCCCTCCCGTGTTTACTCCATCAATGTTCGTTCCCTCCATGCAAATTCCCACAACTCCCGCCTTTACCATGACGGTTCCCCTAATGTCAACCACACCCGAACCTAATCCAATAATGTCACAACCACAATACTATTATGTTAACCCAAGCCAAGGTTTACCTCAATATCAATTCACCAACCAACCTTACCCATTCGGCATGAAGCCAAGTTGCACTTTCAAACAATTTCTAGACTGTAAACCTCCCGAATTCAGTGGGAGTAGAGATCCCAATGTCACTATGAACTGGTTAAGGGAAATGGAGAGAACTCTAGACGCTTGTGGGTGTGATGACCAACACCGGGTGATGTATGCCACACGAAAATTAGTAGGTGGTGCTATGAATTGGTGGGATACCTTGATTGAACACTTACCCAAGGAAGTCAAAAGCAGTATAACATGGGATCAATTTAAGTAACAAGTGTGTAAACGTTACTGTAATTCATTCGAGATGGATAGAATTCGGTCTGAATTCTTAAATCTGAGAATGACCGAGAGAATGACGGTTGATGATTTGATCGAGCAATTTAATGAAAAGCTGAGGTTTGTGCAACAATGGGTTCCCGATGAGCCATCGAAAATAAAGCATTTTATTGGTGCTTTGCGACCCGAGTACCGAACCACAGCAAGGCTTGCTACCACACTATCACAAGCTTTTGATTTGGCCAAAACTGTTGAAGGTGATTTAAATTCTCGTGATTGGGTGACCCAAGATAGACCCGGGTATCAAAAGTTCAAGTCCACACAATCGGGTTCTCAACAAAGCAAGAAAGGGAAAGGAAATCAAAGGTTTACTAGTCCGAATCGTAAACAGTCGGGTGGAAATTCGGGTCAAAGAACACAGTGGTGTGTTAGATGTAGATCTTCTCATAGTGGGGCTTGTACGGCCCAAACGATGCGGTGTGTCAGGTGCGGTCAGTATGGGCACGAGATGAATGATTGTAAATTCCCAAGAAGTGTTTGCTGGAATTGTCATAAAGAAGGTCACAGAGTCGGTGATTGTCCTTCGGATAGAAGATCGGGTTCGGGTTCTGGATCGGTTGGGGGATCGGTGGCATCATCTCCTCAAAAGAGGAAGAACCGTCCTACATCAGAGGGTCGAGCCTTCAAAATGACGGTCGAAGAGGCTACCACTACTGATGATGTCATCACTGGTATGTTTCCGATAAATAACATAGATGCTCGTGTGTTGTTTGATTCTGGAGCTAATCGCTCATTTATTTCTATGGATTTTCATGCTAAGTTAAAATTGCCTACATCTGTGGTAACTACTCCATTGGAAGTGGAAGTAGCCGATGGTTATGTGGTGCCAGTCACAACATCTGTGACTGGGGCAAATATTAATATTGATGGGGCGTGTTTTAATATGTTTTTACTCTTAATGCCAATATCTGGTTTTGATGTGGTCCTTGGAATGGATTGGCTTAGTTTAAATAAAGCACTAATAAATTGTGATAAGAAATTGATTTCATTTCCATTGCCTGACGGGACACACGTAGTGGCCCGTGGGGATCGGGTTATTACATCTCTCCCTATTATTTCATTCATGAAAGCTAGAAAATCTCTAGCCAAAGGATGTGAATCGTTTCTTGCATATGCCATTGATGTCAGAAAAGAAAAACAGGTTGTTAGAGACATCCGGGTGGTATCGGAATACCCGGAGGTCTTTCCCGATGAATTGCCTGGGTTACCTCCTATTCGGGAGGTAGAATTTAAAATCGATTTGGTTCCGGGAGCCAGTCCCGTAGCCAGGGCTCCGTACAGATTAGCACCGTCAGAAATTCGGGAAATGATGACTCAGATACAAGAATTATTGGATAAGGGTTTTATCAGACCGAGTTCTTCGCCTTGGGGTGCACCAGTTTTATTTGTTAAAAAGAAAGACGGCACTATGAGAATGTGTATTGATTACCGTGAATTGAATAAGAGAACGGTTAAGAATAAGTATCCGTTACCACGTATTGATGACTTGTTTGATCAATTACAAGGGGCCTCGTATTTTTCAAATACTGATTTAAGGTCGGGTTATCATCAAGTCCCGGTTCATGAGAACGATATCCCAAAAACCGCGTTTCGAACGAGATACGGTCACTACGAATTTCTAGTCATGCCGTTCGGTTTGACGAATGCTCCCGCTATATTCATGGATCTTATGAACCGGGTATGTCGACCGTTTCTCGACAAATTTGTAATTGTTTTTATTGATGATATACTAATATATTCCAAAACCGATTTGGATCATGAGAATCATTTAAGACAAGTTTTAGACACTTTGAAACAGGAACAACTTTATGCTAAGTTCTCGAAGTGTGAGTTTTGGCTTCGTGAGGTTCAATTTTTGGGGCATGTAATTTGTAAAGAAGGGGTGAAAGTGGACCCGTCTAAGATAACCGCGGTGATGAATTGGAGTGCCCCGAAGACTCCATCCGAAATTAAAAGTTTTCTAGGTTTGGCCGGTTATTATAGAAGGTTCATCAAGAATTTCTCAAAGATTGCTAGTCCGTTGACAAGGTTGACACGAAAAGATGTTCCATATCGGTGGGGTGATGAACAAGAAAAGGCGTTTCAATTGTTAAAACAATTATTGTGTCAAGCTCCAATACTAGCCCTACCCGAGGGCTCAGATGATTTTATAGTTTATTGTGATGCATCTTATTCGGGTTTAGGTTGTGTACTAATGCAAAGAGACCGGGTGATTGCTTATGCCTCTCGTCAATTGAAATCCCATGAAAAGAATTACCCGACCCATGATTTAGAGCTCGCGGCGGTGATTTTCGCGTTAAAGTTGTGGAGGCATTATCTTTATGGAACCAAATGTGTTATATGTACCGATCATAAAAGCCTTCAATATGTTTTCTCACAAAAAGATTTGAATGTAAGGCAACGAAGGTGGTTAGAGCTCATTAAAGACTATGATTGTGAAATTCGGTACCACCCGGGGAAAGCTAATGTAGTTGCCGATGCCTTAAGTCGTAAGGGATCATCGGAGGTGGTTCAGTTTATGCGTATGGAAATTGTGTCCGATATTATTGACCGGTTGAGAATATGTCAAATAGAAGCCTTAAAAGACGAAAACTTGAAATAGGAGATTATGTATAAGCGAAAAGATGAGTTGATTGATGATACTCGAAGATTGAAAACGTTTCGGTCACGAATTCGGGTTCCGTTACTCGGGGGATTACGGGAATTAATATTAGAAGAATCGCACAAATCGCGTTTATCTATCCATCCAGGTTGTACAAAGATGTACAATGATTTGAAAGTTTTGTATTGGTGGCCCTCTATGAAGTTAGATATTGCCCGATTTGTTGAAAAATGCCATGTTTGTGCTCAAGTCAAGGCCGAACATCAAAAACCGTATGGGTCGTTAAAACAGTTAGATATTCCCGAGTGGAAATGGGAGAATATTACAATGGATTTCGTCACGAAATTACCTCGTACCCAAAAGAATCACGATATGATATGGGTAATTGTCGATCGGTTGACCAAAAGTGCTCACTTTTTGGCCACAAACGAAACCGCGTCACTCGACAAATTGGCTAAGTTGTATATTGATGAGATTGTTTCCCGACATGGTATTCCGTTATCTATTGTATCTGATCGGGATCCTCGATTCGTTTCCAATTTTTGGAAGAGTTTGCAAAGAGAATTAGGTTCTCGGGTGAATTTGAGTACGACGTATCACCCACAAACAGACGGGCAGACAGAAAGAACCATTCAGACTTTGGAAGATATGTTACGGGCTTGTGTAATGGAATATGGTGGGTCGTGGGATTCTCATTTGCCTTTGATCGAGTTTGCTTATAACAACTCGTATCATTCGAGTATTAAAATGCCACCATATGAAATGTTGTATGGTAGACGGTGTAGAACTCCCACATGTTGGCTTGAAGCGGGAGAAAAACAGTTTGCAGGTCCCGAGATTGTTCAGATAACGGCCGATAAGGTGGCGATTGCACGTGAAAAGTTAAAAGCCGCTCGGGATAGACAGAAAATGTATGCGGATCCACGACGTCGACCCGTAACTTTTGTTGAGGGTGAACGGTTTATTTGAAGGTTTCTCCGTGGAAAGGTGTTATCCGTTTCGGGAAACGGGGAAAGTTAGCACCGAGATTTATTGGCCCGTTTGTTATTCGTCAAGTGGTGAATGACCAAACCGTTGCACTTAATCTTCCTCCTGAATTGTCGGGTATTCATGACACGTTTAATGTGTGTTATTTGAGGAAGTGTAATAGTGATGAGGAAATACCGGTTTTACCGATTGCAGATTTAAAGGTGGATTCGAGAAAGCGGTTAATTGAGGAGCCGGTTGAAATTTTGGATCGTAAGGTAACAAAATTGAGAAAGAAACAGATACCGATGGTTTTGGTTAAGTGGATACATAGTTTGGGTGCCGATATGACGTGGGAAACCGAATCAGATATGAAGAATCGTTATCCGAATTTATTTGATCAAGGTGAGATTTCGGGGACGGAATCTCTTTAAGGAGGGGAGATTTGTAACATCCCGAGACCCGACCCTTAATATTTTATTTCTTTTGGTAAGTAATATCTTATTGTTTAATATTTTATTATTTTATATGATTTTATTTGATTTAATTGAATTAATTGTATTTTAACCATGGGGTTAAAAATTAGTAAAACTGAGATATTTAAATATTAAAATGATTTTTACATATTTGGTTCATTTCTGAACCAGGGTTCCAAAAATATCTTCGTTGTTAAAATTGGAGTTAGTAAGGTCTAAATTACTTATTTGTGAACCTTTTATCTTGTACTGTGTTTAAATGAAAATACCTGTGATGGTGAGTTGGGGTGTACGTGTAAGTTAAAGGGCAGATGTCATTTTACTCTTCTCTTTTCTCTGGTCTCTCTCTCTGTCTCGACACCACACACACACACAACACACTCTTGGAGTTTTCTTGCAAAATTGAAGAATTGGTGCTTGAATCCTTTGATTTCTGCTGTAATTTCGTGATTAGAAGCAAGATTAAGTAAGTTTCCTTCCTTCTTTAGCTAGGGTTTCATGTTCTTGATGTAGGGTTGAACTAGGGTTCTTGAGCTAGTGGGTTTTCATGAAGTTCTTGTTGAATCTTGCTTGTAATCCGAAATTGATGCTTGTTTTGGTGTTTGTTTGAGTTCTTGCAAGTATTGTGTGATTTGTTGTTAGTGTTAGCTCATTTGGTGAAGCTTTCATAAAGCTCCATCAATGGTGGTTTTGGGAAAAAGATGGGTTTTTCCCTAATTTTGGTGAATTGTATATTTTGGTGTTCTTGAAGCTTTGTTAGTTGAATTATACATGTTAGAATGGTAATTGTTAGTTATAAGGATGACTAGTTAACTATTGTGAAATTGGCAATTTATGGTAGTGTTTGGATAAGCAAGAAATTGGTGATTAACTAGTAAATTGTGAATTGTTGACTTTGGTCAAACCTGGGAATTGACTTTTAGTCTTGTATGGCTTGTAAACTTTAATTATCAATTTCATGTTAGAAATGTGTTAGTTGAATGAATTGTAAGCTCAAGTGTGTAGGTTTCATGTCTTGACCCGTTTGGTTGCTTAATTGTGCAATTGACTTAAATAAAGTCAAAATTGGTAATACTTGCAATTGGATGCAAGAAGTATGTTGGTTATATAATTTTGATGTTGATCATGTAGTTTAACTCATTGGATAATGTTGTGTGAATGTCCGACATATGATTCTTGTTTTGACCCGTTTGGGCCTAAGGTGCAATTTGGCCAATTGGCATAATGAATTGACTTATTGAAATGTTATACTTAAGTTATGGTTATGAGTAGAAAATGCAAGTATTTGGTTATAAGCTCTTGTTGCAAAATGTGGTCTAAAGCTTATATTACTTGTTACACAATTGACGATTTCGGGTGACTAATTCGGTATTCATTTTGTACAGGAAAGGGGAAGGAGCCTCAGTGATATAAGATCATTGAGCTCGGCACAAAAAGGAAGCAAAGGTGAGTGGACTTAACCTTCTTTCTTGTGTGATGTACAAAATTAGGGAATGGTAGAGTTTTGAGAAAAAGTGCAGGAATTGGGTATCTGAGAGAGTTCGCGTCGCGAACTTGTGGTCGCGATCGCGAACTCGGAACAGAGAAATTGGGGTCTGGTCGTGATGTAGTTCCCGATTCGCGAACTCTTAGTTCGCGACGCGAACTCCAAGTTCCCGACGCGAACTATGTCAAGAACAGATTATTGGCTGCAATTCTTTTTACAAGTTTATTCTTGGTCTAGTGGTTAATGGTAGTATGTGCACATGTTTTTAGAGGTTAGCTATGGTGGTTTTCGGCTACGCTTCGTTACTCTTGGCAGGGGCAATCGGACTCCTTCGTATTCGTTATGTAAGGAGGGATCACCGTGCCTCTAGTAAAGAAGCCATCGGTTGACTGTTGTTGGCCGACAACAGTTGAAGGTCCTCGCCCGACCGCCGATCCTCTTTTAACGTCCAATTGCTTGTGGAAGTTTGGACGGGTTTCCCTATTGATTTCTCTCGCTTTTCTCTAATTTGCTGTGGTTATGCAAATTGACGTTTATTTCTATTCACTTAGCTTTGTGCTAATCCCTCATTTGTTGACTCTTTTCAAGTTGTGGTTTTAGCTTGACAAGAGTCGGGTTTTGGAAGTCTGACCGTACTCTGATTTTGTAAACCTAGTCGAGCCTGATTTTCAGTAACACCGTAAATGTTTTATATATTCGATTAATATGTAATGGGTTTTATGTTGTGTAATAAGTAGGAGTTTTGAAATTTATTAATTCGCTTCCGTATGCTTATTTTAAAAAAAAAAAAAATGGCTCTAGATTGTGGTGTTACAATATATGTACATCAGTTTTCTTGTGAAGTTAAAACCCCCTATTTGTTTGAGGGGTGAAATCGTGAGGGAGGGCACATTTGGAAAAACTGACGGCTGAATGGGGAGGACATAGGATTTGGGCTGAGTGAATAAGTCACATTTGTATGAATTAAGCTTTAAACAAACAAGCATAAATAATTGAGTGAGTAAGTTACTTTTTCTAATTAAGCTTATTAAATCTTAAACAAACAGCACCTTACATTAACAATTACTATTGCTAATATGATTATAAAACTAACATTGTTTAGTGTATAAACTAAAAATTGTACTGTAAAAAGGAATCCACAATTCATAAGAGTTAAACATAATTTACGAGTTAGGGTAGTAGACAAGCCCATCCTTAATAGAAGAATTGACTACCGGAATTGCATAAAAGAAACTTGAAAGACATATTTTGGTAACATCGATCAATAGTGAAACTTTTTTATTGTCATCTACAAGATAATAAATTAACAAAAAAAATATAAAGTGATAAAATACATATGAATCCACAGTCAACAATGACATGTAATTCTCGAAGTTTTCATCTTTAGGTATTAGAGTAGCTTATTTGAGAAAAGTGATGTAACAATACATTCAATTTTGTTATGCATACAAAGTCAAAATGAAAACCTATCCATTATTATTATTTTTTAAGCATTTAAAGTTATATAAATGTGTGTTTATCTTTTGACATTTTTATGTTGTGTGGACACTGGAGACTCAAAGTATCTTCATATGCAATTCTAGTTCATGTAGGCTAGATAGTTAATTATTATTGTATTTTATTTTGTATGTTCATATTGTATAGTAAATGGCTGTACGGTTAAATAGCGTTTATTCATAACTCTATATAATTGGTATTAATGCAACTCACAACCCCAAGGTTTCCACACTCTCTACATGATATCGAGCGCTTACGACACCTAATCTACTCATTTGCCCGTAGTGAGATTTGAACCCGCCTTATAATTTACACCAATAACATTAGGCTACAAAGCCTTGGTCCCCCTCCTCTCTTAATCTAGTCGAAACTACATATTTCCTTTGTGTTTTAATTACATAATTTATTTCATAAACTCATAGTGATATATCCGAAGATGACATCCGTATTTGAAGTACTTGGTCTTTGTTTACCACAAATACAGAGACAAAATAAACAATGAATACATGTATAGACAAATGGTGATATAAGCCGAAAGACAACATAACAAGATATACGCTAAATCCCTATAAATATATAACAAAAGTATTTTGGTAATTATATAGTATATACCTAGTTTGTATTGGATTAATTGAGCATGAGTCTAGAACACATAGATGTAGGTAGCTCACCACCCACAAACCACGAACCACAAACCATACATTAATTAGGTGAACCACTCGTTCAACCAAACCCCGTTTTAGCCTACCAAACCTTTTGATCTATAAAAACCCAATGCTTGTTCACTCCTAAGCATTCAAATTAAGTTTCAATTCACACAAATTGTATTAAAAAAATGGCAGAAAACCGAACCGGGGCCGAGATCGTGTATGGAGCTGAAGAGTGTCATAAGCATTCCATTGAGCTACTAGACGAGCTTGGTTTCCCGAGAGGCGTGCTCCCACTCAAGGATTTAGTGGAGTGTGGGAGGGTTCGAGAGACGGGTTTTGTTTGGATGAAGCAAAAGGCTCCATATGAACACTTCTTTGAGGGAACTAATACGCGTGTTAGTTATGGTACTGAAGTAACCGCGTATATTGAAAAATGTAAAATGAAAAAAATGACTGGAGTTAAAAGTAAACAATTATTGATGTGGGTACCTATTGTCGAGATGAGTATGGAAGATGTCAATAGTTGGAAAATTTATTTCAAGGTTCCCATCGGCGTAGGAAAGTCATATCCCATAACCGCCTTCATGAGTGATGAAGAAAAGAAAAAGTATCTCGAGCAATCCAAGTAATTCAAGTTTGAATCGTTGAAATTGTTGTAATACTCGTGTTTTTGTTTCTTGATTTTGTTTTTCAGTTTCGGGAGTTTTTTTTATATATTTGTAATTTTGATCAAGATGAATAAATATTCACTTGTAACCATGGGATTATATAGGTTACTATCGAATAATGGTGATTTTATAATTTACCAAAACCATGTTTTTAGTTTTTTTTTTTGGTTAAAACTTTTATTTTAATTTCAGTAAAAATGATTTTGATTTTGGTAGGTTACCACTGCGTATCTCTGTTAGAATATGGCGAAGGTATAAGAATCTTGTCGATCAACAATTCGGCTGTGTTCGAACCTTACACAAAGATGAATCATTACAGGCTACCAGAGTTGCAGCAGCAGTAGTCGCCGTCGGCCGATAATTCGAAAAGTCAAGTCATTAATTCGATTCAGAAAACACTCGGTATCATTCATCAGCTCTATCTTACCGTCTCTTATTTAACGTTTCCTTCCACTGTTTCCTCCAATGCCTATAATATCTCACTCTCTATCTATAAATCCAGATGAAACTATTTCTGTAAACGAGCAGATTTTAGGATTTTGATGCCTCAGTTTTTCAAATTTGCGTTCGCCTGATCGTCTAAGCAATGCAGAAATGCATTTGTTAGATGAAATTGATTGAGATCTGTATGATACAGGTTCCTATTGAAGACCTAGAGTAATTAATTTTGCAAAGTAATCAATTTTTGCGTTAATTGCAATTTCCAGGTTAATAAGTGTGGTTTTTTGCAATTTCCAGGTTAATAAGTGTGGTTTTTTGCAATTTCCAGGTTAATAAGTGTGGTTTTTTGCAATTTCCAGGTTAATAAGTGTGGTTTTTTGCAAAAATCCAGACAAATATCATATTAATTACTAGAAACAAAGCAGAATCGGTAACATTATGCAAGTATTTAGCCTCGAGATATACAATTGTCTGGTAACAGACACATTCACTAGTTCTCATATACTCTAAAATATTTCAAAAAAACTACTCTTAAAACTCCCACCAGCTTTTAGGGTCTGTATCAAAGCTGCTTTTATATTTTTCGGCTTCTGAAAATGTACCATCTTCTCCAACATATGAAGCATTATCATCAATAGGAACACTAATTTCATGATTATAGTTTCCAGTAACAACTTTTGAATTGTCTGTCATTGAACAATTTGTGATACCACCGAATTCTTTATTGTCGCACTTATTCATGAACCCCTGCCTCATAATTTTGTTTCCTTGCTGCCTTTTCTCTAATTCTTTTAGCATCTGCAACTGTTAGACCCGTGTTAGCATAACTATTTGGGTATGTTTATCTCTAACGGGTCAAAAATACTAGCTTAAAAGGAAACAGATGGATATGGGTCGGGTTGTTTAAACGGGTCAAAATTTGCCCAAAAAGTATTTTATATATCATACCTGTGTAATCAGGGCCTGATTCTCTTCCTTGAGAGACTCAGACTGAGAGACCAACATCTCATAGTTGTGCTTGAGGGTGTTATACTCTTGCTCAGCCTGCCTTGACTTTGACCGGGCTCTTTTGTTCTGGAACCATATCGCCACCTGGCGAGGCTGAAGCCCGAGTTTGTTTGCAAGTTGTTGCTTCATCCTTAACTCGGGCCTTGATTGTGTCTCAAACATGTACTCAAGGAACCGTATTTGTTCATCACTGAACCTATTTCGTCCCTCGTTCTTGATCCGTGCAGCCGACATACTTAGGATTCTCAGTGAAGAAATCTGAGTTAAGTAGAGTTTTTATTTATTTAATCTTTTAACTTTTAGTTATATAGAGTGGGAAAGTTCTAATTACAAGCACCAGGTGTACCTTTTGAAGTTGACATTGATCTTACCATCTTTTATACATCTACTAAAACCCCAAAATGGTCAATTTGACTACATTTAAATTCATGTTGATCAGAAGTTATTAAACAATAACTGAATTAACCGATCTAAAAATAACCAAACCGAAGAAAAAACCAATGATCGAACTGAATTAATAAAAAACGATCAAGTCTATATATATCATTTAACTTTTAGTGAAGTATATTATATAATTCTAGGTTTTGACTTGTGATAATGACATCCCTATTCGTCTCCATGATTTGATTTCACTTTCTTCTTTTTAGAAAATATGGTATATGTTTGTTGGATTCAAGCCTAAAAATGTACACAGTCAATGAGGGAATGTTGTTTGGTCGACTCGAACTCAAGATATTGCTAATTAGCCGAATTAACTGAAATTAAGCCGAATCGTGAGCCAAACAACATGAATGGACGCGAACGTTTTTCAAATCCTAAGATAGAGAACTTTCTGGTTCGGATACGTTTTTTGTCAAAAGATATTCCTAAAACAAACTAAACTTACCCTCAAAGTGATATTGGGTGACTTTGCACTTTATTAAAAAATTACATTTACTTGTTCAACAACAAAGATAATCGATCCATTCAAATGAGGAGTATGTAGGAAATAAAATACTCTGTATAACTATTACGCATGACTTGCAGTTGACTCGTGAAGCAGTCTTTTTATAAGAAATATCGTTACATTTGTTAAGGGCAATTTGGAGTTACGGGAAGTAATATAATTGGGTGAATTTTGTGTGACAAAGATGTTTGTGGAAATGACAAAATAGGTGGCAGATGGTCCAGTAAGGTGAAGACTAATGTGATTTAGAAAGGATATTGGTCGCATATTACACAACATTTTTTTGTTATAGTTCAAGGGTAGGTCTTTGAATGAAGACCGACTTTAGTTTATCCTTTAGTTGTTTGTGACATTATACGTTTTCTGATAGATTCATCCTAATCCAATTTTGTCAAACCGATATGACAAAAACTTTAATGATTTGATATGATAAGATCCACGTAGTAGTAGGTATGTGGTTGATTTCCTTTTAAAATTTGTTAACGTTTTATTGATGGTGTAGTTGTTTCTTTTTCGACTAGATTAGTTATCATGAAAACTCAACTAATGAACCATATTTTATTTTAGAAAAAGATTAATAATAGTCCTTTTTAATGTCAATAATATGTTAAGATAACCCCTAAATTTAGAATGTGTTTGGAAGAGATCCTTTTAAGGTTGAGCTTTTACTTTTTAAAAAAATAAATAATAAGTTCTTCTCAGATAAAAAAATAATCTTTGTTTTGATTACTAAGCTTTTTGGGGCTAATTTCTTTGTTAATACATTTACTTACTTATCATGAATAATATACAAATTAATGACCACATCTTATAATGTATGTACCACTTATTATGAATAAATGTGCAAGCCACCATTAAACTGTGGGCAGCGACCTCAATCATTCACCAAAACAACCAAATGTAAGGAAAAAAGAGAGGTTTAGTCACATTCATTAGTCACCGTAATGAAGGGAACGTGTCGCTAAGGTTTGGTCGTGGTCTCCAACCCTTAGCCTGCTACAAAATCATGTTAGCTTAGGTGTTGTTTGTTTGCAGCTTAATTGAATCATTCAGTGCTCAATGATTCATCATTCAGCATTCAGTGCGTTTGTTTAGCGCCTCTGAATGAAGACTATGCTGAATGAGACAGTAAAAAAATGCTGAATCATTCTACCTTAGAGGATATACTGAATCATTAAGCAGTCAAAATACTTATCAAAAAGTTTCTCACATTCAAAACAAGTTTTATACATAACCTCTTAATCATTCAGACCGTTGAATCATTCAACGCTTAGTCATTTTGTTCCTATCAAACAGCCCCTTGGCTATATTTCATCTAAAGAGTTATAAAAACTCACGCTTATTTTTTAAAGTTAGCTATTCACAATCTTCACTATCAATATATTGTCAAATACTCAAATTATAGTTCTACGTATTTTATAAAATGCTATTTTATAAAAGGTTGTTGATGTTACAACACACCACCGTAAGTTTTACATTTATAACTTTATAGTCATCGAAGTTAATCTTCTTTCTTTTGAGTCAATATAAAAAGTGCAACATTGACATGAAATTGTAATGTCGTCATATCATATCTATCAGGTAACCTAATAAATAAAACCAAACAAAAACCTTTTTATAATCTTATCTAAAATGTTTCTCAATACTCTATTATTTAATACGAATAATAATAATCACATAATGTTTTTTACTAAAAAAGTATTCATGTTATAAGGAGTAAGGACGACCTATAGGCTATAAGTCGACTCGCGGTATACACAACTTAATCGTTCTTGTGAATCTTTCCGAATTTCCCCCTAATCGTATGTTAAACTTTGGAATTTTTTTCAAAAATACTCTTGTTTTTTCAAAAACTTTCACAAATGATGCTCTTTCTTTTTACTTTCAAAAATAATGTTTTAAGACTCTAGGAGTCCGAAAATACCTTAAAATAGGACTCCATGAGTCCGGAATTGGTACTTTTCTGCAAAAAACTGGTACACTATACACTTTCTGACGCACAGGTACGAGGGTACACTGTAATTTCGGACTCAGAGAGTCCAAATTATGGCTAATTCCGGACTCCTAGAGTCCAAAAACACTATTTTTGAAAGTCTAAAAAAGAGCATCATTTGTGAAAATTTAAGAAAAAATAGTAGTATTTTTGAAAAAAAATTATAAACTTTGCCCAATGATCAAATTAGAAAGTTATTAGGAAATTGTTACCACATGTCATTATGTCAACTTCCCTTCTTTCTTACAGATGCCCAATGTGTGGTGAAGAGGGTGAGTCGGAGGATCACTTATTCACGAGGTGCTCAAATGCCAACCAGCTTAAAACTTTTAATAGTGTGATCTACACTTTTTTATGGATGGTTTGGGCTTTAAGCAATAACAAAGTTTTCTCGGATAGGAGACCTCGGGTCAAGGTTGATATGGAGTTTGGGCAGATTCAGTCATATGCATTTTTTGAGATGAGAAACAGAGCGAAAGGCTTCATTTTGGCAGACAAAAACACGATAAAATCTTTTTATCACATAGTGTAATATAAATTATCAAAAATGAATATTTAAAATGTTTGAATTATTTTAACTATTATATAATTACCATTGAAGGTGTACTGTTCATTATCATTCTAAAACTGAGTATTACAAATTCCGTTCCGTTTGGCATTTACAAGTGGGTCCTTCTTTATCCTTTTCTACACCTATGGAAGTAATTTGCAGGGAAGATTGGTGGGAAAGTAAAAACATAATAAAATTAGATAATTAATTATATTAATTTATGAGATGAGAGCAAATAAAGATGAACTTTTATTCTTGAAAAAAAGTGGGTTAAAAATATATCTTAATATGTAAATATATTAAAAATAAAAATTAATATATCATACAACATATTCAAATTTTAATATAAAGGTGGTTTGTGACAAGTTAACAAGATTTTACGAAAATTATCGGAATATAAAACATTTGCGAAGAATAATAAATCAAAGAAATTTTTTTATTTTTTTTAGTTTCTGCATTAAAAAAAACCGCTCGCAGTAATTATTCTTACTTGTTACTTATCAATTCCCGTTAATGTATGTCATGATGAAACACTTTTTCGGAAAAATAGCAATAAGTCAGAAAAAAATAAAAGTAAAGGACAGAGACAGAGATAGAAAATAGAGTCACAGTCCACCCCTTTTCGAAACCTAATTGAAAACTTCCATGATATCTTACTTTACTGCTCCTAAAAAGAAGGGAGGTGAATTGTGAATCAATAATATTTGTTTTCCTTTTTTTCCTTAAAAATGACAAGTAAAGGGATGTCAACTATCATCCGACCTGATAATTATCCATCCGATCCGTTCCACCGGTGGTAGATATGAATGAAGTTAAATGGTTGAATATCAGATGTGGGGCGGATATAGATGTTTATTGGAACGGATACGGATAATGATTTTTAATTCATGGATGAATCCATTTAACCCGAAATTAACTTTTTTTATATTACAATTTCACATGATTAATAATATATGTGTACACATTTTCCGGAAAACAGATAATATCCAAAGGCCACGGAGATGATTATAAGGGAGGGCTCGTAATGATCTTCTCAAAGATCACAAGGTGCTGAAGTGGCAGGTCTAATCTTTCTGCAACTGTGATCTGTTTATTCAATAAAATTTATACATAACATAACTTTGAATATAACTAAATTTGTAAACATTACAATCCATATTCTAGGCTTCTATATATATTAAGTTATGTTTTTATTTTTATCTATCAATATTTGGGGACTAGTTACAAACTATGTTCTATGCCTCGATGCATCGAATGTAGATTCGTAATTATGTTTTCGTTTGTATATTCCAAAAATATACACATATTCAACAAAAATAGCTAATTTATTTGTAAAACTACCATACTATCTTTAGAAAGCAATTTTTTTTAACATCCAACGGATGCCCATTTACACGCTATAATCCGATGGATATGGATATGGATGGATTAAATGATTTTATATAGATATGGATATGGACGATGTAAATTAAATGGATATGGATGTGGACATCGCATCACCCGGTCCATATCCGATGTCACATCCGATCCATTGCCATCCCTAGACAAGTTAATCTTAGAGCATCTGCAATGGTTAAGTCATTGTAATAATTTAATATAATTAACATTTAGTTCAATGCATATTAATTCACATAAAGTTTTTTTTATATCTTAAGAAAGATTTAGAAAATAATAAGTTTTTAACAAAAACTTTTTGTCACTGAATTCTAGTATAGCGACAAAAGATCCTTGACGTTTTGCCACTATAGATCCCTGACAAATTCTAGTATAGCGACAAAAGCAAAGTCGTCATTAAATTTGATAAGATACAGTTTTGTCACTGAATTCTATCACTAATCAATTGAACTTGTCCCTAATTTGATAAAATTAGTGACAAAATACAATTCTCATGTCACATCCGATCTATTGCCATCCCTAGACAAGTTAATCTTAGACTGGGCGTAATGGGTGACCAAACCCAGTTTGGTCACCGCTGCCACCTCTGCGCCACATCAGCCCGACCAAATACATAAAAAATCCCGACCAAACACACGTAACCAGGCGACCAAATCATTCCCCTTTGAAAAAACCTTCCCCCTTTGAAAATTGATCGGTCGACTAGTCGACCGTTCAGCACGGTCGACGCGTCGGGGTGGTGTAGGCGTAAGGGGGGACGCGTCGAGTGAGGCTTGCCACGTCTGATCGACCATTCGGTCGACCACACCGTTACGGGTGGTCTTAGAGCATCTGCAATGGTTAAGTCATTGTAATAACTTATTATAATTAACATTTAGTTCAATACATATTAATTCACATAAAGTTTTTTTTATATCTTAAGAAAGATTTAGAAAATAATAAGTTTTTAACAAAAACTTTTTGTCACTGAATTCTAGTATAGCGACAAAAGATCCTTGACGTTTTGCCACTATAGATCCCTGGACAAGTTCTAGTACAGCGACAAAAGCAAAGTCGTCATTAAATTTGATAAGATACAGTTTTGTCACTGAATTCTATCACTAATCAATTGAACTTGTCCCTAATTTGATAAAATTAGTGACAAAATACAATTCTCGTCACTTGTGTACTAGAAATTGAGTGTCACTGACGACCAGAGAAACATCGTCACCCATGAAAGGATATGGCAATAGCGAATTCTCAGTTTCACCAAATACCAGTTAAGCAATTTAGAATAAAACCAACAAATTGTGAGAATTAAAATCCAAGATACTTATATTACCAATATAGAGTTGTATTCTAGGAAGTTCAAAGGTTTTGCATAGTCCCAAGAGACAAATCCTAACCATTGGATCAAGATCAAATCCCCCACATATAGCCACCTCCGGCCGCCGCCGGTGGCGACGGCCGACGGCCGGCGGTGGTGGCTGACAGTGAAGGTGCTGATGGTAATGTGGGTGGTGGTGGTATTGATGTATTGAAACACATGTGCTTCACTAAAACACATCATATTACTTCGAAGCACATGTGCTTCATGTTGGTGATTTGTATCACCAATATTATTTAAGTGTAATGGGATAAACTTATTGACCAAAAGTAATCTTAATAAATATTGAACAGGTTAGGATGGTGCGGAGTGCACGCTTGTTTAAATTTATTCTGATTAAAATACAATGACTAAACGGGGGTTCGGGGGCAGCGCCCCCGATAACGGGGTTCCAAGGGGCAGCGCCGTGGTCGGGGTCCAAGGGGCAGCGCCCCTGGCGGGGTCCAAGGGGCAGAGCCCCTGGCTCGGATAATATTCCTTTATAGAAAATGAATAGAAAATCCGAATTCTTGATTTGAACCCGGTTTTTGACCCATAATATTTGACTCGGATCCGACCCGGTTTTGGGCAGTTATTGGAGCAGTTTTAACTGCGATTTAGCAGTTTCGAGTAGTTTTTTCGTCAGTTTTTGGAAAGTGATTAACACAGGTTTTGGTCATCATTTTTGGGTACGAACTCATACGAATTTCACATTTTCCGTTCTTGAGATCTCTCTGATTTTATCCGATTGAAGATTTCGAATGTACCTTCGAAATACTTTGATCTGAAAGTGACTACACGACTTCAGAGATTCCAAGTATTCGAAATTCATTACTAATTTCTAACACTTCAGGTCACGAAACACATGTGTTTCAAGTCACTAAAAACATGAATTTCTAAACACATAGAGGAGCATACGAAGCATATGTGGTTCATTACTTGAAACACATGTGCTTGGTTGTACATATACACTCCTTTATATTCAGAAGACCGGTTATTAGTGAAGCACATGTGCTTCTAGCTTACAAACACATGTGCTTCATTACTTGAAACACATGTGCTTGACTGTACATATACACTCCTTTATTTTCAAAAAACCTGTTATTAGTGAAGCACATGTGCTTCTAGCTTACAAACACATGTGCTTCATTACTTGAAACACATGTGCTTGGCTGTACATATACACTCATTTATTTTCAAAACTATTGTTATTAGTGAAACACATGTGCTTCTAGTAACGAAACATATGTGTTTCAAGTCATGAAACACATGTGCTTGACTGTACATATACACTCCTTTATTTTCAAAACACATGTGT
Organism: Calendula officinalis; assembly: GCA_963853835.1. Lineage (NCBI taxonomy): Eukaryota > Viridiplantae > Streptophyta > Magnoliopsida > Asterales > Asteraceae > Calendula > Calendula officinalis. The sequence continues at coordinate 65,149,739 of OY970823.1, read as the reverse complement.
TTCAAAAGGTGAAACACATGTGTTTCAAACACATGTGCTTCCAGTCACGACCACCACCAGCGGTCACCACCTTCGGCGGCCACCTCTGGCCGCCGCCGCCCATCGTTGCCGTCCGCCGCTGTCCACCGCCGCCGGAGGTGGGTGGGGTATTGATGTATTGAAGCACATGTGTTTGTAATTGTGGCGGTGGTTTGAATCTTGATCTTGACCATTGATTTTTTCTTGATCCAAGAGCTAATAATTGTCCCTTATGGCTAGATAAAATTAATGGACTACCTTGAACAAATCACTACTAATATATATATATATATATATATATATATATATATATATATATATATATATATATATATATATATATATAAGTGGGATCCTGTGAGGACTCTTTTTTCGGTGAGGACTAGCGAGGACACGTCATAAAAATTTCAAAAAATTCCGAAAAAAATATATATAACCCACCATGATTATTACTACATTTGACAAAAAAAATTATGATCCACTTTTTTTAGCGAATCATAACAATGATCCAGATTTTTTTTGTGGATCATTATTATGATCCATATTTATTTTTTTGGATCATTTTTGGAATTTTTCTGTTTTGGATCATTTTTAGAGTTTTTTTTTGAGTCCTCACAGTCCTCGCGAGGAAAAGAGTCCTCACCGGATCCAGACTATATATATATATATATATATATATATATATATATATATATATATATATATATATATATATATATATATAGGGTTGAATTAGTTTAAGAACCAATTAAGGCTACAGAACCAGCAGAACTCAATCTAAACCATTGATTTTTGAAATGAAATGATCATGGAAGACACACTAATGTATTTGATGAGGGACCCCCAAATATTGGGTTGCATGGATGTCATTCATGCATGTATACATATATGTATATGTTTTCATGTATGTATACATAAGTGTTATCTATACATGTATGTATACATGCATGAATGACATCCATGCAAACCAATATTTGGGGGTTCCTCATCAAATACATTAATGTGTCTTTCACTTAATAATTTTTGTACACATAAAATACTCACATGCAAAATATATTAATACCCACAAAATTACCACAGCCACTATCTCTTTATACTTCGGCAAGCTGGAACAAAACAATTGAATCCTCAACTGAAGGGAGCATGCCAACAACTCCCCAACCAATGTATTTGGCGGTGGTCTTTTTAAATATGCATCAAGCCTTTGCTTTTGATTTACTTTTTTGGAAATAAGGAGAGAACATGCAAAAGTTAATTTTCGGGAAAAATAACATTTCATTCTAGTATACCATGAATTGGTGGAGGTTATTCCTCATAGGTGGAGGGTTCGAGAGAAGGCATACCGCCTCTTATAGATGTCATTATCTAGACTCGAACCACTAACTTACTAAGTGGTCATTCAAAAAAAAATACCATGAATTTTGTACAACATTTTAATAGAGTTTTAAAATACATAAATTAATTAACTGTTTGTGTTCTTCTATTTTCGATTTATTACTTTAAGTTTCGATTAAAAAAAATTAGTCATGCTTGCTCATTACATATTATTCACATTTTGTTTCTAGAATCAAAATAAATTGATACTTAGTTTATATTGCAATGCATAGTCTAAGGGGTAATGTTGCCAACATTGCATAGTTAGAAGTTTAGTCATTAGGACTAATCAAGACAGTTAGTGATTAGTATATAAGCCTTCCTTGTAATCATTAATTGTAACTTTGCCACATTAATCACACTTATCCTTTGCAAAGCTCTCTATCCTCTCTCTCTACGTTCTCTCTTTAAAACCCTCTTTCTTCCTTATCAAGTTTCACCTAAAATCACCATATTTGGATCAAGTCATCAAACTATGGATTGGAAGCTTAATCTAGGAATATCAATTGGTATCAGAGCATAAGTTCTCTCTGAAAACGATCCATAATCATAGTTTTCTGTCCAGAATTGAAGATTTATTGGGTTTTTGAAGAAAAATGGTCAAGAAATCAAAATCTGGATTTAAGGTTTTTTTCTAAGATTTTATGGCTTGAATCTGTTGCTTTCCTCATTATATTAAGCTTAGAATCAAGTTTCATTCAATTCCAATCCATATTGGCAATAAAATCTTGATTATAATAAATGACCATTATAACTTCAAATAGTCTGAAAATTCAAAATTTGGATTAGTTTTCGGTTGATTTTGGTCAATATTTATGGAATGGATTGAAGGAAAATGTTTTTAGGTCATTTTGCAAAAAGAATCAATCGATTTGGTTAAGATTTGAGCAAGTTAGGATCATTTAAGTGATGTTTTAGGCTGGTCGTAACATTCTGTTCAAAACGACGTTACTGTTCTCGGCTCGAAGCTGAAGAACAATTTCGACTCGAGAACAGTGAACATCTCGACTCGAGAACCATCAAACATCTCGGCTCGAGAACCTTAACATCTCGACTCGAGAACCTCAATCATCTCGGCTCGAGAACTTCCAACATCTCGACTCGAGAACCTTCCTGACTTCGACTCGAGATCCTACAACATCTCGACTCGAGATCTTTCTACATTTTGGCTCGAGATCTTACAACATCTCGACTCGTGATCTTTTTACATTTCGGCTCGAGATCTTTTACACTTCTCGACTCTAGATCTTTTCAAACACTTCAAATTTTTACCCCGTCGTAATCTCAACTTAACCAGTCAAACATGACTTCCAAAGATGCCTTGTCCATCTGATCGGATACCAAACCACATGTTCTCTACCGAGGAGAATATGGTCAATGGAAGAAAGGATTTCTCCATTTTATTCTAAGTCAAACTTCGGGTCCACTAATCCTCGAATCCCTTGAAACTGGACCAGCAAAATTCTACCATGATGTGGTAGCTACCCCAAACTCTCAACTACCGGTAACTAGTGGTGTAATCGAAATTCCCCCGGCGGAATGCAATCAGGAACAGAAAGAAAGGGAAATGTCTGATGTATATGCACACTCATACATGCTGCAAGGTCTTACAAATGAAATATACAGCAGTCTTGATAGTTTTGAGACTGGGAAGGAACTTTGGGATGAGATTCGCAAACATATGGAGGGAACCGATCTAGGCAACAAAGCTAAAATGGTATCTACCCTCAACACTTACGGCCAATTCAAATCTAACACTAGAGAAGAATTGGAACAAACCTACCATGGGTTTTGCAACATGCTAAATGATCTCCGAAAGAATAACCTCCATAAAGGGAATCTTGAAATAAACATCAAATTCATTCAATCCCTTCTCCCCGAATGGGAAATGTTTGGCAACAGTGCTATGCAACACAAAGACTTGAGCCTGATAGATGTTCATGAGCTATATGAATATCTACATCAGAATGAGCCAATGGTAAAAGGGATTGCCAAATCCAGGCAAGACAATACTGACACACTTCACTGTTGGCCAAACAAAACCAAACACTGAACAAAGGAGTTAATGATGCCTTACTGGCAGTTCAATCAAAAGAGGTTGTTAAAGATGAACCTGAGACTCTTATTCCTGAGGGAACAAATGAAGAAATTGAGTATGTTCGTCAGGCCATAGCTCTAATCTCTAGTGACAACAACAAATACTATAACAGGCCAACAAACAACAATCTCAGATCTTCATCGAACTTCAAATTCAACTCTTCCCAAACCCCAAACAACAAAACATCATCTTCCACTACTAGGCCACCGAAAAAGTGCTACAACTGTGGAATGACTGGGCACTTCGCCAAACAACTGCAGTCTTTCGAACAAATAAACAAGGAGTTACAAAATCAGCTGCCTACGTCACAATCTGCCTTTCAATTTAAAATTTCTGCATTACAAGAAAGTTTACAACAACAAGTAAACACAAACAATGAATCAAATGCACAAATCACTAACTTCAAAGCAGAAAATATGACGTTTAGTCGTCAACCTGAAACACTTGTTCCTCAAGTTAATCAAAATAACTCTTCTAATCAAAAAACATAAGAGTTACAAAAGTAGTTGTCGACTTTTCATGTTGCTCACACTAGTGAGGTCAATCGATTGAACCTAATAATAAATGACAAAATCCGTGAGATTTCAAATCTTAAAAACATGAAATCAACGTCAAGTGGAAACGAGGAGTCCAGAAAATTGCTCAATGACTTATCTGTTCAATTACAAAGAGAGCAACAATGGGTGAAGTCCTCGGAATTCAAGATGAAAGACTACCAAGATCAATTGAAGACGGCTGCCATCGAAATTCAAAATTTAAATCAACAAATCAAAGATATAACCAACAGTTTAAAAAAAGAAATCGATGAACAATCTGCTACCATACACAGTCTCACTGTCAGAAAGGAAAATGTTGAATAACACATCTCTAAACTGGAGCAGACGATTGTCAAAGCCGGTCATACAGAACACACGATCTAATTCAATGAACCAAAAGAGTTCAGATCTAACATTTAAATAGAGCATATGAAAAGAAGAAAGCGAAATTCGAATACAATGAATATTTTCCAATCATCACACCTGCAGAATTTTCCATTCTAGAAAATGAAGTTTTAAAACAAATCAAAGAACCAAAGCTTTATATTCCACCATTAATTTTAGAAAAGATAATCGTCCAACTTGAATCTGAAATTGATGAAACCCAAAAAGCTTTTGATAAAGAAAAAGAAAACCTTCAAACTAAGATACATAAATTAGAGGACACCCTTTTTAGAATTGAAACCTAAAACTGACAAAAATATTTCTCAAAATTCTAAATCCTCTTTATTTGGACCGGCACCTGTTAATCCACTTCCAACCATCTTGAAGAGAAGCTCTAATCCACCTGTCTTGAATCTTGCAGATCAAAAATTAGAGTCCCAAAGGAAGAAGTCTATGAAGTCGGATGGAGTCACAAGAGCCAAGCAGTCCAAGAAGTCTATTCAGACTGGATCTAGTATGCTTAAGAAGCCTAGCCTACTTAAGAAGTCTAGTCCTCTTACGTCTGTAGTTTCTTCTTTTTCTGTTAAAAATAAATGTAATAACTCGACAAAGTTTATTTCTTCGAAACAACTTAATGGTATTGTTTATGATGCTGCAGTTTATCGTCCAGTTAATCACACTTTTAATGGTGTAAATTTGATTATTAAAACTGATAAAAATGGCAAAAATGTTTATTTTGATAAAAAGACTAATAAACCAATTTCTCAGTATGATGAACGATATTTTATTAGAAAAGATGCTCCTTATAGTACTCGACACGATGTTCTTCATAAATCTAGTCAAATCATTCAGTCTTGCAAAACCTGCTTTCCAAATCCATGCAAAACAATATACTCTCGACCAGTAAAATCTACCATTACTCGTTTATACCCACCGATCTCTGATAAATCTTCATCTATTCGTCGTCCTGTTTATCGAGAAGTTTCCGCACATAAACCGTCTAATTCAGACTCCCCAAAGAAATCTTACAAGATGAACGACAAACTATCGAAGAAATCTTCCAAAAACCCACCACCCTCTGAGTCTCACTCGCCTTCTCGTCGCACATCTACTCGAGGAAATTCCGCACCAAAGCCAAAATCGTCAGGTTCCTCAAAATGCGACAACAAAACATCCACAAAAACGTCTACTCATGTGACATATAACTGGATTAAAAATGAAAAAACTCATTGGATTATTCAATCCTCTGAAAAATCTCATTGGATTATTCAATCCTCTGAAAAATCTTTCAAATGGGTCATCAAATCCACAAATCCTGACTGCCTCCTAGCAGTTCTCCAAAACTTTAAATTGATCATAACATAAAATCTGCATAAAACATCTGTCACTAATCGTTCTGGACCCATACATCATTGGGTACCTAAAATGTTTTGTTTGTTTTATGTAGAATATATGGTACCTTGACTCGGGCTGTTCAAGGCACATGACTGGAAAAAAAAATCTTCTGACCAACTTTCGTGAAAGATATTTAGGAACGGTCAAATTTGGAAATGATCTGCTATTTTAGGACACGGTGACATCATTCATAGAAATCTTATTATCAGGAATGTTGCTTTTGTTGAAGATCTCTCTCATAATCTCTTTAGCATCGACAAATTTTGTGACAGAACTCTGGAAGTCAACTTTCGCACAAAAAAGTGTGCTATTCATACTTATGATGGAGAAGAACTACTTACGGGAACCCGTGATACAAACATATTCACCATTAATCTTAATGATGTTGTTCCACTTGAAGAAGTATGTCTCGTATCAAAAGCTAGTTCCAATGAGTCATGGTTATGGCATCGTCGTTTGTCTCATCTCAACTTCAAAACCATGAACAAACTCGTAAAAGGAGGCCATGTATCTCGATTACCTGATGTTCATTTTTACAAAGATCATAAATGTTCGTCATGTGAAATGGTAAAAATGACTAAAAGGTCTCACAAACCTAAACTTGCACCAAGTACTTCTAAGCCTCTTGAATTACTACACATGGACTTGTGTGGTCCTATGAGCGTTCAAAGTCTTGCTGGTAAACGATATGTACTAGTTATTGTTGATGACTATTCAAGATACACATGGGTCCATTTCCTTCGTTCCAAGGATGAAGCCGCAGAGATCATCATCTCATTTATCAAGAAAACTCAAGTGAACCTGGAATTAAATGTTCAAACAATTCGTACTGACAATGGTACTGAATTTAAGAATCGAGTTCTTGACTCTTATCTTGAATTTGCTGGCATCACTCATCAGTTTTCCGCTGCACGGACTCCCCAACAGAATGGTGTTGTTGAAAGACGAAACCGTACTTTAGTTGAAGCTGCACGTACAATGCTTTCATTTTCAAAACTTCCACTATATTTATGGGCAGAAGCCATCAGCATCGCATGTTTTACTCAAAACCGCTCCATCATCAACAAAACATACAGCAAAACTCCATATGAGCTCATCAACAATCGAATACCAAATGTCAAATTTTTCCATATTTTTGGTAGTCGATGCTTAATTCTAAATGACAAAGATAAACTGAACAAGTTTGAAGAGAAAGCTAATGAAGGAGTCTTTATTGGATATTCAAAGGAATCAGCTTCATTCAGAGTTTACAACCGATCAACAAGAATAGTCAGAGAAAGTGTCAATGTTTCATTCGATGAAACCTTTCTGCTTAATTCATTGACAACTGGAATTGAAAGACCTCTACCCACAACCTCCTCTGATCCTTCAACATCTCTGAATGATCTTGAAATCTTATTTGAACATTTCTATGATGAATATCACAACATCAGACACCCACCTCCACCTCCACCCCCACCCTCACCTCCACCTACATCCCCACCTCCGACTGTTGTTCAATCAATCACTACTCTGGAAATAAACACTCCAACCACAAATGAATCCCCATCACCCACCTCACCTACTCCAACCTCACCAATACCTATAGCAAATAACGGTCCTTCAACAACAACACTAGAAACTCAATCTACACCAGATGATCTTCCACCTCCGTCCGATATTATCGCTCCACTGGTGATTGACTTCTCTAAATTTCATCTTCCACGAGTTGAACCACCACCACAGATACACCCCCTAAATCCTGAAACTGCTATCATACCACACCCTAATTTCACTGATAATTCCAACATTAACCCTGGTCAACTTCCATTTCCTCATTCAACTAAGTGGAAAAAGGAACATCCTTTGGATCTAATCATCGGAAACCCAGAGTCATCTGTTCACACTCGAAGGGCTACAGCGGATGAATGTCAATACGCTTTGTTCTTAAGTTCCACCGAGCCTAAGAAAGTCAGTGAGGCTCTTTCTGATCCTGACTGGATAATTGCAATGCAGGAAGAAATTAATCAATTTGAAAGATTAAAGGTCTGGCGCTTTGTTCCAAAAACTCTAGGATCCTCCGTCATTGGAACTAAGTGGATTTTCAAGAACAAGAATGACGAAAATGGAATTGTCATTCGTAACAAAGCAAGGTTGGTTGCTAAGGGTTACGCTCAACATGAAGGGATTGATTACGAAGAAACATTTGCTCATGTTGCACGTATTGAAGCCATTCGCATTTTCTTAGCATATGCAGCTCACAAAAATTTTACTAACTATCAGATGCATGTAAAGACTACTTTCTTAAATGGTATTCTGAAAGAAGAGGTGTTTGTCCATCAACCATAAGGGTTTGTGGATCCCAAATTTCCAGTTCATGTCTTATGGTCTCGACAAAGCTCTATATGGTTTAAAACAGGCCCCTCGGGCATGGTATGATGTTCTTTCCCAATTCTTGGTTGAATCTGGCTTCTCAAAGGGAAAGGTCGATACTACTTTGTTCATAAAACGTCAAGGGGAAGATATCATATTAATTCAAATTTATGTCGATGATATGATCTTTGGATCTAAAAATCCCAAATACTGCAAACGTTTTGCCGATCTCATGGTCAAACGCTTTGAAATGAGCATGATGGGGGAAATGAACTGTTTCCTAGGTCTCCAAGTTCGTCAACTTCCGACTGGCATTTTCATCAATCAATCAAAGTATATATCTGGTCTGCTGACGAAGTATCTCATGGACGACTGTAAACCTATTGCAACACCAATGTCTCATGCACAAAACTCCATGCTGATCTCGATGGTAAACCAGTAGATGTCACGAACTATCAGGGTATGATTGGATAATTACTATATCTGACTGCCAGCCGCCCGGACATTATGTTCTCCACATGCATCTGTGCTCGGTATCATCTGCTCCTAAAGAATCTCACTATCTGGTTGTCAAACGAATCTTTCGTTACCTCAAAGGCACAAGAGATCTTGGTCTTTGGTACCCAAAGGAGACCTCATTTGATCTTTCTGCCTTCTCTGATGCTGATCATGCCGGGTGTATGCTAGATAGGAAGAGTACATCTGGAGGAGTTCAATTTTTGGGAGATAAGCTAGTCAGCTGGTCATAACGAAAGCAAAACTGTGTCTCACTATCAACTGCTGAAGCAGAATATGTTATGGTCACTAGTTGTCTGTCCCAGGTGATATGGATGCAATCACAATTAAAGGACTATGGCTTTTCATATAGTCGCATTCCTTTATATTGTGATTCCAGAAGTGCAATTGCAATATCATGCAATCCAGTTCAACATTCCAAAACCAAACATATTGATCTTCGATATCATTTCATTAAAGATCATTTTGAACTGTGTAATGTTGAATTGTACTTCGTGTCCACCGATTTTCAATTGGCTGATTTGTTTACCAAGGCTTTAGACGAAAAAAGTTTTAATTATCTGGTCTCAAAGCTTGGTATGCTAAATCTAAAAAATTATTTGTCTTAAGTTCTCATTTATTAATCTGCTAAGTCGTTGAATTCTCTGTATCATCGCAATGGCTTTCAAGTACATTAGCTTGAAACCCGGTTCTCAATGGAAGATGGCTTCTAATTAACTCAGATTTAGAACCCGCTCATAACCAGAAAGCACATAACTGCAAAAACTCTTCTCCACCCCTCTACTACTGATAAAGGTGCATCTCTAATCTACAAACGTTTCAATATCTTTGTTTTGACGAGGGGGAGAAATAATAATTCTAGGGGGAGAATTAGTATTTCTAGGGGGAGAAAATTTCTGAAATCAAAACAAAATATAAGTGATTTCATCTTCTTAAAATCAATAAGAATGTTAAAGTAATATAAGTTACTTACAGAAGTATATTGATCATGGTTTGTGAGTTCTTGCATAGTGATTTCATCTTCTTATCTAAGCTGGCTGTTTGCTATAAAATCAGTCTAATCTGATCCATTAACAATTAGAAATAAATTTTTAAGTTAGAGAGCATTTTATTCGTTGAATATCTTATTAAATGTAATACCAGATTGATGGGAGCCTACCTTTTATCGAAAGCTGCAAGTAACTTCTGGTTTCTGGGCAAGGAAATGGCCAAGTAACTTCTAGGTTTCGGAGCCAGCCTAATAAACTGTTTGAACCATGATGATGTTTGAACCACTTTTTACATCTTAGAGATCCATCAGCTGCCAAAAATAATATTTTAATTAATTCATATAGCAGAAAATGGCCTAAAGGTGGTATATTGATATTATAAATCTATACTTACCAAGCATACAATCATCGCCTTTTGATGATAAACCATCACACCCTTGAGCTATACCCAATTGCATTCTATAACAAGTATTGTGTTCAGTATCTGTTTGATGACTCTAATGGCTCTTAATAAAGAATTAAGATGCAAAATTGTTGGTGCTGCAACTTCAAATTATAATAAATGAAAGTCAAACTTAAATTGAGAATCTAAAACATATGGATCACACAATCAGTATAGCTTTCTATTGAATTCGTAGACCACTGAGTCCGTTTCCAATGGCAATTTCCTGTAACAAATAATAGAAATAAAGAGAAAAAAAACAATAATAAAATCTAGATAAAAGAGATACATTAAGAACCGTTCATTAGTCATACTGAATGAAAATCAAATCTAAACATTATAATCAGGAAATAAAATCGACTTGAAGAATATAAAGAGCCCTAATTTCAGTTTATAAAATCGATTTGAGATACAGATAAAAGATTGAATTAAGAACCCTAATTTAAGTATATAAAAGTGAATTAAGATCCCTAAGCGAATTGAAATATAGTATATAAAATCGGAATGAGATACGAAATGAAAATCGAATTGAACACTTACCAGAAGAATCGATGGATGGTCAAAGAGTCTTGGGCCGCTAGGGGTTGCGTGAGCGACTGCATTTTCGTCTCTGTAATCATCGGCCATCGCATGAAATCAGTAGCTATATTTGAGTGTTGAGAATTAGGGTGTAATCGAGGAGAATGGTGGAATCGAGGAGCCAATGGTGGAACCGAAGAGGCAATGGAGTTTCTTGGTTAGGCAAAGAAATCATCATGTTGAAGGAACCGAGGCAATGGGTTTAAGTGGTTTGAATTTTGAAAGAACAGATAAGTGGATGTGTTTCTTCTATGCGACGACGATGGATTAAATGATGGGCCGAATAGGCGGATATAATTTATTATGTTTGTGTTTGGATAAAAGATTGCTGGCGAAGCGTACCCTGGTGGTTTGGGCGTTGTTATTTAACTCGCAGGTCGCGGTTTCGAATCATGCTTATAGCGTTTTTTTAGCAAAATTGTTAAATTCCAAAAATGGCAAGTATTTGGCTAAATTTTCAGCCAACTATTTAGGGAAAGTTATAAATGCTTTATAAGTAGTAGAGATATATATATAGGGTATGGATCAATAGAAAAGGGTCCTTATCTGAAGAAGTTGAAGAGGTAATGCATTTTCGTAAAATATACATATATGTATACATATACATACATATATGTATACATATATATACATATATGTATACATATACATACATATATGTATATATACATACATATTCATACCATAGATATACATATGTTCATATTTATACCCTATATATATGTATAGTGCCCGATTCAGCGCAGAACCATTTAAAGCTGCAGAACCGCAGAACCATCCTAACATCCAATGTTTTATATGTTATACATAAGGTGTACATTTCCATACACGTTGTAACACATTTATACATTCAATGTTTCCAATTTTTTATACACATAATATATAAATATATTTATATATTATTTGTATAAAAAATTGGAAACATTGGATGTTAGGATGGTTACAGCGTGTATGCAAATTTACAACTTATGTATAACATAGAAAACATTGGATGTTAGGATGGTTCTGCGGTTCTGCACCTTTAAACGGTTCTGCGCTGAATCGGACCCTATATGTATATATACACATATATATGCATATGCAATTTACATATTTTGTATTTTCAGTCGTAACTTGCATTTTCAATCGGAACTTGCATTTTCATTTACGAAAATGCATATGCATACTGTATATATATGTGTATATATATAGATATATAGGGTACAAAATATGAACATATGTATATCTATGGTATGAATATATATGTATATATACATATATGTATGTATGTGTATACATATATGTATATTTTACGAAAATGCATTGCTTCTTCAACTTCTTCAAATAAGGATGCTTCTTTTTTTATCCTTATTCTATATATATATATATATATATATATATATATATATATATATATATATATATATATATATATATATATATATATATATATATATATACACGGTCCGATTCAGCGCAGAACTGTTTAAAGGTGCAGAACCGCAGAACCATCTTTCGACCAATCAAAATGCAGGAATTTATTTTTAATATTTATATCTAATTAAAAATCGTGGAGGGCATTTAAGGAATTTCACAATATATATATATATATATATATATATATATATATATATATATATATATATGGAAACTGTATATTTGATTATTGGTTACCTAAAATCAATGGGAATTAGTTTCTCTCTAATCAATTAAAATCAATATATGGTTTTGATTTCTCTTTGCCCTTGTAGTCAACGTAAGTATATGTATTTTAAAAACGAAAAAAAAGTAGATGTTTATTTTATCTTTTCAGCATGGATATTTTTATTCTCTTAAAGCAATAGAACCTAGTGGAACATTAAATGTTTATGACATTAAATGTCGCACGACATGGATGAAAACGTTGATACTAGTGTTACATTACATGTATAAATTATAGTGCACGAAATGCGTTACATTGAATGTTTATTAATGCACATAATGTATATTTATACATTATGTGTATAAAAAATTGGCAATATTGGATGTGCAAATGTGTCACTTATATATAACATAAAAACATTTGATGTTTATGACGTAAATTACATATGTTGTTTTGTATCAAATGCAGATTGTTTAGCTGATACAAACATGTTAACCCATCTTTCCACTTTCAATGTAATTAACTGATCTTGTCTTTTTTCTATCATTTCTCCTTACACCTGAAAGTATAACATAATACCATAATGCTTGATTTGATATCAAAACTAGACCAAAAAAATCGTATTGAGCACATGCATCGCCACATATATTTATAAAAAACATATTTACACAACCTGCATCAGTACATATGATGTATACTGCAATCGATACACATTGAAATAATATTAAACAAAAATCAATTCCTAAACTGTATTTAAAACATATGATGTATTATGCAATTTAGTGCTCAAATAATCAATTCCTAATTGTTTTTTATTACTTTTTCTAGAAGGAATATAAAGGATGAATTAGCAGTTGTAATTTCGATCTTCAGATGCTTAAACATAAATATATTTTACTTTCACACCTATCAACAACCTACCCCAATTCTTACTCTAAATCCAACTGATCAAAACAATATCATAAATTAATTTAAATTACATCTGTGTCTTCAATTACTTAATCTTAACAAAATAAGACATAAGACAATAAAAATTAAAATTAAAATTTAGCAAATTAGCTGAAAACTTGGTCAGAGTCTTGATTGAACCTTTTGCCCTTGAATAATTGCAGGTGAGTTTAATATCAGAAGTTTTAATGGTTTATTTTGAGACCACTTTCACTAAACTGTATTTAAAACATATAAAAATCAATTCGTGCCATATTTTTAAAAAATATATGATACTTACGAAGAAAGACTAACCTCAAACATGGACTTGAAGCACTATTTGGACTAAAACAACCCAAGAAAATCTTAGGTCGAAGTTTTTAAAATTAAGGATTAAAATTGGAATAAGGTTTAAGTTTAGTTTAGACTTAAACAAACCCAAGAAAATCTTAAATCGAAGTACTATCCACCTAATGGAACACCTCACTTGTTCAACGATATTCATATTGTAAGGATAAAGAACCTTAGATATGGATTCAAATCATTGCGAGTGTTAGGGTGCGTAAGGTTCTGTGAAAATCGGAAGTCCCGGCGGAGAACATCGCATTGTCTTAGATGGTCTGATCTACTTTGGTGATAATCGGGAGTACCGGCCCAAAAAGTACTTTAGTAGAATAAACATACTAGACTTTATTGCAACTTAGAAATGTATGATTAAATTCGCACAAGGTTGTAATAAGTTATAAGTCTAAAGATTCTAAGACCCCTAGGAATCGTGTCAAGTCTTGATACGATCGGTAAGGGTGTTACCTACTAGAAACAGCATGTCTCGTCGGGAAGTGCCCAAACCTTGCGGCGAGTATGTGATATATGGATCCTAGGCCTAAAATATTAATTATGGGTTTATAATATATTTAAGAGAATGTTTATTGATGAATACTAATTAAACTGGGTTTGATTTGTAGATGGCAGCAACAACCATAACGACAAGTACCAACAATCTGTCACTTCGTTCAATCCTCGAAAAGGACAAGTTGACTGGGTCAAACTTTCTCAATTGGGAGCGCAATCTTCGTATTGTGCTCATGCATGAGAGAAAGTGGTATGTCTTGGAGAGAGCAGTACCAAATGTCCCTGCCGCAAATGCTAGAGTTGAAACGAGGCAAGCTTATGATAAGCATGTCAGTGATGCACTCAATGTGAGCTGTCTGATGCTCGCCACTATGAGTCCGAGCTACAAGCGGGACTTATGGATGTGCCTGCATTTGAGATGATCCAGCAACTAAGGGATTCATTTCAAGAGCAAGCTCGCACTGAGAGGTTCGGCATCAATAGAGCCTTCAACTCGTGCTAGATGGTCAAAGGAACACCGGTGAGTGCCCACGTCATGAAAATGAAAGGGCACATGGATCACCTCGCTAGACTTGGTCACCCCATTCCGTTGCAGATGGCAACGGACACTATACTCAATTTGTTGTCTGATGACTACAAGCCTTTTGTTGTCAACTACAACATGCATAATATGGAGAAATCCATTGTTGAGGTACATTCTATGCTCAAGACAGCTGAGTTGACTTTGGGATCAAAGTCTAAAGATGTTCTGATTATCGGTAATGGCGGTGGCAATGGGAAGAAGAAGAGAAACAGGCATGGTGGGAAGGGTAACACCAATCTCAACCAAGCAATGCCAAATGGTAAAAGTGTCAAACAAAAGGTCAAGAAGCCGAAGCCTAACACTGCGAGGACCGAGAATCGGTGCTTCAAATGTGGCGAGGCTGGGCATTGGAAAAGAGATTGTCCAAAGGTTGCCGGTGGTGGAGGACTTGCTAGTTCTTCAGGTTAAACCACCAAACTTCTAAAACACTTTAAGTTACTTGTAAAGTACATTACGAGTAATCTAACTTTTGCAATCGTTTATTGCAGGAGGGAATGGAAAGTGATGATGACCGACATGAGATAAAGATCCCACGAGCACCATTTTTTATTCAGTACTTTTCGTATGGATTCAGTAAAACAATTTTCGGTTCTTAGTTGTTTTGGAACAAATTACAATTTTTATTTCTATGATAAATTTCGGTTTTTAAAGTTTATCATCGTTGAATCAATGGTTGAATTATATTATGTGTGCATGTGTGTTGATTATATTAGTCAAGTTTTATGACTAGATTATAAAGTCAAGTATTGACTTAATAATGATCTCATTGTTTATATTTGTTTTATTGTTGTATCTCATAATTCCCTAATAGGAATAACTGGATATTCGTATAATCCAAGAAGAATGACTTAGACATTAAATGAACTCTTAAAAGTTCAAACTATATTAAAGCATTTAAGAGTTAAAAGGTATTATTGCAAGTCTTTTATACAATGATGGATATTTGATGGATATTTAATCAAGTCATAATTCCCTAATAGGAATGATGGATATTTGAGAAATCCAAGAAATGACTTTGGCATTAAATGAGGTTCTTAAAAGTTACTAATATATTTAAGAATTGGAAGTATCGTTTCAAGTGTCTTATACTTGTTAGATACGTTGATCAATGAAAGTCATGATTCCCTAAACAGGAATGTTGGATATTCGCAAATCCAAAGGATGACTTTGATAGTTGATTAATTCTTAAAAGGTTAAACTATAAGATTTTTTACTACGTTAAAGTAATAGTTTAAGTTATGCTTATTTCCATATATTTAGTGGGAGCTATGACTAACGTATTCATTAGAGATATTAATGAATATAGTAAGTTAGTAGGATATTAACAACAAGGTTTTACCAATTCTTTTGCCAAAGAATTAAGAGAAATAATAAATGATCATTAATTAGACTATTGCAAACCTTTAGCGTGATCACAAGTCTTGTGATTAATCATTGCATATCTAATAGGTTGTTCACACTCCAGTGGATAACATAATCATTTAAGGAAATTTCTTTAACTAGCAACAAGATATCTACAAATCAAGTAGCTAAAAGAGGCTTTAGTTACAAGGCGAATTTTATGAATTCAAGAAACTAAGGAGTTATTTCCAATACTTCTATGTTTACCGAATTGCATAAAAGGCAAGACTAGAATATGTTCTAGAATGTTGCAAGAACAAAATTTAGCAAAGATAAAAGTACTAGTGTTTTTTCCAACACTTGTCTTATGTCTTTAGTTTAATAGGAATGACTAGATCAGTGATAAAGTTACAAGTAAAATTGTAAAGGTCATTAAGTAATCAACACGAACGAAAGGAATAAGTAATGATGCAGTAATAATTTTGTATATATGTCCAGTGAGGAATAGTACATGAGTTAGTATCATTGTTATTCAAGACTTTGTATGTTTTACAATATCCATGAATAAAAGTCTATTTATTCAAAAGATATAATCCGTGACTACTCGTTTTGGTGGGAACCTTGATGGGACGTTAACGTCATCTTGGTATTTGGTGGAGATTCGTGTTTACTTGAAGATAGCTACACAAGTTTGTTGTGGACAAAATATCGGTGATATTCTGTTGGAGGATCGACGAATATTGGATTGACCACCGTGACAATACTTCATGGTTGAAAAGTTCAAAAGTATTGTTCACTAGGATTGTTCTTAAGCCTGAGGTATTTGGTTTGGGATACAATGACTAATGTACGTTGGTTCGTCTTAGACAAACCTGAAATATGGTTGTCATACGAGACCTTACTGGGTACAGAGGAAATTGTATTTTGAATCGAAATATAACAAGATGGTAATTACACCTCCTTTTTAGGAGAGATATTTATGGGTCCTTTGACATGATAAGAAAATTGGTAAGTGCATGGTCATGCCCAAACGAACTGATCTGTTCTTTGTCATTTATCACAACAGTTTGAATCAAGAAGTCATGAAATGATTTCGAATACAGGAGTTGATATTTTCTACCATGCTCGTATTCGTTATCACAAATATCGTGCTGCAAGGGATGAACCTAACAACGTTGCCCAAGAAGTAGAGACGGGGTGTTCTTTACTAGGAGACACTATTAAAGAGTTTTTCGAAACTAAACCTGGGTTACATAAGCTGTTTTTATGGGGTTGGTTACCTACATGCCCATCTAGAAGGCCACTATAGCTCGTGTCATTAAGATAAAGGTTAAAAACTTGCACAAGTGGGAATCTGTTGGAATTATGTGCACAGTTAGTCAACCTATGATGATACATCCATGCCTACGAAACACTTAAGGGTCACACCGGTGAGTGCATGTAATACGAGCAAGATATGTAATGATACTACGAAGAGGAATGATTCATAATAGTCATTATGAATCAGTTAAGTATTAAGTTAAGTTTAACTTATTACTAAATTAGTTTAACTAACTAATTAATACAAGTATTTGTACATTTACTAGTTGAGTAAATATACAATGTGTTAATTATAGATTATCCATGATATGATTTAAAGCTATTAAATGATATAGTGATTGGATAATATTATTGTCTAATTAATTGTTAGAGGTATAAAACACAAGTATATATATTTCGTGTATATGCATACCGAAATATATAAGTGTATAATACTAAGACATTTGATAATTAAGTGTGACAGTAATAACTAGTAAAACTATAAGGGTTTAAAGTGTAATTAAGAGATTAATCTTAATTAAAATAGAAGGACTTAAATGAAACGTATTCTATTATATATAGAAGGCTTAAGGTTTCATTTAAACCTAATCATTCACTTTCCTTATACCCTACATGAAATCCCTCTCCTCCTCCTTGGAGATTTCGGCCGAAACCCAAGAACACCGAGTTTGGTGTTCTTCGTTCGTTCTCCGTGTTCTTCGAGTTTCGAAGAACAAGTTCATTGTTAAGATCAACTAGAAGGTCGCTCGATTTGTTCATCATCAGTGGTCTTTCTTAAGCAAACATTAAGGTATGTTTTGGGAAACCCTTTTCTCCCTCTCCCCTCTTGTTCGAGTTCGACCAAGAACCCTAGGGTTCTTAGTGATGGTCGACGAACCACACAAGCATTGTGTGTGTTCGAGTTTTTCGAATAAGGTTTCTTTCTTGTTAATCAAGTTTGATTTCTAAGTTCCTATAATCCTTTAGGGTTTAAGGATTAAGTTCAATCTCAGTTCTGCTTTTAGGGATTAAACTAGCTAGTTGGTTTAACTGGTCAAGAGCACCATCATGTTCTTACTGTTGGATTCATGTGCACAGATAAGTACACGTGTCATCGTGTCCAATGTTATAAGGCACTAAAGGGTCACACCACTACACACCCAATAATGGACAACCGAATAAAGTAAGTTGTGTGGAATAATTAACTAGTTAAGTTAATTATAAAGAAGAAAATAAATAATAATAGTCTAATTATTATTTAAGAGGAAGGTTAAATATTAAGTTAAATATTTAACGGATAGTTAATTAATAGTCTATTAATTAACTAGTAATAGTCCAAGGGTTTAAAGTGTTAATAGGAAGTTTAATTATGAGATTAATCATCATTAAACTCCAAGGACTTAACTGTAACATAAGTCATTATAAATAAGGACTTAAGGTTAAGGGTTAAGGGTTACACACATTACAACACCACAAAACCCTAACCTCTCCTCCCTTTCTCTCTTTGGGCCGAAACCAAGAAACCCCAAGGGTTTCGGTTGTGTTCGAGTTTGACGCAAGGTACACACACACAAAAGTTCTTGTACGATCATTTGAAGGAATGTGGGATTGTTTCACAACTCACACCTCCGTATACACCTCAGATGAATGGTGTATCAGAAAGGAGGAACCGCACCTTGTTAGACATTGTACGTTCAATGATGTGTCGCGCCCCACTACCACCATCATTTTGGGGACATGCACTCAAGACTGCAGCATTCACACTGAATAGGGTTCCGACCAAGTCGGTAGAAAAGACTCCGTTCGAGCATTGGAAGGGCAAAAAGCCAAAATTTTCTTTTCTCAAGATTTGGGGTTGTGAAGCGTACATTAGACGTAACTTCACAGACAAACTCAACCCCAAGTCGGATAAGTGTATCTTTGTTGGATATCCAAGGGAAACCTTAGGATACTATTTCTATCATCAAGAAGACAACAAAGTCTTTGTTGCTCGGAAAGGTGTCTTCTTGGAGGAGAAGTTTCTCGGAACAGAAACTCCAAGAAAAGAAATAGAGCTTCAAGAAATTGAAGAGAATGAAGATCCACTGACGACTTCAGTCGAGCTAGTGGTTCAACAAAGAATTGTTGATCCTCAACCAGAACCATCGGTTGAGGAAGAAGAAACACGCAATCCGCGTAGGTCCAGTAGACCACGCCAAGAACCAGATAGGTATCTTGGATTCATGATCGATGAAGATGATGGAAGTCTACTAGAACCATTGACCTACAGCGAAGCTGCTGACGGCATAGAGTCTGAAAGATGGCTCGAGGCTATGCAAGCAGAGATGCAATCCATGTATGACAACCAAGTCTGGGTGTTATCAGACTTGCCACCACAGTCACGTGTTGTTGGATGCAAGTGGGTTTCAAGAAGAAAACTGACATGGATGGGAAAGTGCATACTTACAAAGCGCGACTTGTCGCGAAGGGTTTCACACAAACACATGGTGTGGATTACTCTGAAACCTACTCGCCGGTCGCTATGCTTAATTCTATTAGAATTCTTATGGCCATATCAGCATATTACGACTATGCGATATGGCAAATGGATGTTAAAACCGCCTTCCTTAACGTGGAGTTGAATGAGGACGTATTCATGATACAACCGGATGGTTTTACTTATCCAAAGAATCCTAACAAAGTATACAAATTGCTAAAATCCATTTATGGATTAAAGCAAGCATCTAGAAGTTGGAACTTACACTTTGACAAAAGAATCAAAGAATTTGGTTTTGTCAAGAGTGAGTTCGAGGCGTGTGTCTACACAAAATTCAGTGGGAGCATAGTAATCTTCCTGGTCTTGTATGTCGACGACATACTGCTCATAGGAAACGCTATACCAGCATTACAAGGAGTAAAATCCTGGTTAGGTAAATATTTCCAGATGAAGGACTTGGGAGAAGCCGCATTTATACTAGGTATAAAGATCTACATAGATAGATCTAGGCGGCTTATTGGACTTAGTCAAAGTACATACATTGACAAAGTACTGAAGAGATTCAGTATGAGTGATTCCAAGAGAGGTTTCATTCCAATGACCATGGCATTACACTGAGCAAAGCTTAGAGTCCTACATCTAGCAAAGAACAAGCTAGGATGAGTTTGGTACCATATGCCTTAGCAATTGGATCAATAATGTATGCCATGTTATGTACTATGCCCGATATTGCTTACTCCATAAGTCTTATGAGCAGATATCAAAAGAATCCTGGTGAGCCCCATTGGGTGGCTGTCAAGAACATTCTCAAGTATTTGAGTAGGACGAAAGAAATGTTCTTGGTCTTTGGAGGTTCGATGGAAGAATTGCGTGTAACTAGTTACACAGATGCAAGCTTCCAAACCGACAGAGATGACTACAAATCACAATCGGGATTAGTATTCACACTAAACGGAGGAGCTATATCTTGGAAGAGTCAGAAACAAGATATGATAGCAGATTCGACTACAGAGGCTGAGTACATTGCGGCAAATGATGCTGGAAAGGAAGCCATGTGGCTTAAGAATTTTATCGAGGATCTTAGAGTTATTGCCAGTATCTCTAGACCCATCGAAATATTTTGTGATAACATTGGAGCAATAGCGCAAGCTGTTGAGCCAAGAGAGCATCAAAAGACCAGGCATGTGCGCAGAAAATATCACCTCATACGTGAGTATGTTAGAGAAAGTGATATTATAATTAAGAAAATACCGACGGATGACAACGTTGCTGACCCGTTGACAAAACCACTAGCTGGACCAACGCATGAAAACCATGCATGCGTAATAGGCATGCAGTACCTTGAGATTGGTAGCTGGTGACTTTGATTATAAACCATAGATATGTTTGAAATCGATACACTATGTAATAACATTTCGTGGGATTGAAATAGAAAGTTTTATGTAATATTTTCACATTATCTATTTTTAACATGTTTTAAACCTATCCTTGATACGTAAAGTTTTGAGTATCTAAAATGTCTGTGGTTGATTGAATTTAGTGGGAGCTATATTCAAGAGTTAATACCATTATGAATATTTATCTATTTCATAGTTATTGAATAGAGATACAAGTGTTGTTAAAATAAATATTCATAGATGTTTACAGAGTTTGCTAAACATTAGACGTGACCAAAAGACCGAGATTACTTCATGGAGCCCAAGCATAAGTAATTTCGAGTAGATGTCCTTTGACCTGAGACATTTGGTTTGAGATGCGATGACTACTGATCTTTAGCATTTGTCTAACGTCACACCGTAAAAGGGTGATCACAAGGAACTTGACTAAGACAGCGGAAGTCGTGGGCAAGATAACGCAAATAGTCAAGATGGAATTTGCACCTTCTTTAATTAGAAGAGATATTTCATGGTCGCTCGACGATTAAGACTACTGAAATGTATGGTCACGCTCGGAGAATGATTAGAGCCTTCGGTAATCCGTTACTGCAGAAAGTCGAAATCAGAGTCGAGAAAATTCGAGTATATAGAACAACATCCCTGCTCCATGTCTATTACTCAAATTAAGAAATATCATGATGCGAAAGGAAAATATGTTAGTGTTATTCATTTTATGAATATTATCTCTGGATGTAAGAGTTCTTATAACGTGGTTATCCTAAATGTCTGGCTAGGGACCGCTTTAGGCCAACGATGATCAGTAAGTGATACTTAACTTGCACAAGTGGGAGTCTGTTGGATTTATGTGCACAGATAAGTACATGGGTCATTGTGTCCAATGTTATAAGGCACTAAAGGGTCACACCACTACACACCCAGTAATGGGCAACCGAATAAAGTAAGTTGTGTGGAATAATTAACTAGTTAAGTTAATTATAAAGAAGAGAATAAATAATAATAGTCTAATTATTATTTAAGAGGAAGGTTAAATACTAAGTTAAATATTTAACGGAGAGTTAATTAATAGTCTATTAATTAACTAGTAATAGTCCAAGGGTTTAAAGTGTTAATAGGAAGTCTAATTATGAGATTAATCATAATTAAACTCCAAGGACTTAACTGTAACATAAGTCCCTATAAATAAGGACTTAAGGTTAAGGGTTACACACATTACAACACCACAAGACCCTAACCTCTCATCCCTTTCTCTCTTTCGGCCGAAACCAAGAAACCCCAAGGGTTTCGGTTTGTGTTCGAGTTCGACGCAAGGCACACACACACACACAAGTTCTTGTATGATACTTTGTTGGTACAACGCGGTCTTGCAGCGTGTTCAGGTGGTGCAGTAGAGGTGGATCATTCTTTAGCAATCTAAATGTAATTGTAACATCCCGAGACCCGACCTAGAATTTTAAATTACTTTCGATAAGTAATTCTATTTGTTTATTATTTTTGTATAAATTATGTGATTTATTTAGAATATAACATATTGTAACTAAGGGGCTAAAAATTAGTATTAACTGTTTTAATCAAGCATGAAAATGATAAATTACACTTTTAGTAAACTTTGAATTACAGTTCTAAAAATGTCTTCGTTATTAAAATCTGAGTAAGATAAGTATTTTTAAATAAATCAAACGCGACCTAGACTTTCAGTATTATACTGTGATTAAATGAAATTAACTTTTCTTCTCTTTGTATCACACGTATGTGTGTAGGTGTCAAAAGAAGAAATCCATTTCTTCTTTCTCCTCCAAAACGTGTCTGCCTTTTTACACCTTGTGTGTGTGTGTTTTTATCTCAACCTTTGGTGAATTAATTGAAGCATTCATCTTTCATCTTCTCCTCCTAAACTCTAAATTTAGCTTGCAAAAGGTAAATCATCTTCTTTTGTTAATTAGGGTTTATAGTTCTTGATGCATGGATGAATTAGGGTTCTTGGGTTTTGATGGGTTTCTTGTAATTGTTAAATTGATGAATCCTTAGGACTTTTCTGTGTTTGTTAAGTGAATTAGAAGTGATATTGATATAGAGAAACTTGATTTGATTAGGGTTATGAAATCCACCATTGTTGTGTTCTTGAGGAAGAAGATGAGTTTTACCCAAATTCTTGAAAGTGATGTTTTAATGTTAAATTTTGTTAATTTAAGTATAACTAACATGTTAGAAGTGACAATTGTTGTATAGGATTGATTGTAACTTGAATTGTTGAAATGGTCATGAATTTACAAGTTTGGATGAGTTTTTGGTAAAAATCCCGTAAGCACAAAAATATGGCAGATTTTGACCATTTTGCAAAAATCATATAAAATCAACCGTAACTCCGTTTTGGGCGTGCGACCAGTCGATTCGAAGGTCTATGAGTCTACTTTATTAATATCATAATTTCATGAACTGATAAGGTCAGAACAGTAGTCAGAATTCTGAGTTAATAGCAGGTGGTCAAATGCATCTTTTTAGGTTAAACTTGTATTGATTATTTTTGGGTGTTTCAAAGTATAACTAATTAACATGAAGTTGGTTAATATATGGTAATTGTATACTTGATGAAATGATAATTAAGGGTTTGTAAACATTGGAAGTTAATAAAACGTTTTTGACCCGTTTGGGCCTTACATGATGAAACTTGACTAAATGTATATATTTAGCATTTGATTTATACTTTGAATGTTTAGTTGGAATTAAAATGTCATTAGTATGTTTATGAAAGTGTTAATTGATGAATGGATTATTATATGGTGGTGTTTGGATGATTTTTAGGTAAAAAGTCATGAACTAGTCAAATTGGTAAAGTGAGACCTTAACTTGGAAAATTGTTAGACAATATCATGGTTCAATAAGTTGATCATATAAGAGTTTTAAAAAGTATATTAGCATGTCTTAAATGATAGTTTGTGGTTTTGACCCGTTTTCTAGAATTGCTAGTTAAATTCATGAATTGTTGACTTTGGTCAAACCTGAAAGTTGACTTTAGTCTTGGATGACTTGTAAACTTGGGACTATCAATTTCATGTCATAAATGTGTTACTTGATTAATTGGAAGTATGTTTGAGGTAGTTTCGGGTCTTGACCCGTTTGGTTGTTAAATTGTGCATTTTGACTTAAATAAAGTCAAAGTTAGTTAAGCTTGTATATGGATGCAAGTAGTATGTCAATAACTTAAATTAGTGATAAATGGATAACTTGACAATGTGGTATTAGTGAATTGCAAGTTTGACTTGATTAAGTGTCCCGACCCGTTTGGGCCGATTATGTGCAACTTGGATAAAAAAATGCATGATGAATTGCTTAAAAGTGACTTAATGGAATTCTAGACATTGTCAATTAATATGTTTTGAAATGATGGTGTTAAGTTGTCAATTGGTTGTACACAAATAATGGTTTGACATATAATTTGTACTTGTTGCAAAGTTAATGATTTCGGGTAACTAATTCGGTATTTGTTTTGTTACAGGAAAAGGAAAAGAAACTCAGTGATATAAGACTACTGAGTTCTTCACAAGGGAAGCTAAGGTGAGTGGACTTAACCTTCTTTCTTGTGTGATGCACAAAAATTAGGGAATGATAGAGTTTGAGAAAAAGTGCAGGAATTGGGCAACTGGAGTAGTTCGCGACGCGAACTTATGTTCGCGAAACGCGAACTCGGGCCAGAGAATTTGGGGCTTGATCGTGAGGAAGTTCGCGATCGTGAACTCCTAGTTCGCGACGCGAACTCTGAGTTCACGACGCGAACTTGGTCACGAGCAGATTTCTGGGTTGATTTGGGAAAATTCATTTTCTTGGTTTTCATTGATTTTCCAGTGGTACCATTAATTGTGGGTTTGTTAATGGTAGTATGTGCACATGTTTTCTAGAGGTTAGCTATGGTGGTTTTCGGCTACGCTTCGTTACTCTTGGTGGGGGCGATCGGACTCCTTCGTATTCGTTATGTAAGGAGGGATCACCGTGCCTCTAGTAAAGAAGCCATCGGTTGACTGTTGTTGGCCGACAACAGTTGAAGGTCCTCGCCCGACCGCCGATCCTCTTGTAACGTCCAATTGCTTGTGGAAGTTTGGACGGGTTTCCCCTATTGATTTCTCTTGATTTTCTAATTTGTTGTGGTTATGCAGTTTGATGTTTATTTCTATTCACTTAGCTTTGTGCTAATCCCTCATTTGTTGACTCTTTTCAGGTTGTGGATTTGGCTTGACTAGAGTCGGGTTTTGGAAGTCTGACCGTACTCTGATTTTGTAAACCGGGTCGAGCCTGTTTTTAGTAACACCTTTAAATGATTTATATATTTTGGTTAATATGTAAATGGCCTTTATAATATGTAATAATTATGATTTATAGTTTTTCTTAAATCGCTTCCGTATGCATATTTTAAAAAACAAAAAAAAAAAATGGCTCTAAGATTGTGGTGTTACAATTTGGTATCAGAGCCTTGGTTTGGCAATGGTTGCACATTTAGGTGTATCATTCCCAAATCTTGGCTCGAGTTGGTCAAACTTCCTTAATTTTGGAGTGGATTAGTAGAGTGAATATGAATTGTGGTTTAGTAGTAGTTAGTATAATAGGTACTAACGGATTAAACTAAGAGTTTGTGAGATGTTGTGTTTGTTACAGGTATGGCCGATAACGATCCCAACCCGTTGGTGACCCTTCCGAACCCCGAACCGGAAATCATTGGTACGTCTAGAGATGCAAATGCAGGTAGAGAAGATTATATTATAAGAATGGAAAGCCGATTGGAACACCTCCAAAATCTTGTTGATAGTATGAACCAAAATCAAAATACCCAACCGCCAAACATTCATCCCATGTTCACCCCTACAATGCCCTTTACTACCATGCAATTACCTACAACTCCCGCCTTTACCATGACGGTTCCCTTAATGTTCACCACATCCGAATCCCATCCTGTAATGACCCAACCACAATACTGTTATGTTAACCCAAGCCAAGGTATACCTCAATATCAATTCCCGAACCAACCTTATCCATTCAGTATGAAACCGAATTGTACTTTCAAACAATTTTTAGACTGTAAACCCCCTGAATTCAGTGGAAGTAGAGACCCTAATGTCACAATGAACTGGTTGAGGGAAATGGAGAGAACCTTAGATGCTTGCGGGTGTGATGACCAACACCGGGTGATGTATGCCACACGAAAGTTAGTAGGTGGTGCTATGAATTGGTGGGATACCTTGATCGAACATTTACCCAAAGAAGTTAAAAACAGTATAACATGGGATCAATTTAGAGAACAGGTGTGTAAGCGTTATTGTAATTCGTTCGAGATGGATAGAATTCGATCTGAATTCTTAAATTTGCGGATGACCGAGAAGATGACGGTTGATGATTTGATCGAACAATTTAATGAGAAATTAAGATTTGTACAACGGTGGGTGCCTGATGAGTCATCAAAAATAAAGCATTTTATTGGTGCGTTGCGACCCGAGTACCGCATTACAGCGAGGCTCGCAACCACTTTGTCACAGGCCTTCGATTTGGCCAAAACAGTAGAAGGTGATTTGAATACTCGAGATTGGGTGACCAGGGATAGGTCAGAATATCAAAAGTTAAAGTCTGCACAATCGGATTTCAAACAGAATAAGAAAGGGCAGGGAAATCAAAAGCATGGAAACTCGAATCATATACAATCGACAGGTAGTTCGGGTCAGAAGGCACAATGGTGTGCTAGGTGCAGATCTTCTCACATAGGTGGTTGTACAACTCAGACTATGAGATGTGTCAAGTGTGGTCAGTTCGGGCACACGTGGAATGATTGTAGGTTTCCGCGAAATGTATGTTGGAATTGTCAGAAAGAGGGTCACAGGGTCGGTGACTGTCCTACAGAAAGGAAATTGGGTTCAGGGTCGGGGTCGGTGAGTGGGTCGTTATCTTCAACAGGCCAGAAGAGAAAGAATTACCCTCCACCCGAGGGTAGGTCATTTCAGATGATCGTGGGAGATACTACCTCCATTGATGATGATGATATCACAGGTATGTTTCGATAAACTAATTACTTATACGTATGTTAATTGTATTGAAGCAAATTGCTTATTTGTGATTATGAAGTATGTGATGAACTGAAAATTG
The DNA here is from genome assembly GCA_963853835.1 of Calendula officinalis. NCBI lineage: Eukaryota > Viridiplantae > Streptophyta > Magnoliopsida > Asterales > Asteraceae > Calendula > Calendula officinalis. The sequence continues at coordinate 65,122,440 of OY970823.1, read as the reverse complement.
TTTACGTGTGTGTTTACTCCATTAGGAATAAAGATAGTTAGTGATATATGGATTTAAGTCTTCATCTAATTGTTGAGGTTCAATTTTTTTGTGGTAAATGATTGTTGTACTCGTCCGTTAATGTGATGCCTATAGTTAAATTGGTGTAATCTTAGGCATTGTCTAGTAGTTCTATGTAGGATTGCTACTTAATTTAAGAAAATTTAATTATTTGCCGTGACCTATCAAGTCACATGTAGTGACTCGATAAGTGTTAGCCGAATTTATTGACCACTGTATATTGAATTATGATTATATTGTTAAATGATATACTGAATTGCTAACAAATGAAGATAGTAGTGGTTTAAAAAAAAAAAAGAAGTGAAGACTGACATGTTGACTTTTATTTTGCATGGCCACTTAGTTGAAATTCATCGTTGTATGCTTATAAAGTGTTAATTGTTTTCTTTCATGTGATATAGATGTTAAATAAGAAAGAAAGTTAATGAAATATATCTGAATGATTTCTCCATGACTCGAATTGTTATAGGTTGGATTTTTTCTAAAAATGCCTTTTATGTTCAATGTGTAAATGAAAATTGACATGAAGAATTAAATTTATTGACCATATTGAATTGATTTTCGTTTATGTTGATGGATAAATTTCAGAGTTAATATATAATTTAATAATATTGTGAAATTTATTAAAGATACATTTGGAAATAATGAGATTTAATGCCGTTATATGTGAAAATTGATTAGAATTTAGAATTCGAATTGTGTAATTTTGAGAATTAGTGAATTATGATTGCGGATTTAGTAATAATAATTCTAAAATTTTGAGATTTTAACTGCTTAAGAGTGCAAAATTTCGTTGATATAATAAACAAAAGAGGATATTTGAGAATCTAAGACACTTAAATGTTAAAATACATTAAATAAAAATAGATTGTCTATGCTTTTTAATGTTTATAATAGTATAAGTGGAGTTATGCAAACCATGACTTGGATATTGTGATTAATGACATTGCGTAATTATCAACTTTTAAATATAAAACGTGCGAATTATACATACCGAAAGAGTTTACAGTGTGTGATTATCTGAAGAAATTATGATTAATATGCGAATTGCTTAAGCAGAAATGACTTCTCGCTAAGTGGATAAATTAAAAACAACGTAACTAAAGAATTTGTCAAATGAGACACCAAGTCTGAAACTATAATGAAAAGAAAATGAGGATTTAATAAATTAAAATTTCGATAATGATAGTAATATAGAGGAACAATAAAGATTGTTATTTTGACTTGTAAATATAAGACTATGATATAATAATATTTGTAATCATGTTTCATTTCTTTTGCGTATAATCAATGAGATTTCGAGGACGAAATCTTTTTAAGGGGGGTAGATTTGTAACATCCCGAGACCCGACCTAGAATTTTAAATTACTTTCGATAAGTAATTCTATTTGTTTATTATTTTTGTATAAATTATGTGATTTATTTAGAATATAACATATTGTAACTAAGGGGCTAAAAATTAGTATTAACTGTTTTAATCAAGCATGAAAATGATAAATTACACTTTTAGTAAACTTTGAATTACAGTTCTAAAAATGTCTTCGTTATTAAAATCTGAGTAAGATAAGTATTTTTAAATAAATCAAACGCGACCTAGACTTTCAGTATTATACTGTGATTAAATGAAATTAACTTTTCTTCTCTTTGTATCACACGTATGTGTGTAGGTGTCAAAAGAAGAAATCCATTTCTTCTTTCTCCTCCAAAACGTGTCTGCCTTTTTACACCTTGTGTGTGTGTGTTTTTATCTCAACCTTTGGTGAATTAATTGAAGCATTCATCTTTCATCTTCTCCTCCTAAACTCTAAATTTAGCTTGCAAAAGGTAAATCATCTTCTTTTGTTAATTAGGGTTTATAGTTCTTGATGCATGGATGAATTAGGGTTCTTGGGTTTTGATGGGTTTCTTGTAATTGTTAAATTGATGAATCCTTAGGACTTTTCTGTGTTTGTTAAGTGAATTAGAAGTGATATTGATATAGAGAAACTTGATTTGATTAGGGTTATGAAATCCACCATTGTTGTGTTCTTGAGGAAGAAGATGAGTTTTACCCAAATTCTTGAAAGTGATGTTTTAATGTTAAATTTTGTTAATTTAAGTATAACTAACATGTTAGAAGTGACAATTGTTGTATAGGATTGATTGTAACTTGAATTGTTGAAATGGTCATGAATTTACAAGTTTGGATGAGTTTTTGGTAAAAATCCCGTAAGCACAAAAATATGGCAGATTTTGACCATTTTGCAAAAATCATATAAAATCAACCGTAACTCCGTTTTGGGCGTGCGACCAGTCGATTCGAAGGTCTATGAGTCTACTTTATTAATATCATAATTTCATGAACTGATAAGGTCAGAACAGTAGTCAGAATTCTGAGTTAATAGCAGGTGGTCAAATGCATCTTTTTAGGTTAAACTTGTATTGATTATTTTTGGGTGTTTCAAAGTATAACTAATTAACATGAAGTTGGTTAATATATGGTAATTGTATACTTGATGAAATGATAATTAAGGGTTTGTAAACATTGGAAGTTAATAAAACGTTTTTGACCCGTTTGGGCCTTACATGATGAAACTTGACTAAATGTATATATTTAGCATTTGATTTATACTTTGAATGTTTAGTTGGAATTAAAATGTCATTAGTATGTTTATGAAAGTGTTAATTGATGAATGGATTATTATATGGTGGTGTTTGGATGATTTTTAGGTAAAAAGTCATGAACTAGTCAAATTGGTAAAGTGAGACCTTAACTTGGAAAATTGTTAGACAATATCATGGTTCAATAAGTTGATCATATAAGAGTTTTAAAAAGTATATTAGCATGTCTTAAATGATAGTTTGTGGTTTTGACCCGTTTTCTAGAATTGCTAGTTAAATTCATGAATTGTTGACTTTGGTCAAACCTGAAAGTTGACTTTAGTCTTGGATGACTTGTAAACTTGGGACTATCAATTTCATGTCATAAATGTGTTACTTGATTAATTGGAAGTATGTTTGAGGTAGTTTCGGGTCTTGACCCGTTTGGTTGTTAAATTGTGCATTTTGACTTAAATAAAGTCAAAGTTAGTTAAGCTTGTATATGGATGCAAGTAGTATGTCAATAACTTAAATTAGTGATAAATGGATAACTTGACAATGTGGTATTAGTGAATTGCAAGTTTGACTTGATTAAGTGTCCCGACCCGTTTGGGCCGATTATGTGCAACTTGGATAAAAAAATGCATGATGAATTGCTTAAAAGTGACTTAATGGAATTCTAGACATTGTCAATTAATATGTTTTGAAATGATGGTGTTAAGTTGTCAATTGGTTGTACACAAATAATGGTTTGACATATAATTTGTACTTGTTGCAAAGTTAATGATTTCGGGTAACTAATTCGGTATTTGTTTTGTTACAGGAAAAGGAAAAGAAACTCAGTGATATAAGACTACTGAGTTCTTCACAAGGGAAGCTAAGGTGAGTGGACTTAACCTTCTTTCTTGTGTGATGCACAAAAATTAGGGAATGATAGAGTTTGAGAAAAAGTGCAGGAATTGGGCAACTGGAGTAGTTCGCGACGCGAACTTATGTTCGCGAAACGCGAACTCGGGCCAGAGAATTTGGGGCTTGATCGTGAGGAAGTTCGCGATCGTGAACTCCTAGTTCGCGACGCGAACTCTGAGTTCACGACGCGAACTTGGTCACGAGCAGATTTCTGGGTTGATTTGGGAAAATTCATTTTCTTGGTTTTCATTGATTTTCCAGTGGTACCATTAATTGTGGGTTTGTTAATGGTAGTATGTGCACATGTTTTCTAGAGGTTAGCTATGGTGGTTTTCGGCTACGCTTCGTTACTCTTGGTGGGGGCGATCGGACTCCTTCGTATTCGTTATGTAAGGAGGGATCACCGTGCCTCTAGTAAAGAAGCCATCGGTTGACTGTTGTTGGCCGACAACAGTTGAAGGTCCTCGCCCGACCGCCGATCCTCTTGTAACGTCCAATTGCTTGTGGAAGTTTGGACGGGTTTCCCCTATTGATTTCTCTTGATTTTCTAATTTGTTGTGGTTATGCAGTTTGATGTTTATTTCTATTCACTTAGCTTTGTGCTAATCCCTCATTTGTTGACTCTTTTCAGGTTGTGGATTTGGCTTGACTAGAGTCGGGTTTTGTAAGTCTGACCGTACTCTGATTTTGTAAACCGGGTCGAGCCTGTTTTTAGTAACACCTTTAAATGATTTATATATTTTGGTTAATATGTAAATGGCCTTTATAATATGTAATAATTATGATTTATAGTTTTTCTTAAATCGCTTCCGTATGCATATTTTAAAAAACAAAAAAAAAAAATGGCTCTAAGATTGTGGTGTTACAGTAATGTTCTTAATCTTCTTTTTCTTGTGATCCCATTGTTTAGTAGATATCAAGTATGTAAGATTCAAGTTCCACCATGTGAATCCTACAAGGTTTTCCTACACTTACCAGTATGGTTCGAACCAAGTGACTAGGTGGTCGACCCAATGGGTTGATCAGTGTTATGAAACCCTTCATTCAGCGACCCAACAAGTATCATTTCAGCCGACACTCCAGGTAACACTTGAAACATGCATACCACCAATACTCATTTACTTGATATTTTACACATAAAGTATATACACTCACGCACAAAATACCAATACCCACAAACTATCATTTTTCCTCTTCTTTTGAGACGTCGGCAAACCGGAACTATTAGTCTATTTCACCGACACTGCAACCTACATCATTGTGTCAATGGTTTCGGTTACCGTAGCTCTTCACTTTTAACCAAAATCTACCATTTGCACAAGTCTCATATATCTGGACAAGGTTACATAAAATATAATGTATTTGGCTTTAACATATAAGGTAATTATTATTTTTAAACGCTAAAGGATCCATTAAAAACAAACTAGCGAGTAGCTAGAAAACAACACAAAGATATAAGGAATCTCCCAACGCACACCGGTACAACTCGTCGGTAGCCTTGAAAACGCGTCAAGCTACCGACGCCAATGGCACATGCATTAGTAACCCATCTTCGGTAAATTACGTAACTGTCGGTACGACCTTGTTAGTAACTTGTCGATAGGAAAGAGAGAGATGTGTCGCTACTGATGAGCTTGAGAACACTGTTAGGAGAGGCTAAGTTAGATGCATATTTTCTCTATATGTTTTTCTAGTAACTTATAGTAGTATTATCTTAAAAGCTTTAATATTTGTGTCCAAAGGTTTAAAGCTTTTTGAATTTGTGTTCAAAGGTCTGAAGCTTTTGAATTTATAACGTATTAAATGACAAATTGACAAGTGATGGGATGATTATGTCATGATGAGTCCCAGTCGATGCATCTGGCGATTTAATTTATAAAACAGAGGAAAACACAAGAATAAAGTGCTAAACTTTTTAGATTTTGAAAAGGCATGTTACTACATTATTTCATTTATTATAAAGATATTAATGTAGAACACTTTAATTTGACACAATACTAAACATGTATTTCCTATTATTAGTTAATTTTTTTAAACAGCGGCGAACTCAAGTAATAAAAGTTCCGGCAAAATTATCACCGCAAATCAAGAAACCCAAAAGTTAAATAGAAACTAACAAGATGCTAGAAATACAATACATAAATGAAGAAAAAAATTAAAGGAATACAAAGCCAATAATTGGCTAAAAAAAAATCAACCTTCTTCTATCTATTTTTACACTAAAAAGAGGAATAATTTTGCGTTTGGTAATACAAATTTGAGGAACAGTTAGTAGCCCCCGCCCAAAGACATTGTTGTTAATTAATACAACTGAAGAACGGGGATGGGGGGCAGTTTCAATCGGGATAATACTTTCGTAGAATGGATCGTTTGTGAGACTTAGACACATGACTTTAACTTTAAACGATAGCTAATGCTCTAATATAGTATACATTATGATGTATATAATGAAGTGATTATTTTGATTCTAACATAAAGTTGTAAAATTAAAGTTAGTTCATGTTATTCAATATATTTTTAAAAAGAAAAATTGTTTTATTAAATGCAGTTTCATATTATATTAAGCTGCATTTAATAAAACGGTTAGTTTTGCTAGCTTTTCTATGGTAGTTCTCCGGGTTTCGATCGGGGATAATAATTTTGCCGAAGCTCCTGCCCATTTCAAGAAAAAAAAATAAAAAAAATTACCAACTTGACCACCGTCATTGAGATTAATGGTTATGAATTTAATAATCCGTTTTAAAATGAAAGAATTTATTGAAGAGATGCAAGCAAGGTGTGAGAGTGGGCGGGTGTTTGTTGGTTGTGCTTTTATGACTCTGTTTGTCCTTTTATGCATACCACCATTCCTTACCCTTCTCACCCCTCCTTTATTTATCATCATCTATTTCCCATCTCTACCCCTCACCTCTCTCTCTCTCTCTCTCTCTCTCTCTCTCACCCAAAACATGAAGACGATCAAGAAAAATGGAAGCTTTTTTCTTTTGAGGGGATTGTTGTCTGGCTCGAGGCCACTAGAAACCCTAGATCTATCTCTCACTACATATTTTTATACGTATATATGTATAGAATATTATCATAGTCAACGCAAAGATCATTCATCATCTTCGTTGACTAATGATGGGTGTTAAATCTATTGTTTGATTACCCTGGGAGAAATTGAAAATCTTGATCTGGTGTCGTCGGACCAGGCTTCATTCCCCCCAATTGTGGCTTCCTATGTTAAAAAGATTCGATCTTGTTCAAATCCCATGATAAAAAGATCCGATTTTTGAGGTGGGTTTGTGTTCTTTCTTCGAAATTAACGTTTTTAAATGTTATTTTTATGATTTTTTGACGTGGGTGTGTTTGGTGATGACAGATGAATGAGAAAATGGGTGTAATATCATGATGATGAATTTTGTTTGACTCTAGTTTAACTCTGTCAAAATACCCAGAAAACAGAATCCCACCAAAAAGGTTTTTTAATGATTGCTACACTATGAAATCTGAAATCTAATTGGAAAGAAAAGGATTTGTGGGTTGCATTATATTTTGTTTTTTCCGTCTTTTAAACTCTGATTTTGCCATCATGATGATGGCCTTCAAGGATCTTGATGATATCTCATTTGACTTTATTTAAAATTCCACTTCATTATCATCATTACCTTATCATTGACACAGATCTAGGGTTTCCATTTCTCATGCAAACTATCAAACAAATCTGTAAATCAATACTCGATTAAGATTTTCAATATGTTTTAGACACTTATAAACTTATTTCAGCAGTTTCTGAAATTTCTAGTGATAACCAAAAACCGTAAATTAAGGCCTTTAATTGTGTTATATTTTAGGGTTCTTGTTTTCTTATTTCATAGATTAAATGAGATTTAAGACCATGAATGTCTGTGAAATTTACAGACTTTTTGAATGAACAACTGATGAACAGCTAGTTTCTTGGGGAAAGGTAAAAGAGTGACAGTGTTTTTGAATTCTTTCACTAATGACTGTTATGAACCCTAGGATTGATTTGCAATTATAGTGTACTGATTTTGAGTTTTGATTGATTTGATTGCCTTGGATGCTGCATGATTTTGTCTTCATCAACAACAGTTGGCATTTAAATTTTAATTCTTGAAATTAGGCCAAATTTTGTAACTTTTGTAAAGCACATTTCAAACACTATAACCAAGAACACCAAAAAGTCTAAAACTTAAGGTCAAGCCTGGATTTGTTGGGTAAAAGGGTAGCTCATTTTGTGGAGGACATTGTACAAGTTTCAATGCATACAGTACAGGTGGTTACAGCAGTGTTGTTTTGCTTTTCTTGAAATCAAACAGTGTTGGACATTGAAGTTAGTGTACAAGTAAGACATGTGCCACCAACGGTGGCGTCCTCCACCCGTCGTAGGCACGTCGAGCTTCGACGCCGTTGGCACGGAGCCGTCTTGGCTCAGGTCGGTGGGATGGCGTCGTGGTGGAGACGGAGAGAAGGGGGCGTCGTGGGAGCCGTATGAGAGAGAGGGGGGAAGAGAGAGGGGGAAGAGAGAGGAAGAGGGTGTTGGGAGTTGTACATCATGCTTTAAAAACTTGTACAATTGTCCATTTTTTAATATAAAATAGGTTTTTCTCTTTATTTTTTTTTTACTATTATAATGTTTTTATTTTTATTATAATTGTAATGTTTTTTTATTATAATGTAGTGGTTTTTTTTTTTAATTAAAAATGATGATGTGGAAAAGATGGGTTTAGTGATGGGTATGGTTGGCATGACCGTGTCAGTATCGGGTCAGTAAGGATGTGCTGACGTGACGTTACTGATGGGTTTAGTGATGGGTAAGGGTTGGGAGAGGCATTAACATATGGGTAAAGCATGTGTGTGGTCATATGCATACAACCTTTTGAAGTTTTCATGAAAGAAGTAAAAAGGAATGAGATTGCAATAGGGAAAAGGTGTAATTATTGTTGTTTATTTCTTGCTTGTGTTATTATATTTCATGTGGGTATTTTTTTTTCATAACTAAGAATGTTTTAATACTACTATGTAGTATAAGTAGTCATTCGCTCAATGCAGCAGCGGGTATTCTTTAACTATAATTTGCGGTGCTCACTTAGTGGGTGATGATAACGGTAGTGATGGTGGTCGCAGATGGTGGGTGGCTGTGGTGGTAATGATGGTGGGTAGTGATAATTTAACCTTTTAAAGTTTAAATGATTAATAAATATTACTTATTCATAACATACTAACGAACACGAGTTATTTGTTCGTAAAGTAATTCCTCCGATTCAAAATAAGTGATACACTTTCTGTTTTGAGGTGATTCAAATAAGTGATACACTTTGAAAAATTACCTTATTTGGCAAAAATTAGTGGTACACACACTAACTATCTACTTTAACAAAATGAAATGACTCATTTACTCTTATTTTTTACTTTTAAACATCAATAATCTCATTTTATTCAAAAAGTGTGGGATCCACTCCCCGTTAACTATCCAATTAATATAATTTAATCATTATTGTAATTTTTTTACCTTAAAAACCGTGAAACCTAACGTGTATCACTTATTTTGAATAGGAGAAAGTTATAGAAGTTTTTTTAATATCAATTTTTGTAAATGAAAAATTCTACTAACATAAATTTTAATTAAACTTCTATCTCTACCCAAAGTATTGTTTTAGTTGTGATTTTCATTATAAAAAAGAAATTTATAAGGAAAGAAAAATAAAGTACATGAGGTAGAAGCAATTTGAAAAGGGTAGAGAAATGTAAACTTCCAAGAGAGAAAAGTACAGGAGACACTTAAAAAGATGCAGGTTTTTCCTCCCAAATGCTAGCCAGGTCCCTTTGCTCTGATACTTATTTAAATATTAAATAATATATGTAACAATAAACCTTTAGTTATTTATTAGGTTTATTAATGTTTAAAACTTTAAACACTTTATTATGTATATCTTGAAAACCTATTAAACAATTAACATGAGTTATAAGTTTTGAATGCTAGATCTTTTTTTTCTCTATAATGGTCACATTTAGATTTAATTTGTCTAGCTTTGCAAAATGGAATTTATTATATAAATATGATGAAAAATCAAATACTTGAAATGGTGATTAATAACACAAACTAAAATAGTAAAATAGCTATGAAATTTACGATTTATTACCATTCTAGAGTTAGATAAGTTAATTTCGACAATGAGAACAAAAAAGACATGGTTGATTTATTTAACAAAACTTGTGACAATATTGTGCTTCACATTTTAAACAAAATAATAAAATTAGTTTTAGATCATGGAAGATATCTAATATGAAAAAAATGTGTTATTTGGTTTAATATAAAATTGTCTTTGTAATTATTTTGTACTTTCCTTAGTGTCTTCCTAAGACTGCCGTAATGGGCGACCAGCAGCTCGGTCGCGACCAGCCAAATCAGCACACCCGACACGTCGTCCGCGTTACAGCCCACCACTCCCGACGCGTCGCCAAGCTCCAACGGTCGGGAACTCGACCGATACTGGCCGTCTCGGTTGTGAGAAAAACGAAGGGAAAAAAGAGAAAAAAAGGTGTTGGTCCAGCCTAAAACCAAGCATTGGGCTTGAATTTAACTTGAAAAGCCAAAGCCCAAAAAAGGAAAGACTAATTGAGATGTTGATTAATGGTTCCAGGCATGTAAATTTATATTGTTTTCTTTCTACTATACTATCTACTCTTCAGCAATGTGGGATGAGTGTATTTTTTTACTTTCATTCTTTTTAATAATATAAACTCTTGTTAATAACAAAATTAATGTGTGACTTCCTACACAGTCGAATGCCCTCAAATACAATAAATTAATAGTTTGATTCTTATTTTCTATGTTGTATGTATGTAGTATATTGATTTCCCAATTAAATATTATACGAAGAAAACACTAATTTTGTAGTATATTAAATATTACAGAATTTCGTAGGATTTATTAATGTAATGTTTTTAATTTTTTAATGAAATTAAAAAAAAAAGATATCGATCACCCATTACGCCACTTTGATCGCTATCTGGTCATGTGTTTGATCAGGAGAAAGAAAGCTGATGTGGCGCATAGGTGGCAGAGGTGACCAAACTTAGTTTGGTCATCCATTACGGGTAGTCTAAGTTGGCTCTTTTATTATATATTTGCCGTTTTAAAAAAGGAATTAGTTTAAGAGTAAACAATAATATTAACCATAACGTTTGTGCTTAACTTTCATAATAATTAAGAATTCAACTTAATAAATGTTTGGAAAAATGGTAAAGTAATATTTGAATTAACTATTTACAAATCAACATTTTGTTTTCAGCACGAGTGTGATAAAAGGCGCATAGGTATAGATGGTTTGACCGGAAAGTCAAACGAGGTAATGACATGTTTTTTACACTTGATCACTCAAGTTAACTTGGAAACCAACGTCTTTTGACAAAAATTAAATTATATAGTTGCGTTTAATGAGGTCCATCATTTTCATAAAGTCTCGATGAACAAATTTTAATTATTGATCAATAAGATTTAATGGTCAAGATTAATCACATATTTTATACACTTAGGGGTATTTTGGTCATTTTAAAAAATATATAAATATTTTTATTTTTTGTTTTAGAATTATTTTTTTATTATTATTCTAAAAAAATATTATTTTTTCCATTAATAACACATAATGTGATTGCATACTGAATCACATGTAATTGTGTACTGAATCACATGTGGTTTAACCAAAATATCAAATATGATTAATTATACAATCACATGTGATTTTACACTAAAATCGCATGTGATTAGGTACCACACGTAATTATCAAATAAATTTTATTTTTTAACGAAAAAATAAAAATAAAATAATATATACTTAAAAATTTTTAAATATATATATATATATATATATATATATATATATATATATATATATATATATATATATATATATATATATATATATATATATATATATATATAAAGAAATTAAGTGCCAAATGACCAAAATACCCCTTTATGTATAAAATATGTGATTAATCTTGACCATTAGATCTTATTAATCAATGGTTGAGATTTGTTCTGGGACTTTGTAAAATAATGGACCTCCTTGAACGTTTCTCATTTACACTATTAGTTCGTATTGTGTAAATCTTTTGCATCGACGGTTCTTTATGCGTAAAGCATATGAGGGCATGAGTATGGAGAATGGAGAGTGGCGGTGGTTTAGCATAGTGACACCGGTAATGGGAGAAGTCTTAGGGTGATATAAGGAAGTGATAGTGGTGATAGAAGTATAAGGACGATGTGAGGGAAAACTTTAACTTTCGTTAGTAAAAGAATTATCGGTGCAAAAGGTTTCAGAGTAGGGGATGATAATTGTATTTTTTTTTTTAAGTAAAAATCATATTTGACATTTTGATTAAACAACAAAAACAATTCGTCTAGTTTATTCTTGTGATTATTCTATGTATATGTCATATGTGTATAATATTATATGAAATATCTATATCACTCCTAAATCATTTATTAAATTTAAAGATACCCAACCGAACTACAATTTTAAAAATCATAATTCAAACCTATCTTTTGTATGTCTATAGTCTATACTACATGTACAACTATTATATGTCATCATATTTTTCCTACCCAATAAGTTTGAACAGCCAAAAATAAAAAAGTTGCTTGAAATTATTCATTCTCACCTCGCGGGCAGTACCATACTACTCCCTCTGTCCCTTAATAAAGTTCTCATTTCAATTGGGCACAAGTTTTTAGGAGTTAGTTAGTGGTGGTGTCTTAATAATAAATTTGATTAAAGTATATGGTTATTTTGGAGAGAAAAAGCGTTTTTAAAATATAGTTAGTGGTGAAGTACATGGTAATAATATTATTTTATTGAGTGGTTCCCTTTAATTTGAGAAATGGGAACTTTATTTTGGGACAAATATTTTGGTAAAAATGGGAACTTTATTAAGGGACGGAGGAAGTAGTAAAGATAAAAAATGCCTTTATTTTCTATAGAATTAAAGTAAAAAAATTATATATGGAAAAAAAATATTTATGTAACTCACACACCTTTAAGGTTTGTTTTAGCATTAACTTGATCATCAGAGTTTTATTGCATCTATGATCTATCGTAGTTTTGTATTGGGCTATTTTACTACAGGCCCAGATGGTTAATAAGTGATAAAACAATGTACAACTTAAATATAAGTTATCATGTTAAATCATGAATGCAACTCTTTTAAGAATTGTCAGCATAGTGGTGATTTTAATTTAATGATGTTCAAACTATTTCAATTGGTGACATATGGTATGCACAGGAAAGCAGAATTTAAATGAGCCGAACTAAAAAAACCATGTAAAATATACTCGATTGTATACAACTTATAATATATATAAATTAGTTCAGTTCAAGTTTATAGATCATATTTAGTTTAAAACTAAAAGGAAAAAAGAATTACAGAAACCGAAAATGATAAATTTTCAAAAATGAAACCGAACCGATCACATCTTATCGGTTTCGGTTGGTTCGGTTTGGTTCGATTTTTTCGGTCCAAATATTGCTCATCCCTATTTTTTGGTAAAAAGAATTACTACGGTAAAATATAATAATTACAAACATATACAGTACATAGGAATGTGGCAGAAGTACTATGTTAACCTCAAGCTAATAGTTTGTAACAACTAACTATATCTATGACATACCAATTACCATAAGCATTTAGCATGAAGGTCACAACTCCACATAAGGTATCCTAAGTCCACACAAAAACGAATACTAGTGAAATTTATCGTAAGACTTGATACTTGAAATATGGATTCGAGATCGGAAAATTATCATAAGATTGTAATCCTTGATCTTGTCAGGATGCCCAATATGGCCCCAAAGATGGAAACTGAAAAGTGGCATACTGGCATACAAGAAATTTTAATTAAAGTAACAAATATTTATGGAAGTAATTAAAAACGCACAATGTATGTAGTCGTGCCATTAAATCTCACCAACATTTATATCTAGTAAACACTAGACAATATAATTGGTACCAAAAATAATAGTTCCCCGTCTTTTCAGTGCAATTAATCTCTAAAAGTTAGTTATACGTTCTTGACATTTTGTATATATCAAATGGATAGGTACAGATTGTTGGAAAATTTTGGACACTTATAATTATATATTTTATTATATATAATTAATGGTTGGTATGTCCAAAATGTAGTTGTGGTGAATGAGATATCGACTCTCAAAGTGGGGTGTATGGAACAAAGAAATAAAACAAATGAACTAGTGGGAACTTGAACCTATCCACGCTCGTCTCCCGGGTTTCACGGAGGTTCGGTTTTGCCACTCGGTTTTGCCACTCGGTTTAGTGGAATGTATTCAAATAATATTATTGATAATAATATTTATATTTTAATGTTTGTCATTAAAATATATATTTGAATTAGTGGTTTTATTTTTATTTGTATTGAATTGAAATAATGACCATAATGACATTAATGAAGGTTATTATACCCATGACCATGTTCTAGTATAAATAGAGATGGTGTGCTTCATTTGTAAGAAACACATTCTCATACTTCCATACATTCACTTACAAGTATCACACATTTGCTCTCTCCAAGTTTAGTGATCCTTAAACACGAGAACTTTCGATAAGTGTTTTGGCTTGGATTATATTCGGTAGTGTAAAACTACTCGGTTGTTTTACCCTGGGAGATAGACGACGAATCTATTTTAAGGGGATCGTGAATTTCACGAGACTCAACCAAAACTTGTTTCTTCTTTGTTTCTACATATTTTTGTTTCAATCTTGTATTTGTTTTAGTCATTTCCTTATTGTAATTGTATTTTATTTAATGAAAATTGGTATTAGCTCCTACACAGATATCTTGACTTTTTTTTTCTCCAGAAAGTATAGTGTAGTGTTATGATAAGATAGGTGATTACGGCACCACATAAATTATTATACACAATATAATTATTGTTTTACAATACGTATATAATTGCTTTAATTATTATACAATGTGGTGTATGAAATAGTTCATGTAGTGTCGAGATCACCCATTACACCCATTACAATAACAGTGGACCACCCTTACATGAAAAGATTAGAAATTGGTAATTAGAAAAACTTAGTAAAGAAATTGATGATGAAAAGCAAAATAATAAATCGATACATTGGAGAATAATAAAATAAGAGGACCTAACCAAATTATATACTACTAGTACTAGTATTACTTCATCCATTTTCTTAGTTTGGATGAAATTATATATCTAACGACTGATTATTTGTTCGAAAGATTTACGGGCTTCTGCAAATACACCACAAAGTTGAACGCTTAGCGGGAAAAGTAACCTTTAACTGGCTTTTGCGGTCTTCCATATCTGCTCGAGTTCTCTAGCAAAGGCTTCTTGGCGTCCAACAACAATGGTGATATGATCTTTTTTCTCAACAACCTTAATAGTTGCCCTTGGCACTTTGGTCTTGACATTGTTGCTACACTCCACTGGGATGAGCTCATCATCTCGACCATGAAACACATTTACACTACAATTTAAATGGTTTTGAACCGTGTCCAAATACCCTTCGATTTTGGGAGCGCCCCCACAGATAACGTTGTGAAGGGTATGCCATGCCGCATTATGCGTATGACAACAAAAGCCGGCGATCAAATACGTCCTAATCCTGTGTAATAATTACAGATTTGATCATCAAATATGTTTAGGTATTTAATTAAGTATTAGAATATATGGTAACTATTATTTGTTTAAGATTTATTCTTATCAAAGCAAAGTTTTACATGAAAATACAGGGTCTTCACAGGCGGTCGGACCGGAAACCGGTGCAGTGCCGGCTGGAAGTAGCCGGGTCGATATGTAAGATATGAGACACATCAAACATAAAGTGACCTACGCGATGGCTCATTGGAGAATACGGCGTAGGACTAGTAAACATAAGGAAAATGAATATAGAATGTGTTCAAAGTAATCATTAACTTTTGTGTCGTTCTAAGGGACATATTTCAGTCGTTGATTAATATTAATCAATGGTCAAGATTAACCATTATAAATATGTAAACACTAAGTTATTGATTGGGTTGACTATTTAGACATCTCAATGTACTATTTGTACACCCATAATTATCTAATAATTAAATAATAATTTAAAGTTTAGAATAATGGTTAAACGTCACATGTCGCAAGTCACTTTTATGTCATCTGGTTCACGGCCTAAACTTCCATCTCTCTTTGAATTCTCTCACAGCTTCCACCATACTCTGGCGTTAACCACCACCATCACCACCAACTCATTCGCGTCGGAAAACTGCCAGAGGTAAGTGTGGTTGGTGGTTGTTTCTGGTGGATGGTGGATAACCATATTAATTAATTGTTTGTGATTATAATATTCAAGAAAGAAATAGTTGACTTTTAACTAGGAGTGTTTAGATAGTAATACTTATTGATTAGTAAAGTAGAGAAACGTTCAAGGAGGTTTATTATTTTTATCAAGTTCCGAGGAACAAATTTCAATCATTGATCAATAAGATATAATGGTCAAAATTAATCACATATTTTATACATAAAGGGGTATTTTGGTCATTTGACACTTAAATTTTTATTTTTTTATTTTTTTGATTTTTTGATTTTTAATTTTATTTTTTTATTTTTTAATTGAGGGGTATTTTGGTCATTTTAACAAAAAATGTTTTTTTTATTTTTTATTTTAGAATTATTATTTTTTTTAATTTTTATTTTAAATTATTATTTTTTTAAAAATTATTATTTTTCATTAATAACACATAATCTGATTGGATTGTGAATCACATGTGATTAATTGTATACTGAATCACATGTGATTGAACTAAAACATTAAATGTGATTAAATATACAATCACATGTGATTTTACACTAAAATCACATGTGATTAAGTCATACACGTAACTATCAAATAAATATTAATTTTTAATGAAAAAAATAATAAAATGAAAAATAAATAAATAAATTTCAAAAAAAAGTTTAAGTGCCAAATGACCAAAATACCCTTCATAATAAATAAAAATTCTAAAATAAAAAAAATAATTGTTTTTAAAAAAAATAACCAAAATACCCCCAATATATAAAATACGTGATTAATCTTGACCATTAGATCTTATTGATCAATGATTTATTTTGTTCCTCAGGACTTCGTAAAAATAATGAAACTCTTTGAACGCAACTCTAGCAAAGTATGTAGGTACAAAATATCGAAAAGTATGTAGGTACAAAATATCGAACTATAAAAGTCGTAACTGACCGAAATGCCATTTATTAAGTTTGACCACAAAAAACAATAAAGTGCAAACAAGTCAAGCAAATCGATAGATTAAATCAGTCAAACAACAATGTGACAATGTCACCACTAAAATCGATAACCTCAATGTTCTAATCCGGCTAAACCTGCCGATCAAACATGCCAAATCAAGATATAAGAAAATAGTTGGTCGAAATGAGCTTGTTAAATCGATAATTATAACTCGATTGAAACCGATTGGTTAGACATGAAAATCAAATGAATCGGAAAAAATGAATTTTCTCATACATTTAGATTAGTGAAATCTAAAACCTTTTGGAGAAGTATAGATGACGTGTGAAAATTTGGATATACTATTGAATTCTCTAAGACTACTCAATATGCATACAGATTACAGTTTGTGTACAATCTTTTTTCAAAACATATAACCTCCGTATCTTTATTGAATTTTCCAAGACTAGGCCACATGAAAATAAATTAGATTTTTAATTATTATTAGAGCATTAAGTCAATGGCATTTACATTTAATTATTTATTAAAGATTTATGTCAATGACATTTACATTTTTGGATTAAGACATAAAGTTTTACAATTTCGATTAAATTGTTTAAGACTACTTCAAGCAAAATTAACAATTTTGGACTATTATTAGAAATTTTAATTTATGATGCTTAAAAGGTTATAAAAACGCATAATAAAATATTAAAATTTCACAACATAGAATTAAATTAAACGCTTGGTTAGAAATGCATTTATTAGTCTCAGATGCGTCCTGTGATACGTATTTTCAAATATTTATTAGATATTAAAAGTATGTTGGACCATTAAGCGAAAATAGATAGAAGATGAATTGTATTGAATTATACTATTTATACCATTATATATATATATATATATATATATATATATATATATATATATATATATATATATATATATATATATATATATATATATATATATATATATATCGTACTAAAATTTAATTAATAAAGTAATCAAATTAAGAAGTACGATGTAGTGATTAGGGTGTGATCGAGTTGAGTCGAATCCACACAGTGCCAAGATCGAGATTGACTTGATTATAAAACTCGTAGCTCGAAACTTGACTCGAGCTCGATCGAGCCTTTACTTTTCAAGCTCGAGCTCGACTTGATTCGACTCGATTATCAGTATAATGTATTGCTTGAGATAACTTAACTCGGTTATCAACTTGATATTTTTAAGCTTGAGATAACTTAACTCGGTTTTTTCGAGCTTGATTGATTAATTAGGCTTGCGAACCATACTTCAGCTCTACTCGAAAGTTTGCCTGAGTACTTCGAGCTTGATTCAATTTAAACCAAATCGATTTCAAATATTTTTTAAGTTGATCATGAGTAGCTCCTGAGTACACCCTACTAGTAGTGATGACTACGAATAAGGACATGGGCGCTGCCTTCACTAAAACAAAACTCGGTGCGTTGACAATGTAGGGCTGACCACCGGAAAAATAAATTAAAAGTGCAGACTTTCACCTGTTTCTGGTGACCAGTTTGGTTATTAATTCCCACGTTCGGTGGTGCTTGCAAATCAACAAGCAAATTGTTCGGCTAACATGCTCGTACCAACACGCCATCGATGATCCGAACGCAATCAACGGCCACAACCGTCGTGGTGCCACCTTTCTCATCATATATTGTGTTGCCTCCTCGCCTTTTGGTGTCGGAAAATACGGCTTTGAGAAACCAATATAAAATCGCTCAATATGAGTAAAATGTATAAATTTCAAAAAGATAATCATAAATGAGTAATTACCGGTGCAAGCAACGTTAACGATTTGACAGATTTCGGGTATTTAACCGCGAGAGCAAGTGCTAGAACGCATCCTAGAGAATGAGCCACGATGTGAAATGATTGGATAGCGTTCGGTTGAAGAACCGATTTCTCAATCATGTCTAAATGCTCTTTCATTGTGTAGAGCGAGTCGTGCGGCTTTGGGCTTTTCCCAAACCCTAAAAGATCGATCGCGAATAATCGGTATTTCGATTTAATAGATCTCGAAAAATTGGGGAACAATGTCTCGGTCCAAAATGTGGATGATGATGTAAACCCATGAATAAACAACACATTCTCATTAACGCTATCTACAATCATATAAAAAAAATGATTTACTTTTGTTAATAATTTACCACGAATTAAAAGAACGAAAAAAATACAAAATTATTTACAAACCTTTTCGCCCTTCGATATGAACAAAAAGCGTATCTTTACAAGAATTCGACCATGAGTTACACGTCTCACAATCACAATCCGACCACCGCGGGGCGATGGCCGGTTTATGACCACCAATCTTTTCTTGAAGCATTTCCACCATAAACTGTGGTTGACCGTTGACTGAAGGACCCACATTCCGACGTTTCACGGTGGTTTTTGACACCTCGGTCACTAGGGATGATCGTGAGTAAAGTGTATCGGAGATTTCTTCTAGTTGTATCTTACTCGATGTAAGACAAACTATCTTTTCGGCTTCCCCTTTCTCCGAAACTATAATGTTACCGCTATTAATAAAAGCTTCTCTCGGTGACGAACAATAACATGGTTTCCATTCATCTTCGATGAAGAAATCAACAATTTTGTAAACATAACATAATAAAATATCAAAAACATCAAGAAACGAAAACACAATGAAGCTCAAAAGATCATTGGTTGATTTTCCAGTGAAAGCAAGAACAGATTTCATGGTGTTCCCCCTGATAACCACCATTGCGAAATTCTGTTAATTTTATAGATGGAATTTATTAATAGTGAATGAAAATGGCGAGAATTACAAAGTGATGATCGAGGATTTTGTGGTTCAAAAGGGCATGGCAGCTAGAAAAGTATGAAAAACACCGAAAGAGGAAATATGGATGTAATCGAAGGTGAGTGAAAGTGGGTGATGGAGGTTTTGTTATTAATATATTATATTCAAAATTGTAATTAAATTAAATTATATAATATAATGTGATATTGTGTGTGAGAGAGGGATGGATTGAAATAGTTTTGCTGTTTTGGTTTGAAGAAAGCGTGTGAATTTGTGATAAATGGCAGCATTAATCGGAAGAAAGAAAAAGAAATGTTGGTGGTGGTTGAACCGCCGGGTGACTGACTTGTAGAGTCAACTCGTCAAGTAACCGGCCTTTTTTTTCCTCTCTGTATTAATCAATGTTTTAAAACCGGGGTTTTGAACCAGACCTGCTAATGCCTTATAAAACGGTCGAACCGGTTGGACCGGATTACAATATTATTCGTTATTTTATAAATTTTAGCTAAATAGGTAATATTTTTAGACAACCTCAAAACTAGATAAATGTTTATAAACTTAGGATAACTCTATCTGGCATCAAAATATGAAAAGAACAAAAAAACTATCCCCTAATATCTTTAAGTAACTGTAAATTAGTAGGAGCCCATTACTTCGTTGTTGTGGGAGTAGAAAAAAGTTAGTTTAAACTTCGTATTCAAGTAGGTAGAGAAAAAAAGCCTCCATTAGAAGAGAGAACTTTTCCATCTCATATCGTTGTGGCAGGAAAAAACTTAATACTTACCAACTCTATATATTTGAGACATGGAGGAAACCTTTAAGAGCAGCTCAGTGGAATCTTTTCCTTTCAGATCGATTTGTTTGAGACTAGTTAAATGTTAAATCCGGTTAAATTTGGGTTTTTTGCTCTGGTTCAACCTGGTTTGCTAATAAACCCGGTGGTTCAATTTGGCCCATTTTTTGGCTTTTGACCCGCTTAGTCGGACTGGCTCTATGTCTGTTATGGTCGGACTGCGAAAATATTGATTTTAACAAAGGGAATTGATTTTTATACCATATTATTTAATGTCTATATCACATAGTATAAATAATTTTATAGTATAAATAAATTAGACAATTGTTGTGGTATAAAAATCACCACCTATTAACAAATTATTTGCGGTACAAAAGACCGGATTAGACCTGTCAACAGTTAACAATACAAATTCGTATTTTAAAAGGGACCTGTCATGTAACATGAATGGATCAAATCACCAGTTTTTGGTTTTCAAAATGACCCTTACCTAGAGCATCTTCAATGGTAGCTGTTTCTAAAGGTTATTACTATTACAATAAGTCTTTGAAAGAGTTTTTACCATTGAAATACCTGGTTTTTTGAAAAGCTTATTACAAAGACTTATTCTCTACTAAACTTTTAGCCATCTTTCAATGTTTGTCTTTTGTAATCCCCCATGTATAATAACATTTCATTTTAAACCTTACATATGTTATATATAAATTCTTTATTATGTTTTTATTAGTTAATAAATAAATTATATAGTATCTAATGCTAATTATTACAATATTTATGTATGAAAATATTTTAAAAAATATTATATTTAGTAAGATTTCAAAAAATTGTCAAATTATATATAGGGGTATTTATAAAACATTTGAGATAGATTAAGCTAAATTAGAAATTTTGTAAAAGGAAAAGCTTTTTAGAAAGGTTAACCATTGGAGATGTTATTTAAGAAAGGTTTTTTGGTTTGTGGAATATTGATGTGACAAAAGTAATAAGCTTTTGAGAGGTTAACAATTGGGGATGCTCTTATAACTTACAGAGAAGAGAACACGTAGTTTTTTGAAAATTATTTCAAATATTTTTACTGCTAGACAATGATTGTTTGGGTTGTAAACTTGTATATTTGGATGTACTTATTTTCTTGAATCTACGTTTTGAAATTCCAAATAGTTTATCTTCTATAAAATAAAAACATATACAATTTTCATTTAAGTATGTCAAACTGCTGATTTATTTATAAAAATACAATAAATCAGATAAGTAATTTAATAAGCAATATCATACACCGTTAAATCATGAACTTCTATTTTCCGTGGGTGTTTTTTGTTACAACTTACAAGTGATATATATTGTAAATAATAATTAAGTCCTCAAAGGACAACATATAACATCATATTTATGTTATGCCAACATCAAGTAGTTATTATTGTGTATTATGTCTATCTTTCCTTTCGATTTTCTTCACATGTGGATATTTTTTGCTGACTACTAAATTTTAGGGCATTGTCTAGAGCCTTAAGTCTTTTCATATCACAACATGTTATATGTTTTCTACTCTAGGATAAAAGTATAAAATTGTGTACATCTTGCATCCTTCATACCCCGCTTTTTACAAAATTAGGTATTGTTATTGTTTTTGTTGCATCTAAAAATATAAGTACATGTTATGAACTTTTTCTACAACAAAATATCTTTTGAACACAAAGGTAAACATATTGAAAAAACCTTAAAGTTTGAGGTCATATAAATTCGTGACATGTTAAAAGCATATGTTAATAAAATCAAATGTGCAGATATTTAAAATTTCACCTTTGTATAAAAGTAATTATTTATTTTATTTTTATAAAAAAGATATATGGACATTTTCGAAGCACAACAAAACTCATTTCATCCTTGGGCTTTTGGAAATTTTAATAAATGGGTTTCATATCTGGGAACTGTTCTATAGTGGCCCATTACGTTGCCAGGGCCCAATCCGACCGTACAAGTTATGGGGTTCCAGTGATGTTTGCTCTCTTCTCCACTGGCGCTGCGATGGCGATCGCCGGTGGACTGTATTTACTCCAAAGGGATTACAATGTCAAGCTCGTCACTCCATCTTTCAGCAGGTATAATGTTCTCCTTCTCCTTTATTTTAGTTCTCTCTAATCATTTTCACCAGATTAGAATACCACAAGTTTAAAACTTAAAAGCATGTATCAAAACACATAGCTAAAGATACAAAAATGAAAAAAATTCACTGTATTATTGAAAATGCTGATTAAGTTCAGTTTAAGTATCTACACATCAATACTGAATAAAAAAATTTGAACGAATTACGGAATTAGGGAGCTCGAAGGTACAATTCCATACCATTGCTACATTTACGCGAAGCTTCAAAGTACACTATGCACATGGCATCGTATTCAAAGCTAAATTGAAGTAGTAATACGCTAGATGACTATTTGATTTGAGGTAATGAGAATAATTCCCAAACGCATGGTATTAGTAATTTATTGTTTATCGATTGAAATGCAACATGCTATTAGTAATTTATTGTTTATTGATATGTGTATTTCAATTGAGCGATGAATACTAATTATGCGTGACTCGAAATCCTAAAATTTGAACTGCATAAGTGACCATTTAGTGCACATGTTGATGATTTAAACATTTAGCTACGTTTTTAAATTTTCTATCAATGAAATATAGAAACTATTTTGTGTGGTAAAGCTCATTTTATAATAATAAAAATTGGTTAAAAACTTCAAATATTAATTCATCAGTACAAAATATTATTTTTAGATCACATGTTAATTCAGACGTGGCATATGTTCCAGCCTCCCAATTACTGATTTTTTAAGTTCCTCTAAAATTTCCCATATAGGTCCACCAGTTATACTTCACTTTACCTCTAGAAATTGTCAATTTTGCCCTTGTATGAACCATGATTTTGAAATTTGAACAATGTAGAGAACAGGGGCATATATGTAATTCACACCAGAATAAGGATAAACCATTTGAAAACATGTGTGGCCAAAATTGTCACAAACTTGCACAAACCACAAGCTACCATGGATTTCCATTTAATCCTTTCTTGTTACAATTCATGTCAATAAGATTTTCATAAACAACGAATTCATGGTGGTTTTAAGCTACCAAGTTGTCCAATTTCCGACAACTAATCTCCACCCGCCAATAAAACCGGCCAACCACCGCCACCCTGGCGGCAATTTCATTCGATGTGGAATAGCAGAGCCATCAGGACAACCGGCACCCATGGGACAAAAGACAAAATACAATGATGGACCTTTTGAAAAGGTGTTTATGAGTTTATTTGCAAGAAAAATGGAGAAATTTTCAGGAAAACCGAATAAAGAAAATGAAAATAAGGAAAAAGGATTGTTCGACTATGATTATGATAGTTTTGTTGATGTATCGAGACGAGTAATGCAAGGGAGGAATCGTCTACAACAGCAACAAGTTGTAAGAGAGGTGCTTCTTTCCATGCTCCCCCCTGGTGCACCTGATCAAGTACACTTTTTTTCTTAACACAAACAAATATATATGGTGTTTTATTTATATTTATTATTTAATAATATTGACAGTTTAGGAAATTGTTTCCACCTACAAAATGGGCAGCAGAGTTCAATGCCGCCTTAACGGTCCCTTTCTTCCATTGGTTAGTTGGTCCTTCTGAGGTACTGATTAAATCTTTGATTGCGATTTAATATATATAATCAGCTTGTAATATAATTTAAACCGTCACTAATAATTGTTTCTTGGTTATGTTGTAGGTTGTAGAAGTAGAAATAAATGGGGTAAAGCAAAGAAGTGGAGTTCATATCAAAAAATGCAGGTACTTTTTAATTAAATGCGTCACTTCGGGCCACTTTTGATCCATTCTACCCGTTTAATTTACGGGTCACTTTTTTGTTTGTGTCATGTGTAGGTATTTGGAGAACAGTGGGTGTGTAGGAATGTGTGTGAATATGTGTAAAATTCCTACTCAAGATTTCTTCACCAACGAGTTCGGTCTTCCTTTGACCATGATTCCAAGTAAATTTTAATAAATACAAATTGTTTTCTTTTAATCTATAAAAACGATGACTATATTCTTGTGTTTCGTATAGATTTTGAAGACATGAGTTGTGAAATGGTGTACGGTCAACCTCCACCACCATTTGAAGAAGATCCAGTGGCTAAACAACCGTGTTTTGCTGAAGTTTGTAAGTTCATATTTCATGGCTGCAATTTAACATCTTTTATTTTATTCTTTTAATTCAGTGGTTAAATTTTTTGTTTATGTGTAGGTTCTGTAGCAAACCCTAATTCCAGCATCTGCCCAAAACTACAAGTTTGATACAGTTTACATGTATATTCACACAATTATACACTTTTCTTGATTTTTGGGTATTATGGCTCCATTTTTGAGTTGTGTCTGTAATTCTTATAGGTGAAAGTTAAATAAAAGGTTTGTTACTCAAAAGAGTAATATTATCGGGTTGGGTTGACCCGTCAATACATTATTTGGGTTTCTTTTTGATTTTTTAAACATGTTTTTGTATTTAGTGAATGTTTCTATACGTATTAATCCATGTGTTATACAAAATTGAAAGGTTATTTGCCTAAAATATGTTTTATTAGTAAGGGTTTGTTTAGTCATTTTATTAAGTTTGTCCGGCTCGCTAGAAAATGGATTTGTGATGGTTTCAAAAATGATAAGTTAAAAAAATTGAAGATTTATGTCAAATATATTTGTTCTATGCAATATTGCAACCTACTTTTACCGTTAGAAAAAAAAAATTAAAGTCAAATCGAGGATTGAGTTGAAGGATTTTGGGCTCACTTGGACCTGTTCTTGCATCTAAAGCATGCCCCACAATTTTTATTTGGATCAGAAGTTTTGGTTTGTTTTAAGTAGGGTATTTTTCTAATCCGTTGAGATTTTTTTTATTTTTATTATTTATCAATGGTATAAGACAGAGAAAAGATATGTTACATCAAGTGAAACATTAGGGGGTGTTTATGTGAGTGTGGAAATCAAAGAATGTAATGATTCCTAAATAAATTTGTTTAGTTGGTAGTCTTAGCCGCATAGGGATCAAAACCATATGTTCAAAACCAAGAGGAGGGGTTGGGTAACTGGGTGAGTTATATAACTCATTCCTATGCTACATTTACAACTACCCTTAGAATTTTTTTAAGATATGAGCCTTTTTTCTTTTGTATTTTTATAAATAGGACCGTTTTTTTGGGTTTCAAAAATAGGGTTGAAGGTCTTTTGGAGGCCGGTTTTCATTTAATATATGACCTTCCCGAGGCCGGTTTTAATTAGAAAATGATCTCTCTCCTCAATTCCTCTCTTTCAATTCCCAACACTAATTTTTTTTCTCTCTCTACCTCTCTCTACATTTAATGATTTAATTAATTAACAAGTTTTGTAAAACAGTATTCATAAATAATTAGATTATAATATTGGATGACAACAAGGAATCTTTTTTAGCCGTCTGAATTTAAAAAAAAAAATATTTAAAATAATAATAAATATTAATTTTGGTTACATGTGTTAAAAAAAACGTGTTAGCAGAAAATGTTAAAAGGATAATTAAATATACCGATTTTTATTGCCAAACCTTATTCTTTGCCTTCTTTTTCTTTTGTTTTTTTTTTAATACTTTCTTTGTCTTCTTATGGCAATGACTTGTAAAATATAATTTATGCTAACTTTTAATATGCTCAATAAGTATAAAGAAATATGTAAAATATAATTTACGAATTTTTTTATATAATACTATTTTTATGACAATTGTATTTCATTAATATATGAATATTTTATATTTTAATTACTTTTTGTATAAAATGATTTTTTTAAAGGGTCATTTTTTACTACAAAACTTATTAATTAACTAAATCATTAAATGTAGAGAGAGTTAGAGAGAGGAAAAAAAAGAAATTAGTGTTGGGAATTGAAGAGAGAGATGACTTTTTAACAAAAAACCAGCCTCGGAGAGGTCATATTTTAAACGAAAACCGGCCTCCAAGAGACCTTCAACCCTATTTTTGAAACCCCAAAAAAACAGCACTAATTTATGAAAATCCAATAAAAAGGGGGCTCATTTCTGAAAAAAATTCCCCTTCTTACTATCTTTGTTCAACTTCACATTACTACATATTATCAAACCAAATAATAATATGAGTAATGATATTTAGGCCTACTATTTAAACCTACTCATAAGACTACTCATTAGACAAGGACATGTGTCAAAATCAAGAGATAATATTAGGAGAGAGAATTAGTAGTTAACACATGTCATCATATTAAGTGGGTATACCTATGAGTAGGTCTAAATGATAGGACTAAATATCATTTCTCTAATAATATTAAAAATGATATTTTAATTCATACCCATTTCGTTAGCTACTATAATGATACCCAAACAGTAATGATACAAGACAACATACCAAACGCCCTTAATCAAATACGCTAATATCAGTGGCGGACCCAGAAAAACATTTGAGGGGTTGCACAATTTCTATTCATACTATATAAAAAATAAAAAATAAGAATAGAAATTGGAAAGTACGATTTCATTACATATGTCAAAAAATATCTACAAATTACATTTTAAAGTTGAGCTCTATGTTCTTTCATTTTCCGAAAATGATTGACTACACTTTCAATTGTAACATTTAAAAGGACTTTTTTCCTACTGCACAAATCAAAGCTTGATTCATAAAATCCTCAACCATTTTAATGCGCAAATCGGTCTTTAGAACTTTCATTGCAAAAAGCCTCTTTCAACTGTTGCAGTAGAAACTAGGAAAACCAAAACCAACTTTAATAATCCATATTAAAGGGAAAGAATTATATTTTCATGTTTCAGGATCAGTAAATAATGAAAACTTAACAAATAATAAGTAACTGGCTTTACTTAATTTTTATTCGACTTTAATTATAATTTTCTTAAATATTTTTTAACAAATATTTAAATTAAACATATATTATATTTTTTCTACTATATAAGGATATTTGTTGAATTCACATATATTATATTTTTTCTTAAGAGTGTCAAATTCATTAAAAAAGAATAAAATTAATATTAATTTAAAATTTTTGAAAAATTGCCCGGACAACCCAGTGCACTATAGTTAGTCGTCCCTTTGCTAATATGTCATTATCTCGGTTATTCAAATTATCTATACTCCTATATAAAAGGTTTATGGAATAACGGCATTTTAGGTATAACATTATTTTAAGAACAATCCCCCCCTCTCTTTCTCCACCGTTTGCCTCAAAAGTCACAACCGCCTTCTCCCTCAAAGGGTGCGTCTTTTCCTTCAATACTTCCACATTGAGCAGATGCACCCTGTAACGACCCGAAATTTGTAAATAAATTTATAAAAAAATTATGATAAATAAG
This sequence comes from Calendula officinalis, assembly GCA_963853835.1. Classification (NCBI taxonomy): domain Eukaryota; kingdom Viridiplantae; phylum Streptophyta; class Magnoliopsida; order Asterales; family Asteraceae; genus Calendula; species Calendula officinalis. The sequence goes on along the minus strand of OY970823.1, from coordinate 65,094,659 downwards.
GATAAATCGTTTAGAGAACGTAGGAATTGGTTTCACGTCATTTGGACACCGTATGAGAAAGTTATGGACGAAACCGGACCGAGACAAAGATGAAAAAGTGCAGCCTTGGCTGCACATGGAGTTAGCGACGCGAAGATAAGTTCCCGATCGGGAACTGTCTACCGAAGGTTGGGTTTTTGTGCGTGAAGTAGTTCACGACCAGTTAGCGATCGCGAAGTTTGCAAGTAGGGAAAGTTAGCGACGCGAAGTATAGATCACGCCGTGATCTATGGTCGAGCAGCTTTAAGTCGGGTTTTGGCTCATTTGATGCCATATCAAAACCCTAGTTTCTTCTTTGGCGATTTTCGAGCTTGGAGACTGATTGAGGTCGAATCCTTCAGAAATCTTTGGTAGATTTCACTCCTATTTGAAGATTAAAGGTATATCTTCACTCTTTGATCTTCGTAGCTTAAGATCTATGTATTTTGATGTATGGGTTTGAAACCCTAGTTTTTGGGGTTATGGGTTATGGTGATATAAGTGATGTATACACTTAATAGATGGCATATTATCAAAGGAAACAAGTGTATGATTATGATTTGTAAGAATCTTAAGGGTTGGTTAACCTATGGTTTGGTAAATCACCATAATTGGGGGAAATGTGTTGATAAGTGTTATCTAGAGATAGATGGACACAATAGTAGTAGTATGTGATGTTGATAATCTTGTGATTATTGTATTAGGCATTTGGTGAGGTCTTGGAAGGTTGACCAAATTGTGAAGCAAGGATTCGGGTTAACAGACGCGATCTGGGAAGCATTGCTAAGGTGAGTACATGAGACTTTAAAACTGAGTACATAGTAAATGGTTTTGAAATACATATGATACTTTATGGGTCTTTATTAATAAATGTTTTGGTAAAGATAGTGATCGAAAAGATAAGAAATAGGTATAATGTGATACTGGAATATATCTAGTATAGTTGATGAATTTGGAAGTGAATATGATGAACTAAGTAATGATGAAACCTTTATTAACGAGCCTTAATAATAAGGTTATTGAGTAAAAGAATGTATATTGAATCTTTAAAAATAAGTATGTATTAGTAAAATAACTAATAATGAGTTTATAGTAATGAGTACCTAATTGGTAAGAGTTACTAATAAGAGTGAGGAACGAATATGCATGTAAATGAATATGAATTGACTAGTAATAAATAAGTATTATAGTCAAGAGGAGATAAAAGAATCATGATATCGATAAATAAGAAATGTATCTTATGAAATAAGTAAGTATGGACCTCATAGGGTTCATAGATGTAGAATTAGACGTGAGTTGCTTATGATCGGGTCTATGGGACCATACAGGTACGTTAATACTATGTTGAACTAGTTATATGTAGTTACTATTGGATAACTAACTTGTGTGATGATGAGGTTAGTAGGGATTAACTATGTATATATAGGCTAATTCCCCAAAACCTAAATAATGATGTGCTCTTAGTCACATTTGGATCCGCTACTAATGGCCCAGTTCGGATCCGCCAAAACCATGACCGCCTACCGCCTGTCAAAGTCTACCGCATGTCAAAGTCATACCGGTCAGGTCATCACCGCCTGTCAAAGTCATGACCGCCTGTCCGGTCAGGTGATCACCGCCTGTCAGGATGATCAGAAGCACGTGTCTTATTGGCTGACGCCCGTCATAATGGCGCTTCATGACACTTTACTGCAGACGTTACACGATCATTGATATCGTCATAATGGCTCTTCATGACTACTTTATTGCAGTCATGATGGGCCAACGTTCCACATACCTGGCCATATAAATACATGGCCTAATTCATTGTTCGTCACACACTGAGACAGATTCGAAAAAGAATAAGAACACAGAGTTCACACACTCTTACTTTCACCTTCGTACTCAACCTCGATCACCCTAGGTTCGCCAAGAACTTGTTGGGTTTGCACTGTGATCATCACAGGAGATCCAAGGTTGACGTCGCCTAATCCTCGTGTTTGACAATCGTTGCTCGAACATTGGCGCCATCCGTGGGACCCGTTTTTAAACGGCGTTTCACTTTTCCAAACTTTTCTCCTCAATAATCAAACCATTCCTATGGCGGATACACAGCCATCGTTGGTCACTTCTTCATCGCCATTAATAACCACTACCGTGATTACCACTATACCCGAGGCGGTGATAACCTCGCCTAGTCGTATCATGGAGCCATACGTCGATTCTGAGTGGACAGTGTCGGATGTCAGGACGACACGAGGGTATCCCTCTTTAACAAGTCCACTTTTCTCCACAAGGCTCGTTGGATCAAGTTCGTTTACCTCACCACAGCCAGTGACGCCCATCCCTTCAGTTCAGCCTCTTTTGTCCCACGGGACAAGCTCTCAAGAGGATGGCACGGATCCGGTCAGACAGCCTGTTTCCAACTTTCCGCAGGCCGCTACGCCAGGGGTTCGGGAGGATCCAATTGTGGAGTTACTCCGCAGGTTGACTCAGAGTACTCCGCCGCCACCACCTCCACCACCACCTACTTCATCGGACCTGTTTTCTCAGTTGGTGGCGGCGTTGCGCCCAGCACCGCAGCCAACGGTTGTTCAACCAGTAGATCCGTTGTCACAATTATTGGAGCAGTTAAGACAACCACCCATTCACACCCCACCACCACATCCACCACAAGACACGTCTAATGACATGTTGCGCGTGTTGCAAGCACTCGTGGCCGCAGCCGCCCCACCCCGAGCAGCCACTATGCCTTTGTCGGTATTTAGTTCGAAGTTCTGTGACTGGGTGGCCCGATTCCCACTCCCTGATAAACAAAAAGTTCCGTCCATCGTTGGTACTTACGACGGTACGCGAGATCCTGATGACCACCTTGCTCTTTTTGAACAGGCCATTATGACAGAGAAATGGCTAGACCCAGTCGCTTGTCACATGTTCCCTGGCACGTTGCAGGGTTTCGCTCGTGATTGGTTTGCTGACTTACCGGAGAGGAGTATTCAAGACTTTGCAGATCTAAAGGCTAAATTTGTGACTCACTTTATCCAGCAAAAGAAGCAGCAGAGAACTCATATAGAAGCACATTTGCTGCGACAAAGGGAAGGCGAGGGGTTACGCGACTTCATTCAGCGTTACACGCAGGAGTGCCAAAAAATTGTCGCCTTACCCGAAAGTCAGCAAATTTCGGGCTTTACTCTCTCCCTGCTTCCAGGACAACTGCAAGAAAAGTTAATCAAGAGAACTCCAATTACTTTCAAAGAAGCCACGGACAGGGCATATGACTATTTAAGGTCAAAAGAAACTGTCTCCCTGACAAGAGAGGTAGGCGGCAAGTCATGGACCGACACGTCAGATCGCAGGCATGATGCTCTAACTGGTGACCATCAACGAGATGAAAGGAGCAACCGGAGGTTTGGCCCATACGATAAACATCCGTCTGAGCGTGCTCTTAGCAAAACACCAAAAGAAATCTTGATAACAGAGCAGGTGTGCGCTACCTTCACACCTCCACCCCAGATGGAGCATAGGTCAGGTACGAAAAACATGAATAAATACTGTGATTTCCATGAAGATCATGGACACGACACGAATGTCTGTAGAGAGCTAAAAAGGGAAATCAGGCGGGCTTTGGAAGAAGGCAAATTAGAACACCTTGTCCCCGGCGCTAAGCAGCAAGCAAATAAACCTCCACTTAAGAAGAGTTATGCCTGGCAAAAGAAGGGGGAAGACACAGAACATCCCGGACCACCTGATGGCCATATCCTCATGATACATGAGGGAGCCAATATTAACTGACCTATCAAGGTGCGATAGTCTTTCCTGTCATTTTTTCCTTTATGTTTTCAATACATGTTTCCAAGCACATGGAATGTCATGGTCATGCATGAAACGGGCGATAATAGCATTTGGTCTGATCTTGTATCCCAATATTATCTCACAATATCATTTTTCTATGGTTTTTGCATAAACAAATAAATATTGAAGTAAGGATTCAATACAAAAAGCATAAGGCCACAATAGACATCTCAGTCTAAAGCCAAACATGCACTTTCATTACGTACAATGTTACAACTTGCACACGCATGTGCATGTACACAACTAAGAACATAGTTCAATACAACATGTATGCAGCCAAGAAAGACAACCTTGTCTGGCCAAATAACATACAATCATACTCGTCTTTTAATCTACTTGATAAAAGATAAGCACTTCTCACTGGGAAGCGACAATCCTCGCGAGTAAACAAAGTAAAGGTTAACCAACAAAAGTGCCATTGGCACAGTGTCACGGGCACAATATGAAGCATACATCAGCGATACCCAAATCTACCCAGGTCATTGGCATACAAAGGCATCATGGGCTCTCAAGAAAGTGTCATACGAATAACCAAATATACACACTGTCATGCACACCCAAGACGGTGTCATGGACACAACATCCATAATAAAAAGATAAAAACAAATATGTGTTATTGGCTTGATCATCCAATAAAACATTATTTTTCAAAGCAAAGCAATGGCCAAGCAAGTACTAAGGTAGCGAGCAACTCAGCTAAAACCTACAGCAAACAACATACAATTACAGTTAGGAGAGGAGTTAACGATTTAAAGCATATACAACAGTACGCCGGTCAGGGCCAGCCGCGGTTCAATTTAGCCAGCCGACTAGTTTTGGCTTGCGATATACGTGTCGAATACCCAAGACCGCCGGTCAAACCACACCCAAAACCGCCGGTCCAACACACCCAAAACCGCCGGCCCGAACATAACCCTAAACCGGCGTTAAACTCTAACCCTAAATCAAATCCCCGGTCGAACATCCCGATACCGCCGGATGAACACCCGACACCGCCTGTCCCCCAACCCGGTAAACACCCTAGAACCGCCGGCCCTCCCCCCCTTTCGTAAAACCCTAAAACAGCCGGCAGACCTAAAACCCTAATACCGGAATGTGAGAACCGCCGGTCCACCTAAAGCCGAACATTAACGAAGTCACGATGCCTACGACCGCCGGTCCCGAACTGCCTCGGTCACGAACGATCCTGTCTGACCGACGATTACCTGCGACCGCCGGTCTTTGCTCATTGATCGACTAGCATGGCCTTCGACTGCCGGTCCCTAAGACCTAAGCCGCATAATCTAAACCGTAAACCACCGGTTTTCTGTTTACCGCCGGTCTAGTCAACCTCCGTCTTGCCTACGTCTAAACGATTTTGGGACTGTAACAGCCGGTGTCGTCGTATAAAGTCGAATTATCGACCGCCGGTCTCCGAATGCTTATCGACCGCCGGTCAGACTTGCGGTGTCGATGGACGCTAGTCCCGCCGGTCTGCCTTGGGCAACCGGTACGATCGAATAAAAAAAAAGAAAAACTGGAAGAGACTTACTCGATAGTTACGACTTGCAAATCGATTTTTTGGCAAATCCTAACTCGGGGGCATGATGAGGTTAGTAGGGATTAACTATGTATATATAGGCTAATTCCCCAAAACCTAAATAATGATGGGCTCTTAGTCACAATTGGATCCGCTACTAATGGCCCAGTTCGGATCCGCCAAAACCATGACCGCCTACCGCCTGTCAAAGTCTACCGCATGTCAAAGTCATACCGGTCAGGTCATCACCGCCTGTCAAAGTCATGACCGCCTGTCCGGTCAGGTGATCACCGCCTGTCAGGATGATCAGAAGCACGTGTCTTATTGGCTGACGCCCGTCATAATGGCGCTTCATGACACTTTACTGCAGACGTTACACGATCATTGATATCGTCATAATGGCTCTTCATGACTACTTTATTGCAGTCATGATGGGCCAACGTTCCACATACCTGGCCATATAAATACATGGCCTAATTCATTGTTCGTCACACACTGAGACAGATTCGAAAAAGAATAAGAACACAGAGTTCACACACTCTTACTTTCACCTTCGTACTCAACCTCGATCACCCTAGGTTCGCCAAGAACTTGTTGGGTTTGCACTGTGATCATCACAGGAGATCCAAGGTTGACGTCGCCTAATCCTCGTGTTTGACAATCGTTGCTCGAACATGTGATAATTTATGTGATAGCCGAAGGCCTTGATTGAAATAACCGTTGCGTTATGGTAAGAATGAGATGATGTGATGATGCGGGGACCCCCGGTCATGAGGTGTGGAATGAGGGGCAGTTGGGTGGATTCCCATCGACTCATCCACGTTAGTAGCCTTGCTAACTAGACGTATTCCGGCGAGTAAGGCAGGTATCAGTAGATTGGGCGAATCCCTCTTGACGGTATCTTGAAGCTTATTAATGGCGATGGATTTCGGTTAATAAGTTAAATGTGAAGCTTACTAATGGCGATGAATTTCAGTTAGTAAGTTAAGGTGATTCTAGTACATATATGTTTATGTATTAGGTATGTTTGTGCTTCTAGCTAGTTCGGGGGCAACCCGATAGCTAGACATGATTGTCAGGAGAGCAGAAATTGATAGGGTCACAATTGGGTGACTAGACGGTATTGATGTAGTATATGTATATATATATATATATATATATATATATATATATATATATATATATATATATATATATATATATATATATTAATGAAATGATATTATTTTTGGGGTCTAAAACCCATGTATCTCACGAGACTATTTTGTCTCACGTACTACGTTTGTTTTTGTGGCTATATACTCAGGTACAGGGTTGAAGTGATAGAAGGTTGCACTAGAAGTGGCCTAGAGATGTTTAGCTCGGGAGCTAATAGGTAGATCCCGTTGCCTATGGTTTTGATATACTTGGTGACACCGTATTTTTGTAAACTCTGATATAAGTTTTAAAGCTTTTTGTTAAACTGTATTTTTGGACAATATGACAAATATTGAGAAATGATATTTTAAATGATTTAAACTATGTTTAAAAAAAAATACCCTTTACCCCAACCGCTTCGTCCCCGCCGCCATTTCGTTACCGTTTCATATCATCCACCGATTCATAATACATCCCACCCTTCGATCACACAGAGTCACGTCGGTTAGCAACCTATATATACCCGATTGTACACTTCGAAATTAATATGCAATATTTCCTTTAGCTTCAATTCATCACCGTCTTCCGACACTGCATGAAGGTTTCTTCTTTGATTTTCTAGATTTTCCGTTTGGCCTTTTCGTTTTAACTTTGTAGTTTTATTCCGTGATTTATTTATTACGAAAAAACTACAATGTTTTATGTTTTATGTTCAATATTCAATGTTATGACTGATTTTGATAATTTTATCGATAATGTTGGGATACTGCGCACCATGTGTTTGATAAAATGTCTTTTGATTAAATCTTAGTTCTTGTAATTTGTGGTTTAAAGGAATTGATCCAGACTATCCAGTTATATCTTAATTATTAGGAATTTAATGTTAATTCATATCCATTATACTAAAGCACATAAACTTCAGTTTAATAACAAAGCCTAGAATTATGAGTCAACTTTTTGATTTTCTGTGAATAATTGTTATTCGCGCTTGATTGTTTTTCAGTTTTTCTTCAAATCTTCTCTACAAAAATTGCCGCCTAAACATCCACTAAAACCTTTAACATAACGTTTGACTTCATTTGTGAAATCTGTATAATCATTAACTGTTAATGTTCATTTGACATTTTCACTCATTTGACCCGTTTCCTCTTTGGTTAAATGTATTTCATGAAGTACACATATGACCCGTTTCAGCCTGCGCATTGCCATGGGCAAACGAGTTAATTAAAGGGGTCGATGTATCAAAAGTTCCTCAATTAGTTAAAAATATGTCATGGTTCTATTGCATGAACGGGTCAACCTGAAAATTGAAATTATCGCCTTTTTATCCCGCCGCATTGCCGCGGGTAAAGGACTAGTTATATGAAAACATAACTAGTTATATTACTTCAGATGGTGTCTAAAACTATAATATAAACACAATCAGAAAGTAAACGTTTCCTTACACGAGACGCACGTTACATCACACGGCCGCTACACGTAGGGGTGAGCATAGCCGGGTACCCACCGGTTCCGACCGGAACCGGAACCGGAACCTCTTGTACCGGTTCCTCAGTTTTCGGAACCGGAACCGGAACCTCCGGTTCCTTCCGGTTCCGGTTATCCTGTTTCTAAAATCGTAAAATTAAAATTAGATGTAAAGCTTAAATATTAATCATTTTTTGTCATTTTATCAACTAATCTTTGAATAGTCATAAACTCCAAACACTTAAACCTATGATTGTCTATATATTTTATCGTTAGAACACTATATTTATACTGATTAATGACTAAACTCATTAAAAGTTACACAAAGTTTCTCATATTGTTAAATTTTTACATTAAATTTATCATATATATAATATTTTAACAAAAATAGACCGAATAATTATCGGTTCCGGTTATCCACCGGTTACCGGTTCCTAAATTTTGAGAACCGGAACCGGAACCTATTAGGGCGGTTCCATAATTTTAGGAACCGGAACCGGCGGTTCCAAAGCGGTTCCGGTTCCAATTCCGATTACCCGTTTTTTCTGATCACCCCTAGCTACACGCCTGCACCCTCCCACCGACGTTCTCAGATTTCAAACCAATTTAAATAATATTTATATTTTATTTTCTTCCAATAACAACTCCATTTTTTTCATTCAAAGTAAACAGACGCAAAACCGTCACAGATCTGACCGTTTTGCTTCATATCTCCGATTAATGGCTTCCACCGCCGTCGGTTCTCCCTTCTCCGGCATCCTCCTCTTTCTCATCGCCTTCATCTCCACCTCCACCGCCGAAATTCGTTTCACCGAGATCCGATTGGACCCTCGCGCAATCATTCCATTCGATGAATTCGGTTTCACTCACAATGGCAGGCTCGAACTCAATGTCTCCAAATTATCATTCTCCACATCAGATCCTGATCTATCGAAATTAGGTTTTTTCCTCTGCACGCGTGATTCATGGCTTCAGGTCCTTCAACAGATCGAAGATAACGAGATCGGCTGTGCGCTACAATCAAACATTATAAAAGAAGTTTACAATTTAAATTCTCTCACAAAAGATGCCAAAAGTTTTAACCATTTCTACATTGAATCCGATGCGGATCAATACACCCTTGTTTTCGCTAATTGCATCCCTCAGGTTAGGGTTTCAATGGACGTCCGATCTGCTATGTATAATCTCGACGGCAAATCAAAAACTCGCGATTACCTATCTGCTGGAATTACTATTCTTCCTAGGGTTTATTTCCTATTCTCTCTCATTTACATTACCATGGCAGCAGCTTGGATTTACTTTTTATACAAAAAGCGATTGACTGTTTATGGAATTCATTTCTTCATGCTTGCTGTTGTGATCCTGAAAGCATTGAATCTGGTGTGTGAAGCTGAGGATAAATCATATATCAAGCGTACTGGCAGTGCTCATGGCTGGGATGTTCTGTTCTATATCTTCAGCTTCTTGAAAGGAATCACATTGTTCACATTGATTGTCTTAATCGGTACTGGCTGGTCGTTTCTGAAACCATATTTACAAGATAAAGAAAAGAAGGTTCTAATGATTGTGATTCCACTTCAAGTAGTTGCAAACATTGCTCAAGTAGTTATAGACGAATCAGGGCCGTATGGGCAAGATTGGGTGACATGGAAGCAGGTGTTTTTATTGGTTGATGTGGTTTGTTGCTGTGCTGTTTTGTTCCCAATTGTATGGTCCATCAAGAATATGAGAGAAGCAGCTAGAACAGATGGGAAAGCAGCTGTTAATTTGATGAAATTAACACTATTTAGACAATATTATGTGGTTGTTATTTGCTACATTTACTTCACAAGAGTTGTTGTTTACGCATTGGAGACAATTACATCGTATAAGTATCTATGGACCAGTGTGGTGGCTGCTGAGCTGGCAACTCTTGCGTTCTATCTGTTCACTGGGTATAATTTCAAACCAGAGGCACATAACCCGTATTTTGCTGTTGATGATGATGAAGAAGAAGCTGCTTCTGAGCAGTTGAAACTTGAAGATGAATTTGAACTGTGATTTTTCTTCATTTCAGGTACTTTTTGTATTGTTTATAAAGGTATTATTATATGGAAATGGTTTCATGAATGTATTTAAATGAATTGATCGTAGATTAGTGTTCTTTTGAATGGAATTATGATGTGGAACGAAATATCAAATAGATAACCAGTAATTTCATGAAATATTGAGAACCCACAATCTTATATTTAGGGCTTGAAGTTTAAGCTTTTTCGGTTTTCTCTGTAAATTTTATATTTTGTTGATTCCCAAGAACAAGTAACATTTTTTTATAATGATTATCAGTTATTCATTGCTGATATTTTGATCAAGCGTTCAATTCGAATTTGTAATCTTTCAAGCTATAGTTACTCTTGTTCTTTCCATCCAAAAATTTGTTTGAAACTTATTTTACAAGTTCACCTTAACTTTTCAGTATATCTTTTAAATCCATTATATAACACAAAAGACTATAAATAAATATACAACATATATAACCCATTTCGACGCAAGGTTAAATTGATGCCTTGTAAAAGTAAAGAAAATGAAATAGCCAATCTGGATGATAGCTTTTCGAAGCAGATTTAAAAGTACTTTTATAAGAAGCTCAGCATAAGCAATTATTGTACTATAATTTCCGTTATCGGCAAATTGAGCTTGAAAAAAAATGATGCCAACAAGCTTACAACAATCGATTGCATCGTGCAAGTGTGGTAATTAACATGGACATATTGAACTCAACAAACAAGCAATTTAAACAAATAAACGGCAATCCATTTAAATAACACACCATTTTGTTGAACTGTACTTGGTTATCAAAGTGAGTGGAAGTTGCAGCTTTGAATATTTATGTAAGACCTCACGATGATGTTTACCAAACTTCTCATAAACTGAATAAAGAAAGCGTTTAGATCGACTGGATCTGTTCTTGGGTTAAAGAAACTTCTTCCTCCTTTGGCGTTAAAGAAACTTGCTTTGTAATAAGAATAAGCTGATTTTTAATTCATGTATATATTCATTTTCGTTTAAGCATTTTAAGTTATGTAATTCATCTGAATCATATTCGAAGCTCTTAGTTATTCATTTCAACAATAAAAATAAAAATGTTATGTTTTGTTAACAGAAATAGTATTGCATTCTACTAATTTTTTTAAATTCCTTACTACTAATTTGATTGATATATGTATCTATATTAAAGGATAGAGGTTTGAAAAAATAATTAATGAATTTTACATGTTAATTATGTTACGAGTAAAAGGCGAAAGAATAGTTCGCTTTGTGCTCATAATAGATCATAAATTAGTCTACAATTTTTAACGAATTAACATAATGGATCACTTACCACAATGTTTAATACATACGATCGTCATTCTTGATACTTCCTGACATAAATAACTATGTAAAACAAATAAACAATAATGATCCGATCTAGGGGTGTGTTCGGTTCCGAAACCAGACCGGACCGGAACCGGTAAACCCGGTTGCGTGAAAACTGAAAATCCTAAGACCCCAGACCGGACCGGTTTAACCGGTTCAGTGCCGGGTCGGGTCGGTCTTCAAGAGGTTCTAGAACCGGTAAACCCGCCTAGTTCTTTTGCTATTTTCTTGATGTTTTCTAGCTGCTGCAATTTTTTATGTATTTTACAGCAGGTTTTTCTGCTGCATTTTTGACTGCATTTTTCTGTATCTTTTTACTGCAGTAAAAAAACTGCATTTTGACTGCAGATTTTTACTGCACATTTATTGCTGATTTTTTTAGTACGTTGATAAAAATAAATTACATGACCGGTGGATTTTTTGAGTAATGTCATATTGTCTTTCATGATAAAAAAAAATTAGAAACTAACAATCGGCAGCTTGATTATTGACGATTTTTTTCCTGCCTTTCCCCAATATCTGAAATACACTGCTATAAAATTCATGGCTATATATACTTGATAGCAATGCGCCATACTTGAAATACCCTTTAAAATAGAGAAATATCATTTAAAAAAAAAGCCCTTTAAAATACCGGTCCTAAACCCGGTTAAACCGGAACCGATCCGACCCGGGACCGGTAAACCCGGTTTGTTGTTTTTGATCGAATATAAGAACAGGAACCGGACCGCTTAAGCCGGTTCTGATTCGGTGCCGATTCGGTTCCAGGTTTCCGGTTTTCATTATGATCCCTTTAAAAGAAAAATATTAAGAAATTAAGATGTAAAGAGTTATTATAAACCGCTTTGAATTTATCTGTTAAAAAATGCAAAGTGAGAGTAAGTATAAACATACAATCTGGCCCATGCTCAACCATTTCTCTTAAAAAAAGTAGAAAGAAAACATAACTACGTTCTTATCCCATTTCGTGAAAGAAGACGACTGAAATTAATCGGTATCGATTCATGTTTTTATTGAAAAGGGTAAAGAAATCAAGACAATCAAAGAGAGGGGACCAAATTTTGGACTTGTGTGTTTGTTTCTTTCTTCTTTCTCCCTCTTTCGTAACAGGCCGATTGTTCGAACCATGGAAGCACTCAAATATCAAACCAACAAATTAAAATAAAACTTAGTGTTTATTTATTTATTTTATTGAAAAAATGGGTAATGGAAATAGAACGAGTGGCGGTGATTTTCAGTCGGTGAAAGCGGTGACGTCATTTGAGTGTGATGTGGGCTGGGTGAATCAACATCTTACCCTTATAAAAAGACCAATTTCATGTTGTCTAATTCTGTAATTCGTGGTGATACTAATCAATTTGCTTCTGGGTTTTGTTCCAAATCAGCTGCAGGTGCTCCAAGTTGCAGCTTTAAGTATAAATCCTGTTATTATCTTGTTAATTTAAGAATGACCAATAAATGCATGTTTTCTCTTGTTGCAGATAGAGTTATGGGTGTTTCAGGTAAAGTGCTTTTTACTGCAAATCAGTGGCAAGAACTCGAAAGACAGACAATGATCTACAAGTATATACTGGCTTCAGTTCCTGTTCCTCCTCAACTTCTCGTAACTTTATCCACTCAATCAACAGTACGTTTATCACAATTAAAAAAAATCTTTATTTCCGTATGCCTACCAACTGTTTGTTTAAATGTCTCAAAGAGAGTTTTTTAATAATAAAAGGATGTCACTGGGTTTACTTTCTGTGGTCTTTTAGCCCCACCTCTAATAAAATAGAATTAATTCTTCAAGATTAATACGGCTTTACTAAACTTGTGTCTTGGGCAGGGATGAGTTCGGGTTTGAGATTCTCAAATGGGTCGGATCCGGAGCCGTGGAGGTGTAGAAGAACTGATGGGAAGAAATGGAGATGTGCGAAAGATGTAGCTCCTAACCAGAAATACTGTGAGCGACATGCTCACAAAACTAGATCTCGTTCAAGAAAGCCTGTGGAAATCAAAGTTTCCCACCATAATCTCTCCTGCAAATCAACAAAACAGGTGATTTCAATTAATAAAAATATATTCTTGTGGTGTGTTTCTTATTATGGTTGTGATCAATGGAGGTGTAATAATGGTGCTACTGCTACCCCAATGTCACAAATGAACAATCAATTTCATTTTCAGCCGTCAGTAAAAAAGGACCAAATTTATAAACAGGGAAATCATGAATATAAAAGATCATATATTGATACTAGTGAAGCAGCAACAGGTGCAAGGAGGAAAGACTTCATAGATGCATGGTCAAGAATTAGTGGTGGAGATCGAGACGATTGTTCGCTTACGTTATCGATGCAATCGGGTGGAAACGGTAACAATAACGGGATCGAGTTTGATCAGGAAAGTTTTGAAATGGCGGTTGGAATGTTGAACTGTGATGGAGGAATGTGTGGAGATGTTTTTAAACCGGATCATGAGTGGTTGAACCATGGTTCATGGGCCGGTTCAGCCCCTGGTTGGGTGAAGCTTTGTGTTTGGGAATTAGTAATACTGAAAATATGGAGCAAAATGATAGTGCGACTACCAACAGCAGCTCGTTTGATAGTTTACGTTAGGTGATGGTGATTGAGGTTTTGTGGAAGGACATGTTGGATGATTTTGGAGTTCGAGTCCACTCTTACCTCCCTTTTGCTTTGTTAGACTTAGATTTGTGTTAATGTAATAGTAAATGCTTGTATTGTTACTTTCAACAATACCCTTTTATTTCTTTCACAAGTTTTATACTACATCACTACTTTTAAATTTATATATTTCTGCCTTTGTCGCTTTGTTAAGATACAAAATATGTCAAGAGATTCTGAAATGTTTACTTAAAAAAGCTAAATGAAGTCAAACGACATAATATTATTGCACAAGAATATGTTACTATTTAAGTGTACAAAAATAAGAAATATATATTGCACGTGATCATATCTTTACAAAAGAATCAAGAAAATCAATAAACAATATACACAATTGACTATAAAACAAAGTTGATTAATGAACTTCGCTACAGAAAAATAATGGCACATGGACTGAAAATCAGTTAAATACAGTTAACTTATCAACGAAACGAACTGCCCGCCTATAAACAGGAAAACTGAAGATTATATAAGGGAGTTTTAGTAATAATCCTTAGGTTTTCTCGGTTATTAAAAAAGAAAAGTCCCTATATAATGAACTTAAAAATAATACTGGGATCGGTTGGACATGAAATCCGGTTGACCTAGAAAAAAATTAATTTTTCTAGAAACGCTTGATAAATAAATAGATATATGTACTTTTATAGATCTTGAAATTCAAAAATAATAAGGATAGTTGAGAAATATATTTTGGAAACTTTTTATTTGGTGTGATATTTATTTGTATTCTTTTAACTTTTTAATGGCTGTGCATTATTTATATAATTATTGGATTATAAACACTTAATAATATTAATATCTTGTTAAATTAGTAAGTTAATCAAATCCTTTCTATACAACTATATTTAGAATATTGGTTGTTAAATGCTAAATCGATTTTTAAAACATAGGTTATGAATAAAGAATTCTTATTAAATTCCAAAAATATAACAACACGGGGCAGGTGGCCCAAATCTTAAATCTATGATGATATGACAGCAACAAGCCTTCAATTTCACTGTTGCCATCCATCCTTCATCTGAATTCAAAATTAAATAAATTTCAGGCGCTAAAACCAAGCATTCAACCCTGATTTGAAATCGAATCCAACACTCAAACTCTTTCAATTCCTCCCCCAAATTTCAAATCTGCATTAAATCAAGATGGGTTGTGTTTCATCACATCTACTAAATCAAGATGACGATTTCACCCAAATCGGTAGCTCCGCCTTCAGCCACCACATCGTCTCTCTCACCTCCACCACTTACGGCCTCTTAACCCTAGACCCCTCATCTTCACCGACCACCGTACCACCCACCCCGCCACCCCGGTTCACCCTAGCCTCAGTCTTTCCCGAACCTAAAACCGAACCGTCACTTGAAGTTATAAACTCATGGGAGTTAATGGCCGGTCTAGATTCCACCACCGACAGCTTCCGGTTTTCCCCACAACCCTCTAAACCATCCCCATTTAGGTACGCTCTTCTTGAAAAAGATTCAGAAAATTCAAACCCTAACCACAAAAATCCAAGCTTGATCAGATCCCCTGTTTCTAAACCGGTTTTTCTTGATCGGTTTGAAGAAATTTGCCCACCAAAGGGGGAGAACAAATTAGTGATCTACACAACCACATTGAGAGGTGTACGGAAGACATTTGAATCATGTAATGCAGTTAGGGCAGTTCTTGAGGGATTTGGGGTTTTCTTCTGCGAACGAGATATATCAATGGATCGAGGTTTTAGGGATGAACTTTGGGAGCTAATGAAGGGGAAAGAAAAACATGAATTGGTGCCACCTAGGGTTTTTGTCAAAGGCAGGTATATTGGTGGATCTGATGAGATTTTGAAAATAGTAGAAGACGGGTATTTGGGTCATTTACTTGAAGGCTTACCAAAATCAAAAGCAGGGTATGTGTGTGAAGTTTGTGGTGGTGCAAGATTCTTACCATGTGTTGGTTGTAATGGAAGTTGTAAAATGGTGATGGTTTTGAAGAATGAAATCAACGGTGATGATGACGAACATGTCGGGAAAACGGTTACTGTGAAATGTACCGATTGTAATGAGAATGGGCTCGTTCGTTGCCCGATTTGCAGTTGATCGCTTTTCGGTTTCGGGTTTGTATGTTCAATGCTTTGTTTTTAAGATGATGACAATTTTATAAATAAACTTAGATAACATTTGTATACCATTAGTTAGTGAGTAATCTAATTAGTTAGTAATTTAGTATGCTTCTTACCGACTAAAGTGCTGCCCTTTTAATTTGCAGCATCTCTTGATGTATTTTGAGATTGAAATCTAGTTAAATCTCATGTTGCATTTAGAAACATTTTTAGCTACATTGTGTTACCATTATCATACCTAGAGCATCTCCAATCATATTATATTCCTCTATTTTGAAGTAATTTTCTCTTCGATCCATCCCTATCATCCCTTTTAAAATAGAGGGGGTGAAAAATGCTTCTATATTTGAAGTAATGTAAGTCCCACTATTTTGAGGTAATCCTTTTATCCATGGACCTCATACATGCTTTTTGAGTAATGTAAGTCCCACTAATTTTGAAAGATCTTGAATAAAAGAATAATGAGTAAATTACACGGATAGTCCATGTGGTTCGACAAGAGTTTTGGATTTGGTCCCTAAGTTTTAGAAATTACACGGATGGTCACTAACTTCGAGACTTTGTCTTGCTTTTGGTCCCTAAACGTAACGGGCGTTAAAAATGACTGTTAAATCTGGTCATCTGCACTGCATATGAGGGTAAATATGTCATTCTCTATCCCTCCCACATATAATTCATTCTCATCTCCCGTGACCTCTCCGTCGGCCACCGTTCTCCGACAGAAAACCCCCAACCATCTGCCACTAATGTCGGCCACACCACCACTCTCTGATTGTCCCTACATAATTTAAAATCAACTAAATTCCTAAATCAAACCCAAGATTCGAAATCAATATCTAAATTCCTAGATCAAACCAAGAAAAGAATGTTGCCGGGAAGACAGTGGGGTGCTGGACTTCGATTGATGTTGATCCAAAGTCCAGACGAGTAACAAAACGGTAATGGCGCCGGAGAAAAAGAGGAATAAAGTGTGCATTTGTTGTATCCTGGCGTCATGTAGCTTTATAATGGAATTTTTACAGCTTGAGATTAGGTCCTTCTAGAGTTGAATTAGCTAGTTTACAGCAGATTTATAATGGAGTACGACTTCTAAAATTCTCAAAAGTTCGATGGATTAATGCTATCACATCCTTCAGGGAAGGGAATATAATTGCTCAAGTGGAAAAGCTCTCAAGGTAGGATTAGGGTAAAACCCTTTTCAAATTTTATATA
Organism: Calendula officinalis; assembly: GCA_963853835.1. Taxonomy (NCBI): domain Eukaryota; kingdom Viridiplantae; phylum Streptophyta; class Magnoliopsida; order Asterales; family Asteraceae; genus Calendula; species Calendula officinalis. The sequence goes on along the minus strand of OY970823.1, from coordinate 65,077,324 downwards.
AATGGAGGAGAAATTTGAATGAAACCCTTGAATGAAAAGCTCTCCGGGGACTTCATTTTCTACATAAGAAAATCGGTTGTGGCGGCCGGTTGGTTATGGAGGTGGCAAAGAATCTTTGAGAGACTTGAGTTCACATCTGCAAATGTGGTGGAAGGGAGGAGGGAGAGGGTTAAAGAGACAAGAGGGTTAAATTTTTATTTAATAAAAGAGACCAGATGATAAAATGACAAATATACCCTCGTGTGAATTACACATGATCAGATTTAACAGCTATTTTTAACGTCTGTTAGGTTAGGGACCAAACCAATACGGAGTCTAATACTTAGTGACAATCGGTGTAATTTCTGGAACTTAGGGACCAAATCCAAAACTCAGGTCAAACCACAGGGACGATCCGTGTATTTTACTCAAGAATAATGGTTGGAGTTGAGATTTTGTTTAGCGACATTGGTCCCACAATTTATAGAGATATAGAAAGCTTTATAGAGCGTATGGTTGGACATGCTCTTATAACTTTCATAAAAGAAAAAGGTATTCTCGTTTATAATATGCTCACCTGGGTGGCCGATGTATTGATCCTGAAGTCGACAACTAACATTTGTTACAGTCGTTTTCGAACTTTCTCTGACTATCCTGTAAATGTGTTTACTTATGGAAGAGATTAAACATGTGAATTCTAAGACGCTGTTTGTTTTCTAAGAGCAAAAAGATCTGCAGTCTGTGGACCACATCTGCCAAGTGCTGCAACTTCTGAGATTGATCAGAGTTCTGCAGTCTGCAACATAAATATTGTTAATTTTTTAACATCCGCATAAAACAGATTTAAGGGCAAAAATAGGGCCAAAAAATGTCATAAAATTGGGGCCGAAATTGAGAACCACTTTGGGGTTAAGGTTCTCCCGCGATGGAGAAGAAGAAGACACCGACGAGAAGTGGCGGCAGAGAGAAGAGGAGACGACGCAGAAGAAGACACGCCGAAGTTGGCATTGAGTTGAAGAAGAAGAGACGGGAGAGAAGGAGGTCGGAGAAGAGCGGTGATGGAGGAGGATGTGCCCGCCTGAGTTGGAGAAGTTCGGTGGGAGGGGTGTGGGAGATCGACGAGAAGGAGATGGCAATATGAGCTCCCTTTTTTGTTTTTTTTTTTTTAATCTTAGAAAACCCAAGAAGTTAATGTATAAGTCTTCATGGGGAAGACTTTGGGCAGACAATATAAGGTGTTCGAGCTTCTGAAAAATAAACGTTTGTGCGAGCCTTGCGCGTAGTCTGTGCCGCGAAGACAAAAGACCTTACATAGACCTTTTGCCAAAAAACCAAACAACACTTAAAGAGATCATTTCGGACAGTTATGCCATTACGAGATAGTTTATCGTGATCATAACTTTAAAGGCTAATTTATTATTATCTATAACAATAATCTAATATGCAAATGGTAGTCCCACATTACCATTTATCACTTTTGAATTTCACAGAGATGGTAGTTGTGGTGGGCTTGTTTTCAACAGTAGTAGTTATCTCATCATTCTCAAATGACATAACTAAACACACATTACATTTTTCCACAATCAGTAACATAATTTCTTGTTTCATCATTGCGGGCCTCTAGTAATCATCCCACAACAAAATTTGCATGTGATAAACTTCAATAACCCCAATTTCAAACCATTGTATTGAAATTCTTGAATTTACCCAAGAATTTATCAAAAAATGGTGACAAAGTTATCGATTTTACCATATCTATCGGTAGCTTTTTACCATATCTATCTTTTTTGAAGGAACTGTATATAATTTTTGTCGTCAATTTTACCTTATCTATGAATACGACAAAGAGTTTATTATATCATGATATATAATAAAACCAGTTTTGTCGAACGATGCTTAACTGTAAAGTGTAAAGTTATGATTTTATTGGACATGTCCTTTGTTATATTAAAGTGTTGTCCGTTCAAAAAATAATAATATTAAAGTGTTGTAACTTTTGGACTCTCAACGTGCCACCTTCATGCATTATCTAGTTGGTTAGTTAGTTGGACCATCATAATCATAATCATCTATCACTTTTATAAATGTGACCATTCCAGCCAAACAAATTAAATCGATTATGTTCAATACATATGTATCATGCATGTTCTTACATTTTCAATATTATAAATTTTAATATTATGACTTATAATAGACAGAAAATCAAAATTTAAGCATACCACCTTTGGTATGTTAATGATGATTATGTCCTGTATCTACAAATAACCATATACTAATTTATATACACACATACACTGTAACATCCCAAAACCCGGCCTAGTAGTTTATTGACCTTAAGGTATCTTATTAAATGATATCCTGATTAAATGCTTAGTTAATTTAATTAGCCTGCTGCCTTTTGCGGTATTTTAACCAAGGGGTTAAAATACCCGACTTGTGATATATTAGGAATGAAAACGTGATTTTTATATCTTTGGATTCCTTGTTAAATATCATTCCGGAAATGCTTTCGATTTTAAAATTGGAGTCCGTTTGCTATTTTAAATAAATTAATTACGAAAGGGACTTTTCAGACATATATTGTTAATTAAATGAAAAGCCAACAAGGGGGTCCCACCCCTTGCTTTGGCCGGCCTTTAGAGGGGGAAAAGAGGGAACACCCTCTTTTGCTTCCTCACTTGTTCAAAACCACCTTATCCACTATTTCATTGCAAAAACTCCATCTTCTTCCTCTCTACTTGTTCATCATCTCCTTGAGCTTGTTCTTGGTGCTAGGACCCGATTTTTATAATCAAGTTTGTGTAGAAGAAGTCTAGAAGTAAGTTTCATCCTTTCCTTTGATTGTTCTTGGTGTTCTTGAGCTAGAGTTTGAACTAGGGTTTATGTAGCTTGATGATTTGTTGGTGAATCTTGTTATGGATGTTGTTTTATGTGTTTATGCAAGTTTTTACATCATTTGTATGGTAGATTGGTGAAGTAATACAAGATTTGGTGAAAATCACCTTCAACCTCCATTAATGGTGGAAGTTGAAGGTGGGTTTTGATGAATCTTGGATTTCTTGAGTTTTGGTTGGATAGAATTGTTTATTAGGTTGAGAAATCATGATTGGTAAGTTATGGATGGTGAAAACCTAGTATAGTTTATTGTGTGAATGGATCTAATTGGTGTTTGGGTCAATTTGATTAACTAGTGATCTTGGAAGTATCATACTTGGAATTGTGATGATTATGATCTTGATGGAATTATTAAATGATTGTGAATTGCTAGTTTATGATGAACTCTTAGTCTATGGAATGTGTGATAGTTTTTATAGCCTTAGAAGTGTTGTAGCAATTTTCGGGTTTTTGGCCCGTTTGGGTCAACTAGTTGTAGGGAATTGCTAGATGGTCATAATCAGTCAATTGACTTGTTGTTGATGATGATATGTTGTTAAGGTCATTTGAATGTGCCTTGGTGATATTGAGTTGGTAAATTGCTAAATTGACGGTTTTAACAATTTGATAGATCGATCACTAACTCGGTACAATGGTTGACAGGAATCGGGAAGGATACTCAGTGATACTAGCTCACTGAGTCAAGGAACCGAAGGTTGAAAGGTCAGTGGATTCGACTTACAACTTGGGTTTCGGTTATTTTATTTGCTATTGGCATTTTGGTGAAAAATCGCAGGAATTTACCAGACATGGGGAGTTCACGGCGTGAACTCCACTTCGCGTTCGTGAAGTGGCTCCAGCTAAGTTGGTTGATGGTCGCGAAGTAGTTCACGTTCGGAGTTCCCGACGCGAAATCTAGTTCGCGATCGTGAACTTGAGTTCGCGATTGGGAACTCTTTCGTGACGTGTTTCGCGGTGTTTATCGTAGCTAGTCTACTTGTTATGTATGCCCAGTGTTAGGGAATACCATACATGACTATGTGCACAATCGGGATGAGGTCAGTGTCGGATGGATAACGGCTGGGCACAGTGTATCGACTAATAGGGTATCCGACCTTACCTGTATGCGTTACATGGTTAAGGGGAGGGAGTTGCCCGGGGTGTTGGATACAAAACGCTATCGGTTACCGTGGTTTTGGCCGACCATGGTTTAAGGCCCGCAAAGCCGCCGATCCTCTCATTTAAGTGATTACCCAACCGGAGATGTTTATAACTTCCGTGTTTAAGTGAATAGTGTAGTTAGTAGCGTTAGGAATTCATTCACTTAGCTTTTGTGCTAATCCCTCCCTTATTGACATATTTCAGGTTGGATGACTTGAATGGGTCGGGCTTGGACGGCAAGTTTGACCATGCTTTAATTATATGTTTTTGTAAAACGAGCCGTGTTTAGTATTACCGTCTTTTAACTAACTTTGGTTGTAATATTTTGTGGGACCATGGTTTGTAAACCTAATTAAACTAGATGCTTCCGTACTTAGATTAATACTTAATTACTTTAAAAAAAATGCAGTGTTACATGCACAATTTTAAATACACTAGTTTGATGTTTTCTTGAAATTGTTTAAGGCATGAAACGCAATTAAATAATTAATAAAATTTATAGCTAAGTAGATTTAGGGACAAATGTTAACACATGTACTTATCAATTAGGCCTCTCCCAACCCTTACCCATTACTAAACCCATCAGTAGCGACACGTCAGCACATCCTTACTGACACGCTACTGACACGGTCGTGCCAACCCTACCCATCACTAACCCATCACTAAACGCATCCTTTCCACATCATCATTTTTAATTAAACAAAAAAAAACACTACATTATAATAAAAAAAATAATAGAATTATAATAAAAATAAAATATTATAATAATAAAAAAGAAATAAAGAAAAAAAACCTATTTTATATAAAAAATGGCAATAGTACAAGTCTTTATGCATGATGTACAACCCCCAAACACCCTCTTCCTCTCTCTTCCCTCCTCTCTCTTCCCTCCTCTCTCTTCCGGCTGCCCACGACGCCCCCTTCTCCCCCGTCTCCACCACGACGCCATCCTACCGACGTGAGCTAAGACGGCTCCGTGCCATCGGTGTCAACCCTCGACGGGCTGTCGATGTGCCTACGACGGCACCGTTGGCAGGGGTCTTACAATTACCGAAAAGCTTTGGCCTAGTGGTATTGTGTGTTATTATTGTGGTATGAACATTCAAATCATATTATGTACATAAATGGTATTTAAGAGTATATAATTATTCGAAAACAATTACATCGTATAGTATTCCTAGAATTATTATTATATTATTAACGTTAAATTCACATAAAAGTAAAGTGTTTTATGTCAATTCTTTGTCAGACAACGTATTTTTATGCATAGTAGCATGATATTACAACGGGTATAATAACCAGTTAGTCTAGATCAACTGACTATCAATGATATCCTTGAGGAGTTTTCTTCATAAGGTTTTTCCTCAAGTGGAAAAGAATGTGGGGTTTATTCATATAAGGCATGGTTTCTAGCAGAACCGGCCCTGAAAGTATTTGTGATAGGCCCAGGCCTATACCTAATTTTTTTACAGGGCCTATAATTTTTTTTAACCCTATTTATTTTTTAAGCCACAACTTTTTTACTCATTTGAAAAGTCATAGCCACTATCATCACGATGTTTGTAGTATTCCAGACTATTCCTCAAGTTTAGGGATTAGGAGATCATGCATTGTATTTACTTTAATTTTTAAATTGTAATCCGTATAATAGAAATAAATTAACAGAAGATTTTGCTCCATTTTTTCTCTATTTCGCCAAATTTCTTCAACTTGAGGCTAAATTTTTTACTTTTTGATGTTAATGTTTTGAGTTTTGTTAATTGAATTGTACTTTTAGCATTTATATTAATTTTTACAATTGCGATATGGGCCCATAATTAATGTTCGCCTAGGGCTCTGAAGAATTCAGGGCCGGCCCTGGTTTCTAGGAAAATATACTACTCAATTGAATGTTATTGTCAAACTCAACCCACTAACTGTCAGGATCGAATAACTCAATAAAGTTATTAGAAACTCAGATCTACTAACACAAGAAGTTACAGCGGATTAATACTTATGTTATTAGATTAAGAACAATGTAAACTGTAATTGAATGAGAATAAAAGAAGAACACAGTTTATCACAAAAAGCTTCAATGTATTAATTCGTTCGATCAATACACGTATGTTTACAATTCATAAGGAACTATATATAATAGTCATTGATGCCTAAAATATTAACCTAGTTATTCTAGGAATCGATTACAATTGAATTTCATAAAGATTTACATTCTATAACTAACTTTACTAGAATCTCGGACTTGATCTGTTCCAGATACGCTCATCAGTAGTAAATCAGATCATCAGTAGTATTTTGCCTTTAGCAGTAGTAACTTCAAGATCAGTAGTAACTTCCATTCTTCAGTAGTAATTCAATCTTCAGTAGTAGATCATTTATGTTCCAACAATCTCCCCCTAAACTTATTAATTCATTTTTGAATTAATCAAGTTTCTTCTTCTTCTTTCTTCTTTTGCTCTTCTAAAGCAGCTCGTTTCTCAAGTGTTCTTTGATTTTTCCTTTTTCTTTGAGCTATAATATACTTACTATTTCTTTTGATAAAATAGTTGAGTTTTTCTCTAAACATTATCTCATCATAAGGTTTCATCATTGTGTTTGTGAATATCTGATACATTGTTTCTTCAGAGTGTGGATATTCTTTTTCAAATAAGTATAATTCACAATTTTTGCTTGACCTTTCAAAGAAGTACATATTTACTGTAGGTAATACATTCCAAGCATACACATTTTCTGTGTTTGAGAATATTTCTGGATAGTTATCTGGATAAAATGCAGCATCAATCATTTTGGTTAAGTATCCAGCACCAGAGTTCTTCCATGTCTTCTTAGTCATTCTTGGTTTTCCAATAATCAGTACTTTGATTATATCACTTCTTGAACAAGATCTGATCATTGGCTTCCATCCAGTAAATCTCTGGACGTGTCTGTCTTCCCTTATAACTTCAATCACATTATTATCAATAACTCTCCAATTGATGATTGGATTGTCTTCAAGGGGAGCAACAGGAACTTCAAGAACAAGAATAATTTGTTCTGTTTGTTTTGATTTCTTTTTGTCTTTCTGTTCCTGTGGAAGAGCTTTTCTTTTCTTTGATTGGGGTGTGGAGAAACAGGAGTTGGTTTTCCAGATGAAATGATTGTTGGATCTATAGCAATTAAAGCTTTTGCTTTTTCTTCTTCTGCTTCTAATTCAGCTAACTCTTTCTTCTTGGCAGTACAATATTTATCTACTATTGTAATCATCTTCATTCTACCGAAAGACTTTGCACTATGCCCTTTTGACTTCAAAAAGTCAATCATATTCTTTTTCTGTTCAAAGATGTCATCCGGTAGTTCACCTTTGACTCTTTTACATTCAGCTACCAAATCTTCAAGACAATTTAAATGTTCTTCTTCAATTTTTCTAATGTCTTTTAAATTCAGCTTGTTGGTCTTCTACCAGAATTCCTTTTATTTGAAGAATAGGTACTTCAGCTTCTTGATTTTCTTTATTTTTCAATCTTTCTTTTTCAGCCTTTTTCTTGTCTTCAAGAGCTTGAATAATAGCCACTTTCTTTAAGTACCTTATATGGTCCACTTTCCATTTGGCTTGTTTAGCAGATCTCACATGATTCATCTTATTTACCATGTGATGACCTAAGGCTCTGTTGGGATAATCATCATCATAAATTACTTTTCCCTTTCTAATACAAGCTGGAAGTATAGATGGAGGTGGAGTGTATTTCATATCAGGAATACCATTTATTACAATTGATGGAGAAAATAATTTAAGCTTATCTTTAGTTAGAATCTTGGGATGTGGAGGAAGTTCACATTCATCTACTTCAAACCAATTCACATTATCATCAATGTCAGGTATGATAAGTGGTTGATCAGGTGTTGGAGGTTTTGTGATAACAACAAACCGTTCACGTTCAATGAGCTCTGGAATTTCTTCTTCTTCCTCTTCAGTAGTATCCAATGTGGTTGCTACTGGTGTACCTGCTACTGGTATAATTTCTTGTTCATGTACTACAATTTGTCTTTCTTCATTTACTACTGGTGAGGTTGCTGTAGGAATTACTACTACTAGGGCATCAATAGTATCCATGATATTTTCTTGTGTAGCATTCACTACTGGTGTATTTCCTTCTTCAACACGATCAGTAGTAACAACCTCATGATCCTTTTCCTCAGTAATAACCATAGGATCAGTAGTCTCTATTACTTCAGTAGCAATTGGAGAGTGTATTTGTTCTGCTGTTTGTGATTGATTTGCAGACACAAATACATTCTCATCCATTTCTCTGTACAAGTCTTCACCAAAATGTTGACTTGTTTCACCATGAACCTCTTTCAAGTTAAGAAGGGCTGCAGCTGCAATAGATTGATCAATCATCCCTTGAATTTGATCTTTCTCACCCTTAGTGATCTCAACTTGTTGAGCCTCACTACTTGCAATCTTCCTTTGTAATTTCCTGATCAATTTTGATTGCCTTTGAAGCCTTTGTTCAAACCTCTTCTGCCTTTTGTTCAATGTATTGATGTAATGCTTCATGTAGGTCATGGTTTTCCCTTGATTATTGAGTAACTCCAGATAATTTTGTACAGTGGTTTTAAGGTTTTCCTTCCTAGCCGTCAATTTAGTGGTTTTAATACTGCCCTCAGCCCCTTTGGGTGGATCATTGGGCTCATTAGGTACATTGGCTTTAAGGTTTTCCATCCTATCCGTCAATTCATGTTGTTCTGTTCTACCCTCATCACTTCTTGGTGATGAAATGGGTTGTTTGGACCTACTCTTCTTCCTAGAAGAAGCAGTAGTGCCCCCCCTTGTGGTTTCTTGGCACCGGGGTCCTCTTAGTAACTCCTCAAATTCTGAGTCATCACTAAGAGTTGCTGAGGTCTGGGTCCTAATGATGTTCTCACTAGCCTGTGCACCCACCTTTGGGGCATCAGTAGAGAGAGCCCTTTCCTCATGACCTCTCTCCTCCTGTGAGGTCAACTCTTGGAGTCTGGGGTTTGACTCAATTTGTCCCCTGGTGTCCTTTAAGGAAGTTTTCTTCCTTTTATATTTGATAGAGATTTGTTTGGCTAAGGTCTGGTCTTCCTCAGAGTGAAGAGTAGCACTCTGGGGATTAATCTCATGTACCTGGGACACTTGCAGGACATCTGTTGGTGCATGTAATTGAGTGGACTCAATGGGTTCTGTTTGGGCTGTATTTGGTGGTGGAGTGGGTTGGGGTTCAATTGGGAGATTTGAACCTTCTCCAGTTGGGGGATGATCATAGATCATGTTTGAAAATAGTGGAGTATCTTTACCAGAAAATTTAAATTGTTTTCTCATGTTTGCAAAAACCTTTTTGTTTATTTCTGGTGTTACAAAAATGTTTTTGGGAGTTGACAGATTTTGTAATTCACAGTTTATGATATGAGTTAAAAATCTTGGATACATTAAAAATTTTGAGGATGAGGATGACAGATTTCCAAGCATTCCCTCAAATATCATGTTTGAAAAGTTAAAGACTTGTCATGTGCTCAGACAAACAACAGCAGATGCTATTGATTTGTTGAACTCATTCCAAGTACTTCTTTTTGGAGAGATACAATGTTGAATAGTGTGTACCAAAAACTTCCATTGAGGTGAAAGAAGACCCTTTTGAAAAGTAACTATATCTGGTCTTCCTTCATACCCCATTTTCTTTAAAGTTTCAACAAGATCTTCCTTTGGAAGAGAAAACATACCTGACTCATCATGGAGTTGAAGATGTTGTCTAATGGATTGTTCAGTTATGGTGATAGACTTTCCATCCACGGTTGATTTGATCATGGACATGGTTGAACCTTCAGTTCTTTCAGCATTGGTCCAGAAATCGACCAAGTGTTGTTGATATGCTTTAGGATTTATGGTGAGAGCAAACTTTATATATGAGTTTTTTAGGAACATCACAATAGGACGGAAATCCTTTGTACCATCTGGATTTCTTAAGAAGGCACACATATTGTGGAATTCTGAAAATTTAAGATCAGTAGTGACATTGAGTGATTTTAGGGTTGCCATTGTGCTTGATTTTGATCTTTTGGAGTGAATCTTTCAGAGAGAGTGATCGTTTTGGTAGGAATTTCAAGTGTGTGATTGGAATTAAGTTGTTACTGATGTTGGGTTTTGATCCAATTGTGCAGAGATTAGGGTTTAGCGTAGGGTTTATCAAATCGAGGAGAAGATAATGCTAAACTAATCTCAGTCTGCTATTTATAATTTTCGATTAAACCTGCAAAATGACCAAAGTATCCTTCGAATAATAACCTATTTTCATGAGGGTCAGTAATGTAATTGTCGTATTTTACAGATAACAGCCGATCAGTTGTAACTAAGTATCAGTAGTAGAAACATCAGTAGTAACCTTTGTTTCTATACTTGACTTAATTTCTACTGAGAAATCCTATCAGTACTAGATTGTGGTAGTAATAACAAGATCAGTAGTAATGAATAACCAGTAGTAAACAGAAAAATGAAAGTTTAAAATTTGTACAAAACACTTTACACACGATTTTCCTTTTAGACTTAACTTATTAAAATCATTCCAATACTGCTAACCAAAAAGTTGAATCTTCCTACATCAAATGCTTTTGTAAAAAGATCTGCTAATTGATCATCAGTATGAATTTTCTCTACTTTTATTAATTTCTTTTCATTGCAACCCCTTATAAAGTGAAATCTAATTTCAATGTGTTTTGTTTTAGAATGTTTTACTGGATTATTCACAATACTGATTGCACTTTGATTATCTATAAAAAATTGGAGTTTTAAGTATAGAGATACCAAAGTCTAGGAGTTGATTTTGAATCCATGGCACTTGAGCACAACAGGCAGATGCAGCTACATACTCTGCTTCAGCAGTTGAAGTTGAAAAACATTGGTTTGTTTCTTGCATTGCCATGACACCAACCTTGATCCAAGGAATTGACATCCACCAGTAATAGATTTTCTGTCTTGGCATTCACCACCATTGTCACTATCTGTGTAGACTATGAGTTCAAATGGTGATGCATGTGGATACCAAAGACCAAGTGAGGGTTTTCCTTTCAGGTATCTGAAGATTCTTTTGACTGCTTGTAAGTGTAACTTTTTTGGTTTTGCTTGATATCTGGCACATACACACACACTGTACATAATGTCAGGTCTTGATGCAGTTAAATACATCAGATATCCTATCATTGATCTGTAAAGGTGCTCATCTACATCCTCCCCCTCAACATCAGGATGTAGGTGTTTGTGAGTTTCCATTGGAGTGCTTGCACTTTTACTATCTTTCATTGCAAACTTCTCTAGGATATCTCTGACATATTTTGATTGATTGATCAAAATACCATCTGATTTCTGATTGATTTGGAGTCCAAGAAAGAAATTCATTGGACCCATTGAACTCATCTTGAACTTGATCTGCATCAGTTCTTCAAATTCTTTGCACAATTGATCATTTGTTGATCCAAAGATGATATCATCTACATATATTTGGACCAGTAGTATATCATCTTTGAACTTCCTTGTGAATAATGTCTTGTCAATGGCTCCTCTCTTGAAATTGTTCTTCAGTAGGTACGAGGACAATGTATCATACCAAGCTCTAGGTGCCTGATGAAGGCCATATAGAGCTTTGTCTAGTTTGAACACATAGTCATCATGTTCTAGATCTTCAAAACCTGGGGGTTGACATACATATACTTCTTCTTCTATTTTCCCATACAAGAAAGCACTTTTTACATCCATTTGGTAGACTTTGATTCTTTTGTATGTAGCATAAGCTAGAAATATTCTGATTGCTTCAATTCTGGCAACTGGTGCATAAACTTCATCATAATCAATGCCTTCTTCTTGTGTGTATCCTTGAGCTACAAGTCTTGCTTTGTTTTTGATCACTATTCCTCTTTCATCTTTCTTATTTCTGAAGATCCATCTAGTTCCAATGGCTCTTTTTTCTTTTGGAAGAGGGACAAGTGTCCATACAGCTTGTAGTTTAAATTGAAGAAGCTCTTCTTGCATTGCTATGATCCAGTTTGAATCTTTCATAGCTTGTTGAATCTTCTTATGTTCTTCCTGTGACAGAAAACATTCATACATGCATTCATTAGATATTAGACAGATATTACAAATATTTGAGTTCAAGGCAGAATTAAATTTGCTTCTTGTCTGCATGGATGAATTGACATCACTTAGGACTAGGTCCAAAGGATGATTCTTTTCAGTTCTGGTTCCAGGGATTTTGTCAACAGATAATTGAGAGTCTAAGTTTGACTCATGTGATTCAGGGATTTGTGCATCTATCCCTGCTTCTTCTTGATTGTTTGCATTTTGTGGGGATTCAACATTACTACTGGTGTCAGTAGTGACGTTCACTTCATTAACTTCAGGAGTATCATTGTTGTTACTGGCATCAGTATTGAGTAAATCATCATCACAACTCTGAGGTTCAGAGTTACTACTGGGATCAGTAGTATCTTCAGAATTTGAGTTGCTACTGGAATCATTGAAATTAGGGTTACCAGAGTTACTACTGTCCTCAGTATCAACTGTGGGAGCAGTTTCAACTAAGATATATTTCATGATTTCTTGCCTTCCACTTGATGATGGTCCTACTTGCTGGCTTTGATTGTTTGAATTTCCTGTATTAAATTCATAATTGATATCAAAAGATTTGGTTAGATTATCAATATTAAACAACCAATCTGGACCATTTCCTTGTTCATTCATAAGATTTTCATTAAAGGATACATTTACACTTTCTTCAATGATCATCAGCCTTTTGTTGAACACTCTGTAGGATTTGCTTTGAGTTGAGTATCCTACAAAATATTCCATCATCTGCTTTGCAGTCCAATTTACCAATTTGTTCTCTTGTAATTAGAATAGTACAAGGACAACCAAATGATTTTAAGAAACTTATTGATGGTTTTCTTTTATTAAAAAGTTCATATGGTGTTTTAAAGTAAGGCTTAACTATTAATACTCCGTTCTGAACATAACAAGCAGTATTAACAGCTTCAGCCCAAAAAGTTATTGGTAATTTTGAATCTGCAAGCATAGATCTGGCTTCTTCAATGATAGTTCTATTTCTTCTTTCAGCTACACCATTTTGTTGTGGAGTTCTTGGTGAGCTGTACTGCCTGTCAAAACCCTTAAGATCACAAAAATCAATTAGGTTAGTATTTTTAAATTCAGTTCCATTATCACATCTAATTGCTTTCACTTTGAGATCTCTTGTATTTTCCAGCTTTACAATCAGATTCTTGATTATTTCACTTGTTTCATCTTTGGTCCTGAGAAAAAAATACCCAAGTGTATCTGGAAAAGTCATCAGTAATAACAAGGCAGTATTGTTTCTTTCCAATACTCATTATATTTGTAGGCCCAAAAAGGTCCATATGTAAGAGTTGCAAAGGATTAGAAATAGAGTTAATTGCTTTGGTCTTATGAGAAGTCTTGTGTTGTTTACCTTTTAGGCAGGCAACATAATGATGATCACACATAAATTCTTTTTGTGGTAGACCAACTACCAAGTCCTTCTTGACTAAGTTGTTCATATTTTTAAAATTTGTGTGACACATCCTTCTATGCCAAAGTTCTGATTCATTTGTGTTTGCCTTAGATAAAAAACAGTTGATCTCATTTGATGAAATGAGTTCTCCCCTATATCCAGGCAATACACATTGTTTCTCCTTGGTGTTCTTAATACAACATATTTTTCATCAAAAATAAAATCAGGAGAAAGAATGATGCACTCAACATCTGTAAAAAGAATTTTGTTCTTCTTATCACAGACTTGAGACACACTAACCAGATTGTATTTAAGCTCAGCAACATAAAATACATCATCAAAAGTAATTTTACCATTTGATACTGTACCTTTACATGTAATCTTACCTCCCCTAGGATTTTCTCCAAAAGCAACATACCCTCCTTCAAAAGACTTGAAATCTCTAAGTATTTGAAGATTTCCAGTCATGTGTCTAGTGTAACACCTTGATTTTTAATACAAAATATTGGCCAAAATAAAACATTTTTTATAAATAGAAGAACATCCCCAATTTAGATTTACAAAAACCTTGGTATGAAATCAGAGTATAAAAGTAGGTGTTACAAAATAGATCATAACCAAGCTAAGACTAAATCCAATCTAGTGCTCTTCTATTCTAGGTCCCGCATTCTATCCATGCGTACCTAAGCCTTCGATCCCGATCCTGAGTACATAGCAAAACAAACAAGGAGTACGTGAGACAAAAACGTCTCGTGAGCTACATGGGTTTAGACCCCAAGGTTAATAATAATAACCAAATCACAATCAAACAAACAAACAAACTCATAAGCTATCATCCATCTATCTAGTCACCCTATTGTGACTCTAATACCTTGCTTTCCTAGCAATCACACCTAGTTGTCGGGACATCCCCAACCAACTAGAACCACATTAACTTATTAACCGGGGATCCCCCGCATTAACAAGCTTCAAGGTAAAGGCAAGAGGGAATTGCCCAATCTACCAATACCTGCCTTACTCGCCGGACTACTTCCAGTTAGCAAGACTACTATCATGGAATGGGCCGATGGGGATCCGCCCAAATGCTCCCCATTCCATACCTCATGACCGGGGATCCCCCGCATCATCACATCATCTCACCATATCATAACTCGATGGTTATGTCAATCTAGCTCTCGGCTATCACGTCTATCATCAAGCAAGTTAGTTCAATACAACTATCGGTATAACTAACTACTAATTACTAGTCTACACCATTAAGCAAATAGACCATAACACAAGTAATGAAAATATTTAACAGGGCTATGTACTCAGTAAATTCCACACATACTCACCTTAGCAATATGATGCTCAAATCGTGTTCTTGACACCCAATCTCTTGCTTCACAAACCAATCAACTTTCCAAGACTTCACCAAAAGCCTAAAACAATTATCACAATATGATCAACATTACAATCTACTAACAATGTGTTCATCTATCTCTAGATAACACCCAACAATCCATTTCCCCCAAATATGGTGATTATCAAACCCTAGGTTTGACCAACCCTTAAGATTCTTACAAATCATAATCATACACTTGTTTTCCTTGTTAATATACCATCTATTAAGTGTATACACCATTTATATCACCATAATCCATAACCCCAAGACTAGGGTTTCAAACCCAACCATTAAAATACATAGATCTAAAGCTACAAAGATCAAGGAGTGAAGATATACCTTTAATCTTCACTTAGGAGTGAAATCTACCAAGCTTTGATGAAGAAATCAACCCAAAACAGCTCTTGCACTCGAAAATCGTCTTTGGAAGAAGCTAGGGTTTTCAATCTGCATTTATGGCTAAAAACCCGAATTTATTGCACTGGTCGGACTGTCTCGCGTCGAGCTCGCGCCGAGCTCGCGCCGCGAAAGGACGCGGGTTTGCCCGCTAGTCGCCGCTGTTTACCAGACTTCGCGCCCAGCTCGCGCCGAGGTCGCGTCGCGAAGTCAACGCGAAGTCAACGCGACCTTCTCGCGTTTCAGCTCTGGTCCCTCTGCTCAACCTCGCGTTTTGCTCGCGCCAGGCTCGCGCCGCGAGCCTACCTGTGCAGCAGGGCTGCACTTTTCGGTCTAGGTTTCAACACGGTTTCGCCCATAACTTTCTCGTACGGTGTCCAAATGACACGAAACCAATTCCCACAGTTTTAATATGATTTATCCATAATTATCATATTTTTATTTATTTTATTTATTTACAATTTTCGGGTCGTTACAACTATCTACCCCTTAAGAAGATTCCGTCCTCGGAATCTCATCATAGTTCACGAAATCCGGGTACCTCTTCCGAATCTCGTCTTTGACTTCCCAAGTCAAATTCGGCCCAAGTGAATGCTTCCACTTGACCAATACCAACTCGATCTCCTTATTCCGAAGCTTCTTTGTTTTCGTCTCTAGAATAGCCTCGGGCTCCTCGATCAACCGATTCGGGCCGTCAACCTGCAACTCTTGTAATGGAATAATATTCTCAACTTCCCCGATAAACTTCTTCAAATAGCTCACGTGAAAGGTGTCATGCACACCTTGAAGCTCGGGTGGAAGTTCCAACTTAAAAGCTTGAAGCCCGACCCGTTTCAATATTTTAAACGGTCCCACATACCTTGGACTTAGCTTTCCCTTTTTACCAAACCGCATCACACCTTTCCAAGGTGACACCTTCAACATGACCATATCACCGACATCCAAGTCGTATGGCCTTTTTTTCAAACCCGAATAACTTCGTTGTCTATCTTGGGCGACTTTCATGTTGGTTTGAATAATACCAATCTTTTCGTTTGTCACTCTCACGATCTCGGGACCCGTGAGTTTCGTCTCTCCCGCTTCTAACCAACAAGATGGAGT
The DNA here is from genome assembly GCA_963853835.1 of Calendula officinalis. Lineage (NCBI taxonomy): Eukaryota > Viridiplantae > Streptophyta > Magnoliopsida > Asterales > Asteraceae > Calendula > Calendula officinalis. The sequence goes on along the minus strand of OY970823.1, from coordinate 65,060,920 downwards.
TCTACATTTTCTTCCATACAACGCCTCATAAGGCGGCATCTTAATAGTCGAATGATAGCTATTATTATACGAAAACTCGACCAACGGTAGATGTTCATCCCATTTACCACCGAAATCTAACACACACGATCTCAACATATCTTCAACCGTTTGAATTGTTCTTTCACTTTGACCGTCGGTTTGCGGATGATAGGCCGTGCTCAACCGCAACTTTGTACCTAGCTCTTCTTGTAAAGATCGCCAAAATCTCGAGGTGAACCTCGCGTCTCTATCGGACACAATCGATAACGGAACCCCGTGGAGTCGAACCACTTCATCAACATATAACTTAGCCAACTTCTCAAGTGGCAATGTTTCCCGAATTGCTAGAAATAACGCACTCTTGGTCAACCGGTCAACTATGACCCAAATGGCATCGTGACCTCTACTCGTTTTCGGTAAACCCACTATGAAATCCATAGTTATATCTTCCCACTTCCCGGCCGGCACCACCAATGATTGAGCTACCCCATACGGTACTTGATGCTCGGCTTTCACTTGTGCACACGTGGCACACTTAGAAATATACTTGGCCACTCTCGTTTTCATTCCGGGCCACCAATAAACCCGTTTCATATCTTGGTACGTCTTTGTACTTCCCGGGTGAATCGAATACTTCGATTTGTGCACATCATACAACAACTCTTTTCGGATACCACCGAACTTAGGAACCCAAATACGACCGCCTACGGTCTTCAACCCTTGTGCATTTTCGAGAAAATGTTGGTTCTTACCTAACCGTTCTTGTCTTAACTCGTCTTTTCCCATAACTTCTCGTTGGGCATTCTTGATTCTTTCGATGATGCTCGAGACGACTTCTATACGTGATAAAATTCCTCGGTTCGGATTTTCATATACCTTTCGGCTTAAGGCATCGGCCACCACATTCGCCTTCCCCGCATGATACACAATTTCACAATCATAATCGGCAATCAACTCGATCCACCTTCTTTGTCGCATATTTAGGTCTTTTAGAGTAAACACGTATTGTAGACTTTTATGATCCGTGTACAACGTACACCGAGTACCATACAAATAATGCCTCCACAACTTCAAGGCAAAAATAATCGCCGCCAATTCCAAGTCGTGTGTCGTGTACCTTAATTCCGCATTCTTCAATTGTCGCGAAGCATACGCGATCACTTTACCTCTTTGCATCAACACACAACCGAGCCCTTGATTCGAAGCATCACTATAAACCACAAAATCTTCCATACCATCCGGTAACGTGAGTATCGGCGCGTTACATAACTTTTCTTTTAACAACTTAAACGCCTCTTCTTGCTTCTTCTCCCACACAAACTTCTCACTTTTTCTCGTTAACTTCGTGAGTGGAATCGCGATTCTCGAGAAATCTTGTATAAACCTCCGGTAATAACCGGCTAACCCAAGAAAACTTCTAACCTCGGTAGGAGTCCTCGGAGGCTCCCAATTTGACACCGCTTCAATCTTGGACGGATCAACTTTAATACCATCACACGTCACCACGTGACCTAAGAATTGTACTTCCCGCAACCAAAACTCACACTTCGAGAATTTTGCATACAACTTCTCCCGTTTCAACACGTCTAGAACAAGCCTCAAATGACCTTCGTGTTCTTCTTCGGTTTTCGAATAAATCAAAATGTCGTCAATAAACACGATCAAAAACTTATCAAGGAACGGTTTACAAACCCGATTCATCAAATCCATAAAAATAGCCGGCGCGTTTGTAAGACCAAACGGCATCACTAGAAATTCATAATGACCATAACGTGTACGAAAAGCCGTCTTCTCGGTGTCGCCCTCTTTCACCCGAACTTGGTGATAACCCGACCTCAAATCAATTTTCGAGAAATAACTAGCACCTTGCAATTGGTCAAATAAGTCGTCAATTCTCGGCAACGGGTAACGATTCTTAATTGTTACCTTGTTCAACTCTCGGTAGTCGATACACATTCTCATCGAACCGTCTTTCTTTTTAACAAATAATACCGGTGCACCCCACGGTGACGAACTCGGACGAATAAAACCTTTATCTAACAAATCTTGCAATTGGGTCATCAATTCCCGCATCTCGGTGGGAGCTAAACGATATGGAGCACGAGCAATCGGCGTCGCCCCCGGCACTAAATCAATTTTAAACTCGACTTGTCTCTCCGGTGGTAAACCGGGCAAGTCATCGGGAAATACCTCGGGGAAATCCCGAATAATTTTAACATCATTCATTGACTTCTTTTCTTTTCGGCCATCTAACACATATGCAATAAACGATGCACAACCTTTCGATATACTTTTCCTCGCCTTAATGGCGGTAATCACATTAGGCATGTGATGTCGTTTCTCCCCATACACATACACCTTCTCATTCTCGGGTGTCCTAATCGACACTATTTTCTCTCCACACAAAATCTTGGCTTGGTGCATACCCAACCAATCCATACCGATAACCACATCAAACGCCCTAATTCCCATGGGCAACAAATCCACCTTAAACTTTCTACCGTCTATTTCTATTTCACAATTTCTATAAATACAATCAACCATAGACGTTTTCCCGTCGGCTACTTCTATTTCATAAACCTCATCTAACATTTCGGACGGCACATTCAATTTACAACCAAACTCATAAGACACAAACGAATAATTAGAACCCGAATCAAACAAAATATGAGTTGGCAAGGAGTTAATGAATAGAATACCTGACACCACATCGTGTGCCTCCTTCGCCTCCTCTCGAGTTAGTTGGAAGGACCGCCCCTTCACTTTCGCCGGTTCCACTTTCTTTTGAGCCGTGGACACCATCGACTCAATTCCCTTCTTTGGGCACACATTGCTATAGTGCCCCTTCTCGTGGCACGAGAAACACTCGATCTCGGCCAAAGGTTTAGACTTGCATTCTCGGGCCATATGCCCCGGCTTCCCACAATTGTAACAAGTTTTCGACTCCCCTCGGCACACGCCGGCATGAGTCTTCCCGCACTTCTTGCACGAGCCAACACTCCCTTGTTTAGAGAAGCTCGATGTGAACTTCCCCTTCTTATAAGTACCCGAGCCACTCTCGGCTTTTCTCTTTTCGCCCACATGGGCCCTTTCGGCAACACGTGCCTCATTTACTTCCTCCACACTCCGGGCGGCACTAATAGCTTCATCGAGTGAAACCGCCCTCTTAACCTCCAATTGATAATCCCACGGTAGCCCACTTGCATACCGAACCACCCTCAACCTCTCATCCGAGTAGGTTTTAGCAACAAACGGGAGCAATCCCGTGAACTCTCTTGAGTATTCTTCAATCGACATATCACCCTTTTTGAGGGTCACGAACTTCTCGTGCATTTTCTCCAAATCCCTCTCGGGACAAAACTTCTTTTTCAATCTCGTGGTGAACTCATCCCACGACATCTTTTCTATCACCTCCTTCCCGAGGGTCTCATACACAATATCCCACCACACCATGGCATCTTCTTTCAACAATTGTGACGCATACGTCACCATATCAACATCCTTACACTTGCTACTTCCGATAACCCTCTCGGTTTCTCGGATCCACCTCATTGTTACCTTCGGGTCCGAACTACCCGTATACACATTTGGCTTACAAGCCATGAAGGATTTAAATGAACAACCTTCTTTCACAACGGGCCTTGCCCTAGCATCACTTTGGCCACCCGTGGAGGATTTCATCTCCCCGGTGCCACTACCTCCCGTTTTCTCATCCGATTTAGCCTCGGATTCCCGGTCTCCACCCGACCTCTCACGGTCTCCAATAATGCGGTGCACTTCCTCGGCCACCGTTCCCTTTATTTGATCGATAATAGTTTGGAGATCCGCCATGGTTACCGGAGTTCTATTAGCTCCGACCTCCGACTCACCCACCCGATGCAACGACGGTGGACTTTCTTGTTCAACCTCAACCTCTACATGAGGTATCTCCTCCTCCCGGTTTTCCGGGGCTTTACCACTTCTTCGCGTGGTCACCATTTCTTTCGATCAAGACTATACGAAAGACATTAAACATTTAGTACCTTGTGTACAACCCATTAGTCGCATAAGACTCAATATCCAAAATCATATCAAATTCATCGGTCCCCTAGGTTCAACCCTAAACTTAATATAAAGTCTCAAGGTCAACCTATGATCTTAAGGAATCTTATATTCCTAATGCTACAGTCTAAGACTAGGATGGTCATCCAACCTAATTCACTTAAACTATAGCTCTGATACCAAGTTGTAACACCTTGATTTTTAATACAAAATATTGGCCAAAATAAAACATTTTTTATAAATAGAAGAACATCCCCAATTTAGATTTACAAAAACCTTGGTATGAAATCAGAGTATAAAAGTAGGTGTTACAAAATAGATCATAACCAAGCTAAGACTAAATCCAATCTAGTGCTCTTCTATTCTAGGTCCCGCATCTCTATCCATGCGTACCTAAGCCTTCGATCCCGATCCTGAGTACATAGCAAAACAAACAAGGAGTACGTGAGACAAAAACGTCTCGTGAGCTACATGGGTTTAGACCCCAAGGTTAATAATAATAACCAAATCACAATCAAACAAACAAACAAACTCATAAGCTATCATCCATCTATCTAGTCACCCTATTGTGACTCTAATACCTTGCTTTCCTAGCAATCACACCTAGTTGTCGGGACATCCCCAACCAACTAGAACCACATTAACTTATTAACCGGGGATCCCCCGCATTAACAAGCTTCAAGGTAAAGGCAAGAGGGAATTGCCCAATCTACCAATACCTGCCTTACTCGCCGGACTACTTCCAGTTAGCAAGACTACTATCATGGAATGGGCCGATGGGGATCCGCCCAAATGCTCCCCATTCCATACCTCATGACCGGGGATCCCCCGCATCATCACATCATCTCACCATATCATAACTCGATGGTTATGTCAATCTAGCTCTCGGCTATCACGTCTATCATCAAGCAAGTTAGTTCAATACAACTATCGGTATAACTAACTACTAATTACTAGTCTACACCATTAAGCAAATAGACCATAACACAAGTAATGAAAATATTTAACAGGGCTATATACTCAGTAAATTCCACACGTACTCACCTTAGCAATATGATGCTGAAATCGTGTTCTTGACACCCAATCTCTTGCTTCACAAACCAATCAACTTTCCAAGACTTCACCAAAAGCCTAAAACAATTATCACAATATGATCAACATTACAATCTACTAACAATGTGTTCATCTATCTCTAGATAACACCGAACAATCCATTTCCCCCAAATATGGTGATTATCAAACCCTAGGTTTGACCAACCCTTAAGATTCTTACAAATCATAATCATACACTTGTTTTCCTTGTTAATATACCATCTATTAAGTGTATACACCATTTATATCACCATAATCCATAACCCCAAGACTAGGGTTTCAAACCCAACCATTAAAATACATAGATCTAAAGCTACAAAGATCAAGGAGTGAAGATATACCTTTAATCTTCACTTAGGAGTGAAATCTACCAAGCTTTGATGAAGAAATCAACCCAAAACAGCTCTTGCACTCGAAAAAAGTCTTTGGAAGAAGCTAGGGTTTTCAATCTGCATTTATGGCTAAAAACTCGAATTTATTGCACTGGTCGGACTGTCTCGCGTCGAGCTCGCGCCGAGCTCGCGCCGCGAAAGGACGCGGGTTTGCCCGCTAGTCGCCGCTGTTTACCAGACTTCGCGCCCAGCTCGCGCCGAGGTCGCGTCGCGAAGTCAACGCGAAGTCAACGCGACCTTCTCGCGTTTCAGCTCTGGTCCCTCTGCTCAACCTCGCGTTTTGCTCGCGCCAGGCTCGCGCCGCGAGCCTACCTGTGCAGCAGGGCTGCACTTTTCGGTCTAGGTTTCAACACGGTTTCGCCCATAACTTTCTCGTACGGTGTCCAAATGACACGAAACCAATTCCCACAGTTTTAATATGATTTATCCATAATTATCATATTTTTATTTATTTTATTTATTTACAATTTTCGGGTCGTTACATCTAGAGCATCCACTATCAATATGCCATGTTCTACCTTCTTCAGGGATCTGGATACTCTGCACATAAAGTAAAAGGATTAGTTAATTTTGGGAACCCAAGCTTGTTTTGTCTTGGGTTCATCCTTTGAAGAATAAGTCTTTTTAACTGAATGAGTCTTATAAGCAGTTTTGTACTTAGTACTGATGTTTTGAGTCACTACTGATCTAGGTTTATACCCGTAGTTTTTAGCTTTTGAGAATTTTACAACTGATGGACCAGTAGTGTTTGGGTAATATGAATTTTGAGCATAATCAGTAGTGTTTTTGTAGTTATACCAGACAACATTGTAATTAGGATTTTTACCAGTAGTAAACCTGGAATAGTTTCTATTGATGTTTGAAAACTTTGAAAATTGAGGAAAACGATTTTGTGTTCCATTGTTTTTAAAATAATTGCTTCTGTTTGGACTTTTATGCCTGGTATTTTGCACAAATCGTGGTGCAGTTCTTCCAAATTTATGAGTGTCAGCACATGGTTTATTGAATTCTTTTTGGTTTGGTGTTTTAGATTTCTTTTCTTTTGATTCTTTAGTTTGTTTTAATTTTAAGGCTTTTTCCTTTTCTTTGTTGATTTTGAATTCTTTAAAAATCTTGATTGTTAATTGGATTGAAGTAACAGTTTTTAGTTATGTGGTTAAACTTGTTACAAATTAAGCATGATAATTTTGTTGATTTAGAATTTTCAGGTTTTCTTTGTTCTTTTAATTGGTTTAAATTCCTTTGATTTCCCTTCTTAAAATTGTTGGTATATTTTCTGAGTTATATTTTGAGGATATAATGTGACTTTGTGTGGTGTGAAAACTGGTATCATTTGATTCAGTTGTTTGATCATCATCAGAAGATTCATTACTGGTTTCAGATTCAGTTTTATTTTCAATTTTTAAATCATTTAAAATTCTTTCTGTACTAGACTTTAATGGAGGAATAAAATTTGTTGGAGGTGGGACTGCATGATATCCCACTCCATGAATAACTTTTTCTGTAGTTTGATTACTAGTTAACTTATTGACAATTTTAGAACTTCTTTCAAACTTTTTAATGGTTAGTTTATTCTGCTCTAGTTCCATTTGACATTCTTTAAGTTTGATCAAAGTTTCTTTTAATTTCAATTCAATATGTTCTTTTTCATAAGTGGTTTGTAGCAATTCATCTTTTATCTTTTGATCAGTTATTTTATAGATTTTAATTTGATTTTCTAAATCAGCTATACAACCATTATATTCAATTCTTCTGTTTCTATTTAAAATCATCTCTTCAAGAGTTTCTTTATTTAGTTTTTCTAATTATTTGTATGATTTAATGCATTCAGGAGTGCAAGATTTAGAATGTACCTCAGTAGTAGAAGGATCAGTAGTAAAGGCCATGAGAGCTTGGTTATGTGCATGTTCTTCTGCTTGGAAGCTCCAGTCATACCCTTGTCCTTCTTGAGATACTAAGACAGTTGAGTTGGACGTGCTGTTTTTGTTATAGCTTGATCTTTGATCTTTGCTTGGACATTCTCTGGCAAAGTGACACAGATTGCTACAGTTGTAACATTTAACCTTGGTTTTGTCAATACCAGCTCTATCACCTTTGTTGTAAGACAGATTTTGCCTTCCAGTTCTTTTAAGAAACCTCTTTGTTCTTAAGCTCATCATTGCCATCTTCCACTTGATGTCCATCTCTTCCAAATCATCAGGATTGAGCTGTTCTAAATCTTCACTAATCAATGCAGTATGCACATGACTAGTGAAGAAAGATTCTCTTGCTATATCTTCAATGCCTGCATTCTTCACAGCCTCCTGACCTGTTCCTGTATTTGACACAAAAGCAGCATTGTTTGAAGGTAGATTTGGAGTTTTAGTACTTACCTCAGATTCAAACACTCTCAGTTCATTGTAGAGTTCATCAAGTTCTTTTTCTTCTAGTGCATCTCCTTGTCTATATATCACAGTGTACATAGACCATTCTTCACCTAGAGACCTGAGAAACTTTCTGTTGACATCATCATTGTCTGGTTTATAACCAACTTGATTTAGTTCACCAATGAGTTTTTTGAACCGATCAAATACTTGAGACAACGATTCATTCTTCTGTCCTTTGAAGTTTTCAAAGTCTTGTTTCAGAACAGACTTCATGTTTCTTTTTGTGCTCTTTGTACCAACAAACCTCTTTTCCAGAGCCTGCCATAATTGCTTTGCATAATCATATTCAAAAAAGAGATGTTGATAGTCGTTGGGAATGGCAAGCAAAAGAGTGCTTAGAGCTTTGAGTTCAATTCCTCTATCTTTGTTCTCCTTTTCACTCTTAAGTTTGTCTGCTTCAGTTGATGAACTTGCTGCTTGAGTCTGAATCGTTTTGTTGCCTTCAACAACAACTTCCCACATGGAATAATCAGTAATAAGCATATACTGCTTGATTCTGTTTTTCCACATCCCAAAGTTGTTGGGAGTGAGAATTGGAATCTTGTTTGCTTGAGTACTTTCATTGTTATCAGACATGATTAACAATTTTAAGATCAAAAGTAATATTTTTTGCTGTTCTTAATTCGTAGATCTAGAACCGTATGGCTCTGATACCATTTGTCAGGATCGAATAACTCAATAAAGTTATTAGAAACTCAGATCTACTAACACAAGAAGTTACAGCGGATTAACACTTATGTTATTAGATTAAGAACAATGTAAACTGTAATTGAATGAGAATAAAAGAAGAACACAGTTTATCACAAAAAGCTTCAATGTATTAATTCGTTCGATCAATACACGTATGTTTACAATTCATAAGGAACTATATATAATAGTCCTTTGTTAGGACTAAAATTGTAATAAGATTAGGACCGTTATTGTAATAGTTTTGATCTTTAAGTCCGTTAGTTAACCATTGTCTAGTTAAGTGGTAGGAGTATAAAATGATGTAAGTTTGACTTACAATGTAAGCTTTCCCTCACTTTAACAGATATACATTTTAGAAAGTTATTTCATCTCCATCGTTCTCTCTTTTACACACACTTACACCAAGAACACACACTCACTCAAATCTTCTATTTCTCACTTGAATCATCATGAATTAGCTCAATCTTAGTTGTATACGATCTAACAAGTGGTATCAGAGCAAAATCTCTCTTAGAGAAGATCCAAAATCGAGCTAGATTGATGAAGATCTGAGAAAGTTTGAAGAAAAGTTCGTTCGTCAAGAGAAATTTAATGTTGTAAATTTTTCGTTGGAATTGAAGATTTTATTGAAGAATCATGCTTCTCCTTCGATTCTAATCAAGATAGAATCAAGTTTCGATCCATTCCGTTAACAGATCACTTCAATTTCGTGATTTTGGTGAAAAAGTAAAAAGTTGAAAAACTTACTGTAAATCGAAGATTCGAAGCTTATATGTTATGGATTGAAGAAATTGATCGGATCAAAGTGTTAGCATTTGGTTTTCGAGCAATTAGCAAGAAGAATCATTCAATTCGGTGAAGAATTGAGCAAAATCAGATTGAAATGGTGAAGAAATCGAGCTGTGTTGAGTACGTACATACTTCGGCCTCATGAACATGTCGAACTTGATGTTCGGCCCGAACAAGTAATTATTTCGGCCCAATATCGAAGTCTGTAGTTCGGCCAGAAGTGAAAACAACACCTAGTTCGGCCCGAGCTTTAGGTTGTACTAGTTCGGCCCGAACTTGTAGAAGTTCGGCCCAGCTTGTAACGACCCGAAATTTGTAAATAAATAAATTGTGTAAAATATGATAAATAAGGATAAATCGTTTAAAGAACGTAGAAATTGGTTTCGTGTCATTTGGACACTGTATGAGAAAGTTATGGACGAAACCGGGTCGAGACGAAGACCGAAAAGTGCAGCCCTGCTGCCTGGGCTAGTTCGCGGCGCGAACTTGGGTTGGCGATCGGGAACTTCATCCAGTGATTTTGTGGTTTTGATTAATCAGACTTCACGCCAAGGTCACGATCGGGAAATGTTCGCGGAGCGCAAAGTTCACGTCCGTGAACTAGTTCACGGCGCGAACTCGAGACGACAGCAATAAATCGGGAAAAAGCTAGGGTTTTCTCATTTTCCACTTCTTCACTTGGTGCAGCCGAGATTGGAGAAGAAGGAGGCGATTTGGGTGTTCTTGAGCTTAAATCTACTCCATCTTTGAGGATCTATGCATCTAAGCTAAGATCTAAGGTATATTTCATCTCCTAGCTAGTTTATGAACTTATGTGGGGAAAAATTGTGATTATGGAGTTGGTATGTGGAAGATCTTGTTAAGGGTGCTTATGGGGGATGTAAATCACCCATAAATAGGGTGTGGATCATGTGTTCAAGTTGGATCTATGATTTGTTGGTGAAATCATGAACTAGGGTTTATGGATTTTCACTAAGCTTATGAGCTTGGTGGTTGGGGTTGTTTATGATGATGTCTAGTTATGGTTGATAACTAGAAATGTGATGATTATGTTGATAGGTTGCAAGGACCTAAGAGTTGAAGTTATTCCATATGCGGGATGCAAGGATTCGGGTTATCAACGCGATCTGGAAAGCATTGCTAAGGTGAGTACATGAGACTTTTAAACTGAGTACATAGTAAATAGTTTTGAAAGTACATATGATATGGTATCAGTCTTTATTAACAAATATTTTGATAAAGATGGTAATTGAAAATGTATGAAAGTATGTAGAATGTGATACTAGAATGTGTCTAGTATGATTGATGAATTTGGAGTAAATTATGATAGATTCAAGTAATTATGGAATCTACGTTAATGAATAATAATGAAGTAATTGATTAAAAGAATGTATACGGAGTCTTTATTAATAATCATGTATTAGTAAAGCAATTGGGAATTATTTTATAGTAATGAGTACCTATTGGTAAGATATACTAATAAAAGTAAAGAACGAATATATATGAGAAAGAATATGATGTGACTAGTAATAATTGTCTATTATAGTCAAGGAAGAGATAAAAGTATTATGTTATCAATAAATAAGGAATGTATCTTATGTATGAAGTAAGTATGGACCTCATAGGGTTCATAGTTGTAGAAGTAACTGTGGTTGCTTATGATCGGGTCCATGGGACCATACAGGTACGTTCACACTGTGATGAACTAATTATATGTCGTTAGTGTTAGATGACTAACTTGTTTGATGATTGATGGGATAGCCGAGAGCTAGATTGACATAACTGTTGAGTTATGGTAGGATTGAGATGATGTGATGTCACGGGCGACTCCCGGTCATGAGGTGTGGATCGAGGGGCAGTTGGGTGGATTCCCATCGACTCTTCCACGTTAGTAGATGATGTGATGTCACGGGCGACCCCCGGTCACTGGACGGTGGTATATATGTTTATACACCGAGTGTATATATGTTTATACACTAAGCACACGAGTGCTTCTAGTACGCATATGTTTGGTACTAAGTATGTTAGGTTCTAATACATATATGTTTATGTACGGTATATATGTTTATACACCGAGTGTATATATGTTTATACACTAAGCACACGGGTGCTTCTAGTACGCATATGTTTGGTACTAGGTATGTTAGGTTCTAATACATATATGTTTATGTATTAGACATGTTGGGCTTCTGGTACATATATGTTCATGTACTAGATATGATTGGACTTCTGGTACCTATACGTTTAGATACTAGATATGTTTGCTAGGAAAGCAAAGTAGCTAGAGTCACTAAGGGTGACTAGACGGTATTTATGTGGCTTATATATATGTTTATATATTTATGAAATGACTATTATTGGGGTCTAAAACCCATGTATCTCACGAGACTATTTTGTCTCACGTACTACGTTTGTTTTGTGGCTATGTACTCAGGTACAGGTTGAAGTGATAGAAGGTTGCACTAGAAGGGGCCTAGAGATGTTTAGCTCGGGAGCTCTTAGGTAGATCCCGTTTGCCTATGGTTTTGATATACTTGGTGACACCGTATTTTTGTAAACTCTGATAAAGGTTTTAAAGTTTTTGTTAAACTATATTTTGGACAATGTGCCAATTGTTGGGAAATTTATATTTTAAATGATTTAAACGATGTTATAAAAATACGGGTGTTACAACTTGGTATCAGAGCTATAGTTTAAGTGAATTAGGTTGGATGTCCATCCTAGTCTTAGACTGTAGCAATAGGAATGTAAGATTCCTTGAGATCGATAGGTTGACCTTGAGACTTTATGTTAAGTTTAGGGTTGAACCTAGGGGACCTATAGAAGTTGTTATGAAATGTGCAATGTGAAGTCCTTTGAGACCGTAGGGCATTGGTAAGATAGGGTTGACCCCTATGAGAAATGCCATAATTTGATCTAACTGTGTTGTTTTCAACTGTTGAGTTGACCGTTTGAATCTTGCTGGTTGGATATGTTAGTATGGCGAAAGAATAAATGTGAAAAGTGGACGAACTCCACTAAATTGGAAAGAGTTACGAATGAGGGTGGGTGGAATGATTCCAATACCCATATGAAGGAAGAATAATCGAATGGTGAGTCCCGTAGTGGGAAGTGTCTACATAAAAGGTAGCAAAACATAGTCGGAAGAAATGGAAGGAAGTTGTGTAAGACTTTCATAGTGTGTAAAACTGTTGTGTAATTCGGAAGTTTTGAACCGAAGGTCACGATGTGGTGGATTCGGTAGAGTTGGCAAGTGCTAGAGAGTAGCAAATGAAGGAAGAACAATATGGCGACTTTGACGTCAACATTATTGAAGGATGAGGTGTTGACACGGTGGAATGTGTTGTATGAAACTTTGTGAAGGATAGCACGATACAAGAGGTTGTGAAATGAGCTCTCGAGGGAGTTGGAAAGGGGAGTTGACCCGGAAGGGCCACCTCGGAGATCTTGGGTAAAAAGAATGATTTGAGATTATGACGTAGTTGTTGTTGTTGTTGCACGAATTGGTGCCTATATAAATTGTAGATAAGTTGTATGACGTGGAGGTTAAATTCGGGAATAGTCTTCCCGGTTAGTATGTGTATAGAAATCATACATTGGAAATGATTATGGGCCGGTGTGTCGCATTTAGTAAAGATATATGGGTTGATGCTACTATGTAGTGTCAAAGGGGGAACCATGAGAATGGTAGATGTTGTCAACAAAAGAATGATAGTGTAATGAAGTACTAAGTCTTGGTAAGGATTGTTAGTTGGATGAGAATTATAGAAATAGAAGCTTTGGAAATGGGACTTTGATATTCGGCAGGAATCCGAATACACAATGTAATGTTATTATACGTGAACGGTAAAGGAAAGAATGACTAAGGTATAGTGATACCTAGAAATTATAAATGGAAAATATGTGGAAAAGAATAAGTGTCGGGAATGACGGATTTTGACTGTTGAAAACGGTTGAGTAAAAGTTGGCGCATAGCCATAGCAAGTTTCGTGATAGTATTGATAAATTCGATGTCAAGGGTGAAAAGACAATGTATGTCATAGCGTAGTGTAAGACTACGATTTGAAAAGGAATATTTCGGAGTCCCACGATGTGTAAAAGTAGAACACCGAGTGTTGGGCTTTTGGTTGCGTGTGGACCGGAGTCGATTGTTTGACTCAAGGATGATTGGATTGGTCGGTGATTTTTGGCTAATGGAATGTAGTGGTAGCTACTCCGGCGGTGACAAAAGCCTTGGAAATTGTTAAGGAAATGAACCGGTTAAGGACGGTTAATGTGTAAGTGAAACAATAAATAGCAATTAGAGAATGTTATTAGTTACCCGTGGGGTACAATGCATGTGCATTATGTGATGGCCTTGGAAGGCATATGATAATGGAAAGATAATATTATATGAAATGTGTTAAGTAGTATGTCCAATGGGAGACATGTTAGATATGAAAGAAAACGATAATGTGATATTATGAGAATGGTGCTAGAATGCATGATGAATAATTGGGCGATTGAATGAGTGAGAAAGTAGCAAAGCTACGTGTTGTAAAAAGATGGATACCAGATGGTATTGGTGTGACATATACATATGTTTGTATATGTGCACAATAGAGATGTATAGATGGTATTGGTGACATATACATATGTTTGTATATGTGCACAATAGAGGTGTTTATATTGAATTGGCGTGATATATATGTGTATATATATATGTGTGTGTATATGTTTATGTGTTTATATGATGAATGTAGAACCATGTGGTTAATGAGTATTGCTATTATGTTATGGTAAATGAGAATTTGCTTTGAAATGCGGGTTGCATTTAGGCCATGTAAGTGTAGGGGATGCCTACGGTTTATAGAATAGGAGGAAAGAGAAACTCCTAGTGAGCAAATTATCAGTTGATAACCAAGGTATGGTAAACTTGTATGAAATAGTGGAATTTGTTGCAATAGGAGAACTAATTCCGGTAATTGAGAATAAGAGTTATGATATTGATCGATGTGATGCAAAGATGGTTGAAAGAAAACTAAGTGATGGTGTGAGTGACCAGATGATGGTCAGGGATCGGTAAAGGTCGATGTGACCATATGTGAATGTACGACCCTCAGATAATTGGGGAGAAATTGAAGGTGTGGAAAAACGGGGATAATTGTTAAGGGAACAATAATGAGTAGACCCGAAGGTGATAAATTAGTAATGGTGCCCCGTGAGTATGAAATTGTTAGTTGGGAAAAGTATGGTTGACTTTATGCAAAAGTCAAGATTAGTCAAATTGTGAATGGTTGACTCGGTCAAAGATGGGCTTTGACTCTCGTTATGAACGGTTAGTGAAGGTCGAGGGCATAATGTGCCGGTTGTATGTATGTGAAAAGATTAATGGAATAGTTGAAATAGTTGTAGTCAGATTATACAACTTTGACCCGTTAGGGTGTTGTCAAGATTGAATGTGGGAATCGAGTATATGATTGTAGATGGATCATAAATTAAAGGCCAAATGAAAAGGAAAGAAGGATTTATGGGTTCCTTAACGAGAAGGGAAATTGTTAAAGCATAGTTGACTTTGTTCTTAAGTCAAAGGTTAGACGATGTTAACACTTGGTGGAAGCCAGACTTTGACATTCGTGTTGGTCAATTAGTTGATTTTAATGAGCGGGTCATGTTATTTTTTATGTGTATAAAATGATCGGGTTTGATTGAAGGATTAAAAGTGTTGTGGTCAAATTGTGAAATTTTGACCCGTTTGGGTATGTTGAGTTTAAAAATTTGGGTCTTGACCGTTCGGACTTAACGGAGTTAAGTGAACGTTTTGATGTAATGATAACGGAATAGGAATGAGGAAAGCTTGATGGTAGTGACCACAAGGGAATGAGAGCGGAATGCTCGGTTGTATGTGGGTTGAAATTCTTAGTGATTCCGAGGACGGAATCCTTTTAAGGGGTAGATAGTTGTAACGACCCGAAATTTATAAATAAATAAATTGTGTAAAATATGATAAATAAGGATAAATCGTTTAAAGAACGTAGAAATTGGTTTCGTGTCATTTGGACACTGTATGAGAAAGTTATGGACGAAACCGGGTCGAGACGAAGACCGAAAAGTGCAGCCCTGCTGCCTGGGCTAGTTCGCGGCGCGAACTTGGGTTGGCGATCGGGAACTTCATCCAGCGATTTTGTGGTTTTGATTAATCAGACTTCACGCCAAGGTCACGATCGGGAAATGTTCGCGCAGCGCAAAGTTCACGTCCGTGAACTAGTTCACGGCGCGAACTCGAGACGACAGCAATAAATCGGGAAAAAGCTAGGGTTTTCTCATTTTCCACTTCTTCACTTGGTGCAGCCGAGATTGGAGAAGAAGGAGGCGATTTGGGTGTTCTTGAGCTTAAATCTACACCATCTTTGAGGATCTATGCATCTAAGCTAAGATCTAAGGTATATTTCATCTCCTAGCTAGTTTATGAACTTATGTGGGGAAAAATTGTGATTATGGAGTTGGTATGTGGAAGATCTTGTTAAGGGTGCTTATGGGGGATGTAAATCACCCATAAATAGGGTGTGGATCATGTGTTCAAGTTGGATCTATGATTTGTTGGTGAAATCATGAACTAGGGTTTATGGATTTTCACTAAGCTTATGAGCTTGGTGGTTGGGGTTGTTTATGATGATGTCTAGTTATGGTTGATAACTAGAAATGTGATGATTATGTTGATAGGTTGCAAGGACCTAAGAGTTGAAGTTATTCCATATGCGGGATGCAAGGATTCGGGTTATCAACGCGATCTGGAAAGCATTGCTAAGGTGAGTACATGAGACTTTTAAACTGAGTACATAGTAAATAGTTTTGAAAGTACATATGATATGGTATCAGTCTTTATTAACAAATATTTTGATAAAGATGGTAATTGAAAATGTATGAAAGTATGTAGAATGTGATACTAGAATGTGTCTAGTATGATTGATGAATTTGGAGTAAATTATGATAGATTCAAGTAATTATGGAATCTACGTTAATGAATAATAATGAAGTAATTGATTAAAAGAATGTATACGGAGTCTTTATTAATAATCATGTATTAGTAAAGCAATTGGGAATTATTTTATAGTAATGAGTACCTATTGGTAAGATATACTAATAAATGTAAAGAACGAATATATATGAGAAAGAATATGATGTGACTAGTAATAATTGTCTATTATAGTCAAGGAAGAGATAAAAGTATTATGTTATCGATAAATAAGGAATGTATCTTATGTATGAAGTAAGTATGGACCTCATAGGGTTCATAGTTGTAGAAGTAACTGTGGTTGCTTATGATCGGGTCCATGGGACCATACAGGTACGTTCACACTGTGATGAACTAATTATATGTCGTTAGTGTTAGATGACTAACTTGTTTGATGATTGATGGGATAGCCGAGAGCTAGATTGACATAACTGTTGAGTTATGGTAGGATTGAGATGATGTGATGTCACGGGCGACTCCCGGTCATGAGGTGTGGATCGAGGGGCAGTTGGGTGGATTCCCATCGACTCTTCCACGTTAGTAGATGATGTGATGTCACGGGCGACCCCCGGTCACTGGACGGTGGTATATATGTTTATACACCGAGTGTATATATGTTTATACACTAAGCACACGAGTGCTTCTAGTACGCATATGTTTGGTACTAAGTATGTTAGGTTCTAATACATATATGTTTATGTACGGTATATATGTTTATACACCGAGTGTATATATGTTTATACACTAAGCACACGGGTGCTTCTAGTACGCATATGTTTGGTACTAGGTATGTTAGGTTCTAATACATATATGTTTATGTATTAGACATGTTGGGCTTCTGGTACATATATGTTCATGTACTAGATATGATTGGACTTCTGGTACCTATACGTTTAGATACTAGATATGTTTGCTAGGAAAGCAAAGTAGCTAGAGTCACTAAGGGTGACTAGACGGTATTTATGTAGCTTATATATATGTTTATATATTTATGAAATGACTATTATTGGGGTCTAAAACCCATGTATCTCACGAGACTATTTTGTCTCACGTACTACGTTTGTTTTGTGGCTATGTACTCAGGTACAGGTTGAAGTGATAGAAGGTTGCACTAGAAGGGGCCTAGAGATGTTTAGCTCGGGAGCTCTTAGGTAGATCCCGTTTGCCAATGGTTTTGATATACTTGGTGACACCGTATTTTTGTAAACTCTGATAAAGGTTTTAAAGTTTTTGTTAAACTATATTTTGGACAATGTGCCAATTGTTGGGAAATTTGTATTTTAAATGATTTAAACGATGTTATAAAAATACGGGTGTTACACAGCTGCTTATTGAAGTTCGGCCCAACACACTTCGGCCCAGATACCTAGTTCGGCTCTTGCAGAAATACACCTAGTTCGACTTCACCTACAATTTCACGTAGTTCGGCTTCAACAAGTGTTCGTCCCAACACTGATTCCGACTCAGGATTTCGACTCAAGATCCATCGTTCAGTTTTGGCAATTCAATTCAACTTGATTCCGCCTCAATTAATTGATTATCAATAACTCTCTGTGTCTAGATCAATTTTGTTCACAGTTTTCGACATCAAAAGTTCGACGTCAATTTCGATCAATTCTTTTATTCGGCTAAAAGGTATAACTCGATCGATCAATTTTGTTTACACAGTGTTCGTTAAAGTGTTCGATCGATTCTTTTGTTCGGCTAAGAGTTCGGCTAATCAAGAAACAAAGTGTTCGGCTCTGAAATTGAAAAATATCGATTTCTATCAATTTCAACCAGATTTGGTTTTAAACCAGAATTTTCAATCAATTTCTTGATTCTAGATGACAAATTAAACGTTTTCAGTGCTGTTAATCGATTGATTAAACCAATTCCGATTTCAAACTGATTTCTAAGATTGGTGTCGAAGGTGGAGTAGTAGTGTTCTACGAATGCTTTGAGAGAGCGTCTGGATCCATCTCTTTCTCCGCTTTGCTTTCACGAACCCTTGTTCAATGTTCTACAGCTATCTATTAATCCATAAAGCCCAAATTATATTAAGTCCAAAACTTTAATCATTTTATTTTCGGCCCAAATGAAGATCTGAGCCCAAATTTTTTTGTTTAACACAATTAAACAATTAAAAATTTGTGTTTAAACAATTAAAAACTTGAACATTTCTTTAAAACAAATTTTTGTTTCAACAATTAAAAATTTGAACCCATTTCAATTTTAAAAAGTTCGCAAAGAATGGAAAAATCTGCCTCAACCACATTTGATGATATGGAACAAGACCCTCAGGCAGTGCTAAAGGCTATGTCATTTATTTCAACCTATAAGAAGAAACGATATTCAAAGTCTACAAACAAAAATCAGATATCTTCATTCGACATTAAGCCTGATATATCTGCTACTATCTCAACTAAAAAGCCAACTGTCTCACCTTTGGATGCTACAAAGAAACCAATCGTTCGTGATTCAGAGTATTATGAACGTAAGATGTTGATGGCTAAACAAGTTGAGACTGAAAAAGTGTTCTCTGTTGAAGATAGTAAATGGATGGAAGATTCAGATCCTGAAGATTCTGAAAATGCTGCGGTTGCTGATCGTTTTAATGAAGAAGTCAACAAGGATGACAAGGTATATATTTCTCTTCTTTCTAATGAAAATACTTCCACTGATTCTGATACTTGTTTTTTTCAAACTCAGATATCTGAAATTGATTCTTTAAAACAAAACATTTTAGATGAAAAAGATTTAAATAATCAATTTCAAGAACGTTTAAATGATTTGCAAAATGAAAATGAGCAACTTGTTCAACAGATTAAACAAATTAAAAATGTCAAACTTGAGAATCTGGAGTTACAAAATCAAGTATCAGAATTGAATGTCAAATATGATAATGATGTTAAGAATTTGTCTCATACAATTTCTGAAAAGGAAATAGAAATAACAAATCTTAAACATGCCCAAAATACAATTTCAAACGATCGAAATGACAAATATTACAAATTGTACATTGACACATGGCATGAATATCAAATAACTAAAAACTGGTTGGAACGCAAACAAAAAGAATTTGATGATAATGAAAATCAGTTTAAATCCTTAACCTCACAAATTAAAGAATTATCAGAAACCATTCATGAAAATGACATTCAAACAAAACAAGAATTAAATAGCAAACAAAATGTCATTAATCAACTTCAACATGATAAAATTCAACTTTCTTCTCACATCAAACACTTAGAAGAAATAATTGCCAAACGAGGTCAAACTGATCAAACAATTCATTTAAACAAGCCTAAAGACTTCAAATACTTCAATTCAAGAGAAGGACTGGGAGCTGATAATCCAGAATATCTGAAGATGGCTTGCAATGTGCTTCCAACACTGTATGATTCAAAATTCATACATGTTGATGTTTGGCAGAGTTTCCTTCGCATGACAGATGAGGAAGAAGAAATTGAAGCGTTTAATAGAGCTAAAACGGAGAATGCACATATTAGTTTCAATTATAATGAATTAAATAAAACATATGAAACTAAAAAGGCAAATTTTGCAAATGATGATTATTTTCCAATCATAACACCTGAAGAATTTGAGATCAAAGGTAATGCTGTACTTCAACAGAAGATAACACCAAAGCTTTATGTTCCTTCCCTCATTCTTGAAAAGAAAATTTGCCAACTCAAAAACGAAATCGATGAAACACATCAAGCATTTGACAAAGAAAAATCTGATCTTCAAACTAAGATTCATGAATTAGAAGATAAAATTATTGAAATCAAATCTACTTCTAATCAAAATGTTTCTACTTCAGATGTTTCTCCAAAGCCTATGTCTCTCAAATCTACGATTTCTTCTTCCAAAACTCCAGTTCTCTTAAGACATGATTCTGATTCCTCTGTTTTAAATTTTTCGGATCGAACTTTAAAATCCATGCTTAAGAGATCAATGCATTGGAGAGTAAAAGACGTTGAGCAGTCTAATTCCAATAAATGTAATAACAAAAGAATGTTTTCTCCTGTAATGGCATATCGTGATTTATATACGATCAAACAAACTGAGGTTAATAGAGGAAATTCTAAACCTAAACCGAAATCACAAGTATGTTCCTCTACCAAACCTAAGCCTAGGAGATCCACGGTTCCACCAAACTCTGATCAGAAACTGAATGCTCTCAAACAAGTTAATAGAGGAAATTTCGCACCTAAAACTCCAAATAAATTAGGTTCCTCTTATAGACTTAAGCATTCTCAAATGAATAAACCTGCACCATCAACCGTGTTGAAACATTCGACTCCTTCGAAGAAAATCTTTTCCAAAACAAAACCTTTAAAATATTCAAGAAAAGATTTACTTTCATTGGCACCACCTACAACGTTTCATCAAGTGCCAAAAACAACCGATAAATTGTCAACATCAGTCGATCGAGTGGTAAATACACCTAAATCGACAAAATCCGTCTATCGCGTGGTATCTACACCTAAATTGACAAATACAGTCAATCACGTGGTATCTGCACCTCAATCGACAAACACAGTCAATCGCGAGGTATCTACCCCTAAATCGACAAAATCAGTCTATCGCGTTGTGTCTTCAAATGAATCGTTAAAATCCGGTTCTACGACTTCTTCTCCGAAATCATTCAAATTTGTTAAATATAAATGGATTCAAAATGAACACTCAAACTGGATTTTAAATTCTCCAGAAAAATCATTAAAATGGTCTATCAAATCTCCAAACACAGAACTGCCTCCTTGCAGTTTTTTCAAAACTCTAAATTCATTTTTCGTTCACATTCTGCATAAGACATCATTTACTAATCGTTAAGGACCCATAACTGATTGGGTACCAAAAGTTGTTTGATGTGTTTGCAGGTAAATGATTTATACACATTTCAGTGTATAACTCGAACCTCATCGTAAATGACTTATATACACATCAGTATATGACTCAAACTTCAAAGCAATGGCTTTCAAGTACATCAGCTTGAAACCCGCTATTAACCAGTTTTACACATAAATGTAAAAACTCTTTCCCACCCTTCTAAAACTGTATATTTTTCTTTACTTATATTTTGTCGAGGGGAGAAATTTTAATTCTACGGGGAGAATTATTATTTCCAGGGGGAGAAACTTTCTTATATCAATACTTTTATACCCGTTTGATTTTTTTTTAATCGAAATTTTTTTTTTATCAAACGACAATACCTTCCCATGGTTTGCCAGAACCGGCCTTACCTTCCAAGGGAAATACTTTTTAGCCAAACTTGGTAAATGTGAGGGTATATGTCTTAGGGTATAGATTTAGGTGAGTGCAAGGTGATGTGAAAACATGATAATTTTAAGAAAACACACCTTTGAGTGCATCCAAACCGAAAATAAACCGGGCAACCTCACTAAATTGTGATCATTCATGTGTTGAATGATTCACCAGACTTAACTGGTCCAGTCAAGTATTTGCACTCCACCACCAACCACTCAGATTCCTCTCAACAGGAATTTGTTTCAATTCATCAGGGGACGTAACACATAATCTATCGACTACTTATTTGGAGTATGTTGGTATTGAAATAATTAACCTTCTGCCCCGGGTTACGTCTTCAATTGAATGCACAATGTTTCTAGATTTCACCGACAAATATTTCCAATTTAGGACACATACACTTTTATAAATGAATCTCCGTGTATTCATCGGAACACTCATAGTGGCGTCACAATCTGGTGTTTCACGAGGATTGAGTGGAAATCCTGCTAGAGCTAATATCGCGCCAACTCTAACTGCAGGTCACACATTTGAATCCACTGTTGTGCAAACGACTATCGATTCATACCGTGTGTTAACGGATACTCTATGTGAGTCCGGTATTTCCTAATTTGTTCAAGTTGTTGTGCCTAAACTTTTAAGTCATACAAGCAACAATTTATGCCGGATACACATTTTCCGATGAAAAATCCATGTTATTCTTACATCGTAACATCATAAATGCTGATATATTGCACATGAGCGTTATAGTTCACTCTCAAATTACTCCTATGGTCTGCTATAACCGGCATGATCTTCCCCAGGAGCCACCTACAATATAGGACAATATGTAAGGGTACATAGGTCTAGGTGAGCAGAATCAAGTATCACGGGATCTTGATTGGGGTGCGCTGAGATAAAATTTGAGAGGGGGAATGTCGTATGGGGTGCAATTCAGCTATACATGGTAAAATGAAATGAGGGAGTAGTCGAAAAATGAAAAAGTAAGCTTGAGTGAGGAGGGTGTGACAGGGTTAAAGAAAACGAAAAACCCTTACCAAACTGATCAAAAGCCGGGTTGCCACGTCTCTATCAGATTGCATGTGTTGCTCTCTGATATTGAAATAGACATCATGGACCCAGTGATGCAATGCACAACCCCCCCAGCCACTCAAGTATTTCTTAAAAAGTACTTTTTTCATTTCCACGGAGACTATCTCATATGCTATCGACATCTCACTTGGAGATTGTTGATATTGAAATAGAGGACAAGTCTCTCCAGTCCTCGCCTTCGTTTGTCCACTAATTGAGTCTAGAACCGCCATACACTTTTAGGACACAAGGCATACTATCAAGCTTATCTTTGTGATAAAGCCGGAACATTCATAGTGATACCAACATTCTTGGTATTCCACGATGATTGAATGGAAATCCTACCAGTGCTATCATCTATTCCAACACTGAACGTAGGTCACACAGTTTGTGTAACTGTTGTGTCAACGGGTAATCTATGTGATCCCGGTTTTCCCGACTTAATTCGATCATTGAGATTAAATGACAAACGATTTGATCGGATATCTACATCATCAACCTCAGTTCGGTTTTCGATGATACAATGTGAAGTATATTGATTCATTCAAAATATGAATATATCATTCTTCTTCACATTTTGTATTCATGGGCTAAGAAGATTTTCTTCATTTCACCTCGACGAACTTCACATTTTTCATGATGATTCCGATATATCTTAATCATCATGAGGGGGAGAAAATTTACAATGAAGTTCAGTTTATGAAGAAAAATGCTTACAAGACTTAAGAGAATATATTAGCCCAGTTTACTCCACATCAAAAAGACACATGCACCGATTAAGGGGGAGTAAACAAGAAACCGAAGAAGATTTGTTGAAGTATAATTGTTTGTTTGAGGGGGAGCGCAAATCTTATCCACATTTTTCTCTCAACAACAATTATCAATGATCACAAATCGACAAAGCCACAACTTCAACAAAAGACTTCCGCTACAAAACAACTCTATCCATGGGTCTACATTTTCGTCGATTTACATGAAATAGTTTGTGAAGAAAAAGAAACCGACTTATCTTCAGAAATTTCTCACAAATCCTCAACATTTCCATTTCAAATCTTAAACTGACAAATCATTCTATCCAAACCACAAATTCACATTCTTATCCATTCCAAAATCTAATCGAATAAATCATTCTTTCCAAATTTTATAACAACCATATCCGTACAAAAGCTTAACTGTACAAATCTTTTGTATCATACAAACTACATATTATCCACATTCATTCAAATCTTAAATGTATATATCATTCTTTCCTATATACAAACATCCACACACACATACATACACATCCAAAACTTTGATTGACAAATCATTCAAAAACATTATCATTATATCCTCATCCTCTACCACAAAATCCAAAAACAACATCTCCATTATCTGAAGACCTAGTCAAATCCTTACTTAACTGATATTCTCTTTCCTAAAATTTTCAAATCTTTAGTAAATCAGTTATAGGATTTCCTCACTCAAACAGTATCAACGAAAAACATATCCACTTTGAGTATCTTAAACTTTCAGATCTCTGCAATGTTTTGTTCTTGAAATACAGAAAAACAGTTTCTTGTCAAAGATAGATTATAAGAAGAATCTGAAGTTTGAGGACTGGGATGACGTGTTAAAGATCAAAAAGGGGGAGATTGTTAGGACTAAAATTGTAATAAGATTAGGACCGTTATTGTAATAGTTTTGATCTTTAAGTCCGTTAGTTAACCATTGTCTAGTTAAGTGGTAGGAGTATAAAAGGATGTAAGTTTGACTTACAATGTAAGCTTTCCCTCACTTTAACAGATATACATTTTAGAAAGCTGTTTCATCTCCATCGTTCTCTCTTTTACACACACTTACACCAAGAACACACACTCACTCAAATCTTCTATTTCTCACTTGAATCATCATGAATTAGCTCAATCTTAGTTGTATACGATCTAACATCCTTGATGCCTAAAATATTAAGCTAGTTATTATAGGAATCGATTACAATTGAATTACATAAAGATTTACATTCTATAACTAACTTTACTAGAATCTCGGACTTGATCTGTTCCAGATACGCTCATCAGTAGTAAATCAGATCATCAGTAGTATTTTGCCTTTAGCAGTAGTAACTTCGAGATCAGTAGTAACTTCCATTCTTCAGTAGTAATTCAATATTCAGTAGTAAATTATTTATGTTCCAACACTAACTAAAAACTGGTAGATGTTATTAAAAACTAGTTGGAACCGTCAAATTATAGTGCTATACAATACGCATTATAAATTTGCAGAACTTGGATTATTTTGTTAATTACTTAGCGTTACAAATCAAAAATTCATTGAATAAACCAACTGTTAACTTAGTCGTTTTTGAAAATCTTATTTAAGCTTATAAGCTTAAATAAGTTTAGATATTTATGTTTATATAAGTTTATAAGCTTAAAAGTCTAAGTAAACTTCCCAAACACCCCCTCAAAATATGCTATTATTGTGTATTTGTGTACTTATTATATACACAATAACAAAGGTAGTGTCGGTATCAATTACACGATCAAATGATAACACTATACATGTGGAGAAATGAAGTAAACTGAAAACGAACATGCTTGTGATTCAGAAACAATCGCTAGTTTAGCACCACTTAACGTGCCCGAAATAAACGAAACAAATAAATTAGTGACGTTGACATGCAACTCTAAACAAGAAAGCAACGTTATATATTCTTATAGAAGATTTTAAAAACTTATGAAATACACTTCATCATTTATAACTAGAATATATTTAAAATAAAAGATATGGCCGGTATTTTGGTTCATACATAATCTTCACACTTATCCCACGTTCTTCACTTATTTGGTTAATACACGTGTTCAAATTAAATATAATAATAAAATTAAGAAATAAACTAATGAATTTTATGTGTTTTTTTATAAGTAGAAGAATAAAATAGTAAGATTTAGTAAAAATCTATACTAACTTTTGTTAAATTAATACATGTCACACTCAATATGAGCATATTCAATGAAGCAAGGAGTATATATTTTGGGACACTTTCTTGTAATTGTATGAAAAGGATGTAGAGAACGGTTTTTTTCTATATATGTATACATCAATCACATCAAGGTCCACAAACTACATGCATAGCTAAACACACTACATATTCACACCAACTTCTACTTATTTTTATACGTCCGAATATACATACATAAAGGTTTATTTCAATTGTACATTTATAGTAAAGTTTTGAGTAAGGAAGTATACCAAGATTAACTCGGAATAAAATAATGTGAAAACTATACCGGCAAATGGTAAAACGGATCTGGTGAAGAAGACTGCGATGAAGATTGCGCAAAGCTCCATAGATCAATCACACTTGTATATGATGGTTTAGCCATGCCATCATGGTGATCAATAGGGAAGCATATGTCTTCATCGTAGCAATTATTAGGATGGATTTGTTTCGATGATGCCACCAGTCGGTCTAGATCAGCCAAACTATCGAGATGTCGGCGATCTTTAATATGTTCGGTTTCATGGGTCATTGAATCATGAGTGCGAAAGGTCGAATCTTGATCAAAAATAGTGTCGAGCCTCGGTAACCTGTCGTTAATTGGGTTGATCATGAATTGTTGCATAGTGTTATAATCATGGGTGAGTGAATAGGTTTCTTGCTTGCAGGATCTACCATCGATGTACACGAGAAATTGATCATGATCTTTGTTCAAAGGTTGAATTTGAGGAGTTGAATCCATGGAAGTTGTGGATGACGATCTTTGGGGACTTATGACCGCTTTATGATAGTTTTTCTTCTTGAACACACGACATACTACCCACCCTTCTTCCTGAGTTGAATCGCATACGATAGAACCCTAAAAATCAACAAAAAGTTTGTTTCTTTTATGTAAGATAAGTGGTTTTGATATGATAATAACTTACGGGGACATAATCTTGTGAGGGAATTGTATTGTTGTCATCGAGTCTATATTCATGCATAATCCAATCAGCTTTTTGTCCATGAGGTGCTCTTCCTCTATAGAACACGAGTGTCTTTCTCATACCGATTCTTTTAAACTTACTATAGATCACCTTATCTCGACCGGTGGCTTTCCAAAACCCCGCAGCCGTTGCACGATTTGTACGTGTTCCAGTCGGGTATTTCTTATCTTTGTGACTAAAAAAATACCAATCGTTTTGCGGGGTTGATCCAATTCTGCACTTCTCTATATATAAAACCGGGATTAATTGAATATATGTAACAAAACTTACGAAAAAGAATATAATTAATGAACTTTTCATGAGTAACAAATGAAAATTATATATTCTATATATAATCACCTTGGATATCCCATGGTTCGAGCTTGTTAAGATCAATGTCACGAATAACATCAAGATCAATCTTTTCGTATGCAACTTTCTTTCGTAGGTAGTAATGAAGAAGCTCTTCTTCAGTAGGGTGAAACCGGAACCCTGGTGGCACCTTAGATTGACCGTTTACATTGACCGATAAACTCATTTGTTCTTTCGACATGATATTGTTAGCTAGCTAGAAAGAGAGAATGATACCAAAAAATATGAAGGAGGAGATGATAATTTATATCATGAATGCATAAATGCGTATAGATGAATAAATGCATACAAAATACACTTTAACAACAGAAAAAAGAAGATGAAAATGGAAAAGACGGTTCATAATGAGGCACCAGACTTTGGAATTGGTGGCAAGTTTTTGATTGTAGGGTCACGGGGTTTAGAAAGCAACTAACCACCTACTGATCGAACACAAATGGGTCCCTGTTAGGAAAGTAGCAAGCTAGGGGGTGAGGGTGCGTCCATGGCTTGAGTGTGAGCCACCATCTTAAATATGACCCATAACCTTAATACTTTCTCCGTTTCAAAACAAATGATACACTTTATCTTTCGGAATCAACGGCATCAAATGCAAGCTCCAATAAAGTGTTTTCTTCTTATTTATGGACTACAACGACCTAAAGTAGCTAATAAGTAGTTAAAGTAAGCTCCTGGCTAAAATGAGTCTTGGTTCTACCCACCGACAATAATTTTTCGACTTGATTAAAAGTTTAATTGTAGATTGGTTATTTCGGGTATCCATGCCCATGGTACGAGAAGATATATCACGGTAATGGTAAGGTCTAAGAAACAGATTAAAAGATCTAATAGTTTTTTTAAGTAAAAAACAATAATAAATATTAAATTAAATTAATTGGGTACTTAATGAGTGTTATGTCCAACATATTTTGATTGAAATGAGTTTAATGTTATTATTTTATTTCTAAAATTTCCTACACATTTTCTTGGGACTAAATATTTCCTAGGTAATCCCTTGGAAATTTCTACACATTTCTTAGGGATTAGAATATCCATAGATAATCCCTCGAAAATTCTTACACATTTCCCACAAATTTAAACAAACTTGAATTGGTTTGTCTTTTTTAGATGCTTATACTTCATTTTTTTTGTTTCATACTTTTCATAACATCATTATATATAAAGATATATTCATTTTGTCAAGTGATACATTACATACACATATGTATATGCCATTTATTATAGAACTCATTGCTTGAACATGTTTATCATTCTAATTATATGCAAGTGTGTGTATATTATATTTATATATATATATATATATATAAGAGTTTATATATATGACATAGTTTAACAAAATATGAAACCGAAAAACCGACATTTGAACTTAAAAAAAAAGAAGAAAACAATTTATTCCCTAGGAAACCCCTCGGAATTTCCTACACATTTCCTAGGGATTAAACATTCCCTAGAGAATCCCTCGGAACTTCCGACGCATTTCCTAGGGATTTAGAATCTCCCTAGCTAATCCCTCGGAAACTCCTACACAATTCCTACAAACTTTACACAAACTTGAATTGGTTTATCGTTTTTAGAGCCTTATACTTCATATTTTTGTTTCATACTTTTCATAAGATCATTATATACGAAGATACATTCGTTTTATCAAGTGATACTTATATACACATATGTATATGCAAATTTATTATAGAACTCATTTGCTTGAACATGTTTTACCTCATTCTAATTATATGAAAGTGTGTGTAAATATATATATAGTTAGTGATTACAAAAGAGTTTATATATATAACATAGTTTAACAGAATATGAAACGCAAAAACCGACATTTGAACTTAAAAAAAGAAGAAAACAATTTATTCCCTAGGAAACCCCTAGGAATTTCCTACACATTTCCTAGGGATTAAATATTCCCTAGTATATCCCTCGAAAATTCCTACACAATTCCTACAAATTTTACACAAACTTAAATTGGTTTGTCGTTTTTAGAGCCTTATACTTCATATTTTTGTTTCATACTTTTCATAAGATCATTATATATGAAGATACATTCGTTTTATCAAGTGATACCTTATATACACATATGTATATGCACATTTATTATAGAACTCATTTGCTTGAACATGTTTATCTCATTCTAATTATATGCAAGTGTGTGTAAATATATATATATATATATATATATATATATATATATATATATATATATATATATATATATATATATATATATATATATATATATATATATATATATAGTTAGTGATTACAAAAGAGTTTATATATATAACATAGTTTAACCGAATATGAAACGGAAAAACCGACATTTGCATTTCAAAAAAGGAGAATACAATTTATTCCCTAGGAAACCCCTCGGAATTTCCTACACATTTCCTAGGGATTAAATATTTCCTAGTAAATCCCTCGGAAATTCCTACACATTTCCTAGGGATTTAGAATCTCCCTAGGTAATCCCTCGGAAATTCCAGCATCATTATATATGAAGATACATTCGTTTAATCAAGTGATATGTTATATACACATATGTATATTCACAGTTATTATAGAACTCATTGCTTGAATATATATGTTTATCTCATTCTAAATATTTTCCGAGGGATTTCCGAGGAATTATTTTAAAATGTCATCTTTTGAGTTTCCTAGGAATTACCGAGAAATTTCCGAGGAATGCCTTTTTAAATGTCATCTTTTGATTTCCCTAGGAATTCCCTCGGAACTTCCGAGGGGTTTCCAAGGAAGTTTTTTTTTAAAACGCCATTTTATGAGTTCCCTAGGAATTCCCTCGGAACTTCCGAGGGGTTTCCGAGGTATCTTTTTAAAAATGCAATTTTTTGAGTTCCCTAGGAATTCCCTCGGAAGTTCCGAGGGATTTCCGAGGAAGTTTATTTTATCGAATTCCCTAGGAAATCCCTCGGAAATGTGTAGGAATTTCCGAGGGAAATTACCCCTAGGAAAAATCTGTAGGAACAGGGGCCTTTTTCTAGTAGTGTTTAAAGATGTTTAAAAGTAAAAGTATATATGGGTAAATGAGTTATTTCACTTTATTAAAGGAGACAATTAGTAGATATGAGTTCCACTACTTTTAGTCAAATAAAGAAAGTTTGATATATAGTGTATTACTATTTATTTTGAAACAAAAGTGTATCATTTATTATGAAATGAGGAAGTAAGAAAATAATAGTAATATTATTTTTGTTTTTATTTTAACGGCAGCGGGATAGATTAAAATATTACTAGCAAGGAGCTAGCAAGCAAAAACGGAACAAACAATTACAAGAAAAATAGAAAAAGGAGAACAACTCCAAATGGACCAATCTAATCTACGTTTTAATTTTCTCCTAGTATTAATCCAAAAGAAAGACAAACCTTGAATTAGAATAAAAATCCTATCTAATGAATCCTTCTTCTTATCAAAAATCAATTCATTCCTAGCTTTCCAAACTTGCCAAAGAAAAGTGTAAACACTTGAATTGAAAACATGAAGTTTTTCTCCTGAAAAACCATTGAGATCGCCCCATGAGAGAATGGAATCCAAATATTATTATCTCCAAGGCCAAATCATATAAAAAACCGCCAATATCTTCAAAAAGTACATTTAATCAAGCCGTTGGTGGGCAGTTAAACCAACGTCATCGGACGTTTGGCGCGGGTTTGGAGCATGTCCCGGTGTCGTTTGGCCGCTTAAATAAATAAACGATGCTTACAAGATATATATATGTTAGAAATTGTAATGAATTTCGAATGTTTGGAATCTCTGAAGTCGTGTAGTCACTTTCAGATCAAAGTATTTTGAAGGTACATTCGAAATCTTCAATCGGATAAAATCAGAGAGATCTCAAGAACGGAAAATGTGAAATTCGTATGAATTCGTACCAGAGAATGATGACCAAAACCAGTGTTAATCGATTTCTAGAAACTGACGAAAACTCCTCTAAACTGCAAAATCGCAGTTAGAACTGCCCTAAAACGGCCAAAAACCGGGTTGGATCCGGGTCAAATATTATGGGTCAAAATTCGGGTTTAAATCAAGAATTCGAATTTTCTATTCATTTCTGTAAAGGAATATTATCCGAAATAAATTCATTTCCAAGCTCGACCCCAGCCAGGGGCTCTGCCCCTTGGACCCCGCCAGGGGCGCTGCCCCTTGGACCCCGTCAGGGCGCTGCCCCGGACCCCGCCAGGGGCGCTGCCCCTTGGAACCCTGTTGTCGGGGGCGCTGCCCCCGAACCCCCGTTTAGTCAGTGTATTTTAATCATAATAAATTCAAACAAGCGTGCACTCCGCACCATTCTTACTTGTTCAATATTTATTAAGATTACTTTTGGTCAATAAATTTATCCCATTACACTTAAATAATATTAGTGATACAAATCACCAACAATATACACATAAATGTCTTCACGTATCTTATATAACCATTAAAAATGTTTAATACAGAAAGAACAAACAATTTTTAAGCAATGACTATAAGTTTTTTTCAATGTTTTAAAACCCGGGTTGACCCGGCCGGTTGAACCGGTCGAACCGGGACCCGGTACATGAGGCGGGTCAACTCGGTCCGGTTTAATTCCTATTTTCCGCCCGCTGAGACCCGGCCGGGTTTCCGGTTGAACCGTCGACCCGGCGACCCGTTGACCCGGTAAAAACCCGGAATTTACAAAAAAATCCCTAATATCAGTGGTTTTTCAGCCGCTACTACTACTTTCGATTCTATCTCGCTCGTTTTTGCTCGTCCACCGTCCACCCACACAAGGTAATTTCATTAGTTGCTGCCCGATTTATTTCTACAAATTCATTGTTATGTTCTACAAATTGATTGCTCAAATTGATTGTTGATACAAATTCATCTTTGCTGCCCGATTTATTGATTGTACAAATTGTTGTGTTCTACAAATTCATTGGTTGCTCAAATTTATCAGTAATATCTCTCTCAAATTAATTTGTTTCTGTTTTTGGTTCTACAAATTGAGTGAAGAAAAACATGCGTATGCAACTTTTCCTATGTTTTTCGGTAAAACGGTTGAACCGCCGGTTGAACCGGTTGAACCGTGACCCGGTCATCACACCGGGCCGAGCAATAACCCGGGTTTTAAAACATTGGTTTTTTTTTTAACATGAATAATATTCCCTTTATCAAATGCATATAATCATATATACAACCAAAACAGTCGTCAAGAATTAATAAAATATGTTCATATCTTACCGTATTCAGACCAAAAATCAAAGGTAATTCAGTTAACAAATATAGTAGGTAGAATTATAGTTTAGCGACATCAGAAATTAAAATTAAAGAATAACTTAAACAAAAGAGAGTTGATATGTACATTATATTTTTATTTCATTCAGCGTATTGTACAGGTTAATAACAAACTGTACAAGTATAATAAAATATAGAATATATATGATATTTGAATAATTTTTTATGGTATACATATCACATCCTTAAACAATGTATCGTTGTTAATACACTTGCTACCCAATTTGTGAACATGTGTAGAATTTGTTGTAAAGTATGCTTCAAAAATCACTTTCAATCCTCTTGTTTTTTCGTGTACAAATAAGACAATTTACCATGTCACCTTTTTTTCATTTTCAAGTCGTCTTGTGCAAGTTTGGAATGTTTTTATCAGTTATTTTAGCATTTATGTAAATTTTTTTGTTATTGAGATTTACGCGAAGCATAATAATTAAAATTATAGTTCTATAGGGGATTTGGTTTACACACTCGTATGAACCAATATTAATCTGAAGACAAATAACGAAGGTCAAAGTGGTCACGCCCTTGCGGGGTGCCAGAGTCAAGGAGTACTGGAGTAGTGTCTCTTTTTCAATTTTACGCTAACTACTTTCAACCGATTTCAATTGTTATTTTCAAATTTTTTTTAAACGGCCCTAATATATTTCTTTATTGTCAACGGCGGGACTTTATGAAACAATATGAAACAATCTATGTGTTTTTCTCTAACTTTGCTTGAAATCTCAAGCACTTATTGGAATTAACCATTAGTCGGTTTGTAAAACCCTAGACATAGAGCCGAGGACATACTTACAACAATTATATAATTTTACAAAGCATGGAAACATTCACTTAATGCAAATGATCAAGTTTTAAGTTGTATGATCCTTAAGATGCCATAAGATTTGAAGGCATTTCTTGTCCCATTACGCACATAAAAATATCGGGGTGAATGTAATGCCAGACTTGTTCATGACGGTTCTGAAATATATATGTATTCGGAGTTTTCGGTACTGGTCATTATATTGGGTGTTATAGTGCTATGGTGCCCGCCGCAGAACACCATCGCCGCCATCATCGGCTCAATCCCCGTGGTTATAGACTTATAGTGCTGAGTTATTTGTTTGCTTTTTATTTTTTGGCATTATGATTAGTTATATGTGAGACTTAAATACTTATAATATTACTATGACATGATAACATTGCTCATATACCAACCATTCTAATTCATTATTAAAACTATTTGTAAACAGTTTAATTGGTTGGAAGCAAGTCAAGTCGACTCCCTCTAAAACAGATGTTTTGTCGTTGTCAAGTGAAATTTGTGTGATTAGTTTGCTAGGACATTGCCTTGAAAACGACAGTGGAATTAATTAATTAATTAATTAATAAAATGCAATTATGCAAGCAGTCTGTAATTAATCGTTGCAATTTTGTAATAGTAATCCAAAAGTTATGAATTATCAAGAATATAAATATAAATATAATTTTTTTTAAATGGATAGGTAGTAAGTTATTGGTTTGAGCCTAGACTGTGAATCCACAAGGGGCAGTATGTCTTCCCTCGAACCATCCACCTATTGGTCCTCGACGAGAGTTGAACCCATAACCTATAGGTTATGGACAACACTTTAAATCTTCCTCCAATACCACTAGACTATACGCCTTAGGTATATAAATATAAATTAATAATAAATGAATGGATTTTATATATCGGAAAGTAGCTTACCGTTTACGGAAAATAGTACACGTGCAAAGACCGTGTACCTACTAAAATTATGCACCTATTAAAGTTACTAATATATAATTATGCAAATAAAAAAATGTTGTAAAGACATGTTCTCACTTTTAGTAATTAACTTATGCCAATTAATAGTTCAATTTTGACATATGAACATCATGTTAGCTAATATACTTATACCAATATTTCTTATTTATGTTGCAAATGAATTGAGCTTATTTTCTGGAGTTCTTGTTCCCAAATTGCAAATTTATTGGGATACAGTTTGAAAATAAAAGGTTAGACCCGTGCCAACGAGGGCCGTCGGGGACGCATCGGGGGCCGTCATGACGTCGTAGCGTTGGCACGCCGGCGTCGGTAGCCGGCGTCGTGCGAACTCGTCCGCAGGAGGACGTGGGGCGGAGCCGTCTTGAGGAGAGAGAGAGCCGAGAGAGAGAGACGAAGACGGGGGGGGGGGGGGGGGGGGGGGTGGGAGTTGTACCATATGCATTATCACTTGTACATTTTAATAAAAATCTTTTCTTTTTCTCTTTATTTTTTTTAATTTATTTTTTTAATTTATATTTTTTATAAATATTTGTTTTAATAATAAAAATATATAACTTTTTTTCAAAAATACTTTTTTTTTGTTCTTTAAATTTTAATAAATGTAATATTTTTTTAATTTACTATTGTTTTTATTTAATTTAAACAATGTATTTTTAAACTAATGTAATATATTTATTTTATAATTATTTTATTAATAAAAAATGATGATGTGGAAATGATGATGTGGAAATGATGATGTGGAAAAGATGGGTTTAGTGATGGGTAGGGTTGGCACGACCGTGTCAGTAGCGTGTCAGTAAGGACGTGATGGCGTGGCGCTAGTGATGGGTTTAGTGATGGGTAAGGGTTGGGAGAGACCTTAGAGAGGAGTGTGTGATGGCGAGACCCCTCTCTACCATATGCTTTTGTCCTATGTAGCATACTTTTGTCCTGTACTTCACAAAACACTCCTGCTTAGCACATACATATACTTATAGTTGTGTATTTGTTTCGAGTTATATTTATTGGCACGTATCTTGATTTGCACACGTTTACCTATCTCTCATTTTCTTGTGGTCTGTTTATGCTTAAGATCGCTTCTTCGGGCCTCAATCATTTTTTGGACCATTTTTATTGTGAAGTCCATAATTACGTTTTAGGCATTTTGTCTGCTTGCTATAGTAATATTCTCTTATGGAAATGTGCATCTATGTGTTGGAAATATTAATTAATTAATTATTTAAAAGATTAATTAATAATTGCAAGTTGACAAGTTCTCACATTAGTGGGTGGAAGAATATTAATTGAGTTTATAATGCCTTTAATGCCTCAAGTCTTCAAAAGCTTTAGTGGAGGATTAGTGACTAAACTCACAAGCGCGATGAGACGAGCCGATACCGTCGACCTTTGAAAAACTGACCGTTGAATGATGTTTCATTATAATTAAGGCGTATTAATGTCGACATTAAACCGACAGTTTTGAGCCTCATCATTAAGTCGATTAATAGTCATAAAACGAAGGTTTCGACTTGTGACCCTATAAAAGGGACTTCATGGTTGTGAAGAAAGACACACGAAAAATAACAATCGCTCCCAAATCCCAATTGATAGTGTTGTTCGTCCATCGTTAATACCGTTGTGTGGTTTTGCTCATGTTCTTCTTGTTTCCGAGTAAACGACTTTGTGTTGTCGGTGATTCTTTTGCTGTAAGAACATACCGATCAACTGCATCAAATCATGGGGTTCTACGCTGAGGCTTGCAGCATATAGAGCGCGTAAAAACCTTAAAGGACAGGACTCCCAATTCCGTGCGGTTCGTTATTTCATCAAGAATCAGGTTTGTTCATTCCATTTGGTTCTTTCTTATGTGTTGAGTTTGATATTGAATTATCAATATCAAATATGGTTTTAATATTATAATTGTCTAATTATTTAATCACCGAATATAAAAAAATTTAACAAAGCGAGAGTAGTCGCTAAAGGTTATAGACAAAGAGAATGTATTGATTATTTCGATACATATGCACCGGTTGCTAGAATTAGTTCTATTAGAACTCTTATAGCAATCTCGGCATTGAAAGGATTGTACATTCATCAAATGGATGTGAAGACAGCCTTTCTAAATGGATATCTCAAGGAGGAGATATACTTGGAGCAACCTGAAGGTTTCATTGTATCCGGACAGGAAAATAAAGTTTGTAGACTTATTAAATCATTGTATGGTTTAAAACAAGCTCCAAAACAGTGGCATGAGAGATTTGACACCACTGTATCTGCATTTTGTTTGAAGCATAATAGTGTTGATAGATGTATCTACACTAAATGCACAACTGAATACACCGTAGTTATCTGTCTTTATGTTAATGATATGTTGATCATTGACATTCACCTACAAGGTATACTTGATACAAAGAAATACATATCCTCAAACTTTAAGATGAAAGATA
This sequence comes from Calendula officinalis, assembly GCA_963853835.1. Lineage (NCBI taxonomy): Eukaryota > Viridiplantae > Streptophyta > Magnoliopsida > Asterales > Asteraceae > Calendula > Calendula officinalis. The sequence continues at coordinate 65,024,365 of OY970823.1, read as the reverse complement.
TAAGGGAAGTGGATAACATTCTTGGTATTAAGGTCAAAAGGACAGATAATCAAATTTCTCTAAGTTAATCTCATTACATAGAGAAAATATTGACAAAGTTTCAACACTTGAAGTTTAAGGAATTTAATACTCCTTTCGATTCTAATGTAAAACTTGAAGTGAACTCGGCTAGAGCAGTGGCTCAACTAGAATATGTTAGTGCAAATTGGAAGCATGATGTATGCTACACACTGTACTAGACATGACATTGCTTTTGTTGTAAGCAAACTAAGTCAATATACTGTAAATCCCGGTACAGAGCACTGGAAGGCAGTAGGAAGAGTACTAGATACCTGAAAAGGACTAGTAATCTTGAGTTGACTTACACGTTAAATTCTAGTATACTGATGGGGGTATTCAGATGCCAGTTGGATTGATAACATGAGTGATACTAAATCCACAAGTGGATGGATTTATACACTAGTTGGTGGGGCTATTTCTTGGGGGAGCAAGAAACACTCATGTATAGCTCATTCAACGATGGATGTTGAGCTTATTGCTTTAGCCGTTGCAGGAAAAGAGGCAGAGTGGATTAGAGATCTACTCTTGGATATCCGTTTGTGGGATATTCTGACGCCTTTAATTCCCATGTACTGTGATAGTGAGGCCACACTATCTAAAGTATATAATTATGAACATAATGGGAAGTCAAGAAACGTAGGTCTTCGACATCATTCTGTGAGACAACTAATCGATAGTGGTACCATCAAAGTTGTTTATGTTAAGACAACGAAGAACTTGGAAAATCCGTTTACCAAACCTCTGATGAGAGATTTGGTTATATCTACCGCGAGAGTCATGGGTCTAAAACAAAACTAGAATCGCTAGTAATGGAAACCCAACTTGAACTTAGTGCTCCTATTTTTCAAGTTTAATGGGTAATAACGAAATTACTAACGATAGAAGGTACTATCAAATAAGATAGATCCATGTGAGGTAGGATAGTACGTCGTTGCCGAGAACAAGAATGAGTTAATACTTTTTACAAAATTTTGGAGACATCTTAGCAACGAAGATGTTGTAAAATTTTTCCTATCTGATCTAGAGGTGGTGCCGCCTCAAATGAAGACTTTTGGTTTGTCTTCTAAAAGGTCATGAAAAGGATTTTTGCACATGGCCATATTAGTGCTCAGAGAGAACACAAAGATGGCATATGTTGTGTGGGGGTAAACCGATGAGGTTATTAAGGTTCTTGGCTTAAACCTATAAGGATACCATTGAATCAGTCTCTTCTTGTTTGCTCACATTAAACTTGGGTTTAATCTTCGTGACACCCAGGTGACAACATCTGTCTGAATGAAAGGAAACTTTCCAACTTAGTGGGGGATTGTTGGAAATATTAATTAATTAATTATTTGAGAGATTAATTAATAATTGCAAGTTGGCAAGTTCTCGCATTAGTGGGTGGAAGAATATTAATTGAGTTTATAATGTCTTTAATGCCTCAAGTCTTCAAAGGCTTTAGTGGAGGATTAGTGACTAAACTTACACGCGCGATGAGACGAGCCGATACCGTCGACCTTTGAAAAACTGACCGTTGAATGATGTTTCATTAGAATTAAGGCGTATTAATGTCGACATTAAACCGACAGTTTTGAGCCTCATCATTAAGTCGATTAATGGTCATAAAACGAAGGTTTCGACTTGTGACCCTATAAAAGGGACTTCATGGTTGTGAAGAAAGACACACGAAAAATAACAATCGCTCCCAAATCCCAATTGATAGTGTTGCTCGTCCATCGTTAATACCGTTATGTGGTTTTGCTCATGTTCTTCTTGTTTCCGAGTAAACAACTTTGTGTTGTCGGTGATTCTTTTGCTGTAAGAACATACCGATCAACTGCATCAAATCCTGGGGTTCTACGCTGAGGCTTGCTTCATATAAAGCGCGTAAAAACCTTAAAGGACAGGAATCCCAATTCCGTGCGGTTCGTTATTTCATCAAGAATCAGGTTTGTGCATTCCATTTGATTCTTTCATATGTGTTGAGTTTGATATTGAATTATCAATATCAAATATGGTTTTAATATTATAATTGTCTAATTATTTAATCACCAAATATAAAATTTTTTAACAACACTATGTCTATCTATGTCTAGCTCAGCTGGATTGATGCATGAGTTTTACTCCCATATGAGGGGTGGGTTTGGAGTTCAAATCCTGTAAACACCTCTTGTGGTGCCAATTATGGGGAATTTTTTCCTGGAAATCCCTATGGGGGCTGGGTTTGCTTATAAAGGAGCTCGAACTCGGGGTGCTCGCTGGAATATTACGAGTACGCTTTCGTTGTTTTAATTTTCCGTTTCCAAAAAAAGAAATATGCATCATCTAAATATCTAATCAATATGTTTTATAATTAATCCTCGCCATTTTTTTCAAAGTAATGAAAGAGTATCATGACTTATAAAATATGAAATGAATGTGGTAACAAATGACGAGTTAAATATAATTATGAAGTGATATCTAATCGTATGCTTGCTTAAATCTATTTTTTCTTTTTGCGATAAATCTCACATCTTTTTTATCTCCTGAAGCATGCCCTCAGCTAGGGGTGCCCAAAGGGTTGACCCGACCCGACTCAAACCCGAAACCGAACTCGATTATGATAATCGGGTCGGGTCTATTCGGGTTCCATGTTATTATCGGGGTTTTTAAAACCGACCCGACCAACCCGATTCGTTATCGGGTCAGGTTTCGGGTTAGAATTTCTTACCTTTGTCGGGTTCAGGTTGACCCGAATAAAGTTTAAGTATTTTATTTCCAATAAAAATTAAGATATTTTCACTATTAAATCAATTAATTAGCAAATTATATGACAAACTATTCAATAAAAATCAATTAATAATTACAAGTGTTAAATAAAAAGTCATAAAATTTAATATATTAAATAATTTCTTTAATTTTTACCAAAAATTGCTAACTGAAGTGTAACCCAACCAACCCGATCGGGTCAACCCGACAAACCCGAAACGCGACCAACCCCGACCAATCCGAACCCGACAAACCCGAAACCCGACCAACCTGAACCCAACAAACCCGAATCCTTATCGGGTCAGGTTTCGAGTTAGGATTTTTTAACCTCAAACTCCGACGGACCCGACCCGATAAGAGTCGGGTCGGGTTGACCCGTTGGGCTAATTTTTGAACTAAGATCTTTTGAAGGCAAACCCCCCAAGACTATCTTAGGTGCCTAATTGATTTAGACCAGTTGGTTAATGTGATAACAATTGATGAGTTAAATGTGTTCGGCTTTAATACAAATTCTAAGTATGTTAGGTTTATGTACCTCTTTGGTAGGGCTCCCCGGGTGGCCGAGTTTATTCTCGTGATGTACGCAACCTAACTATTACCACGGTCGCTTATGAAATTTCCCCTAATCATTTGATAAATGTCTAAATCATTTGATAAAAAGTTATTCAAAAGCTCTTAGAACACTCCCAACGGGAGTTTTTATTCTCGCCACTTCTCTCGTGAGTTTCCCAAACCTTTGGCACCACCCCATGAGTGGCCTCGCCACTTTTCCTTCCACCAGTGTGGAGACGAGAGTGAGTGATGTTCGTGAGTTGGTGGGTGGGCCCAAAGGGGTATTGTGTGTGTGTGTGTTTTGTAATAGTGAGTCCCAAAAAATTAAATGAAAGATGTATTGTTGGCATGAGTACGTCAGTTTCATGTGGGTTGAAGGGTGAGCTGATGTGACGCTGATTTGGCAACAACTGAGGTATCAGTTTACCAAACCGTTGGAGTGGTCTTATGACTAGATCACTGTCGGATTATTTACGTTAGGTTTATGTCTATTTGGTTATATTGTTTATTTCACATCAGGTATTTACTTTGCAATTGATTATATGACCATATGTGAACTATGAGTCTTTGATAAGGTTTTGGTAAGGAATCACGAAACGACATTTATAATAAAATATTCGATTTTCAAAATCATCAAACTGTGTTATTTTACTAGTTTAAGAATGAAAATTAACATACGATTTCTATATGCGGAAGGGTATTTAGATGGGTTACACGTGTTTATTTGAATCTAAGATCGAATGGTCGAGTCAAGTCTTTTCTTTCAATTATAAAATATATCGATCACTTGGTTGGTGGCAGCACTCGATCATCAAAGCATCTTGAATGTTTTGCCTCCCAATTATTATCATTTAAAGAGTTAAATTATTTGTAAGTTCTAATACGATTGTTCAGTACGTGCTCACCAAACCCGTGAAAGAGCAGACATAGCATGCAACCACGGCGTGAAAGGGTGCTGAACACCGCTCGGCCCCTCCTATTGCATGAAAGCATTTCATGAGGACTGACCACCATAAATTCTTACATTTAACTCTATAGTTCATCCAAGAGAAGACCGAAGCTTGTAATTCATCTTGTATGTTTGAAATGGAGAAATTGACATTGTTGAATATTAAATTGTTTCTTGTTTTCCAAATAAATGAAGAAGTTTTTGCTTTCCAAATAAATCAAATTAATCTCCCGATAGCTACTTTTAAAATTCAGAGAAAAAGATAGATATTTTCAAATCGCTTCACCATTTTACATTTTTTTTAACAGCACATAATCTACTCTATTTATTTAAATAGGACTTGAATCCATGACTTATAGGTGATGAAGAACATATTACACCTTGCACATGTATCATTACGCTACAGCCTACAAGCCTTCGGTGCTTCACTATATTACATGCATCTTATTTTATGATGTCCCAACATCTTAATATTTTGAATGTAAAACCATCCAACCTAGGGGCTTTTCACTGTACACTCCCAAATTGCATTTCTTATATCTACTTCTGAAAAGGGGGCAACCAAGTTGTTACTTTCATCACCGTTAACATTTTTAAAAGATTGCTAACGAATTTGGGTCTTTTTGAAACTAGCTTATTAAATTTAGGGTAAATTATAGTTTTTGTCCCTGACCTATGGCCGATTCGGGGTTTTTGTCCCTAATGTTTTTTTGTCGGTTTTTTTGTCCCTTAAGTTTTTCATATTCTGGAAATTTGTCATTCCGTCCAATTTTGGCCGTTAACTGACGATTTTTTTGACCATTTCCCCAAATTACCCCTATGTGTTCTTCCCCAATTATCTTTTGTTCTTCACTCATCATCCCCAATTATCTGGAATCACAAACTATAACACAAATCCAACATAAATTAAAAGCAAAACACAAATCCAACATAAATAAACTAACCCCACATGGTTGTTACGATCTTCACTCAAATTACGCTTGCTTCTGCGACGGGGGTCATCGACATCATCATCAGAGGTATTGAAACACACCACAACCATCTTCAAAACTTTAAAACTTCAAAACCCAGATATATAAAGTAAGACAACGATTTTTATACAAATTTCAGATTGTTTCAGTTGTTGTGTAGATAAAATCAAGTGGCGGGATTCTTTTGCAGAATGGTTTGGTCTCACTTGCGCCGCCATGGACATCATCATCGCCGCCACCCTTGCGCCGGCCGGAAACCGTGTCGGAAATGCGATTTGGTTACTGAATACGACTCAGCAAGGTGCAAGGAACATGGATTCGTTGAGTATGGGACCATCGACGTTCGTTTCTGTTCCAGATCTGAAAGAGGTAAAACCGTCGGAATCACACGGCGGTAATACGACGGTTTCCGGCGTCGGTATGGGTCGTGATAGTAGGGGTTCTGCTCGGAATGTTGAGGGGAACAAAATCCCTAAGTTAATTTCGGATTCAAGTAACTTTTCAGGTGTCGATTTGGGTGGTGTGACTGTTCCGCCGGAATTTGCTAGTTCGCTGGAAAATCGCGATTCCGGTGAGATACCGGAATTGGTGTGACGGGGAAGACGAATGGAAGATGAACGGAGGTGGTGGTGTTGGGGGTTTAGGGTTTGTGGGTGTTGGGGAAGAAGATGAAGAACATGAAGAATGAGGAAAAAAGACGAAAATACCCTTATTTTTTTTGCATTTTTAGTCACTTAACGGAAAAAAATGGACGCAAGGACAAATTTCCAGAATATGAAAAACTTAAGGGACAAAAAAACGGACAAAAAAACATTAGGAACAAAAACCCCGAATCGGCCATAGGTCAGGGACAAAAACTGTAATTTACTCTTAAATTTAGTAGAGAAAAGAGTGACAGCCTCTTCCATGATAAATTCTGGAATATTAACTCAAACGCCATTAGAGCCTTGGCTATGGTGGCAAGGCAACTCACACGCCATTTCATTTCAACCTATTTAAAAGTTACATTATTTAGTTAAAAATAGGATTTATATTTCAGTAACTACATATTTTAATATAATGAAACTATCTTTTCACTTTTACTTTTAAACATTATAAATATCAATTTATTAAAATAAAGTAAGACTCATTCTTTACTAAGACTGGTGCTAACAACGACACAACAAACACCTTCAGTTTCTATCAAATCAGCGTCACGTAAGCTCACACTCCAACTGACATTCAACTGACATACACATGACATCAATACACATTCTCTTCAATTTTCAGGTCCCATCATTATCAAATACGCACACACAAAAACTTTACCAAATACATTATTAATTTACAAAGTCTCCACAATTTCAGCCTCTTAACTCTCCCTTGAACTGGAGAGTTGTGGGGTTGAGTCTCAACCGACGTGTGGTGCCAATGGGAAGAAGGTGTCGGTTGTGGAGAAGACTCCGCCAAAGTCTTCTGTTGGCAACCATCTAACTATTTTCTTTAATCCATTTTAAGCATCAGATTAATTTTTTTACTTAAAAACTGTGAAATTTTAATGTATCACTTATTATTGTGATATATATAGGTAGTATTTTTCATATTTTATACTCCGTATATCATACATGTTTGACAATATTTTGTCTTTTTAAGATATTTGTATATTCATGATCATACATTTTTGTCAAAAATCTTCCAAATTAGTTTCAAAATCTTCCAAATTAGTTTCTCTACTTCCAAAAGAGATCGATAAATATTCGTATTTTTTTCTTCACTAAATTTTATATTTGACTAGATTGGTTATTGTCTGTTGGTCCGCTAAAAAGAAAAGTCACTTCCATGATTAAGTAGGAGTAAATGGGTTGTTTCCACTAGTGTTTGCCAGATAGATTATATTTATATGCCAACTCAGACTCTAAAGGTGGTGTTTGGTACAAAGGTTATAGAATGAGGGTATGGGTTTAGAATGATAACATTTGCTTGGTTACTTTGGTATATGGGAATAGCTTTTCCAAAACCCTGAAACATAGATTTTACAAAACCCAGATCAATTGGTGTGTTTTACAAACCCATGTCTATCTCTCTGATAAGCATAAAGCTGCCATTTGCTTGCTTCCTTCGTCGCCATCACTCAAGTGTGTCTTTAATTATCCCCATTGGCACTGGTGTGCACCGTCATCACGGTCTTCCCCTTGTCGGCACCGTGATATGAAAATCTTCGTGAATCTTCTTGTTAATGCATTCTTAGCTATGCCATTGTGTTTGTTTGGTTAATGGCCTTAATTTGGTTACACACATGCCCGTCTCTAAGGTTGGGCGGGTGGTCGCCCCAGGACTCGCAATTTTAGGTACCTAAATTTTTAGTACTGTATATGTTATATAGTAGACAAGCTCATTTTCTTAAGAAAAAAATATGTTTTATACACATATATATATCCAATAGAGAGTTGCCCATTGTGTACTCGGCCAAAAGCCCAATTGATTAATTCAGCGCACTCGCAAAAGGCAACTTCAAATAGTTATCAATTCACAATTCTTAAAAATCATAATCATAACCGTCTATTTGATTTGTTTGTTTCCCCTTTTGGTCTCGCAACTTTTTTTTAACAAAAAAAAAGTGACCAATCAGGAGTTTCGGCATTGCCATCACCTCCGCCAGGAAATCCCACCACAACTATACATTAACAGCTAGGAAAAAGCTAGCAACGAAATTACAAAGAACAAAGAGCACCACCACCAAGAAATAAAAAAGCTACACCCGAACTACACCAAAACTAACTAAAAGAACTAACCTAACAACACCAAAACTGGAAACATACCCCCCCCCCCCCCAAAACAAAAATACAACCAAACAAAAACGACCGAAACCCCGAGACAATCACAGGGAGGTCGGATCGGTGCACCATGGACCCCAATGGACGATATTCCAGTTGCACTTCGACCTATTCTTGCTCCAATATAGAGCTTGAGCTTGGGCTTCACCGAATCGAGACATCTACTTTTTTTTTTGTTGAAAATGAGAACGTTCTGAAACTTCCACACATGCCAAAGAACCGAGATGAAGGCTGTTTGAAAATGTTGAGCCTTTATTTTTTACAAACCTTCCCTACCCGCCCATCCAAGCAAATGATCTCCACTCGTAATCAGACTTATGTCTATACGCCACCATGAACAAAACGCCACCTACAACTTCCGAGTTTTACGACAGGCCCAAAATAAATGATTTGAATCCTCGATCTCCCTCTCGCAAAGGCAACAAACAACAGATTGCAGGATGACACCGCGTTTCAGGAGATTAAAACATGCTGGCAACCTGTTTTGAAACCATCTCCAAATTTTTTTTTAACTTTAATCGGATCAAGTTTGACCCATGAGAAGTTGACCAAAGGTAATGGTCCTGCAATCGTCCCATCAATCGCACGCCTAGCCGATGAAACGGAAAAGATACCATCTTTCTCGAGAGCCCATGTCCACCGCAGATTTGAATTATCGGGATTACGAGAAACCTGAAACCAAGAGTCAATTGGAATATTAAATTCATTAAGATGGGTGCGTACCTTTACGATATTATTCCAGATGCCCGAGAATTTACTGGATGGAGTATTGTTGCTCGAAATATTGTGCAAAAAGACAATCACATTTTTCCAGAGAGACTCGTCTTCCTGCTTGAATCTCCACCACTATTTTAATAAAAGGGCATCATTTTGAGCTTTGATGTTGGCCACATTTAAACCACCCACTTCAATTGGAGTATTGACTCTTTTCAAACTAACACAATTTATTTTCCTTTCACCATTTTTTGATCCCCAAAAGAATTTTTGCACAGATTGATTCTAATTTATTGATGATACTTTTGCGGCACTTTAAAGATTGATAGATAATAAATACAAAGAGCACCAAGAGCCGATTTAACTAAAGTCAACCTCCCACTGTATGAAAGAGTTGAAGCTTTCCAAGACGAAAGTTTTTTTTTTAGAATTTGTTAACTATTACGTCCGAGTGTTCTACTCGATGCATAGGCGCCCCAATACTTAACCCAATACTTGATCGATGCAACTTGCATCTTTCTTTCACTATCCAATCTAAACGATTCCATGCTTCCAGCGTTCAAGTTTAAGAATCAAACTGTCAATTTTCGCCTTTAACATTCATTGAGGTTTGATTTCTTTCTCTTTCCAAATGCATTAATGGCTTTCTATCTTCATTTTTATTAGGTGACAATTCCTAAACTTCCTTTTCAGTTCATTTCGATATTGCTTGATTGATTTGAGCCACTATGTAGTTTTGTATGCATATCGATTGTTAGATGAAATGCCTAAATGTTGGATAATGTTGATCTTGATACCATTTATATTGACTTTGCATCTAGAAATGCTCGTACAAGCATTTTTACATTTTTATTTGTTTAATTTGTAGATCTTATTTCAGGGGCTCATTTGTCATCTTGCCCCAGGCCTAAATACGCTTGATACGGCCCGGATTACATATGAATTGACCACCTTGATTATGCTAAACTTTGTCCATGCCTGAGATTACCTTTAGGACCATTTGTATTGTTAAGTGGCTGATAATTGATGTATATGATTGCTAAATTGGCGTATTACAAATATAATCTCACATATATGCTTCTTGGGTTCTTCTAAAAGCAGTCTCTCTACACTTGGTAGTGAAAAGATTGTTAACACCGCACTTCCTCCATTCCTTTTTGTTTAGTTAAACAACCTTATTTTGGTAAAACTTAAGCTGAAATCACTAATGGTAAAACTTAAGCTAAAATCACTAACCCAAATTTCTGAGTGTAGTTCATTATACGATTCGAAATCGAATTGGTTCGTTATTAGTACTCTATTAATACTCGACCAAGTTACATGATACAGTAAATTAAATTAATTATACTATCACAAAACACTGGTATTGTGTTAATACTCGACCGAGTTACATGATATCAAAGGACCAAAGTTGTTTTCTTTGAGTAAAAGAAAGATTAATAACTAAATAAAGTATTACAAAATCAGCTTTAGTGTGATAGTATATTCTTGAAGTCATGTGCAAGCCATCATTTTTCATAATCTTTCGGTGAAAGTTTGTAGTAAATTGTAACTCCCAATAATGCATATACATATGACACAAAGATATAAATAAAGAATGAATAAACTACGTGGAACATAAAAAAAGGAAGAAATTAAGGAAGAACATCACGACATTTTCACTACTAGAATATGTTATGTTGTCTCTTCCCTCTAAATTTTACAATTAATACCCGTTCATTAATTCTTAATCAGATATGCAAGCCCATTGCCGGCGTTGTCATTAAGATTGAGATCAGCCCCATGCCTCCTAATCTTGCCCACCTGTTCGAAACAAGTTTTCCCTGGAAGTAGAAAGAATAAGTATCAGATTTCACCCATGCAAGTGGGATATTATTCATTGATGCTATAATTATTTAATTAATTAATTAACTTAATCTCTCTTTAACCGTTTTAAACGAATCTATAAAGATTCGACATCACTCTAATAAATAATTACATTAATTGCACGGAGCTCACAAAGAGCTTACGTGCAGCTAATGTAAAATGGAGGGCATTTATATAAATTTGAATAATAAAATGGGTTTTTTAACATGTGCCTCCTAGGCACATGTTTAGATGTATTAATTTTCCTAATAAATTCTTAATATACATTAATGAACTTGATACTTTACATATTTAAAAAATGTATTAAATGCATTTGTAGGCCTAAATACGTTAGAAAAACCCTAATAAAATTAGGCCTTTTTTTTTAAGGAGACACATACTCCTTAATCCACACCATTTTCTCCACACCGAGACTTGAACCCACAACCTTATGACTTTGTGAGACATCTAATCACTCTGATACCGCTAGGTTATAAGCCTTTTGGTAATAAAATTAGTAGTTTAGTACGGTTGAAGTACTACTTTTGTAAGTTTCAAATATTATTATATTTTCTTTATATAATTTTCCCCTATTTCCCAACGTTATTTTCAATTAATCATATAGTGTAAGTTTTAGACTAATGCATTACTATTACCACACTGTGCAATCAATAATATTTATCTTTATAATGTAAGTATTTTATGATTAATCAAAAATTAAATGAATAATAATTTGTTCAAGGAGGTCCACATATATTTTAAAGTCCCAAGGGATCATCATGGACCCTTGGATCATGAAGATCAATGGTCCAGATTAGATCTCCAATTAAATGAGTTTTTTGGGCGGAAGGGTATATTGGTCATTTGATGCGTGACTTAAAAACCCTCTTTCTTCACATTTCATCTTCCCCCTCTCTCTCCTCCCTCTCGTCTGCTCTCTTTCTCTGTCTCTCACACACACAAAAATCAATGAATAAACCCTCATTTTCACTCGTTTTTGCCGATTTCTTCTCAGTTTTTTGCTAAAATCGTTTGTTAAACACTTATACAACATCGTTTTTCTTCTATATTGGTGTTTGATCTACTTACAATGGCTGATTCACGACCTTCTCGTTCGAAAAAAGTTTCCGATAAAAAGCGTGGGGAATTCGTACCTGTTACAGGTAATTTTAACTTATATTTGCTGTTATTATTAGCTTTTTTATTGTTTATGCAGAAATCCTTGTTCTTTTATGGCTTTTTTTGTATTTCGAACTTTTCGAGGGTTTCTATTTGATAATACGTCGATTTCATATGTTGTTTGTTGATATGTTTTTCTATATTTTGTTGTTTTCGCTTCAAATAACAAGTGTTTTAGCATTCTAGTGTTTTTTAATAGTTAATCACATATGATTCGTAATGTTATTTTAGTTATTTTAGTAAATCACATGTGATTTAGCGAAATGTTAATAACTCCCCTGTTTTTGAAAACCTCTGTTTTAAATCACATGTGAGTTAAATCTGTTTAAGTTTAAAACACGTGAACACATGTGATTGTGCATCTATTTAATTTTATACCACGTATTTATTTTATTTAATCATCTGTGATTTTATATTTTTTTAATTTTATATCAGATGTTTCTTATTAGTTAATCACATTTGATTTAGATCGGTTTTATTCTAAAACAAATGTTTTTAGTTAATCACATGTGATTCTAAGTCTATTTCGTTTTAAATCATATATTTTTTGTGTTTAACATATATGCTTGTAATTTTGTTTTAAATCACATGTGATTTTGAAGTTATTATTTGTTTTTTAGTTGTAAATCACATGTGATATTACTGTTTTTATTATACATTTCAGCTTTCTAGTGTTTTTTAGTTGTAAATCACATGTGATTTTACTGTTTTTATTATAGATTTCAGCTTTCTAGTGTTTTTTAGTTGTAAATCACATGTGATTTTATTGTATTCACATGTTATTTGTCGTTTATTATTTTTATGTTCACTCTGCTTATAAATCACATGTGATTTTACGGATTTTATTATAGATTTTCAGCTTTCTAGAGTTTTTTAGTAGTAAATCACATGTGATTTTACTGTGTTCACATGTTTTATTATTTTTTTATGTTTACTTTGTTTTTAAATCACATTTGATTGTTATTTATTATTTGATTATTATGTTATTTGAGTTCAATCACATGTGATTGTTCTCAGTATCTCCTAATCACAGCCAAATAATTCATATCTTTCAATCACATGTGATTAGTAAGCTAAATTACAGTTGTTTATGTGAGATTGTGCGTTTAATCACATGTGATTTCAATTTAACTATCTCAAATTGTTATTAGTTGTCATAACTTGCTTCTTTTGTATTTTATAGGAGGTGATGATGAATTTCCTACTATGTTATCTAAGTTGCCTGAGATACGAACTAATGTTAATATTGGTAGAAAAAGACCTCTATCACCATCAAAAACAAAAACTGTTGAGGTGTCAAAGAAGATCAAAATAAGGCTTAAAAGATCAATTAGCAATGAACCATCCGCGTCAAAAACATTAGTTCCAGTTGAAATAACTATGTTTTACTTAACAGAATCACATGTGATTGCTAACGGAATCACAAGTGAAAGTTAATAAAATCACATGTGATTTAATAGTTAGTAACATGTTCTGTTTTTGTGTACTTGTTGTTTACCTTCCAATCGCATGTGATTTTGTTATGTGTATATACTCCTCTGTTTTATGAAATAACTTTGTTTACTTACCAGAATCACATGTTATTGGGAACAGCATCACCAGTGATTTAATACTAAGTAACATGTTACGTTTTTGTGCAATTGATGTTTACTTTCCAATTACTTGTGATTTTTATTAACAATCACATGTTATTGTTTCTATGTGCATGTCACTGTTTTTGTGCGCTTGATGTTTACTTTCCAATCACATGTGATTTTGTTATGTATATAGACTCCTCTGTTTTATAATAAAAACTTTGTTTTAAATAACAAAATCACATGTGATTTTTAATGAAATCAGAAGTGATATAATAAAATCGAATGTGATTTAATACTTAACAACAAGACTAATAATTTAATTTGTGAATTAAACATAAATATTTATAATGACAAAATAGTCATCCAAAATAATATTCTACAACTAATAATTAACCATCATTAATTATCAAATAAAATATAAGTTGAAATAATACACCATTTGATAGTACAAATACTCACTTATACCAGATACATAAAATTAATACTATTTCTCCTTTTTCACAAAAGTTAAATGGTTTTTGGCTTGTCTCTTCCTCTTGTCAAGATTCCATTTCCCATCCCCTACACTTTCATATTTTTGTTGTTAGCTCATTTCCTCATGCATGCATCCATTCCAAAAGTTGTTAAACTTTCCTCATTAAAACACCACTCACAAACTTTCTACCCCTTCATTTCTGCCTATCACAAGACACATGACACAACACTATTTTTCCACTTTTCAAGTTAATCACCAAAATGGAAACTCCTTTTTGCTTTTTCTTTTCTTCTCAAACCAAGGTCATTGACCATCCAAATATGTTTGAAAATCCATCTTTTTAAGTCTTGGAAGACTTGTTACTTCTCTGCACACTCTCATTCTACTAGCAAAGTTGTGCTCATACAATCACATGTGATTTTGTAAAGCGAATCACTTGTGATTTGTTTTTTTATCAACCTCCCCTGTTTTTAAGCAAACAAATCAAATGTGATTCGCTTAGCAACCTCACATGAATCAGTTAAATAACGTAAAACACACAATCACATGTGATTTTGTAAAGCGAATCACTTGTGATTTGTTTCTTACCAACCTCCCCTGTTTTTAAGCAAAAAAATCACATGTGATTCGCTTAGCAACCTCACATGAATCAATCAAATAACGTAAAGCACACAATCACATGTGATTTTGTAAAGCGAATCACTTGTGATTTGTTTCTTACCAACCTCCCCTGTTTTTAAGCAAACAAATCACATGTGATTCGCTTAGCAACCTCACATGAATCAGTCAAATAACGTAAAGCACACAATCACATGTGATTTTGTAAAGCGAATCACTTGTGATTTGTTTCTTACCAACATCCCCTGTTTTTAAGCAAACAAATCACATGTGATTCACTTAGCAACCTCACATGAATCAGTCAAATAACGTAAAGCACACAATCACATGTGATTTTGTAAAGCGAATCACTTGTGATTTGTTTCTTACCAATCTCCCATGTTTTTAAGCAAACAAATCACATGTGATTCGCTTAGCAACCTCACATGAATCAGTCAAATAACGTAAAGCACACAATCACATGTGATTTTGTAAAGCGAATCACTTGTGATTTGTTTCTTATCAACCTCCCCTATTTTTAAGCAAACAAATAACATGTGATTCGCTTAGCAACATCACATGAATCTGTCAAATAACGTAAAGCACACAATCACATGTGATTCTATTATCTAGTTAACTTGAAATAAATTTTATTACCTGAATCAGCGGTTCTTTTATCTGTTTGATTGCTATTAACAGATTTTGGATTCAGATTTTGGATCTGAATCCTGATCTGCGTTCGATCTCAGATATGCGTTCGATTTCAGATCTGCGTTCGATTTCAGATCTGCGTTCGATTTCTGAGATTTTATAAAAAAACGTGATTCACAGTTTTTGATTTGTGTTTGCTGCAGTCGATTCAATGTTTGAGATTCAGATCTGCCGTTTACGAGTGATTTTTGAATATCTGGATCGAAGAAATCGCACAGCGGAAGCTCTCGATTGGGAAGAAGGTCGACTGAAGAAGGTTGATTCAATTTTTGGACGCTTGGACGATAATACCCCTCCATGTCTAATTAAATGAATTGATCTTGATCATTGAATAAACTTGATCTAAGGGCTGTGATGTGTTCCTTGGGACTTTATAATATTTGTATTCTTTCCTGAATACAACTCTTTATGATTAATCAAAAATTAAATGAATAATAATTTGGGTTTAGCTAACTCATGACCTAAGGGTATGAAATTAGAAGTATTCAATACACTCGAAGTTGCTATTTTTAGTTAAAAAACATTTAATACATGCAAAAAATAGAAATTAATAATATGTGAGCAACATTATAAAAAGAATTTTCAAGCTCATTTAATGCTTCTAATCTCATGCCCTCAGGGCATGAGTTAGAAAAACCCTAATAATTTTAGGATAATAAAGTTTTGATATATCAATTGTTGATAATAAATTTGAAACCACTAATCACAATCTAGAATAAATTACAGAAATTGTAATTGTCTTTGTATTGTATATCTCTTTCAAATTCTATGATTTTGTCTCTATAATTGTTTTTCTTTTCTTTTTTCTCTGTAGTTTTTAATTTCGTCATTTTGATTCCTATAGCCTTCGATATAAAATGACCATATAATACTTTTTTGTTTTATTTATTTATTTTTTAATTTCTTTTCTTCTCCGTTCGTCTTTCTGTTGAATTTCGGCGACCTCAAATCTCAATGTTGGGATTTCATCAATTCCGTTAGTTCGGAAATCCTCAAACTAACTATGATTATCGATAGCTTCTAGAACAAAATTTAAACTCTTCCCCCTTTCATCAATTCTGTTAGTTTTGGCGAATTTGATGCGCTAAAGCAGATGCAATAGGAGCAGCCTCTCTGCGTCTTTTCCACTACTGTTGGTCCCTCAACCTTTGCTTCTCCGCATGCAATCACCGTGTACCACAATCGTTTCAATTGTTTCCCGATAGCATTAGATCTAGGGTTTGTTCTAACCGGCGAGAAAAAAATTGAAATTCAAAGACTATAGGTACAAAAATCACAAAATTATAAAGTATAGGATAAACGAAAAGAAGATAGGGATAAAGTCGTAGAATTCCAAAAAACAGGGTACAAGTTCTATAATTTACTCCATAATCTAAAATTAGCAATGTGTATCGTGGAGCTGAAAATAACAAAACGACGTAGTGTGAGCTGTAGGAAAATGGTCAAGGAGCACCGTCCGTTATAGAAGGGTGTACCTCGTGAACAGTTTGCGACTGTGTGTGTCTTGCTACGTGCCAAAAAATTATTCACCATTACTCCTACAATTTGAGCATTTTAAAAAATAATGTGAAAGAAAAAGAAAACTCACCGACGACGACGAAATCGCCAGATAACCACTCGATGAGTTCGCCGGCGGCGACAAATATATCGAAGGCCCGTTTGTTCCGGGACTACTACCACCACCACCTGAGCTTGTTGAATTACCGCTGGAAACCGATATCCCGGAGAACCCCAAACCATACGCAGGAGTTCCGTCTGGTTTAAATAAACCGTAATTCCTTTCCGATGTCGGTCCAGGTTTCAGATTCTCGTTGAACATTGCAAACACGAAGATGTTTAAATCGTTATTAGGTCTCGCGGGAGTTCCTTTCTTCTGACTAATTAGCTTCAGTAGGTTCCCGTTATACTTCTTAGCGTTTTCCGGCGTCGCTCCTAATTCATCATCGTCTCCCTTAGACGGCCAACCAGTCTCCGAGATCTGAACCGGCAGCTTCTTGTAACCTAATCCGGAGAGAGCGGCGTACACCGCATCGATCTGAGCGAACAGCATGTTATCGTAATGTAGATTAGTAACCGGATCAACAATACCGGTGTTCGGTTGGAACAGGACGAAATCAAGCGAAACTTGCTTCGGATTTGCCTTGTACGCGAAGAAAGGGTAAGCATTAATCATAAACGGAGAACATGTTTTCGAAAGGAAATCCAGAATCGGAGATATACATCCTTTTAAATCCGACCGGAAAGCTCCCGCCGACGGCGGATATGAATTCTGAAGTATAGCAACAGAATGTGCTGTAGTTACCGTCACTTGACTGTCTAATTTCAGGTTCACAAGAGCCGTGTGCACACTCTGCATTGCCGGAAGTAAACAGCCGGAAAGTGAAGTATCGTTGAAAGTCAACACTTCGTTGCCGACTGCAATGGAGACGATTTTAGTTGCCGGTAAGTAACATTGAACATTAGATTTAACCCAAGCTTGAGCGTTATCTGGATCTGTCATCTTAGATAGATACTCGTTACCAAGACCTGTTGGAACAAAACACAGATCAACTTAATACTGATGCTGCAGTTAGTACTGATCATAATTAGTACTGATGGGGCAGAACATGTTTACTACTGATAAAGTTGATACTGGTGAAGTCTATAACTAAAGTTACTACTGATCAAGCTTATTGAAGATACTACTGATCAATAGTAGTTACTACTGACGTTGATATTGGACTTACTACTGATCACCAAGATTACTACTGATGATATGAATTTACTACTGGTGATTGCAGTTTACTACTGATACGCGTTTTGGAAGCATATCAAGTCCGAGATCTTCGTAGAGATAGTTATAGAATGTAAATCAATGTATATCTTTTAATTCGATGTAAATCAAAGTCCTAGAATAACTAGGGTAAATAGTTTAGCTTCAAGGACTATTATAAATAGTTCCTTACGAATTGTAAACGTACGTGTGTATTGTTAACTTAATAATATACATTGAAGCTTTTTGTGAAACTGTGTTCTTAATACTTTCGCATATTATTTACAGTTCATTGTTCTTAATTACATTGATATAGTGTTGATCCGCTGCAACTTCTATAGTCAATTAGATCTAAGGTGTTTATTAACTTCTCTATAGTTAATCGATCCTGACAAGTGGTATCAGAGCTCGGTGGCTCAGATCTGGAATGAAACAAGGATCTATCAATAATTACTTGAAGATACGGTTTTTTTGGTTAAACCAGAGGTTAATGCTGATTTCTCACAATGGATCAAAGGTTAGTAATGCATAATACATTAGTTGGTGCTCTTCGTGAAGAAAAGAAAAAAATAATAAAATAATAAAATCGTGAACTTCCGGTCTTCAAAATCACAATCAAAACTTTGATTATTTGACTTATCCAAAGTATTAAACTAAAGTCAAAATCAACATGTGGAAAGTTTCATTAATTTGGGAAACTAAATCACGAATAAAAAAAAGGGTGAAAGAAGAAGGGCGCATGGAAGTACTAAAATAATACTACTGATCTATCCAATATTTGATTTTACTACTGATTAAAATTTTCAAATTTTACTACTGATCACTTTGATCACAACAAAACAAATGCAAAGTAGACTCAATAAGATTCTAGAAGCAATTGGAAAACACTTTGAAGAAATAATACTAATCAGTATGTCAAAATCTTAGGATCAGTAACAACTGGATACTACTGATCAGTATCAAATGTGGTTACTTCCAAAATTCAAGCTCACTACTGGTTCGCTATTTACTACTGCTCCACCAAAAACACTACTGATCAGTAGTAAATGGGAAATTAGCTTATTCGATATTACTACTGATCCGATTCTTCAACGATACTACTGATGGTTCGCGCTCAATACATTATTACTACTGATCAGTAATAAGTAGTGATTTTTAGTACTGATCGTCTTTACTACTGATCTTACTCGTTTGATGTTATTAATGATCCAAATATTACTACTAATCAGTAGTAAAAGAAGAAAATAGTGCTCCGGATTTTGTTATTAATCAGTACTGACCGAAGAAAATTTCGAAGAAAAATTTTAATACTGATTCTTCCATACAACTGATACATCATATTTTGGAAAGCATGTCACACACCATGTTCGTTCCATACTACGGTTTATTGATCGTATCTGATAATAATGTGAAACGAATCACATTATTCACACACACAGGTTGAAGGCATGATGAAGATAAATGAAAGTTTTATTTGTTACATATTTGATCTTTATCAATTGATTACAGAAGATAATTGATTATATTTTATTTGAAGATGAAGTGGAAAATCTTACTACATAAGATGTTATGTATTGTTGTAACTGCAATTCAACCGAATCTTAACGAAAAGATCTGTTGAAGACTAAGATAAGCAAGTCCCTCATACAAGATATGACGTTGCTGATTACTATATTTAGACGGAATGTGATGCTTAGTTTGAGTTTCTACTTCAACTTCAAATAGAAGATAGTTGGTTTTCAATGTGATTGATATAGCCTTGAAGAACACAAGAATGATATCACACTTTTAGGGGAAGAAAAAGTGTTGATCATTCAAGGGGAAGTTCAAGTTTCTCGGATTGATTTGATTATGTCAAAAAGGGGAAGAGACTTGAAGATTCCTAGCTAATTTTACAAGTTTTGTCAAATCAAATAGGGGAAGATTGTTAGGAATATTTTAATTAATATTCATTAAAAGATTTGATTAGTCAAAACTATACAAGGACCTAAATTGAAGATATGGAAGTTCAAATTCAAATAAAGATTTAGGAGATAATCATTAATGTAAAAAGATATAGTATATCTTTATTAGTTTAAAAGATTTAGTTATTATCTTTTCCTTGTAAGTCTTGGGTTTTCTAGTATATAAAGAAACCTAATGACATAGAATTAGATGTTCTTGTAACCCACGTTTTAACGTGTTTTGTGTGTAAAACCTAAGCCTCAAGGTCGTTTGATCCTGTTTAACGAAGAACCGTTCTATGTATTTATATATAGAATTGAGGCTTTTAATGATGAAAACTTGTTTATACATATATGTTCAACTAATTCCGCAATTATATGTTTTGTATATGCTTATTCCAGATAAGAACTAAATATTCTTGAGCCTAAAGATCTATGTTTATGAAGAGTTATTCGATCTTCACAATTGGTATCAGAGCATATTGGTTCTAGATCTACTATTTGTTAAGAACAACAAAAAGTTTTAATCTTTAAAACACACACATTATTAATCATGACTGATAATAATGAAAGCACTCAGGCCAACAAAATTCCTATACTCACTCCCAACAACTTTGGGATGTGGAAGAATCGTATTAAGCAATACATGCTTATTACAGATTATTCCATGTGGGAAGTTGTCCTTGAAGGAAACAAAACTGGTCCTGGTCAAGCAAGCAGCTCTGCAACTGAGGCAGACAAACTTAAATGTGAGAAGGAAAAGAAGGACAAGGGAATCGAACTTAAAGCTCTAAGCACTCTCCTACTGGCCATTCCTAACGATTATCAACATCTCTTTGTTGAGTATGATGATGCAAAGGTACTATGGGAAGCACTGGAGAAGAGATTCGTTGGGACCAAGAGCACCAAGAGGAACATGAAGTCTGTTCTCAAACAAGACTTTGAAAACTTCAAAGGAAAACCCAATGAAACACTCACTCAAGTGTTTGACAGATTCAACAAACTAATTGGTGAACTTAATCAGGTTGGGGTTAAGATGGATCAAGAAGATGTCAACATGAAGTTCCTAAGATCTCTTAGTGAAGAATGGGCCATGTACACAGTGGTATATAGACAAAGAGATGCTCTAGAAGAAAAAGAGTTGGATGAACTCTACAATGATCTCAGAGTATTTGAAACTGAGGTAAACCAAAAGAACCCTTCTATTTCTTCTAATAATGCTGCATTTGTCTCTAGTACAGGTCAAGGTCAGAAAACCTTCACAGGAAAGGCTGCAGATTCTGAGGATACTGCAAGAGAATCCTTCTTCACTAGTCATGTGCATACTGCACTGATTAGTGATGACTTGGAACAATTGAATCCAGATGATCTTGAGGAGATGGATCTTAAATGGCAGATGGCTATGCTGAGCCTAAGGAAAAAAAGATTCTTAAAGAGAACTGGTAGGACAAGCCTCAACTTCAACAAAGGTGACAAAGCTGGATTTGACAAAACTAAAGTCAAATATTACAACTGTAACAACCTTGGTCACTTTGCAAAAGAATGTCCTCAGCCAGACAAAAGATCAAAATCAACTGCCCTTGTATCACAACAAGGACAAGGCTATGACTGGAGCTTCCAAGCAGAAGAGCATGCTCAAAATCAAGCTCTCATGGCCTTTACTGACAACAAAACTGAGGTAAAACCTAAACCTTGTACTTCTGAATGTGTTAAAATTATTAAAAACTTAGAAAAAGAAAACACTAAATTAAATGAAGACTTAGCAAAAGCAGTGAGAAGAAATCATGAATTTGATGGTGTGATTACTGATCAAGAACATCAGATAAAGGTGTACCAGATGATAGATCAACGGATAAAGGAAGAATTACTTCAAGCTGTAGATGAGAAAGAATTTTATGAATTAAAAAATAAAGAATTAACAAGTAAATTAGAAGAATGTCAACTTGAAATTGAACAAAATAAATTAACAATTAAAAAATTTGAAAGAAGTACTAAAATTCTTGATGAACTAACTAATAATCAAACTACAGAAAAAGTTGTTCATGGGGTGGGATATCATGCTGTTCCACCTCCATATAAAATCATTCCACCACTTAAAAACAGTTCAGAAAGAATCATTAATGAATTAAAAACTGAAAATCAAACTGAATCACATAATGAAACATCTGAATCAAATGATTCTTCTGATGATGATCAATCAATTGAATTTACAATCTCTCAAACTGAATCACCAAAATCAATTGATACAAGTTTTCACACAGCACAAAGTCCAAATAAATCTCCCAAATATGATGCAGAAAATGTACCAAAAATTTTAACAAGGGGAAATCAAAGAAATAGGAACCAACTCTTACAACAAAGAAAAATCATAAAGGCTCAAGATAATAAATTAAAATGTGTTATTTGCAACAAAGTAAATCATTTAGCAAAGGATTGTCACTTCAATCCAATAAACTGCAAAGAGTTAAAGGAATTTAAAATTTTTAAAGAAAATGCAAAAACTCAAAAGTTAAAAGATACTACTGGTTCTTCAGTAGTAAATAAAATTAAAACTCCAATTGCTGAAACCCCAAGTTTTGGAAGAAGTGCACCAAGATTTGTGCAAAACAGAAGAGTTGGAAGCCCAAAGAACAGCAATTACTTCAAGAACAATGGAAAATCCAATCAAAATAAACAATATTTTAAGTTTTCCAACACCAGTAAAAACTTTAACAACTTTACTACTGGTGTTAACCCTAACTATAATGCTGTATGGTACCAGTACAAGAACACTACTGGTAAAAACCCTAATTACAAAAATACTACTGCTTCCAAAACAACTTTCAAAAATACTACTGGTGTCAACCCTAAAAACACTACTGGTCATTCTAAACATGGTAAGTACCCAAATACTACTGGTCCATCAGTAGTAAAACATTCAAAAGCTAAAAATCACGGGTATAAACCAAGATCAGTAGAAAATTCTCACACCAGTAATACTTTCAAAAGGACGGTAGTAAAACAAAACACCAGTAATAAACAAGTATGGGTACCAAAAATGTTTAAAGTTAAATCCCCAATAGCTTATTTATCAAAGGATGAACCCAAGACATATAAAGCTTGGGTTCCCAAACTTAACTAATTCTTTACTCTCTTGTGCAGAGCATTCAGATCCCAGAAGAAGGAAGAACATGGCATATTGATAGTGGATGCTCAAGGCACATGACTGGAAATCTACAAATTCTTAAAGATTTCAAGTTATTTGATGGAGGATATGTGGCATTTGGTGAAAACCCACAAGGAGGTAAGATTACAGGTAAAGGTACTGTTACTAATGGCAAAATTACCTTTGATGATGTATTTTATGTAGCTGAACTAAAATACAATCTTGTCAGTGTGTCTCAAGTGTGTGATAAAAAGAATAAAATTCTTTTCACGGACATTGAGTGCATCATTCTTTCTCCTGACTTTATTTTAGATGAAAAATAAGTTGTTTTAAGAACTCCAAGGAGAAACAATGTGTATTGCCTGGATATAGGGGGAGAACTCATTTCTTCAAATGAGGTCAACTGTTTTATATCCAAGGCAAACACCACTGAATCAGAACTATGGCATAAAAGGATGTGTCACACAAATTTCAAAAACATGAACAATTTAGTAAAAAGAAATCTGGTCATTGGACTAACTCAAAAACAATTTATGTGTGATAATCATTGTGTTGCATGCCTAAAAGGTAAACAACACAAGTCTTCTCATAAGTCCAAAACTGTGAACTCTATTTCTGTTCCTTTACAACTCTTACATATGGACCTTTTTGGACCTACAAATGTAATGAGTATTGGAAAGAAACAATATTGTCTTGTTATTACTGATGACTTCTCCAGATATACATGGGTTTTCTTTCTCAGGACAAAGGATGAAACAAGTGAACTTATAAAGAACTTAATTGTCAAACTGGAGAACACATCTGATCAAAAAGTTAAAGCCATAAGATGTGATAATGGCACAGAATTTAAAAATGCTAACTTAATTAACTTTTGTGATCTTAAAGGTATTGACAGGCAATACAGCTCACCTAGAACTCCACAACAAAATGGTGTAGCTGAAAGAAGAAATAGAACCATCATTGAAGCAGCAAGATCAATGTTAGCAGATTCAAAATTACCAATTACTTTTTGGACAGAAGCTGTTAATACTGCTTGTTATATTCAAAACAGAGTATTAATAGTGAAGCCACATTTTAAAACACCATATGAACTTTTTAATAAAAGAAAACCCTCTATAAGTTTCTTAAAATCATTTGGTTGTCCTTGTACTATTCTGATTACAAGAGAACAAATTGGTAAGTTTGACTGCAAAGCTGATGATGGAATCTTTGTGGGATACTCTACTCAAAGCAAATCATACAGAGTATTCAACAAAAGACTAAGGATAATTGAAGAAAGTATCAATGTATCCTTTAATGAAAATGTACCTAATGAACAAGGAAATGGTCCAGATTGGCTATTTGACATAGACAATCTGACCAAATCCTTTAATTCTAACATGAATTTCAATGCAGGTAATTCAAATTGTCACTCTCAAAAGGAAGGAACATCATCTGTTAATACTGGTCAAGAGGAGATGAGATACTTAGTAGTTAATACTGCTCCCATAGTCAATACTGAGGACAGTAATAACTCAAGTTCTAGAACCAGTAGTAACTCTGAGAATGAGGACAGTAGTAATTCAAATACTACTGGCGCCAGTAATAGTACTCAAAATACTACTGGTCCCAACAATAACCTAGATTCTCAAGATACTACTGATACCAGTAACAACAACAATACTACTGATCTCAATAAAGACAATAGCAGTAGTAACTCTGACCAAGATGATGATGAACCAAACATCAATGACAATGAAGGATCACTAGAGCAACAACTACCTGAGATAAATGAGTCCAATCTTGAGAATCAACTAGCTGTTGATAAAGCTACAAATACAAGGACTCAGAAGAACCATCCATTAGACCTTGTTCTAAGTGATGTTAACTCACCACTACAAACAAGAAGCAAATTAAATAAAAGCTTAACTGCAAACATGTGTAATATAAGTTTAATTGCAAATGAATGTATGTTTGAATGCTTTTTGTCTCAGGATGAACCAAAGAAGATCCAACAAGCAATGAAGGACTCAAACTGGATTGAGGCAATGCAAGAAGAACTCCTTCAATTCAAGTTACAAGCTGTTTGGACACTTGTACCTCTACCCAAAGGAAAAAGAGCCATTGGAACAAGATGGATCTTCAGAAATAAGAAAGATGAAAGAGGTATAGTGATCAAGAACAAAGCCAGACTTGTAGCCCAAGGATACACTCAAGAAGAAGGAATAGACTATGATGAAGTATATGCTCCTGTTGCTAGAATTGAAGCCATAAGAATATTTCTAGCATATGCTTCATTCAAGAAGTTCAAAGTCTATCAAATGGATGTGAAGAGTGCATTTCTATATGGGAAGATTGAAGAAGAGGTATATGTATGCCAACCTCCAGGTTTTAAAGATCCAAAACATGGTGATTATGTGTTCAAACTAGATAAAGCTCTGTATGGCCTACATCAGGCACCAAGAGCATGGTATGACACATTATCATCATACCTATTGAAGAACAACTTTAAAAGAGGAGCCATTGACAAAACTTTATTTACAAAGAAAGTCAAAGATGATATACTACTGGTACAAATCTATGTAGATGATATCATCTTTGGTTCAACAAATGATGTATTATGCAAAGAATTTGAAGAACTGATGCAGATTAAATTCAAGATGAGCTCTATGGGTCCAATGAACTTCTTCCTTGGACTCCAAGTCAGTCAAAGAACAGATGGTATTTTGATAAATCAATCAAAATATGTCAAAGACATCTTGGAAAAATTTAATTTGAAAGACAGTAAGAGTGCAAGTACACCAATGGAAACACACAAACACCTACATCCTGATGTTGAGGGGGAGGATGTAGATGAACACTTATATAGATCAATGATAGGCTCTCTGATGTACTTAACTGCATCAAGACCTGACATTATGTATAGTGTTTGTGTGTGTGCAAGATATCAAGCAAGACCTAAAGAACTACACTTGCAAGCTGTCAAAAGAATATTCAGATACTTGAAAGGCAAACCATCACTAGGTCTATGGTATCCACATGATTCACCCTTTGAACTCATAGCCTACACAGATAGTGACTATGGAGGTGAATGTCAAGACAGAAAGTCCACTACTGGTGGATGTCAATTCTTCGGATCAAGACTGGTGTCATGGCAATGTAAGAAGCAAACAAATGTATCAACATCAACTGTTGAAGCAGAGTATGTAGCTGCATCTGCTTGCTGTGCTCAAGTACTCTGGATTCAAAACCAGCTTTTAGACTTTGGTATCTCTATCCTTAAAACTCCTATTTTTATTGATAATCAAAGTGCTATTAGTATTGTGAACAATCCAGTAAAACACTCTAAAACCAAACACATTGAAATAAGATTTCATTTTATAAGAGATTGCAATGAAAAGAAATTAATCAAAGTGGTTAAAATCCATACCGATAATCAATTAGCAGATCTTTTTACAAAAGCTTTTGATGTAGGAAGATTCAACTTCTTGGTTAGCATTATTGGAATGATTTTGATAAACTAAAATCTCATTTAAAGTGATGTGTAAAGTTTTTGTTGTAAAAAGTTATTTATTTGGTTAAGTGTTTTACTACTGGTATATCTGTACTACTGGTATGTAGGCATGTGCACAAAATACTACTGATAGTTAAATACTACTGGTCAGTATTAGGTTTACATAAATACTACTGGTCAGTCAGTACTACTGGTATTCACATATACTACTGGTCATATATGTTGGTGGTTACTACTGATGTCTATAGTTACTACTGATGTCAAAAATCCTTAGTCACTACTGATGTTAGTAGATACTACTGACGTTTTACTACTGATATCACATTTACTACTGGTCTTTCAGAATCACAATTACCAAACTAACCCCCATGAAAATAACCGTTATGTTATGATTCGAAGGGCATTTTAGTCATTTTGCAGGATAAATCGAAAGATATAAAAGGCGGCAGTCGATTAAATTAGCATTATCTTCACTTCGATTTGCAAAATCCTCTCAATAAACCCTAACTTTCGATCAAAAACCCTTTACATCAAAATCAACATCAATGGCAACTCTACAATCTCTCGATGTGCGAACCGATCTTAAATATTCAGAATTTCACAATATGTGTGCTTTCCTAAAGAATCCTGACGGAACAAAAGATTTTCGTCCGATAGTCAAATTTTTGAGAAATTCTTATATACAGTTTGCTTTAACTGTAAAACCAAAATCATATCAACAGCACTTGGTGGATTTCTGGACCAATGCTGAACAAACAGAAGGAACAACCATATCTATGACCAAATCAAAAGTAGATGGAAAGCATATAACAGTCACAGAACAATCAATTCGACACCATCTACAATTACACGATGATTCAGGTATGTTTACTCTTCCTAAGGATTACATTGCTAAAATGAGGGAAGACTGAATATAGTAACTTTTCAAAAGGGTCTTCTCTCCCCCACAATGGAAATTTTTAGTACATACTCTTCAGCATTGTATTTCTCCTAAACGAAGTACTTGGAATGAGTTTAATGAGGCAATAGCCTCTGCTGTTGTCTGTTTATGCACAGACCAAGTATTCAATTTTTCTTACATGATTTTTGAAGGTATGTTGGGAAATCTTAGTTCTTCTAAATTTTTAATGTATCCCAGATTTCTACAACATATCATAAACTGTGAATTACAAAACTTGTCAACTCCTAAAAACATTTTCATACTACCTGAGTTGAACAAGAAAGTTTTCTCAAATATGAGAAAACAATTTAAATTTTCGGGCAAGGAAACCCTTTTGTTTCCTAACATGATCAAAGATCAAACACAAATTGGAGAGGGTTCAATCATAGATACAACCCAAATTGAACCTCAACCCACTCCATCACCCCCAAATACAGCCCAAACACCACCCCAACTAGTCACTCAATAACCAACTCAAACAGAAGTCCTGAATGTGTCCCAGGAACTTGACATAAATCTGCAGAGTGCTACTCTTCACTCTGTGGAAGACCTACCAGATAAAACCAAAAATTTTTCCACAATTTATCAAAGAAAGAAAATTTCTTCAAAGGACACCAGGGGACAAATTGAGTCAAACCCCAGGCTCCAAGAGTTGTCCTCCAAGGAGGAGAGAGGACATGAGGCGAGGGCTTTCACTACTGATGCCCCAAAGGTGGGTGCACAGGACAGTGAAAACATCATTAGGACCCAGACCTCGGTAACTTTGAGTGATGACTCATTTGAGGAGTTACTCAAAGGACCCCGGTGCCAAGAAACCACAAGGGGGGGCATCTCTGCTTCTTCTAAGAAGAAGAGGATGTCTAAAAGACCCAATGAATCACCAAGAAGTGATGAGGGCAAACCTATGGATTTGACGGATAGGATGGAAAACCTTCAAACCAATGTACCTGTTAATGAGCCCGATGATCTTGCTAGATGGAGTGAGGGCAGTATTAAAATCAACCAATTGACGGAAAAAGTGGATTCTCTTGAATCCACTGTACAAAATTGTCTTACATATCTCACAAACCAAGGGAAAACAATGGCTGCAATGAAAAGGCATATGAACACCATCAACAAGAGAATGAGATTCTATGAGCACCGGCTTCATCAACAAACTAAAATCATCAGAAAATTGAAGAAGAAGATTGATGATAGTGAGGCTCCACCAGTAGAGCTCACTAAGGGGGAGAAGGATAATATTCAAACAATGATTGATGAATCAATTGCAGCAGCAGCATCCTCTCTCCTAAATTTAAAAGAAACAACTGTTGATGAAGACCCAGAAAAGATGGTTGTTGATGATGAACCTACTACTGCTCCCATGGAAAAACAAGTTGAAAAAGAAGTATCAGTAGTAACTCCTACTACTGATATCATAGCAGTAGTAAATGAAGAAAAGGCAGCAAACACTACTGATGCCCTATCAGTAGTAATCTCTGAAGACATACCAGTAGTAACTACCTTGGTTACTGCTGATGACATTATTGAGCTGCCACCACTACTAGAACCTACAGTGATACTTCCTCCATCTCCAAGAAGAAAAACAACACAAATGGTAGTGAAAGATATTGATGATGATATAAATTGGTTAGAAGTTGATGAATGCTCCCTGCCTCCACATCCTAAAATACTTCCTATGTCACAGATACAATACTATGGTCCCAAATTTGTTATTGAATCTGAACCAAATATGAAGAAAGACAACTACATAGGAAAGGGAAAGGAAGTTGATGATGAAGACCAACCTAACAGAGCACAAGGTCATGAAATGGTTAACAAAATCAACTATACCAAATCAGCCAAACAGGATAGGTGGAAGGTTAAGAGAGCAAAATATTTAAAGAAGGTTGAAGTCTCTCTAGCAAATGAAAACAAAAGATTAGCAGAAAGGGCTAGAATATTGAGACAACCATTCACAGAAATTAAATTGGCAGATATAGCAGATATATCAAAACTGCCACAATTTCAACAAAAGGTCAAAACCAAACAAGTTGCTGAAACAAGAAAAGAACTACAAAGAAGAGAACTAGAAAAAATAAGGCAACTTGAATATGAAACACTAGAACTTCTTGAAGCACAAGTACAGGAATGCAAAGAGCAGAAGGCTGATATGCCAGAACAATTTGCAGAGAAGAAGAAAGAAATGATCACATTCTTGAAATCAAGGGGTCACAACACAAAGGCCTTTGGAAGAATGAAGTTGATCAATTTAATTGAAAAGTACTGTGTAGAGAAGAAGAAGGATCTCACTGAACAAGACACTAATGAGAAATACACCACTAAAATTGAACAGATAGACTCCAAAGAAATGAAAGAAAGAAAAACAATAACTGGAGAATCATCTGGTGTATCCTCTCAAACTTCAAAGAAAAGGAAGGCAGTTACTTCTGAACTTGAACAACCAAAGAAGAAATTACAAATGGTTCAAGTTTATGATCTTCCCATTGCTCCCTTACAAAATAATCCAATCATCAACTGGAGATATATAGATGATATGATTGAGATTGTCAGAGAAGACAAGGTCACTCAAAGATTCAGAGCTTGGAAACCTTTGGTCATGTCCCTAACCAGAAGTGACATTATCAAGATGTTGATCATTGGTAAACCAAGAATGACTAAGAAGATCTGGAAGAATTCAGCTGCAGGTTATCTTACTGAAATGATTGATGCTGCTTTCTATCCAGAAAATTATTCAGAGAAGTATACAAATCCAGAGAATGTTCAAGCCTGGAATGTGCTGCCAACTGTCAACATGTACTTCTTTGAATATACAAGTAAGAAATGTGACTTATTCCTTTATGAGAAAGAGTATCCTCATTCTGAGAAAACTCTTTATCAACTGTGGTGCATGAATTTTATTAAACCTCATGATGCTGTGATGCTGCAAAATAAGATGAATGAATTTGTGAAAAAGATCAGCAAATATATTATTGCACAAAGGAATAAACAAAACCAACAGACATTAGAAGGTGATAAAAGAAGAACAAAACTGTTGGAAGAAAAGGAAAAAGAAAAAGAAGTAAATAGAAACTTAGTTGATTGAAAGATAATCAATAAGTTTAGGGGGAGATTGTTGGAACAAAACACAGATCAACTTAATACTGATGTTGCAGTTAGTACTGATCATAATTAGTACTGATGGGGCAGAACATGTTTACTACTGATGAAGTTGATACTGGTGAAGTCTATAACTAAAGTTACTACTGATCAAGCTTATTGAAGATACTACTGATCAATAGTAGTTACTACTGACGTTGATATTGGACTTACTACTGATCACCAAGATTACTACTGATGATATGAATTTACTACTGGTGATTGCAGTTTACTACTGATACGCGTTTTGGAAGCATATCAAGTCCGAGATCTTCGTAAAGATAGTTATAGAATGTAAATCAATGTAAATCTTTATAATTCGATGTAAATCAAAGTCCTAGAATAACTAGGGTAAATAGTTTAGCTTCAAGGACTATTATAAATAGTTCCTTACGAATTGTAAACGTACGTGTGTATTGTTAACTTAATAATATACATTGAAGCTTTTTGTGAAACTGTGTTCTTAATACTTTCGCATATTATTTACAGTTCATTGTTCTTAATTACATTGATATAGTGTTGATCCGCTGCAACTTCTATAGTCAATTAGATCTAAGGTGTTTATTAACTTCTCTATAGTTAATCGATCCTGACAAGACTGACGATGAACTCAACGCCGGTGTTTGCAAACGCTTTCAACGCTTTAGGATCTGCGTCATAGAGCTTAAGTCTGGTAGCACCGATAGCTTTAACCAACGGAACCACGTGTTCCGGCGAAGGTAGATTGTTAGCGATCTGACCGTAGTTAATCCCTACTGAAGCTACCATTGCCGGAAATAGAAACCCTAGAAGATACAATAACCAAAATTAACAAACAAAACAAAGAGGAAACAGAAAATTGGGACGGATAATACAAGATTACCAGTAATGAAAAGAACAAGCTTTACAGAGAAATGATAATCTTCCATTGATGATGATGATGATGATGATGATGGTGACAAGATGAGGTATGGTTATGTGTGTGATTGAAAAGATATAGAGAGTGGCAGCAGCAGTACCTAATTAAAGCAATAGCAGTATGAGGAGGTAAGTGTTTGATTCTTGGATGTTTACTGTTTATCTTACTACTATATAAAGCATTTAGGCCTATCTCAGTAGGCAAGTTTAAGGAGCTTCTTAAACTTGATTTTAAGGACCTTTTCACTTTTAACTTGATTTTAAAGACCTTTCCACTTTTGTTAGTTAGTTCTCTACCTTAAAAAAAAATCACGGCTAATAAGATTCGAACCCAAGACCTCTCCTAACTTATCACTATGTGTTAATCACTTGCTATACATTACACTTTGATAACATCACCCACACTTAATAACAAAAATCTGTTACTCGAAAACCATTTTACCCAATAACATTAAATATACGACGCTGTAAATCATCAACTCTTACCAAAATCCACATTTCCATTTAATTATTTATTTCTAGCAACAATTATTACCGTGTAAACGAACAACACTTGCTCGCCACGAAATATGGTTTCTGGGTACAAAACATGGAGTATGCGTGCAATTGCTGTGTATATATCAAATAGTATTATATATTTATAGAATTAGTATTTATAAAAATACTATTCATAAATAGTAGATAAAACAAAAACCAAACCCAAGCCAGTTAGAGTGCACCTCATGGATCTGTGGCTTAATTATAGTCCAGTGACTCCAGTCTGTCTTTGTATGGCATGAGGTGTGGGCTTATTATCACTATAAACCAAACTTATTACTATTAAGAGTACAAGGGCTGTGTTTGTAAAAACGTTGTTAAAGCCAAAATAACTTTATAGCATGACTTTTACATTTATTTTAAAATTACATACCTTTTTATAACATCTATTTGGGACTACAAAATTATCTCAGATCAATCGTAATTTACAAAAAGAGAAAAATCATTAACGCAACATGGTGTGCTCTGGCGACGCCAAGCTGGATAACATCGCTTTGGCGTGCCAACACTGCATACTCTAAGGTAAGTTGGCTCAGTTACCGTTTTTTATTGTTCGCTCGTTGCAGTAATTTTAACATTTGCATTTCATGAATCTTGAAAAGCGAAATGTTATGGGTCTAATTTACTAGTAAAGATGGTGGGCAAGGTATGGAGGATCGAAGATGGAGGAAAAAGGGGTTGTGCTTTTTAGTACAATTCGGTTCTTGGTGCGGATTTGAAGAGGACTTGAAGGTGGTCGCAATAAAGAAATGATGAATAAAGACAAACATATACTTTGATTAGTCGCAAGATGTAAAATAAATGGTTATGTTTTGAGAGTGAAAGCACTTTTATTAAAGTTAATACCGGCTACATTTGGAAATAAAGGTGGATGTGGTGGTGGGGAATGAGGTTAATACAAGAATAAGAGAATATAAGATCACCAGGTATGATGGTTCAAGTCCAAACGTTAAATTAGCGCCATCTCATCGGCAAATCATCATTTCACATTCTAAATCTTAAATACCCCATCTACCATAACTTAACCTAAAATACTTTTTTGGAACCCACTAAAATACCTCTTATCCAATAAAAACACCCCAAAATTCCTCTCTCTTCGTGAGTCTCGCCAAGCATCCGACTTAGACCCTAACTAACCTAACGAACGGTATGGTGGCGAGGGTAGCTCAAGCCGGCATGGATGACATGTCTTAAGGTAGTAGTAGTATAGTGTTATTTGTGTTTGGTGGTGCTCATAGCCTAAGAATATAGGTACAAGTCATGTTTTGGATGACGCTCGGAATCAAACAGACGTGGGCGGAACGGAATAGAGAGCCGAGGAAATTTCTTCAACTTTTTCGGTTTTTATCGGTTTTGAACTAGACCAGAGCGAGAACCGAATTTTTCATGAAATTTAGAACCGATAATCAAACCGATATACTTCATCCGATTCAAAATAAGTGCTACACTTTCTATAAATGGGTGATTCAAAATAAGTGTAACACTTTCCATAAATGGCAAAAAATAGTAGGACTCACACCCACTAACTATATGTTAGTCCCTAGACTACGTGAATAAGATTTGATGATCAATAGCTAAGAAGAATAAATATCAGCTGAAGTATATGTATCTCAGCTGAAGTAAGTATATGCAATAAACCTTCAGCTGAGTATGTACTTAGCTCTAGGAAAACAAGTCAAATCAGCAGCTATAGAAGAGTGTTCATTCGAAGTCTATGGCCAAAGGACAAAGACAAGAAGAAGATCATCCAGCTGATTGTGGAATCAGCTGATGATACATGCTGCAAATAAAGACTTAGTGGAAATGTTCTTGACACTTTGAATATTTCCCTTTCCCACTCAAAGAAGAAGAAAACGATAAGGATCTTCTATTTTGGAATAGAAGATATTGTGTCAGTACATCATCGTTTGTCCCTCCAAGCATGTAAATGGAAAGTCAATACTTTTGTACTATAATAGTACACTTTTTCACTGTGCGTCAGAAAAGGTATCAAAAGGAGTTGACACAAAGTACACTTGGAACTACAACATATGCAAGAGCATTAAATGTTTCCGTGGACAAGTCCACATCGACGAATGATATGTTTACACGTCGCGTATCTTGTGGACAGAGGAACACGGATCTTGGGCTATATATAGAGACGTAAATGCTTGCATTTACACACACCTTTTAGAATTCATAGCACAAGAACATTCTCTGAGAGTTGTTATTGTCTGCTATTAACTTCTCCATAGTTATTACTCAGGCATTCAATACCAGCTGTCCGTATCAGCTGATATAAAACTCTCCTTGCATAGTCTTCTAGTTTGAGCAAACAAAAGTGTCATTTCAAGTAGAAAGTTTTAGTTAGTGTGTACTATCTATTTCCGCAAACTTTGTACTGTATTAAGTTGTTTTAATAAACTCTTAATCATTGAAATCTTGTGTGTTCTTATCTTATCTTCGTTACACGGTCATAATGCAACACGTTTGTGTTGTTGGGATCCAACACTATCTACTTTAACAAAGTGAAATGAATCATTTACCCTTACTTTTTACTTTTAAACATCATTAACCCCACTTTATTCAAAAGGTGTGAGGCCCATTATCCACTAATCATTCAATTAATCTAATTTAACCATCATTACACTATTTTGCTTCAAAAACCGTGAAAGTAGAAGTGTAGCACTTATTTTGAATCGGAGGAAGTATAAGGGTTCGGTTCAGTTTTGCGGGTATGGTCGATTTCGGTCTAGTTTGCATAAATCTTAATTTAAGTAAATTTATGAGTCGTTAAAAGAAACAAGAGCAAGATGATGAAACATGCAATCTGTATTCACACTAATTAACTATATAACATGTGCCATGGAATGAACAGTGCATTTTTGTCTTATTCCATCTTTTTCGGATTTAAATATTACACAGCGCATATCTTAATCAAATGTTGGTTTGTCCCGGTGGTTCCATCCGTGGGATTTTCAACTCCTCCCACGCCAGACCCAAGTTCGAAACCTGTTAGTTTCATCTTTTTCCCCTTATATTCTAAACCTTACAACTAACAATTTACCCCCTACACTTTAATATTTTTTTCCTTTTATCCCGTAAACTCTAATGTAATATATTTCACACTTATAAAATAACACCTTACCCCCTAAATTTTATAATACAAAAAAATATGGAAAAATATTTATTTATTTTTAGTTTTACAAAAATATTTTGTTTTTTTCTCCTAACATAGAAGATAATTTTGATTGTAACTCTTTTATATATAATTTTTAGATGATGTACAAATGAAAATTTATTGATATAGACTATCTTTTAGGTGTCGTATGAAAAAAATCTTTACGACATCACGCGAGTACTATCCACTAGTTATTAATCATCAGACAAGCTTCACATGCATAACATTCCTAAAAAGATATTGTTTCCAATTTCAAAGGATTTCACATGTTTGTCTTTGTCATTTTTTCATCAATCAACCTACTTTTTTCTACCTAATAAATCTCTTTGTGACCACAAATACTATTACCGCCGAATTTTGATCAATGATTTTAGGTAGCTATATGTTTGGTTAAAGTTTGGGGTTATAAAATGAATAACAAATTTAAAGGAATCAAGTGTGGCTTCCGTGATGGTAGTGTGACGATCCAAGGTAGCACCCCGTAGTAGGGTGGTGCCACTCTGTCAAGCACGTGGTGACTTATGGTAGTAGAGTTCGTGGTGTACACCACGGAGACAATGTAAGAGAAATGTCTTTTCTTCTTCTTTTTTTTTAAATTAAATAATGGGTAATGGTAACAAGATATGTATGATTATAACAGAGCATTAATACTGGGTCCAGTAAAAGGTAACATTTGAACCGGTCAGCGGTCAGAGTGTTTGATAAGTACAATTTTTACCTCTTACTCGGTCAGAGTCTCTTACTCAGCCTCTTACCTAGTTAGAAATATAATGTTACTGACCAAGTTAAACCTCTCACTCAATTAAAACTAACCCAATTAGCAATTATCAAACAGTCATCAATGAGTGATACCACACCTGATTTACATTCCTATTGCAACTAATTATTAAATCCACAAACTAAAATGATTAGTTGCTTCAAACAAAACTCTAGAACTTGGTAAAATATGGACATAAGATTTTGGGGGAAAGCGTAAGGCTTAAGAATGGGCTGAGGGCCTATCAGCCCTTAACAAAATGACAATAATTAGGATTGGTTATACTCTTAAAAAACATAAAACTATAGAATCTATTCTTCTAAATTTGTGTTTTTACTAGAGCATAGTTAGTATTTTGTCCTACTTCAAGCTTTATTTAACAATACATAACGTTCCTCAAGTTCAGATCATCAGAAAATAAAAGCCCATGATTAAAATTATCATGTTTTATTTTAATTTATTTCACTTATTTTCTGCATTAAATGTTATTATTTTACAGATAGATCTATTTGTAGGTGTAAAAATAGACCTAAATATTACTTCTCTAAATTTAATTAGTTACACTATAAATGATAACCAGTATTTTTAATAGAAAAGTTGCCAAACGAATTATAGTAGATCTTTATATCTCAAGTTACGTAAAAAAGAAAGGAAGAAGCGTGGGGAAGCCGCCGTGTTTGACGGCGCTGGTCCCTAGCGTTACTCAGCAGCAACTCGATGTGCAAAAGTAGACTCGGTCATGTTGCTGTTCAAAAGAAGAAAATTATTACACGTTATAAAGTTATTTATCTATATGCAATTTTACCTTATCTCTCAAACAAATCTTTTTAGTGTTATTTTTATAAATAATTTTTTAATTAATTATATATTGTGACTTATTTTTTCTTCTTTAAAGTTGTAAATTTGATTGTTTTTTACTATTTTATTACATGACATTTCTTTTATATTATTCTTGTATAATAAAGACTATTTTAGCTGATTATATAAAAAATGTTCATATGATACGTTTGAAAATAGTAATCCATTTGTTTCATAGTTCTAAAAAGACCGCCTTATCTTCGCCTTGTCTCACAAAGGCTTTAAGGCTTGATTATGCCGCCGCGCCTTGGTCCAAGGCTTGGACGTAAGGCTTGGCGTATGTTAAAGTCCAATTTGGCCCACTTTTACCCGTTATAAGCTGTGTTTTTAAGCATATTAAATGTAATGAGTTATATAGGTCAAATATATATAGGTGTTTAGTTATAAGAATTGTTGAATATTTTAAAAATGAAGAAAAATTTTGATTAACTATATTATAAATTTATAATTATGTATATAAACTTATGAATTATATATAAAATTGCCGCCTTAAGTCACGCCTTGAGAAACGCCATGTCTCACCATGGCTCGCCATGTCTTGAGGCTTGATAGTGTCGTCGCGCCGCGCCTTACGTCTTTAGAACCTTGATTTGTTCTCATACTATTGTTCATAAATAAGAATTATACAGTTTAAAAAATATATTTATAGCATTGTGCAAATAATAAAATTTTATTTTAACTACCAAACTATTTTTTATTAATTAAATTTTTAAGTAAATACTAATTTTAGGCGGAAATGATATTTAGTTCTCCTTTTGTTTCTACTGTTAGTCTCACCTACTTGATAGTATGAAATGTGTAATTTCCTAATTCTCACGTTTAATATTATTTTTTAAATTTGACACATATATTCATATAATAAGTAAATACATTAATATAAATAAATAATAGGACACAATACTATTACTCAATTTTAAGATATAGAGTATAAAAAAGAAAATGCAGATGTGCTTCAGGAACAAAAACACATGTGCTTGGCTTTATGAAGCATTGGCTTTATGAAGCATTGGCTTTATGAAGCACATGTGCTTCATAATGATGTGTTCGTCACTTGTTTAGATTTTTTTTCCGTGTAGTGAAGCACATGTGCTTCATAACGTCAAGCACATGTGCTTCGTATGCTCCCTTGTGTGTGTTAGAAACTCATGTTTTTAGTGACTGGAATCACATGTGTTTCGTGACCTGAAGCACATGTGCTTCGAAGTAATATGATGTGCTTTAGTGAAGCACATGTGCTTCGATACATCAATACCACCACCACCCCCATTAGCACCAGCACCTTCACTGTCAGCCACCACCACCACCGGCGGCTGCCGGCGGCGGACGGCGGCGGACGGTGGCCGGAGGCGGCGGCCGGCGGTGGTTGTAGGTGGGGGATTTGATCTTGTCCATCTTGATCCAATGGCTAGGATTTGTCCTTTAGGACTAGACAAATCCTTTGGACTTCCTAGAATACAACTCTCATATCATATCACACATGTTTGTGATTTAGGAATTTAATTTTTGTTTTGATTGGGGATTATGAAATTAGGATTTGGGTGTTTGTTCGGTTCTTTGATTTGGTTTTGGAGGTGTAAGGTGGGTGAAATTACGGTGGTGGTGGAGATGACAATGAGAGGTGGGGAAGGTTGGAGAACAAGAAGTTGAAAGGGAAGAACAAGGAGTTTGGGGAAGAGGGGTTTAAAAAGACAAAACTACCCTCACGTTTTAAGCACGTGAGGGCTTTAACGTTCAAAAAGAGACGGCAGGTGGATGGAAGGATAAAAAAATAGAATTTGGCATAGGTAAGGGACAAAAAAAAAGAAATAAAAAATATAGGGATAAAAACACAG
The DNA here is from genome assembly GCA_963853835.1 of Calendula officinalis. Classification (NCBI taxonomy): domain Eukaryota; kingdom Viridiplantae; phylum Streptophyta; class Magnoliopsida; order Asterales; family Asteraceae; genus Calendula; species Calendula officinalis. The sequence goes on along the minus strand of OY970823.1, from coordinate 64,985,740 downwards.
AAGTAAACCACAAAGACAAAAACAATAATCTACTCTTTGTAGAAGGAGGATTTTTCTTATTTTAGATTATCTTCAACGCCGACGTTTGGTCCCAATAATTCAACGCGTTGAAAAGGGAAAAAAAAGGGAAACTACAACGATTCAACCTCTTTTTCCTGTATATAAAAACTTTCGCCCCAATTCAATCTTTCATACAACTTCAAACTCTGCAATCATAAAGAGATCAAATTGAATCAGTTTCAAAAGTATCAAACATGAATTCCATCTTCAGTTCTTTCGATGCTTTATCTGCCGAATTCTTGGGCCAATCTTTAAGTTTCTTGAAGACCAAGTCTCCTTCTGTTAACAACATTCAAGATGATCAAAAGAAAGTGAAGAATGTAGCCGGCGGTAACACCAACGGTCGCCGGAGCAAGGAGGGTTACTCTGCACGGTGGGCGCCGGAGTTGGACGGCCTTCACTGCTTTGAGTCTCTGGTGTTTCATTAAGATGGTGTCATCGCAAACAGAACTTTTTTTGGGGGATCTAAAGAAAATTATATTTTTTCTTGGAAGATTGATTGATTGATATTATACTTGTAAAAGAATCGGATAATTTGTATTTGATTCGTTAATTATGTGTATACGATTTTGTTTGTTCGTTTAAACATTGGATTAATTATGTGTAGTTGCGTCTATGGCTGCATAATTGGTTAGTAAGTCGTTTCTATTAATCTAGAATTGAAGTTTTCTACAGCGAAACATTGGATAAATTCATAAAGGCATTACATCAACCCAAAGTCTAGGTGCTGGTGTTATACGATATGATTTTATGTCATGAGTTGAGTTGAATTGTTCAAAAAAATAAAAAGGCAAAAGCATTACACCAGATTTCTCAACATTTATTATGGCGCTAAAAACCGCCAAAAACAGTTATAACCATCTTCCAATAGTTATATTGGTAGTTGGCTACCTCCTAGACAAATTACAGGTAGGTCATAGTCAGTGTATCTGATCAAAGCTGACTAGAGTCTAGCTGCGTGAATAAGGTCAACCTATTGATCGTTTGTCAACGACTCAAGTACAATCCTCCAGGTATTTATTCTCGAGTTTTGATAATGACAGCACTAAATCTCACATTATCTTCCTTATTCTAGCAGCACCTCCTGCAACAAACTTCATTAAAACCTCCTGTAATAATGCCTGCATCAATTCTAATTAATTAATATTTGTTAAAAAAACATTATCTAATTTTATTAACTTAGAAGTTATCATTATCAAAGTCTTTAATTTTTTAACACCTTAGCTTTTCTTGTTGAGCAAATAATCACTTATCGTCAAACATTAGTTTGGTCTTAGGGGTTGTTTAGGAAAGCTTATATAAAAGTGCTTATGGCTTAACTCTTTTTAACTCGTATGGGCTAATATATTTTATCAAGTGAATGAATCACCAACCGCTTTTTTTGATCCATGAATTAACAATTCATCGTATTCCATACACATAGGCAAATAAGGCGAGCAAAGTCGAGAAAAATAAAATTTTCTTGTTATTCAGCAGCATGAGAACAATCATTACAAATAAATTTACATAAACATTATTACCGCACTCTCTCGTAATGATGATAACCTGCAACACGAATCTAACAAAAGATTTAATAAAAAAGAAAAAAAAATACAATTTTCGATTTGAATTCGGAAAAAAAGTATACGAAACCACCAATTCACAATCTCCTTCCCGTTTTAGCAAATCTTCTTGCAACCCCAAAAATAACCGCTTTTGTCAACAATCCTCTGTCAATACTGCAAGCAAGTGCAATTGCGCCACCTACCACCAAAAGTTTTGGAAGATTCTTTCCCGACGGTTTTTCTTCGTCGGTAATGTTTTCACAAGTTTCAATTTCTTGTGAATTGTTTGTTGATGCGTTTGAGATTAGTTTCAAACGATCGGTGGTTATTTTAGTATTGATGTGTGCCATGTAAGCAGAATGAGACAAAGGTGCACCCGATGAAATATGTTTTTGGTACCAACGAAGACCACGGTCAATTTTTTTAACGGCTCCCCACATTCCTTGACGAACACCGAGTTTAGCAATTTCCCATGGGATTCCCATGTCTTCGTGGTGAAATAGTAATACTTCACATGCGTTCATTTGTCCGTCCCCTTTTCTTGATTCAACTGTCATTTTGATTTTATGAAGAGTTAGTAATTAAGATAATACGAGTATGATTTGTGTTTTGGAAATGATTATCTGAGTAGCATGACTTGAATTAGCCACAAAACTATGATTGTCCCCTTTATTATGACTTAATTATAAGAGACTGTTATCTTCGTTTCACAACGTACGTCTCTATTTTTCTTTCAAAAGAAAATGTCTTTTTTTTTCTATCAATTTTATCAGAAATTCAGATAGTTATTTTTGCCAAAAATAAACTATAGTTGTCCATGTTTAGTCATTCTACAATTTTTTGTGCAATTTTGTTGTTAAAACCAGTTTGTGTCCCAAGTGGACCATTTAAAGGGGTTTTTAACTAAAAAGCCTATTGTTTTGGAAATGATTTTTTTTTTTTATAAAAATATGTAGGATTTATAAATATAAGTACTTCGTATTAGATTATTATATAAGATAACTATTTGTATAAAAATAATTGATCTAAAAGGTTTTTGATAATCCAATTGGGACAAAAACCATCTTTAAATGACCCAATTAGACAAAAACATCTTCAAACATTCATAGTTAATTTAAATAAAAAAATGATATCTTAAACATTTGGTGCCTTTTATTACCTGCACGAATCGACCAACTCGAATAGTACAAATCAACACGTCTTGGTTTAGTACGACGTGGCACCGAGGGATATTGTATGCCCTGAAACAAGTATAACCACATTTTAAGTATATATTTATTATTATATTTTACGAAAATAATGAACTAATAAATAGGTAATTAATATGCGATCTTCATTTTCTTACCTTTGTAACACAATAGTAGGTTTTTCCCGACTCCCAAATTCTCCGGCCAATTATGTACTCCCTGTCGCTACAAAAAAATGGGAACTGCAAGAACATTTGTGTTACATGTAAGACTATAACCTAATCCAACAAATTAAATAAACTTATAAACATGTAATAGTATTAAAAAATGAATCTTTTTTGCATACCTTGCGAACCCACTTAACCACCATTGTTCCATTTTTGGGACATTCTTCTATAGTTTCGGCTTCTAATAACATATCATCCCATTTTAATCTAAATTCATCATCCCAAAAGAAATCTCTCATCATTTCAGGAGTCATATCTTCATAAACAGTTCGTGATCGATATTGTGGAGGTCCAGTCTTCATAAACATATACCATAATCGAATTAGTCACAATAAATTAATAATTACACAAAATTAATTGATCATACATTGTTGAATTAAATGGTCAATATTGAATCTAATCTACCTCAGGATCTCTTCTCCAAGCTTGATAACTCATATTTGAAGTTGACTTATCCATCATAGCAAGCCAAATAGGACCTCCATCTTTTTCTTCAACAAGTTTGGAAATATGTCCCAAATCACCCTCCCCAACAAAATTCTTTACTTCTCCATCCAATTTTGAAGAACTAAACACATAAAAGTCAAATTCAATTACAACTTAACAACACGGCAGCTCAAAGTTTCAAACTTTACAGTTAAATTACGACTTAAGAGTGATCAAGAAAGCTAACCTGACTGTGGCCAGCTCAGAGGAAGCAATTTCCGGCGACCCATCGTCGGAAAACATAGAAAAGTAACTGGGTAGTTGAGATTTCAATGAATTGAAAGTTGGAATTGAAGAAACAAATTCTTTAGAAGAATAATAAGTTTTTGTGGGTATTGTTAAATTGTTAATTGCAGAATTAGCCCATGTGGGTCGCCATACCCACCCAACCAAAACCCCAAATAGAACGGCAATCCATAAAGGGACGATAAACACCATAAGATCTGGCAACACATTCCATAAATTAGGTTCTTGTAACAAGTTCAATAAACCCCCAATTAAAGCCATGAACAAACCCTAGAAGTGAATACTCAAACCCCTTGTTCCAATCGAGTAAAGATTTAGGCTTTTAGAACGATCGACGAACAAGGGCTTGTGGGTTGAATAATTTTTGGGGGTGGGAGGGAGGATAAGAAGGACGCCCAGGAGAATATTGTATAATTTTTTGGGATTTAAAAAACGACAAAAAATAAAGGATTAGAGGATCAGAGCGAAGATAAGAGTTGTAAGCGGTAGATAAAGAAGCGCAGCTGATTCCCGTGGGGCCCAGAAACTCTTATTCGGTTTTTTCTTTTGTGTGGTGCAGACAATCGGACAAGTTTCGCCGGCAACCACCGGAATCTTTTAAACCCAGAAGATGGAAGGATAATAGATCGAGAAATAAGAAATTATAAGTCTTGGTGGGTTTTGTTTAATGGGAATTATGGATCAATATTTATTGGTTTAGTTTTGTGGTTTGCTGATTTGACCGCGTTCTCGTTTTCCACGTTCTACAATTTGACTACAAAATCACCTTTTTAGAATTTGACCTTTGAATTATATGCAATCTTCAATCATCCGTTAATGTTTACGAGTAAAAAACATGCAAAATGTGTATGTTTCCTGTAGTGCGATTTCGGTAAATATTAATATGAGTGCGATTTCGCTAAATATTACTAGATAAGCAAAAAAAAATAGTTCGTGTATATGATAGAACAAAATTTGATCATCAAAAAACTTGTTATGAACAACAATACGTTTCTAAAGAAATAAAGCAATCAATCATCACGGTGTTAAATATGTAAAGAGAAATGGTATTGATTTCTACTATATGTGTTTACTCATGTGTCTACCAATTTGATCATTACAAGTGTCAAAATATGATACGCGGAAAGAAAATTAGGAGATTACACATGTCAAACTTAGAAGTGAGCAGGACTATAAATAGTAAGAAAATATAAGACTAAATATCATTTCTCACACGTAAAATATGGAGTTTTAAGTGAAGTAAATCTTACAAAGTATTGAAAACATACTTACAGTAAAATAATAACGGGCTTAACATAAATAACAAACATGATGTTTAAGATGTAATTAGTCCAACAAAATCGTGTCTTTTTAAGTAAATCTCACATGTCTATATAATTATGTTTAGTGTTATTATTATTATTATTATTATTATTATTATTATTATTATTATTATTATTATTATTATTATTATTATTATTATTATTATTATTATTATTATTATTATTGGTATTCATCGTTTTTTTATAGTGTGATTGTATCCTCTTTCTAAGTGGAATTATGAGAAATGATATTTAGTTCTACTATTTAGACCTACCATTTAGACTTACTCATAGGTCTACCCACTTGATAGGATGACATGTGTATTCCACTAATTCTCTCTCCTAATATTATCCCTTAATTTTGACACGTGTCTTTATCTAATGAGTAGGCCTATGAGTATGTCTAAATGATAGGCCTAAATACCATTACTCTGGAATTATACATTTCACAAATGGGATATGATTAACAAATACATTATTGATAAATTTGATTGGTGTATCTATAATGCTTGACAAACTAGCATACGTGTTCGATCATAATGATATAAATTGTTCTTTTACGATTTGTATAATGCTATTACGGCTTATTTATTAGAAAGAACGGTGGGTTTTTCAATTAGGTGGATTGATACTAAATCTAGGATGCTATATTGGTTATCTTTCGAAAACTACTTTTTCTCTCGACATTGTGTGATTGGTATAATATAGTAATTGACAATTTTATGTAACTAAATTCACTAGCGAAATTAAGTGGATTACATGAGAATAAAGCATTAAATAATTCGTCATATTCATGTTTCGCCGTTTGAGTGTAATATGGAGATTGGCAAAAGGCCAATTTGACACACATCCACAAGTTTATGTGGTTCACAACCGTCAAAAGTTCTTCGAGAAAACAAAAATCTACTTCAACGATATCTAACACTTCTGAACCATATTTCGCACAGAGATAATTACCACGATAGATTAAAAAAACACATTTTTTTCTCAAGAAAAACTTGTGCCGCTTGTGAACTTGATGACAGTTTTTTTTACGACTGTGCGACTTCGTGTGGTAGATAGATTTTTTTTGTATGGCCCGAATGTTTTTTTATGCGACTGATGTACGACCATACCATATTTTTATGCCACCAAATCATTTTTTGTGAGACCAAACCATACTTGTCAATTTTTTTATGGAATTGCATGTATATTTTGGTAAGATTTAAAAGTGAAGTCCCTTTTTAAAATTTTGCATTACTAGGTCTATTTTTAAAAATCACCATTTTCCATATTTCAGAAGACATCAGCGGTGTCATATAGAGAACTTATGATTTTACCACTAAGTGGATTTTATGAAATTTCGTAAAATATTATCAAATTTTACGATATAAGTAACCAAAATTTTGACTGAAAATAATGTGAAATTAGGTTAAAGATGAAAAGAAAAGGGGTGAATCAATGGCCGGCGGCATATGTTGACTGAGATGGCCGGTCGGAGGTAGGGGCAAAGGGATCTTATAAAAGTTGTGAAAGTAGACCAAAGAGAGTAAAGAAAGTCAAATCCACCTAATAATTATAATTTATAAGTGGACCAGATTTGAGTTAGAGTAAATTATATTTTCCGTCCATAATCTTGGCCTCTTGGGCCTTTGTTTGTGATTTTGATGTATTGAAAACCAAAATTTGACTTTTTTTAGATTTCTTAATTGTGACATTTACATTTTGCTAGACGAAGATGATGACAACAAAGCTTGTAGCCATATTTTCTGTTTGGTTATTCTGGGATATCGATAGATTAAGACATGCTCCCTCCGTCCCACAAAAAAGTTCTCATTTCATCTTGGCACAAGTTTTTAGGTGGTAGTTAGTGGTGGGGTCATTGGTATTAATTTTGATTAAAATATAAGGTTTGATTGGAGAGAGAATGATAGTTAGTGGATATTAGTAGTGGGGTCCTTAAGAATAATAATATTTTATTATGTGGAGCCCATCAAATGTGAGAAATGAGAACTTTTTTGTGGGACAAAAGTTTTGTTAGAAACGGGAACTTTTTTGTGGGACGGAGGGAGTATATCCGAAGAGTATTAATGGTGGTCGCAATGACGGAAATTGAATGTAGCATAAATATGTCAAAAATATGTAAGTAATTAGAAATCTAATTAACTTTATAACTTAGGGTAAAGTAAAATATATTAAAAGTCTCTAAATAAGGAAAATAACACCCGTAATATGGGATTTCAAACAAATATACAACCAAAAATACAAAGATCAATAGATATGATGAAAAAGACTTAAGGGGGCGTTTGGCTCGACGTAATCCTCCGTAATGTAATTGAAATCGGTTGTAATTAATTTCGGTTGGAATTGAATTCGATGTAATTGAATAACGGTTACGCGTTTAGTTACCAAAATTTTGAGTTGTAATTCAAATCAATACATTTAAAAATTTATTTTTTATTATTTTATTATTATTATTTATTATTTTTAATTTTTTTAATTTTTTAAAAGAAAATTATTATTTTTTTAGTTTTAGAAAAAATTAAATATTTTTTTATTTTTAAATATTTTTTTATTATTTTCTATTTTTTTTTAAAAAATCATTTATTTTTATTTTTTTTAATATTTTTAAACGATTTTAAAATCTGAAGCATATAAAATATTCAAATTTGTTAGTTTACTAAAAGACCGTAATTGAATTCTTACGGTTTTGAGACGGAATTCAATTACAACGAATATCGTAATTTGAAATTACGTCGTAATTGAATTACGAAGAAAAAGGTTCATCCAAACGTCCTCCGTAATGTAATTGAATTACAATTACGGAAGATTACAGATGATTACGTCAAAACAAACGGGACCTTAGTTGATTACACATATCAAGTTTAGAATTTGATAGGAACATGAGTAGGAAGAAAATGTATAAAGAAAAATAATTTTTATTTTTTATATGGTATATTATCTCGTCGTTAGTCGTTACTCGTTGTGTTATTGTTGTACTCACCTTTTTAAGGAAAATTCAGTAATCACACCAAGTGAATTATTCCCCTTTATATACAATCAACATTCATTAGTTACTGTTCATTAAAGCCTAACGGAACCGACTTACATAACGGTACGGAAAGAGGTTGGCTGTAAATGAGAAATTGAGAATTACAGGCATGCCATAAAGATTTACAAACAAGTTTTATAATAACCCCTAGAATAGGGTCAATTTTGTAAATAATTGTATAATTTTAATTTTTCACCCTTAAACTATTTATTAATGACCAAAATATTATAACTATTATTCAAATTTAACATACACTTGAACCAGATTAAATATTTATTTTTTAAAGAGTCCAACAATAAAAAGTTAACTGAAATATGATTCGAATGAGCCCAATATTAAATTATTTCATAAAAATATATTTATTTTAAAATAACTTATAAACTAAAATGACATATATTATCCATAAGAAATCATTGTTGATAACAAATGAAATTAAAATTCATAATGTATATTAATACGTTATCAAAATTTAACATTTTTTAGTGGCTACGACATGACTTTAGTTAGCAATGAAACCTATGTGGAAGGCATAACTATTTAATAATAAATTTATCATATTATATTGTTTATTGGTAAATTTTAAAACCTCACCCTAAGTCTTTTAATAAATGATTATATTATTATTGTTTTTTTACTAGATCAATCAACTATTATTTGAATTCGAATCACAACAAATCACATCTTAGCATATAAATCAAAACCGACTGAAATAATAACTGACTCTTTACGTTAAAAAAAATAGTTACAAATATAGATTTAAAATCCCACTTAAGTCATTCACACTTCTTTAATTTTTTAATAAAAATACCTAAGTTTTATTATTATTAGAAATATTTTAAATATATTGTAATTTTTATTCACTTTTATAAGTAAAAACAACCTTTAATTTTATAATACATATCTTACCCCTAAACTTTTATAGTATATATTTTTAACCTCTTCTAATTACGCAGAGTTACGCATTTAGTATAGTGTGTTATCCATAATATAAAATATAAAATCTTGAATATATTATATATATACTTCAGTGATTTGAGAGTTGAATATATAATATTGAAATCATGTAAAATAAAATAAAAAATTGGTTATATTTTTATAATAATAAACAGAAGAAGGTTAAAATAACCTATATTAATTTAATGTCCATATTTTGATATATTTAAAACAACAGTTGGTTAAAGTGAAATATTTTATTTGCTAAATTTCTATAATATATGTTAGTATATAACAATAGAAGATATTTACTAACCATTTCTCTTAATAAAATATATTCCCTCCGTCCCACAAAAAAGTACTCATTTCTCATGGGCACAAGTCTTATGAAAATAGTTAGTGGTGGGGTATTGATATTACTTTTGATTAAAATATAAATTTAGATTGGAGAGGGAAATATAGTTATTGGATATTTAGTGGTGGGGTCCTTGAAAATTATATTATTTTATTGAGTGGATCTCCATCAATTTGAGAAATCACAACTTTTTTGTGGGACAAAAGTTTAGGGAGAAATGATTATTTTTTTGTGGGACGGAGGGAGTATAAGAGTACATGAAAAGGTAAATGTATAATAAGAGAAATATAATTATAATTCTAAAGTAGTTGTGATTTTTAGAGGTAATTTTTTATTAGTTAATTTACAATGCAATGTTTATCAATTGCTTCATTTAAATAGTTTTAATAACATAACTGAAGTCAATACAGATAAAATCCACATTAAATAATAATTTCATCCATTTTACTCTCTTCTAGATATACACAAAATATAGATAAATCATAAAATAATATGTAGTAAATAATTCCGCAGCAACGCGCGGAGATCACTGTACTTGTTATGATTAAAATATAATTATATGAAAAAGACTAACACATTATAATATATGAGGAATGAGTGATACAATTTTGATAAGTGTATGTTTTACGGTCAAAATCAAGTTAAGTTAACTAACAAAATGAAGTTGTCCTTAACTTTCTAAGTGATACTTTACTAATAAAAGCGATTAAAAACTTTATAATAAAATCCCAATATTACAACGGACGTGATTAAAAAAATTCGTAATAACGTCATGACATGATCCAAAAAGTATAATATGCAAGCAAGCAACAATCAAATAATATACTACTATAAATGTTCATAACTTAAATGCTACAATATTATGTCAACGATTCTAAAACTATTCTAAAAGCTCAAAGTTCAAAGGGGCCCCCAACAATTTAATTATTTTATAGCTAGTTTTTAAAAACTTAGCAAATAAATTAAACGGTTTAAATGGATTAAAGACACACAAATGTATTCAAATATTTTATTCACAAAAAAAGTTTACATTCTTATGCTGAATACATGTTTTAATTTGAAATAACACAAATCCTACCCTATATATGAGGCCTAAATTTGAAGAGGGTTTGACACCATGACAATTCCAAGCATTCCTATTCGTCCATAATGCCACTTGGAATTCCCTGATTGGTCCACATCATTTGCACTAATACAAACGAATCTGGTACGGCTTACGGTCTACATTCATATTCATATGCTCCATATACGGCAAACGAATTTGGTACGGCTTACGGTCTACATTCATATGCTCCATATACGGCTTCCTACATACAAGGAAACAAATAACTATTTAAAAGATCGTACATACAAATAACTATTTAAAAGATCCTACATACAAGGAAACAAATAAATATTTAAAAGATCAATCAGCGAAGGAAACAAATAACTATATGTAACATTTATATGTAACATTTCTTCATTTACCGTTTTTTTGTACAAAATCATCATCACATCTATCGATTATTATGTCATTTAGAAGTATATAAAGTTTTTGGACATTTTTCTACATACTAAAATTTACAGCATATCCGCCCATCGGGCGGGTTTTGTAGCTAGTAGATCAATATATGCAAATCAACATGTGTTTTGACGCGTGTTAAAGTACTTACTAATTTAAAATGCTATCAAACTCTTTATTTTACCACCTTTAAAAGAAAATAAACAAATTATACTTCCTCCGTTTTTTAAAAAGTGATACACTTCTCATTTTAAGATGTTTCATAAATAATCTTTGTAATTTAATCTTTTGAATTCTTTACCAATTGTCATTTAATCATCCCACTTTCTATATGCTTTTGAACAGATACATGGGTCAGTTAGAAATGGGGTAACATCACTCACCGGCCCCCTGCCAAGTGCCAACCCTTTATTGTTATTTGTTAGGCACGTTTTGTACGTTTAAATTCAAACTCATTCACAAAATCAAAAATTCTATGAAAGCTTGAGAATCTTGATTTTTATTACAGAGTAGATGCAGGTCACACTCTCATGGCCCCACATAACTTTCAACGATATGATCATTCATTTTCAAACAACTAAAAAGATCGATGAACTTTTTTCTGTTCAAGAAATGCATTTCCGCCCAATAATTAGATTTACAAAACTAGTATATGATTATGTGCAAAAATCGTTACTTTTGATGATTTACAAACCGCCCAAGAAGAACCATTGCCAAAAAATTATGATTAGACCCGTGCCAACCATTGCGTCGAGGGGCCGTCGTGGGGCTTTTTTTGGCCGTCGCCCGCCGACGCCGTTGGCACGGAGGCGTCGTGCGGGGCGTCGTGGTGAATCCGTCGACGTGAGGACGGGCGGAGCATGGCGTCGGCGGGCGTTTGTGGGACCGGAGGAGCGTCTGAATTGATTTCAAAAATCAATTTTTTTTTTAATACAAATAATTAATATTACGCACAACCTCTATAAAAACCCACTATACTCTACCATTTTAAACACACAATCACATACTTCCTCTCTTCCTCTCACAATCACATACTTCCTCTCTTCCCAATTTCCATATTTTTTCTCTCACTCAATTGATCCAAACGATGACGCCGATGATTACTGGCAAGATTATGTTAATGTAACAGCCGTCTTCGATTTGAACTAAACTATTGAAAGGCTTGATTATCTGGATCAAGAAGAAGCTGAAAATTCCACCGTGCCAAGAGCACCACGAAGATATATACCAAGAGATCGCGTTGCGGCTGCTGAACGTTTATGGAATGATTACTTTGCCGACAATTCCGTTTTCCTCCTGGATTACTTTCGAAGACCGTTTCGCATGTCGAAACCTTTGTTCATCCGTATATGCCAGGCTATACATTTTTATAATCCACCGGGTCAACTACCGTCGTATTTTGATTATTTCCGTCAAAAGAGAGACGCTACGGGTTACCCCAGTTTTAATGTATTTCAAAAGTGTACCTCTACCATACGTCAATTGGCGTACGGTTGTGCCGCTGATTTGTTTGATGAGTACCTACACATGGGTCAACAAACAGCGTACGATTGTTTGGACAACTTTTGTAAATGTATATTCCATCTATACTCGACTGAGTTTTTGCGAAAATCAACAACTCATAATGTCCAACGTTTACATGCCAAACATCAAGAGATACATGGTTTTCCTGAGATGCTTGGTAGCATTGATTGTATGCATTGGCCTTGGAAAAATTGTCCAATAGCATGGCAAGGCCAATACACACGTGGTGATCAAGGATGTCCCACAATAATGCTTGAAGCTGTTGCGTCATACGATTTGTGGATATGGCATGCGTACTTTGGCCCGGCGGGTTCGAATAACGACATAAACGTCCTTAACGAATCAGATTTGTTTGATGAAATAAGGCAAGACAGGTCTCCTGTAGTTCCGTTTACTATTTCGGGTGAGCAATTTACGAAGGGTTATTATCTAGCTGATGGGATTTATCCGGAATGGGCAACGCTTGTCAAGTCATTTAACTGCCCAATTGAAGAAAAGAACATGAAGTTCAAGCGGTTCCAAGAATCCGCTAGGAAGGATGTCGAACAAGCTTTCGGAGTGCTTCAAGGACGGTGGGCAATCATTAAAAACCCGGCACGACCATACAGTGTGAAAATACGACGGATCATGTACACTTGTGTGATATTACACAACATGATTACGGAAGATAACGGTCGCGCAATTTGTCCAATCGAAGAAGACTATACCGCTAACCCGGAAAATCACCCACAACGTACATGGCATGAACGGGTTGCAGCCCAATTGCGTATTGAGAAGGAGATACGTGATCGAGTTGTGCATCATAAACTTCACAATGCCTTAATCGAACACATTTGGACCCTCCCGCCAAACTACCATCAACGTTAATTTTTTTTTTCCGTAATGTTTTTTTTCCGTATTGTTTTTTTTTCCGTAATGTTTTTTTTCCGTATTGTTTTTTTTTTACGTAATCGTGTTTTTTTTAATCGTAATGTTTTTATTTTTATTTTTATTATTAATGTAATGGTTTTTATTTAATGTAATGTGTTTTTTATTAATTAAAATGATGATGTGGAAAGAATGGGTTTAGTGATGGGTTAGTGATGGGTAGGGTTGGCACGGCCGTGTCAGTAGCGTGTCAGTAAGAATGTTATGATGTGGCGCTAGTGATGGGTTTAGTAAGGCCCCTCCCAATCGTGACGCGTCACTAAACACATCACTAAACTCTTCCCTACCGACGGGTTACTGACGAGGTCGTGCCAACAGCAACACATCACTAACACATCACTAACCCATCCCCACCTAAAAAGAATATTAAAATATACCCCAAACCCCCCCACCCCACACACAGCCGCCACGACGGATTCCAGCCCCACGTCGTCTACACGACGGCTTCCTCCCGACGTGAAGCACGATGGGGTCGTGCCAATGGTGTCAAGCCACGACGTGATGAATTTGCTTGTGACGGTTTACTTGTGGCGTGCGTTGGGAGAGGACTAATGGGTAAGGGTTGGGAGAGGCCTTATAGGAAATCATCACATTCCGGTCAAAGTGGAGCCAAACAGTGATTTTGTTAAAAAGTGGTGTGCCAGATGGCATCATCTCCTTCACCGCACAATGTGTGTTCTTCTTTCATTCTTCCACTGATCTGCTAATGCCACTGCAACTCCAATCGAATGAAGCAGCACACATGTTGCCTGCTTGCGTTTTCCACTTGCAATCTAGTTGATTAAAATAAACAAAATGGACTGTTAGCATAAGTTTTTGTTGGTGAAATCATCATTACAAGATTAATTTATAGTTTATTTCACTAAACTCTATATTAAAATCGAAGACAAAAAAGAAGTAATCATGTTACTTGACACTAAAACCAAAGGGATGTTTGGTACGTGTGAATGGAAAGGGTGAAATGGAATGGGTTTAAAACAAAGAATGGGCGCGGAGAATCAAAAACTGATTCCCTTTCCATGTTTTTCATTCTCTACAAAAACAGAGAGAAACACGGAGAATGGTAAATTATCAAAGGGCGTTTCCTTCTTTTGGAATCCGGAGTGGAAACATTAAAATTGGGAGGTATAAATATAAAAATATCACGTGCCTTCCACATGCTCACCAAACTTAAAAATATTTCAAACCCTAGCACCCAATCGACCTCTGGAGATTCTGGCGATTCCTTCTACAAGTTCCACCGGGCGCTTCTTATCGCCACCAAAGTCTGCAACAACGATGATTATGACTCCATTTTAGCATAAGCTTTCTTTCTTCCTTCCTTTTCAAACCCTACACACACATCTATCGACTCATGAATACATCTGCGTCATGCGAATGGGGTTCGAATGTTTGAGGAGTGAGGTGATGGTGGTGGATACAACAGAGCCTGGTTGTTACTTCTTACTCAAAGGCTTTATTGGCGATTAATCTCATTCTTGCTCTCTTATCAGTCAATCAATTTCTACGTTTTCAAATTAGGTTCCTTAAGATTGATGTTTATTTCACATATATATACAGATTGATGTTTATTTGATATGGGTCGAGTTATATTGAGAATCCTGATTTCAAAAAAAACTTTGAGAACTCTTATTAACCAATCAGAATTTAGTAAATTGATTTTGATTAATTTAATTCATTTTAATTATTCAGGGGTATTTAGGACATTTTACCAAAAAGAAAAATATTTCCTTTTTTGAAAAGTTGCTAAATTATAGGAACTATTTTTGAAAATTTATTTTTATTTTATTATTTTTGTCATGCCGGATGTGCATATATGTTTTTTACATATATGTTTCTTTACATATATGTTTTTTTGGATTAATTTCGGATATTTATTGTTACATATTAGTTATCTTACGGTTGTATTAAATATACGTCTTTGAATATACACATTCAACTTATTCATACAAAAGGCAAAAATTATTTCAAATAACACATATATACAATATAACATTAATGTTATCCCACTCAAACATACAATTTAATAAAAACGTACAAAATATTGAATAACATACATGCACATACAACACATATGTATCCAAACAATAACATTTATGTTACCCTAATCAAGAACAACACATAAGCAAACTTTGACTCACAAGACCTAATCATGTACACCAATGCCTACACCAACATCACTTTGATTGGTTGATCATGACACCTTAATCTTAATCACCTTCTTCGGCAAAATGATTTGCACCAATGTTGACAACAACCGCTCATTGTACCACCCACTGCAAAATATATATAAAAAAAACATATATGTTTAACAAAGAATACATATACAAACTAATTAATAACACATATACACCCTAATTAAGAACATTAACATTACCCTAATCAATAATTACTAGAATCCAAATACATAATTGCCTAATTAAGATATTTATATAACGTTTTTTTTGCAGCAAAGAACTATGCGCATCCCTCAATCCTCATGGGTTTAAAAGCATCAAATAACTAAATTTAATTATTATTTTTAAATGGTACCACAATGAGTCACAATATTCTATCTCAAGGCATAAACGTTATTTTCACATACCTGAAAAAGAAGATGAAAAAAATTCAAGTTTTTATCTCCATGCATAAATGTTATTTTTACATACCTGAAAAAGAACTGTAAGGAGAAAAACAATTAGACTTAATATAAAATAATTATGTATCGCATTAGACAAGCCAAATGGTAACAAGTTAAGAAAGCTTGATGCTTAATGCAATTTAATCACCATTTACGTTTAGACACCTTAAAATAATTATGTACCAGCCTAACAAATGATAAAACAGACAATGTACTAAAAAAATTCCACCATATATACCACATAGTTTCACAGCACAAAGTTAAGAAAACTGAGTTCTATTTGTTCATTCTTTTTCAAATTATCACCAAACAATCCATCACAGCATCATGAAAAAGAAGATGAAAAAAAATCAACTTTTTATCTTTCTCCTTTAGGCCTAAAATATCATCAATCTCTTTAGCATTTAATCGAGCAGTTAGCGTGCATACCACTTTGGCCCACAAACCCAATCAAATAACTGAACCACAAATTGTATTCAGTTAACAATTCGAGTAAAATTGACGAATATACCAAAAGAATTAAAATGAATGAGTGGAAAAACAATATTCGAATGATAAAGTTAATAGCAAAATTCGAACCAGAAAAAGCTCAATTGATCAAATTTTTACCTGATAACCAGATCAGTATTTAATTGTAGGAGAAAGCATTTTGAATGATAGATGAGGGAGGCGGAGAGGTCGACTGAGGCGGAAGAAGGACGTCGACTGTTGCTGGAACGATTGCATCACCGGTGCTGGTGCTGGTGCTGGTGTCGCCGCAAATCATAATCAAGGGCGTGAAGAAGAGGGCAAGGAGAGGCAGAAACCCTAATTTTGGGTTGATGAAGAGAAGAAATCGTAAGATACATGGAGAAAGGTGAGAGAATGAGAGATTTTTTAGGAGAGGGAACGGTTTATCCCATTTTCTCTTTATTTTCCTTTTTTTTTCTGGCGCAATTACTAGTATACCCTTTTTAGTTAAATCTTACTAATAATAAGATTGTTATTATTTACGAAAATACCATTACAAATCTGAACCGTTAATCTGAAATCCAATGGTCTAAATTGATTAATCAAGAGTTCTCAGAGTTCTTTTTAAAATCAGGGTTCTCAATATAATCCTTCACTATTTGATATATATATATATATATATATATATATATATATATATATATATATATATATATATATATATATATATATATATATATATATATATATATATATATAAGTGAGTTCCATTGAGAATTAATATATTAGGTGAGAATGTGAGAATAGATCTCAGCCACTCATCTCCTTCCAGCCCTCACGCGCGCGGTGGCATTTTTGTAATTAAGTCCAACTTTCTTTCACGCGCGCGGTGGCATTTTTGTAATTAAGTCTAATTTTCTCTGTCCCACACGCGGTGGCATTTTTGTAATTAAGTCCAACTTTTCTTTAATCATCGATGATTAAACTTGGTTTTATTAAACTTTTGAGATTGTTTTAATTATCGATGATTTAAACTGGGTGTAGTGTTCAATCATCAATGATTAATAGAATAATTTTGTCTTTAAAATCAAAGATGCTGTTTAATCATCGATGATTAAACTTGTCTCCGTTTTTTAGATTCTTAATTCTTTATAAGATGTTGTTTAATCATCGATGATTAGCGTGTTTGCTTTCTTTATTATTTGATTAAACTTTTCTTTAATCATCGATGATTAAACTTTAATCATCGATGATTAAACTTTAATCATCGATGATTAAACTTTATCTGTGTAATAATCATAAGATTCTCTTTAATCATCGATGATTAAACGTTTTAATCATCGATGATTAAACGTTAATCATCGATGATTAAACTTTAATCATCGATGATTAAACTTTATCTGTGTAATAATCATAAGATGCTCCTTTAATCATCGATGATTAAACGTTTTAATCATCGATGATTAAACGTTAATCATCGATGATTAAACTTTAATCATCGATGATTAAATTTTTATCTGTGTAATAATCATAAGATGCTCTTTTAATCATCGATGATTAAACTTGATAATGTGTTTAATCATTAACGATTAAACCTGGGGTTGGGTTTAATCATCGATGATTAAAAACAATCTCAAAAGTTTAATAATTGATGATTAAACACTACACCCAGTTTAATCATCGATGATTAAAGAAAAGTTGGTCTTAATTACAAAAATGCCACCGCGTCTGGGACAGAGAAAGTTGGACTTAATTACAAAAATGCCACCGCGCGTCTTTTTGCCTAATTCTCACATTCTCACCTAATATATCAATTCTCAATGGA
The DNA here is from genome assembly GCA_963853835.1 of Calendula officinalis. Classification (NCBI taxonomy): domain Eukaryota; kingdom Viridiplantae; phylum Streptophyta; class Magnoliopsida; order Asterales; family Asteraceae; genus Calendula; species Calendula officinalis. The sequence continues at coordinate 64,967,523 of OY970823.1, read as the reverse complement.
ACCCTCCCCTATATATATATATATATATATATATATATATATATATATATATATATATATATATATATATATATATATATATATATATATATGTATATATATATTACACAGATAAAGTTTAATCATCGATGATTAAAGTTTAATCATCGATGATTAACGTTTAATCATCGATGATTAAAACATTTAATCATCGATGATTAAAAGAGCATCTTATGATTATTACACAGATAAAGTTTAATCATCGATGATTAAAATTTAATCATCGATGATTAACGTTTAATCATCGATGATTAAAACATTTAATCATCGATGATTAAAGAGCATCTTATGATTATTACACAGATAAAGTTTAATCATCGATGATTAAAGTTTAATCATCGATGATTAAAGTTTAATCATCGATGATTAAAGTTTAATCATCGATGATTAAAGTTTAATCATCGATGATTAAAGTTTAATCATCGATGATTAAAGTTTAATCATCGATGATTAAAGTTTAATCATCGATGATTAAAGAAAAGTTTAATCAAATAATAAAGAAAGCAAACACGCTAATCATCGATGATTAAACAACATCTTATAAAGAATTAAGAATCTAAAAAACGGAGACAAGTTTAATCATCGATGATTAAACAGCATCTTTGATTTTAAAGACAAAATTGTTCTATTAATCATTGATGATTGAACACTACACCCAGTTTAAATCATCGATGATTAAAACAATCTCAAAAGTTTAATAAAACCAAGTTTAATCATCGATGATTAAAGAAAAGTTGGACTTAATTACAAAAATGCCACCGCGTGTGGGACATAGAAAATTGGACTTAATTACAAAAAATGCCACCGCGCGCGTGAAAGAAAGTTGGACTTAATTACAAAAATGTCACCGCGCGCATGAGGGCTGGAAAGAGATGAGTGGCTGAGATCTATTCTCACATTCTCACCTAATATATTAATTATCAATGGAACTCACTTCTATATATATATATATATATATATATATATATATATATATATATATATATATATATATATATATATATATATATATATATATATATATATATTGAGTTTTATTAATTCTTCATATTTAGATTGAAGGAAATTGAGGATGATGCCTCAGAAAGTTTAGGAATTGCAAAAGATGAATGGATACAAACAGTTTGCTTTAGATTTTGTGGTTAATCTTATTTTCATGCTTTTTTAATATTACTATATCGTTTTCATGCTCAGAAAGATAATTTTACATGCAGGTATACATCTTTTTCAGTAATTCGTTGGGTTTGACCCGTTTAGTTTTGTGTTGGTTGAAGTGGTAATCTGCTGCGTAACAAATTCCTGCTCTTATTTGCCTTGTAGAATTGTAAAGATGTTCTTAATTATGTCTATTTGATTGGAAATTGTTCACTGCATTTCATGTTCTGTTCACGTTTGAAATTGATAACATCATGTTTAGGGGTGGCAATTCAGGTCGGGTTCGGGTTGGCGGGTTCGGGTTCACGGGTTGGCGGGTCAGAAACGTTCAACCCGAAACCGACCTGTTTATATAAACGGGTCAGATATCTCAACTCTAACCTATTTAACTTCAACCCAAACCTAACCCATATAACCCATTTAATAAAAGAGGTTAAACAGGTTATCAGGTCAAACAAGTTAAACGGGTCAAAATGTTGTTATTATTACACAAATTCATAACAAAATACTAAACACCAAATTCCTAAATAACATTTTTAATTTTTATCTAACTATTAATTACATTTTAACTAGTAAACAATAAATTAAGTGTAAATATATATTTTTATAAATATATTTTAATAATTAAACGGGTTGGCGGGTCGACCCATTTAAATTATCATTGACCCGAACCTAACCTGTTTAATAAACGGGTCAACTGACTCAACCCGAGACTGACCCAATTATTTTTTACCTAGACCCAAACCTGTTTATTTTCGTGTCGGTTTCAGGTCGGGTTTCGTGTCGGGTCAGAAATTGCCACCCCTAATCATGTTTTTGTGTTTATTAGTTTCAAACATGTATGATTTATCGATGATTGGAAAAAATAAATTGATAAACATATTGTTACAAAAACGAATAAGTTAAAAAGGGACAAAATGGCTAATTAAAATATATTTCTATTCCATAGCATTGCATAACCAAACAAGAGAATCATTCTCAAACACACTTCTCTCAGTTGATGTCAATTCCATTTCTCTACATTTCCATTTCTCTACATTTCCATTCTTAAACATCAATTCCATTCTCAATCATTCATTCGTACCAAACATGCCCTAAAACCACTAAATACATTAAAATAAAGGGTTAATTGTGGTTTTATCCCAAACCATATATTATTTATTTTTTTAACGGCTAGTTAGTAAGTTGGTGGTTCGGGTCTGGATAGTAACATCCACAGAAAACAGTATGCCTTCCCTCGAACCTTCCCCTTATTTGTCCACAACGGAACTTGAACCTATGACTTATAGGTCATCAACAACACCTTAAATTTTCCTCCAATATCACTAGGATACAAGCATTAGGTTTATCCCAAACTTTATATAGCTTGTTATTAAAAATTCATTCTGACCTACTATCGTAGGTTAATACTTACAAAATACCAAATTATGGATTAAACCACAAATTCATTCTGACCTCCAATACTCCTTTTTTTTTACTCTTAAAAAAATTATAGCTCGTAACAAGAAGGATCTACAAGCAAACACCCCCTTTTTTTTGCTCTTAAAAAAATTGAAGCTCGTAACAACCAATCGAAATTCCCATCATCACTGTTATACCCTCTAAATCGAATCCCCAATCAACCAAAAACGAGTAGTGGTGAAGGGGTGGCGATTTCAACAAGGATCTACAAGTAGACAATTCCTGCTCAGAAATCGTCTGCTAGAAATCATCTTCTCCGAGTCGATCTGTTCGTCTTCCCGCACTTCTAGTCAGCTAGAAATCGCAGGTAGAATGTTGAATGTCAAAGAAAGGTTTAATATTTTGATAGATTTCACAAAACGCTTCTTATAGGAGTCATTGCAGATCCGTTGTTGAAGCCAGAGGTGGTCGGTAGTTCGCCGGAGAAGATGACCGGTGGGTTTCATATCTACAAGAAAACATCATCTATGGCTTCAAATCTATAAGACGACCGGAGAAAATGACCAGAGTTCGCCGGAGAAGATGACCGGAGGGAGTGTACAGAGAGAGGAGAGGAAAGTGTTGCAGATGGGTGTTTGTGAAGAATTTGTGAAGAGGATAGAAGAAGAAATAGAAGAATATTCAGGTACAATCATTAATGCATGGGGTACAAATGCTTTAGGTAAAAAGACATAAATACCTTCACGTTTTAAGCACATGAGAGGTTTTAACGGTGGAAAACTAAAAGACTTGGGCCGAAGGACATCATCGTTGGACGGAATGACATAATCGCCGAATTCAAAAAAGCACATGGACAAAAACACATAATCAGAAATACACATGGATAATTTCTGTAATTTATTTTTTAGTTTAATATTTTTAAGGTAAAATTTAATTTGATTTGATTTGTCTTTTGAAATTATTTAATTGTAATTATTGTAGGAGTAAAAATGTAATTTTAGATTTTGTAAAAATTAAGAGATTAACTTTTTTCCTAATTGTTTTATCATTTATGTAAGAGTACGATAATTAAATTTCCTACCGTTTACTTTTATTACAAGTTCTAATCATGCTCCTTGTAACTTTTATTTTTAATTAAATTTCCAACTTAACTTTGAAATTTCATATTAACCCTTCAACTTTTCATAAATAATTAACTTTTTTATTATCCAAATACTAAAAAATAAAATGCATATACTTTACACAAACTAACAAATACGTGGGAACACATGCTTTACGTTTTATAATTCAAACCACCTACATTATTTTAAGTATCATTACCATTATATAAATAAATTACACAAATCAAGAAGCTTTAAATAAAAATATTATTGGATAAAAAAAATATATGTTTTAAAGACTCGCAGCAATGTGCAAACTAATGTTTCTCGTTTAATACATCACATTGTAAGATAAGATACCAAAAACGATGAAGAAAAATGATGGCAACAATCTCCATCCTACTCAGGAGGTGTTGTTTTTCTGATTGGACATGGTTAAATAATTTGATTTGATTTGTCCTTTCCTCTGTATCTCCAATTCAATCGATTAAACCATGTCCCAAGTAATTGGGCCTACAAATTCATACGGGCCGGTCCAGGCTGTCCATAAGGATGTAACAACTAACCCAAGCTGAAAATATCCAAACAACTAACCCACAAAAGAAAAAAAACTTCATTGCCGGTAAAGTTTGTGTTTGCGCAGGAACATCATGTGGTTTCTCAGATGCAAAAACAAGTTCAAAAGATTCAGAAGAACGATCAGCTTCAGTGTGGAAGTTATTAGCTAGTGTTGTAATCTGTTTAATTTTCATGGCAGTTGAAGTAGTTGGTGGAAATAAATGCAAATTTAACAAATGCAGCTCCTTTATTATCAAATGTTTCTGCAGTTGCAATCTCATTATTCTTAATTTGGGCTTCTGGTTGGGAAGCCAGTTTTGCAGAATCGAAATTGTTGGAACTCCAATTTCGATTCAAGTGACTTGGTTACTTGCTGGAATTCTTGTTTATGAAGCTTTAGATACACTATAATTCAAGGTACAATTGAAGTTGAAGGCAGTTTAATGTTTGGTATTTCTACAGTTGGGTTGGTTATTAACCTTGTCATGATCTTGATACTCGGTCATGATCATGGACTTTTAATGTCACACATCATCATGATGGACATGATGATTATAACCATCCCTTATTGAAATCATATAAATGTTCAAGCCTTCAAGGTGTGGGTGTCATGATTGGGGCTGCAATCATATGGTATAATCCTAGATGGACAATTGTTGATCCAATTTGCACACTTTTGTTTTCTGTACAAACAGAGAATTAAGAAGAAACCTTTAAAGAATCTGAATCTTGTTAAAAAAGGCGACTAAAAAGGAGTATGCCCAAAGGATGCAACACTTTTATGCTAAGAATCTTGATGTTTGTTGCATAAAGTTTCAACCTTTCTTGATCATAAGTTTGATTATCGTAAATATCATATGCTGCCAATGTGTAGTTTCTACCTTTTCAACATATTTGTCCTTATTCTCTGCTTTTTTAATGTCTTCCCTATGAAAAAGGGAGCAATGTTCGGAATTTGATTACACCATTCCCAACTGTGACACAAATAGACACTTCAATTAATTGCCAAATAAGTGTTGCGTCAGTTGATACTCAACTGACATACACATGTCAACAATACCTCTCTACTTATTATTTTATACACAAAATACACACAGAAATACGAATACCCACTATATAAAACGACTACCCCTCTAACAGAAGGCAGTGAAGCTGCCGTTGGCAGTTTTCTTAGATGACCTTTATAAAATAACTATGATCAAAACTCGTATGATACACGGAAAATATAAATCTTATGAGGTCTGGTCGATGATTAAAGTGAAATCGAGTAATTATGATGTCATATGTTTAGTTTTTTATTGGATAGTAAGATAAGATTAATTTTTGTAATGTATTAATGAAATGATTAGATTACTAAATTTTGATACACCGTCATCGATCTTACTTATTTTTTTTGGAAACGGCAAATGAAATAACGGAAGCCTACTCGCAATTTTTCAGCGAGCACCCCGAGTTCGAGCTGGGTTTGCCCGCTTATGCGATCTTACTTATGAAATGATTTATATGTGCTTTTACAATCTCATTTTTAAATGAGAGTTGTATTAATGAAACTGAACTTTTAACGGGAACAAAACCATTACTCTATTTCTTGATCCTCACAAAAGACAAACTCTACAAAGTTTTAAATGACAGTTATTACATTAAAGTAACTTTATTGAAAGAAAACTAATGGTAAGGGAATAAGGGGTACCCTACATGAGTATCTAAAGAGCAAACCAGAAACTTATAAAACCCAAAAGAGTTGTAGATAAACTAACTAGCAACCTTAAACATATCCAAACAGTTTTCAGTTTTAAGCCCTCTATCCCAAAACTTGTCATAAGATTCACCGTATGTATATTTCCTGTAAACACAAGGCTCATCTTCAGTCACCAGTTCCGGTGCAGGACCGATGACCGCATCTGGCGACGGACAATAAAACGTCGGTATAGATATCCGTTCTTTATCGCAGTTCACCACAGCTCGATGCAAAACACTCTTGTATCTATCATTGCTCAGTACCTATGTGTTACAAAATATATATGAAAAACAAGAATAACTATAACTTAACACAAAGAAGAAAAACTTCCAACATATATACCTGAATTTGATCACCAATATTGATGATAAACGTGTTTGGAATGGGATCAACCGCAACCCAGTTACCGTTTCGCAAGACTTGAAGACCAGGTACCTCATCTTGAAGAAGGATGGTGATGGCGTTAAGATCGGTGTGTCCGGGCAGCCCGTAAGTCAAATCTGGTTGCGGGCAGGGTGGGTAGTAGTTTAAAGCCATGTGCTGCCCGTGGCTACCTAACTGTCTGCTGATGTAGTCCTTTTCGAGTCCTAAGCTCTCCGAAATGGCATCGATTAATCGGAGTGCCAGCCCTCGTGTACTCCGGCAATACTCCGACGCATGATCCCGGAATGACACCGGGTTGGTGGGCCATTCATGCATGTAATCTTCAAGTGGGTAACAATGGAGTCGTAAGTAATCTCTCCAGTTAGCGACTTTTTCGGTACGGATGTTAAAGCTGGTGGATAGTCTGGTGGTCTTGGTGGGGTCGTCGGAGTAAGTCTTGAGTCGTTCTTCTTCCGGCAAGTTGAAGAAATCTCTAGCGATTTGCATCATGTTGGCTATGGTGGTCTCCGGTACACCGTGGTGTTTCACCTGAAAGAAACCGTATTCCCGGCAAGCTTGGCCGATTTGTTGGACGACATGAGAGCGATTGGGACCGTTGAGATTGTGGAGATCGATGAGAGGGATGGAATCACGGACAACATTTTGGAGGTCAGGACGTTCGGAGATAGGGCGGATGTAGTTTGAAGGAACTTGATCCATTTTTTCGGATGACACGAGGTCGCTAATGAGTACTCTTTTTGAGATGGCAGCCATTGTTGTATTGAGATCGAGAGAGAGAGAGATGATCTTGAAATGAGAATATTGGGCCACTTTATATAACCATGGAATCAAAGAGTTAAAGTAAGTATCCAAATTGGGTTCGTGTAGATGGTGATGGTGATGCAGATGATAACTGTGAAAGACGACATTTGACATGAGAATGATGCATGACGTATACAGGCTTACGTAACCAACGTCTTCAATTGTGATACGTAGTATCGAATATATTTTTCAATCGGGACAAATGATTGAATTAAAAAAATAGTTAAAATAGACTTAATTAGTTTATTCAAATGGTATTGTATGTCCCGTCCCTAACATTTACGTGGGTTGTCAGCCGACACCAAATTTATAAAAATAAAGAAGAGGGATTAATCCCATGAGATCTGATGGTGTGTGTGAGAGACGTGGAAGGGGTCGTGACCAAGTGAATATGCGTGATTAAGGGATGTTTGGCAAATTAACCTACTTCGTATTAGCTTATAGCTTTTCTTTCCAAAAATCAATAAGAAATTTTGAAAAGTAAAGAGTCCTTACTTCTCAAAAACTCCTTTTTAAAATTAATAAGTTATCAAATCCAAATAATTTTTAACTTATTAACTTTTCAGAAAAATTAATAAGTTAATAAGTAACTTTCAAAAACTTTGCCAAACACCCTCTAAGTAAATACGATGAACAATATATTTTTTTTTTAACTTGCATGCTGTTGAAACCGGTCCTTCCGAGAGCTATGAACACGTAACCTGAAAACAACCGAAACCCTTGGTCAGATGCTCCCCGAGGGTGATCCTCGTGAGAACACTCCGACGCTCAAGTCAGATATTTGCGACGTAAGGTCTATCGTGAGAGTAAGATCAAACTAAATGTATAAATATGAGAGTGACAATGTTAGCATTCAATGCTCAGGTTCGGATCGTATTGAATGCTAAGTGTGAAGTGGAGTGTATGGTGAGACAACGTACCTTAGCTTGTTAGTTGGCATGTATATTTATAGCCGGACGTTTGGGCGGGAAGCAGACCGTTCTTCCTTCTTCGGTCTGGTTCATGCGGGGATCTTCCGCATAAAGAGTTGCGGTTCGTCCTGTTACCCGTGGTACAAAGACTTAAGCTTTCACTCAAGCCGTTTTGGGCTCAAGTCGCATTTAATGCTCTCGTGGCTCAATGCACTTTATCCGGAAAACCCGTTTGGCCCTTAGATCACCACATGGGGACGTGGACCCGATACCGTTCGTCGAAACCTTTCGTCCAGGTATCTGATGCGCCATTGCAGGTCGTGTATTTTGACCATGTCTCATTAAGTCCCCCAAGTTGGAAGTAAACTTTTTTATGCAAGTTTGCTTCTAACTTTAACTTGTTTCCTCAATCCTGACTTAAACATCGCTTCTTCATTCGTACCTCTAAAGTTACCGTTATCTTGGTCTTTCCGACCGTTATAACCATCATTGCGGGTCTTTTCAACTTCTCCGTCTATATAACTTGCTTTTCGCCTCCTTCCTTCTTTATCGTTCCCACTTTTATTTTAACTTCTCCTTTTCCCCCAATCTTTTGAAGCCAGAATGACTAAGAAAGATAAGCCAATGAAGGACAAAAGCGAAAAATCTGTCAAGATTACTGCTTTTAACACGTATACCGGTCTTTCCACCGTTGATCTACCCTCTATTATTTCCGATTTCCACATCAACCCTCGATATGCCCTTCACCTGCCCATGGGGTCAGAAAGCATTAAATCGACTCCTGAAGGTTTTGAACCCGTTTATCTTCAACACCTGTCGGGGGGGCTCCGCTTTCCTCTTGATGATTTCATCATTGCGTTGCTTCAAGATCTTGAACTGCATGTCGCGCAACTTGCCCCCAACTCCTTCCGAAAGATCGTCGCCTTCATCATGCTATGCCGATCCCTTGGTATACCCTTGTCTCCTAGATTATCTCGCAACCTGTACGTAGTTACCGGCCGTGGAGATTGGGTTTTCTTACACTACGAGCTGGGCGCAGCGAGCATATCATTGGTTTGAGAGATTCAATCCATGGCTGGAAGAATGGGTTTCTTTTTTTCGATCGATCAGCCTTTAAAGATGTGAAGTTTCCTTGGGGAAAGATTGTCGGTCGTACTTCTGAGCCACCCCCGGAGCTAACTCCTGAGGAGACTGCACAAATTCAAGCCCTTTCATCTGTCGAGGTTAGGTGGGAAGATCCTGATGAAATTTTCTTGGGGATGGCAGACTTGAGCCCTTCGTACTTTTCTCAAGGCATCTGTCCAATCTGGATGATTGACGACAAAGAGGTCTCGTTGCTTCAACGTTTAAAGATGCCGAAAGGCGTCCCACCCTCCGGAGTGGCTTCTGTGACTAATGGGCCTATCGTTCCTTTTCTTCCACCACTGGAAGCGCTAGAAAGCTCTGAAGGGACCCCGGATGCCTTTACCGTCTCTACCACTGTTGTGACATCCGCCATCATTCCTGATCCACACCCTCCAATTTTCACGGTTGAAGATACCATGGTGCACGATTCTCAAGCGGAAATTTCCAAACCCCGAAAGGTACGATCCGTCCGTTCTGTTTCTGTTCCTGAAAAGACAAAAACTCCTCGGCTGAAAAGACCGCTTGGTGGGGCTTTCCATTCTTCCCCAAAACAGACCCTTGTTGAAGACGAAGGTATGGCTTATACTTTATGTGTGTTTTTTTACTTTGCCTGCTCTCAAGAGGCTTAAAACTAACTTGCGTGTAACATGTAGTGTTACCCGAACAAACCGTTACTTCCGAAGGTCCTACTAACGTTGTGACTTTCTCTGAGCCTCCGTCCACTACCATGCCGCAAGCTGCTCCTGTGGTTACTCTCGGAGACCCTTCAGTGATTACCGTACCCCCTTCATCATTCAAATGTCCCTTAATATCATCAAGCACGTCTGCTTTGGCTGCTTTTGAGAGCAGTTTGTTTGGTTCTGGCATGCAGTTGTCCTCTACTGTGAAGAGCTCTTTTTCATCGCAATCGTCTTAAAGTCAATCGTCCCTACCCAACTTTCCGTTTCTGGGTAACTTTACTTTTCTGGGTGAAAGCTCAAGTGCCTTTATGTTATCCGCATACGTTTTTAACCTTTTTCTATTGTAGGCAAAAAGGTGCGCACGACCAATTCTGCGTCTACTGCCGAACACTTCAAGATTACAAAATTACCGGGTTCCCAGATACCCGAACCGGCCGTTGTTGTCACCTCTCCGTCCACTATTGTGCATGTCGTTGCAACTACAGGATTAGGTTTTGAAGCTTTCTCGGATGAGGGTATATTTCTGAAAGCCCAATTTGAGTTGCTTTCTGCTACGGAGCTATTATCAGAATTGCACGCGAGAGGTATTCGCAACCGACAGTCTTCTCTTCATGATAACCTAGAGTTCGTTCGTTTGAATGAACTGATAAATACTGTCAAGAAGTTGCACCAAAAAGAGACGGAGGAGAAGAATCGTTTGGCGAGCGTGAATGAGTCCTTAGTTGAGGAAAATCGAGAGCTTGTGGCGGGTATTGAAGAGATAAGGAAGTCTTCGTCTGCCAAAGATGCCCAAATTATTGAGTTGAAAAGGGAGTACAACGCTCTTCCTGCTAGAATTGCTGAGTTAGAGCACCTGTTAATGGAGAAGGATGCTCAGGCGAAGAAGGATTTGGACCTTTCTGTTAAGGAGAACGAGAGATTACAAGAATTGGTTGGGGCCTGCTATCGAGATATTGGTTGGTTGCTGCAGAGGGGTATTCCCGGTACTGTGCAGGCTTTTCTGTCCTCAAACGAATTTGTGACTGCGAACACCAACCTTCAAAGAGAGAGCATCAGGTTCGGTCAATACCAAGGTTGCCTGGACACTCATAGGGCGTATGCGGATCTGCTCAAGGACGTCCCTCCGGTTCACAACTATCCGGATGCTCAACCAAATATTATGAGTTTATTTGGTGAATTGGTATCTCCCCGACATCCTTTGCTTCAATCTCTCGAGTCCGGTGCAGGTTCCCTAGGTGAATTGAAATCCCAACTTCTCCAAGTACCTTCCGGTCCGGAGGACGTAACAGAAACTTCTGTTCAAGGTCAAGACCCTCCCGTTTAGGCTTGGTACTAGTGTCAATGGATGTTGTTCGTACTAGTGTCTTTTACGTTTGTACTAGTAACGATTTGTTCTTTTGATGGTTGTAACTCGCATATTCGTACTTGCTTAATATATCGTTGCTTTATATTTTGTATGTTTATATTCGTATTTTTGTCCATTTATTCGTTGTGTTCTTACGCAAATTTCTTATTCTTAGAGGCGTCCCTCCTTAGAATTTTTGTGTAATTTCGCATGCATGCTTACGCTTCGTCGCATTGGTTTATTTTTAACCATAAATAGAATGCTTAATCCTTTCTGGGATTAGAACATCCCTCCCCTATTCGTAGGGAATTATTAAAACTACTCGTAGTCTAATAACTATCATAGAAAGACCCTATTAACAAAAGAACCCGCCCGTAGGGGTTTTCATTAATTCATTCAACTTAATACAAACGATAATCAAGGAATGATCGGACAACATATTAAACCATAAAGGCTGGTCGTAGCATAAAAGCGATCGTCAGGACCCTAATAATGGAACTTTCGTAAGTTCCTCATGTTCCAAGTTCGAGGAATGGTCGACCCATTCATTGTTTCTAATACATATGAACCGTTCCTCCTGGCCTCCTTCACTCTATAAGGACCTTCCCAATTAGGTGTTAGCTTTCCTGGTTTATAGTGAAGGCTAGCCTCGTTCTTTCGCAACACCAGGTCCCCTACCTTGCATGTCGCCCCCCGGACCTTCATGTTGTAGTATCCTTCCGTCCGTAGCTTGTATGCTGCCTGCCGTAGGGTGGCGTTTTCTCTTCGTTCATCTACCATGTCTAGGTTATGCCTTAACGCTTCCATATTTTCATCTAGATGGAAGTTTTCAACTCGTGGAGACGGTAGGGTGACTTCAAGTGGTATGACCGCCTCCGACCCATACACCAGACTGTAAGGGGTCTCTTGAGTTGCACTTCTTGCTGTGGTTCGATATGCCCACATGACACTTTGTAATTCGTCCGCCCATCCCCCTTCTGCTCAACTTAAACGTTTCTTTATTCCCTTTACTATAGTTCTATTCGTTACCTCAGTTTGCCCATTGGCCTGGGGGTGAGAGACAGACATAAAGTTTTTGACAGATGCTCAAACTTGTGCACCACTCCTTGAAGGGGTTGCTAGCGAATTGTTTCCCATTATCGCTTATGATGGTATGTGGGAGACCAAACCTACAGACAATTTGCTTCCATACGAACTTCACAACGTTGGCTCCTGAGATGCATGCCAACGGCTTTGCTTCAACCCACTTAGTAAAGTAATCTACCGCCACCACCAAAAACTTTAGACCTCCCGTAGCCTTCGGAAAAGGTCCCACTATGTCGATTCCCCACTGACAGAATGGCCATGGACTTTGGATACTCATAAGGTTAACGGGTGCTTGACTAGGGACATTTGAATACGCTTGGCATTTTTGACACTTCTTAACGTACTCTTGGATGTCCTTCGACATTTGAGGCCAAAAGTATCCCATTCTGAACACTTTTTGTGTTAGAGCTCTTGATCCTGCATGCGCTCCGCAAAGGCCTTCGTGTACTTCCTTGATTGCGTTCTGAGACTCTGCTCGGCTAACGCACCATAACCATGGGGTGGAGTATCCCTTCCGGTATAACTGGTTATTTTTTACCACATATCTTCCAGCGTTCATCCTAACCTTTCTCGCTTCATCTAGGTTAGGAGGGAGAGTTCCTTCTGTGATGTATTGCTTGATCGGTTTCATCCAGCAACCTTTACTTTCGTCTATATCTACCACCTCCTCCGTCACCTGTTCAATGCTTCTTCTCGGTAACACTTCCACTAGAACTTCCTTTGTGAGATGGTGGTACAACATTGAAGCTAATTTGCTAAGTGCGTCTGCCTCTTTGTTCCTGGTTCGAGGAACCTGAGTAATTTTGAATTTCTCAAATTTGGCCACTTTGTTTTTTACTTGTTCCAGGTATCGTTTCATGTGACTTTCTTTGGCTTCGTAGGATCCGTTTACCTGGTTAACAACCAACATTGAGTCCGCGAATTCCTCCTGTTCCTTTACTTCCAAACTCTTAGCCAGGCTCAATCCTGCTAATAACGCCTCATATTCAGCTTCGTTGTTTGAACATGCGAAATCGAACCTTAAGGCATATGTCACTTTTTCTTCCCCAGGTCCGGACAGAACGACTCCTGCGCCACACCCGTCTGCTCCTGCGGCTCCGTCTGTGTACATCCGCCACAGAGTGCCACTTTCCACACACACTGAATTCCCCTTCTCCTCGACTTGCATACTTTCTCCCGTCGGTCTTCCTTCGTCTGGCATCTCTAATAAGAAGTCTGCCAACGCCTGCCACTTTATACTTGGCATTGGCTTGAACACCATCTCATACTCCCCCAACTCAATCGCCCATTTGGTCATTCGTCCCGACCGTTTGGGTTGAAGCAATATGTTTTTTATCGGTTGGTTAGTTAGGTTTGTTACCGTATGAGCTTGAAAGTACCTCTTCAATCGCCTAACCGAATATATTAAGCTTAAAATCAACTTCTCGATTATCGAATAATTTAACTCTGTACCTTGTAGTACCCGACTAACAAAGTACACCGGAACTTGTTTTCCTTCTCTTTCTGCTATAAGTACCGAACTGATTGCCTCCCTTCCTGTTGACAGGTACATGACCAGAGCTTCCCCGTCTTAGGACTGGCCATGGTAGGGATGCTTCATAAGTATTGTTTTAATTCCCCAAATGCTCTTTCTGCCTCCTCGGTCCATTCTACCCCTCCCTTCTTGGTGCACCCATGGAGGGTTTTGGAGAAAGGGGTGGACCTTTCTGCGGACTTCGCCAGGAAGCGCCCTAACGCTGCGAGTTTCCCATTCAAGGCCTGCACTTCCTTGACCGTTCGTGGGGTTCCTGTTTTCAACAGACTTTCTATCTTTTCTGGGTTGGCCTGTATACCGGAGGGTGTTATAATGTGACCTAGAAACTTGCCACTACTCATACCAAACGAGCACTTCTTGGGGTTTAGCTTCATATTGATCTCCCGTAATCGCCGTAAGGTTTCTTCAAGATCGCTGATCAGGTCACCATCGACTAAACTTTTGATTACCATATCATCGACATATACCTCTAAATTGCGACCTATATGCTTCTCGAAAGCTTTATCAACCAACCGTTGGTACGTAGCTCCGGCATTTCGTAGCCCGAAAGGCATTTTAATGTAGCAGAACGTGCCTTTAGCCGTATGGAAAGCCGTTTTCTCTTCATCTTCCTTAGCCATTTGTACCTGATGGTACCCTTTGTAGGCATCCAGAAAGGATTTCCATTTGTACCCTCCCAACGCCTCTACTTTTTGTTCTATCTCCGGAAGGGGATAACTATCCTTGGGGCACGCTTTATTGAGGTCTTTGAAATCTACACACATCCGCATTGATCCATCTCCTTTTTTGAACAATATTGGATTAGCCACCCATTCTAGGTATTGGGTGCTTCGTAGTACCCCTGCCGATACCAAATCTTCTACCTCTTTGCTCACCACTTTGACTCGATCGACCGCCATTCCTCTTTTTGATTGCTTCACCGGGGTGAATGCCGGATTAATGTTCAGCTTGTGTTCCGCGAACTCTCGGGATACACCCGTCATGTCCTTGGGTTCCCATGCGAACACACTTTTGTTTCTCCTTAGGAGCGCCTCGAGCTCCCCTTTTAACTTGGGAGGAAGGTCGCCTCCCACCCGAACGGTCACTTCTGGATACTCCGTATTCACCACAATCTGAGTCTCTTCCTGTTCCGTCCAACTGTCTTGGTGTGTGACGCTTCCACACTCTGTCATGGGCATGGGCATGCTCTGCATGGTGAGTACCCCATGTTCTGATGGAAATTTAAGCAAACCATGGACGGTGGATGCAATTGCCTGCAACTGCCACATTCCAGTTCGTCCTAAAATTACATTGTATCTGGACGGAGCTTCAATGACGATAAATTCCGTTACGATGGACTTGCTACGGCTAGAGTTCCAATCTGTCAACACCAGAGGTAAGTGAATCTTTCCTCATAGCCATACAGATCGTCCTGAAAATCCTACCACCGAAGATGTCGCTGGTTTGAGGAATGCTTTGACCTCAGGAGGGAATTTCTCGAAACAGTGATCGTACATAATGTTAGCGGAACTTCCTCCGTCTACATAAATCCGACGAACCATCGCCCGAGCGATGGCTCCGCAGATCACCAATGGCTCCATTCCCACATATCCTTCGGGAATGGGTTCGTCTCTTTCGAACTCTATAGCTACCCCTTTCCTCTTTCGTTGAGGAGATATAGAATGACATTCTTCCTCCGTCATCATGATTTCCGTATCATATACAGTCACTCCGCCCTTCGGTACTTCGATTACCCCTTCTACGCCTGTCCCTTTCTTTTGAGCTTTTTTTTCTCTTTTATAGCTTTCGCATGTTGCCGTAGCATGGCCCATTATCTTGTGGAACTCGCAATAAGCATTTGGGTCCCGAGGGTATCTCTTCCGGGGAGCTCTTCCTTCTTTGTCCGCCTTGGGGTCAGAAGCTGTGAAGGCTTCTGGACGCTGATGTTCGTATCTCCCATTCGGGAACCTTCCCCCCGAGGCTTTCCCTTTATAGGTCGACCGACTGGAAAAGTTTGGTCGAAAGGAACCTCTTGGTTTTTCGGCACCTCGGAGGAAACCTGAGCCGGACACACCCTTCTTTTCTTGAGCTTCAAAGCGCAGCTTCTCTGCACTTTCTTCCTCATGCTTAAGTACCGTATTTACCGCATTAATCATATCATCGGCTTTGACAAAGTCTCTTTTCGACAACTCTCTGAACAACTCTCCCTCACGAAGACCATACGTAAAGGCGCTATTATGAGTGAGTCTTCCCGGACGGGCATCTTCCGGCTCTGTTCATTGAATCTTTTAAAGTATGACTTGTTCGTTTCCACTTCTCGCTGCTTGCATGCCATTATGGACTGGGATTTCTGTTGGTATTTCTTTTGTTGTATGAAGTTGTGACTGAACTGAGCAGCAAGCTCCTCAAAGCAAGCAATGCTCCTTTGAGGCAAACTAGACAACCAATACCGAGCTAAAGGGATCGGCATCTCATTTATTTCATCGGTGAACGTAGATCGAAAGCTTCTGGGCGTAGAAAGATGAGGTTGGGCAGAGCTTCCTTCTTTTCCCTCCAACGTCCGTTCCCTTCTTTCTGGAGTGCGCAACCTTCTTCTTTCCGGAGTTTTTTCCCTCCTCCTTTCTCTTCTCCTCTCCGGAGTACGCACTCGCCTTCTTTCTCCTTCCCGTTCAGACTCGTGACTTTGGATCGGAGGGGTCTCCTCCTTATAGACCTCCTCTGCAAATTCTTTTCAGTGGATTCTTCACTGGAATAAGTAAGAGTCCTCCCGACCTCACTTATTCCTTCGGTCGCTCTTCTTCGACTTTTCTCCAAGTCTCTCAGCTTTCGAAACTTGCAGAAAAGGTTAAACTCTTTGATTTCTTCCTCCGTTGGATCATCTTTCCCCGATCCCGAAGGAGGAGGGCATGCCGCAACATTGACGACAGCTGAGGCCGGAAAAGTAGGAGTAAGATTATTTCCAGGCGGTGTTAGAGGTCGATTCCCTCCTGCCGGCGTCGACTCGAGGACCATTTCGTTCTGGGTCCCACGGATGGCGCCAAATGTTGAAACCGGTTCTTCGGAGAGCTGGGATGGAGGGTAAACCTTCCGAGAGCTATGAACACGTAACCTGAAAACAACCGAAACCTTGGTCAGATGCTCCCCGAGGGTGATCCTCGTGAGAACACTCCGACGCTCAAGTCAGATATTTGCGACGTAAGGTCTATCGTGAGAGTAAGATCGAACTGAATGTATAAATATGAGAGTGACAATGTTAGCATTCAATTTTCAGGTTCAGATCGTATTGAATGCTAAGTGTGAAGTGGAGTGTATGGTGAGACAACGTACCTTAGCTTGTTAGTTGGCATGTATATTTATAGCCGGAAGTTTGGGCGGGAAGCAGACCGTTCTTCCTTCTTCAGTCTGGTTCATGCGGGGATCTTCCGGATAAAGAGTTGCGGTTCGTCCTGTTACCCGTGGTACAAAGACTTAAGCTTTCACTCAAGCCGTCTTGGGCTCAAGTCGCATTTAATGCTCTCGTGGCTCAATGCACTTTATCCGGAAAACCCGTTTGGCACTTGGATCACCACATGGGGATGTGGACCCGATACCGTTCGTCGAAACCTTTCGTCCGGGTATCTGATGCGCCATTGCAGGTCTTGTATTTTGACCATGTCTCACTACATACCTTTTTTTCCTTTTAATAAGGTTAGTATCGATTTGCAAAAATTTCAAATAGATTACAATGCTTTCAGAGTAGCCCGAAGTCGTAACCTATGTGGTCTTAAAAAGTTTTTATTTCTCATATAAATATTTTGAAACCTATATTTTATTTTTAATACAAGTTAACATAAAATGTCAAACTATATAATAGATGAAACGTTCAAAGAGGTCCACAATTTTTATAAATTTTGAGGAAAAAATTAATGCGTTGGATCAATCAACCCCAAATCACCACCACCGGAATCACGTGTGGTTTAACACATCGACACCACCACCACCCCATGTGTATTAAATCACATGTGATTGCACACCGCCGACTACCACCACCACCCCATGTGTATTAAAACACATGTGATTCAACACGGTTAGCCACCACCACCAACCTCTACCGGCCACCGTCTCCACCATCGGTAACCCCTCGCCACTGTCGTCTGCTTGCAATCACATGTGATTGCGTATCCAATCACATGTGATTGTGTATCCAATCATATGTGATTGCGCCGGCCGGAAGCGCCGGCCGGCGCGCCGGCGGCCGGAGGTGGTCGCTGGGGGCAGTGACCGGCGGCGGTGGTTGTATATTGAATCACATGTGATTTGACGATGATGGTGGTTAAGAGATCTTTTAGTCTAATAGATAAGATTTGTCCCTTGAAATTTTATTAAAATTAAGGATTCTTTTGAACGTAACTCTTTATAAAAAAAAATTTATAGTAAAAAATGAAACTAAAGAAAGAAAACAACGAAAGAAAAAAACAAAACAAACCGAGGGCGTCTATAAGATACTGACCACCGGAAAGCACCAAACCTACCTAGAAATACATGAAAAAATAGGTTTAAAATATCATTCGGTTTGAACCACGCCATGTTTTTAAATCACCGCCCCAAAGAAAATCTTTTCTAATACGTTCAAGAAATGACCTAACTTTTACCAGAATGCAAAAAATACTAAAAAAATGAAAAGAAATATTATTTATTCATATTATTTATTCATATTCATCTTTAAATCCACTTGATAAAATGATATGTGTAATTTATTTATTTTCTTTGTTTTAATTCTTGATTTTGATACATGCTGTAATATAATAAGTAGTAAAATAAATATAAATAAATAGTAAGAATCATATCAATACTTAAAATTGAAAGGAAATAGAAGGCAAGATTATCATGGACCAAGCAGGGTAAAGTCGGTTTACAACCGAAAGAAATAATATTAGTATTCCATTCCGAAAGTTTATTCTTGAATCGTCAATGATCGGGTTTCAACCCTTACCATTAACTCCGCCTATCGGGACACCAAGAAAAATAAAGGGAATTTACCATATTTACATTTCATTATAGAAGCCATAGATAGTATCGATATGTGATAGAGATTGCTTTTATGAAAATTAATTTTTAAGTACGATGCCATTTCAAAACATTTTAGCAAGTAAATTGAATTCCGCCCTTTACCGTGAAACCATTTCAGGGGGGAAATTGCGTCATCGACATATTAAAATAAGCCATTGTGGCCCAAATGCCTCTTGATATTTATATGTTAATAAAAACATAAATATTAATGAATAATATTTATATATAAAATAACTAGCATTTACGATATTTAAGGTGACCAAAGTTTATAAACTTTGAAATTAATAACACTAGTTTTCTAATAACAAAATAACTTTAGAAAAGCATTAACTAGTATTTTATGTTCTTTTAGTCTTTTAGATAGTTTACCATATATTTACAGCCTATACGGATATAAAAATTATTTATAAAAAATATAAAGAAATTAGTTAGTGTATATTATATTATATATTTATAAAAAATCAAAAGACACTAGTGATATCAATGAAGCACACGTGGGATATAACAAAATGAGATTCAACATGTGTCGGTGAGAAGGAATGCTTGTACGAGGAGCTGTCGACATTGAAGAGAGGTTGGCATGATGTGTGGCCAAAATCTACTGACCACCCGCGTCACCCACTACACGTCATCCATAGAGTAATCATAGTCATCACGTTTCATATGTAAATTTAATACTCATATATTCTCCTAAACTAATAAACTGAATCAATGTTTTAAAAATTATTAAAAAATGTAAATTTAATACTCATATGGCGTGTAGTGCGACCCGTCATTACAAAATAAGCCATGGAGACGGTGTTAGAAGTGACATAAAATAAAATGTGATAAGATAACGCAAGATATGCCTTATTAATCGTTTTTCGTGGCACGGTCTAAAATTTGATATTTTTTTAACGAAAATGGCTTGTTTATTTTTTTGAAAAAATGATAACATATGAAGTATAAGTTTAGATATAATATTTTTGTTAGACTTCACATATAAATTATTAGATCTATGCAGAAAGAACCGAAACTGACCCAAACTACAGTCCCCGGTTCTAAAATTTGGAAAATCAACGTTTCAGTTCGGTTCGGGTAATAACCGAGCGAAACGTATAAAACGACTGGAACACGTGTGTGTGTATTTATATATATATATATATATATATATATATATATATATATATATATATATATATATATATATATATATATATATATATATATATATATATATATATATATATATATGGTGCGATTCAGCGCAAAACCGTTTTAAGCTACAGAACCGCAGAACCATTTTTCGACCAATCAGAATGCAGGAATTTCTATTTAATATTTATTTTTTATAATTACTAGTGGAGGGTATTTATGGGATTTTAACAAAATCGGTTATATATGGAAAACGAATTTCTAATTTACTGCTTTCCTAAAATTATGGAAAGTTGGTTTTTCCTAATGATTATCACTTAATTAATTCAAACCAATATACATTTCATATGACGAAACAAAAGCAGCAACGTACAACAGTTGACGCCACAACGTACAATAGTTGATGCAGCAGACGAAACATTTGATGCGGCGACATACAACAGTTGATGCAGCAACATACAACAGTTGATGCAGCAGACAAATACGATGAACATCTATGTATTTTACGTACAACGTACAACATGGATGTAAAATAATCATGGATGTAAAAAAACATTGAATGTTTACAACAGCAACGTACAATGTGTTGTAAAATAATTATGGATGTAAAAAAAACATTGAATGTTAACAACTGTAAAATACATGAGTAACTACAAATAGTGGGTAACATACATGCACAAAATGACATTGAACAACATACATGTACAAAACAACACCTATGTATCCGATCGTTAACATCAATCATTTAAGAACAACAACGTATGTAATTGACCACAAAGAAGCAACTGAATCACCTCGACTTTCAGCCCCATGTCCCAACTACTTCACCAAGTTCGATCAGTTCCTACAATAATACCAAACAACTAATTAAAATAAAAGATTATTAATGAGTCAACAAGATTTTATAAAATTAAAAAAAAAATTACTTGGTATGATAGTTCATCCGGGTCGACATCATCCCATGTATCCTGAAATACAAAAAAACATTTATGTAATCCAAACATTAACTAAAATCATATTAAAACAAATACACTTCTTAAAATTTCATTACAATTGATATAAGTATACACTATATCTTCTATTTTATTTTACATTTTCAATCCATTATCCATGTTTTTTTTACTCTCTGTTTTAGAAAAATTGTATTGATTAAAACACCTAATGATCTATTAAACCAATTAATGTACTCTATTAAAACACCTAATATTCTACATCAATGTATATAAATACAATAACATTTGATGTAGCGTATCTATATACATCAATTTACTCTACATACATAGGATGTTTAAATCACAAGTTTGTCTATGTTTATATAGTTACTGGTCA
Organism: Calendula officinalis; assembly: GCA_963853835.1. Lineage (NCBI taxonomy): Eukaryota > Viridiplantae > Streptophyta > Magnoliopsida > Asterales > Asteraceae > Calendula > Calendula officinalis. The sequence goes on along the minus strand of OY970823.1, from coordinate 64,946,175 downwards.
ACAATTTGAAATCATGAAACAATAACCTTTATTTTCGAGATTGAAACCATATAATAATTAGAAACATTTCAATATTCAACAACCTTCCATTTAACAAGACATGTGTGTATGGTTTGAGCTCTAAACAGCTATACAACAATCAAACTAGATTGAAAAATTTAAAATTTAAGATAATATTAAGAAATGACAGATTTTTAGGATAAATTTTCCCAAATCCATGTCTTAATTATAGCTAATTAAAAGAAAAACTGAATCCAAAATAACGAAAAAATTTCTTAAAACCAAAGAACATTCCTGACTCAATTACAGAAATCGTAAACAACAAATTTAACTACTATAAAGAACAAATCATTAGTTGATTTAGAGGAAGCGATTACCTGGTGATAATACTCGTTGATTTTAACATCGATGGTTAAGGTTCTCGGATTCATTGTGACGGTTGTGACGGTTCTGGATTCAGATGCCAGATCTGATCCACTTCGCTCCGGTGGTAGTGAAGCCAGGGAAGAACGACATGGACATCATCCTCTTTCTGTAAATTGATGAAGCGATTACCTGGACATCATCGGATAGCGGCTGGCATGGAGAGAAAAAAAAACCCTATAGGAAATTCAGTATCGTGTCCTCCGGATTCCTTGCACACGATTTGAACGAGAGTTGAATGAGATATACAGTTATATTGAATTAAATATCCCCTTTAGATAAAATTCCGAATGTACCCCTAAATAATTAAAATATCTGGATTTTTAATTAATAAAATATACATAATATCCATCCTAAATATTAGCCTTAGATTAAAATATGGACGGTCCAGATTGATTAGAAAAATGGTTATGTCGTTCTGTCGCTAAAAATGGTTCTGCGCTGAATCGAACACTATATATATATATATATATGTATATATATATATATATATATATATATATATATATATATATATATATATATATATATATATATATATATATATATATATATATATATATATATATAGGGATGGGCTAGTTACAGAACCAACTTTAGCCTACAGAACCCGCAGAACCCAATTGTAACGCCCTGAAATTTTAGAGAAATAAATAATATTTAATTTAAAATTTAAATTACGTTTTAAATTGGATTAAGAGTGGATCGTACAATAATTATGTGACGTTTGGTGATTATGTGATTTAGCGTGTGACGTTTCGTGAATGAATAATTAGAGTATTATTTGCTATTTGAAGATAATTATGAATACTATCTATTGTGAATAAGTAAAAGCGTACAATTCACTTGTGACTATATGATTAAGGGATTAATTACGTGACGCCTCGTTTATTCAATTAATTAGTTAGGTGGCGTTTAGTTTATTATGATTGTGACGTTTTGGTAGTGACGTTTAAAATTCTCGAGCCTCTAATTATTTAGAACTTTCTAATTCCATAAAGTGGTGAGGCCGGCCGTAGGCCAAGGCCGAGCTTGATGTAATATATCCGCCAAATCTTCTCCCGTCGTGCAAGGCCGTGGCAAATTAATAACCGGGCTATGTTTATCTAATTGTGCAGCCATTTGAAAGAAGGGAGGCCCAAAAATAATTGTTTGATCTTTAGAAAGCCCACCCACCTATAGCCTTAAAATTACAATTCGTTATATTACGTGAGGCTTGTATATCCAAACCCTATTGCCGTTATTTTTCCCTTGTCCGAATGTCTATCAACGATTTGAGCAGCTCCACGATCGTCAATCTTTCTTCAGCCACTCATCACCGTTTCTTCTCCACTCCACCGTCGACAACAAGTATCTGATCGGAATTTGTTGGTGGATTGGCGGTAATAAACTCATCCTTTTTATTTCCGTTTGTTTCATGGATCGTCATTCTATGCTACTCGATTCTCTTAGCTGCTAACCATGTTTGGATTGGGTTTTCGGGTGTGGTCACCATCGGACAGGAGCAGTTGAACGATCATTGGCGCACGTTCAAAACCGAGACACGAATCAATCATAGGAACTCCACTCGTGAGGCAGTCGAACGAGTTGTATTGAATAATTCTGCGGTGTTAGTCACTAATCGTTCCGGTAATCACTCGTTTATATTTCGGTGTCTAGATTTTTACCTGTAATCTGAATTTTACCAATATGGGTAGTATAAAGGAGCTAAAGGGAAGAAAAGGCTGCGATGTAGCAATGTAATACCAAACCGGAATTTGGTTCGGTTTTAGTTAGGATCGTATGGTGTTTTTCCTAAGCGGTCGATTAGTCCAAGCCTTAATTAAACCTAGAAACGGCCACTGTTTTGGGCATCGGGTTGGGAGATGTGACCCGAGCAGTTGAGACCAAACCTCGGGATGTTATGTTGGGGTGGAAGTACATCGTTTTGGAAACCGGAATCCTAGGACCGAGGGGGAACCGAACCCGTAAGGTTCTCGGTTCCCCAATCGGGAAACTGTTATTATAAAGTTTAGAGACCATAGGTGACCCTAGTAAATTATGATCTAGAGCTGTTGGGTATCTTTTATAAGTGCTCGGGTCCTTCGGTTACGGGTCGGGTTGCTAAAACGAGTTTTATAAATCAAACACCTTTATGGCAGAATCTGCCTTCTGTTGTAAACTGTTTTTGGTATACTTAAAATAATATTTTTTGGTTTTTGGCCCGTGCTGGGACCTTGGTTTTGAGTTAGCTTTCCAATGCCGCAACCCGCTCGTTATTCCGAATTACGGTTTAAAAGTTATAGTCGATTTAGTATACTGCTGTTAGGAAGATGACCTGTGCAACATGTCTGTCTTGCAACACTGTTTTGAGACACTTAGAGTCTGTTTTAGCCAGTGACTGTCTCACAGAGATATGTAGTTCTGGTGGTCTACTTTTCATGGTAAAAATATGGGTTAAATCTACTGCTCAGTTTAAGAGTTATAGCAGTTCCCGTGAGACCGACGGGTGCTGCCAGCTTTCTAAATGGAGTCCTTAGAACGGATTGTAATTCGGGTTTCATTTTTATGCTTTTAGGATCATCTAGGAATAACCGAGCAGCGCCTTAGAGTATTGAGGATCCTTTGGAGCTTACGTTTCTCGAGGTGAGTATTCTCACCGTGTATTCAGTTTTAACGTTATACATGCATGACTTATGTGTTATATTACTTGCACCTTAATTGTTATCTGAGCTTGATCTGTTATCTGAGTTTGATCTGTTATCTGAGTATCTGAGCAGCTGTTGATTTATTTTAATCCGAGACATTGTGCCTGGGTAACCGAGCTCGGCACAGGGTCATTCTGTGCTACTACTTGCTAGGGCATCTGAGATAATTATGTTAAAGAGATAATAAAACATAATAACACACATCTGAGTTTTTGGCTACATGCCTGGGATCACCTCCCGTCTGAGTTTTTGGGATTATTCCCGTTTGAGTTCATATCTGACTTGACACCGAAGAGCACTGGTGTCAGACGTTTTGACTTGGCACCGAAGAGTACTGGTGCCAGGCCTTGTTTTTGGGATTATTCCCGTCTGAGTTCATATCTGACTTGACACCGAAGAGCACTGGTGTCAGACGTTTTGACTTGGCACCGAAGAGTACTGGTGCCAGGCCTTTTTGACTCAACACCGAAGAGTACAGGTGTTGAGGTGGTGTGAGGCGGGTCGAGGTTGATCTCTCGGCCCAAGTCACACTAGCGCTATATAAATTAAAATCTGAGTAATAAAATCTGAGAAATAAACCTGAGTAATTAATCGAGTAGATTCTGAGTAGGAGTACACCGATGTGCCCTCATGTGTTGTATGTTATAATTGTTTACATTTTGAGACTATTCACTCAGCTTCCCCAGCTGACCCAAACTTTCCCCCACATTGTTTCAGGTACCAGCAAAGGAAAGGAGAAGGTGGACGGTTGACCGCTGTATCGTTTCGTACTGATGTGGACAGCAATTAATATTTTAAAACACTTCATTTTATTTTTAACTATTTCCGCAATAAATACATTTTTAAATGTTAAATATTTATACCGGAGCTTTGTTTATGGGACCTTTGATTTTAATTTTGTATTTAAAATTTTTTAAAAATCTTGTAAATTTTAGGGTGTTACACCAATCTTAACCATTGGTTTTTAAAATTAATGGCTAAGATTAGTTTTAATATTTTCCTTAAAAAAGTGAACTTATTTTTGGTAAATTTTAAATAAAAAGGGTATAATAGGTATTTTCTCCACACCAAAATAACTGGTTGCCGTCATTTTCTCCTTCTCTCCTCGTTCATTCTTTTAAGACTTGACCCACTCTCAAAAAACATTCATTATTTCTCTTTCCAATATAACAAGAAACCACCATCATTCTTCTCCTGCAAATCTAGCCACATTACCGATCCAAATAAGGAAAATCAATATCACGATTGAAACGAGCGTCTTCTTCCGAATCCAGCGGTACCTTTCATTATTGAAACGGGTATATGCGGCGGCGGTGGAATTAGGGTTTCGACGGCGGGGATGGTGATGAATCGAAGAAATAGTCGTCGGCGTTCGTCTTACCGGTCATTACCAACAGTCACCGGCTTTTACAGTCGGCGGTCGTTGTTCCTAATTTATTTTTCTTCATCAGGCAAACACAAGTGATAACTTGCCGGCCGGCGGTCAATGCAACGTTACTTCAACATGGTTTGCTCCTCTTTATTCTAGCTTAAAATAATAATCAAGTAGGGGATTTTGTGTTTATTTAATTTATTAATTTTACTTCATGAACTCTGATATTTTTAATCAATTCCGTTTTATGCCATTCAATTTATTAATGAAGTTCTGTTGATTACTTGTTTACTTCATGGCAGATTATTAAAAATCCATTAATATTTTTGTTATTAATTGTGTAATATAAATGTTCTTGATTCTGGTAATATTAATTTTTTGTTATTGTTTTTCTTATCTATGTAATCTTTTGTTATTGATTGGGATAATACTAATTTTATTGATTAGCTTGCATATATGTTCCTAATTAGTTTGTATATGTGAACTCATTAAACATGTGTGTTTTTTATGTTTTGCAGTGGGTAGTACTATAAAAATTGACAAGTTACACAAGTGGAAAAAGAAGAAATGTGCATTTTGTGTTAGGGTATATAAAGAAGAAAACTGCTTCAAACGAGTACACAATTACACGCCATCAATGGATGCATATATGTTATAACTTCAATACATATATGTGTTATTTGAAATTACTTTTGACTTTTGTATGAATAAACATATATGTTCAAACATGTATATTCAATAGAATTTGTATGTAAACAATTTTGTAACTTTTGGATATATGTTTCGTTTGTTTAACATGTATGTTTTATGTCACACATGTGATCAGTATATATGTAAAACCGCATAATAACATGTATGTATAAGCGTACATAATAACATGCATGTTTATAGCAATAAAACATGCATGTTTAACACTACAATAAAAAGTTTGTAAACTCTTAAATATAAAACATACATGTTTATAGCGTAAAAAACATATATGTTCAACGTGTTTTAAATAAATAACAAAAGACAATAATTAATTTTCAAAAATAAAGCCTTCCTTTTAGGAAATTTCAAAAAAAGAAAACAAAAGAGTAAAATGTCGCAAATACCCCTGAACAATTAGTATGAATTAATTAATTCAAAATTATTTTACTAAATTTTGATTGGCTCAGACGGGTTCTGCCGGTTCTGTAACCTTACTGGGTTCTGTAAATAAATCAACCCTATATATATATATATATATATATATATATATATATATATATATATATATATATATATATATATATATATATATATATATATATATATATATATATATATATATATATATATATATTGAAGAATTAAAATCAGAAACATTTTAGCCTACATAACTGAAAGAACCAAATTCGACCAATCAGATTTGAGGAATTTTGAATTTCCCCCCTAAATTCATGAGGGGTATAATGGACATTTCGAATTATCCTATTTATTTGGTAACTGATAAGTTTTTTAGAATATCCCTGATTTTATGGAATGTGGGTTACATGATTCCATAATTCTTCACCATTTTCTATATCACCGTTTAATTTGAAGATAACTCCTCCCCCACTTTCTCTCTCTCTCTCTCTAAACAAAAACTCACCAGAAACCTTTCTTCTCCATTTCGGTCACTTTCTCGGCCGAATTAGCGAACTCTAATACCACCATTGAAACCAACTCAATTTTTCGAACATGGTGGTACTCATATCTACCGGAAGCGACGCCCCCAAGTTCTCTCGGTTTCCGCCGGAGTTATACCTTTTGGCCGGAAAACAAGTATGGCTGATTCCCATCGGTATTTCCTTCTATTTGTCTGTCATTAAAATCAATTTTGTTGATACTTGTGTTAATATTAAAACTATTGTTATCGTGACTTAATTTTTGAAAATCCTACAGGTGGTTATGGTAGACTTTAGGAACTTCTTTCACAGTTTCACTAGTCTCTTTTCTCTAATTGATATGGGTTTTTTGAAGTTATGAATATTTAATGTAATCTTTTTTGTTTTATTAAAAGTTAACTATCTTCGAAGATGAAGATTTTTCCCCTTATAATAATATTATATTCTTGCACAAATATATACACATCATATGTATCACATCACATACACACATGTATATATCTATAGATAGATATTTCTTTATTTTTTTAAGCTCTCATTTGATGTTTGCAGGAATTATCTACATTGCTAGTATGATATCTCTTTACAGAAAAGATCGTGATACATCTATGTTAATTACAAGAAGAACAACAAACATATAGACCAAGAAATAATATCGCTAGGAATGGACACATCTACGTTACATAAGATGAAAATGATTCGATGAAGATCAATACATAAATGTTATCTATGTTAATTATTCAAATACATAAATGTTATTTTTTGCATATGTATGTTATACATCTATGTAATTTTTCAGATTCACTGATTATCTATTTGCAAAATGTATATGAAACCTTATTAGACATGAATGTATGGCAGCCCGTATAATATTGTAAATCATCACTTCATATTCATACATTTGTGTTTCATACATTGATGTATTTGGTACATTGGTGTAAATAAAACATATGTAACAGATACTCGATTTTCCACAATTGCAGATATTTGGATTACAAAACTTAAATAAAATAAAAAGAACTAAAATATAAATTAAATGTCGAATTTACAGAATAAATAAAAGCAAAATACGATTATTGAATCAATGAATAATTTGGAATATGCATATACATTTTTTTGGAATCATATTTAATGTTGAAAACAAACCTTCTTAAAAAAGTGGGTAGCATTCAAAGACGTCAGTTGCCAGAAATAAGGAGGGGTCATGCAATTCCAAATATACACCCGGTGATTTAAATAAAAACAAAAATGAAATTCAGATATTACTTTCACATGATTGGTTGAAAATCAGTTCTGTGGGTTCTTCTCCTAATTTGGTTCTGTCTATAATGCACCCCTATATATATATATATATATATATATATATATATATATATATATATATATATATATATATATATATATATATACATATATACATATATATATATCTGGTCCGGATCCGGTGAGTACTCTTTTCCTCGCGAGGACTCCAAAAAAAACTCAAAAAATGATCCAAAACAAACTTTTTTCAAAAAATTCCTTTTTTAAACATTAAAATCGCTATGTATAAGATAAAAAAAAATCCAAAAATGATCCAAAAAAATAAATATGGATCATAATAATGATCCACAAAAAAAATCTAGATCATTGTTATGATTCGCTAAAAAAAGTGGATCATAATTATTTTTTTTGAAATTTTTTTTTTGTCAAATGCAGTATTAATCATGGTGGGTTATATATTTTTTTTTCGGAATTTTTTGAAATTTTTATGAGGTGTCCTCGCGAGTCCTCACCGAAAAAAGAGTACTCACAGGATCCCACTTATATATATATATATATATATATATATATATATATATATATATATATATATATATATATATATATATATATATATATATATATATATATATATATATATATATATAAAAGTGAGTTCCATTGAGAATTAATATATTAGGTGAGAATGTGAGAATAGATCTCAGCCACTCATCTCCTTCCAGCCCTCACGCGCGCGGTGGCATTTTTGTAATTAAGTCCAACTTTCTTTCACGCGCGCGGTGGCATTTTTTGTAATTAAGTCCAATTTTCTCTGTCCCACACGCGGTGGCATTTTTGTAATTAAGTCCAACTTTTCTTTAATCATCGATGATTAAACTTGGTTTTATTAAACTTTTGAGATTGTTTTAATCATCGATGATTTAAACTGGGTGTAGTGTTCAATCATCAATGATTAATAGAACAATTTTGTCTTTAAAATCAAAGATGCTGTTTAATCGATGATTAAACTTGTCTCCGTTTTTTAGATTCTTAATTCTTTATAAGATGTTGTTTAATCATCGATGATTAGCGTGTTTGCTTTCTTTATTATTTGATTAAACTTTTCTTTAATCATCGATGATTAAACTTTATCTGTGTAATAATCATAAGATGCTCTTTAATATCGATGATTAAACGTTTTAATCATCGATGATTAAACGTTAATCATCGATGATTAAACTTTAATTATCGATGATTAAACTTTATCTGTGTAATAATCATAAGATGCTCCTTTAATCATCGATGATTAAACTTGATAATGTGTTTAATCATTAACGATTAAACCTGGGGTTGGGTTTAATCATCGATGATTAAAAACAATCTCAAAAGTTTAATAATTGATGATTAAACACTACACCCAGTTTAATCATCGATGATTAAAGAAAATTTGGTTTTAATTACAAAAATGCCACCGCGTCTGGGACAGAGAAAGTTGGACTTAATTACAAAAATGCCACCGCGTCTGGGACAGAGAAAGTTGGACTTAATTACAAAAATGCCACCGCGCGTGTTTTTGCCTAATTCTCACATTCTCACCTAATATATCAATTCTCAATGGAACCCTCCCCTATATATATATATATATATATATATATATATATATATATATATATATATATATATATATATATATATATATATATATATATATATTATCCTGAATCATTATAGTCGGTATGTATGTGTTATTCTGTAATGTACGTATGAATAAATGAAATTTGAAGTTTATTTTATTGCTTGTTTGTTTTATTGCTTCTATTTTAATCCAAAAACGAGCTTCCAAAATAGAGAAACTGAATCGGTCCATACACAAGTTGTAATCCATATGAAGCATCGGCAAAAAAAAATCTCAGCTAATGAAATTGTGGTTCCAACCGGTCCAAACCGATTCCAACCAGACCGAACTAGTTCAAATCTGTTCTGTTCTCGGTCCTTTAATATAGGACTTTTTTGTTCCTCAATTTCTGGCGGTTTGGTCTGATTCCTACACCGCGCACAAACTTATAAATTATAATATAAATAATTAGATCTATAATTCTTTTATGAACTTAATATATATATATAGTCTATTATAAAAAGAAATTGTCGTTTTAAGTCACGCCTTAAATAAACGCAATGGCTCATAAGGCTTAAGATTTGATAAAGAGTAATGGTATTGATTCCTACCGTTTAGTCTCACTCATAGTTCTACTCATTAGATGAAGACATGTATCAGAATTAAAAGATAATATTATGAGAGAGAATTAGTAGATTAAGTGCTGAATGATTCAACGGTCTGAATGATTAAGAAGTTTTATATAAAACTAGTTTTGAATGTGAGAAATTTTTGTATAAGAATTCCGATTGCTTAAAGGTTCAGCATATATTCTAAGGAAGAATAATTCAACAGTTTTCTGCTAAACAAACGCACTGAATGTTGAATTATTAAGCATTCAACGCTGAATGGTTCCATTAAGCTGTAAACAAACACCACCTAAATATCATTTTTCTTTGATAAATACCTACGCGACGCTTTATGTTTTCTAAAAAGTAAAACCTTGGACTAAAATCAAATTTTAGATAATTTAATAATAATAAAAGGACCGCTCTTTAGGGCACATGACCGGGCTTCTTTGGGACAATTTAAGACCACAATCTTTTAGGCCCGACCCGGGTTCACACACCCATGTATAACCATATTACATGGAACTCGATCTTGACGCTACAATGTACATTTTCCTCCAATCCCCCACTTTAGAAGCAGGGCCACTAATTTCTATGCATATATACATCCTATTTTCCATTAAATTTAACACTTAATTCAATCTAATCACCAATCTCAAAGGTATGTCCAAATTCAGGTGTTTTCTTTTCTTGGACTAAAAATCGATCTAAATATAATATTACTAGTAGATTGGTGTAATGTTCCTCTTTCTTGCTTTTGATGTTTTGTATGTTTCTAGCTTTACGCTAGACTTTTATGGTAGTTTTGGCTCGTTTCGGGTTGGCTGGTGGCTTTGTTGAAGCTCAATCCGTTTCGGATCGTTTTTGTTGTTGAAAAAATTTACTAATTTCCATGCAATTAACCATAAAATTACGTTCATTAAAAATCTTTTTTACATATACAGATCTCAAATTTTCTAAATACAAAACCATTTGATCAGATCTTATCATATTAATCTAACAAGTAATGGCTGAACAAAAGAGCGCTCCACGATTGAACGAAAGGATCCTATCTTCCTTATCCAAAAGATCCACAGCAGCCCATCCTTGGCATGATCTTGACATCGGTAACTTTACTCTCTTTTTTATAATAAATTTCAACATAAAAAATGAGTCGATTTGTTTTATGCAGGTCCTGAGGCTCCTAAAGTTTTCAATGTGGTACGTAAAAAAGGTTCCTAATTAGTTAATCGTTCTCTCTTTGGTTATAACATTTGCACGCAAACGTACTTTAGGTTATCGAGATCACAAAAGGAAGCAAAGTGAAATACGAACTCGATAAGAAAACTGGTCTCGTTATGGTAATTAATCAAGTTAATGTCATGATTTTTAATAAATAACTAAATTTTGGTGATCAATCAGGTCGACCGTGTCCTATATTCATCAGTGGTCTATCCTCACAACTATGGCTTCATCCCACGAACACTATGTGAAGATAATGACCCAATGGACGTACTAGTCATCATGCAGGTATATACATATAGATTTATACACACATATATATCTGTACACACACAAACTAGTACGACTTTTGATTCTCGTATTTAACCGAATTTGACCAATTGCATAGGAACCGGTGGTACCAGGATGTTTTCTTCGAGCCAAGGCCATTGGACTGATGCCTATGATTGATCAGGTGCCAATGTGAACCCTAAACAAACTTCAAATAACTAATTTATCATTATTTTAACAATTTCAATGTTTGTTTAATGCAATTTAGGGCGAAAAAGATGACAAGATTATCGCAGTTTGTGCAGACGATCCAGAATATAGAGACTACAACGATATTCAACAGTTACCCAAACATCGCATGGCTGAAATCCGCCGGTTTTTTGAAGACTGTATCCTTAATTTACGTTATATTTATCTATAGATTGTTAAATTTAAAGAAATATACTTCCTCCGTTCTAAAATAAGTGATACACTTTCTAATTTGGGGTGTTTCAAAATAAGTGATACACTTTGAAAACTTACCATATTTGGTAAAAGGTAGTGGGGACCACACGCACTAACTATCTCCTTTAATAAAGTAAAAAGATACATTTACCCTTACTTTTACTTTTAAACATCATTAAATTCACTTTAATCAATATACGTGGGATTCATCCTCTACTAACTATCAAATTTAATATAATTAACCACCATTATCATATTTTACCTCAAAATCCGTAAAGTCTAATTTGTATCACTTATAATAATTTTTCTTAACAAAATACATAGACAAAAAGAACGAGAACAAAGAAGTTGCAGTTGATGAGTTTCTTCCTTCAAACACTGCTTATGAGGCCATTCAACACTCCATGTAAGCCACATTCATGGAGCGTTAGATATAACGAGTGTATGTATATTTTATGCTCATATTTTGTTACTGTGTGTGTAGGGACCTTTATGGTGAATACATCATGCAAACTTTGAACAAATAGATATCCTGCTGCAGATACGGATCAATTAAGTCGGTTTTAATTTAATTGTGTCACGGTTTATTTTTGATGATTATGGTATAGCTAATTTCATGCCTATTGATAATAACAATAATTAATATGCTCTCCTGTCAGTTACATTACAAACACAGATTAATTATACAGCACCTGATCTAATCAATCTAACACCTAAAGAGATGATCATTACAAATATAACAAGAAATATGCTCGTTATCTGAATTAATCGGGAACGGAGAAACCGACCACCGCAATACGCCCTCACCAAGATCAACGGTTTCATCTGCAATCTGTGCCTTGGATCACAAGTTATCTCAGAGTCTTCAAAGTTGTCACAAACCTGCAAATACAAATGTGATTAACAAATAACAAGAAATCAAATTAAGTAATTATCTGGCTCAATTAGCTGTTAAAAATTATAAATTAAAGGAACACTTACGTCAGACGATGCTGTTGAACTTGTTTCATCTCCATGGTTAATCTGCAAACGGAGTCTTCTAGAAGCTGTCCCTTGCCCCGGGATATTTTCTGAACTCGGGTCAGTTTGAGATTGACGGGCCCGAAACTTGATTTCAGGCCGACCCGTTTGATGGTCCTCTGTCTGGCTCGTTGAGCACTCATTGCCATTTTGTATGAGTGACAACAATTCAGAGAGACATACATCCTGTTCACAAGTACCATCTTGAAACTCAAGCCCGTTGTTATCACTCCCAAAATCATTCGCAAATCGTGTATCTAAAAAAGACCCTAAATCCGGACAAATCTGCAATATTTAAAATCACAGGAAACAGTTAGAATACGATTCCAGATAATACAATAATACCATAACAGTACATTTAAAACATGTCTCACCTTCTCAACTGGTCCTTTATCAATAGGTGGTGTGTGTTCATCAGAAACGGGAATTACGGGATTACGGGTCGAATTATCAGCAACATCATCAGTCACACATAACTCTGTTCCATCTGCTTGCAGTGATGGTTCTTGTGGAACACAATCAAGTGATGTGTTATCGGGTGAAAAACTTGTTGGTTCTGCTTCATCATACTTGGAAGCATCTGTATTTTCTTCTGATTTTCTGAATAATCGGCAAAGAACATATGGTGACTGCATCATACGAACATCAAAAATCAAAATCGTAATAGAAATAGAAATCAAAATCAAAATTAAATAGCGATATATAGTTAATTACCTGACCAGGGTTAGTGCCATCGAGCTCTTTTTCAGTGGCACGATATTCGTGCATGATCCAGTGAGTACGCTCGCCTTTAGGAGCTCGGCCTCTGTAAAAAACTAAAGTTTTCTTCATGCCAATTATTTGAGCATTCGATCGATTTCTGGATTTTATGGTGCGATCCTTCCCCGTGGCTTTCCAGTAACCAGCTCCGGTTGCACGGTTTGATCGGTGGCCGTTTGGATACTTTCTATCTCGTGGACAAAAGAAAAACCATTCCGGATCATCGGTTTTGATAACTGATTGATCTACACAAGCATATTCCAATTAAAACAGTCAATGATTCCTCCGGCTAAATTTTAAATTCATAAGAACAAATTCGAGATTCCAAATTGGGGGTAATATTCAAGTTAATACGATTACAAAACGTATCAGAGAATACTATGCTTATTACGCTGAATAAAACACACAAACCGGGTAAATCCCATGGCTCCAATTTGCAGACATCGACTTCCGGGATGATATGAACCTCTGAATGACGGCCGTTGATTTTTTGGCGAAGGTAGTAATTGATGAGTTCTTCGTCTGTTGGTCGGAACCTGAAACCTAACGGCAGTGCTTCCATCGTTATTGATCTCGAGATGAATCCAACGAAATGCAGGAAAACCCTAAAAGAAATCGCCTTTTGAGTAATTGGGTTTCTTTAACAAGTAACCATGGTTGAAATTGGATACGATGTGCTGGTAAATATAACCAAGTTGAGTTGTTTTTATGATCGATTGCATACGGAGTACTCAAGTCACAAGGCAGGATAGGATGTGTACACTGCTGTACAGTTTAATCTATCGGTTTGATAATACCAAGTGGATCTAAAAAATATATAAAATAGAACTAGCAGGTTACCCGCACAATACGGCGGCGGGTACCCTGTGACTAAATTTGACGGCGATCAAGTAGTGAGTGGTAACGACGGTAGTAATTGTGAATGCTAGTTGTGGTCGTGCGGATGGTGGATGATGTTAATTTTAATTTTGTAAAGATTAATAAGGATATCTCATAAGTTTCCTTAAATCCAAAATTTACGTTTTTTTAGATATGGACCGTTTTAGCTATGTTGAATATCTTATAAGTTTTCTTAAATCCGAAATTTGCATTTTTTAAAATATGGGCCTTTTAGTTAGGTTGAAGTTAAAGGTTATATATATATTAATTGTTGGGATAAAGCAAAATATCAAGTAGATCAATTGGTTAACACACAGTCCGTACTCGCAAAAGATTCTAGGTTCGAATGTTGTAAGCAATATTTTTTTTTATTTTTGTGGTGTTTAAGATGTTACCCAAAATAGAAATAAGTTTAAGTTTAAGGACTTTTATACCTAATAGTCTTAAATCCTTTAATAATGAATAAGATAGAAATAAGATTAAGTTTAACTTTAAAGTCTTATATACTTAGTAGTCTTAAATCCTTTAATAATAAGTATGATAAAAAAAAACTATGTCATTTCATTTCTTTTTAAAGAATCCATAAAATCAACTAAAATAGAGTATCTGTACACCATCGTAAAATGTTAATGTTTTAAAAATTGTTTTTTTATTTTTACTTGTCTAATATCTCTCTTAATAATTTTGAGTTTTATAACAAAGTATTTATATAAACAATGTATATATAGCAAAAAATATAAAATAAGTACTATAAAAAGTTGAAAATGTTCCAAAATCTATTTTTTAACTAAGCTAATTATTTTCAAGTTGTAAAAAATTCATGTCTATTTAGTTATTTAATTTATTAAGAAAAATCATTTTTTCCTAGTACAAACTGCCAATTCAACCGGGTCTAAAAGCGCATTTCGACCGAGCTACGACTATCGACCTAATCGGTTTTCAGGCGGCTACCTTTGTGTTTCTCAACTTGAATGACCAATTCAACCGAATTTTTAAAACATTTATTCGTGGTTTTATGGTGTTAGGAAACCTGGGGCTAAACTATGATACAATGATATTTGTAGCGGGTATATATGATAGGATACGATATACATATTAATAGTTATGCTAAAGTTACTAACCCAAAGCTTTAGTCCAATTGCACGGATACCCAATCAAGCTATATGACAAGATACACAATATTATTTTCTGAAAGTTGTTGGTAAACGTATGTTATGGTTTTATAGTTTGTACCGTTGCATAGGCTTGAGAAGGTAAAGCCATACAATATATTATTTATGTTATATACTTTTGTAATATTGTTCAATGATAAAATATATCAAAAGAGAAACCAAATCATAAAAACCAGACAATCGTGTTGTAATTTTGTTCCGGTTGATTTGGGTTTTTAAGTAGTTAGGATGGTTGAGTTTCAATTATTAAGAACCGAAAACTATTTTGGTTTCATTTATAACCAAAACGACACTCCTAAGTTCGACACCGATATTGTACCAGTGCCAAATCTAGCTAAACGGTGAGGTAGACAATATTAGCTTTCTCATTTTTTTAGTAATCGTATGTTATGGTTGTAGTTTGTTGGTCAATTTCACACTCTTGAGAAGTCAATAAAACAATAAAAGTCTAAACATCGGTGTTAAAAAGTAAGTTTGCCAAAATCCAAAAAAAAACCTTTAATTACAGGGGTAGGTGGCTCAAAAGTGTTACTATCAACACACGACATAAAAAATTAGTATATTATCCTTATAATACATTAGTCATAGAGCTTTTACTGTTCATAAGGTTAATTAAAATTGATTATATATATAAGTTAAGTGAAAATACTACTAATATTGGTTGCTGCCTTACTTATAATACACTAGGTTATAGCCCGTGAAAAATCACGGGTTGTCACTTATTATGATGAGCATTATATTGAATACAAAATTTTTCTACTAAATTCGTGATGATTACAATGGGATAACAAAATACAAACAGTAAAAAGAAAAAATGCAAAAAAATGACATAACATCAGCTGCTCTATTTGTCACTGGGTGTTCCTTCCTGAAGAATATGTGTGCCCTACAACAGCTATAAAACCAACTATATGACATCTCATATCATTGAAACCAACCATTTGGTCACACCCATATTAATAAAAACAATAGAGCATATGGAGCGATAATTAACTCCTATATAATCAATTCAATTTATAAGCACATTCATGTACAAATTAAGCACTTACTTGCTGATATATAAATATCCTTTCTCACAAAGTGTCAACAATCTTTGCATTGGGTTTGCATTCTAACCATACCAGCTGCAAGGCCTCTGTGTTTAAATGTGTTACAAAAAATTGGTAAGCATTGTCATAGCACTACAAATAGTTTTGTGAGAAAGGGGGTTTAAAAAAATTATCATATACGTGATTCGTTTTTGTTGAACGTAAGTATGATTTGTTATTATGTAGTGTATTAAATTGTGAATGGAACCTGAAGACATAAAAAATAAAGCTATTGTGTAACGTTGACCAAAGTGACCATAATTATATTACAATTATGTAAGTAGGTAGTAGTTCCAATTTATATATCCAATTGAGATTTTGCAAATTAAACAACAAGATTATAATTTTTAAGCTGATCTCATACCAACAGTCAGGGCTTCTGGGAAGACGGTTCATAATCAAGAAATGCCTGTATATACAAAAGCAATTATCAATAATATTGCATACAAAAGAAGTTCAACTAAATAATGGATCACCTTTTCATAGAACTGCCGATATGTCCACGAGACCGTTGTGCACGTTCTTCATAATACATACTATTCAGGATTAGTAGCATAGAATTTTAATAAATATTAAAAAAGAAAACTATATAATTTAAATTAAAAATGTGTTTTTCTTACTTTGGTGGATGAATAGCTTCACCTACTTGTCGCCACCATTTGGATCCAGTTACCTGAAGCATGTCACAGGCAAACACTTTTAAATCCTATTATATTATCTTTTTGTTGAAACATACGAAATTCATACAAGTAAATTGCTTTAAACTTTTTAATTAAATGTTATGAAATCGGCATTAGACTTATGATACAGTTGAAATTGAATATACCAAATTTACATAAAAGAAGCTAACACTTGAGTAAAAATTGGTTAACATAGATGTTGGGATCCCTAAAGCAGTTAATCCCATTACCTGAATATATGAATAAATATCTTTAGTATAACATTACATCAAAAGTAGAGGTTGAAATTTTGACCCGTTTATTTATGAATAGGTTAATGCAGGTCATGTTATATCTCTGATGAGTCAAACAGGTTAATAAAAAGTAGCTAAAAAGGAAACGGGCCAAAAGTTACTTTTAAATTCATACAACCTCTTCAATTGTTTTATTCAAAAACCATATACAGGATTTTATTGAATCTCGTTTGGTGCAATAAGTCCGGGAATGCTAAGCATTCGTTGTCTATTTCTTCTGCGTATAAATCCTTATTATCCTATCCTACTAAAATAAGTTTATTATAATTATATGATAAAAAATTGTAAACTTGTTTCTTGTAAGTAAAACACTAATCATGTATAACTGTGCTAAAATTATTTTGATTGCACAAGAAAGTCCCGTATATGGTTTTTGAATGTTGAAAGATCTGCTCTTGGAAAACATTTCCTAATCCATCAAGAACAGTGTTATCCTTCACCCATTGGCGTTTTGAAGATTCCAAAACCTAAGTACCCAATAAAAAATAAATATTACCCGAAACGGGTTGAATGATAAAAAAAAATGTTTCTTTGGTCAAATTACATACAGTGGAAGTAAAAACAACGAAGGGCATAAATGGAAATTTGAAATTAATGGGTACCTCGTTATGAAAATCTTGAATCCAGCAACTCTTTTTGCCATTGTCAACACACCTGTACAGAAGTGAATCTGATTTATCACCTTGTAAAATTCCAGGTAGAACACTCTGTCAGGGATAAGGATATTCAACTGAAAGAAGTCAACATCATGGACCAACCATAAATAAAGATTTTAAAAAAATGAATGCATTGTGATAGAGTGCAGGAACGCCTTCCAGTTGATGTGAGTGCAAGAACCCCTTTCAGTTGACCTACAAAGAGAGGATATTGACTTTAAAATATCCATCAATACTATTTCTCACTGTTAGTATATACATTGCTCATTGCACAATTTTGCACCAGATTTAACTGCTTCACTAAAAATTTCACATTCTTTCAAAGCAGTATTGGAATACACTTTAGCTCCTAAAGGATCACGTAACACTTTAATCATTCCTCCATCACTCAAAGCATCCGTGAAAACTTTAAAGATGGATCTGAAAATAGATCAGATACCTGAAATTAAAATAATAACAGTGGTTACATAAATCTGCCTAATACAAAAAAATATAAATAAAATAAAAATAGCAATTATTTACATCTTTGAGTTCAATAGCTGTAGCTCTAATTCATCATTTGATATCTAAAGCTCTAATTCCTCCACAGATAGAAAACGCCTTCGGGCAGCCCATATTGAAATCTATAGCTGATTAGCTGCATCTGTGTGTTTTGGTGATAAAACTAAATGAAGAAAATACCATTTAACTAAGCTGGAAGAAGTGCCATGTAAAGTTTCTCCTCTAGTTTCCACCAGATTATTTCCCACCAAGAAAAATCCCGTCAACTAAACCAGAAAATTGACTAAACGAACATAATCAAAAAATTGTAAAAACCCAACTGGTTGCTCACCAGGTAACTTCAAAATCTTGTCATATTCCACCATTGAAGAACCTTCATTCACCACCATCACACTAAACATCATCAAAGCAGCCATTTTCAAGAATAATATCGAAGATTTGCCCCGTTTGTGAGATGAAAAATAATATATATTAATGAAATATATTGATTAAGTGAATAGTATATATGACCTGTATCAAAAGTTTATATTTCCATGACATCAACCCATATTCTTTTTCAAGTTCTTGTGTAGTGTAAGTGTAGACTTACCATTGAATGTAAAAAACACAATAAAAACTATAAATAATAAAATAAACCAGATTGATACCTGAAAAGCTATGTGTGGGTACGATTTGCTTCCTCAACCATCCGATACCTGTTTCAACAGAGAATTATCATCTCTAGCGAACTTACTACTCTTCATACCAACATTAAACCACATTAGCTAGCATTTAAATTAAGAGGATATAATTCAATTATTCACGTTGATAAAAGAGAAATAGAAATTGAGAGATGAAAACTCTGCGAATTTTAATGTGGGGATTTTTTTGAAAGCTGCTTATGAAGATAGAACCCTAAAAAGTCAAACGCCTAAACGGTTTCTATGTTTTAAAGCCGAAAATTAAGGATGGAGTTATTTATTTCCATGTTTTAAAGCTGAAATTTCGTATCTATATGCTGTATTTTTAAATTATAGGGTTATTTAACACCGAAATTAATGCCAATTAAGAATTAAATATCGGGCAATTAAAAAATTGAAAATTACCAAAAATTACCACGTGTCATACTCGCTTCTAAGGGGGTCCACGTGGTCACTCCAAAAGCTTGTTTTATTATTATATAGATTAGTCATAGAGCTTTTACTATTCATAAGATTGATTAAAATTGATTATATATATAAGTTAAGTGAAAATACTACTAATATTGGTTGCTGCCTTAGTGGCTACGGGAATTCCATTTAAGGCTTTCTGTCTTCATGTGCACGCAGTTTCAAGCCTTCCTGCCAACTAAAATTTCATTTTTTTTAAAATCTATTCAGAAATTAGGATATTCATGTTGGGCTGATAGAGATTCATGTTGTGGGCTTTCAACTCGAATTCCGCCATTAAGTTTTTGACAATATTTCATATATAAATAATTTAAAATTGTACTCCGTATATCTTTCTAAATTTTCCTTTTAAGCAAAAAATATCTTTTAAATCAAATAATGTTTTTTATATCTTCAACAATGTTTACTATTTTTATATTTCAAGATTAAAGGCAGTGGCTGGTTGAGAATTTATGATTAATGACTTAATTAATGTACAACCGTTTAATCATGAAGATTAATTTTAAAAATAACATTAAGAATTTTTGTTATTGAACCATAAGATAAATTGGTATATATCCTTCCAATTTCCTAAAGTTGTAATATTTGTTCAACAATACATTCAAATATGATATACAATTAATTCAAATGAGGTGTAGTGAAATTTGTCCAATATTAACAAATGATACATTGTGGATGATATAAGAATACAAGTTCTACAAAACTGACATAAATTAATTAAGAACATACATTCTGTAGATATAATGCTACATGGTTCTTTTTTCACGAATAAAAAATATTAAATTAGATCAAAAGCGTATTTAAATTTTGACGTTGAAAAATATACGTTTAAAACCCGCAGCATCATGCAGGAAACCTAAAATCCTCGTTAATCTTACATTATCGCCCCCGACAGGCCCATGGAAATCTTTTGACTTAGTTAGTGGATGGGTTAATGGCCCGACGTGGTTTGGCCCAACAGTCGATTCAAAGTTTCAAACCCATTATCGATAGGCCTTCAAATTCAAGGTTTCTCTTAATTTCTACATTTTTAACTTTTATTTTTTAATATTGTTATATTCTCGAAATCAGGGACTTCCATGAAATACCGTTAGGGTTGTCTGTGAATAACAGAGGCACGGACATATTTTTAATACATTCATAATGGTGCTATATTGGCAGTAGGTCAGTACCTATTTAATTAAAGTATCAAGATTGAAATTAAAAGCAATGTACTTATTTATATAAACCGGTCATCATACTCATACAGTAGCATAGCACCATCTCAGAGTGTTAGCCCTATTCTACATCCCTAGATTCTCTCTCTAATTCATCATGCACTATAATTGGAGTATAATATAGTGTGGGCCCACTGTCATCTCCTACCTTACTGAATACTTATATTAATAAAATAATTTGTAATCTTACACCAACTTAAAAAAAAGAAAAAAAAAGTTGCTGACACTCTAACCTTGGGGTCTTTGGTACCCATCGTAGTGACCACTAGTTGAGAACAAACCTAAAACTCTTTATACTTTAAAGGGTTCGATCGAAATGTATATGTGTGTGTATAATTGAATGAAATAGAGTGATAATACAATAGTTTTAATGAAGATCGATGATCATAACCGTGTTTACATACTTATACTAACGAATAGGTAGTAAGTGAATATGAATTGATGTCTTTCTTCATTGATTAAATGAAACTAACTATTGGTTCCATAAATGAATAAAAAAATAAATTATACACATATATTAAAGGCCATAAATATAACTTGTGAAACCGAAATCATGAGCCTTAATTTTAATTTTTCGGCTAATATAGGTATTGATCAAATGTGTGTCACCAACCAACACACCCTTTCAGTTGGTGGTTGGCGGCGACGACTATTACCGGTTAACCGCCGCCGCCATAATAATAATAATAATTGAATTGTATAAATACTAACACATAAATTATGTTGATATTTAAATCACTAATGGAAGCCCAATCCTTAACCAGGCGATTATTAAACAAAAGGTGTTAATATTTATTAAGCAGGTTGGTGTTGGTTGGCTTTAAAAATCCATCAAGAGGACTCGTCCCAGATGGACCATAACAAGGCACAAAAGTTCAAAGATTTTTTGTTTGTTATTGAGAAAAACCTGAAGAGATTCTCAGTCAAGGACTCAAGGCCTATACTTGCATTAGCTGGTGGCTAAAAAGAAAGTTAACTTGAAAGAAAGTCAACTTAAATGAAAGTCAACGTATACTTGCATAATGCATTATATATGTTACTTTTAAATCCAACAAACTTTATTTTTTTGTACATATAGAATTAATTTTCACACCATACTTTTTAATACATCCATTATACTATACAATTTTTTCTTCAAACTGTACAAGCATATAAAACAATTATTGTGATACATATATTAAGGATATGGTGTAAATCATTCCCTTTTGCGAATAATACCAAGAGCCCTACAGTTTTTTTGGTGAAAAATAAATTTCTATATCTTCACAAAGTTAAGTTTTCATGGCACACAAAAGTGAGTTAAGACCACAAAAATCTGCCTACAATCATAATCTCAATAAATTTTGTTACCCTGTAGTAAGCCTTATTTTATTGTATTCATTATAATATAATACAGGAAGTTTGTTTAATTAACATGAAAGAGAAGGTAAAACCAAAATGATCGAAGGTAAGTGAATATATTTGGAAATCTGAAACAGTTTTGGTTCGATCGGTGTTTTCCTTTGAAATTAAGTTCATAGCATAAAAATTATGGATGCAGTGCATATATATACTTGTTACACATGAACACAAAGTATGTATATGTTTAATATTATTTCACAGACAATGACAAATGGGACCATGCTATTGAGTTCTAAAATGTGGTAATTCAATAGAAACCTAATGTGATTGTGAAAACACCATAGGTTACCTGATTAGGCAAGGTAAGAAACATTAGTTTATTGTGTAACCATAGTATCCAACGGTTTGTTAACTAAGTTGACACGGTCTAGTTAATTTTTTTCTTCAAAACTTAAAATATGATCACTCACTGTGAAGAAACTCAAACCCTGATTAATTTCATTGTTTTTCTTATAACTTTATCTTTTTGCCCGCTTTGCGAGCCAATTAGTCTCAGCCGCATAGGGATACATTTATGTTGCTTCGAATTAAATCGGGAAACTTACAACTAGCCCAACAACTTGTCTTATATATATAGCATATTTCATTCCTAATTTATACCCAAATTATATAACAACTTCAATTCCCCCTTAAATATTTATATTAACTCTTTGTTGAATCTAGCGATTTCTAAAAATTAAGCACCATATGCGGCACACACAGAGTCACAAGAAGACTTTGATCTGTTTTATGGCAGGAAGCTAGAGAGAGAAGAAGTACCTGCGAATGAGTTAATTAATTAAGGGGTAGCATGCAGTAGACAGTGGCAGCGACAATTGAGCAACGAACCTACAAAACGTCATAAATAAACATACATAAACGCAGTAGCCCCATTTACTGACCGATTTATACCCTCTTTCCATCATTCTCCTTCTCATTGTACTCTCGCCGACAAAAACAAAAAGTCTGCACAATCGATCTTTTTCCTTCAATAAAACAAATACTGCACCCAACGGACAAAGCTTAGATTTATCCAGACAAATTCCCAGTATCCAAAAGTTTGCTCAACCACTATGCCTGCATATAGATGTTCTTATTTCGTCGCTAATTAAAGAACCCTCACCTCAATCTTAATTAATTAATATACTCTAGGCTAGCTAAATATATAACATATAAATACACATGACTTCAAAATGGCGGCTCAATGGAATCAATTAAGAAGTTTATCATATAAGTGTAATATATATAACCAATATCATAGATTTGTTAATTAATGAATTTCGTGGTAAATTGTACATGAAAGAAACTTGGAACTTAGCCTCTTTTGTTTCTTTAGTGACCACTTCGGCTCGGTAGCTGATTAAGTTTCAATACTCCGTTGCGTATTTTTCATTGTCATCAACGTAATATTACCAAATAAATCCCTTTTGGCAGATGGGTAATTGGTGTCAAATCTCCAAATCTAAGGACATATTAGAAGGTAATGTTGATTTGGCGGTTATGTTGAAATCATGATGAGCAGAAGAAGATGATGATGATGATAACTTCATGATACTTTGATTACATTCGGTTATGCTCTCAGATGGCCTTAGCTGCAAGTATGGAATAGTAGATAACGATACCAATGATGAAGAAATAGGATTTATGGAACTATAACCGACAACACTTGTTTGTGGCAATTCAGTTGGGTGATAAAAATCTTGATCATCAGAAACTGCACAATCCATGTTAACCCCAAAAAGCCGGAGTCTTTTACCATACGATTTCTCATGAACCGGTGTATTTGATGATGTTGGTGCATGTGCTGGTACCCGTGGATCAAATCCTAATAACCCGTACCCATTTCTTTGCATAGTGTGAACCTGTTGTGGTGGTGTAATTCCTAAGCCACCGGATCCGAAATAGATAGATCTTGAACGATCTCTATTTAAGTTGTTGGGTGGATGTAACATATTTAAATTAGGGTTTCTCCTTGCAGGAAGAGACTGCAACACAAGTGAATTATTCACAAAATTATGATTTGGAAAAAAGTGATACGGTTGTGAAGCGTTTACGTGACGCTTCCAATCTATAAACAACCGATCTTTAGCGGTAACACCAACACCGCGTTGGAACGAGACAATATCTCCTGCATCGAGTTTTTTCTCTTTCACAAAACGGCTCCAGCCTTTGGTCATGACATAGCTCTGGCTGCTGTTCCAGTAAGCGTACCGGAATCTCCATATTTTTCCAAATCTGTCTTCAAAGTTTAGCAGGAGACCTTTATCGTTGTTGGAAGAATCTAATGGGAAATACCTTTCCGCGTGTTTTTTTGGGATCACGAGTCGATTTAGCTTGCCAACATCACTTGGAGTTACTACTTTATCAAACATGTGCTCTCTTTCCACCATCATACTTGATCCTAATTCTTGTTGTTCGTGATTTGATGAAGGTTGGCCTTCTTGGTGGCTATGGCAGTCCAACAGCCAACCACCACCGTGGTGGTGGACGGGAGGTGCTGGTGGAAGGAAGTGTTGTTGTTGCCCGTGTTGGTGATAAGAAGATGAAGAATATAACAACCGATCTACCGTCGGTTGTTCTTTTTCTTCTTCCCCACTGCTAATTATATTGCTTTTTATGATATAGTTCATACTTTTTGACTTGTGTATCTGTCGATGGATCAGATCTAGTGGAGTTGAAGTTAAACAAGCAAGAATTAAAGAGATGAATTAAGAAGTAGTATGGAAGATATTGAGTGGTTTTGAGGGTGTAGATGAATGAAGTACAGAATCACACAAGAAGTAAATTAAACGTCTAGCTAGAGTTCACACACGTATTTAAAATCTTCAACAAGTTAATCTGAAAGAGGACCATTATAGGAGAAAAAAAAAAGAAAGGAAACCATGTCATTTGGCTAATTTATTAATAGCACCTTAAGTATACATTAATGATCCCTTATACGAATTCTAGCTGTGTGGATTTGTTGATATATAGATAAACCGATCCAAAAAAAAGATAAACCGAATTCTAGCTGGGTGATGGCAATGCCGAAGCTCAAATCGTTGCAAGTTTTTGTTGTTGTTAAAAAAAAAAAGATAAACCGATCAAATGTTTAGATAATGTCTTGAATCATGCTAGAATCACTTTTCGAATTTAGCATTTCGACCCTATAATAGTTTGAGTTTCGCAAAATCTTCAATGGTATAATTCAAAAATTACTCAAATTTTTGCAAGAATTAGGGTAACAGTTACTCAGTCTGAGTGTCCACTCTAGCTCAAGCTAGTACCTCCTGATCCGTATTTAAGTTTATATATGCTGAAATCCCTTATTTCATGTATAAATCTCAATTATCTAAAAGAAATTGCACTAAAATCATCAACAAACTATTGCATATTTTTAGTAGGATTTTAAAGGAGTATTGTTTATTTTGATTTCTACATATATATGCTATCTAGAATTTGACACGATCATTTACCTTGTGTACGTAGTTAGCTAGAGTACTTGTGCTTAATTATATCTCTCCAAAGTTTAAATTCTACACGTACATTTTATGTTCTTTCTAGCTAGTTAATAATAGTTGTTATCGATCTCATTCTTTTAGTCTCCAAAAATGAGTTCAAGAAACAAAACTCTAGCTTGGTTAACGGAAACATCTAATGACATAGTAATTATTTTATAGGGTTCGGTTGGGGATTTGACTAGCTATTCCTTCTCATGTTAGATAGCACGTCTTCATACCCAATTTATAATTATTTAATTTCCTTTTCGTTTTAAAAATAGTAATAGATGGACATATATTGGGAATTAATTCATTGAATGCTCGAAATCATGAAACTTCATTTAGAAAGGAAAAAAAAATGTCGATCTTAACCTAGCTAACAAGCTTATTGTGTTAATTATAGTCAATAAACCAAAAGCAAGCTTAATTTAATGTATATGTATATATAAGTTAACTATATATATAATTACATTTATACGTACTGTTTTTTAAGCATGCGAGGTGTGTGACTCATGTGTACGTAGCTAGCCCTGATTATGGTCCTGCTGGTCCTGGACCTGGAGAGTGTGTGTGTGTGTGTGTATGTGTGTTAGACATCTTACCAGATGAGCCAGCTGTTATTGCATGGAATGAATCTTCGATCAATTATAATGTTATTACTTGCTAACAGTCTTAAATAGAATGAAATCCTTAGCTCCCACATACTTACGGTGTGGAGGGCGTACAGTTCAACCCCTAAAGCCTTTTTCAAATAGTGTTAAAATTTGGTAACACTTTTCACCTTTAACCCCTAAACCCAACACTTACTCTTAAATGCTTATTGAGCGATCAGATTGACGTAAAGTTTCACTTAAGGAAACCGCAGATTAACACAGTTTCTGATGTTTAGCTACTTAATGGTATTGTAAAATTACTTTACTACACCGCCAAATTAAAGAAAAGCTAACAAGAAAGGCTACACGATCAACAAGAACTATCAAAATTTAAAAACAAATCGTGAGATCGAGGCACAGTTGTAACAAATAAGCTGCAAAAATAACAAATTTTAGTTCAAATCCACCAAATTAGGAACATCATTTGACATTTTCATGATCCAAGACTTGACAAGAAAAGAACAGAACAAAACAAAAACTTGTATGCTGTCACAAACCACAATAACAGAAAATTCGGCCTACCACAAGCACTGGTTTGTACATATACCACAAGCCCAACAAACCAGGGTCAAAAAAGTAGGCAGAAACACACAACACCACTTGCATCCTTCACGCAGTGACATCATCATCATCATCATCGTCTTGAAACCCGTACCGACTAAAATGACTGACCCTAAATTTCCACTCCCCTTCAACCGGATCATACGAAACAAACTCAGCACCTTGATCTTCAGCTTTCTTCTTAAGCATTTCTTTATACTTCTCAACTCTCGGTCCCTCAGTGAAATACTTGCCCGTTTTCTTATCCAAACATTTTATATTCAAAAGTGTAACTTCAGCGGGCTTATTAAGCCCTTGTCCAATTGGCGGTTTTTTAGTTTCATCCATATAAACAATCACTTCACGGTTATTAAACTGGATAAGAGACTCGAGTTCCAACCGTCTGACATCCGTTTCCCCAAGAAACTTAATGCTCCCGTAATTATGGCGGCCGACAACAAAATCCTTAACACGGCGGCAGAAACCAGGTTCGGCTCGTTCTTTGGCGGCTAGTTCTTGGATTCGGGGTTCGGTGTAGTAATCTGAGTGGCGGAGTTTGGGCATGAGTGCTTCGATGTCGGCACCGTGTTCGTACACGATGGCTGCTTCACCGGCTCGGTGGCCGGCTAGGGTTATGTATGAGTCTGATTTTGGGTTTGGGTTTGATTGGTCTTCATGTATACCGTTTGTTTTGGGTGTTGGTTTAGTTGGAGTGGTTTGTTGTTGTTCCTTAACAAGGCCGTTTTCAGAGTGATTTCCTGCAATTAGTTTTGATAAGCAAATGTTGAAAAGAGTATAAAAGAAAATGACAAATATCTTACTGTTCCCGTTGTCGGTATAACGACCGTTTACATGATTGGTAGAAGGGAACTCGGTATACTCTCCTGAGTTCAAATAGCAAATAATCGTGAGAAGATCCATTTTATTAGGGTTGATTATGTTTTGATCCTCAAACTTTCACTAATTTGGTTTTTTAACCCTAAAACTTTGTTTGGCAATGGTTCTATCACAAGTTTTTTGTTGACTTGTGCTTAACCCTCTTTTGTTGTCATGTTACGGGTCAAAACGGTCATTTTGTTTTAAACTTTAACCCTTGAACTTTCACCTATTTGACAGTTTAACCCTCAAAATGTTTTTCTAAATGTTCCGCCTATAATTTAACTTACTAAGAATATTATTGCTATTAATATCGTCATTAAATATTACTTAACGTTGTAATACGAAACTGGTATATAATTTTATATTACACTCAAGGGACAAAAGCCACTAAACCAATGTGAAAAACAAAGTTCATGTGCTAAAACGACTATTCTAAGTAGTACCTTGTAATTAACCTTTGATAGCATTAGCAAGTTGTCACAAAAGCGTTTTTTTTAGGTTAAGAGATTAAATAATGCAAAGAAAGGTTTAAGGTTTAAACTGTCAAATTGGTGAAAATTTGAGGATTAAAACATTATTAACCCAGTCTTACTTATTAAAAAGATTTTAATTATAAAAAACATTTATTAGCAAGAGGATTTACCATTAGTCTGTGCTGGAGAAGAAACATTTTTTGGTTTTTGTTCGAGAGGGCGAATCACCAGAGCTCTTGGATTCTCTCTGGGAATGAAAAGGGCGTCTGCTTTTGGTGTGCTGGTAGTATCTTCTTCGTCGCTAAAAAACGAAACCTGCAAAAAAAATCACATTATTATAAGCGACACTTTTTGTCTTAAGAAAATTATGAATAAAATTTCACCTTTGGACTGTCGTTTTTGGGGTGGTATTTTCTTGCAGGCAGCCTAATTCGCCTTTGAGAAAGATGTCGGGAAGTTAATACAGATGATATCCTCATGGGAGCAGGTTTATCAACAACCTATAGTAAAACAGAAATTATAATCTAAAAATAAAAAATCATATTATAAAAGTTTATTTTTTATACTATACTTACTGGCAAGCTAGAAATTCCATATTGAATTGAAGGTGCAGTTCCTGCACGACCGATTGACATCTGAGGCAATGCTGGTAAAGTTCCAAAAGGGTTTGTAATGGATTGTGGTTGTTGTACAAGTGTCGCACTCTGATTGGCAGCCCTGCAAAATAAAGAATAAGAAATACTTTGAATTTTTTTTCAATTAAATACATACTGTGGGCTGGCTGGGTAAAAGAACTGAAACATACGGTTGTCCAAAAGTATTCTGCCCAAAAATGCTTGATGTGCCACCTGCTAAGGAGAAAAAAGTTAGAAATTTTGGAGGGAAATTGATGGAAGAAATTTGTAAATCTAAAATGGTGAATTACCTGCTGGTTGTGCAAAGCCAAAACCACCTGTATTCTGAGCTGGTTGAGCCGATTGAAAAGGCATGGAAAGAGATGGCTGCATATATAACCAACAAAAGTTAGATATTTACATTTAATTATTATATTTATCATAAGAACACTAAGAAAATGAACTCACAGTTGTCTGATTAAATCCCATGCTGCTTGTGCTTAGTAGAGAGGGGGTACTGGAAAACATGTTTCCTCCAAACGCATTGGATTGACCAAAGGCCGGAGCACTCTGCCCAAAGGCTGGGGCAGCCTGCCCGAAAGCGGAACCAGTCTGCCCAAAAGGAGAGCTCGTTTGACCAAGAGAAGGCGTGGTTGACTGGAACAAAGGTGACGGTTGAGTATTACCAAAGGTCAATCCAGTAGCAAATGAAGAACTTTGTCCCTGTGCTTGAGTTGTACCAAATAAAGAAGTTGATGTTCCAAAAGTGGATGTACTGGGGGTGCCAAAAAGAGAAGCAGAGGTAGTAGCACCAAAAGCAGGAGTTGACCCGAACACAGATGGTGTTGGTGATGGTGTTGACCCGAACGGGTTGGATGTCGAAGCACCAAAAGGTGATGAACCAAGTGCAGGAGTTCCAAATGTTGAGGTTTTGGGGGCAAACGGGTTGGCAGATGTAGTTGAAGAAAACGGGTTTGCAGCGGGTTGACTAAATGCAGGTGAAGACGAAAAAAGGTTTGACTGAGTGGTGTTGGTATTAAACCCCATTGAAGACTGACCAGCAGGGTTGGGCCCACCTTTATCTCCTAACTGATAATCTTCCCATCTGAGTTCTTCATGAGATTTTTCCTTGTATGCAGGCATTGCAGAAATTGATTCTAGTTTTCCAGCAGGTTGTGTTCCAGTACCACTGTCTGCTTCAGGTGTTTGAGCATACGGTGCTACTCTACTTCCACCACGTTGACCACCGCCAAATGATGTTTGACCGAAACCAGGACTCCCAAATGCTGGTGTTGTAGATTGAGCTCCTGTATTTTTTTATTTATTTTTTTTTATATATAATAACAAAATTTCAGCAAACTCGACATTTTCAATGACATGAAAAACATAAAAAGTATTACTTACCAAATGGGGAGCTTTGAGCCCCGAATGCTGGGGTAGTATTTGTACCAAACGGGCTGCTACCAAAAGCAGAAGCTGTTTGACCAAAAGCTGGACTTGACCCAAAACTAAAAGGTGAACTAGTTGCACCAAAAGCAGGGGTAGGTGAAGAACCAAACGCTGGAGTACTAGATGCACCAAACGCAGGAGTACTCGATGCACCAAACGCAGGTGTACTCGATGCACCAAACGCAGGTGTACTTGAAGCCCTGAAAGCGGGAGTACTTGATCCAAACACAGAAGAACTACCAAAAGCAGAAGTTGTTTGACCAAAAGTTGGTGTCGATGTGGAACCAAAAGCTGGTGCACTTGTTGCACCAAATGTTGGTGTGCTTGTGGAACCAAACGCGGGAGTACTTGTTGCACCAAACGCAGGGGTGCTTGATGACCCAAATGCTGGTGTACTTGTTGCACCAAACGCAGGTTGACTTGCAGCACCAAAAGGTGATGAACCAAATAAACTGTTTCCAAACGCAGGCTGTGATTGCTGAAATGAGCTTCCAAACGGACTTGATTGGGGAGTAGTGGATCCAAACCCACCAAATGCAGGCTTCTGTCCAAACACAGATGAACCTGTAATTAAAATAAATAAATCAAATATAATAAGGGACAAAAGAGTAGGAGCAATCAGATACTAATAAAGAAGCCATAAATGAAAATAAGAGTATTTAGTTATTTACCACCAAACGCAGGGCTTGATGAAGCACCAAAAGCAGGCATTGAACTCCCAAACGCAGGGCTTGATGAAGCACCAAACACTGATGAAGAACCTATTGGTGAGGAAGCTTGTGTACCAAACACACCAGTTGAAGTCCCACCAAATATAGAACTGCCTGTTTGTGAACCAAACGGGGTTGGGCTACCAAATGGTTTTTGAGCAAACGGGTTGGTATTTGCATTATTATTGTTGTTCTGACCAAAAACTGATGGGGACCCAAATGGGCTGTTAGATGACTGCCCAAACGCTGTTACATAAAAGCAGAACCAGTGAGTTTCCTTACAATTTAATATAATTATATAAAATTATAGTTTTCATTCCAATGCTTCAACTGACATGACATTACAACTTTATAATGAATTCATGGAGGTTTAATTAAGGATCTGCAAACTAATGACTAACTAAACAAAACCAGGAACAATAAGATGAGTAAAACTCTTCTGTTACCTTTTCTTATAGTCAATGATACTAGGGCAACAAGATATAACATATGAAAGTTTAACAAAGTATAAGATAAGCACATAGATATGCAAAATTGCAAATGGCAATTGCCAGAAATCTCTATCAGTATGCATTGAAAGGGGCAAAATAAAGAATATGCAACTAAAAAATCAAGTGAAATAGCTTCAAATAAGAAAACAGATGACACTTACGGTTGCTAGAACCAAACATAGTTCCTTCCTATTAGTTCACAGTACAAGTCCAATAGCAGGCTCCCGATCTCGAAATCTGGAAGAGAAAAAAACAATACATAAATGCAAATTACAGAGCATTCTGAATATAGGAAACCAACAGCTTATTCATACGGATGAAACACAACGATTTTCGATGAACACAAACTTACAAATTACGATCTAGAAAAGGCCACGCTTTGTATCCACTGCGTAGTAACCGGCACGCGTGCACCGGAATCCAAACTTGTGCAAATATAATCAGCTATCGGCGTCTGTTCGAATTTAAAATATCAATCAATTCAACAATTAAAACAGAAAAACAGTCAACAGATTGATACAAATCCATTAATGGTACCGTGCTAGGGTTAATTAAAATCGAACATATACGAAGATTAAACATAAAAGCTAATAATAATCGAGATACATAACCGATGAAAAGACGTATAGATGTAAGCTAGGGTTACGGTTATACCTAAAATGAGACGGATTGACGATGAAGATCGTGGATCTGTATGGAATAGGGTCGCCGTCGACTCGCAAGATGGATAGAGACACTTGCAAAATGTTAAACACGAACCAAACACCCCCGTATATTATTCGGGTTAACTATTTTCAAGTTTTTAACCGTCTGGGTAAGGGTAACTCGTTTGATATTAGCTTGAATCATACGCTGATTTTTATTTATTTATTAAATAAACTTTATAGTAATATTTTTGTTACTCTATTACAAGCTAGGGTCAAAACTCGCAATAAACAAGTTGTGTAAGAATGATTAGAAAACACATTTTTTTAGATTACAACTTCATACTTCCTCCGATTTAAATTAAGTGATACATTGTTGTTTTTACGGTTTTTAAGACAAAATATGATAATGATAATTAAATTAGATTAAT
This sequence comes from Calendula officinalis, assembly GCA_963853835.1. NCBI lineage: Eukaryota > Viridiplantae > Streptophyta > Magnoliopsida > Asterales > Asteraceae > Calendula > Calendula officinalis. The sequence continues at coordinate 64,913,509 of OY970823.1, read as the reverse complement.
TGGATGGTTAGTGGGGAATTGGTTCCACAAATTTTGAATAAATTGAGGTTAATTATGTTTAAAAATAAAAGTAAGGGTAAAGATGTCATTTCACTTTATTAAAGTAGATAGTTAGTGGGTGTGAGTCCAACTACTTTTTACCAAATAAGGTAAAATTTTAAAATGTATCACTTATTTTGACTCAAATATGGAAAGTGTATCACTTATTTTAAATCAGAGGAAGTATGTTTTTATTAAAACAACAAAATAAATTTATCATCACTCCAAACTAACAGACTAAACAAAACTTGAATAAATAAAAAATAAAAAGATACTAGAAAGCGTTGATCTCACCAACTCTGTAACACCGCAAAATTTAGAAAGCGTTTTTTTTAAAGGCGTGCGGAAGCATAAAGATAATAAATAGTTTAGGTTTAGGTTTACAAACAAAACGTCCCAAAATAAAGTCCAAAACATTAATATTTAAACGGTGTCACTTAACGACATGGCTCATTTTATAAAAACATATCCATTTGAGCTTGATCACCCATTCCGTCCAAAGCACCGATCAACCTGAAAAGAGTCAACGAATGAGGGATTAGCACAAAGCTAAGTGAATGAACATAATCTACAAATTATATAAAGCTCGGCAAGCAAGCACCAACATCTCCACGATCGTTACTCCTCGTGACCACTTAACCATTGTTCCACTGAACCACTGTTCCACCGAACCACTGTTCCACCGAACCAGTAACCGCTAACTGTCTAATCACTAAGCACGGAAGTAACTCTACATCTCCGCCTACTAGCCTCGGAAGTAATTCTACATCCCCGATTGCTAAACACGGAAGTATTACTACATCTCCGCGTTGGGTAACCACTAGGAGAGAGGATCAGCGGCTTTGCGGGCCTTAAACCATGGTCGGCCAAAACCACGGTAACCGATAGCGCTTGTATCCAACACCCCGGGCAACTCCCTCCCCTTAACCATGTAACGCATAAAGGTAAGGTCGGATACCCTATTAGTCGATACACTTTGCCCAGCCGTTATCCATCCGACACTGACCTCATCCCTATCCTCGATTGCCACTAACCGAGTTGTTGCTACCAATCAAGAAAAACCTTTCCATCTATGTGCACATATCCTATTTCGTCTAACCCGATCGAACATGTACCAAACAAGCAAACTGTCAAAGATTCGCGCCCGAAAACGAACCGAAAAACCTGAAATCTGAAGTTCACGGTCGTGAACAATTGTTCACGAACGTGAACTAGAGTTCACGACGTGAACTAGCTACAGGGAAGTTTCCTGCATTTTTCCTGTATTTTCCTGCATGTTTCCTGTATTTTCCTGCACCTTTTCCCAAACAGGCAATACCAAACCGATTGTAACCGAACACAAGTTTGAGGTTAAGTCCACTCACCGTTACTTCCACTTGTCGAGCTCAGAGGTCTAATGTTTCTGAGTCTCGATCCCAGTTCCTGTACATCAAAGGAATACCGAATCAGTAACCGGTATTTATCAATAATTATCAATATTGACAATTATAAATACTAACTATCAACCAAGTGTTATAACACCATTTCTAACACATAAGCATATTACAACTACTTATACATCCATAATTTAACAATTGAGTCGTTCCACCCCTTAATCACCCGAACGGGTCAAAACCGGATTAATAAACAATAATACCTTTTATAACTACATTCATGTCATCAACTTGCAATTCACCAAATGTTATCAATAACATTTCTAATTACATAAATCTAACAAAATGCTTATACCTTCACAATCCAAGTTCCTTAGTCATTTTACTACCAATTGGCCCAAACGGGTCTAAAACCCGAACATGACTATAACAATCAATTTCACAACTAAGGTCCATGACTACTACATCTAGCAAGTCATAATCTTGTAACCATTCATCAAGTTCATAAATACTAACAATCCATGTATTTTACTTCCAAATTACTAGTTCATCATCTTAACCAAAAACATCCAAACACTAGTTAGCATTTCAACAATCTCACCAATCTTAACATAATCCATAACTAACATATCCAATCTATCATGTTAACATATCCAAGCAACAAAACCCGCGAAACACACTAATGCCATGTTTCCACCAACTAGTCATTTAACACAATAATTGGTTCATAATTTCTATATAAACTTAAACAATTGCTTTAACTAACAATTTCACCCAAATCAAGTCATAAACCACCAAAACATACAATAGTTGATTTCTCAACATCCATAACTTACTAAACATGTTTTCTCAACCTAATGAACAATCTCAAGCATTCAAACAACAAGAAATCCAAGGTTTGTCAAAACCCATAAAACCTACTTTTAACATAAACCCACCAACTTGTACACTTTGCTAAAATGGTTGTACCTTGTGCTAAATTACTTGTACTCATACAACAATACATGTCAAATCTTGTATAAACACTTAGTATAACATTTAACACAATATACACTAACAAAACTTCAAGAATCAAAAACCCTAATTTCACCAAAACTCAAGAACTTCAAACAAACACATATAGATCGAAGCTTACCTCAAGAGCTACTCAAAAACGGGTTCGGATTAATGATTGACCAAGAAACGAGCTAGAGATCTTCAAAATGAACTCAAGAACACAATGAGTTTTGAGAGAGATTGATTTATAAAAATCAAAAAGGAAATAAAGAGGAAGTATGGTGAAAAGTGAGAAGTGACCAAAGGAGGGTGTGGTGTCCCTCCTTTGCCCCCAAAACCGTCCACCATGGGGAGGGTGGGGCCCACTTGGAGTTTTTGTCTTTTATCCCATTTTAAACAATACGATAAAAAGTCCCTTTCGTAGCTAATTTATTTTAAATACCAAACGAGCTCTGTTTTTAGCCACGAAAATATATTCGGAAACGATATTAAAAGGAGAATCCAAAGATATAAAAATCATATAAACCTTTAAACATTTCAGAAACCGGATATTTTAATCCCCTGATTATAATATCAGAAAAGGACAAAAGGTCAAACAATTTATTTAACATTTAGTCACTTTATTCCACTTATGGTTAAATAGATATTTATCAAATATCCATATATACCTAAAACTACTAGGCCGGTTTTAGGATGGTACAACTCTACCCTCCTTAAAAGGATTCCGTCCTCGGAATCCAAAAACAATATTCATTTAACAAGAATTTATCACAATAAGTCTACAGATCTATTCCAATCAATTTCATGCAATGTTCCCGCAAAACATCGCCATTTCAATTAACAATCAATTCATTCCTGTAGTCTACACACACTCCAAATAATCTCAATACTCCTATAGCATTTATCATTCACATTTCAGTTAGCATTTTCTCAAGCCATAAAAGTTAATCAACTAGCATAAGTTACAATACGATTTCCATATATCTGATCACGATAATTATTTCAAGTCTCAAATACCTCCTTGTTTTCTTCCTTACTCCAACCAAATTTACAATCTTGCACATTTTAACTCGTTAAACGACCCGCAATTTTAACAATTTCCAATAAAAATTTCCGGTCTAAATCAACTACTTTCAAAAACTACACTTTCATAAGACAAAGTCACATCAATTTTGCATACAAGACCCTGACGGGTCAAAATCGACCAATTGATCGTATCACTATCAAAGTCATTAGTTAACCATACCTCAAATAATCATAACTATTTTATGCATAATTAGCCATATTACAAGGATGACAAAATTTTACAAAGTCAAGTTGCACGTTTTGACAAACAAGTCAAGTTTACACAATTCAAGTCTACCCCACATATCTCATTACAATCATGGCAATACAAATAGCAACATCGTTTATACCCAATTAGTCATACCTGTGACCTAACAGATCAAAACAAGTTTTATTATCCAAAAATTGTTTTTGTTACTTCCATAACATGTCGAGCTACTCACCAACACAACTCATGCCATCATCAAACGATTATCATCATAATCAAGGTCTAGCAGCTAAAAGCATCCAATCAAGTCTTGACACTAATTACCTTTAACAGGTCAACATTGAGAAATTTACCATAACGATTTCAAACATACAATTCACAGTTCATTAACATGTCAAACTCATGTGATGACTAATAAGCATTTTCAATTAATGTCTATAACAAAATTAAACATCAATTTATTCACATTGGACAGACATTTCTGACTCTCACTATACAAGTCACTACATGTGACCCGACATGTCACAATAAAAGTTTCACTTTTTCACATAACCAACACTATTCCTACTTGGACTATTCAATTCACGTCTATGATCATATCTATCATAATTATAAGCCTTACATTAACGATATCCACAACAATCACTATCATACTCAATTTGTGTATGGTCACATATATTGCGACCGAAACCGACATACAACCAATCATCTTCGCTTCTCCTGAAGCGAAGGAACAATTAAGACAATTAATTTCAACTTATCGCCAATTTGCACAAACATAAATGAGCAACTTTAAACACACAGGCACTATGTGTGCGCCGACAACAAGAAAATAAAACTATCTTTTATAACTTTTATTCATATCTCACTAAACTATGTCCAAGTTCAACTAAATAAAGTCATTAAGGCATGCATCATTTATATCTATAAAACCCCCGACACATATGATGTATCCCAAATCAATAAGCAATCAATTATTCTAATTCAAGTGACATAACACACCGAAGGTAAGCAGTTCAGTTCATCACAACATTTCACAAATCTTAATTAAGCAATCCTCTCAATTAACAATTCTACATGAACACAAGTATTGAGTTTATTAAAGCATACCCGAGCTATCATTGTCGGTATAACGTTGGTGAAGATCCCCCAACCGCCCCCGTCCTTGTCCCACAACCCATTTTCATTTCCCAAAGCCAAATTTCCCGCTTGCCCGAAATTGAACACTTCTAATGCATTTCATTTCCCCAACGTGCGTATATATGCTCCTCGTCCGTTCCCGCATCGTTACTTGAGGTGCCAACATTTCCTAGGGCCAAGGGGGTCGGGTTCTCTTTACCTGTCATATCTATAACAATCACAACAACTCACGAAAGCTTAGTTTCAATCGTTAATAACTACATACTAACTACAACTACTTCATTCACCGTTGCTCTAATCCCACTCGTCCGGAATGCTTGACCAAACTCGAGACACGATTTGGGAATGAAACACCTACCAGTATATCCATCGCCAAACCGAAGCTCTGATACCAAGTTGTAACACCGCAAAATTTTGAAAGCGTTTTTTTTTTAAGGCGTGCGGAAGCATAAAGATAATAAATAGTTTAGGTTTAGGTTTACAAACAAAACGTCCCAAAATAAAGTCCAAAACATTAATATTTAAATGGTGTCACTTAACGACATGACTCATTTTATAAAACATATCCATTTGAGCTTGATCACACATTCCGTCCAAAGCACCGATCAACCTGAAAAGAGTCAACGAATGAGGGATTAGCACAAAGCTAAGTGAATGAACATAATCTACAAATTATATAAAGCTCGACAAGCAAGCACCAACATCTCCACGATCGTTACTCCTCGTGACCACTTAACCATTATTCCACTGAACCACTGTTCCACCGAACCAGTAACCGCTAACTGTCTAATCACTAAGCACGGAAGTAACTCTACAAACCAAGAAACACACATAAGCATAATCACAAAAAGATCTAGATCATTCACCTCAAGGCCTTTAGTTGTAATGGCAACATCAAGGCCAACAACCATATTGCAGCATCAGCCATTCTATGAGACTCAATCTATGCAAAACAAATAAATACAAATACAAAATTAAAATATTAAGTAGACCAGATGGCTAATTTGAATGTAGACCAGTTTAACTTAGTTATAACATGTCTAAATGCTATTCAAAATAAAATTAGAATAAATAATAATTTTTTAATTCATTGAAGCTTGATCATGTTCCATTGAGCTTGTGCCATGGATTTTGCATGTCAATCCACAATCATAACCCACAACGTTAATGCAAAACAGAGAAATTAGGGTTAATGGAATAGAAAGAAAACAAAAAACCCAGAGCATGAGATCATCAGCAGGTTAGATGGAGATTAACAAAGATTGTAAGCATGATAGTGTAATTAAGCAGAGATTTTTGGGGTTTATATATATTTTGAGTTGCAATCAATCACGCACAATGTACCGAGATTTTGGGATAAACTCGAACGGTGGCTAATTTTGGGGTGAATTAAAGGAAAGCATAATCAGTTTCATAATCGGTGGGAAGGTTTATATATGTTTAAATTTTAAACATGGTCTCTGAAAAACGCCTAAAAGTATAACAACAAATTTTAAAAGGATACGGAAGTTATGCACTTGAATTTCTGGATGGATTAAGTCAAAATTTAAAATTGGCATATATTTAATGTAGAACAAAAAATTCGGAAGTCCTTTAAATGATCTTTATTTAAAAAACGCAGCAAAGGACAACTACTCTTTATATGTTATGAACCCTTATCACCAAAAATGCTTATTGTTTAGTGGTAAGCAATATGACTGGGGAACCTGGCCACCCGGGTTCGATTCTCGGTAGCAACTCTTTTAAAAAATTCCAGTTTCGCAGGTTGAACATTTCCAAAAACAGCAGGTTTGAATTCAGACTTCCGTAATTAGAAATGTCTAATCTGCATTATAAATTAGTATAGATGTAGAAAATTACATAAACATGGTACACTACTCCGAAATTCAATCATTACACTAATTTAAACGTAATTTCTATATTTGGATTTGATATCTGTATTTTCATGTATGGAAAGTTAAAAGAAACGAAATTGTTATAGTATGCCAACGAATTTTGATGTTTAAAGAAGCATGTACTTACAAAGTGGGAATCCAATTCGTGTTCTTCAATTGTGACCTCCGTCCGGGTTGTGTTATTAGCTCCTGACATATCCCTAACAATGAGTATGAGTAAACAATTTAAAAGATGTTGAATATAACGACACAAAATATAAAAGATGTTGAATAAAAGATGAGTATGAGTAACCATTACTAGGGTCCATTACATCTAGCTATATTTTATATGTACATAACTATAAAAAAATAAAAGAATTGTACCTTGTTCCGAATATGAATCTGTTTGTTTAGGAGATAAATAAAATTTTGAGTAAGTGTAAGTAGAAAACGATTATGGATTTATAATTAGGGGTGAACACGAATTATGGAAAGAGGGAATTAAATTTGTGAGTAATAGTCTAATTTCGTCCAAAACATCAGCAATTATGGAAAGAGGGAATTAAATTTGTGAGTAATACTCCAATTGAAACGTCTTAGGCGTTTCAGTAACTTTCCATACGTTATGAACATGTACTCGGTTTTTGTTCCTATGGTATTGAATGGTATTGAATAAATATGGTATTGAATTATGGAATAAATTACGGAATAATTGCGGAATAAATTGCAACAAATATGGTATTGAATTAATATTTAAGTTTAAATACATAATATTTTAATCTGTTTTAGTCTTACCTTAATCTAGGCTATTAAAAAAATAGCTTATGCTTGAATTCCTAAATTTTTAATGTTTTTTTCATCAAAAAATCAAAACAATCCGGAATTATTAATGTTTTTTTTGTAGATTATTTATATAATGGTTTCCATAGCAGTTTAAAAGTACATAGATGATATGCATTATATAGAAAAAAAATTATATTTAATTTAACGTATATATGGAAAATGTAACTCTTGCATAAAGTCAAAAAAATTGGCTACGGAAATGAAGATGAGTGGAGGAAATGTAACTTTTAAATTTCAGTTACAAATTTAATATGCATTAAAAGGATACGGAAGTTATGCACTTGCATTTCTTGATGAATTAAGTCAAAATTTAAAATTGGCATATCTTTAATGTATAACAAAAGATTCGGAATTCCTTTAAATGATCTTTATTTAAAAACGCAGCAAATGACAACTAGTATAGGCCAATTACGAAGCCTTGTCACCAAAGTAGCTACTTGTTCAGTGGTAAGTTATCTATCTGGTAATCATGCCCACCCGGGTTCAAATCTTGATAGCAACCATTTTAACATTTTTCAGTTACGCGGGTTTGGACATTTCCAAAAATGGAAGGGTTAAATTCAGACTTCCGCAATTAAAAATGTCTAATCTGCATTATAAATTAGTATAGATATACGTAATAAATTTATTATATATTGTATAAATTATTGAAAAAATATATCTAAAAATAATATCGTTACTATTATTATTTTTTAGTTAAAAAAATCATAAACCAAAGGATTTATTTATTTATTATGCTACTTACCAAAATCACACGACTTAATCCTTTGTTGAAAAGAGGATAAACACGTAAATGCAATGTTTTAAAACCCGGATTTTGAACCGGACCGGTCGATCCTTCAAAAACGGTCGGACCGGTCCGACCGGTTGGACCGGACGGTTGAACCGGATTTACAAAGAAAAGCCTAAAATACACAAAACAAGCATTATAACAATTGCAAAAACAATTTTCCAACAAAGTTAAACATCCATACTTATCAAAAATTATACAAAACACTTAAAATTCAACTAAAAGTTTGGTGCTTAAAACTTCAATACTAATTGCATCACTCTTTCGGCATTGGAGTGTTGTATAAATCTAGTTCCCGATCGCTTAGTAAGCGGAATTCACTGTCATTTTGTTCCTCATCAACAAGAATATCTCCTACAATATCAAATATTATGTTTTAGCGTAACATAATAATCTAATAACATAGTAAAAGTACATGTACTGATGGTACCTTGGGATTGAGAAGCCGCTTCTTGCTCTTGTTCATCAACAATATTTTCTAAATCATCAAAATTGAGTTCCCCTTGTGCTTCTTCTTCAACAACCCAAAAGTCCGTATTATCAACACATTCATAATCAATCGGGTCGTAAGACCTCTTATCAACTTTGAGCCTAAAAACATTATCAACAAAATATAACATGTAATAATAAAATACGTTACAATTATATGACATTAACTTTTAAATATCATACCTATTTTCTAACCGCAAGTTGTAATGAACAAATACAAGGTCACTTAGTCTTTGATGTTCCAACCTATTCCGCCTTTTTGTGTGAATCCTTTCAAATACACTCCAATTGCGTTCACAACCTGAAGAAGATGCAGTTTGACTTAATATTCTAACTGCAAACTTTTGCAATTTCGGGCAATCCCCACCAAATAGCTTCCACCACTCATCTAAAAAACAAATTGCTAGAAGTTAGAATCAAAAAACAATACTTAGAAATTAAAATAATAAACAAGAAATGGTTTGTTAATCTTACCGGGACGAGTAAGCGTTCGTGCTGCAATAGCAGTTTTTCCACCAAAACTACCTTGGCTATCTCGAAACTTGCATAACTGCAATGTTATATTTAAAGACTCCGGACCACTGTAATAATTCTCAACCATATCAATAAGACCTTTAAAAACCTCTTTCTCGTTTAAAAAGTTCTTTTTGTCATATTGAAAAGCAGGATTTAACCAGTAAGCCGCACAATGAATTGTTTTACGTATAGTCTTATCCCAACGAGTATCAATTATGTCCGTGTATGGTTTGTATAAGTCTTCTTTTTGTTTAAATAAATCCATAACCCCTTTCCTAGCCCTATAAATCCCCTCATATACATACCCCAAAGCGGGTTTTTCATCGGAGTCACATAAACGCAAAAGCCTCAATATAGGTGTCATCACTTTCACAGTAATTAAAACATTTTTCCAAAATGTTTCATTCATCACAATTTCTCTACATTCACGTCCATTCCCTACTGTCAACATCTTCTTATAATCATTAGAAATAACCATAGCTTGTAATTCAGCTTTATGGTCATACAAACTTTTTAATGCAATGAATGAGGTACCAAAACGAGTAGCACCAGGACGGATTATTTCGGTCCAACCAGGCCTTTGTCTCAACCAGTTCAATGGCCACTTATGGTTATAAATAAAAACTGTAACCCTCGAAGCAAGAGTAACCAAAGATGACACATTTTCCAATTCAGAAACATCTTTTAATATAAGATTAATACAATGTGCTGCACATGGAGACCAAACAATAGAGGGATATCTCTCATTCAACAACTTACCGGCAGCTTTGTAATTAGCAGCATTGTCAGTAATTAGCTGAACAACATTCTTTTCACCAACCATTTCAACAATATCAGCAAACAAATTACGTAAATTTTGAGCATTGCTTTGAAAATCAGACGCGTCAACAGATTTAAGAAATGATATCCCTTTAGGACAATACACCAAAAAATTAATCAAATGGCGTTGCCTAATATCCCTCCATCCATCACTCATAATTGTGCAACCACTATCTACCCAATCACTTCTATATGAATCAATTATAAGTGAAACTGACTTTTTTGCATCTTTTAACAAATTTACCCTCATAGCATGATAAGTGGGTGCTTTATAACCATGACCCATACGTGCAATTTGATTTATTGCATGTTGAAAATATGGAGAGTTGCATGCATTCATAGGTATACATGCGTCATAAAACCACATGGCAATAGCTAAATCTGTATCATGTATTTTTTCTTTAGTATGCATAGCAGATTTAATACCGGGCTGAGAAGGATCGTTTCTGCCTTTGGCAAAGAATAAATTTGGTGTAGATGTAGCTTTCCTTTTCCCAGTTTTAACAGGATGCAATTGTGTTTCCTCTTCCTCTTCATCAGAATCCAATACGATGCTACATCCGACATTATCTTTTGACTTTTTTTCGGCTTCTTTGCATAAACCGGCCATTTGAAATCTTAATTCCGGAGTTACCTTCTTACATTCCGAAGCATTTCCTTTGACGCCAGCAAGATGCTGTTTAACTCGGTTTATGCCCCCACCACGTTGAATTTTATCACACAATTTACACTTAAGTACCTTTCTCCCATTTTCGGTAATTATTTCTACATATTCCCATGTGGGATCTTTCTTAGCTCTAACATTGGCTTTTGGTTGTTGCTCTGACGATGTATCCATATTTCTACAAAATTAAACAAAGATTAATAAGATTGCCTTTTGGCAATCAAAAACATGTATACGAAGCAATTCAAAATCTTATAAAACAAATTACATAATATTTTAATGTTTATAAGCATGTATAAATGAAAAAAAAATCCTATCAAGTGGCTGTATAAAATAAATGAAAACAAATTACTTCAATTTTTGATTCTTGAGTTCTATATCAAAATTAAATGTTTCATTCGTGACTGACTGTATTATCAAGTGGCAAAAGGAATTCAATGAATCAAACTATATCAAAAGGAATTCGTCACTGTATATCAAAAAAATCCTACTGTATACGTGACTATACTGCTTTATATATCAAACTAATAATGAATTCAAAAGGAAATTTCATAACTTTAATCGGTTAATGTATGCGTAATCAAAGAAACATTAAAATTGAAAATCATAATAAATGTAATACGTACTGAAGGAATTCGACAATCGAAATCAAAGTAACAAATATACTGTTAAGAAGAAGACGATGATTTAATATTATTGAACCTTAAGTTTAATACCTCGATGATCAGACGAATTGAAGAAGACGACGGCTGTGTGATGTCGATGAGAAGAAACGACGAAGTAAACTGTTGGTCTTAGGCATGCAAGAAACGAACCGTCTTCTTTTATTAGGGTTAATTTTCAATTAAAAAAAAAACCAATCCGGCCCAAAGCCCGGTTTAAAGGTGCCGGTTCGACCCGGTTGCGTCACAAACCGGCCGGTTCATTCCGGTTCGTAAACTGCTTATCAACCCGGCTAGTCCGGCCCGGCCTCACACATAAAACCCGGTTCGACCGGTCCGACCGGCCGGTCGGACCCGGTCACGAAAACATTGCGTAAATGCCTACTAGTTGGTGATTATGCTTTCTATGCAAATGTACCAACTCCATCAATATTAATAATTAAACAATAGAGAAAGAAATGACCTAAGGCTTGTAGTCTAGTAGTATTAAAGAGGGATATAAGGTGTTACTAATTACCAATAGATAATGAGTTCAAATTCCGTCATGGGCATAAAAATAAGTAGATTAGGGGCCGTTCAATTAAAAAACAAACAATAGAGAAAGTAATGTAATTAACATATTTAAAAATTTAATTAAAATATGTAAAGATAAAAAAACTTAATAGTAAACTTAATTATCTATATAAAAATGTAGTTTGGATCCAAGTGAGTCGCATTTCTAAAGTTATCGATGAAAAAATAAACTTTTTAAAGTTATGAAAATAAATACATTTGTCTTGTCTTTATTTACTTTTGTGTTTGATTCATTGGAGGGGTGTGTCCCAACGCCCAACTTTTTTGTGTCCTCAAGACACTATACATACAAAAAGGAATATAGACTTCTTTTGTACATTTTTTCCATGTGACGTAAACATAACTTTCTAATTAGTTGTAATGGTACAAAATATATGAGCTTGTTGTTCAAAATGTATCAACAGAACACTATTAAAAATATATATTAGTTAATGATGATGTTTGAATGGTCGAACGGAATCGTGGAAAACTTCTTCCAGTCTTGTTTTTGAGCCATAAGAGAGGGAATATCGTTGAATTAAGGGGAAAATGTCCTAGCAAACACCAGAATAATATTACTGCCTTCGAATCCCTTCCCTAAAATTAAACCAGAAGGGGACATATGACATATCTATCTTTCCCAAATCAGAGGCAAACCATAAATAGAAGTCCGATATTTTCATTAAAATTATTTAATATTAACTACTATGAATTTAACATCACTTCCATGAAAAAGCCCCAAAGTCCTTTTGTACCAATATTGAGTTAAACTAACTGAAAACATAAACTGATTTTAATTATGATTACACCACCACGGTGAATTAACCATCTCAAAAACAGAGAGAAAAAAAAAAAGAAAAGAATACAAGCAGAAATTCACGTTGAAGGGAAACAGCATGGGCCCACTACATCATAAAATCAAATTGAGAATCAACATCACGCTTGGAAGCAATCTCGCGTGTCACCTCACAGAATTTTGGCATTTGAGGCAACTGGCCCCCACAAAACATCTCGTCCAAGTCTTCTTTGGGCTACCACTTTTTCCATCTTATCCGTTTAAAAGAAAACAAGAATATTTTGATCGAGACATTTGTAAAAATAATGGGTTCTATTGACATGTATCAATAAAGAGTTATTAGGTATATAGATAATAAGAAACCATAAGTGATATCCCATAAAGACGATGGAAACAAAATAATATTAAACTAGGGTAGTCGTGCGTCCCTCTACTTCCAGACGTATAGCCCCCCATCATATGAGCTATTTTTCAGAGGAGTTCGCATCGTCAATGATGTGTAATGGGACTTTATGATGTGTGATAAGTGATACATGTACAAATAAAATCAACTGTAAGGTCTTGGTCGTGAATTTGTTCACTATTATGGGGATTTAGTTGATGTTTGTTATACGTTTAAGTAGAAGATAGAAAGCGGATAACAAATTTCTAGGCCGAGTCTTACTACTACAATCCAATTAAAGATCTATAAAACTACATTTACATATTAAAATGCATTTACAATAATATAGTTTTGTGCACATATTTGGATTATCTTGCTATATAGGATCCAACATGTAAGATACAATTACTTTTGGATAACATTCACATTTTCTTTGTGAAAATTTTCCCCTTTTCACTTTCCTAAATTCGTTTCTGTATATGGTCACAATGTTTAAAAGTAAAATAATACGACACAGGATTACAGGAACAACATTCTTGTGTTTTAACTTGTTTATTAATACTCAATTATAAAAGGGAATATTGATAAAATATATTCCATCAGATCCTTTTTATTTTCTCTTAAATTTTTGTTTCAAATAAAATCTAACCTCTCAAATTTGATGAATTCCACTTAAAAAAATAATATATTATATTTTTAACCTACCACTAATTACCTTTCTCTCAATTAATTTTATATTTTAACTAAAATTACTATCAAATAATCTATCATTAACTATATTTTATATTATTGTGTAAAATAGAAATGAAAATTTTATGTTAAGTAAATAATACTAATAATTATAACAATATGTCAAACTAAAGATAATATAAATTTACTTATATATACAATCTTCATAGAAAGATAACTGTTCATTAAAAAAAAAACGCCGTTCCGTTTATACGTAAAGATTGAAAGCCGGACAGCACATGATCACGTGGGAAGTTCACCAAGTTGAAAAGGAAGTAGAGTTAATAATATATATAAACTATGTGAAAGTATAATTAAAATATAATTTGCCTGAGTGGTAAACCATGCCACTTTCAACTAATCCCCTTGCCAACCAAGGTTGTTCTATTCCTACTAAATTTATTTTTAAACTTTTTTGTGGGTTAAAAAGCTTTCTAGAATGACATTAAATCACTGAAAACCCTCAAATGCAATTATTAATCAATTCTAGAATGACATTAAATCACTAAAAAACCTCAATTTAAATTATTAATATTCGTACTAATATACATTATTATTATTTTTTTGAACGACAAGTTAATAAGTTAGTAGTTCGAGCCTAGACAGTGACATCCACCAGGGGCAGTATGTCTTTCCTCGAACCTTCCACCTATAGAGAATAAACTACATGTCCACGACGGGACTTGAACCCAAGATCAATAGGTCATGTGCAACACCTTATCTTTTCCACCAATACCACTAGGCTAGAAGCCTTAGGTAATATACATTAAAATAACCCTCAATTTATATATATATAACACAATATTTAGATATCCATCAAATTATTTTAGTTAAATATAATTAAACATGCTTTTACACCCTAATAAGTGATCGTAAATTTTTTAGATCTAAATTCATACAAATTAGGAGTTTCGATAATAAAATCCCCTTTAAGTTATCCATAAGAATATATAATATGTTTTTAAAAATACATATGAATATCAATGTTTGTCTCGGTGAATAAGTTTGTAACACCTCAATTTTTAATACAAAATATTGGCCAAAATAAAATATTTTTTATAAATAGAAGAACATCCCCAATTTAGATTTACAAAAACCTTGGTATGAAATCAGAGTATAAAAGTAGGTGTTACAAAATAGATCATAACCAAGCTAAGACTAAATCCAATCTAGTGCTCTTCTATTCTAGGTCCCGCATCTCTATCCATGCGTACCTAAGCCTTCGATCCCGATCCTGAGTACATAGCAAAACAAACAAGGAGTACGTGAGACAAAAACGTCTCGTGAGCTACATGGGTTTAGACCCCAAGGTTAATAATAATAACCAAATCACAATCAAACAAACAAACAAACTCATAAGCTATCATCCATCTATCTAGTCACCCTATTGTGACTCTAATACCTTGCTTTCCTAGCAATCACACCTAGTTGTCGGGACATCCCCAACCAACTAGAACCACATTAACTTATTAACCGGGGATCCCCCGCATTAACAAGCTTCAAGGTAAAGGCAAGAGGGAATTGCCCAATCTACCAATACCTGCCTTACTCGCCGGACTACTTCCAGTTAGCAAGACTACTATCATGGAATGGGCCGATGGGGATCCGCCCAAATGCTCCCCATTCCATACCTCATGACCGGGGATGCCCCGCATCATCACATCATCTCACCATATCATAACTCGATGGTTATGTCAATCTAGCTCTCGGCTATCACGTCTATCATCAAGCAAGTTAGTTCAATACAACTATCGGTATAACTAACTACTAATTACTAGTCTACACCATTAAGCAAATAGACCATAACACAAGTAATGAAAATATTTAACAGGGCTATGTACTCAGTAAATTCCACACGTACTCACCTTAGCCAAGCTAAATCCAAATCGTGTCTAACAACACGAATCCTTGCTCTCCAACTTGTGAGATGTCGCCAAACTTTAGGTCTTCTTGACCTATCATCATTACCATCACAATAACTAGTTATTATCCATAACTAATCACTAATCAATCCATATTCACATTCCTAACCACCAAGTTCATCCAACTTGGTGGAATCTCAAACCCTAGTTCAAGATTTCCATCAATAAACCCAAATCCAACTTGTACACATCGATTACAAGCTTACAATGAGTGTTCTACACCCAAGTTTAGTCATCTTCCCCAAAGATGACATGGTTGGTTCCCCAAACCACCATTTTTACCCATACAAAGCTCACAATCAAGGTAGCTAAGTAAAATAGACAAGAATCCTTACCCTTGATGATTCAATCCTTCAAGATGGTGATGATTTGAGCTCCAAGACTCCAAAATCGACCACTTCTCTCTAGAAAACGGCTGCACAAGGTGTGGGGTTGAAGATGAAATGAAGCCCTAGCTTTCACCCAAGTTTATATGCTCCAGACAGCCCTCGCGTTTGGCTCGCGCCTCGCTCGCGCCGCGAGGTCGCGCGGGTTTCCCCTTTGGTCGCCGCATTTACCAGACTTCGCGCCTCGCTCGCGTTTGGCTCGCGTCGCGAAGTCGACGCGAAGTCGACGCGAACTTCTCGCGTTCCAGCTCTGGTCCTTCTGTTCAACCTCGCGTTTCGCTCGCGCCTGGCTCGCGCCGCGAGCTTACCTGTGCAGCAAGGCTGCACTTTTCGGTCTAGGTTTCAACACGGTTTCGTCCATAACTTTCTCATACGGACTCCAAATGACACGAAACCAATTCCTACGTGTTTTATATGATTTATCCATAATTATCATATTTTTACATATTTTATTTATTTACAAATTTCGGGTCGTTACAACTATCTACCCCTTAAAAGGATTCCGTCCTCGGAATCACTCAAAAATTCCAATCCACATTCTACCGAGTATCCGTTCCCATTCTCCCGCGGTTATTACCGTCAAACTTTTTATCCCGAATTAGTCAACAATATGTATGTAAACATTCAATTAATCCCGTTAGATCCAAACGGGTCAAAAAATCACTCTTAAGCCTTTAGTGCCCAAATGGGCCAATCTTGCACAATTTTGACCACAAGACTTTCAATCCTCTAACCGATCATCTTATACTCATAGAAATGACATGACCCACGCATTATAATCAACTAATCGACCAACACCAATGTCAAAGTCTAGTTTCGACCAAGTTACCATATTCCAAAATCGTCTAACCCTTGACTTAAGAACAAAGTCAACTATACTTTAACAATTCCCTTTACCATTGACCTCTAATTATGATTCATCAACCATTAGACACCAAATTCCAAATTTCAACTTGAAAACACTCAACGGGTCAAAGTCGCATGATTCGACTATATCTCTTTTAATTATTTCATTAACCTTTTCACATTCACACAAATGATACATTATGCTCTCATCCTTCGCGAGTCTTTCAAAACGAGAGTCAAAGCCCATCTTTGACCAAGTCAACTAATCACATGTTGACTAATCTTGACTTTTGCCTAAAGTCAACCATACTTTTCCCATTAACAAATTCCGCACTCACGGGATACCATCCCCAACTTACCACTCCCGGTTCTACACATTATTGTTTCCTTAACAATCGTTCATGTTTCCAAAATTTCCAATCTTTCCCAACTTCTCCGAGTTCTTACACTTCCTTAAGGTCATATCAACCCTTATCGTTTCTTGACCTTCATTTGGTCACTTATACCATTATTAGTATCATTTTAATTACCTTTCATCGCATTGACCATTTCATAACTTTCATTCCTAATTATCGGCATTATATCCTCTACCGCATCGTATTCCATAATTTCACACAAATTTACCATATCTTGGTTACCAATAACAATTGCTTTCTAAAAGCATCCCCATACTCACATTCTAAAAGTCGTAGGCATCCCCTACCCATACATGACCTAATGCAACCCGCATTATCAATCAGTTTGCTCCTTTATCATATAATCATAGTGTTAGTACTTAACCATACGGTTCTATCCACGCACATTATAAACACCATACACGGTCACATCATATCGAGCCTCACCTCAAGATGATTGGAAAGCCTCCAATCCATTAAGATCTCAGGCCGTCACAACGATCGGGATGCCTCCAATCCATGGTGACTCACACAATCTTGTTAACCGGAAAGTCTCCGATTACGGAATGTAACCATTGGGATTCACCCAACCGATTCCAACCCAAAGTCATAGTAGTCGTGGATCCCCCGAATTAATCACATCCTTTCTTTCTTATCCTATCTTGCATACTACACTAGTATACCCCTTTTTACATCACATACTCTACCACCATCTTGCCCGTTTTATCGTCTATTTATTCACGATGCGATTTAGCATACTTCCCATAGTATCACGTTATCATTTTCTTTCATATTCCATACATTTCCCATTGGTCACTACTTATCACGTTTCCCATAACATTATTTTTCCATTATCATACGCCTTCAAGGCCATCGCATAACGCACATGCATTGTACCCCGCGGGTATACCAATAAAATCTCCGATTGTCATTTTACCGTTCCACTTACACATTAATCACCCTTACCCGGTCCATTTCCTTATTACCGATTTCCAAACCTTTTGTTACCACCGGGGTAACCACCAATCTATTCCTTTAACCAAAGTTCACCGGCCAACCCGGTCATCTTTGAGTCAACCAATCGACTCCGGTCTACATTTGTAACCCATGACTTGGCAACTAGTTCCCGTCTTTCAACATCGCGATACCTTGACATATTTATTTCCCAGTCGTAGTCTCACACACACTATGTCATATTATATCACCTCATTATTATGATATTTTACCCATAATCGTCATCTTACCCTTAATATCAAATCGATCATCCCTGTCACAAAACTTTGTTATGGCTACATGCCAACTTTACTCAACCATTTCTAACAATTAAAATATGTCATTCCTGACACTTACTCTTTTCCACCTATGTTACATTTATTAGTTCTAAGGCATCACTATACCTTTAATCATTCTTTTCTTTACCATTTACATATATTAACATTACATTACTTATCCAGATTTTCGCCAAATACTCAAGTCTCAATTCCAAGATTTCTATTTCCAAATTTCCATCCTTACTACAATTCTTACCAAAACTTAGTACTTCATTGTACTACTATCCATTTATTGGCAACATTTACCGTCCTTGCGGTTCATCTTTCGATACCATATAATAACATCAACCCCTATATCCTTACTATCTGCGACACACCGAACCATATTCCTTTAAAAAAAAAAATAATTTCCATACACATAACTAACCGGGAAAATCATTCCCCAAAATAAATATCCACGTCATACAACTTACCTCCAATTCCTATAACCACCAATTCGTGCGACCATTAAGCTATAGTCACACAATATCTCGGCTTGGTGCATACCCAACCAATCCATACCGATAATCACATCAAAATCTTTCTTTCTCACGGACATAAATAAATTTTTTTATTATTTTTTTTTTTTTTTATTTTTTTTTTTTAAACTTTTTCCCATCTATTTCTAAGTCACAATTTCTATAAACAAATTCGACCGTTGAGATTTTTCCCATTGGCTACCTCTATTTCATATCTTTCATCTAACAACATCGGTCGGCACATTTAACTTTCTACCAAACTCAGGAGACACAAACGAATAAGTAGAACCCGAATCAAATAATATAGAAGATGGCATGAAGTTAATGAATAAAGTACCTGATACTACATCGTGCACCTCTTTTGCCTCCTCTCGAGTCACCTGAAAGGAACGCCCCTTCACTTTAGCCAGTTCCTCTTTCTTTTGAACCACGGGCACCTTTGGCTCGATCCTCTTTTTCGGGCACGCATTGCTATAGTGTCCCATTTCATGGCACGAGTAACACTCCACCTCGGAGAGTGTCTTGGATCTACAATCCCGTGCTATATGTCCCGTCTTTCCACAAATATAGCACACCTTCGAAGCTCCTCGGCACTCGCCGGCATGGTTCTTCCCGCATCTTTTGCACGGGGCAACGCTTCCTTTCTTGAAGGAATTTGATGTGAACTTCCCCTTTTTAGAAGTTCCCGAGCCACTCTCGGCTTTCCTTTTCTCGTTCACATGGGCCCTCTCGGCATTCCTTGTCGCATCTACCTCTTCCACACCCCGGGCGGCACCAATGGCCTCATCGAGGGTGACCGCTCTCCTTACCTCCAATTGGTAATCCCAAGGTAGCCCACAAGCGTACTGGACTACCCTCGATCTTTCCTCAAAATAAGTTCTTGCAACAAACGGGAGCAATCCCATGAACTCCCTTGAGTACTCCTCAACCGACCTATCACCCTTCTTTAGGTTTACAAACCTCTCATGCATCTTTTCCAAATCAATTTCGGGACAAAATTTCTTCCTCAACCTCACGGTGAACTCATCCCATGACATTCTCTCTATCACCTCTCTCCCGAGGGTCTCATAAACTATGTCCCACCAGACCATAGCATCCCCTCTTAGCAATTGCGATGCATACAACACCATATCGGTTTTCTTGCACTTGCTACTTCCGATGACCCGCTCGGTCTCTCGGATCCACCTCATAGTTACCTTCGGGTCCGAACTACCCGTATACATGTTTGGCTTACAAGCCATGAATGTCTTAAAAGAACAACCATAATTTTCATCGGGTCTCGCCCTTGTATCACTACAACCACCTGTGGAGGATTTCTCCACTCGAGTGCCACCATCCCTGGTTTCCTCATCCGATCTAGCCTCGGATACACGATCTCCACCCGACCTCTCACGGTCCCCAATGATGCGGTGCACCTCATCGGCCACCACTCCCCTGAGTTGTTCAATAATAGTTTGGAGGTCCGCCATGGTCACCGGAGTTCTATTAGCTCCGACCTCCGATTCATTAACTTGATGCATCGACGGTTGACTTTCCTGTTCAACCACAACCTCGACATGAGGTATATCTTCCTCCCGGCCCTTCGGGGCTTTACCACTTCTATGCGTGGTCACCATTTCTTTCGACCAAGACTAAACGAAAGACATTAAACATTTAGTACCTTGTGTACAACCCATTAGTCGCATAAGACTCAATATCCATAATCATATCAATTCTCATCGGTCCCCCTAGGTTCAACCCTAAACTTAATATAAAGTCTCAAGGTCAACCTATCGATCTCAAGGAATCTTACATTCCTAATGCTACAGTCTAAGACTAGGATGGTCATCCAACCTAATTCACTTAAACTATAGCTCTGATACCAAGTTGTAACACCTCAATTTTTAATACAAAATATTGGCCAAAATAAAACATTTTTTATAAATAGAAGAACATCCCCAATTTAGATTTACAAAAACCTTGGTATGAAATCAGAGTATAAAAGTAGGTGTTACAAAATAGATCATAACCAAGCTAAGACTAAATCCAATCTAGTGCTCTTCTATTCTAGGTCCCGCATCTCTATCCATGCGTACCTAAGCCTTCGATCCCGATCCTGAGTACATAGCAAAACAAACAAGGAGTACGTGAGACAAAAACGTCTCGTGAGCTACATGGGTTTAGACCCCAAGGTTAATAATAATAACCAAATCACAATCAAACAAACAAACAAACTCATAAGCTATCATCCATCTATCTAGTCACCCTATTGTGACTCTAATACCTTGCTTTCCTAGCAATCACACCTAGTTGTCGGGACATCCCCAACCAACTAGAACCACATTAACTTATTAACCGGGGATCCCCCGCATTAACAAGCTTCAAGGTAAAGGCAAGAGGGAATTGCCCAATCTACCAATACCTGCCTTACTCGCCGGACTACTTCCAGTTAGCAAGACTACTATCATGGAATGGGCCGATGGGGATCCGCCCAAATGCTCCCCATTCCATACCTCATGACCGGGGATCCCCCGCATCATCACATCATCTCACCATATCATAACTCGATGGTTATGTCAATCTAGCTCTCGGCTATCACGTCTATCATCAAGCAAGTTAGTTCAATACAACTATCGGTATAACTAACTACTAATTACTAGTCTACACCATTAAGCAAATAGACCATAACACAAGTAATGAAAATATTTAACAGGGCTATGTACTCAGTAAATTCCACACGTACTCACCTTAGCCAAGCTAAATCCAAATCGTGTCTAACAACACGAATCCTTGCTCTCCAACTTGTGAGATGTCGCCAAACTTTAGGTCTTCTTGACCTATCATCATTACCATCACAATAACTAGTTATTATCCATAACTAATCACTAATCAATCCATATTCACATTCCTAACCACCAAGTTCATCCAACTTGGTGGAATCTCAAACCCTAGTTCAAGATTTCCATCAATAAACCCAAATCCAACTTGTACACATCGATTACAAGCTTACAATGAGTGTTCTACACCCAAGTTTAGTCATCTTCCCCAAAGATGACATGGTTGGTTCCCCAAACCACCATTTTTACCCATACAAAGCTCACAATCAAGGTAGCTAAGTAAAATAGACAAGAATCCTTACCCTTGATGATTCAATCCTTCAAGATGGTGATGATTTGAGCTCCAAGACTCCAAAATCGACCACTTCTCTCTAGAAAACGGCTGCACAAGGTGTGGGGTTGAAGATGAAATGAAGCCCTAGCTTTCACCCAAGTTTATATGCTCCAGACAGCCCTCGCGTTTGGCTCGCGCCTCGCTCGCGCCGCGAGGTCGCGCGGGTTTCCCCTTTGGTCGCCGCATTTACCAGACTTCGCGCCTCGCTCGCGTTTGGCTCGCGTCGCGAAGTCGACGCGAACTTCTCGCGTTCCAGCTCTGGTCCTTCTGTTCAACCTCGCGTTTCGCTCGCGCCTGGCTCGCGCCGCGAGCTTACCTGTGCAGCAAGGCTGCACTTTTCGGTCTAGGTTTCAACACGGTTTCGTCCATAACTTTCTCATACGGACTCCAAATGACACGAAACCAATTCCTACGTGTTTTATATGATTTATCCATAATTATCATATTTTTACATATTTTATTTATTTACAAATTTCGGGTCGTTACAGAGTTTTTCTTCCTTTTGTTTAAGATTAATCATTCACAATACTATGGAGAAATATATGGTAATCTTTTACAATCTAATCGGTTTTATTTTTTTAAATCAAATTATCAACTTTTAAATTTATCATTATTAAAACTCATAAAATAAAAAGTGAAGTTATAAAGCCCGCAACAACGTGCGGGGGAATATATCCTCGTACAATACAATTAGCATAGTTCAACATATGTAAAGTCCCAACTATAGTACAAGTTGATAATGCATATCATTAGCATAATTCAATAAACTAGATGGTGTAGATTAATTGTTCAATAAGAAAAATTTTAGAGGTTTTCTTTCATAAGGTTTTGGATTTAAGTTTTATTAAATGGATTTCTTCAGGTGAATAGATAATAGGATTTATTCCCTACATATAAAAGATCCAAAGAAAAATATAATACACTTGTAGATGTCACTGTCTGACTCAAACTATTAACTTAGTAAGTTAACTTTAGTGAATGTGAAAAAAAATTAAAGTAGTTCAATATATCCAAAGTCCCAAAACGACGGCGTTTTGTTTGGGCTGGTTTAGGGCTGTCAGAACTTGACACGACATGACAAAAATACACGAAACGAAACGAAATTGGGACGAAACTGAAATTTGAACGTGTTGTGTAAAACAAACACGAAGTCGTGTCGTGTCGTGTTCGTGTTCAGAGATTAACACGAAATTGACACGATAGTTATGATTTTGTCGTGTTTATCGTGTTTTTAACATGTAATAAGTAAGAAAATTGTTATTTATTTTGTGTTGTCGTGTTTGTCGTGTTTATCGTTTTTTAATCGTGTCGTGTTCGTGTTAGTAAAATAAAACACGACTTCGTGTCGTGTTGTTTTCGTGTTGAACGAATTCGTGTTGTGTTATCCAGCAACACGAAACGATAACACGATTTGACCATAGACCGGTTGTAATGAGAGAGAGAGAGAGAGGAGTTTTCCATAGTCAAGCAATGAATCATCAAAGCTCAGTTCTTTCAGCTTATATTCATTCCCCTCCATCTCTCTCTCCCCGCCACCAACTTGCCGGAAATCTCCTCCTCCTCCGCCGTCTCTCCGTTTGTAAGTGGTGACAATCTTTAGTCAAATAAAGGGTACCCAACCAACTCTCTCTCACACACACACCCCATTCCAAAACCCATTTAGATTTTTACAATTTTCTGAAAAAACCCTTGAAAACCCATCTCAAATTTGCTTAAATTTACATGATTTTGTACATAAAAACATCACACATGCATTCATGAGTTGGGTTTTCACCAAACATCTTATTGGGGGTGGTGAATGGGTTGTATTGTATCTCATCTCGCTGCGAAATTCGCCTTCTTTCCTCCGTCTCCCCCAACTTATCAGATCAAGAAACGAGATGACGGCAAGTCATTTGCTGTCTATACATCATCCTCCATTACCCTCGCCGGCGGCGTTGATGACGGCGCCGGTGGTGGCTGCTTAGTTGATGTATTGTCATTAGATACTAAAAGAGGGAACAAGATTGTAGCTTTTTATCTGAAAAACCCATACGCAAGACTCACATTACTCTATTCTCATGGCAATGCTGCTGATTTGGGTCAACTGTTTGACCTTTTTGTTCAACTCAAAGCTAATCTCAGAGTCAATATCATGGGGTCTGTTTCTATCTTTCTTAAATTTCTCACCTTTTCTTTTTCTTCATAAATTATTAATCTTTATTCATGAATAGCTTGTATGTCCATTTGCTTCTCCATTTTCTTTTATCTTTATTTATTTAGTCTTTATGGGTTTTCCTTTTTGTTTTATGTATCTCAAAATCTTGAATTTGGTTTGTCTTTGTGTGTATATTGTACGCTTTTCTCTAAATTATATATTTTTAGGGCTATGATCTTGATTTTATTAAGTTTTTATTTTTATTATTGGGTTCTCTGAATTTGCATTGATATGAATGCATTAAATAGTTGCAAGTGTGAAACGTCCTTCTCCCACGAGGGTTGGTGACTTGGTGAATCGCACACTTCCCCTTTTTCTGCTAAAGTTTTACCTTTTTCTTATATCTCTAGGTTATTTGTGTGTATCTGTTAAAAAGTATTTAATGCTTCTTTTACAAAAAATTAAAAAAAATTCTCATAAGATTTCTTTAGCATCTTTGTTAGGTTTATATTTATTGTCATAATTCATACTCTATGTATCTATATTGTTTGAAGTTTTTTGCTAAGGGGTTGTTTGATAGTTGGAGACTGAGACCATGTTGTTTGATTATGAATCATCAAAATGACCATTTACCCTTCTTTTTATTTATATAACATGTTAATGTTAATTGCTAAATGAAAGTAAACGTCATACATATAAACCAAAGTAAAAGTAATAACATAACATGTAAAAGTTATGTCACCTCTTACTGGGTCAACAATATTTTTCTCCAACTGAGTGAGAGATTAGACCCAGTAAGAGGTAAATCAAACAACGCTAAGTTAATTATTTATATAACATGTTAATGTTAATTGCTAAATGAAAGTAAACGTCATACATATAAACCAAAGTAAAAGTAATAACATAACAATGTAAAAGTTATGTCACCTCTTACTGGGTCAACAATATTTTTCTCCAACTGAGTGAGAGATTAGACCTAGTAAGAGGTAAATCAAACAACGCTAAGTTAATTATATCTTTTGGATGAGAAGGAAAAAGAAGAAAAGTGAAGTTGAAAAGGGAAATCTTTTACATTTACTTTTTTCAACATTTGAACTTTTAATTTTACCAGTAAAGTGAACATTTTTCACTGATCAATTACCTGAATAAAGAAGGAAAAAAGATATCAAGAAATTAAAGATGAATTTTTTATAGAGATAGTGGTATCTTTCTGCAGTGTGCTACCCTGTCAAATGGGGTCATAAAATTTACTTTTTATTCTTCATCTTTTCTATATATTTACTTCATTTTATGATTTGGATCACTTCCTAAAAATCTGGCTTTTTTAAAAGTTCTGGGTTTTAATGTAATTATTACTAATTAAGGTACAACTTAATAATCAAAAGTTAGCTTGTGAGAGTCAATTTTTGTGGGTATGAAAATTCAATTTGGCTTCTTTTTTAGCCTACTATATATTGGTGTGATATAATTATAATGATTGATGTTTATGTATGTCTTGATTTTATTGGACAGATATGATTACTCAGGATACGGGGCGTCTACAGGAAAGGTATCAAGATTGTAACAATTGATTTTAACTGTTTATATGCAACCGCAAAATAAAATTTTCCTTCAAGTCTTGATTCTTCAACCATAGAACTAAAACATATATTGTTGATTATTTGATAAAATAGCAACATATTTGTTGAGTAATGTCCTACATTGGACAAATAATGAACCTGTAATGTGCTTATAAGGGTTCGGGGCTACTCTTCTTACTGCCTATTGGTTTTAAGATGGAACCCCATAAACTTACAATATGATTATCAACTTAATAATCAAAGCGTGGATTTTTGCAAGATTATGATCAAAAGGAGTGATAGTTTAATTTAAATTTTTCTACAAATTTAGGCACCTAAATATTTTCAGTTTTTTTTCTTTTTTTAGGCAAGTGAGCTAAACACATATGCAGACATAGAAGCGGTATACGAGTGTCTTGAAAGTGAGTATGGAGTTAGTCAGGAAGACTTAATTTTGTACGGACAGTCTGTTGGAAGTTTGCATTTGGCTGCCAAATTACCGAGGTTAAGAGGTGTTGTTCTTCACAGTGCTATTCTTTCTGGCCTTCGTGTTGTTTGTCATGTCAATTGCACACTTTGCTTTGATATTTACAAGGTAAGCTTGTTGTTAACTTCCATCTTATTAATTTTTTCATTTTCATCGAATTAAGGCCATTCCAGAATGTTAACAAAATCAGGAAGGTCACGCTCGTGATACATGTAAGTTTCCCCTTTACCGATTTCACTTAATTTTCCTTAAAACCCGTATAAAATAAAAGTCGTAACTTTTATTAAGTTTGGAAAATGTTAAATCTGATATAGTATTTTTTTTAATGGAAATAAATGGTAGGGTACTGAAGATGATGTAGTGAATTGGCTGCATGGTAACGAGCTATGGAAAATGGCTAAGGAGCCGTTATGGATCAAAGGTGGTGGTCATTGCAACCTTGAACTCTACCCCACTTACATTCTTCATCTTTCTCAGTTTATTCACGAAATGGAAACCAAATCTCGTCTCTCAACCCCACTCTTCCTTTACCAAAAAAGTCAAAGTCAAACCCTTGTACCAATACTTGCTGTTATATAAAATCCGGGCGGCCCGAAATGCCCAACTCCTTGCTGCCCGAAGTGTTTTGGAACAGGCCGTTGTTCAGTGAAGTGGAAGTTGCTGGCGGTGGAAGCCTAAAAGCTGCCGCCCGGATGTGAATTTACCAAAATGCCCTGGTTGTTTGACATGTGGATGCTTTTCGTGTTGTTGCAAGTGTGTTAGTTGTTCGTGTTGGTGATATAGTTTTGAAATGGGGGTATACGTGTGGAGCAGGAAACTAGTTGAAATCTAATTTAACTGTTTGTATAGATTTGCTTTGGGTTTCTTTAGAGTTATTTTGGGTAAACTTTCGAAATCTGAAATATTTTCTTGTAGAAGTTGATTAGTTTTTGTATTTGCTTCATAATGGTGTGGCACGACCTGTGCTCTAACACCACGATTAAAGTTTAAAGAGAGGCAAAATGTGTAACCCCAAAATTAATTAAATTTTATAAAGTAAAAGCAAATTATCTCTGCATACAATGATAGAAATGATTAAAGTAGAGTAATAAATAAGAACCCTCTAAACGGTACTAAAACCGGGTCTTGTTGCGTTGGGTTATAACGGGCCTAAGCAGGTCCATATATTGAGATTGTATGGGCTTATCGAGCTAAACCTAGCCACCTTACCTAGGCTTTGAACTAGCCTTGAATTTAGGCCCATTTGTGCACCTCTATATAGCAACACGCCAACACCTAGGGGTGTCAATCGAGTTATCGGGTCGGGTTTTGGCTCTTATCGGGTCGGATCTATCGGGTTTGAAGTAAAATAAATCTAACCTGTAACCCGGCCCTATAAGGAGTCGGGTTCGGGTTGTCGGGTTTGTTGGGTCAACCCGATCGGGTTAGTCGGGTTACGCATCCAATTTATAATAAAGTTTAATCAAATCACGGATGCATATTACTTTAAATTTTTTCAAAACAAACTGTATAATTTAAAGTTTTATAAACATTAAACTTTTGAAAAGAGAACATCCAAAATTTATTCCAAACTCTTAAGACAACCTAACGTCAATATTAAAATTTGAAATTTTAAGAACAGAACATCAAAATTAAATATGAAGTTAGTCTTCTGCCCGCTGCTAGGGGCTAGGTACGAAATAGGTTAAATCCTAAATAATGTTTAAATTTTGAACATTAATAAATTTCCATTTAAATCCTTCTATTATTTAATATATCTAGACTAGATACTAAATAGAAAATTTTGGACTTGTTATACTAAACAAATATTTATATTTTAAAGGAAATTTATTTTGAAATTTAGTCGGGTCTAGTCGGGTCAACCCGAAACCCGACAAAGGTACGTAATTTTAACCCGATACCCGACCCGATGCTAACGCTGGGTATGTCGGGTCGGGTTAAAATAACCCGATATTAAAAAACCCGAATACACCCGACCCGAATAGCATAATCGGGTTAGTGTCGGGTCGGGTTGACCGTTGTGACACCCCTACCAACACCTCACGTGCTGTTTGATTTGCAGAAATTTCTTATGGAATTTGAATCTAAGAAGGATTGAAATCCGTCAAGAATTGGAATCCAATTTCATACTCTGTATGGTTGGCATCAAATTAAATTGAAATCCAATTCAATATTCTGTTTGGTTGACATGAATTGGAATTATAAAAAATGACGAATTTACCCTTATTATTGGTACATGATGGTTGCTGGTGGTAGGTGTTTGTGGGTGGTGGGGTGGTGGTGGCGATGATAGGTGGTGGTCGCGGTGGGTGATGTTGGTGGTGGCGGCGGTAGGTGATGGTGGTTGTGGTGGTGGCCATAGGTGGTGGTAATGGGTGGTGGCGGTTAGTGGTGGTGATGGCAGTGGCGATTGGTGGTGGTGACGGTGGTGGCGGTGAGTGGTGGCGGTGGCGGCGGCGGGTGGTGGTTTTGGCGTCGATGGTGGCGGTGGTCGGTGGTGACGGTGGGTTGTGGTGGAGGTTGGTGGTGGTGGAGGTGGGTGGAGGTGGCGGTTGCGTCGGTGGTGGTGGTGGCGGTGGTGGTGGCGGTGATGGTGACGGTGGGTGGTGGCGGTGGTGATAGATGATGGTGGTTGTGATGGTGGGTATAAAGGTAAAAGATTCCTTCATTTGGTGGAATGTTTCTATCATTAGGATTTCAATTCCATCCATTTTTTTGAACCAAATACTGAAGTGGTGGAATTTAATTCCAATTTCCTCAAATTCCATTATATTCAAGTGAACCAAACAACCCCTAAGTTTTACTTTTCCTTTCTCCGGGTAGCTATCGTTTCTAATGTTTGGCAAACTAAATCTATGACGGATGACCCTATGAAATTTGTCTGGACTTGCAATTCGATTGATGATCCAAATTGGATTTGTGGTAAAATATGAATGATGTTATGTTTAACCTCAAAAAGTTGAAACCAATAATGTATCTATTTTGAAACGGATGAAGTATATCATTAACATGGCGCGAATCTACATAGTTTTCGGGCAGGTCTTGGACTTGCCTAAATTTCCATTTTTTTATAAGCGATATAGAATTTCTTTTAGAACCTACGTTTTTTTTAAGGACCTGCTTGATTTTTTCTCGAAGTAACTCCTTACAAAAATGTATGAAAAAATATGTAGTTTTAGAGAGTTGTGTTCTAAGCCGTCTACACTTAAAATAAAGTGTCAAGGGACTAATCCTAACAATTGGATAAAAAATCATTTAACAAGCACCATCATTAAATCACATGTGATTTAATACACAACCACCATCACTGACCACTACCGTCGCCAACCACCTCCCGCCGCCGCCGATCTCCGCCGCCCGCCGCAATCACATGTGATTGAAAGCAAACCACCTCCCGCCGCCGCCGATCTCCGTCGCCCGTCGCAATCACATGTGATTGAAAGCAGCCGATAGTGACGAGGGTTGCCGTTAGTGGAGACGGTGGCCGCCAGAGGTTGGCGGTGGTAGTGGTCGACTAACGACTGTGTTGAATCACATGTGATTTAACATACATGAGTGGTGGCCGGGGTTGTGAAATCACATGTGATTTAATACACATGGGATGGTGGTGTTGTGTAACATACGTGTTCTAATTTTGAGTATTTTATTTGTTAAGTTAATTATAGGTGGTAAATGACAAGTTGTTAGGTTACGTTGGTTGAAAGTGTTGGTCAAAAATCTGTATTTTCGGTATTTGGATAAGTGGCATAGGTCAAAAAGGAAGAAAAAATGTGAAATTGCAGCATTTCGGAAGATAGCGGCGCTATCTTAGAGATAGCGGCGCTATCTTGTGTAAAAGGGGACAGCAACTCGAAATAGCTAAGGGGAAAACGCGAAAAATTTAGAGATAGCGGCGCTATCTCTGGAAATAGCGGCGCTATTTAGCGCGGGGTCGAGATAGCGGCGCTATCTTGGGCAGATAGCGGCGCTATCTTGTGCAGATTAAACATAAAAATCGGGATTTTTCCCCATTTCAGCCAAACTAACCTCTAGAACTTTCTCTTCTCGGTGTTGGGCGATTTTGGACGATATTTGGTGGTTTTGGGCAGATTATAGCTAGAAATCAAAGGATTTTCATCTATTGTATTGATAATTAAGGTAAATCATCATCCCTATCACCATGCATATGTATAAATTGATGTATTGAGTTAGTAGGTCATGAACCCTAGTTAGGGTTTGAGTTATGGAACTGAAATTGATGATTGTAGACTATGTATAACTGATATTGAACTAGGAAATTGGAAGTTAGCATGTGATTATGCACTAGATGTATAGTTAGAAGTTTAGGGTTTTGGGGTTAATCACCAAATTTGGGAAATTGGTGATTAAGGGTCATATTAGTAGTGATTTTGAGCTTGTATATTGAATGAGATGAGTATAATTGTGATAGGTAAACAATTGGGAAATTGTGGTGATTGTATCGATCGGTGACAATGGAATTTGACTAAAGGAAGTACTTGGCTCGTATTGGCAATTGCTTAATCCCAGGTGAGTTCATCTATGTACAACTGTATACTAGTAGTTATATATTTAAATGCTACGTGTTTAATTGTTATTTGGTTTATTATTATCACATATGCGATGCCTAGAACATTGAATTGGTAATTCTAGTGATTTGACTGTAATATGATTAAATGAAGTTTGACTCAGTAATAGACTTTTGCTATGTGTATTGACTTGTAAGAAAATAGTGATTATTTGTAGTATGCCTTGTGTATAATCTTTTGATAGATGTCTTGATTGATGGAATATCCTTGAAGTGTCTCACTTGATATCGATTCATGTCGTATAAATTCCTTGTGTTACGTCTCGGTTGGATTGCTCTAGTATGAGATGCATTTTTATTGATTCGGGTTGTGATAATCCTATTGTTCCGGTCTCGTGGAGTCATCGTTGTTATTATTTCGTTTGATATCGAATATGAGTTACCCGTACGAATTCCTTGAGAGATAATTTCGTTTCGTGAGGACCCACGGCGGCTTGAGTATTACTTTGTGTAATATGTTGAGCGGTGGACGCGGGAGTACCTGGCGGAGGAGTGGTATGGACCGTGGTGGTGAAGCTGGATCATGGACTCGGTTAGGGGTGCCTTGATCACCTTCATCGGCCTCATTCCCTAATGGCCTAAGGGGGAATGACGCACTTTGATTCGTTTGGATGGTATTGAGATCTCATTGGTTCATGATGCGGTATTGTCTATCGGTTCCGGTGGTTAAGTGATGATTCTCGTGGAGTGTTGATTCGGTGATTGGTTCTCAATTGTGTTTATTATCTTGCAAACTCTTGTTGATTCTTGCGATATAGTTGTATTCTCAATGTCAGTCATTCAGTGATCCTTGTTGATCCCGGATAAGTGTTGATACTCGGCTATGACGGATTCTCGGTAAATCTCATGTTAAGTTGTAAAGCTTTTCGGTCAGTTATGCATTGATGTGTACTTGCTATAATATGAATTACTTAAATAGTTTTATACCATTTTATATGTTATTATTCTTTGGTTTGTATATAATGCTAGTATTAATTTGTACTTCATGAACTCACTAAGCTCGTTGTAGCTTACCCGTTTAGTGGACTAACTTTTTACAGGAAAAGTTAAGAGTAAGCATATAGGATCTTGAAGTTGATCGGAGGCTTAGAAGTTATACTCCGGGCGTATATTTAGGTTTGTGGGAATTAGGTAGTTTTGTATTGATAATTTTCTTGTAGTTAGCTGGTTTGTATCCATAGTCTCTATTGGTAGTGAGATCTTAGTTCGTTTGTTGTATTTTGTATAGTTGTTATCTGTTTAGAATGGTTATTGTAATTAGATAGTTATTAGAAAGTTGTTCGTTTTGATTGGTGGGATTTCTTGACCCGGTCGTTACATGTTGATGTATTGAATTACATGTGATGATGACGGTAATAGTGATTTTAAGGTTAATTGATTAAATAATTGAGATTTATTCTTCAGAACTTCATAAAATGATAATTACCTTTCTCATCATAGTTTTAGCCCAAAATAAAATCCAAACTATACTAGCCCGCTTTAGATAATAATATTAGTAATACGGGATTTATCAAGTAATTGTGGTTGTGTTTGTTGATCGAATACACATGTAAATCTTATCTTATTCTTTGTTAAATCATTTAGATCTTCTAAGTTTATAAGGTCTTAATCTTAAACTTATACTTTGGGAATCACCACAAAATAAAAAAATACTGCTTAGAGGATTCGAACCCAATCCCTTTTACGAGTACGGACTGTGTGTTAACCAATTAATCTACTTGATAATTTGCTTTATCACAACAACTAATATATATAACATTTAACTTCAACCTAGCTAAAATGGCTCATATTTAAAAAAACGCCAATTTCAGGTTTAAGGAAACTTATGAGATATTCAACATAGCTAAAACGACCTACATTTAAAAAAACAACAATTTCGGATTTAAGGAAACTTATGAGATATCTTTATTAATCTTTATAAAATTAAATTAACATCGCCCACCATCCGCACGACCACAACCAGCAGGCACTATCACTACCGTCGTCACCACCCACTACTTGATCGCCGTCAAATTTAGTCACAGGGTACTCGCCGCCGCATTACGCGGGTAACCTGCTAGTAGTGAAGAAAGCATGTTTCCCACTAACTGAATTCAACTAAATTGTCATTTCTATATGACAGAAAGTTTGGTCTATGTTAAATACAGAGGAAATTTTGCTTGCTTTAGTGCCTGAAAACATGATTGTTGCTTTGAATAATTCGTTTGTAAATTTCGAATGAATTATTAAAGATAGAGTTGTCTTCGAATTATTAAAGATAGAGTTGTCTTCTAGGAAGTCCAAATGATTTATCTAGTTCCAAGGGACAAATCCTAGCCATTGGATCAAGATGGTCAAGATCAAATCCCCCCCACCTACAGCCACCTACAGCCATCGCCGGCCGCCGCCTCCGGCCACCTCCGGCCGCCGTCCGCCGCCGCCGCCGCCCGCCGCCGGCGGCGGTGGTGGTGGTTGATAGTGAAGGTGCTGGTGGTAATGGGGCTGGTGGTGGTATTGATGTATCGAAGCACATGTGCTTCACTAAAACACAGCATATTACTTCGAAGCACATGTGTTTCAGGTCACGAAACACATGTGCTTCACTACACAGAAAAAAAATCAAAACGTGTGACGAACATATCCTTATGAAGCACATGTGCTTCATAAAGCCAAGCACATGTGTTTTTATTCCTGAACTTACAAACAAGTCATTTGTGTTTGAATCACGAAGCACATGTGCTTGACGTTATGAAGCACATGTGCTTCACTAACAAGAAAAATAATCAAAACAAGTGACGAACATATCATTATGAAGCACATGTGCTTCATAAAGCCAAGCGCATGTGTTTTGTTCCTGAACACATTTAACTTACAAGCAAGTCATTTGTGTATGAATCACGAAGCACATGTGCTTGACGTTATGAAGCACATGTGCTTCATTACTTGAAACACATGTGCTTGGCTGTACATATACACTCCTTTATTTTCAAAACACATGTGTTTCAAGCACATGTGCTTCCAATCACGACCACCACCACCGGTCACCACCGCCGGCGGCCACCTCCTTTATTTGTGTATGAATCACGAAGCACATGTGCTTGACGTTATGAAGCACATGTGCTTCATTACTTGAAACACATGTGCTTGGCTGTACATATACACTCCTTTATTTTCAAAACACATGTGTTTCAAGCACATGTGCTTCCAGTCACGACCACCACCACTGGTCACCACCACCGGCGGCCGCCGTCGTCCGCCGTCGCCGGCCGCCGGAGAAGCACATGTGCTTGTAGTGGTGGTGGTGGTTTTGAATCTTAATCTTGACCATTGATTTTTCTTGATCCAAGGGCTAATAAATATCCCTTGGAACTAGATAAAACTAATGGACTACCTTGAACATTTCACATTAAAGATAATAAAGATTACATCTTTAAACACTTGAAACTTTGAGCAGTGCTACTCTCGCATTTCATAAAAATAAAAGCATAAAACCGTTAAGTACTTTCCACCATTCTTTTTTATGTCTTTTTTTTTCTTCTTATCATAGACTACACTGCATTTAAACACTTTTAGCTTATTACCCTTGTATAGAAGAGAACCAAGTCATAAATATCTTGCAGATCCCTTTTTGCCTTTACAACGTCTGCAGCATGAAAACCACCGAATCTCCAGGTGAAATCCGAGGTTGCAATCAAGGGTAAAATTGTAATTTTGTACAGTCAGAAACATTAGAATTAAATTGCTATGATGTCTTTTTCTTGCTTATTAGTGTAGGGGTAACAGATGCAATCCCAATGAGAAACAAGGTTCCGATTGAGTGAATGTCGTATAAATCTCCAATTGATCAATGTTTTAAAACCGGGTTTTTGAACCGGACCGGCCAATGCCTTAAAAACGGTCGAACCGGTCGAACTGGTTGAACCGGACGGTCGAACCGGATTAAAGTATTATTCATTAATTATAATAAGTTAATTATATAAAACGAGTCAATTTGTTTTTTATACATATTAACTAAATAGGTAATATTTTATACAACATCATATATTGGTAAGTGTTTACAAACTTTGGATAACTCTATCTTAGCATCAAAATATGAAAAGAATAGAAAAATATTCTATAATATCTTTATGTAATTATAAATCAGTAGCAGCAAAGTAGCATCACATTGCTGGTAGCAACATACACTTCATTTTTGGGGGAGGAGAAAAACATCTGCTGTTCAACGTATTTTAACTTGGTAGAGAAAAGAAAACTCAATTGCAAGAGGAAAAAGTCTATATTTTCCATCCCACATTGTTGTGGGAGGAGAAAACTCAATAGTTGGCCACACTATATATTTGGCGTATGCAGGAAACAATCACAAGCTCCTCAATGGAATCTTACCTTTTAGGATAGATTCATTTGAGCATAGTTAAATGTTAAGTCCGGTCCAATTGTGGTTTTTAGCGCCGGTTCAACCCGGTTTACTTGTTAACCTGGCGGTTCAATCCGGTCTAGTTTTGGGTTGTTGACCCGCTAGAATTGAACCGGCATTGTGTGAATTTTCCGGTCCGACCGGTTCGACCGGGCGGTCCGACCCGGTCACGAAAACATTGCAATTGATTGTAATTCTCCAAGAGTTATTCCCGCCTGTATGATTATAAATTAGTTAGAAGTCGAGACTCATCAAGCATCAACACCAAAAAAAACAAACAAACATAAAATTAGGTAAAAAAATAATCAAATTATGACAATAATATCAAACATAATTAAATCATGACTAATTGCACGCCAAAAGGTACCAACTTTTTGAAAATTTTCCATTTGAGGTGCTAAATTATTTTTCTCACTCGCAATTAAAGGTATTACAGTGCTATTTTTTGACCAAATTGAGTAGTTTTTTTAACAAAGTTTTCGGTTACATTTTGAAAGTAAAAAATGTCTAGTACCACAAGTGGAAAAACTTGTGTGCAGTTTGACCTTTGATATAATAACAAATAAAGAAAGAAGACGCGCATGTGCAAATAGCTCAAAAAGTGAGTGATAAACGAGCATTGTAATTGTAATCTTAATATAAATAAATAAAGAATGAAAAAAATACCTTGACGGTAACATAAGCAGCCGGAACAAGCCCGATTGAAGTTGCCATTAAGAAAGTATGAAAAGGCACATTTACTATTGGTGAAGCAACATTAATGAACATATTAGGCAGTGTTGGTGTTAACCGTAAGAAAAGCATGTAATTCAGTAGCCCATCTTTCCTTTTAGCCACCTAATCAAATTAAAAAAATTAATCAATCTCTACATAAGATAAAAGACTCATTTTTTGACCCATTACCTGGTCTTGGAAGAAAACCAATTTATCGGGCCACAAAGACAAGATAATTGGTCGCCCGATTAATTTGGATAAAAAGTAGCAAGAAGATGCGCCAGCTGTAGCAGCAAAAACAACAAGGGCTACACCTTTTAAGATTCCAAAAAGGGACCCCGCGAGTAACGACATAAACGCAGTTCCCGGTATCATAAATGTTTGCATAAATATATAAACCGTGCAATATCCCACCAGGACTTGAACAGTGTAGTCACTTGTATATCTCTCCAGATTATCTCTGTCAAAATTTAACAAAACAATTTGTTAATCTATAAACTACAAATCCAAACCTTGAGTTCCAACTATGAATGGGTAATCAAATATTCAAATGCTTAAATTTATTAATAATTAGGTCATTTTGATTTTTAGTTTTTTACATTTATCTTGATAATCATAATCAGTTTTATGGAAGCTTTAAATTCTGATTGCTGTGTGAAAGTGAAACACACTCTTAATTGTAATTTCAGACCACTAATCCACAATGCATCCAAATAACAATCAAGGAAATTACAAGATGCAAGATAAATTACATGACATAAAAGCCATACTTGTTGATTCAATTACATTAACCAAAACTAACCATAATATAATAACATTTTTAAGCTGACAAATAAAAATGATGTAATTCAGCTTTCCAAACATCAGGAAATATAATATTTTAATGAATTAAGAATTATGCTACCGGGAAAAGGAACAAGAAAAGGTATAAAAGACAAACAATCACAAATATAAATTATATAGAATATAAATTTGGATAATTTTTTAAAAACAAACAAACAATCAATTACCTCAGGACATGAAGATCTTCAAGTGTTCTCGGAAGCTTGAGAAAGCTGTAATCGGAATCCGGCAAGGTGAGGTAAACTCCGAGAAGACCAACGGCGAAACACAAAACAACACCAAATGCACCGGCTATCTCCCAAACCGTTAACGGAAATTTTGATGACAGTGCTAATGATTTCACCTTATTTTCCCCATTATTATCATCGTTTCTAATTGAAGATCTTGATTCAACCTGTTTTTGTTCCATCTAATTAATTGAATTGAATTATTCTCCGATAGAAACCTGTGGAATTGATTAATAATGAGGAATTCAGGGGAAGTTAGAGCACTGCATTAAAGGCAAGAAATTGTGGGAATGAAGGAAGGAAGGAAGGAAGAAGAAGAGTAATATGTTACTTATTGGATTAGTTGTGAGGGAATTCTGGTTATGATTATATGGTTGATGATGAATTGGGGATTTCCAATTTTGTAGTTTGCTTTACGTTTGGTGGATTATCATTGGAATTTGGGAATATTCGATGCAAATCATTAGTTTGACATTCGGTAATTTGTGCATTATTGAGTAAATCATTTGATTCTTATCGATGTAATATATTTATATTATTGAGTAAATAAGTTTGAATTTAGAGTTTAATAAGCTAATAAGCTCATAAACCCCGTTAATAAGCTTTCCCAAACATGCCCTTAGCACAACGTTATTTATATTTATATTTTGAGATTTAACCAAACAGTTAAGGATAACATAACTACTCAAATGCGATTATTTTTATAATTGTTGTACCACATTTTTAAGCTTTAAACATTTTCTTAACACAATGCCTTAAAGAGTTAAAGGCTATCATTAGTATTTGTTACTTTATGTTATTCATCATAAAATAATGTGTGATCAATTAATTTTCTTTCCTCATATTAATTATTGATTTTGACATTTATCATGATAGGTAAGTAGACAAATAATTATACATAAATAATATACACTAATTTTTATAGTTAGTTAAAATAAAAATCACTAAAGTTCGTAACATTAAACTGAGAAGAACAATTACTCTAAATTCTAATAAAGTTTGTACATTTTTGTGCATTTTGCCATGATAATACGAAATTTAAATCAACACCTATCTTGTAGTTGAAGAGAATAGGTCGTTATTAACATGAAAATGAACACCAACACGAAATGTTCCTAAGCAAATAGTACAAGCTGAATTCATAACTGAAGCTTTCGAGTTGGATTTACAAAAGACGGTGCAAATTTCCACATGGACCCCTACAAACTATAACAAGAACTGAGAACCAAGTTTTTTTTTGTTTTGAGACTAGTAATGGTGATATGAGATTGACTACGATGATGTTTATTGATGTAGGGGAGGGAAGAGGTGGTCCTTGTCAACTAAGACAGTATTGGTGATGTTGTTACATCAATATTACATCGATTTATCTCTCCAGATTAAATACATAATCAAACATTTATGGTGGTGATTAAATCCATACTAATTTATTATCAAAATATAAAGTACAACACATGGTGCATAATGCAACAAATACATCTCTTACAAAATTATGGCCGCCAAAGCGACCAAATCCACACAAAAAGTGGAAGGGAGACGTGTCTTCTTTGGTCACGTAATGAGGGGGACACGGTCATGACCATCGGTCGCCAGTAGTCCATTACATTTGGTCGTCTAAGACGTATTGGTCGTCCATACGACCTTTGTGGGTCGCAGTGAAAAGGAATGGAAAGCAAGAGAAGAGGTTTGGTTGTTTCTTACATAGATTTGGTCACATTTTGATCATGTGTTTTATTAGGAGAAGAAAAGCTGATGTGACGTTAATATGTAGAGGTGACCACTGTTACAGCTGTCACCCTTACGGGTAGTCTTAGATGACCCCTCAACTAACTAGTCTACTTTATCTATGAATTTAACCTTAAAGGATGTGTAGAAGTAGTAAAGTACTTAATCTGGACACTTATAATATCAGTTAGAGCATTAATGATAATATCATATCTCCACTTAATACTACTATTAATCACAAATACTCATGTGGGCTGCAGGTCGTGAGTTCGAATCCCTTCGGTAGCGTTGTATTTGCGTAATTTAACTCATATCTCACACGGGCACATATGGGGAATTTTCCTTGGAAATCCCTTTGGGGGCTGGGTTTGCCCGCTTATGCGGAGCTCGAACTCGGGGTGCTCGCTGAAAAATTGCGAGTAGACTTCCGTTATTTCATTTGCCGTTTCCAAAAAAAAATCACAAATACTCTATTACTTAATATTACTATTAATCACAAATACTCTATTAATCACAAATACTCACATGATGTCAGTTAACTCCACTACATATCCTTGACCTTATCACCATGGTATCCATTACTCCACCACACCACCTATTGCTCTTATACACCACTCAACGATCGAGAGCAATGAATTAGACTTGCATCATTACCTTAAACGTTTGATTGGGTAAAATTTTGGTTCCATTTCAACCCGACACTTAGTAATATAATCAAGTAGAGCCAAGTCGACATAGTGTCAAATTCGAGCTCGACTTGATTATAAAATTCGAAGCTTGAAACTTAATTCGAACTCGATCGAGCTTTTATTTTCAAGCTCGAGCTCGATCGATTAAATAATCAACACTTTCGAACTCGACTCGGTTCTCAGTACAATGTACTGATTAATTCGTTATTTTTAATCTCGACATGACTCGACTTGATGCTTTCAAGCTCTAGAAAAATATAGTAATTGTGAAAATATGTGCATATATAAAGGATGGAAATGAAAAGCAAAAATTGGATTAGGCTCGCTTGCCTTACGAGATGAGTATTTATATACCCGAGCTCGACTCGAAAGTGTAATTGAGTGGCTCGAGCTCGAACTTGACTCAACTTAAATCTAGTCAATTTTAAATATTTTCCGAGTCACGAGTTAACTCGACTCGTTTGCACTAAAATCTTACCCTACCTAATCTAATCCGTTAGATATAACAAGTGGACTAATCCAACGACCATAAACAAGCGTTGCTTCTTTTGGCAAATTATTGTTTTTGGTAAATTCTAAAACACTTCCTAGTGCGGCGGAATCCGTATATTATTTGAGAGAATATGCCACGTGGACTCCCCCATACCCTTAACCATAGTTAACTTCACCCTAACTCAATCCCTGAGTGAAGTCACCTCCTCAAACCCTATATATACTCCCTTCACCCAACCACAGTCTGGTTAACTCCGAGAATCTCACCGGCGTTTCTATATCGGTTCATATTTTCATTCATACACCTCCGTGTCCCTATATTTTCAAAATCGGAAAACCCTAATTTTTCGTCTGAAAATCTCTGTTATGAGTGTTGTGATTACATTTGTAAAATCAGAAGGAAATAGAATTGTTCAAGAATTGCAAGAATGGCGGAAATGAAGACCAAACGATTCAGTATAGGTTACGCGTTGTTATTGAAGAAACAAAAGAGTTTTATTCAGGATTCTTTGGTGAATTTAGCGAAAGAACGCGGAATCGATCTCATCAAGATCGATACCGACAAACCGTTGGTAGATCAAGGTCCGTTTGATTGTGTGCTTCACAAGTTGTACGGAGAAGAATGGAGGAAACAGCTTCGCGAGTACTTGGTTTATAACCCTAACGCTATTGTAGTCGACTTTCCGGATGCAATCCAACGGCTACACAACCGGATTTCGATGCTTGATGTCGTATCGGAGATTGAGGAGATGAAACACGATGAAACGTCTTCGTTTGGGATACCTAAACAGATTGTGATATACGAACCTGAGAAATTGAAAGATGCGAAAGCGTGGGGCGAGGGTTTGAAGTTTCCGGTGATTGCAAAACCCTTGGTCGCCGACGGGAGCGCAAAATCGCACAAGATGCTGTTGATTTTCAGCAGCGAGGGTTTCGAGAAACTGAAACCCCCTACTGTTCTACAGGAGTTTGTGAATCACGGCGGTGTGATTTTCAAAGTGTACGTGGTCGGGAAGTATGTGAAATGTGTGAAACGGAAGTCGTTGCCGGACATTGCTGAAGAGAAATTGGAAAGTTTGCATGGTTCTTTATCGTTTTCACAGGTTTCGAATATGACTTCAGATGAAAGAAAAGATGATAAGTACTACAAGATGATGGATTTGGAAGATGCTGCAATGCCGCCAATGGATTTGATAACTAATATTGCTCGTGGTTTGCGTAAGGCGATGAAATTGCATCTTTTTAATTTCGATGTTATTAGGGATACCAAGGTTGGGAACAGGTATCTGGTGATAGACATCAACTATTTCCCTGGGTATGCTAAGATGCCTGGTTATGAATCCGTGCTGACTGATTTCTTTTGGGATGTTTTGAACAAGAAAGAGGCCAGATGTTTCAACAGTGAGAAAGAATCAATGGAGTTGGTGGATAACAATGGCAGATGTGGTGAGGAAAACACAGGGGAGCCCAAAAAGGTCTGATACTGCACATGGTGGAGATCGAAGATCTGATTTTTGATCTTTGTTTGTTGATCAAAAGGTTGGCATTTGATTCTAGATAGTTGTTAGCACAGGGGTTATGAATAGGTTTTGGTTTAGCCTCCTGGTGGCAATTCCTTGTTGATCATGATCGTGTACATCCCATCGTTTGGTTTGGAGATAAGTACTTTCTTAAAATTCTACTGAAAGTTTGTAGGAAGTTAAGTTTCGTTACAAGGCATATTTTAATCCATGTTTTGGGAACTTATTGTGTGCCTTGACAGTTTAATCAATGAATTTTGCCTTTTGAATATGATATGATACTAGATTCTTAATTTCCCTTTTATTTTGTAAGTATTACCTAAAAATCATTAGCATATCGCACTATCTGTCCTTACTTTGGTTAGTTTTGCTCAGTAAGGGTTTATCCATGTGTAGTTTAGTTGATGCGGTAAATTATTATGCCATCAAACTTGTCTTTGATGATTTTAAGAACTGGGTTTACATAGGTTAGTATTGGCAGTCAAATTATAGATGTGATAATGTTGGAAGAAATAGGAGAATTTAGATCCAAGTGCATGTGGAGTATAATGTTGATTAGTTTCGGTTGCCAGGGGTCAAGAGCCACTTGCAAAGTGGTTGTTCTGTTAATTTGGTCAAACAAATAATGACCCGTTTACTTGTTAGGAACAACCAGTTTGCTTATTGTTATTACCAGGATTTGAGGTTAGCTTTGTCATAGTTAATATTTTGACATTTACTTGTGCACTGTCCAAATTTCCTTTTATGCATCACTTGCTAAATGTTTTAACCAAATAAATTATCTCAAGACTTAGGAATGCAATTATCTGAAGACTGAATATGACCTTTTTGACAATTTGTTCAAAATGTACCATAAT
This sequence comes from Calendula officinalis, assembly GCA_963853835.1. NCBI lineage: Eukaryota > Viridiplantae > Streptophyta > Magnoliopsida > Asterales > Asteraceae > Calendula > Calendula officinalis. The sequence goes on along the minus strand of OY970823.1, from coordinate 64,870,856 downwards.
CAAATTGTAATTGACTCCTATAAAAGATAAATGATATCATTGATCGACAATCTACTCCAGATTAGATATCACAAGTGCACTATAAACCTTGATGCAGCTCATACAAAGTACCACCAATTTACAGATCATAGTCATTTGAAATCTGAATCTAGTTATTGTTGAATTGGTTCAAGTAGAGAGATTTACAACAAGACGGTTATCATCTGATCCTCATTTCAAACTATTTATATTTTATCTTTCCAAATCTATGCAGAAGCCAACCTATAATTTATCTAATCAATGTGTAGTGTGAACCATAAAAATCTATACGAATACAATTGGAAAAAAGATGATTAGATAGTTATACAAATCTTTTTCATACATCATGCTCTATAATCTTGTAGTAGAATCCTAGATACAAGCACATTGCTGAAAACCGTGTAAACGTGTCCTCGTTTCCTGCAATTGAGATAATTTGTGTTAGGTATTCTGGACCCTAAAAAAATTATACTTACATATGGCAATGTTTTTTTTTATAAATGTAACAAATACAAGCAATATATGCCCTGCGTGTTGCGTCAAGAATTTGAAATGTTCTTTTTTAAGTGAAAATTAAAATTTGGTAGATGTCATATATATATATTTTTAGTTTATAAACGTAATTTGTGGGATCATATCCTACAACAGTGATAGCAATAACAATATTAACAATAAAATATAAAATCATACATTTTATGTCGAGATTAAAATTGGATTTTTATCGGATTGATTTATTTTGTTTTATATTTATGATAAAAAAAAGTTTACAGGACCAACTCTTAAGTATATCTACACAAACAATAATACAATTATGGTCGTTTCTTCAAAATTTAAAATCTAATATAAAATAAGTAATAGCTTATTAACTAAATCGTGTTTGATTGAAGTGGGATCCGGTGAGGACTCAAAAAACGGCGAGGACTCGCGAAGATACCTCAAAAAAATTTTAAAAAATTCTGAAAAAATATATAACTCCACATGATTTACATTTGACCAAAAAAAAAATTTTAAAAAAAATTATGATCCACTTTCTTTTGTGGATCATAATAATGATCATTTTGAAATTTTTTATCTTTTTTAGATCTTATAGGCTGCGATTTTTATGTTTAAAAAAGAATTTCTTTTTTAAAAAGTTTGTTTTGGATCATTTTCAGAGTTTTTTTTAATCCTCGCAGTCCTCACCAATTTTTTAATCCTCACTGAATCCCGACCCGTGTTTGATTTATGTCCCTTATTTTAGTTTTCCTATTAAAAAATTTTATATGGATATTTGTTTTCTTAATTCTGATATGTATAAATTGAGACAAAGCAATATCATAATTTTATTAACTACTGTATTTAGAAATGTACACGCCATTCTACAAAAGATGTTTCAATATAGTTGGAGTCGTACTTCGCTTCAAACTTCTATTATTTATTTAGATAGTTTTTGATCGCTACAAACATAAAAAAAGTTGGTCAAATTTTTTAATAGCCAATAAGTAAATAAATATAAGTAAAAAATTAGGGGATAAAAATATAGTTATTGGAAACAAACTGCATGTTCTATAGAAAAATCAAGTTAATTCAATTTTTTAAAGTACAGTGGCGTTTTTGTAACTTCATAAAACCATAAAAAAAATTAAAACAAAAACTAAACGCCAGAGAGAATCGAGCTTGAGTGGAGCAAATGGGAGTACCTTAACTTGGTTAAAGACAACCACTTGCACACATAAAAGTTTTTGTTTGAGTAACCTTTTATCTAGACAATCTATGTGTATGTTAGCAAAATCAAGTTAGTGTTCATAGTGCTAAAAAGCACTATGAGAATTGTATTATAGGTATAATTATTTGTTGTAAATTTAAACTAAATGTAACAGATATTATTTGCTGTAAATTTAACCCTTATAAAGAAAGAAATAGCCAGATTTATTTTTACCAAAAAAAACCCGCATATATAATTGCTGAAAATTTACCTATTGATTCTTCTTTATCTTAGAAGCTGTGAACGTGGCCTTACGATCTTGACTAGATGCTCTTATTATAAAAAGAAGTGTTTCTACAAGCATCCCCACAACCAACCCAAGGATTCCTCCAGCAGCTTGCTGAAAAATGAAAATGAAAATTGAAATTATGTAATTGAGTTCAATTATGCCTAAAAAGATAAGAGGTTTTAATCGTTGAATACCATTACTGGACTATGGCCAAACAATGCTCTGAATGTATAATATCCAACCAAATAGCCTGTAAACATTGTAAGTGCCACGTGTAAACCTGGTCAAAGTTCAAAGTCAATGTTAGATGACAAAATATGTGAAAATGCTACTTTAAGATAATTATATCATATATTCAGCATTGCTCACCGAATCCTATTTGATCCTTGTAAGAAGAAAACGGTTCAGTTTCGTCCCGTTTTGGAGTGATGTCCTTCACTAGCTCCTTATATGCTTTCCTCTCTGCCACCTCTTCAAACTTCCTCAGTCTTTCTTTCAATTCCTCACTCTAACCAAACGTATAAATTAACAAGATTATAATTTAATATAACTGTGAATATTAAATATTTGTAAGCCAAAACCAGATAACCAAATAATTGTGCTGTAGGGGTGTTTCGTGTATTCACTAAGAATCAGATGCTCAGTTTATTTGTATCAGGGGTGTTTGGGAATCGGGATTTGGGATTACTTATTTAAAAAGCTTATGCTTTTTTACCCAAGTGCTTATTAGATAAGTAGTTGTAACAAATTTACAATGCAGGAGATAGTGTTTCAATTTGTTTGTTTTCGAGTGTTTGGCAAATACTGATTATAAAGGTAAAAAGTTGCTGATGTGTATCAAAACACAGATTAATGGCATGTTTGGGAAAGCTTGTTTAAGAGGCTTATTAAATCCTTTAATTGTGGCTTAATTAAATCCTTTAATTGTGACTTATATAAGCTTACCCAAACATGCCCTAAAAAGCAATCCCAAGCACGCCCCTTAGAGATAGTAATTTGATTCATCTCATCATCAATTACAATAACTACTGCATCTGCCAGCCTGATTAAATTGGTCAGGAAATAGGAATCAAAATCAAATTGTTTCTGTTCACTAACTGATTATTGAAACCTCAACTCACAATAATCAATAGTGCTTTTGTGTGGTATGCTTTTTAATCTGAACCAACTGATTAGCAAACTGATGAACTCTACGGATGGAATAATCTGATGTTAAAATTGAAACGGAAGTCTATGTTAATGTTATTTGTGCTAGCTCACGATGATCCAATGATTATAGAGTTGGAGACGAATTGAGTAGAAAATTTGGAAAATTATCCTGAGAAAACGATAAATACGTAAGAAATTGATGATTAATTAGTACCTTTTCGCGAGGCTGGGGACTGTTAAGGATGAAGTGTGATCCGGCTAGTACTGCAGATAGAGCGGGTCGGGTTAATGGATCGGATGCAACCCAAATAGAGCGGAGTGATTTGTAGGGCACGGAAGAGGGTTGGAGAGATAGGGATGAAGCGATTTGACGGAGGTCTGGCGAGAGGTGAGTGTTGTTGGCGGATGTAGTAAGAAACGTCTGGAGGGTGTCTGTTTTAGAGATGATCAGTCCGGCGGTGCCGGAAGAAACTTTTTGGCTGTTCATTCTGACGTGAGATTGGGATCGGTGGTGCCGGAGGGAGGGTTTAATTTTTTTATTTACGTCACTTTGCTTGTCGTAGTTCTCATAGCAATTTAACAAAAAGAAAATTATTACTCAGCTTTAGCAATGATAAATACAATTCTTTGATATTACTTGAAGCAAAGATTTTACAATTAAAATTTTATGCAAGATTGTAAACATCATAAGACTGTAACTCTTAAATTCATCGTAAATAATTTTTTTAGAAAATAAATATTCCATTTCGTGTAATTAGAAGTTACATTTATAAACCTCTTGTTATTAATTAGTTAGGTTTATAAATTAAGACCTTCCTCGATACGTCTGCATATTAATTTACCAATTTACCCAAACAAGTTGGGGTTATGTGGGGTGCCAATTAGGTTGTGTTTGGGTTAAATGTTGGTGGGTTAAATGTGGTAGCATGTCATAAATAATAAATAAACCTAAATACAATAATAATCGTGATAAACTAAAATGTTAAACAGAAATTTAGAGATGTTTTAGATAGAGATAAAGAGATTTTATAGTATTTATATCTTTTTTAAAAAGTAAAAAAAAAAACTTTATAAAATTAAACAAGTTAGTGAGTCGACTCATTTATACATAAGTTAACCCAAAACAACCCGATTATAAAATGATTAGATGAGTCGACATGTTTTTAACTCGAATTCATTTAGGCTCATTTTAAACCTATTATCTGTACATACTATACTATGGTGATGTCAAATACCATCCTCTCTAGGAATTATCATCATTTTGATGTACAACACTAGCCGAGTTCAGATCATGTGGACATAATTAGGTTGGGTAAGACAGTTTGCCACGTGGCCCACATATATAATTCTAGGTTGTGTGGACTTAATCTATCGATTTCATTTTATTGATATGCAATAAATCCTATGTAAGCTATTAAACTTTCTGATATTTGCTTTTAGCCCCTCTACTATCAAAAAATTGGTCTCAATACAAATGAACTCCTCGAACCTTAGCCCATAAATGTTGAAATATATTACATTGTGACGAAATAGAGTTGATGGCTTTCAAGAATCTCAAGCCTTGAGCCCATGAATGTTGAAATTGGGGTTTTGCTTTCAAGTGTCAATTTTTGGATGTTTAAATACTTTTTGGCCATTACTACATGTCACATGCCTTATGCAAATAACCATTCTATTTTTATTTTTAAATTCATGTATACTTCTAATTACAAAGTGTTTATCTGAACTCTTAAAAGATGACGTACAATATTTTAATATATATTCATGCATTGTCTAATGAATTACCAAAGTAGATCAAACCCAATGCTAAAGGTAGATAAGAATGAAACGATCGCTGTTGGGAAGTGCACATTCAACAAACGCGTTATATGGTACGAACAAACTGGAACACGACAAAGTTTTCATGATTCAAGTTGATTAAATGACATATGCTTAAGCTCAAAAGATCAATGAATTAGCTCTCAGACATTTGCTAGTACATTGTCTTAATTACACGAAGCCTAAATTCCCTGGCATAAGTTTAATAGTATTAATTTTGTTTAGTAATATCTACCACTTGAATATGATCATTTCATACAAAAATGGTTCGTGTTAACAAAGTTTAAACGCTTTATGTTTCCACCCAAAGCATTTTCCGAAGATCCAACATCGCCATGAAATTGGGCTTCTTGTCGAGCCATTTCTCCCGCTTGATTGTAGAACAAGCTCCGGACTATTGAATCTCGATTTTGGCACAAATAGCTCATAGATTTCGATTTTCTTATCTTCCTTCGACCATCTTCTCTAATCTCAAGTGTCACATCTCTTTCTCCTAACTCGCTACTTATCCCTGGCGGCGGCGGCGGCGGTGGTGGTGGTGGTTTAGGCGGCAAATCTTTAGCTTCAAAACATACATTTGCTCTACATAACGGGCAATTCGAATGAGTTTTAAGCCAAGTATCAATACAATAAACATGAAATGCATGGCTACAATTTGGCAAAAGCCTAATGCTCTCATTTTCTTGAAACTCCCCTAAACAAACCGGACAATCCGTACACGAAACCAAACCGTCCCCTTTCTTGTACTTACATATAGTAATCGAATTAATCAAATCATCATCCAAACCCTTACCTAAAACAATCCAAGGTACATAATTCGAATTATCATCATCTTCTTGATTACCACCATCCACTCCAATTTCCGGATCACGAGTTTCTTGATTCATAACCTCTCTTCTTAACAACAAAGATGATTCAATATAGTTTCTTGTACAATATCGCGAGATTATAACGTAGAAAGCCATCAAGAGAAGAAAGCTTCCGGTAAGACTAATGATTATTATAATCACCGGTGAGAGGGTGGCGCCACCGGAATCATCTTTAACTAGTGGTGGTGGTGGTGGTGAAGGGAGTATGACATATTTACACCATTTTGTGCAATATAAGTTGCAAACCTTTTGGGAGCAATCTTTAGGCTTTATATGTGGAATCCATGTTTTTGGATCCTTTAAAGATCCCATAATAGCAAAAGTTGTATTCAAAAACCCTAATTTACAGCTATAAGTTATACATTAAGAAACAGGGTTCTAACAGAACTGAAAAATATACACACATACCATATTCTTGAAGCGTGTACAGCATATGGGGTTTTATAATAAAGATGGAGAAAACTTGAAAAGAAGAACACGAAATTGGTGAAAGTTTATTTTTTGTTAATTATTTAGCTTTCAAAATTTTAATTTTTTGTTGGTGATATTTGATAAGTGTTGGTTAGGAAGTCATGAAAGCAATCAATGATCTTTTATTATTTATAGAAGGCAAGTAGTAGTTGGAATTTTAACACATATTCCTTATTTTTTTTTTTTGTTTTGATAATAAAAGACTTAGAGGTGTTAATAAAAATAAAATAATAAGTTGTTGGTGATATTATCTCGGTTTTTATGTGGGTTAGACATAGAAGTAAAATTTCATGTAACTAGGTGGATTGAGGTGTTTCTCCTTTTTAATTTGCTTTTGTATTTGTACTCTCTCTCTTAGCCTGTTGGTAAGTTGAGTTTACTTATATATATTTGCTGTTTAAAAAATAAGTTACATTATAGAGTATATCATTTACCCACTTTTAATCACTAATATAATATCGCATTTTTGAAACCATTTTAAAAAAAAAATACTAATTAACATTTCTTACTATTGGAATATGCTTCACGCGTATAACATATAGTTATATGGTTAGTTATTTGTGAGCCTAAAGGGTCACACACTTAAACACTTAACACCATAAGATATATAGTGTAATTAGGGTAATTACATTATATATTAATATAAGCTACATGCTTGTATATAATAAGTTTAATATTAAATGTTAATATTGAAACTTTATTGTGAGCAAACTAGAAGGAACAAAAGCTAGGGACTAGAGTGTAAATAAACTTAATGGTTTATGGAAGGTAATTAAGAGGATTAGGGCAACCAATTCCTCTCATTCATGCTCCCAAACCAGGCGCCCCTTTCCCCTACACTCTCTCTAGTTTTGCTTCCATTTGCTTCAAGATTTGGACCAGCATCCTTTGGTGTTCAAGCACAAGTGTTGTGTGGATCATCTTTAGAGGTATTCTCCTTTAGAATACTTGGTTCCGGTCACCATCTTCATCTATCCGAATCATCAATATCAAAGGCTACAAGGGTATGAAATGTTCACCAAATCTCTTCGATTTTGATTGTAGTTTAATTGTATGATTTAATATTAGATCCGTTTATGGTGATAAAAAATTTTCCGCTGCGTTTGTTACTTGTAATAACCGAAAATCACCATTAGTGGTATCACAAGTCATTATATTAATCATATAATTAGCTAGATTTTGTAAAAAGTGGCAAAAATCAATCGGTTTTGATCGTATAAAAATGCCGATCGGAAAGAAAAAAACCCTACGGGTTTTTTGATTTTTTTTTTCGGTTTTTTAATTAAAAAGATGGGTTAAAACATGTATTTTTGGAACCCTATTGTCACTTGTTACAAAATCACATCAAAAAATTAATCTAGTTTATTGAATTTTTTGATTATTTGGCTTGGAATTACTTGTTTAATTTTGTTTTTGATATGGCAAAACATGTTTTTTTATCATATCCCAAGCCAAAGCCTTGTCAATTGTTGCTTGTTTGTGCAAACCGATGAAACCCTAGACCGTTTGTGAATGAATGTGTTGTTATTTGGTTGTTTGATTGATTTGGGAAAAGCCGTGTTTTTTTGGCTTAAATTGTTGTAATTTGTTTCATTTTTTTCTTTTATTTTTGGTGCCATTTTTGGGGGAAAATTTCATTGTAAAAGTAATTAGAATAGTTGTATTTTATTTCTTTGTATTTTGTAATTTGTTGACCAAAGATGGAGAGAAAATGAGGACAAAACAACAATTTTCGGCACCTCCTGCGCAGCTGCACGAAAACAGACTTTCCCGGAGATTGGCTATTCCGTTGGACCTGAAACCACCGCCAAAATTTCCGCAACTCAGAGACCTACAACTTTACAGAAGGCGGGGAAGACCACCGAAGAATGCTTCAGTGACTTTTCGGGCCTTGAAGTCAGACTGAATTTTCTGGCAGATTGTATTTTTTCACAAATGTTGGTTTCTACTTGCCTATGAATGTCATGGGGCAAGTGGGAGCCCATTGGGTTTATGTAGGCCCGTTTGGGTTAATGTTGGCCCGTCCCATAGTTTGACCCTTCGGTCCGTCGTGATGACTCACGTGACCGAACCTAGGATTTCATCGGTCGAGGTTTGCACAAAAATATGTTGCATGTTTTTATTTATGTTTGTGGTTGTTTTCTTTTCTATTAGATACAAAATAAATAAAACAATTAAAATATGATTTTAGACACAAACATTAAAAACATCCAAACCTTTGATCATCTATGATTACTAGTTAATCATTGATGATTATACTTTAATCTAAAAATATTTTGAGATTAAAACAAAGTTTAAATACGATTTGAAACTTAACCCTTAATAATCGCTAAACGTTTTACCGTTTATTAAACGACTTATGAAGTGGTATGAATGAAGTACATGATTCATTCATATCTTAATAAAATTTTATTCATTAAAAATTAACATACCTAAAATTTAAGTCACGCCGTCCAATCGGTTGATAATCATAGTATTCCTAGGCCGGGTTTTGGGATGTTATAATTAATTATAATATTCCTTCTTTCTAGCAATATCTAATTTTTCTCTCCAACCAAAATCAAAACTGCTCTATCTAATAATGACAACCTTATTTTCCATTAATAAGTCATTATTAATTTTTTTAAAGAAAATTAATAATATATTTGGTAAAAATAAGTAAATTGATAAATATGAGTAAAATATGATCATCTAATTGCATATTTGTGTATGATTATAAAGCTATTGCATGTAGTTTAACTAGTTGGTGTTACCCGCGTGTTGTCGCGGGTTTTATCGTACGGTAAGCAAAAGATCGTTTTATACTTCACCGGAAAGAGTGTTTGATTTTTACAATCAAAAGATTGTTTTATTTTTACATGAGAATCAAAAGATAGAAATTTGTGGCATCAATTTATTCGTTCCCTCTGAGAATTACCCCATGCACTTTATCATGGGTAATAGTGAGGCGATAATATCGTATGAGTCTTCAAACCAATATGCTTCATTTCCCTAATACGATTTCATGATGCATTGGTCTAACTCCAACGCTATTCGTAAATGGTAGCTATACACATTAGTTCCACGTGTCATGTGATGACTATGAAGGAGATAGTGTAGTTAAGGTTTATTCATTCCCTCTGATCAAAGTGAGAGAGGAGATATCTATGGGGCCCATGTTGATTTGATGTGACACTGAAAGTACCTGCGCATGTCATGACTATATTGAAAGTTCAATTAAGTAGTCAAATCGTCATCATAAATCTCGAATCAGGAAACATAATCGTAACTAGAGTGATTGACAAGTCCATGTCACTAGTTATGTGATATCGTGTAACGAAGGACATATGATCACTTATCATAGGACTGTTTCTGATAGTTCAGAGTTCAGCAGTTACACATGCTATGCACACTCTAAAGGATACAGTTACACATATCGTTTATAGTTGATGAGATGTCCAAGTGGGAGACTGTTGGAAATAGTGTCCAACACATCAAATAAACTGGTATTATGGTTCGGGTATTCTAGAGTCTTATTTGGGTTGCCCTCGAGGAATCAACGAATGCGAGAAATAACGTAGTGTTAACATCTATTCCAACACTGAACGTAGGTCACACAGTTTGTGTAACTGTTGTGTTAACGGGTAATCTATGTGATCCCGGTTTGCCCGACTTAATTCGATCATTGCGATTAAATGCCAAATGATTATACAATGTGATGTATCTTGATTCATTCAAAAGATGCATAAATCATTCTTCATCACATTTTGTATCCATGGGCTTAGAAGATTTTCTTCATTTCACCTCGACGAACTTCACATTTTTCATGATGATCCCGATAAATCTTAATCATCATGAGGGGGAGAAAATTTAATAAGAAGTTCAGATTATGAAGAAAAATGCTTACAAGACTTAAGAGAATATATTAGCACAGTTTTCTCCACATCAAAAAGACATATGCACTAATTAAGGGGGAGTAAACAAGAAACCGAAGAAGATCCGTTGAGAAATGATTGTTTGTTTGAGGGGGAGCGTAAACTTCATCAATGTTTTATCCTAAACAACAATTATCAAAGTTCATAAATCGACAAAGACACAACTTCATCAAAAGACTTCCGCTACAAAACAACTCTATCCATGGGTCTACATTGTCGTCGATTTACATGAAATAATCTGTGAAGAAAAAGAAATCGTCTTATCCTCAGAAATTTCTCACAAATTCTCAACATTTCCATTACAAATCTTAAACTGACAAATCATTCTATCCAAACCACGAATAACATTTGGTCAGAACAAAGGTTTGCATTTAGAGCATGAACCTCCTTCATACGTGAGAAAAGGGTAACTGGCCAACAGAATAATTGTTTGTTTGAGGGGGAGCGTAACCGTTATAAACATGTTACCTCAACAACAATTATCACATCATAGATCGACATAAAGCCACAAACTTCAAGAAAAGACTTCCGCTGCTAATCTCTCTATTAATATGAGTCTTATTTTAAGTCGGTCTATATGTATCTTCAAAGTAAAGTCTTCAAAATACTTCTAGTGGTTGAAAAGCTACAAGAAGTATCCGTTTTCACATGTTGACAAAGCTCAAGCTGATCCTGATACATCACTATTCAACGAAATTTCTACCAGGTGCAGCTTTTGCTAAAGATGAAGACTTCGAAGATAGGCTTCCCAGACTATTGTTACAAAGGGGGAGATTGTTGGGTCATATTTAGTTGTAATCAATAGTCTAGGGACTAGTTATGTAACATTGTATATATGTTAAGTTTTATTTAGGAAATGGTCCTAACTAACAAGGAATTAAGCCATGGTATAAATACCAAAGTGTAAGGCTTAATTCCTTAACTTTTGCACAATTAACATTTCAATTTCTCTGCATTTGTTCACTCTCTCTCTCTCTTGTTTCTCACTCTAAAAGCCCTAATTGTTCTTCATCACTTTTCATCCAAAACTCATCATCCAACACCTATTATGGATTGATTTAGTGTTATTGTGCTTTTCATTAATTAATTGTTTAATTAAATAGACCATCGGGCTAGACGGGCTAATCTAGTTAATGGGTAATTAACTAGTTTACGGTATCGAGCCAAGTATTAGTTATTAGATTAACTAGTTACTTGTGGGTATAATTAATGGTTAATTAAAGATGGGCTTGGACCAATTAGAGTTTGACTCTAATTGGGTTTGGACAAGTATATATATTAAGGTTAAGGGTTTAACCTAATAGACGTAATCACTTGTGCCTCCCTTGTCCTCTAAGCATTCGGCCGAACACCACCACCGTCGACCGAACCACCGCCGAGCCGCCGCCGTCGGACCGCCGCATCGCCGCCGTCAGCGTCGCTGGAAATCGAAGGAGTTTTCGATTTGCTTTCAGTGTTTGTTTCTCAAGGTGCTTTATACTACACTGTGGTATATCGTCCTGTTCGTGATCAACCTTGGGTGTGAACCAGTAGAGTGATTCTTACTTGAATCCTAAGCATTGTGTGTTAATCTGGCAAGAACAAGATCACAGGGTTTGTCATCTTCACCAAACCGCAACGAAGTAAGTTTTGAATTTATTATTTAATTAGTTATTAAATAATTCTAGTTGCGTTAGAATTGTAAACCTAACGGTCCAAATAAGTTTTTCTAAATCGGGTTAATGTTCTGTCAAGTTACTTGTGATTTCCGCCACAAGTAAAGTGTGACTAGATGCATAGAAAACCCAACATGTTCCACTATAAGCTAATTTTTTTAATTTGACCAATTCGAGTCCAAACTTTCAATCGTTTGATTTATATCTCCATTAGCTTTAATTTAACCCGTTTGAGAGAAAAAACAATCCAAATTTACTCGTTCACTTGGGTCAAATTGTCACCTCTTTATAATAATGCATGTTTGTTGATTTCTTTAATGTGACGTTGGCAACCCTTAGAATGAACTATGTTCATTTACCTGCGCATGCATTTTCTTTATTAATAATAAAGATACAAAAAGAAAGATTGAAAATCCGTTTAATGTGCAAAGAATAATTTAATAGTTACCCCACTTAGAAGGAAAATTTTCTACATCCGCTTCTTAACTTGCAATAATTTAATAGTTAGAGTTGATGAACAATTACTATTTCGACTAATTTACTATTTCTATCTCGACATTTAAAAATATTCTTACTAGAATAATAATCTAAATTCAATTATCTGGATAACTAATAATAAAGATACAAAAAGAAAGATTGAAAATCCGTTTAATGTGCAAAGAATAATTTAATAGTTACCCCACTTAGAAGGATAATTTTCTACACCCGTTTCTTAACCTGCAATAATTTAATAGTTAGAGTTGATGAACAATTACTATTTCGACTAATTTACTATTTCTATCTTGACATTTAAAAATATTCTTACTAGAATAATAATCTAAATTCAAATATCTGGATATAATAGTTTAAGAGGTTTTATGTATTAAAAATAGACATTAGCAATTTTCATCATGTACATTACAAAAAGATGTGGGCTCACCTCTCCAAAATGTTTGTATTTAATTGAAAAATTAAAATTGAAGAAACTTATGAAAATGTCTATATTTTTTATTATTTTGGTGTTATGGTTTTGTGAATACTAATCGTGGAAACTTGCGAATAAAATGTTATTGCACTTGGATCATTCTATAATGAGTGTTTAAATTTTAATGCAGTGAAGCATGAAGAGATATCAACTTTTTATTTTGCAATATATGGAAATTACGCTATATTTTATCATTAGATTTGGAAATGTTTCAGAAGAATTCATACGCTTGAACAGATCTGAGAAATCTAAAGTAAATTTAAATACGAGTACAAGTCAATGGTGTCCCTTGATAGACATTCAACTCGTATGTTGGTTGATTCTCAGCAGTCCCATTTAGCATTACAACTCTAAAACTTAAAATTTGAACCAAAAAACGATTTATTTTTTCAATGTGCCAAACTGTGATCGGGCTAATGGGCCCAAAATTGTGATCGGGCTAATGGGCACAAAATTCTTCAGAGGTAGTGGGTTATGACACGATGAGTTCGTGTTGTTGTTGGTAGTTTTTCAGTAGAGAAAACCACAAGTTGATAGTTAGTGTTGGTTGATGGACGGAAGAAATTACTTACTCATGTTGTTATAGCAATTTATAGTTGTATGTCGCATTGCATTCGATTATTTAGCTACTTCTTGCGGCTACGAGAAATGGTATGGTTTGGTAACGGGTCAAATATAATAATATGGTCAAACTCAACTCAAATTCGACTCAGACACTATTTGATTTATATCATATTGGTTCAATCACATAAACCGTCAACATGAGAAACTAAACACCATTGATAAAAGAATTCACACGTTCATCCTCCTCTTAAGAGCCCTATTTACATTGATTGATACGATACATCTACGAAACCGTAAAACAAGTTTAGAGCAATCCAAATGTGTTCTCGCCAATATATTTATGAAGAAAACAAAGATGAGGATGATTATCTCTACGTAAAGATGAGGATGGTTGTCTCTGCGTAGGTAATGTAGAGATAACCATCATCATCTTTGTTTTCCTCATAAATTGCTGACATGTCAGTAATATAGACTGGAAATCTTCTGGGGGTCAAATCAGTTAGACCCGGAAAACTTTCATGAAAGTAATGTACCTAACATAATCATACAAAAGAATAATTAAACTTCATTAGTATGGGCGGACAAATGGCAGGTTTGGAACAAAACATGTGATTTTTGGTCGGGATAGATAAGGTTGACCCGTAACATTTTTGTAACGACCGGAATTTTCGGTTAATGAATAAGATGGAAATATTGAGGAATAAAGGAGGTAAAATATTTAATCGAGTCTCCGTTGTGTTTTATCGAGTGTTTGGATGTTTGGGACTTGGTGTAACCAAGTATGGGTCAAGACTTGGATGGAAACAAGTTTAAAAGGCAAGAAACTGACCCAGACATCCCTCACGGCGCGAGGCAGGCGCGAGCCAGACGCGAGGTTGAACAGTGGGTTCAGAGCTCAGACGCGAGAAGCTCGAGTTGAGACAAGAGCCGCGAGCGAAACGCGAGGTCTGTATTTTAGCGGCAACCAGGAGGCAAAGCCGCGTCACTTCGCGGCGCGAGGTGGGCGCGAGCGGGGCGCGAGGAGCGTCAGGAATACATAAACTTGTGTGTGAGCTAGGGTTTCATTTCACCTTCAACCCCACACATAGTGCAGCCGATTTGGGAGTGTTCTTGGTCGATTTTGGAGCTTAAGAGCTCAGATCTACACCATCTTGAAGGATTGAAACATCAAGGGTAAGTATTCTTGATTGTCTTGCTTATCTACCTTGATTGTGAGCTTTGTATGGGTAAAAATGGTGGTTTGTGGAACCAACCATGTCATCTTTGGGGAAGATGACTAAACATGGGTGTAGAACACTCATTGTAAGCTTGTAATCGATGTGTACAAGTTGGATTTGGGTTTATTGATGGAAATCTTGAACTAGGGTTTGAGATCCCACCAAGTTGGATGGACTTGGTGGTTAGGAATGTAGATATGGATTGTTTGGGTGATTAGTTATGGATAATAACTAGTTATTGTGATGGTATTGATGGTAGGTCAAGAAGACCTAAAGATTTGGTGTCATTGCACAAGATGGAAAGCAAGGATTCGTGTCAATGGACACGAATTGGAGTTAGTTTGGCTAAGGTGATTACATGTGAACTTTTAAACTGAGTACATAGTAAAAGAGTTTTGAAAATGGATAATATCTATCGAGTCTTTATTAATACATATTTTTAATAAAGAACGTGATTAGAAAGATAATGAAATTTGATTGAATTGCTAATAGAACATAGTTATTAAAATTGATGATGTTGCAAGTAAGTGTGATTAGATTAATTGATTAATGAGGTTATTGATAAAAAGTATTAATAATGAAAATGGCTAAAAGAGTATGATATTGGCTTTTATTAGTAAGAATTAATAATTAAGCAAATGACAAAGATCTTAAAGTAATAACGTTTATTAGTAAAATATACTAATGAAAGTAGTGATATCACGTTAAGAGAACAAGTATGATTTGACTAGTATTATGTATGCGCCCTAGTCAATGTAAAGGTAACATATTTATGAATATGAATAATAAGAAATGACCCTTATTAGTAAATTTAAGGATAAAGTCTATGATGATAACGATGAGGAAAGATAAATGAAATATGATTATGTTAAAAGAGACTATTATGATAATTAGAATAGATGCATTCTAATTTGTGTTTGATTATGAATTGGTGGGGCATAGACCTGTATTTGATGATTCAATGTGTGTAATAAAAGTATCCGGATAACGATAACCCATTTAGGGGGGAGTGAGATTATTACTTGGGGCGGTACCTCCCTGCGCAAGGGTAGTATATCTATGAGAACGATAACCCGACAATAGGGGGATTATGATAACCCGATAAAAAGGGGGATTACGATAACCCGCGAGACGGGGGATTTGGTGATCTTGGTAAGTTTGGGAGAACCCCAATTACCATGTGATCTTAATGATAACCCACATCGGAGGAGTTTGCTTCGGAATGATCCGGGGCGTATGTGATAAAAGGGGTAAGCTTAAGGATAGCTTACATGTATGTGATTATGTGATGGGTAAGCTTACGGTTAGCTTACTAGTAAGTATGAATAAACGATAAGATAATATTAATAAGTGAATAAAGAAAAGAATTGAATAGTAAGGACTTTTTATTATTTTTGACGATGGGTCGAAAACCCATGTATCTCACGAGACTATTTTTATCACGTGCTACTTTGTTTTTGGCTATGTATTCAGTTTCGAGATCGATGGATTAGAGGGTCGCGATAGAAGTGGCCTAGTGTTGATTAGCTCGGGAGCTCGTAGGTAGATCCCGTTTATCCTATGGTTATGATATTATAATGTAACACCGGTTTTAATACTCTGATAAATGTTTTTAAGGTTTTTGTTAAACCGTATTTTGGGAATAATGAACTTGTAATATTTTTATTTAAAAATATGATTTAAAAAGATGTTTTAAAAATTTAGGTGTTACAATTTTTTGTCAATAAAAACTTGGATTTATTTATAAATACTTGATGTGTCAAATATTTGTACGAAAATAAAAAATTTCAGTAATAATCTATTTTTTTCATTAAAATGATATAAGAGGTTATAAGCATTACAAATACATCTCGGCGACTTTTGACCCATTTGAACATCTCAGCCTATTTAACTTATTTCCTTTTAACTCAACTTTTTAATTTACCAATTTGACCCGTTTAAGATAAACATTACCCGAATCAATCAATTCGTAAGTAAATGGGTCAAAATTGGCACCCCTTGACAATCAATTTTGTTGCATCTGTATGAGTTCTCATAAGAAACTAATTATTTGACTCTTTGACAGCTAAAAATTTCAGAAGCAGAATTTGTTCCTGGAGTCATCAAAAAATAATAAAATATAGTGGCAGATAGATGATACATTTAGTGTTGCATGATTTAAAGGTGAGGCTCGGAGATAGTATCACACCAACTAACCACCATTCCTCTAAAGTCATATATTAACCTAATCCTGAAAAAACCACTAATTAAAAACAAAAAATTGTTTTTTATAAAAAAAAAAATAATGAAAGACCCTTTTGTAAAAAACGTAACTCTTTTTTTATAAAAAAACAAAAAGTGTGAAACGGGTCAGTCAGGTCTGTATTATAACTGAAACGTGTCAAATGGGTATTATCCGAAATGGGTCGGCGAGTATTAGTACGACTATTAACCGAAATATATCTTCCAAGATTGTCAGTTTTGATATATTGTATTTATGTACCTTAAAGTGTATATATTGTTTCCTAATTTCGATTGTAACTGTTACTTAGTTTGCTGTATTTATACTCATCTTTATCAATGAAAGAAAGTCACCAATTCACAATAACTAACATGGTATCAGAGTTAAGAGCTTGCTATCTATGAATCATTTTTTTTCTTTTCGTTTTGCACTAAAAACAGCCACGACTGCAATTCCCGTTCAAAACGTTTCTTGAATCATCGATTCATGTTCAAATCGTTTCTTGAATCATTTATTACTCCTCAAATCGTTTCCTGAGTCGTCTATATTACAACAGCAACAGCTACAGCTGTGATTGAATCGCTAATTGAATCATTGGACCGACTGTGTTCAGATTATCGATAGTTTAAACTCCTTGAATCATCGAGCAGTGCATCCATTTTCGTATTGATTATCCCTTGAATCCCTTGAATAATCGATTATCATACTTGAATTGAATCATCGATTATCATATTTCAAGTGAACCATCGCATCGTTATATTCAATTTTGACCGATAGGAATCAGCGCATCGTTTATTAAACCTATGATATATTTTTTATTTTATTTCTTTCCGATGGCTGGAAACAAAAGCCCAAATTTTATACACAATTCTTGGGCTTACTTTATGCCTTCATATTGGGCTGCACCTTGGTGGGGCCCACCACCAACTTACCAATTTAATCAACAATATGATTGGGTTAAATATCGGGCTTCTTTTAATCAACAATCATCAACATATCAGCGGCCCCAAACCCGTGCTCAATTTCCAAATGTAAACCAGCAAGACCCTTCCAAATTAAGTACTGCATTTTCAGCAATGACTTTGAATCCAAATGATGATCAATGGTATATGGATTCCGGTGCTACATTTCATCTCACGGCCGACCCAGGTAAAATATCTATCCCTTGTGTATCATCTATTAAATCCGTGTATGTTGGAAATGGAAATCAAGTGCCTGTTATTGGATCAGGCCACACCACCTTACCTCATCCAACCACACAACTTCATCTCAAAGACATACTACACACACCACATGTTATCAAAAACCTTGTATCGGTCCGTAATTGTTTCGTCAAAATCATGATTCTGTTGCATTTGATCCATATGGTTTCTCTATAAAAGATTATAAGACCGAGAAACTCCTATCGAGACATGATAGTACCGAAGATCTGTACCCTTTCACCAAACCATCCACCGAACAAGCCTCATCTTTTTTTGTTTCCTCTATTTCACCATTTGGCATTCACGACTCGATCATCCGGGCAATCATGTAATGGAATTTCTTAACAAGAATAAACACATTTCTTGCCACAAAAATGATCAATTATCTATGTGTCATTCATGCCAACTTGCAAAACACAAACGTTTACCTTTTAAACAGTCCACTTCAACCACTTTAAAACCATTTGATATTGTTCATGCCGATCTATGGACTTCACCTATACAAAGCAACACCGGTTTTAAATATTATCTCGTTCTCATCGATGATTTTTCTCATTTCACATGGGGTTTTCCACTCAAATACAAGTCCGAAACATATGATAAAATTCGAAACTTTCACAAATACATCCAAACACAATTCAATACTCTTCTCAAAACGTTTCAATGCGACAAAGGTGGTGAATTCAATAACCACTTCTTCCACAATTTTGCAACCACCACCGGTCTCCATATTCGTTTCTCATGCCCACATACGTCCCAACAAAATGGTATCGCTGAACGCATGATTCTTCGCATTAATGAACTCATGCTCTCACTTCTCACTCATGCCTCTCTCCCACCATCATTTTGGGTTGACGCTCTTCACACCGCAACATATCTTCAAAATATCCTTCCCACCAAATTATTGGGCAACCGTACACCCACTTTCGTTCTTTACCTCAAACATCCTACATACAACCACTTCACACCGCAACATATCTTCACAATATCCTTCCCACCAAATTATTTGGCAACCGTACACCCACTTCCGTTCTTTACCTCAAACATCCATGATACGACCACTTACGAATTTTTGATTGTGCATGTTTTCCCAACCTCTCAGCCACTCGCCAACATAAACTCGCTCCTCGCTCCAAACCTTGTTCATTTCTCGGGTACCCAGCTCAATACCGTGGTTATCGTTGCCTTGACATGACCACGGGAAAAATTATCCTCTCCCGCCATGTCACATTTGATGAAACCAATTTTCCATATGCCAATCTCCAACCTACTACACCACATAATTACTCATTTCTAGACTCCGATCCATCACCTATTTTCTTCCAACCTCAACCTACTACAACTACCCCTACACCTCCTTCTACTAACATACCTGAAACCCCTCCCCACCTAACGACTATCATCACTCCACCTTCCTCACATACTCATCAAACGACTCATACATCTTCACCACCAACAACAGCAACACCTCCCCCACCTACAACAATTCCCCATCCTACATCTCCACCCCCAATCTATTATCCTCTCACTTACTCCCGAAGACAACCACCTCCACCTCCACCTCCACCACCACCGCAATCCACTTCAAGTCACCCTATGACCACACGATCAAAAGCCAGAATTACAAAACCTAATCCACCACTCAACCTCCACACTACGACCTCTCCTTTAACCATATCCCCCATACCCAAATCCCACAACTTCGCCTTATCTAATCCAAACTGGCACTCTGCTATGACCGATGAACACACGAATTTAATAGATAACCACACATGGGAACGTGTGCCATGACCGCCTGATGCTCATGTTCATGTAGATCTATCGGCACGAATTTCACGCAGATGGGACTCTTGCATGATACAAGACCAGATTAGTTGTTAATGGTAAATGTCAACAAGTCGAGGTCGATTGTGATGAAACTTTCAGTCCCGTAGTGAAACCAACAACAATCCGGACCGTTTTAAGCCTAGTTGTTTCATGATCATGGCCTATACATCAACTAGACGTCAAAAACGCCTTTTTACATGGAGATCTTAAAGAAACTGTCTATATGTTCCAACCCCCAGGATTTGTGGACCCACACCACCCAAAACATGTTTGTCGCTTGCGAAAATCTTTATATGGGCTTAAACAAGCACCACGAGCTTGGTATCATCGTTTTGAAAATTACATTCATACATGCGGGTTCAAAAGAACAACAAGTGACAATTCTGTTTTCGTATTCCACAAAGGCAACAAAATGGCATATCTCCTACTTTATGTGGATGACATAATTTTGATGGCCTCCGACAACAAAACTCTACGCTACTTCATTGAATTATTATCCAAAGAATTTGCAATGTCGGACCTTGGACCTCTTCATCATTTTCTAGGCATTCAAGTGAAACACCAAAATGGAGGTCTCTTTCTTACCCAAGAACAATATGTGCATGATATTCTTAAGGGAGCAAACATGCAACTTTGCAAACCATGTGCTACATCCGTTGACACCAACTCCAAACTCAGTGAAACCATTGGCGAACCTATGCAAGATGTCACCCTCTATCATAGCCTCGCTGGAGCTCTTCAATACTTAACATTTACTCGGCCGGACATCACTTACGCGGTTCAACAAGTCTGTCTCTTCATGCATGCGCCTCGAGAACCGCACTTCAATTTTTTAAAACGCATTCTCAGATATTTCAAAGGCACCAGTCATCATGGGCTCCACATCACCCCGTCTAAATCAACCAAACTTACTCCTTACTCCGACGCAGACTTGGGGGATGTCCTGACTCCCGACGCTCCACATCTGGCTATTGTGTCTTTATCGATGACAACATTGTCTCATGGTCGTCCAGAAGACAACCTACAATATCCCGATCCAGCACTGAAGCTGAATACAAAGGCGTCGCTAACGCAGCAGCTGAAACTACGTGGCTACGTAACCTACTTCTCGAGCTTCACCTACCGCTACGACAAGCCACGATCATCTATTGTGATAACATCTCAGCCGTTTATCTAAGTCAAAATCTAGTTCAACATCAACGCACTAGACATATTGAAATTGACATTCATTTTGTTCGTGAAAAAGTGAGTATGGGTTCCCTTCGAGTACTACACGTTCCTGCCGATTACCCATACGCAGATATCTTCACCACAGGGCTACCACGACAATTATTTACTCGCTTTCGTTCCAGTCTTTCTATTCGACCAGCTACAGATTAGACTGCGGGGGAGTATTAACCGAAACATATCTTCCAAGATTGTCAGTTTTGATATATTGTATTTATGTACCTTAAAGTGTATATATTGTTTCTAATTTCGATTGTAACTGTTACTTAGTTTGCTGTATTTATATTCATCTTTATCAATGAAAGAAAGTCACCAATTCACAATAACTAACAACGACTACAGTTTATGTTTATTGTTTATTAGAGCTTGTATTATTTTAACATCCTAACATTAGAAATAATGTTTCAATTCAACACTAAATTAATGTTTTTAAGAATCACACATCATGATTGAATTGTAGCATCTGAACTTGGAACTCAGGAAAGCAATAACTTACCAGATCACTTACTTTAAAGGCGACCATTTCATATCGATCTTTAGATTCCTCTAAAAAACCTTTATAAATAAAAAAATATAACGTTATAAAAACATAAAAACAGTTTAATCATAAATTATGCATCCATAACTACAATTACAGCTATTACGTTACACGTGTGCAAACTTTTGTACCTTTGAAATAATCTTTTAAAAGACTTCAAAGGATCTTAGACAAAACAAATTATTTTAGCAAAACGATAGACGCCACCTATATTAGGATGTCAAAAGATTACAATGTATTTCATGATTATTTAATTAATCAATTCATTCGTTTATTTTGTTAGCTAATTATATACACACGTAAAGATTTATTTGAAGACCGATTTCTTACCCGAGGCTGATTCTGAGGGGCAGGGTTGTCTTTGTTCAGTCTCTAACAATATCTTCTATTTATCTTGATCCTTGTTAAAAAACATTTACTCATCAAATTAAAAGACTACTAAAAAGAAACTACACTCTTAATTAACGAGAAACGAACCTCTGATTGGGAACTGCGTTCTCCAGTTGGAGATATTGAGGATGTTGAAACACAGATCATTTGAAGGAAATGTTTCAAGAAGGGTTGCATTAATGATTAACTATATCATTTCGTTTAGTATAAATAGATAAGTTCGATCGTTAGTTTCAATAATTTGATTCACAAACTGAATCAAGGATTTGTAGTAACTCTACAAATATGCATGTACAAAACGTTGTACTAAAAGATACTAGTTAATTTTATACGCAACAGGGGAAACGTGTTTGGTTGTTGATGGTCGGATATCACAGAGAGAGAGTGTCCGGCGAAGGGGTTATTCTTCCTCGTTGTTCTGCGGTGGTGGATAATCAGTCGTGATCACATCAGAAACTACACTACGAAGTTGGTTGTTTGTGGGGATTTTGGGAGGCGTTCTGGTGGTTGTTGATGGGTTTTGACTTTTGATCGACAGAAGGGTTAGATAAAGTTGGGGGAAATGGATTGTTGGCGGTTAGTGGTGGTCGTTGCTATATCCTGAATATAGCAACGACCACTTCTTTCCAGGATATAGCAACGACCACCACTAACCGCCAACAATCCACTTCTCGGAATTAATCGTTAGCCGGTTTATCTGTCTCTCAAGACCCTTCAAAAACAACCTCAAAGAGTCTCATTGTGCCCAGAAACAAACCAACTGACCGTACACTCCCGAGTAGGATGACAACCGATTATCAACAAACGCAGTAACCGAGGAAGAAAAAACCGATTCACCGGATACTTCCTGAAACAATTGAGCTACAAAAACTCAAGAACACCATAACGTGGCCGGCCAGAAAACGAAATGCCCGATCGTATCTAAATAAAGTAAATACGCTTTAAACATATGCAACATTAAAAAAAATTAAGTTGAATGGCTAATTCCATTTCGTCTTGTAGTATTTGTATGTGACAAGTGGGTTCTTTAAGTCATTGGATTTCCACAACCTGATTACTTTGATTGATACAACTTCGTCATCTCCGGTCAATTCGTTTATGAAACATACTTTGGAAGAAATTCTCTCTAAACTGTGAAAAAATTATTTATAAAAAGACAGTATAATAACAATTTAAAACACTAAAGCAGTCAAATAATAATTGAAATAAGCATATATGATTAACATACAAATTAAAAAAAACAGATATATCAAGTTTTAAAATTAAATTTATACCATATGCATTCCATCTACTCGAATTGGACTACTTTTATAACAAACCATAAAATATAATTTAGCAGGAATAACATCTGTTTTCTGAAACAGATTTGTGGACAATAATGGGGCGGAACAGTACATTAACATGTAAAAAGAGCAACAAAAAATGTAATTAAAGTTACCTGTATGAAAGAAGATTGTTTCAGGTTTCACAATTACTTCCGAAGTTAGTATTGATTGCTCATGTTCTCATTCCTGGTAAAGTTTTTATTCATTAATCTATCTATACTAAGATATATAATTTAATTTAAAACCTCCAATCCCGGTTATTTAGCATGATAATGGATTGCTTAAAAAAAATCCGGGATAATTTTATCCTAACTTTCAATAGAATATGTAAAATTCCAGAATTTTTTAAATAAAGCATAATTAACTAAAACCACTAAAAAAGAAAGAAGTTAATAAAAAAATATCAAGGTATACATATAAATGTAGATATAGATATGGTATATAATGAGCATTTATTTGAACAACTCATTTTTTGGTAGAACCAGCAGAACTCAATCTAAATCATTGAATTTCGAAATAAAATAATCATAGTTAGAAAAACCCTTAGAGCGTATGGTGTGGGGGTTGTTAAACCCCCATTATTTTGTTAACACGAAAACGACATGATTAAAAAACGATAAACACGACAAACACGATAACACGAGATAAATAACAAATATATCAAATTTCTTACTTACGCTAAAAACACGACAAACACGACAAAAATATAACATAAATTTCTAAATTTCCCAAAATTATAACTATCGTGTCAATTTCGTGTTAATCTCTGAACACGAATACGACATGACAAGACACGACATGACTACGTGTTTGTTTTACGCGACACGAACACGACACGAATACGAATTCAAATTTCGATTTCGTCCAAATTTCGTTTTGTTTCGTGTATTCTTGTCGTGTCGTGTTATATTTTGACAACCCTATGCTACATCATACCGGGTACATGTTATAGCCATGTTATAGCCTAAAAACTCTATAACATCCCTATAACTAACCCATTACACCTTGTGCTCTTATCAGATAAGTTAAAAAAACGAATTTCCTAAAAATTCGAATAAAAATAATTCCTCAAGAAACTGAAATTAAACGGGATCAATCACAGTTTCCTAAAAAATAAGTATAAAATAAATTAAAATAAATTCTTTAAAATGGTTAATATTTTCTCAATTTGCAGGGACATAAACCGTAAAAAAAGTACATTAGGATACGCCAATTTGTGTTAAATGGCATTTTTAAAACTGTGATTGCATTTTTTAGAAAATCCGCAACAATGTGCAATAACCGTGCATCTCTAAATCTGGGTTTTATGATTTATCTAATTACGGTTCGATAACCCTAATTAATATGGGGATTTGCAGTTAAATATGGGATTAATATTCGATACCCATTTATATAAAGATTAAAATTTTTAATACAATGTTTATCTATTATATAATCCGATAACTGTAATCAATTTTCAAAATCATTAATCTTTAAATCTATTATATTTTGAATACGCAGGGTTCTCGTTTAATTTAAATCTAATACATTATTTAATCTTTAAGTTTTACATTAACATTTAAAAAAAGTAATGAGTAACTCAATGATTATGAATACGCAGGCTGAAGTTGATGAGATAAAAAATTTTAGATCTTGAATTTTGAGTTTATACAAATACCATATTGTTGACGAGCGTGGTCGGTGATTTTCGATGTATTTTTTGACCGTTTCAAGCATGGAATAGTGAGTTCTGGAGAAGGCAACGAGTTTTTTTAAAAAAAAAAGCCTACGTGAGTTTGTAGTATGAATGAAGAAGCTGGAGAAGCTGACTGAGAAAGTGAGAAAGTGAAAAGTGAATATTAGGGTTTACCTTGTTTTCTATTGGGCTTTAAAGTTTTATTAGGATGTTTTAATTTGTAAGCTCATGAACCATTTAATTAAAGCTCGGTCCATATAAAACTAGTGAATTAGGGTAGATAAAAAAAAACAATTGACACTTGACACATGTCATCATCTCCTTATGAATCATGCGCGAAAGTGTACTCGTGACAAATAGGTACATAAATTGTCAAATGAGTATCGGTATATGTACGTGCCTACAATTTTACGGCTAGTTCATATTACTATTAAGGAGACCGTGATACGAATCATCACTTATAATCTATACCTTTCATACTGCCGTGTGTCATGAGTATGCATAAAAGTTAATCATAAATGGCACTATATTGAATAACATAAATAGCATTTTTGTTTATCAAAGGAACAAAGTAAAATCTTTCTGCTTTTAGATACAACTTTGAAAGCCACTACATTGTTTTCTTAAGTAGTAAGTTGTGACGTAGTTGGACAAAGTTGATGAATCGTGGGTCCTCCACTTTATGTTTTCATCATATTATAGAAAGAGAACTCACTCACGTTTGTCTATAATGCATATAAAATAGAAACATAACATACATTTTAAGCTTAGGGGGTAGGTGTACTAGTCCAATTCTTCTATTACAACGTTTTAAAGAAATGCTAAATCTTGTCAACTCATCCTTATATTTAAGGGACAAAATGGCCCATGTCTTTGAACTCATACCGGTCACCGCACAAAATAATGATAGGGATTTAAATCATGTGTGTCAAAAAAAATAAACTAACCTAACAAAAAATTTACTAATCTTTTTTTTTCTAAATAGGCAGATGCATACTATACCCACACATACCATTGATTTGTCATAAAGTAAAGCATTACATTTACGGCATGTTTGAAAAATCTTATTTAAGGTGTTTATTAGCTTATTTAAGCTTAAATATACTTACAAATATAAGTTTATATAAACTTATAAACACCTTAGATAAACTGTCCCAAACAACCCTTAATTATAGTTCTAATAAGGCAATTTGGTCATGCATGCTCGTTGCACGTGTTGCATATTGATGCTTGGTCACCGGGAGAAGTGGTAAGCAAACAAGAATATCCATGTGTCGAATTGGTATTGGCCCATATTAATTCTCTCTCTGATGTCGGTGAGCTGAACCATAAAATTTATAAATAGGCAGATGCATCCAAATAGTTAAGTTATTGTAATGACTTATTATAATTGACATAAAGACTTTTTCACTTAAAATTTATAATAAGTTTTAAAAAAGCTTTTGGTCTAATAGATGTAAATGTAGAAAAAGTTTTTTGTGTATCTTGAAAATGACTTATGGAAGAAAAAACTTAGTAGAAGGTCATTTACCTTCAAATGACCTAGAGAAGAGGAAAACAGCTTTGTAAAAAACTCTCATTGGAGATGCTCTTATTGACATGCTCAAGTTGCATGACGCTGGCATCCTAATATTTAAGTCACTGCAATAGTTTATTGTAATTGACACTTAGATTTTTCACTTAAAATTATAAATAACCTTTCTAAAAAGTTTTTGGTCCAATACATATTAACCTACATAAAACTTTTTATTGTGTCTTGAGAAAGACTTAGAAGAATAATAAGCTTTTAAAGCAAAAACTTTTGCTAGAAGTTCATTTACCTTAAAATAACCTACACAAAAGGTATTAAGCTTTGTAAAAACCTACCATTGGAGATGCTCTTACTCTATACTTTTTGAGAAACTTCTTAGTCTATATTCGCCTCCATTAGATAATTTCAAATCGTCCCAAATTCCTTCTAATTCTTATTAACGGCATTTAATCTACTCATTTTCCTTTCGGGACTTGAACCCGGCCTTTAGGTCATGGGCAACAACATATATACCAGTACTACCAGGCTACAATCATTGCGTAAGCCATATCCACTTATTCTTTGTTTTCGTTTTTAGTTCAACATTTCTTTTTCTAAAAAAGGGCATATATAACACAGAACAAAATTAAACCAGTTTGAGATTGCAAATACGAGTCTACGACCTACCGATTAAAAGACATAGAAGCAACAACACGAGCTAAAGGGCATTACATAAGACCTATGAGAAGAAAAAAAGGAAAATAAAAAGCAGTCAGCAGGACCACAACTATGCATAACACAACCAACCGGCTATCCCCAAGTATAAATCAAACACTCAAATAGATTTACCTTTTAGAGTTAGTATATTTATTTCTTTTCATTAATTTAATTACTTTATTACTTTAAAATCAAAGTCACTATCATTAATACAATTTGCATTACTTAGAGGGTGGGGTGTGGTGGCGAGACCCTAACTCGCCCGACGCTACATCGCCATCCGACGTGCGCCACCAAACCGCCCGCCACGCCAAACCCCCCCCCCCCCTCGACAGCTCGCCGACGCAGCCCACGACCCAATCCCATGCTGACACGTGTACTAGTCGTTGTAATGGTTGGAATTTTGAAAAAAAAATATTTTTTTTCAAATAAACCTTAAACTCTTATCAATACCACACCATTTTATACAAATTTTTACACAACATTTCTCATACTAAACCTTTTCAACATTTTCAACACATCCCTTCTTCCAAAATGCATCGAAATTTAATGGACCCCGAAAGTTATTCATCTGATGTCGATGATGACACATATTTTTTTTTTACTCAAGCGCGTCAGTACATGCAACAACAAGAAGCTTAAAAATCACGGACCCGAGTGCCAATCTTTCGAGATCGTGAAGCTGCCGAGCAACGTTTATTGAATGACTACTTTGGTGAGAATCCTACGTACCATGAGACGGTTTTTCAACGTCGATTTCGTATAAGCAGTAAACTATTTTTAGAAATAGTTGAAGGTATTTCTAACTATATTATTGAGCCTCTTCACAAGCATTTTGAATTTTTTAAAGCACGACCCGATTGTACAGGTCTAATGAGTTTTAGTGTTATTATGAAATGCACGTATGCCATTCGCCAATTGGCTTATGGCATAACACCTGATTCGTTTGACGAATATTTACAAATTGGTGAACATTGTGCACGTGATTGTCTAAATCATTTTACCAAGTGTATTATAGATTTATATACCGGTGAGTATTTAAGGAAACCTGATATCCATGACGTTCAAAGCATTATATACAAAACACGAGAACGCTCATCGGTTTCCTGGAATGCTTGGTAGTATAGTTTGTATGCATTGGGAGTGCACCAACTGTATAATCGGGTAAGAAAATCGTATGTAATTTTCGGTATTTTTTTGAAAAATTTCGGTAATTTTTTTTAATTTTTCGGTTTTTTTTTTTAATTTTTCGGTATTTGTAATTTTTTAGTTCTATTTTGTAATTTTTATTTTAATGAAATATTAAGTTGTTTTGTAAAAAGGTAAAAGAAAAATAAAAGGGGTGTGCCCAAATAGTTTAAGTGATGATGATGTATTTTGGGAGTTTTAAATGTGAAATGTGAAATAATGATGTGGCGTATAGGTGGCGTAGATGTGGCAATCCGATCCTTATAACCATACCTGATGCTCGTAATGTGGAAGTCGACAAAAAAGAGAACCAGAAAGAGCACCAATTTATATTACCTAGGAAAAACAACCCACGTTTTAAACACTCTAGGGGTGTGTTTGGTACAGAGATTTGAAGGGAGAGAAAGGGAAATAAAGGTAAAGTCTCTTGTTTGGTTACATTGAGAAAAGAAAATGGAGAAAAAAAACTTTTCATTTTCCCTAATTTTAATTCCCTACTAAATAAGGGGAAAATGAGAGAATGATATATCGAGACTTAAAAAACACATAGAGAATCACAAAGCCCACAAAGCCCTCTTCTTTTCTCTATACCTTTGCAGCCGTTCCCATTCGTCGTCAATCCACCTTATTTCGTCTAGCAACAATTTCGTCTGCCGCTTCTTCCAAGTTAATCTCGATGTTTGTCTCTCGAACTCTATCTCTATCTCTCTATCTCTCGAACTTTATCTGTTATCAATTATGTATCGATTACTGAACGCATAGTGATGAATTAATTAATGATTAAGATTATACAATGGATATTTTCTCCAACCATACTCTCAGTTACGACTTACGACCTTCAAATATTGTTCTTGGTTACATTGTGGTTTTAAGTACCTTGAACTGTTTTTTTTTTTTGTTACATTTTGATTGAATTGATGTTTTTGAAAGTGACAATAGTTTATGTTTTTGGATGTTATTATTGATTTTATTAATACACTTTCGTTATTAATTTATCCATGAATTTTGTATGTTATAATAATGATTGTTGTGGGAAAAAAAATATGTTTGCTAATTATAAAGTTTGTACAATTTTTCCAACTGATTTTTTTGTCATACCAAATAAGAGAAATGATTCTCTGCTGTAATTCTCTGTTGAAGTCTCTGTGCTACCAAACAGAGGAGTCAATTCTCTTTCTCCAGACTAATTCCCTTTCTCTGCAATTCCATTATCTGCAACCATTTCCTTGTAATTTTATTTTATGTACCAAACGTAACCTAGGGATGTCCATAATTACTGGCCAATCCACACGATTGGCCAAAAACCAAAAGGAAAAAAAAGGAGAAAACGTGTCATTCCAAAAAATTACATTTATAAAAAACATATTATGTATCGTTTTCATCTATAATTCGTTAACTCTAGACAGGGCTGTTAACAATTTTTAAGGGTCCGATAAAATATTAATTATCTGATTATTGCGATTTTCAAACAAAATAATTAAATACAAACACTATTTTTCAAAATCACATTTCGTAACCAGTGATTATTAGATTATTCATTTTAAAACGAATAATTTATTTTCAATAAGCAATCCCAAACACACACTAAATATACCGAGAAAATTAAGTTAAACTAGTTGAAGACATTGGAAATGCACTTTTTTACATGGAAAAAATGTTTGTCATATTTTTATTTATTATTAACTGGTCCGATAAAATGAGATTCGAGAAATTAATGGAAAACGTTGAGTTTTTTTTAACAACAAATTTTAATTTACTTCTAAAATAAGGATCAAGACAAATACCTTATGCTAGGCGA
Source organism: Calendula officinalis (assembly GCA_963853835.1). NCBI lineage: Eukaryota > Viridiplantae > Streptophyta > Magnoliopsida > Asterales > Asteraceae > Calendula > Calendula officinalis. The sequence goes on along the minus strand of OY970823.1, from coordinate 64,840,626 downwards.
AAGCTCTTTAGAAGTGGATAAGGTTGAGTTGACATGTTAAATTGTTAGTAACTTAGGCTATAGGTATGTGTACAACACCTATATTAATTTTTTCTGTCACATCATCTGCTACCTTAGTAACCACACCACCCCTCACACCACATCATCTATAGGAAATACCCATCACACCACACCATACCATTTTAATTTCCGTCTCATTATTTATTTTTCATTTTTGTTTTTAAATATAAAACCACAACATTTCAGATTTTTTAATAAAATTAACCCAAATAATTAAGTTATAATACCATATTATTAGTTTTTAATAATAAAAAGACCTAGTAGAAAATATAATAAAAACCCAACTTTTTAAAACCGAATAAATAGAAAAAAATATTCCTAATGTATCATCTTCTATAAGAAAAACGCAGGCACAAGAAAAAACCCAACTTCCGGCAGTTTTTTCCGACGAAAAGGTACTCTTTTTCTTCCCTTTTGAATGTTCAACAGCTATATTTTCTCCCCACGCCCGTTTCTCTGCGTTGCCCGTTGCCCCTCTCCACCTCACCCCACACACTCTCTTCTCTTCTACCCATACCGAATAACCTTAATATTTAAATATTGCTTGTGTTGTCTCATTTTTATGGGAATTGATTTAAGTTGTTTTTATCTATGTTTAACCTTTTATGTAATTTGAATTATTTGTATCGTAGGCTTACCAAGGTGTACAAGGCTACAAGCCTACAAATGAGTAGTTCCCCCATGATAGCAAGGGTCATCGCGATTCGCGAAAGTGTAGATATTTCTTAAATATGGGTCAACGTCGTTGTACATATAGTAATACAAGCCACTTGTTGAAGACTTAAAGAACCTATCACGTATGATACAGACATAATGTTTTAAAATGTCGCATAATGACGATAATAGATACAAATCATGACAACGACTGTTGTTAAGAGGATTAATATATACTTATATCGAGAGATACATAATAGATACGGCTTTTTATCATAGATTGATCTAGAAGTAATCTCTTTACCATCAGATAGATGTATGTACATTTAAGTCTCATATACCCATTTTTGAATGGATTAAATATTATTGTTGTTGTTATAGACAATGTAACATACTTATAAATAAATAATTCCACATAAAACATACAAGACTTTCATTTCATGAGAAAGCTAGCACACTTTTTATATTTTACAAGTACATTACCACCATTGCATCTGTCATAAATTCATAACACTATAATTACATTTTTTTATCTAACTAAAGAGAAAAAAAAATAAACTGTATAAACCCGCTCCAACTAATTATTCTGACAATTTTACCCCTTACGTTTTCTTCCTTCCACAACTACACATTGTTGAACCCAAGTACACAGTATAATTTGTATCATTTTTTCTTCAATTTTTGCCTTTAAAGACAAAAAAACTAGTACCTAAATTACTCTATTCTATGGGCTGCTTCTTTGTACATTGGAGGAGCTAAAGGGTAATAACGGTATTTCCATATCGGAAGTGCAAGAAGGGTACATTTGAAAGGATATATTATAAGGACTTTTAAAGTAATTCTATAAAAGATCAGGGGGCAGTTTAGTATTCTATGATTAATCCTCCCATTGGTGCTCTGTGTGGAATACCTTTTCTCCTCTTCGTTGTCCTGAAGCTGGCGGCCGTCGGTGGTGGCGTTGACGGAGTAAAGCTATGAACTCGGCTGTTATAGTTACTAATAATCCGCACGTAGCTGCTACTGCTGTAAGAATCGTCCGAATCCGACACCGCCGTCATCAAATGTTTATTCTCCGGCGAGATCTTCCTCTTCCTCTCGAAATGCTTCGATGTTCCAGCAATCTGCACCGATCAGAATCTCAAAATCAATAATCGATTAAGAGAAATACATTTAACCAAATTTAATTTTAATATTTCGTGATCATATTTACCTTACAACCAAGTGAGCAGAATCGGAAGGAATCGAGAAGGCTACGCTCACATACTTCACAAGTATTTGTAACACCTTTTCCCGGCCGCGGCTGCGGCCGTTCGTTCAAAAATACAACCTTCGCACTGTTGATTACGTACGTCTGAACTGAAGTAATGTCCAAGTGTTTCTGAATCTCAGAAACCCTGATTACATCGTGATATGATGACCTCCGAATCTGTATAAATTAACAAAAGTACCTCATTAGAATAATCAGTAATCGGAATGAATTTGATGAAAACATAACGTTTCAAATTCAAATTATTATTTCAAATAAGCTATTTTCCAGTAATTCAAATTAACGTTTTCAAATTCAAAATATTTCAGACTTCAAATAAGCTGTTGAATCCATGTTGAAATTCGGAATATCAACCTGAATGGCGCGGTGGTCCTTATGGTGATTCAGACAAATAGAACACAGAGGGCCATTCATGCAATCCAAGCAGTACATATTACATTCAGACTTATGCGAATCTGCGTGTAATTTGCATTGAACAAAAAAGCTTTCACGAAGCAGCGGTTTCAACCATGGCGGCCATTTGTTATCTTCTTCATCAGGTCCTCCAGTGGCCTGCATTACATAAACACACTAATTAAACACAAATAAATGATAAAAACTAATTAAAATAAAAACTATCATGGACATAAATAGAGACGCACCATAATACGGCGGTTCATTGGCTTGATTTCACGGACAGCGGTGATGTTTTGATTGTCAATCGCCAGTTTGACGACGGAGAGTAGTGGTCGGAGAAAATGGGGGCGGCGGGATGGGAAAATGAGAAATGGGAGAAAGAAGTGGGGCGTTCTTATCAGCTCACACAAAGTGGGTTTGTATTGTATGATAAAACTGATAATGGAATAGACAAAAACCGAACCTATCTTCGAACCTAGATCCGAACCGAGCCTAAGTGAACGTCGGGTGCAAGGAACCGACCTCCGTCTTCGCTTTCTTCTATTCCTTTTTCATACCCCTTTTTTCTTTTCCTTTTAAGTACTAAATTTATTTTATTTCTTTTTTTGAGCAATTTTTTTATTATAATTATAATATTACTATATAAATGAAGATATTTGTAGGGTCAATTCAGTGAATTGAGGAATTCTGAAAATAGATAAAACTAATATAATTTAAAAAATAATAATTTATTATTTATAGACAATGGGTAAATGGTATTCTCTTCAAGCTATATATTTTCTGAATTAGATAAACGTTCCATAGTTAATTTGTTATTGTCATAACTCATAAGTTGAGGTGGCCAGTTATTCTATTTGATTATCTTGGGAATTTTTTAAAACTTTATTCCCTCTCATGGTATTGAACTATTGATGCTTGTAAAAGCCTTCTTTTTGTCATGCTATTATTATTTTATTAAAATGATAAATTTTTGTATTTAATAGTAATTATTATAAGGTTGAATAATGGTCTTCACCCTCATTTTATTTGTTTGTTTCTTGGTTGTATTGTTCAAAGTTGCCCCAAATTATGGACTTCTTCTCTGGAAAGCAAACTTCTTTTTGTCCAAATGTACCCTAAATCAAGCACTTTCAGACCATATCTTAAAAGAGAAGGGGATCCACTACTTTATTTTGAGATTAGTATTTTCAAAGGAGTTACAAAACTTACTTTTTTGAGTTTTGCAATTTACTTTACGGTTCGATACAATCTGAGACAAATATATTCGGTTAGCCTATTGAAATGGCATTAGGATTTGACTAACATATTGTCAAGATGGACATATAATATTGCACAGTGAATGTTAACAGTTGGCTCAGAGAACGTAGAAAGTATATTGTGATTGAGTGTTGAGTAACACGGTCCGTATAAAATGCAAAGATGAGTATATATAGTAATTGTTAGATGTGATGTTTCTCTTCAAGACTATAAGACTATGCGCAATAGCAACCCTGTCAACGCCTCACGATGCACCCCCATCCCCCTACGAGTACATGCATTCCCATCTCTTATTTGGCTAGGTTTGGTAGTCCAGGTTACCAAATTGTTGTGTTTTCTTGAGTGTCTTCTTTACTTTTTCTTTTTGGTATTGAGTTTGCTCACTATTATAATTTAGTCATATATTTATCCTGGAGAGAAAACTAAGATCTACTGATACGATACTAATGATTAAACTTTATTTTGATCATAGTTATTACTAGTCTATCAATACCCCGACAAATCAATACCTCTATTTTTACTATAGGAACGTCCCTATTATAGCTACAAGCTACTAGTTCACGACAAATTAAAATTGACTTTTGAAGTTATCAACTAAATTTTTACTTAGTAAATAACTAAGGTGTTGTTTGTTAAACCTCTTAATGATTCAGTTAAGAGGTCAGTCTCTTAATCGGATAGATTCAGAGCGTTTGGTAATGCCTCTTAATCAGCATCTGAATAAAAAATTCAACATGTTTTGCCTCTTATCGGAGAGATGTCAGGGAAAGTCTGAATCATTCAGATATTAATCATTCAGATGCTACCAAACAACACCTAGATGGAAAACAAAATACCGCGTAAAATATAAACTTTCTATTAATTAAATAATATTGTTATTTGACATTTCGCCATATAAATAAATCATGTTATTGTCTTTTTAACCTATTTATTGCTATACGTATATTCAAGTAATCTTAACGTCATTAATAAATTATTTTAGAAACTCCAATCATCATTAAGTTTAATCATTTATCTTTAATGTATATAACAATAGTTTCTTGACTTTAAAGTTTTTTTTTAATTAGCATCTATATTCGCTTGCCACAAACATAACATTCGAAAAACAAAAAAACAGATAAATAATACTACTATTAGCAATGGAGTACATTGTAGGTTAACGACTTTTTCTAGGCTTCTTGAAACGCCTTAAAATAACACACTAAAATTGATCAACCGCAGAAAAACCATATCCAATATCTTTCTTGTATATTGGTCCGTTTTTTGTTTTGATTTGAAACCTAGGTAAATATTTTCAAGAATTAACCAGTCTAAAGGGATAATTAATAGTCATTGGATCAAAAAAAAGTCAAATGTCAAGATCAAGATTCAAATCATACAAGCACATGTGCTTCAATACATCAATACTTTACCCACCTCCGGCAGCCGGAGACGGCGGCGGGCGGCGGCCAGAGGTGGCCGCCGCTGGTGGTGACCAGCGGTGGTGGTCGTGACTGAAAGCATATGTGTTTGAAACACATGTGCTTGAAACACATGTGTTTCACCTTTTGAAACACATGTTTTGAAAATAAAGGAGTGTATATGTACAGCCAAGCACATGTGTTTCATGACTTGAAACACATGTGTTTCGTTACTAGAAGCACATGTGTTTCACTAATAACAGTTATTTTAAAAATAAAGGAGTGTATATGTACAGCCAGGCACATGTGTTTCAAGTAATGAAGCACATGTGTTTGTAAGCTAGAAGCACATGTGTTTGTAAGCTAGAAGCACATGTGCTTCGTATGCTCCTCTGTGTTTTAGAAACTCATGTGTTTTAGTGACTTGAAACACATGTGTTTCGTGACTTGAAACACATGTGTTTCGTGACTTGAAACACATGTGCTTGGAAGTAATATGCTCGTTTGTATTTTAGAACACCTGTGTTTTAGTGAAGCACATGTGTTTCAATAAATCAATACCACCACCACCCCCATTACCAACAGCACCTTCTGTAACATCCCAAAAGTTAGGGAAAATAAAAAAAAATTAAAGTGATAAATTAAGTATTTTCCCAAAGTACAAGTAAATAAAAACCGGTCCCACTCATAAAATCATAAAATAAACCGTCACGTGGTATTTAATGCGGAATAAATAAAGTTTTAAAAATAAGTTTGACTCTTTAAGTGAAAATCCAAATCCGTCAATAAAAACCGAGATGCAACCCATCAGCCATGAACCTTCTCTTTGCCCTTGCTAGTACCTGAAAATGGGGGGAAGTGTTTGGGGTCAGCCACACGCTGAGTGGATAAAATCAAAATAAACAAACACATACAAACAGTTCATGCCACATACATGTTCCCTAAAAGACTCTACTCATTTCTCGTTATTAGGCCTTTATTAATTCTCTTTAGGCTCGCCGTGGGTTGTGACGATACTCAATGTACGCCCATCGCCATACGCTTGTCACAACACCCTCTTCCAACACCCGTCCTCTAGGTGTCGCGCAGTACCATGCTGACAGTCGTGTAGTGTACCTTGGCAACTCAAACGGGAAGAGTTGGCTCTCGCTGTCGCCTCTTGCGATCAGTAATTAAAATCTCATAGTTATTAGGTTAGTTTTATTAACGTGTTGACTCATACAACATGTACTCATATAAAACAAACCATCTTATACTCAACACATATCATCTCAACACATATGTAATCAACTAGCACATCTCACGTGCATATAACTCATAACATAACTCATGTACACAGATCAACACATAATGATATGGTACCCAGCTCGGTTACTCAGTATCCATATCTCAGTTGAGGATGTATTTAAAATAAACAAAACTTAGCACATCATCAAGTAAACAAGCTTGTCTCAAGCAATAGCAGTTCATGACACATAGCACAAAATCATGAAACGAAAGTAAATGCAAGTTTATAGTGAGATCACCCACCTCGAATAATCGTAAGCTCCTAAATATCCTCGGTATTGAAGAACGTCTCTAACAGGTCCTAGAAGGTCCTACAATGTATAAGGAAGCTCGGATTAGGATTAGACTCAAAGGTTGTTTCAACAGAAACTAAACAGCACTCAGCACTTTCGCGGGAACGGGTATAACTCCCAAACCACTCACTAAATATTATTCAAATTTTTACAGTAGTTAAAAGACTCAGAGGACTACAATTTTACAGAAGACTTAGGAAGCTAGATCCAAACAGAAAAGGCTCAAAACAGGCTCACAAGACAGAATAGCTGAACCGAAAACTATCCAGCGATGGTTTACTAAAACAGCGATAACTTTTAAACCGTGAATCAGATTAATGAGCCATCAGCGGAATTGGAAAGAGGGCTCAGAAAACTAGAGACCAGCACGGGCCTAAAATCTAAAAACGTATTTGATGTGTTGTAAAAACGGACCCAAACTCAGACTATTCATTATGTCTAAATCTCAGCATTACGTTTAAAAACTTGTTTTGAATCCCGACATCAACCCGCTCATTCCCGAGACCCGACAGCCCCGAAACTCATTTTAATCTCAGAAACATGTTTGGTTTAGGAAACCAAGAATCCTACGGGTTCAGTTTCCGGTTTTCGGTTAATAAAACGTTTAGATTATAAATTCATGATCATTACTCAACCCGACACTTAAAAACAGCAGCCCCTAATAAACCCGAACCTCGAGAATTTCATAGATTAAAACCAATAACAACTCAAGATTAAGCAGATTATATAAAAGACTCGCTTTGGAAACTTGGAAAGAAAACTAGCACCAATATCCGGTTAGATCAACAAAGAAAACGAGACAACAATTCCACGAAGAATAACAAAAACCCGAGCCCTTAATGGCTCGGTCTCTTCCCTGATAAGATTCTGCCATCACACGGAATTAAGTTCAATAATCGCAAGAAACAATTAAGCAGGAAACAAGAGAGATGAAACTACCGATTGATGCTCAAAAGTTCGGAACCGGCTACACACTTCTGCTCGATCTTACTACTTGTTTGGTCTAGACCACTGCTCGAATACTCAGGAATTAAACACGGATAATCAAAACAGAAACAAGAGGTAAAAAGGACAAGAATTACCGAAGCGAAAGGTAATGTGGCTCAGCGATCCCGCGTACTACTTGCTCTCTCAAGTTTTCACGACTCTATCATCTGCTCCTCGTCTTCTTCACTGTTTGGGGAATAGTTGGTACTCCACTGTATGGCCACAACTACATCTTCTCGCAAGAGTTCAAAACAGAAAAGAGACACTCATGGTTGATCGAGTGGGAAAAGAAGGAGCAAAAGAAAAAAAACTGTGGGGAATCGTTTCGTCCGACAACTCAAGCCTCAACAATTGTTGGTCACTTTCTACAGCTCGATCAGGCCCACAGCCTTGCGCCTTCATTCTCTGCTTGCAACAACGGGAAAGATTGGGAAGGGATGGTGGCAGTGATTTTGTTTCATCTTTGACGGGATCAGAAAAAGGAAGAAAACAATGGTGGTGGTGGGGTTTTGCTTTGCCGGAAACAACAAATAAAAAGGAAAAAGTGTGGTGGCGGTGGTTGCTTGCCCATATGGTGACTCGGCTGCTACAAGAGTGGAAGCAGCTCTCTCAATCTCACTACAACGGCGCACATGGGGTTGGGGTTCTATTCGGCTGAAAGGAGTAACAAGAAGGAATTAGGGTATTTTAAGTATATATATAATCCAGATTAAGGCCACAAGCCCTAAACACATTCGGGCCACTCCCATACTCGATCTCGGGCTCTAAGTCTAGTGGCCGAACTAATGTTAGCACAAACTCCCGAATCACGTATGCACAATCGGGTTCGGTCCTTGGCCTCTCAGCCGGACCTCACTCACAACTCGACAATCTCATAAAAACTAGCTCGGGATTTAACGATTAAGATAAATAGTTTAACTAATCTCATAACACAATAATATAATAACCCTCTGGTTATTATTATTTAATCCTCAAGATTTATTAAATTAAAAATAAATGACACTCTTCTCATTAATTAAAACACTACGTATTTATTTTACTCAAATTAATTAAATTAATTACTCATTAAAAGCACATAACCCAAAATCTCATAATTAAATAAAGGGTTTGGCTAACTCATGCCCTAAGGGCATGAGATAGGCCTATTTAGTGAACTAAAAAATACCATTTTTATTTAAAAAAACATTTAATTCATCTCAAAAATAAACTTCATTAATGATTAATAAATACGTTTATTCATTTTAAAAGGAATTTTGAAACTCATTAAACACTTCTATTCTCATGCCCTTAGGGCATGAGTTAGATAAACCCTTAAATAAATAACTCGTAAATTATTTAATAAAAGTAATAATTAAATTACAATAAAAATTCAAGGCGTTACACCTTCCTGCCAGTCACCACCGCCGGCGGCGGCGATCAGTGGCGGCCGGCGGCGGCCGGCCGGCGGCGGCCGGCCGGCGGCGGGCGGTGGTCGGAGGCGGCGGTCGGGGTGGTGACCGGTGGTGGTGGTCGTGACTGGAAGCACATGTGTTTGAAACACTATGATTTGATCTTGACCATTTTGATCCAATGACTAGGATTTTTCCCTTAGTATTATGCAAAATCCTTAGACTTTCTTGAAGACAACTCTTAAAACCTAATCATTTTTTTTTTTTGGTTTTTGTATCATTTTTAAATGTACAATTTTAAAGAGAGTTAGATAAATAGTACATATTATAAGAAACATACTAGTTCCTTATCTTATCGGAAGTGATTAACATGCATATAACGCATATATGGGGGGAACAATCTAGTAGTTATCAATAAAATAATTCATCTAAACTATACTAATTTTTCCATGGCGGATTAAGAAAAAAGAAGTACTCCGTATTAACATTAAAATACAGATAGAAACTTGTTTAGGGACCTACTTCCATATATAAATGTCTGAACTTTTTTACTAATAAAAGAGTATCTTTATTTCTAGCCACCCACTTCAAATAAAAAAATATTTTATTTGAAGTGACATCTTCATGCCCTCTATTAGCCATCTATATTCTATACCCTAAAAATACTTATCTTTATTAGATTATACAAATTTTAAAGCCGTAATGTACGATACTTCCTCGGATTCAAAATAAGTGATATATTTTACTTTTTGGTAATTTAAAATAAGTGATGCATTTTGAAAAATTATCTTATTTGGCAAAAAAAAAAATAGTGAGACTCACACTCACTAACAATCTACTTTAACAAAGTGAAATTATTCATTTACCATTACTTTTTACTTTTACATATCATTAACCTCACTTTATTCAAAATGTGTGGGACTCATCCCCCACTAACCATCCAATTAATCTGATTTAACGATCATCATAATTTTTTTCCTCAAAAACCGTGAAACACAAAGTGTATCACTTATTTTAAATCAGATGAAGTATATCAAAACATAAATTATTATGTATGAATAAGTTTTTATGGTATATATATCACATCTTTTTGTATATAGTTAGGCACACATTAAAGCTTCTAGTCAAGTATTAGTTACTTCATTCGATTCAAAATAAGTGATAAACTTTTTATTTTTAGATGTACTAAAATAAGTGATAAATTTTGAAAATTATCTTATTTGGTAAAAAGTAACGGGACACACACTCACTAATTATCATCTATATATAATAACATGACTCACTTAGTCTTAATTTTACTTTAAAACATTAGTAGTCGTACTTTATTCAAAATGTGTGAGACTCGTTTCCCAATAGTTATCCAATTTAATACTCCGTATAATCTAATTATTATTATAATATTTTACTTAAAAAACCGTGAAATTAATAATGTATCACTTATTTTGAATCGGAAAAAGTATATGAGTTTGGAAAGTGTCATATATTTAGTGTTTATTCATACCAAATCACCTAGTTTTAGTTGACTTCTATGCAAAAATTCTTAATTCCATCTTAATTATTCAACATCATCTTCCATAAGCTAATGCAAGAGATAATTTAATTTCGAAAACTGAAAATAAAACGTATAATTCAGTCACCCAAAAAAATTAAACACAATATTGATATATGTGAATTTGAAACTTGAACAAGCTAGATGCATTGGAGTGTCATATCTTCTTTGCGTGACGATATAAAGATCTAATAAAGGTTTGTAACACAATCTTGAATTTTGTTGCTAAGGGTGGTATACTAGTTATATAGTGGTTTGTTCAAGATAGTCCAATGATTTTATCAAGTCTCATGGGACAATTAATAACTTTTGGATCAAGAAAAAGTCAAAAGTTAAGATCAATATTCAAACCATCACGACCACTACAAAACACATGTGATTCAATACATCAATACCCCACCCACCTCTGGCGGACGGCGGCGATCGACGGCGGCCGGTAGCCGGCGGCGATCGATGGCGGCCGGCGGCGATCGACGGCGGCCGGCGGTCGGAGGTGGCGGCCGACGGTGGTGGTCGTGACTTGAAACACATGTGTTTGAAGCACATGACTTTGAAACACATGTGCTTCGTAGTTTGTATGTTCCCGTGTGTTTTAGAAACTCATGTTTTTAGTGAAACACATGTGCTTCGTGACTTGAAACACATGTGCTTCGTGACTTGAAACACATGTGCTTCGAAGTAATATGTTCGTTTGTATTTTGGAACACCTGTGTTTTAGTGAATCACATGTGTTTCAATACATCAATACCACCACCACCCCCATTACCACCAGCACCTTCACTGTTAGCCACCACCACCGCCGGCGGCGGACGACGACTGTCGGCGGCGGGGGCCGGCCGAAGGTGGCGGCCGGCGGCCGAAGGTGGCGACCAACGGTGGTTGGTGGTGGTGACCGGCGGTGGTGATCGTCACTTGAAACACATGTGTTTGAAAGACATGTGATTTAATCTTGATTATTTTGATTCAATGAATAGGATTTATTCATTAAGACCTTCATATTTTAATGGACTACCTACAACTCGTTATATAATATGGTAGTTGACTATTTTGCTGTAGATATCATCTAAAAAGAAAAGTTAATGTGCAATCTCAACTTTGATTATTAATGTGGAAAGTAAATAAATAAGGACCATTGACTTCAAGTATCATGCTAACTTTTTTTTTTGGTTTTGATAATTACAGCTATAAACATCAAAATTTTATACTTTAATCTACAATTAACTCTTAGATTTTTGGAATTATCACCCTTATGAATTAATGTACAACTTTTTATGCTTTAAAGACAACCCTAAGAGTTGCCGTTATCAAAACCCTACTTTTTTATTGTAAAAAAGAGGTAAAATCATTAATTACGGAAAATAACTGAAATATGTCAAGAAAATATGAAGAGTTAATTACACAAATGGTCCTTTAGGATGATACTAGATTGCAAGTTTGGTCCTAATCTTTTAATTTCGACAAGTGTAGTCCTTTATGTTTACCGATTTTGCACGTTTGGTCCTTTAGGCCAAATTGTGTTAAGTTTTTCTGTTAAGTCCCCCCATGTGCAATGGACATGAGGGTAAAATAGTCCTTTCATCATTCATGTACAACTGTTCAAACATAAATTACAACCATTTATTTGCGTACAACTAAAACTGCATATTGTACAATTTCCTTTGCAATCTCATCAGCGGCTTCTTCTTCCCTAAGTAAAACCTTAACAACCACCATGTAGCACCACCTACATAGTACTAGATCCATTAACAACATCGCAAGACGACAACTCCAAGCATTCGCCACCTACATCGCACCGCCACCATCACCGTCACCGTCACCGTCACCGTCACCATCGGCGGCCTCCTTGCAACCATCGGTCTCATATCCGGTACACCACCAAAACACCGCCCCACCTATTCTTAACCACCATTGTTCTTCGAGTTGCTCTATCTCTCTCGCTCTAACTCTCTCTCATCTGCTCAGCTCAGATGATGATCTGGTTTTCGTACGGAAAGAAAACATACCTTGATTTTGTGGAAGAACTCAGGCCAGCTGACCTCAATTTTGTGGTATAAATAGATTTAGGGTTTCGTTTTAACATAGAATCAATATTCTGTAGGTCGATTTATCAGTTTTTGGGAGTTGATTTTGAATTTTAAGTATTGTTTTTGTACTAATATGAAGTTATAGTGGTGGTGTGGATGTAATTTATGGCCTTATGGTGGTGGCAGGTTGAGGAGGAAGTGAAGACGATGAAGTGGTGGCAGCAGTTTCTATATGTGGTCCTTTCTATATGTATGTGAGAAATGATCATTTTGCCCTCATGTGGATTGCACATGAGGTTACTTTACAGAAAAAACTTAACACAGTTTGGCCTAAAGGACCAAACGTGCAAAATCGGTAAATATAAAGGAATACACTTGTCGAAATTAAAAGATTAGGACCAAACTTGCAATCTGGTATCATCTTAAAGGACCATTTGTGTAATTAACTCAAATATGAAATTACTTGATAAATACATTACTAAGTGAAAAATTAAATTATTTTTTCTAAGATTTATTTCGGTAACAATATTAAATTTTGAAATATATATAAAAATGTTTATTAAAGGTAATGTTATAGATTTTGTCTTCTGGTATCTTTCAGAAATTATGTGTCAGAAAATCAATTGGTAGTTGATTGACCCCAACGCCCACGGCACATAACCCATGACCATTTCACACGTTGCGTTGACTCTTCAGCCAATCCCCTTCTTTTCAAGTATCCTCGCACTATTTCGCTAGTTGCCTTGAAATTTACAAATTTTGTGAGTTGTGTTTACCGGTTCGATTTGCATGTTAGGAACTTTTTAAATGAACTCAAATACATATGCGATTTTGTTGATAATTTAAGTCTCTATCACGTAAGCTCTAAAATTTACTTCAAAACTAAAGGCTTAATCAAGTTGATTTATAGTCATATCAAAAAGTGCAGAGTGCACAATCGTTATATCTATCTTGATACCGTCACAACTATGTGCATTGTCAATGGGCAGCACCCCTAAGTACTCAAAATGGATTACCCATTTTCCCCTTCACCCGGTTTTTAAAAGACAATCTTTTCCGTCAATCGGTTTAACTGAATTAACTAACTTTCAATGCTTATAAATACATTTAATTGATCTCTTCCACAAACAACGAACATAACAAATTTATATGTATTTGCTTAGTTTCCCATGCCTCAAAAGTAAGTGAGATTATTTGAATTATCTCATTGGTGATTTCGTGATACCTGAGGTATATATGGTCAAAATACTTCAATTTGGATGTGAACTCAACATAATTAAGAGAATATATCAAGATTGTTGATTATTACCACTCACAAATACATACATGTTCTAACAATTTTTAATTCATTTTATGAGTTGACATTGAATTTAACATTTTTTTTTTCCGATTTGTATGAATTGATTCGAAACACCTTGCATATCCAAATTAAATTCGGTTTAATTCAGCTCGAGATTAACCAACTCGAAACTTTATCAGATACTCAATTTATACTCAATTTATGGTTTGATTCAGCTCAAGATTGACCAACTCGAAACATTATAACCAGATCCCCTCAATATGGTACCGATGGTAGTTCAAAGTTTCAAGCATACACCAAATTCAGTTTTGTTACAATTTTGCGAGTTTTGAGTTCATTTAATATTTGTCAGTTTGTGGGGTTCCATCTTAAAACCAATTGGTTGTAAGAGGAGTAGCCCATGACCCTTATAAGCACATTACAGGTTCGATATTTGTCCAATGTGAGACATTACTCAACACGCCCCCTCACGTGTGGCGTCATTTTTTTTCGCGCCTAACACGTGGATACTTTATGGGTTACGTGTGGTCCGTGTGGCCGTTTGACCAACTACGGGTGAACCTTGCTCTGATACCATGTCAGTTTGTGGGGTTCCATCTTAAAACCAATTGGTTGTAAGGGGAGTAGCCCAGGACCCTTATAAGCACATTACAGGTTCGATATTTGTCCAATGTGGGACATTACTCAACAATATTGACCAGTGAACACCTCTTTCTTGGGAAAAATACAAAATTGCATTGACAATGTTTAATATATATGGTTGAAATGAGGCAGGAAGTGCTACAAAAACGTTGCAACTTACTTGATCGTTGATTCTTTTAAAAAAAACGACATGACACACCTAACATATCAGGGGCGGACCTTAGTGGTGTCCGGAGGGTCCCGTGCTACCCCTTAATTTTCGACTAGAAGTAAAATATTTTCACACTAAAATAAACTATATGTCGGCACTACCTATAAAAAAGTGTTCGGCTACCATTCACTTATAGTTTCAGCAAAAAAGTAGCCCAAACTTAAAAGTCCTAAATTGGTTTAGATTATTAAGTAGCTCAAATTTCAATTTAATATAATAAATAAAGTTCACTTTCAAACTTTATGATAATTTGAACAAAAAAACTCAATACCATTTTTATCTCTCTATTGGAATAATCAAAAACATGTCGAACAATAGAAACAAACTAATTTGTAGTGTAAAAAAGAAATAACTTATGGTGGTTACGGATGTAAATGTAATGACTCGTTTTCGGAAAACAGGTCAACGAAGAAGACAACATTAAAATGTAGTATCTAGTTTGAAGTTTTGTAACGTTTAATTAACTTGTATTTTAATATTTACGTTGGGAAAAAATGTACTACCCCTAAACATTCGGTCTGGGTCCGCCACTGTAACATATATTGAAAGGATAAACTGAGCTTAGACATACCTAATTTAAAAAAAAAATAATAATAACGACAGTCCTAAAAGACTAACTTTAATGTAACTAACCTCCTGAAATTTCGAAATCACATTCGCATTAATGAATAAACGTTTTATACATGTTAAAGACAGTCTTTAAAGCTGTCATTAACAAAACTTTTTTTTAATTAACTATCGACAAGGAAATTTGGGATGTAAACCACGACTTTGGAAGCGACAACAACCTCCCATAAAGCGACCAAACAAGAGACCAAACCCATAAAGCGTAAAGCCCCTTAAAAATAAATATTATGGAAAAGCAAACAACATATACAGCAGTTTGTGAAACACGTTCACCAACCGAAATATAGCATCATAATATGCCCTTGATGACTCTAGCGAATACTATAAAACATGAGTTGATGGTTAATGATAGTTTTGGTCATGTACAATCTTAAGGAATAAGGATCACATCTTTTAAGTCACTTTGTTGAGAAATCTTTTGGGAAACATATTAAGGCACACAACATGGGTTGTAAGAAGGAGTATTGTCTCCCTACAGTAAACAGACGATGGCGACACCCAAAGGTAAAACTGATCATCGCTAGTGGTTGGTGTGGCATATATGGCGGCTTTGTGTCAATTTTGAAAGACAATGGACTAAACAACATAACGATGCAAGGGAAGTTATTTGTCGGTGTATTCATTGGTAGGGGTGTTCAAAAATATCCGAAAAATCGGGTATTCGAAAAATTACTCGATATCCGAAAATCCGGGTATCCGAAATCCGGGTATCCGAATTCCGGGTACCAAATACGGGTAGTGTTTTCAAGATTTTCGGATACCCGATACCCGAATAATTACCCGAAAATAAAAAATACACGAAAAATATTCAAAAAATATTCAAAAAATATACAAAAAATACACAAAATATTTGAGAAAATACCCAAAAATACCCAAAATATTTAAAAAGTACCCGAAATATCTGAAAAATACCCGAAATATCCGAAAAAAACTCGAAATATTCGAAAAATATTTTAATATTTTGTTTTTTCCGGATACCGGATACCCGGATTTCGGATACCCGAAATTCCGGGTACCCGAAATCCGGGTATCCGAAATCCGGGTACCAAATACGGGTAGTAAAATTCACTATCCGGAAATCCGGGTACCCGAATTTCGGGTATCCGAAAATCCGGGTACCCGGTTTTGAACACCCCTATTCATTGGGGCACAACAATGTATAAGTTCATAAGTTAGAACACACCATTTGAGATTGTTGTTATTATCATTAGTTCATTACTATCGTCGTTGTTAGGTACTAAATATATTGTAATAGATAGTCTAGGGGGTATATTGAAACATTGTATATAAGTTTAGCTTTGATTAGGATTAGTCCTAATTAACCATGGAATTAAGCCATAGTATAAATACCAAAGTGTAAGGCTTAATTCCATAACTTTTGCAATTAATCAAATCACACAATTCTGCAATTGTTCTCCTCCCTCTCTCTAGAATTTCTCTCTCTAAAAGCCCTAACTCTCTTCTTCATCTTTTCCACCAAAATCATCATCAAACCATCAAGTATGGATTGAATCAGTGTTTGTATGCTTTTCAATTGGTATCAGAGCATAATTTCATCTTGAAAACGATCCAAATCCATCACTTGGTGTTAAAAAACAGAAGATCAAGAGGGTTTTTCAAGGTTTTTGAAGAAAAAGGGGTTTAAGATCAAAAATCGGATTCAAGGTACTAATTCTTGTTATTACGGATTGAATAGCTTCATTTTGTTGATATATTAAGCTTAGAATCAAGTTAGGATCAAATCTAATCCATTCTGATGAAGAATTTGGATTTTTAGGAAAAACCATTAAAGCTTCAAAAACCCTCTAAATTCAAATTTTCGAATAGATCTAGGCTGATTTTGAGTAATATAGTAGTAATGGATTGAAGGAAATAGTATTTGGGTCATTTTGCAATAAGAATCGAAGATTTTGGCTAAGAATCGACCATTTTAGGATCAAATTAGTGGGTTTTTCTGTTCTGTTCGTCACTGTTCTGCCAAGAAAGACTTCGGTCCGAGAACAGTAACAAGTTCGGCCCGAACTTCAACCAAAACTTCGGCCCGAATTTCAACCCAAACTTCGGCCCGAACTTCAACCCAATCTTCGGCTCGGACTTCAACCAAACTTCGGCCCGAACTTCTTTCAAAACTTCGGCCCGAACTTCTTTCAATATTCGACCCGAACTCCAATCGAACTTCGGCCCGAACTTCTACAAAAGTCTTCGGCCCAAACTTCTTTTGTTTTTGTCAAACTTAATATTTGTGCAGTCGTTGTTCTTACCACTAAGAAATGACTTCCAAGGACGCTCTGTCCATTGGTTCAGACACAAAACCACCTGTTCTCTACCGAGGAGAATACGGTCAATGGAAGAAAGGATTTCTCCATTTCATCCTGAGCCAACAAGCCGGTCCATATATTCTTGAATCCCTTACAACCGGACCCCGGCTCCAGCCCCAAACACTGTACCAGCAATACCTGGAGGTGTGATCGAAATTCCCCCAGCGGAATACACCCAAGAGAAAAAGGATAGAGCTCGGGCTGATGTGTACGCACACTCCTATATGCTACAGGGCATAACAAATGAAATCTACAGCAGCCTTGATAGCTTCAGCACGGGGAAGGAGCTCTGGGATGAGATTCAAAAGCAAATGGAGGGTACCGACCTGGGCAATAAAGCAAAGATGGTTTCAACCCTAAACGCCTATGGTCAATTCAAAGCTACCCCAATGGAAGAACTGGAGCAAACCTATCTCAGATTCTGCAACATGCTCAATGATCTCCGAAAGAACAAACTCATCAAAGAGAAGCTTGAGATCAACATCAAATTTATCCAATCCCTACTACCGGAGTGGGAGATGTTTGGCAACAATGCGATGCAGCACAAGGATTTGAGCTCCATAGATATTCATGAACTATATGAGTACCTACATCAAAACGAGCCCATGGTGAGAGGAATCGCCAAAACTAGGCAAGATACTGCAGACACCCTGGCAATGTTGTCCAAACAAAATCTGGCTCTCAACAAAGGTATCAACGAAGCAATGGTTGCAGCACAAACAAAAGAAGTGGTAAATGAAGAACAAGAAACTCTGATCCCAGCGGGGACACAGGATGAAATCGACTCAGTTCGTCAAGCCTTGCCTCTCATTTCCTCCTATAACAAAAAGTACTATAAGAAACCAACCAACAACAACCTTAGATCATCCTCAAATTTCAAATTCAATTCCTCTTCTCAAACCCCGAACAACAAAACCTCATCTTCCTCCACCGAGCCACCTAAGAAATGTTACAATTATGGTATGACGGGCCACTTTGCCAAAGAATGCCAGAAGCTAAAGGTGAAGGACTCAGAATACTTCAAGAGGAAAATGCTCATGGCCAAACAAGTTGAAAATGGGAAAGTTCTATTGGCTGAGGATCTACAGTGGTTGGAGGACTCTGACGATCAAGAGGAAGAGGAATGCACAGCAAGCCTGGCTCTCATGGCGAGATCTAACGAACTCAGAGCTTCACTGGGCATTCCTGAGAATGATGAAAATGAGGTACACTCTTTTTCCTTTGACTCTTTATTAACTGATTCAGACACTGATGAATCAGAGAATTCCTTGTTTAATGAAAAACTATTTACTAAAATTGATGAGAAATCACATTTGACAAAAACAAATAACTGATTTGGAATCTGAAAAAACACAACTCTTAAATGATTTGAGTGACTTAAGTCAATGTTCTCTTCAAATAACTCAAGTAAACAAGGAATTACAAAATCAGTTGTCTACATCAAAATCAGCTTATCAATTTCAAATTACTGAGTTGCAAAATGATCTACAAAAACAAGTAAATACAACCAATGCATCAAATACACAAATCCTAAAATTAAAGGAAGAAAATTTAACCTTTCGTCGCCAACTTGAAACTCTTGTTCCTCAAGTAAATCAAAATAATAATTCAAATCAAAAAACACAAGAGTTACAACAACAATTGTCAACATTTCATGCTGCTCACACCAGTGAAGTAAATCGTCTAAATCACATTATTAATACAAAAAATCTTGAAATATCGAACCTAAAAACGATGAAGACGGTGTCAAATGAAAAAGACGACTCCAAGCAGCTGATAAATGACTTAGCTATCCAACTCAGTCGAGAGCAAACATGGATGAAGTCTGCTGACATCAAGATGAAAGACTACCAAGATAAGTTGAAGACAGCTGATAACGAAATTCAAAAACTAAATGAACAAATCACAAACATAACAAACTGCTTTAAAAAGGAAATCGATGAACAATCAGCAACCATACACAGTCTTACTGTCAGAAAAGAAAATGCTGAAGAACACATCTCAAAACTGGAGCAGACGATTGTGAAAGCTGGTCACACTGAACACACTATTAAATTAAACCAGCCAAAAGAGTTCAGATCTTTCAAATCTAAAGTGGGTCTCGGCGCTGAGAACTCCCGTCCGCTGGAAAAAGCTGCTGATGTTGTTCCCACACTGTACAATTACGATTACATGAACTTAGGAATATGGCAAAGCTTCCTTTATATGCCTGATGAAGAAGCAGAAGTTGAAAAGTTCAACCGGGAAAAGGAAGAATATGCTCAAATTAGCTTCAATTATGATGCCCTAAACTCAACATACGAAAAGAAGAAAGCAAAATTTGAACAAAACGAATATTTTCCAATCATCACACCTGCTGAATTTTCCATTCCTGAAAACCAAATTTTAAAACAAATCAAAGAGCCAAAGCTTTATGTTCCATCATTAGTTTTAGAAAAGAAAATTGTCCAGTTAGAAACTGAAATTGATGACACTCACAAGGCCTTTGATAAAGAAAAAGAAAAACTTCAAATCAAAATACATAATTTAGAGGACACCATTTTAGAATTAAAAACTAAAACGAACAATGATGTCTCCAAAAATTCTAAAGCCTCTTTATTAGGGCCAGCACCGACAAACCCAGTTCCAACCATCTTGAAGAGAAGCTCTAATCCACCTATTTTGAATCTTGCAGATGGAAGATTAGAGTCTGGAGGGAAGAAGTCCATGAAGCAACCCGAAGTCAACAGAGCCACACAGTCAAAGAAGTCTATTCAGACTGGATCCAGTATGCTTAAGAAGCCTAGTCTACTTAAGAAGTCTAGTCCACCTAAGTCTGTAGTTTCATCTTTTTCTGTTCAAAATAAATGTAATGACTCTAGACAGTTTATTTCTCCAAAAGAAGCTCATGGCATGTGTGAAAACTCTAATTGTGTGAAAACTATTTTAACGGCTTTTAGAACTGACTATGATTCGATCTACTGTTTATCGTCCTGTCCGATACTCTCCTGATTTTGGTGATGTGTATGTTAAAACTGACAAATCTAGAACAAAAAGATTTTTTGACAAAACTAAAAAGAAACAGATAACTCAAACTGATAAACGTTTTTTTGTAAGACTTGATGCACCTTGCAATATTCATAAGAACATCGTATATCATAAATCTGGTAAACTTATAAACACATGCAGAACGTGCTATCCATATCTATGCAAAACATACGTCACTAAACCAACAAAATCAAATCAAAAGATCTCATCATCTCCGGTTTCCAAACAACCGAAACTTATTTCCAAAAACCCACCAACTTCTGATACCCACTCGTTCTCTCGTCGCAAGTCTTCTCGAGGAAATTCCGCAACAAAGCCAAAACCGTCAGTTTTCCCCAAATTCAAGAAGCCATCCACCAAAACGTCTCATCTTGTGAAATATACTTGGATTAAAAACGAAAAATCTCATTGGATTATCCAATCCTCTGAAAAATCTCTCAAATGGATCATCAAAACTGAACTGCCTCGTAGCAGTTCCCAAAAGCTCTAAATTGATCATCTCATAAAATCTGCATAAAACATATGTCTCTAATCGTTCTGGACCCATACAAGATTGGGTACCTAAAATGTTTTATTTGTTTTATGTAGAATTTGTGGTACCTCGACTCGGGCTGTTCGAGGCACATGACAGGAAACAAAAATCTCCTGACCAACTTTCGAGAAAAATACTTAGGAACAGTCAAATTTGGGAATGATCACTTAGCAGCCATCTTAGGAGTTCGTGATCTTATCTGCCATAACCTGATAATCAGAAATGTTGCCTTTGTCGAAGATCTCTCACATAATCTCTTCAGCATCGGAAAATTCCATGACAAGATTCTAGAAGTAAACTTTCGTACAAAGAAGTGTGCCATTCGTACATATGACGGGGATAAACTTCTAACTGGAACTCGTGACACAAACCTCTTCACTATTGATCTTAATGACCTTAGTACAACCGAAGAAGTCTGTCTCGTGTCAAAAGCTACTGCCAATGAGTCATGGTTATGGCATCGACGTTTGTCTCATCTCAACTTTAAAACCATGAACAAACTTGTAAAAGGAGGCCATGTGTCTGGATTACCTGATGTCGCCTTTGACAAAGATCACAAATGTTCATCATGCGAAAAAGGATAAATGACCAGAAAACCTCACAAATCTAAACCAGCTCCAAGCACATCGAAACCTCTTGAACTACTACATATGGATTTATGTGGTCCAATGAGCGTTCACAGTCTTGCTGGAAAACGCTACGTTTTGGTTATTGTTGATGACTATTCCAGATACACATGGGATTATTTCCTCCGTTCAAAGGATGAAGCCGCAGAGATCATCATCTCATTTATCAAGAAAACTCAAGTGAACCTGGAATTAAATGTTCAAACAATCCGTACCGACAATGGTACTGAATTCAAGAATCGGGTCCTTGACTCTTATCTTGAATCTGCTGGCATCACCCATCAATTTTCCGCTGCACGAACTCCTCAACAGAACGGTGTTGTTGAAAGACGCAATCGTACTTTAGTGGAAGCTGCTCGTACGATGCTTTCATTTTCGAAACTTCCTCTGTCGTTATGGGCAGAAGCCATAAGCACCGCATGTTTTACACAAAACCGCTCAATCATCAACAATACATACAATAAAACTCCTTATGAGCTAATCAACAATCGAATACCAAATGTTAACTTCTTCCACATCTTTGGTAGTCGATGCTTCATACTATCTGATAACGAGAAACTCAACAAGTTTGAAGAGAAAGCCAAGGAATGAGTCTTTATAGGTTATTCAAAGGATTCAGCCTCATTCAGAGTATACAACCGCTCCACAAGAATGGTCAGAGAAAGTGTCAATGTATCACTCGATGAAACATTCCTACTTGATTCAAGCTCAACTTGCATTGAAAGACCTCTACCCACAACCTCCACTAACCATTCATCCTCTCTTAATGATCTTGAAATCCTATTTCAACACTTCCATGATGAATCGCTCCACCTCCGTCAGATATTATCGCTCCACTGGTAATTGATTTCTCTAAATTTCATCTTCCTCGTGTCGATCCACCACCTCAGATCAATCCTCCAAATCCTGAAACTGCAATCATACCACATCCTGCTTTCACCGATAATTCCAACTTTAACCCTGGTCGACTCCCACTTCCTCATTCTACGAAGTGGATAAAGGAACATCCTTTGGACCAAATCATCGGAAACCCAGACTCCTCGGTCCAAACTAGAAGGGCTTCAGCGGATGAATGTCACCATGCATCATTCTTAAGTTCCACTGAACCGAAGAAAGTCAGTGAAGCGCTTTCCGATCCAGACTGGATAATTGCGATGCAAGAAGAAATAATCAATTCGAAAGCTTAAAGGTCTGGCGCTTAGTTCCTAAAACCCCGGGATCATCAGTCATCGGAACTAAGTGGATTTTTAAGAACAAGAAAGATGAAAATGGAATCATCATTCGTAACAAAGCAAGGTTGGCTGCTAAGGGTTACGCTCAACAGGAAGGCATTGATTACGAAGAAACATTTGCTCCTGTTGCCCGAATAGAAGCCATTCACATCTTCTTAGCATATGCAGCTCACAAAAACTTTACTATCTATCAGATGGATGTAAAGACTGCATTCTTAAATGGTATTCTAAAAGAGGAGGTGTTTGTTCATCAACCAGAAGGGTTTGTAAATCCCAAACATCCAGATTATGTCTATGTTCTCGACAAAGCTCTATATGGCTTGAAACAGGCCCCTCGGGCATGGTATGATGTTCTTTCCCAATTCTTAGTTGAAACTGGTTTTTCAAAGGGAAAAGTTGATACCACTTTGTTTATCAAACGAGACGGGGAAGATATCATCCTAATTCAGATCTATGTCGATGACATTATTTTTGGGTCTACAAATCCAAAATATTGCAAACGTTTTTCCGATCTCATGGTAAAACGCTTTGAAATGAGCATGATGGGTGAGATGAACTTCTTCCTAGGTCTTCAAGTTCGTCAACTTCCAACTGGCATCTTCATCAATCAATCAAAGTATATCTCTGATCTGTTGAAGAAGTATCTCATGGACGATTGTAAACCTATTGCAACACCGATGTCCACGACCGCCAAACTAAATGCTAACCTGGATGACAAACCGGTAGATGTCACAAACTATCGGGGTATGATTGGATCACTACTTTACTTAACGGCAAGTCGTCCGGACATCATGTTTTCAACATGCATCTGTGCTCGATATCAGGCTGCTCCCAAAGAATCTCACTTTCTGGCAGTCAAACGAATCTTCCGTTACCTAAAAGGCACCAGAGATCTTGGTCTTTGGTATCCCAAGGAGACCTCGTTTGATCTTTCTGCCTTCTCTGATGCTGATCATGCTGGGTGTATGCTGGATAGGAAGAGTACATCTGGGGGAGTACAATTTTTGGGCGATAAGCTAGTCAGCTGGTCATCAAGAAAGCAAAACTGCGTCTCACTATCAACAGCTGAAGCAAAATATGTTGTGGCCGCTAGCTGTCTGTCCCAGGTGATATGGATGCAATCACAATTAAAGGACTATGGCTTTTCCTATAGCCGCATTCCTTTATATTGTGATTCAAGAAGTGCAATTGCAATATCTTGCAATCTAGTTCAACACTCTAAAACTAAACATATCGATTTTCGATATCATTTTATCAAAGATCACGTTGAACTGGGTAATGTTGAATTGTACTTCGTATCCACCGATTTTCAATTAGCAGATTTGTTTACCAAGGCTTTGGACGAAAAACGTTTTAATTATCTTGTCTCAAAGCTTGGTATGCTAAATCTCAAAACTTAATTGTCTTCAATTCGTATTTTTCAAATTGTTAAATCGTTGCATTCTTCGTATCATCACAATTGCTTTCAAGAAACTCGTCTTGAAACCCGGTCGTCAAACAGTCGTCAACTGTCAAAGGAGAGATTCCACTCATCTCATCAGTATCGGGGGAGCTGATGCTGCGTTACTTAAATTCCGTCTCTCGACATTGATTTGGATTTTTCTATATTTTTACCTAATTTTTAATTTTTAATGCTTAATTTTCCTTTTGTTTTAATTTTCTTTTAAATTTAAAAAAAAAAGAGAAGAAGAAAAGTCTTCGGGCCGAACTACACACTGTTCCAGGCCCGAAGTTCAAAGTCGGTTTAGAAGTTCGGCCCGAACTTCTGTCCTTTAAATAGTAGACTCGAACACTTCTTCTTCTTCCTCGTCTACACACACTCGAAACACCGGCGAAACACACACAGTCCTTTACGATCTTCGATTCTTCACCAACTTCGATCGTCTCTGTTTCCATCTCGTATCAAACCTTTCTCCAATCAATTTCGGTAAGCTTTGAACCTTCAATTTCATGTATTTAACCGTCCTTATACAAGAAATCGGTCACTTAAAAGTTCGACATTTTCTAGGGTTTCAAAGTAGGTGAAATCGATTCGAACTAGGGTTTATTGTTAGTCATAGTACACCTAGGATGCTCGTCCAGTATACTCGAACCCCATTGGCCAGTCTTTAGTGTAACACCCGTATTTTTATAACATCGTTTAAATCATTTAAAATACAGTTTTCCGAATAATTGACATATTGTCCAAAATACAGTTTAACAAAAACTTTAAAACCTTTATCAGAGTATACAAAAATACGGTGTCACCAAGTATATCAAAACCATAGGCAAACGGGATCTACCTACGAGCTCCCGAGCTAAACATCTCTAGGCCACTTCTAGTGCAACCTTCTATCACTTCCAACCTGTACCTGAGTACATAGCCACAAAACAAACGTAGTACGTGAGACAAAATAGTCTCGTGAGATACATGGGTTTTAGACCCCAATAATAATAATGACAATTTCATAAATATATAAACATATATATAAATACTACATCAATACCGTCTCGTCGCCCTATTGCGACCCTATCGATCTTGCTTCCCTAGCAAACATATCTAGTACCTAAACATATAGGTACCAGAAGCACAATCATATCTAGTACATAAACATATATGTACTAGAAGCACAAACCTGTCTAATACATAAACATATATGCATTAGAACCTAACATGCCTAGTGTAACACCCTAAAATTTACAAGATTTTTAAAATTTTTGAAAACAAAATCATAATCAAAAGGTCCCAATAACTTGAATAATTAAATCCCAATAATAGTATTTTCATTTAAAAAATATATTTAATGCGGAAATTGTTAAAATTAAGTGTTTTTAAAATATTAAATGCCGTCCACATCGGTAATGAAAGATACAGCGGTCGACCGTCCACCTTCTCCTTTCCTCTGCTGGTACCTGAAACAATGTGGGGGAAAATAGGGGTCAGCTGGAGAAGCTGAGTGAATATCTCAAAATGCAAACAATCCTAACATACAACACATGAGGGCACATCGGTGTACTCCTACTCAGAATCTACTCGATTAATTACTCAGATTTATTTCTCGGATTTTATTACTCAGATTTTAATTTATATAGCGCGCTTGTGTGATTTGGGACGAGAGATCAACCTCGCCCCTCCTCACACCTCAGATAGGCGTAAGCCAAAAACTCAGACGGGAGTGATCCCAAAACTCAGACTGGAATAATCCCAAAAACTCAGACGGGAATAATTCCAAAAACTCAGACGGGAGGTGATCCCAAAACTCAGATGTGTGTTATTATGTTTTATTATTTCTTTAACATAATTATCTCAGATTGCCCTAGCATGTAATAGCACAGAATGACTCTGTGCCGAGCTCAGTTACCCAGGCACAATGTCTCAGATCATGAATCAGTAAACAGCTGCTCAGATACTCAGATAACAGATCAAACTCAGATAACAGATCAAACTCAGATAACAATTATGGTGCAAGAAATGTAACACGTAAGTCATGCATGTATAACGTTAAAACTGAATACACGGTGAGAATACTCACCTCGAGAAAACGTAAGCTCCAAAGAATCCTCAATACTTTAAGGCGCTGCTCGGTTATTCCTAGATGATCCTAAAAGCATAAAAATGAAACCCGAATTACAATTCATTCCAAGGACTCAATTTAGAAAAACTGGCAGCACCCGTCGGTCTCACGGGAACTGCTATTACTCCTAAACGGCTCGCTAGATTGTTTCCATATTTTTAGTGTATAAAATAAACAATCAGAACTACAATTCGTTGTGAGACGGTCACTGGCCAAAACAGATTCTAAGGGCCTCAAAACAGTGACGCAAGACAGACATCTCGCACAGGTCATTTTAATAACAGCAGCATATTAAAACTGGTACAACTTTTAAACCGCAATTCGGATTGACGAGAGGGTTGCGGCGTTGAAAAGCTAACTCAGAAAACAAGGTCCCAGCACGGGCCAAAAACCGAAAAGATTAATTTAAACGGGTCAAAAACAGCTGTGAACCGGAGGGCAGATTCTGCCAGGAAATTTATAAACTTTTAAAACTCGATCTTGCGAAACCCAACCCGTTTTCTGAACATCCGACACCATAATTTTCACTCGATAGTTTAAAGTCCCAAAATTCCTCAAACGAGGACGATTTCTAAAACAAATTTGTAAAAGTTTTTAAATTAGGAAACCAAGAACCTAAAGGTTCGATTTCCGGGTTTTTCGATTGACAAAACGTTTAGACATAATCAATAAGGTTTTTAGCCAACCCAACAACAATACCGACACCCAAAACAGTGACCAAAACCCAATTCCATATATATTCTAGACACGGAATTAAGACTCATAAACAATCACAAGACTCGAATAGCCTAAATTCTAACAACAACAACAAAACGATTAGAACGGGACAAAAAAACGAGCTTCACAACTAAACCCGACGAAATCAGAATACTGAAAACAATTTCAACAATCACATAATTCGCTGATTTAGACAAAACCTGCAACAATCAAAGCCCTACACAAAAATCCGATCAAAAGATAAATGGTAAGAGATTATACCCTACAAACCAATCATGTACGAAACACGAACACTCGAATCACCAAACCTCGGCTTGATTTTTCTTTTCTTGCGTGGCCTCTAAATTACCTCTTATGTGGCTGCTAATAAATAACTATGTGGCCAAAAATTCTCCATTGAAGACCCAAATTAATTGTGTGACTTTTGGCAAAATAAAAAAATATATATCTCTTCTCCTTCTTGTCGCCATGTAGAACCAACCCACTGCCAACTTCCATCTAAAGCAAAGTGATGTCATTTGAATTAAACCTCCTCCGTACCAGTTATTTAAGCCACAACACGTGACCTGCTTGACAATTCAACCAAAGCACGTAGTTCAAATAAAACGACTGACTTCCTTAATTGATTCACTACTCGCCGACAATTCCAAACAAGTGGGTCGGTTTGTGGAGCCTCCGGTACCACCACCTCAAAGATAATACGTCTACATACCACGTGATCAGAGAATTAAAACACACAATCAAAAGAAGAAGGAATCGGAAAAGAAAAGGAAACAAAACGGAAATCTTACCAAGGATTTAAAACTCAATCAAAGGATTAAAACTCAATCAAAGGATTAAAACTCAATCGAAGGATTAAAACTCGTGGCCTTCACCTCTGGTTGATTACTCGATCTGGAAGAAGAGAAACATGGGGATGGAGCTGCCAATGTCGACGGCTGATAGGGCAAAAGAAGAGAAGGATGAATAACGACTAGCAAAACATATACCGCTCCTAATCAAATCCGGCCTCAAGGCCCTTAGCCCATTCCACTACAAGCCCGACATCGATCTAGACTTGGACTTCCACCACATTCCCATCACCAAGCCCGAACAGGAGAAATAGGGGACAAGTGGGTTCGGCTACCTCAGCCCACACCCTCAAACCGATTACACATAGAACACCAACCGAGTTCGGCCTTGGCCTTACAATCGAACTCCCGGGGGATTTAGCCGTCGCGTAAACAAAACGTTATTTAGAAGTAATATATAAAAACTTCTCGGGAATTTCAACATCTCGCCAATTGCTTAACACACGAAATTAAATAAACATAGATTATCTTACTAAACCAACGATACTCATAATTATTGAGTCATGCAATAAATAACACTCGTGTCATTTATTCGAAACGTCACTCATTTAATCAACCCAATTAAATACACATTGTCACGAAACGTCACATGTTCATTGCACGGTTAATTCATAGCCCAACAAAACGTAATTTAAACTTCATTTAAATTATTATTTAATTATCTAGAATTTTAGGGCGTTACAACTCAACTCCACTTGAAATAGACTTCGTCCCCGAAGTCATGGCTCAGAAAAAGCTCGGGGTAGCGACCTCGCATCTCAGACTCGGGCTCGTCCACGACACACATCCGCAAATGGGAAAAACTATAGGGTTGACAATGAAAAGAAGCTCTTCAGGGTGACCTACTCGATCAGAATCAACTCTGGCTCTTGCAACTGCTCATACAATCTTCCGTCTCTAACGGCGCAAAGAGATAAGGCTAAAAGAATAAAAATCGAAAGGCTCTCTCAGGATCTTGGTTTATCTCAAAAAGAAATGGATGTCGATAGCAAGTATAAAATAGCTCACGATACTCTATTGAAGGCGTCTTCTGGCTCTCTTAGTCGGACACAGTTGTTGCACCCAGCGGTTAACGTTGCGTTGAATCTCTGATTCAACTCCACTTGGAGATTTGTTACGGTTTGGTTTGTGGCGACAGATGATCTCGGCGTAGTACTCGGTTGTCCAACTCGTGCTCGCAATCATTTGCGGCCCTCTCACGATGATAAAAATAAGTTTTTATGGGAAAAACTTTCCCGCAAAATACTAACAAGGTATTACTCTTACATAATTTACACCAGAAAATTTTTATTATTATCAATCTCCGCCAAGAATGATATCTCAAGGTCCTCTGCTCTATGGGACATAGTTTGTTTTAAACATAGGAACAATTTAGTGGTTCATACCACTATTAAACAATACCCAACAAGTACAAAATTCACATAAATGTATTTCATCACACAAAAATCTAAGATAGTAGGCAACTCATGCCTCTTACTCAAGCTGCATATACTCAAATGCACTCACCTCACACTTGTTTTAACTCAACGCAAGCTTATATCATCAATTTAAACTCAAATCTCGCTTAATGACTTCTCACCAGTCCACATAATATATACATTTACTCGCTTTTACGATTTTTCACGTGTTCCAAATTACTAATTTATATTACTAGAAGGAATCATTCCTCACTTAATCCGCGTTATCGGTTTACTTGTTAACTCGTATTTAAAAATTCTCCAATGACTCTTTTTAATAGTGTTCGTTCAACTCATTTTAATGATACTCATAAACTCGTTTAATGATATTGTCATTCAGCCCGTTCATAAATTTCTCACTTTATTCTCATTTAATTGTCTCTTGATCAATTTGAGTACATGCCAACTCATTAATATCTGTTTATTTTTAGTCTCAAGCGCCTTAATTTAATTTTTTTTTTTTCTTTTCTCAATTAATTGACTCGTGAATTACTTACTTAAATATAAGTAACCCCTCTTGATTTAATAATTACTCAACAAGGTATACTTTTTGATGACATTCAGTTTGATAATTTAACTCGATGTTCCCCATAATTTTAATTTGATATTTTTTTTTTCACAAATCAAATTTTATCATTTGGTTCATTTTAATAATTTATTCGTTTAACTTAATTATTAGTTTCTTACACTTTAGTCAGTAATAATAAATTTTCTTCATAATTTATTATGGCGATCTTCTCATTTGCACAATTACCCTCGATAAGTAATTATTACTCAGTAACGTGTAATACTCAGCACAATAATTTGGTTCAATAACTTTTTCAACTGAATTTAATAACTTTTCATAATCATGTTTTTCTCGTTTAACTTGACATGAATAAATTCTCATGTTTTATTAATCTCATTATACTCCCACAGGAATAATTTCTCGATCAATTAATCACTCTTATAACTTTTAGCCAGTTATATGCACATATATGCTCAATAACAATTTTATATATAATTCCCGATAATAATTATTATTATTTTGGAAATTTTCCTTTTTACTCCTACTCAACTCCACTTGGAGAAAACTCGTCCTCGAGTTTGGCGCCAGACTTCTCTATCATAATAATACAACAACATCCCCTCACTCAAGCAATTATATGCATATAATAAATTCACAATAGCAAGCATTGGTCCATCGTTCCCCTCAAAATCTCCCCATAACCAACCAAAATTTCGGTGTGTACGATAATAGGGGCCCTCTATTACTTTCGACACCTACTTCTGTTTGGTCACGAGTAAATCCCAAAGTTTACAACTTCCCACATATAAACCCACCAACAAATCACACTCAGAAGAAAGGAATTTTAATCACACTCAGGAGAAAGGAAGTTTATTTTCAATATCTGATAAATACAGATATGCACTCAACAGTGCATACTCAAAATCTCATAACCATTACTCAGAAAATCATGCGTACCTTTAGTCTCGTACGCGATACTCGGATAACTCAGATTCATAGAAATATTTCCACTTAGTTATTTTCACAATACAAATCTCCTTTTTAAACTTTTCATTTGGACATGCCATTTATCATTCCTCATAAGTATAACTTATATCCTCTTCACAGTTATATTGAATTTATTGTAATTTGTGAGCATGTCTATTAATATCTTTTTTTTTTATAAGAGTTCTCAGTTATTGCGTTCCTCGATTAATTTGATTCAATTTATCGCTCTTTTAACTCGTTTTTAAATAAATCATCATCAAATTGATGACGTTAGCTTTCTCTTAATCCTCTTATATAATTACTCTTTAAGACGAGCTTCAATAATATCTGATTAATTTGACTCAACAATTCCTCAATTAATTAGTCTATTAAACTTACATAGTTTATTTTAAGCTATCAGTGTGAACTCATTAATCTGTCACTTAACTTGTCATCCACATTTAGTTTTGCACTCGGCAATTTAACCTACTTACTCAAAATATTTTTCCCATTTTATCTCAATTTAATGATTCTTAATTAAATACTAACTTGCTGACTTTAATATGGAATCTGCTTACTATTATATCTCGTGATTCGTTGTATTCACGAAAATTTTAAATTTCTCATTTAGATAACTTCTCTTTTAACCCTGATCAATAATTCTCTTTTAGATCCTGCTAATAATTCTCGTTAGCTAAATGTAATTATTTCTCATTTTATTGACTTAATAATTCTTTCTTTTACTCAACTTGGTAAATCCACTTAAAAATATTTTTAATCAATTTGATTTACTAATATCTGATTTACTCGTTTAAATGACTCAGTCTATTAAGTGTTTTCTCCCATATGAAAGATTTTAATATTTTCCCAATACAAGAATTTAATACTCCTCTTTAATATTAATAATTTTCTCTTTTCTCATTTACTCAAAACATGCGAATCATAAATTAATATCCCGTTTTACACTTTTGGTTAAAATTTCTCAAAACTTATAAAATCTCATTTCAACTCTATTAGGTGTTCCTATAAACTGGAAACTTTTATTATTATTAAAATTTATAATTCCTCTAGTATGCGTATTTGTATAAGCATAACTATATTAAACACTAGGAATTAAATCCCGAATTTTACTCAGAATTATGCTCTAAATTATTCACAAAATTATGGAATCTCATAATAGTATATCTATATACATATATGTTTAGCCATACAATCACAAGTAATTCTCTCAGGATATCAACCGAAAATTCTCAGAATATGCTACTCGTCTATACTCAGAATATAGCAAAATCTCAATTAAATAATACTCTAAATATTACCGGCAATAGGAAGCGAGAGGTCGACGTGACATGCTGTATGTTCGATGTGGAAACTTTTTCTCAGAAAAATATTTGACTCCTTTCTCGTTTGAAAAACTCGATACTCAAACTTGAGTTTGAATTCGCCCCTTACGAACCCAAATCCCTCAAGTCAGAGCTCTGATACCAACTTGTAACACCCTAAAATTTACAAGATTTTTGAAATTTTTGAAAACAAAATCATAATCAAAAGGTCCCAATAACTTGAATAATTAAACCCCAATAATAGTATTTTCATTTAAAAAATATATTTA
Organism: Calendula officinalis; assembly: GCA_963853835.1. NCBI lineage: Eukaryota > Viridiplantae > Streptophyta > Magnoliopsida > Asterales > Asteraceae > Calendula > Calendula officinalis. Next base: position 64,807,884 of record OY970823.1, on the reverse strand, counting down.
ATGCGGAAATTATTAAAATTAAGTGTTTTTAAAATATTAAATGCCGTCCACATCGGTAATGAAAGATACAGCGGTCGACCGTCCACCTTCTCCTTTCCTCTGCTGGTACCTGAAACAATGTGGGGGAAAATAGGGGTCAGCTGGAGAAGCTGAGTGAATATCTCAAAATGCAAACAATCCTAACATACAACACATGAGGGCACATCGGTGTACTCCTACTCAGAATCTACTCGATTAATTACTCAGATTTATTTCTCGGATTTTATTACTCAGATTTTAATTTATATAGCGCGCTTGTGTGATTTGGGACGAGAGATCAACCTCGCCCCTCCTCACACCTCAGATAGGCGTAAGCCAAAAACTCAGACGGGAGTGATCCCAAAACTCAGACTGGAATAATCCCAAAAACTCAGACGGGAATAATCCCAAAAACTCAGACGGGAATAATTCCAAAAACTCAGACGGGAGGTGATCCCAAAACTCAGATGTGTGTTATTATGTTTTATTATTTCTTTAACATAATTATCTCAGATTGCCCTAGCATGTAATAGCACAGAATGACTCTGTGCCGAGCTCAGTTACCCAGGCACAATGTCTCAGATCATGAATCAGTAAACAGCTGCTCAGATACTCAGATAACAGATCAAACTCAGATAACAGATCAAACTCAGATAACAATTATGGTGCAAGAAATGTAACACGTAAGTCATGCATGTATAACGTTAAAACTGAATACACGGTGAGAATACTCACCTCGAGAAAACGTAAGCTCCAAAGAATCCTCAATACTCTAAGGCGCTGCTCGGTTATTCCTAGATGATCCTAAAAGCATAAAAATGAAACCCGAATTACAATTCATTCCAAGGACTCAATTTAGAAAAACTGGCAGCACCCGTCGGTCTCACGGGAACTGCTATTACTCCTAAACGGCTCGCTAGATTGTTTCCATATTTTTAGTGTATAAAATAGACAATCAGAACTACAATTCGTTGTGAGACGGTCACTGGCCAAAACAGATTCTAAGGGCCTCAAAACAGTGACGCAAGACAGACATCTCGCACAGGTCATTTTAATAACAGCAGCATATTAAAACTGGTACAACTTTTAAACCGCAATTCGGATTGACGAGAGGGTTGCGGCGTTGAAAAGCTAACTCAGAAAACAAGGTCCCAGCACGGGCCAAAAACCGAAAAGATTAATTTAAACGGGTCAAAAACAGCTGTGAACCGGAGGGCAGATTCTGCCAGGAAATTTATAAACTTTTAAAACTCGATCTTGCGAAACCCAACCCGTTTTCTGAACATCCGACACCATAATTTTCACTCGATAGTTTAAAGTCCCAAAATTCCTCAAACGAGGACGATTTCTAAAACAAATTTGTAAAAGTTTTTAAATTAGGAAACCAAGAACCTAAAGGTTCGATTTCCGGGTTTTTCGATTGACAAAACGTTTAGACATAATCAATAAGGTTTTTAGCCAACCCAACAACAATACCGACACCCAAAACAGTGACCAAAGCCCAATTCCATATATATTCTAGACACGGAATTAAGACTCATAAACAATCACAAGACTCGAATAGCCTAAATTCTAACAACAACAACAAAACGATTAGAACGGGACAACAAAACGAGCTTCACAACTAAACCCGACGAAATCAGAATACTGAAAACAATTTCAACAATCACATAATTCGCTGATTTAGACAAAACCTGCAACAATCAAAGCCCTACACAAAAATCCGATCAAAAGATAAATGGTAAGAGATTATACCCTACAAACCAATCATGTACGAAACACGAACACTCGAATCACCAAACCTCGGCTTGATTTTTCTTTTCTTGCGTGGCCTCTAAATTACCTCTTATGTGGCTGCTAATAAATAACTATGTGGCCAAAAATTCTCCATTGAAGACCCAAATTAATTGTGTGACTTTTGGCAAAATAAAAAAATATATATCTCTTCTCCTTCTTGTCGCCATGTAGAACCAACCCACTGCCAACTTCCATCTAAAGCAAAGTGATGTCATTTGAATTAAACCTCCTCCGTACCAGTTATTTAATCCACAACACGTGACCTGCTTGACAATTCAACCAAAGCACGTAGTTCAAATAAAACGACTGACTTCCTTAATTGATTCACTACTCGCCGACAATTCCAAACAAGTGGGTCGGTTTGTGGAGCCTCCGGTACCACCACCTCAAAGATAATACGTCTACATACCACGTGATCAGAGAATTAAAACACACAATCAAAAGAAGAAGGAATCGGAAAAGAAAAGGAAACAAAACGGAAATCTTACCAAGGATTTAAAACTCAATCAAAGGATTAAAACTCAATCAAAGGATTAAAACTCAATCGAAGGATTAAAACTCGTGGCCTTCACCTCTGGTTGATTACTCGATCTGGAAGAAGAGAAACATGGGGATGGAGCTGCCAATGTCGACGGCTGATAGGGCAAAAGAAGAGAAGGATGAATAACGACTAGCAAAACATATACCGCTCCTAATCAAATCCGGCCTCAAGGCCCTTAGCCCATTCCACTACAAGCCCGACATCGATCTAGACTTGGACTTCCACCACATTCCCATCACCAAGCCCGAACAGGAGAAATAGGGGACAAGTGGGTTCGGCTACCTCAGCCCACACCCTCAAACCGATTACACATAGAACACCAACCGAGTTCGGCCTTGGCCTTACAATCGAACTCCCGGGGGATTTAGCCGTCGCGTAAACAAAACGTTATTTAGAAGTAATATATAAAAACTTCTCGGGAATTTCAACATCTCGCCAATTGCTTAACACACGAAATTAAATAAACATAGATTATCTTACTAAACCAACGATACTCATAATTATTTAGTCATGCAATAAATAACACTCGTGTCATTTATTCGAAACGTCACTCATTTAATCAACCCAATTAAATACACATTGTCACGAAACGTCACATGTTCATTGCACGGTTAACTCATAGCCCAACAAAACGTAATTTAAACTTCATTTAAATTATTATTTAATTATCTAGAATTTTAGGGCGTTACACCTAGTACCAAACATATGCGTACTAGAAGCACCATCATACCTAGTACATAAACATATATGTACTAGAAGCACAAACATGTCTAATACATAAACATATATGTATTAGAACCTAACATACCTAGTACCAAACATATGCGTACTAGAAGCACTCGTGTGCTTAGTGTATAAACATATATACACTCGGTGTATAAACATTTATACCACCGCCCCCGGGGGTCCCCCGCGTCACCACCATCTATCTCTTATCATAACCTAACAGTTATGCCAGTCAAAGCCTTCGGCTATCACAACAAACATCAAACAAGTTAGACATCTAACAATAACGACATATAATTAGTTCAACACAATGTGAACGTACCTGTATGGTCCCATGGACCCGATCATAAGCAACCCATATTTACTTCTACATCCATGAACCCAAGGAGGTCCATCCTTACTTATTCTCATAAGAAACATTTCTTATTTATCGATATCATAATACTTTTATCTTTTCTTGACTATAATGTGTATTTATTACCAGTCACACCATATTCATTTTCATATACATTCATTCATCACTTTTATTAGTATCATGTACTAATCAATACTCTTTACTTAATATCATCATCCTTAGTTTTATTAATGCATATCATTAATAAACTAAATATCATACATCATATTAATAATTAGTATTAATCACTTTTCATGATCTCTTTCAAAATCATCAATCATCTTAGACATACTTAGATAGTCTAGTATTTACATTTTCTCATCTTTTCAATCATATCTTTATTAAAAACATTTATTAATAAAGACCCATAAAATATCATATGTATTTTCAAAACTCTTTGCTATGTACCCAGTTTAAAAGTCTCATGTACTCACCTTAGCAATAAGATGCTCCAACCGTATTCTTTCCGCCAATTTCCTTGCTCCAACAATCAATCAACTTTCCAACACTTCACCAAAAGCCTAATACATAAATCATAAGATGTTCAACATCACATACTACCAATAATGTATCCATTTATCTCTAGATACCATCAACTAACACTTTCCCCCAATTATGGTGATTTACCAAACCTTAGGTTTAACCAACCCTTAAGATTCTTACAAATCATAATCATACACTTGTTTCCTTTGTTAATATACCATCTATTAAGTGTATACAACGTTTATTCAACCATTAATCACAACCACAAGAACTAGGGTTTCAAACCCAAGCTCTCACACCCATAGATCTAAAGCTACACTACAAAGGAGTGAAGATTTACCTTGATCTTCAACAATTGAAGCAAAATCACTTGATTTGGACCCCAAAATCGGCTCCAAACGACATTTTCCACTCAAAAATGTATACTCACTTGCAGAGAGAAGAACTAGGGTTTGGGGTGACAATAAATGAGCCAAATCCCGACTTTAATGCTGTTCAGACCAAGAAATCGCGCCGCTATCAAGAAATCGCGCCGCTATCTAACACCCGTGATAAATCGCGTTCAGGATAGCGTTCGCTATTTCGAGTTTCTGCTGGAAACGCGAGAAATCGCGTCGCTATCCCCGCTATCTTGGGCTATGCAGCCCAGGCTGCATTTTTCGACCTTTGCTTCGACACGGTTTCGTCCATAACTTTCTCATACGATATCCAAATGACACGAAACCAACTCCTACGTTCTTTAAATGATTTATCCTTATTTATCATATTTTTATAAAATTTATTTATCTATAAATTTCGGGTCGTTACATTTGGATCCGTAGTATCGATCTATGTTAGTTCGGATTCAAATCTGTTGAAAAAACGAAATATCGTAAATGTCTTCGGCCCGAACTTGTGTTACAAGTTCGGCCCGAACTTCTGATCTGTCTTGGCCCGAAGTTCTGTCACAACTTCGGCCCGAAGTTCTTAAACAACTTCGGCCCGAACTTCTTACACAACTTCGGCTCGAACTTCCTCTGCCCGAAGTTGTGATGAATGTTCGGCCCGAACTTCTTCTGCCCGAAGTTGTTACAGTTGTTCGGCCAGAACTTCTTTTTGAACATTTTTTTTCTTTATTTATTTACTAAGTTTTATTTTAATTATTATAAGTATATTATTTATAATTATAATTTACAAATTTTATTTATTAAATATTTTTAATAAAATTAATATTTTTATATTATTCTTATATTTAAAAACTATATAATATTAAAATTTCTTAGGACTTTCTCGTCTGGATCAGCGAAAATCATCACCGTCTCATTTCTTGTTAATATTGTGCACTAACTTTAATTATTGTTTTGTACCATCATGTTTTAATGTATTATTCTCATATGGCGGCGGAACATATCATTGACGAGAACACCCTGGTTCCTCCATACAGGCTCAAACCGATGGCCGAGAACAACCCCTACTGGGCACCGGAAGAAGAAGTCTCGTTCACCATCCATTTCCCGGTTCATTCCCATGTTCTCCAACGTCATCCTCTTTTCTACTCGATAAATGCCAGCCCATCAGTTCCAGCGGTGTACGTTCAACAATTCTTCGTTAACCTAACACTGGTGACATCAACAACCCCACACCACTTCGAAACTATAATTGATGAACAACCAATTCACTTCACAAAAGATGATCTTTATGACATCTTCCGTTTACCTCGTGCCGACTCAAGACCACCGCTCACTACATTTGAACCACAGCTGACATTCGAGGAAGTATATCACGGAATACACGACCTTGGTCTTGCCCTTCCTCGGGATACAATTGACCTCCGAGAGTTCAAAAAGAAAAATATGGCAAGGAGCTGGTCCCATGTCTTCACTATCTTCAACCGATGCATAACAGGAAAGTCAAACGGTCACGACAGGGCCTCCATAAATGTTCACCACGCCTATCATGCCCTGTGCTATAATCGACATTATGACTATGCTGCCTATTTGTAGGAAGAATTCAAGCTCTCCAAATCAAAGGAACCTAAATTTCTGCCATACCCGAGGTTCTGGTCAATTATGATAGAACATTTCATGGAGAGATACCAAAACATTCATATCAGAGAAATTGCACTGCGATTCATACCCTCGAGCGTGAATTTTCTAAGGACCAACAGTGGTACAACTGCAGTCAATGAGGCCGCGATCCCACTCCAACTCTTTAAAATTGCAAACTTCAATCTTGATAGTGTCAACCAACGGAGGATGAACCATTTGATGCAAAAAGATACCCTTTCACTCGAGAAAACTATCACCGATACTTCCGAAACTACGATCAACTGGTTGCCGCCAAAACTCTAGCACCACAACCACCAACTGCCTCTCCTACACATGATGTGCAGGTGTTATCATATAGCGAGAAGAGAGCGGCGGATAGAGCTAACAAACGCCGCCTAAAGATCTCCAAAGCGTGCCTCTTTCAACAAGTTAAAATGCCATTTGTTGAAGATCGCTTCTCAGCTATTTTCCAGGAGATAGAGTTGCCTATAATTTATCAGGATTTGTACAAAGAAGTGGTTCTGCCATTCAGAGAAAAGAAAATGTATTACCTCACAATGCATTACCTTAGGGGCAAAACCGATCGATACAACAAATCTCCAATAACACAGCTCTTGGAGATAACAACCGACCATTTCTCAGGCTACTACTGGTACACCATCTTCCATATTCGCAGAGCAGACGATCAGCTGTACACAATTACTGAAGGAGACTTCTATATTCTCGAACCTCGAGATATAGAATGTCTATACAACAAAGTACGAATGCTTCCAGACACTCGTCACCCAATTCAAAATCATGCGCGAAACTTCGCTCAGGCTTCTCTGAAGCGATTCATGCTTGTTAAAACTCTAGCTGCTCGAATGGAAGATGTGCAGATGGCTGTTGAGAGTGGTACAACAAAGGTTCACTTAGCTGCTCCTTACAGATCACTTCCCTCTGAGATTCAAACTCGGAGAACAGTTGTTCTAGGTGAACCCAACTTGGGAATGACTTACACGAACTACTTCAAAGAAAGAGTATTCTTCCGTGTGTCAGACATTGCCAAGTACTGTGACGACACATTGAACATCCTGAAGAAGAAATTGGAGAAAAAGGGGAGGCACATGAACAGCAATCCCAGCAACCCAGAAAACACCTCTCTTCGAAGCAATATTGACACACTAATCACTGCCATTAAGGAAAGACTAAGCTGGCGAATAGTGATTAGACATTTTGAGGTTCACCTGGGTGTACGAGACAGAAGAAAAACGCCTACCTACACAACTGAAGTTCCTAACATGCCACTACCTTTCGGTCAATATCATGGGCTCAGATGGCAGGACGAATCAGTTGATCGCCAAAAACCATATGAGAGACGTGGGCGGCGTTAACGTTCAAATGCTGGGAGGCACTTCACCTGTTCCACAATGGCTTCTGCTCAAAACAGATTCAGAACCCGCACTCAAAAGAAAGCACAAAGCTCAATCAAGCTTCACCGCAAATACTCTCCTCCAACCCTCCGACGATGTATAAGGTATCTCCTCCAATCTCAAAACGTGTAAGTACTTTTGTTTGGTCGAGGGGGGGAAATATTAATTCCAGGGGGAGAATTATTATTTCTAGGGGGAGAAAAGTTAGAAAAACAAAAAAAATTACCCAAATCAAAAAGTTTTATGTTTGTAACGTTAATTATAAGTCGTTGTAATATCCGTAAACGATCTCTTTACTAGTTACCTAGTAAAGATAGCATCTGTTTATTACAAATTCTTTTAATTCTCGTTACTAACTACTTCAAAAGACATACCTTCCCATGGTCAGCCAGATCCGGCCTTACCTTCCCAGGGAAATATTTCAGCCAACTGGTAAAATGTGAGGGTATACGTCTAGGGTATAGAAATAGGTGAGTGCAAGGTGATGTGAAAACATGATAAATCAAAGAAAACACACCTGTGAGTGCATCCAAACCGTTAACAAACCGGGCAATAATACAAATAGGTGATCATTCATAACTAGAATGTTTCACTAGACTTTACTAGCCCAGTAAAGCAAATGCACACCATCACCAACCACTCAAATTCCTCTCAACAGGAATTTGTTTCATTTCATTAGGGGACGTAGCACAAAAGCTACTGACTACTCATTCGGAGTATCTCGGTATTGAAACAAAATAACCTCCTGCCCCCGGGTTAAGTCTCTTTGTATGCACAGTGTGTCTAGTTCTCACCCCCAAGAATCTTTCCAATATAGGACACTTGCACTACAAAAATGGATCTCCGTGAGTCCATCGGAACACTTGTAGTGGCATCACAATCTGATGTTTCACGAGGATCGAGTGGAAATCCTGCTAGAGCTAAAAACACGCCAACTCTAAACGCAGGTCACACATTTGAATCAACGGTTATGCAAACGACTACAGATTCATACCGTGTGCTAACAGATACTCTATGTGAGTCTGGTGTTACCTTAAAAGAACAAAGTTGATGTGCCTTAAACTTCAAAATCATTCAGGCAACAACTTATACCGGAAACACATAAAATTCCGAAGAAAAATCCATGTGATCCAAAATGCAACATCTTGAAAGCTGATTAAAATGCACATGAGCGTAATAGTCTACTCTCAAATTACTCCTATGATCTGCTAAACCCAGCATGATCTTCCCCGGAGCCACCGACAATATAGGAACTAAAAAGTGAGGGTCCCTAGGTCTAGGTGAGCAGAATCAAGTATCATGGGATCTTGATTGGGGTGCGCTGAGGTAAAAATTGAGAGGTGGTATGAAGTATGGGGTGCAAATCAGCTTATCACATGGTAAAAACAAAAAACGAGGGTGTGGTTGAAAATGAAAAAGTGAGTTGAACGAGGAGCGTGTGTGAAAGGGTTAAAGAAAACGGAAAACCCTCCCTGAACCGAACAAATGACCGGGTAACATCATCTATATCGGATTGCATATGTTGCTTTCTGATTAAGACATCATGGACCCAGTGATGAAATGCACAACCCCCACTGACCACTAAAGTACAAAAAGTACTTGTTTCAAAAACACGGAGATAACCACATCCACTATCGACATCTCATTTGGAGATTGTTGATGTTGAAAAAGAGGACCCACCTCCAGTCCTCGCCTTCGTTTGTCCACGTATAGAGTCTAGAACCGAATTAAATTTCTCTAGGACACAGGCACTCTACCAAGCATATCTTTGAGATATTGCCGGAACATTCATAGTGATACCAAAATTATTGGTATTCCACGATGATTGAATGAAAATCCTACCAGTGCTAACATCAATGCCAACACTGAACGTAGGTCACACAGTTTCAGTAACTGTTGTGCTAACAGGCAATCTATGTGATCCTGGGTTACCGTGATACATTCTCGTGCGAAGATCAGACGACCATACTCCATTGCTATCAACAACGGTCACTATGTCTGATAGAAGATCTGATGACTGTACTTCAATCTTATCAACAACAGTCAATACATCAGATAAGGGATTCTATGACCGTACTCCAACATTATCAACAACGGTCAGAAAATCCAAAACATATCAACATTCAGCACTGCTTCAACTTCATCAAACATCAGGAACCAATGGATCTGCAGCAAATCGACAAACGCCACAACTTCAAGAAAGGACTTCCGCAGCTAACCGCTCTATTTGTGGGTCTACATTCAGTCAATTTGCATGAAGTCTTCTGGTATACTTTATATTAGTTGAAAAGCCAATTAAAAGTATGTCTGTCACCGATGATCAAAGGTTGATGCTGTTTTTATCAACATAACTGCTCAACGGTTCAAATCTCAGCTCCGGCCTTACAAACACAGAAGTCTTCAAAGATATGCAACCTAGACTAGTATTACAAAGGGGGAGATTGTTAGGTACTAAATATATTGTAATAGATAGTCTAGGGGGTATATTGAAACATTGTATATAAGTTTAGCTTTGATTAGGATTAGTCCTAATTAACCATGGAATTAAGCCATAGTATAAATACCAAAGTGTAAGGCTTAATTCCATAACTTTTGCCATTAATCAAATCACACAATTCTGCAATTGTTCTCCTCCCTCTCTCTAGAATTTCTCTCTCTAAAAAGCCCTAACTCTCTTCTTCATCTTTTCCACCAAAAACATCATGAAACCATCAAGCATGGATTGAATCAGTGTTTGTATGCTTTTCAGTCGTTTTCACCATTACCGTCAACATTGTTACAATTAGTAATGGCATGTTTCCACTTTGCGAACTGTACGATTCCCTGAGCGAGGAACCTGAAACATGAAACAACCCTAAGTCAGAGATCCTCCGGAAGGGTTTTCCGGACGGACACTCCGATGCTTAAGTAAGTTATTTGATCGACATAAGGTCTTAAGTGCAGTAGATGTAGTGGTAAATGCTAAATGAATTGAATGCTTTCTTCCCTGAGCCCCATCTTCTATTAATAGTTTGAGAATGGGCGGGAGAACGACTATACCTTTTGAGAGGGAGAGAAGGAATCCAGCCATGGTCCACCTCGCCTATGGACCTCCGGTCGCTATCCTGAGGCGAAACCCTTTACTTGCGGATAAAGGCAGGGGACGGTTTCGAGCCGCGTTTGCATTAAATGCACTTTCATTCTCGAGGTTACTTTTCCCTAAAGTTCGGTCGTAGTCCCAAGAAGGTTTTTGGGACCTACCGATAAAGGTTTGTAATCAGATGTTACCTCATTCGCTCTGTCTGCTCCTTCGTCCGTCCGTCTATTCCTTCGCTCGTTCCGTCGTCCGGTCATGAGTGAGTTCGTATCATATCTTATTAGGTAAGATTAAGGGGGTTTTATACTTTTATTTATAGTATTTACATAATTTTGGCAAGAAAAAAAAACTGTAGCTCTAAAAGGGTTGGCAGGTCGACCCATTTAAACATAAGTCAACTAAAAACCCGACTTGATTATTAAATTGCTTGAACAGGTCGACATGTTTATAACCCAACCCTATTTATTTTCAACCCAAACTTGATTTTATTCGTGCCAGATCGTATCAGATTACAAAGTGTCCGAGAATTACCATCCCTACTTAGATATTAGATCTATATCAAATTTGGCTTTTCAAGAAACCTTTCACAACCTAGACGCCTAGTTAAAAAAACACAAACTCAGACCCTTTCAACTCTCGAAGTAAACCAGTAATCCATCATTATCGTGATTGCAACTCAGATCTTATTTTAAAGGGTCCTGCTATTATGACATACCACATCTATATTTTGACAGTGTTATTTTCTTGTAAATATCATTTAAGTTTACCAACAAAACTTAGTCAAGGAATTTATATTTTCAAGGCAAAAATAATACATATATCAAAAGGTTAGTATCTCCACCGTTGGTAACTATTACCCCCACAGATAACCTCAACCCATCAATAATATTGCAGCTACTTCCTAATCTTTGAGGAGATCGGGCGGTGGTGGTGCCGGATTAAGCGGCGGAATGTATTTGTGGCGGCAGGAAGGAGCAGAGATGAGTGAGCGATACTGTTGGTCGGCTGATTCCAACGGTGGTTGTCTGATTCTGATATTGAGATGGCGAGAAAGAATTAGAGAAATGGAGTGAAGATGGTAATGGTGTTTAGTGAGAGAGAATGAGAAAGAGATGAAGACGATAATGATATTTGGTGAGAGAAAATTTAACACTTTAAAATTTTAAAGTAAAATTCTTGGAAATTGTGTTTTTACAAAAGATATCAGTCATGGCTCTATTTTTTAGTGATTCTAATTATGTTATATATTATGGTATGTCATAATAGTACTATGGTGTGTCAAAATAGAAAATCCCTATTTTAAATAAACAGATGACTCCACAACTGCGATTACTTCTTGTATAAACATTTATTGGATGAGTAAAAGATTATTTGAAAACGATCATAATAACCATTAGATTGTGTTCATCTGATCACAAACTTAGCCATCTTGCAGTCTTTTTAGAGGGTGTTTGGGATTGCGTTTTCACTTAGATTATCTGCTTATTTCATTTTCAAAACGCAATAATCCGGTTTGAAGTGTTTGGGTAAAAAAGTTAAATAAGTGATTATTCACGTTTTGATCCCTTCAAAACGTGGTTTTTGATAAGTAGGTAGCTAGTTGCTTTTTGCAAACGCCTTTTTCAAACAATACCACCATATAATTATTTCCCCAATCTACCCTTCTTCCTCACTCACCCAATCCATGAACATGAAGAGAATCAATTGCCTTCAAGGTATGTTAATTTTTTTCTTGTGTAAGCAATATAACTGTATATCTCTACTTCTCCTTTTTGTTTTCTCTCTCTCATGGAGAGTCTACTACAATCATGCCCTAATTTCATAGTTATTTTAAATTAGGTATTGATAGGCAATTTGCTCTTCTTTTTTCATTTGCAATTAAACAGACGTGACATTTAAGGGCTATTAGCAAAAGCTCACAAGATGGAGCTTTATCTGTTGAAGATGTGACTATGTGAGGAAAGATGGTGTGTTGTTGGATGCTAGAGGTGCCTAGTTGAAGTATCAATTAGAATGAAACAGTAACCTTTTTATTGCTCTTTAAACACCATTGCAAATTAACTACAATTATGTTCACCAGAGAGTGGAGAAATCAAGAACAATTAGATACAGTAGTTACCTTATAGTTTCTATAGGATATTGTTCGAATCTGTTAATCGATATTTTGGAAGGATAACAAATGAAGCTATTTATAGGGAATGTCCATTTTAGTCATTTTACATGTTAACTAAACAAATAATTAAATTTGCCAAACACTAAAAAAACTGATTATCTGATTATTGCGATTTCAAACAGTATAATCAAATCCAAACACTATTATTCAGAATCACGTTTTGTAACCGCTGATTATCTGATTATCCATTTTCAAAACGCATAATGTATTTTAAATAAGCAATCCCAAACACCCCCTTAATGTAAGTACTTTAAAAAAAAATATTATGAACTCGAGTTTTATTAGATAACCATTTTATATGTTCTTTAACCATTTATTTTAAGAAATTATTTAATCTTCTTATTTATTTTTTTATCAAATAAAAACAAACAAGAATTAATTATACAGAGCTGAAATTTTTGCTTGCCTACAAATTTCACTCATATATTGCACACAACTCTGGATTTGACAAGTTACAGCATCTCCAATTGCAAGTTTTTTATAAAATTTTCTATCATTTCTATAGGTTATTTGAATATATATATATATATTACTTCAGTTTTTTTTCTTCCCTGAGTTCTTCAAAATACACAAAAGGTTTTTTTACATTTATATTCATTGGAGAAAAACCTTTTTAACTTTGTTTATAGAGCATCTTCAATGTGAGATTTTTTAAAAGATTGATACTATTTGAATAACCTCTAAAATGACTTTTTATCATTGGAATAGATGATTTTTTTAATAAGTCACTCCAACCACTTATTTTTCCCAACCACTTAATCATCTTTTAATGTTTGATTATTTTAGTCCTTATATTTAACAATTTTACATTTTAAACTCATACGAAGCACTCGTATATATTTATATATGAATCATTTATTATTTATATAACTATAAATTATAACCTTATCATATTTCAATACTTTTTAAGGTTAAGCATTATAATATTTTTGTAAGAGACATTTTATAAAAATGTTAAATTTGTAATGCTATAAGAATTGTTAAATTACATAATTGAGGGGCATTTATAAATCATTTAATATAGATAAAAGTAAATTAATAATATTAATAAGAAAAAGTTTTTAGAAAGATTAACTATTAGAGAGGATTTTAACTAATACTTCCTCCAATTCAAAATAAGTGTTACACTTTTACTTTCACGCTTTTTGATGCAAAATATTATAATAGAGATTATGATAGATTAAAGACGATAATTAGTGAAGAAGAGTCCCACATGCATTTGACTTTATTGAAGAAAGAGAAAGTAAATTACATAATCTTAATGATATTTAATAAAGTTAAGTAAAGATAAAATGGTAATTTTATATATTTCCTCCGTATCACAATAAGTGATACACTTTCCATTTATGGGTGTTTCACAATAAGTGATACACTTCAAAAGTTACCTTATTTGGCAAAAATGTGGGACCCAACCTCCACTAACTATCCACTTTAATAAAATGAAATTACCCTTATACCCTTACTTTTACTTTTAAAACTAATTAATATCACTTTATTCAACAAATGTGGGACCCATCATCCACTAACTATCTACTTTAATATATTATAATCTTATTTTAATCTTTTGCCTCAAACTCCGTAATCTTCCAAATGTATCACTTATTGTGATACGGATGAAGTATAAAAATTTACCAAATAAGGAAAGTGTAGCACTTATTTTGAATCATCCATATAAGAAAAGTGTAGCACTTATTTTGAATCGGAGGAAGTAGGTTATTAGATGATGAGGCCAAAATAATAAGTAATTAGAGAATTTAACTATTGTGGATGCTCTAAGAGCATCTCCAATGGTAGCTTTTTCTAAAGCTTATTACTATTACAATAAGTCTTTGAAAGATTTTTTACCATTGTAATACCTAGCTTTTTGAAAAGCTTAGAGCATCTCCAATGGGAGTTTTTCTAAAGTTTTTACTATTCTAATAAGTCTTTAAAAGACTTTTTACCATTGGAACAATTAGCTTTTTGGAAAGCTTATTCCAATGACTTTTTTTCTACTAACCTTTTAACCAAGTATTTATGTTTGTCCTTTTTAGTCCTTTATGTTTAATAACTTTTCATTCTAAGCCTTATATATTATATGTAGATTGTTTATTATATTTTTATTAGTTAATAAATAAATTATATAATATTTAATGTCAATTACTATAATATTTTTGTATGGGATACTTTAAAAAATATTATATATAGTAAGATGTCAAAAAAATGTCAAATCATATATAGGGGGTATTTATAAAACATTTGAGATAGATAAAGGTATATTAGAAATATTGTAAAGGAATTAAAAAGCGTTTGGAAAGGTTAACCATTGGAAATGTAATTTATGAAAAGGTTTTTGGTTAGTGAATTGTTTATGTGGCGAAAGTAATAAGGTTTTGCAAGGTTAACCATTGGGGATGCTCTTATTGCAAAGACTTATTCTCTACTAACCTTTTAACCATCTTTCAATGTTTGTCTTTTTTAATCCCCCATGTATAATAACATTTCATTTTAAACCTTAGATATGTTATATATAAATTCTTTATTATATTTTATTAGTTAATAAATAAATTATATAATATCTCATGCTAATTATTACAATATTTATGTATGAAAATATTTATAAAACATTTGAGATATATTAAGCTAAATTAGAAATTTTGTAAAAGGAAAAGCTTTTTAGAAAGGTTAATCATTGGAGATGTTATTTAGGCTAAACGGTATGGGCCACTTTGCGTGGCCGTGGAGCTGAGGTGGCGTTGGCTAACGACGTGGTGGTGCAAAAGAACACCGCCCCCCTACACAGCGTGGGGGCGGGTGGTGGAAGGGTGTGGCCACAGGCACGGCTTGTAACGGGTTGAGGAAGGGATTTTTTTGACCGTTGGAGCGTGGGGAAGCGTACCTGGTTGCTGCCTTGCCGGAGAAAGAGGTTGTTGCCGGAAAAATTGGGTGGGGGCTGTGAAGATGAAGGAAAATCGGTGGTGGCTGTGGGGAAGAAAATAAGACGAGGAAGATGAAGATTAGATTAGGTTTTTTAATTTTGGGCTTTTAATTAAAATTTGGCTTTTTGGGTATCAATTAAAATAAAATAAATATACACAATATAGCCCAATTACAAATAGAAAAGGGTATACAAAAAATATAAATCAATTAAAATCTGATTTTTTTATAAACTTTTCACAACGTGTATGATAAATTAAATTTTTTAGATTATGTTTTATAATAAATGGAAAAGAAGTGATGAGTTTGAAAAAAATGGTGTGGTGTGGTGTGGTGCGGTGGGTATTTCCTGAATAAAGTGGTGTGGTGTAGTGTGGTGTGGTTGCTGAGGCGACAGATGATGTGACAGAATTTTTCATGTTAGGGTGAGGCCCCTACCAATAACCTTAGGAAAGAGTTTTTGATTCGTGGAATTTTAATATCACAAAAGTGATAAGTTTTCGAGAGGTTAACCATTTTCCCAATGCTCTAATATTGTGGAAAATATATCATGACATACAAATAATTCGGCAACAAAAAAACAAAATCTCACGCTACCATTTGTGCTTGGCCTCCACTCATTTTTGTTCTTCTCCGGCATCCATCTAATGACGATCTCCGGAAACAACCTCGATTCACCTAAACAAACGCTAATCTTCTCTTATGGCACTCTTAAAAAAGGATTCTCTAACCACTCGTTAATGCAGGATTTAATATCTCGGAACGACGCCGAATTCATCGGCAATTACGTTACCGACCTCCGCCTTCCACTTGTCCGCGGTCCACACGGCGTACCGTTCCTTCTCAACCTCCCTGGAACGTCTCGCCACCGTGTACGCGGAGAGCTCTACTCTGTTTCGGATTCCGGCCTTCAACGTCTCGATGTCCTTGAAGGAATTACCCTTGGACATTACGAGAGGCTTCCGATTACTGTTCTACCGGAATTATGTGATGCTGGAGACGATGGCCGTCGAGTGGAGGTATATGCTGAGGCGTATTATGCTCACCGGAGTTTTGCGGAGGAGATGTGGCGGAGGAGTGGACATGAAGCGTTTGAATCGTTTACTCATGAAGTAGCTAAGGGTTACGTTAGGAGGGACTTGAGACCGAAGGATCGGACTTTTCGTGAGCAGATTTCATTGTTTTGTTCTTCGAATTAAACGAATAATCTGAGGTTTGATACTAATTCCTTCTCGTAAGTGAATTCAAATTCTTCAAATTAGATTAAGCAATTGCAGTTTTGGCATCTTCGAGATTGCTGTATTTGATACTCGATCTATCACTGTTTGCTCTAGTTACACAAAGCAAGCTTGTTTATTGTAATGATCTGGAGTATAATCTTATTAAATTACTGCAATCATGTGAAATGATTGGATTAAGCTCAATGTCATATAAATGAATAAGAATTTGACCTCTTTCTGGTAATTTAGAATTGAAACACTAAAATTAATTTGTACCAATCACCTGCATTTAGTTATGACAGCTGTTAGTTTCCTCACCAACACTTGCTGATATCATTTTGTTGTGAAGGATACAACACATGACTAACCTTCACCACACTCACAGAATACTTCGGCTGCTGCAGAGCTTTCTATTGTTTGTTGCATATTTGTCTCACTGCAACATTACACCATATATCTTTATTGCATACCTGTCTCACATTTTGCAACTGGTTTACCAACTTTAGATGCTTGGTTTTGGTACTGCACACTTGTAATCTGTCTTGTTATCAGTGTTGTAAAAGTGAAAAGTTTTGATCTCAAATGCAGTTAAATAACCAATTAGTAGAGAAGGCAAATTAGACTGAGTTGGATGTATGGTCAAAACATGTTTTGTAGGAGACGGGTCGAATTTACTCAAAAACTCTTTCTTGCCTGTTTATTATTCTTGAAAACATTAAATATGATTACAAAAACCATTGTAGTACAAATGTACAATAATAATCATTTTCAAATTCGGTCGATTTAGGAGGTTGTAAACATTAAAATTACACTTTGGGACACTTTCAACCCGTTTGCAATGTTTTTAGTTAAGTTTTTCTATACGACTCGTTACAGATAAATGATTTTCCAAATTGGTTCTGCTCTAGCAAACCTAGTCAATTTTTCAAAATTAAATGACAGTATTTGGAGACCAAGTGGGCTTTGATCCAATTATGCCACTTTTAGCCTTCTGGGTCGCTCGTACAGGCCTAGGGACTGGTCTTATGGTCAGGCTCGGGCTATCAACCATGATGGGTTAGACTTGGGCTCATGAATTGGGCTGGTATGTCTAGTGGTTAGATGGGCCTACATCACAAGTTATGGTTGGGCTAGGGCTTGTGGGTCGACCCAACTTAAAATTCAAATGAGAGTATATGACATACGACATGCACTGTGTCCAACTGTCCATAAATGGTGTTTTTAACAATAGTTTGAATTGTTATGTTACCGATAGTATAAGAGAATGAAAGAATGTATTTGTAATCCTTGTCTAGTTTTTCTATAATTGTAATTCCATTTATGCATGATGGGACCTAATTTCATCCTTGTTAGATGAAACTAATGATTGTGTAGGTATATCACATGGGGAGGAGCCATTAGCCATAGGATAGTATAGTGCCTGCCCACAATGAAAATGGGATTTTAGCTATCACTTTGCTTCAACCAATACCCAAAAAAAGCAAGAGATATTGGATCTCTTCTTTATCAATGGTTATATGGTTTCGCTTACATAGTTTGGACTAATAGACCAAAGATGATGAGTTCATACAATCCCATAAGCTGTAATGTATACACAAATAAACATACGGATTTGTCATTTTTGTTGTCATCACATATATATAAGTTCTAATTGATGATCATTGATCAAAATGGAACCAATACACACGGATCTGAAGTACCTATTTTTTTAATAGAGATGGCCGGGAAAATTGGAGTATTGGGCGTTAAAACGATTTGAAACCGACCCTTTATATAACATGATAAAAATAAAATATAGTCTATATCTTTTTAGAATGATTTGAAGATGATGATAAGATATAGGTGACAGCAAAAATGCAGCATATGGTGCACTCTTTCTGTATATATGTATGTTGAGTCAGTGCGGTGTCTAGTGCGCAATATATAGGGAGGGTGGAGTCTGGACCAAATAGAGGCTAAGTTGGTCAAATCCAACTACATACATCTTTGCCATGTGCACCCTCACTCACCCACTGCCCGAATGCCTATAAATTGCATCTCAAGTTGTTTGTTATCACTCAACTTTCCATAAATGGCAAATCGAAAAGTTGTCCTTAGTGTTTTCTTTCTCTTCTTTTGCATTGGCATTTGCTCCGCCGCTAGATCACTTTTCAATTATGAAACCGGTGGTGCTGGTGGTGGAGGTCAGCGTGTAGGGCTGGGTTATGCTGGTTCATATGTAGGTGGGGGTGAGGGCTCAGGGAGTGGTAGCGGTAGTGGTAGTGGCTATGGAGGAGGAGGCGAACATGGTGGAGGATATGGTGGTGTTGGTGGCGGCGGACAAGGTAGTGGAGGTGGATATGCCGGTGGATATGAGCATGCTCCTAGTTATGGAGGTGGTGGTGGTGGTACCGGAGGTGCAGGGGTGTCTTTGAGGAGGTGCAACCGCACAGGACCCATACCTTATAGGTCCCCGATTTTTATATATTCTTATAATATAGTAATAAAATTCAAGCCAACTTAATATTTTAATAGAAACAAAATTAGATAGTCCAAATTTTTATAAAATTCTGGTATTCAGGGGGCCCATTTTCATATATTCGCACAGGACCCTCAAAATATCGGAGACGCCCCTGCGGAGGTGGTTCAGGGTATGGTGGGTATGGAGAACATGGTAGTGGGTATGTTGGTGGAGATGGTGGAGGGAGTGGTGGTGGTAGTGGTGGGTACTATGGGGGTGGTGGGGAGCATGGTGGAGGATACAATGGAGGTGCAGGAGGTGGTAACGGTGGTGGGTATGGAGTCGGTGGGGAAATTGTACGTTTGGCACCAATGGTCATGAAAATACAGATGCATTACCTATAGACTATGGGTAGTGATTTTGGGACCACACAAATTACTTCATCTACCACATTGTACAACATTTTAAGCATATTGTACATGTAATATAAAGCAGTAGTTGTGGTGTTTGGAGTAATTTATGTGGTCCTAAAATCACTACCCATAAACTATGGTCACACTTTTAGAATACTTTAGTCCTTCATCCTAAACGGTGTTAATAATATCCATTGGTACGAGGACATTTTAATCATTTCACATGTGTAGTCCCACTTATGTCTTCTTCTACCCCAAAAGGGGCCTCGCCCCACTTTTTTCTTCCAGCCACCCTCGACCCTCCTCCTACCACACTAGAAACTGGCGTCACCATATCCAGTGCATAAAAAACTACCGACACCCTCACCTTAATCCATCAATAACTAAATATAATAACAAATTTATATATAATATATTAAAGTTTAAAATGAAAAATATTAAATATACTACCTCCGTATCAAAATAAGTGATACACTTGAGGATTAATGGTTTTTGAGGCAGAAGATTAAAATATGGGTTAAGATGGATTAAAGTGGATAGTTAGTGGAAAATGAGACTCACTCCTTTAAAAAAGTGATATTAATGATGTTTAAAAGTAAAAGTAAGGGTAAAAATGTAATTTCATTTTATTAAAGTAGATAGTAGAATGTAGGTCTCATTTATTTACCGAATAAAGTAACTTTTAGAAGTGTATCACTTATTATGTTCACCCTTAAATGAAAAATGTATCACTTATTTTGATATGAAGGTAGTATAAACTAAAAAACAAACACTTAAAGTTAATTATAAGGTTATAAAAAGAAGTATTTGTTTTAGAAAAAAAGTAGTTTTTATGATGGTAAAAAATAATTCAGAAAGAACTAATTTTCACATCACACTTATAGTACAAATATTATGCTATATGATATAAGGCTTATAGCATAGTAATATTAGTAAAAAAAATAAGGTGTTAGCCCCCGTAATCAAGGACATGGTTTAAGTCCCGTCCTGGACGTTATTCCCCACAGTGGAAGGTTCGAACAAAATAAGAACAAAATAAGGGCTTCAAATTTGGGATAAATAGAGATCAAACATCTTGACAAATCCAAGAAGAAGAAGATATGATATACAGGAAATGGAGTTTGCTCACCGGCCCGGCGGTGCTATTCGGTGGAATAGCCGGCGCTGCTGTCGTCGTCAATTTCATCTTCAGCAAACAAGTAATAACTTCCATTTCCTTTGTTCCTTGATTCGCAAATCGTAGATTATTTTCATGCCAATAAATTCCTGATACGTCGTTAATCTTTGTGAGAAATAAGTCTGTGCGTATAGATCCATCAATTAAAATATTCACGTTCAAGCAGTGTTATTAATTAGATCCAAATTCAAAATTCTAAAGATTTAATTGGTTGGCAGAGATTTTTTTATTTCTTTGTCAATTAGAATTGATACTTCATATGAATTATAGAGCTGTTTTGTTTGATTTAATGATTGTTTGTGTTATTGGCCAATGAAAATGGTGTTCTTTCCACAATCAAATTGAATCCCATTGATGAGTACTTAAAGACACCTTTTTCATTTAGGTAGTAATCAGTTGATTAAGCATTATACATTTTGATGACCTAAAAAATAGCATTGATCTTAAATTCATGTTGAAAATTGTATATACTTATTGCAATTTTGTGGTTTTTACAGGACCCGTTCACTAAAGAACAAACGAAGAAGCAAGAGCTAATGCACTCTGCAAAGTAGAAGTCTGAGTGCTCTCAACTCTCAAATCTTTATTCACAGTTGAGGTTTAGTTCTTCTGTGTTTTGTTTAATTGGGGGATATGTATTCCAGCTTTCAAGAAGCTACTCATGGAACTTAATTTTGGTTGAATAAGTTCAATACTATCTTTTCATTGTCATAAATGCTAACGAATGCTTGATTATTTTCACTCTTTTGCTAATAACCATGTTTATACTCAGTAGATGTTCTATCTTCATAGTCCAGATGTGATATGGCTGCCTCAGTTTTGCAAGAAATTTCAATCACCATACCATTTGTCTCATGGCCATAATCTTATTTTTATATTAGAATAAAAGACATTAGATTTTATGATTATCCTATAATAACATGTACTTATAGACAAAAGTTGGCCATGGTTTGACACCGAAAAGGGTAATAGTGCAATTTTTTTTTTTTAATTCTTAGTACCCATTCAATGTTTATGGCTGCAATCGTCCTTATTGTTTTTTCTAGGTTTTATTCTCAAAGTCAATTCTATGCATTGCCCATGTGGTATTTGAAGAGGAAACCTATAAAATTTATCTCCAAAAATTGAATTTTCAATTCTGTACATTGCAGGTAACTTTCATTGTTTTTTAATGGTATATTTCAGTAACACTAAGGAACTGAATTCTAAGAACAAGTCCAACCGAGTTGTAGTTTAGTTGGTTTAGTTTGGTTCAGGTCAATACTTTAAGAACCTTAATTCAATTAAAATCACCTAATTAGATCGATTGAACTGATTCATCCAATTAACGTACGAGCCACTAAAGATGTCTTCCTATTGTTTTTCATTTTATAATCATTGACCCGAAAAATGATTAGGGGTCTGCATGGGTCGGGTTTTAGCTAAACTTGAACCCAAACTAAAAAATCATTTTCTGAAACCATAGAACCTATTCGGTTCGGGTTTTTTCAAACGGTTCAATTTTTCTAGATATTTTCTAGATTCAGTTTGGGTTTATTTCCGTTTTTCTTGACGTATTTTTAACACGATACACGGACGTGTAGCAAAATCCATGGAAGAACACCATATGTTTTATCCCAAACTGCTTAAAAAAACAATAATAATAAAATTAGCAGTAGGTGCAAAAACATTATTTTTCCTTACTTTAATACTGGAAACTATCTAATTTAAGATTAAGTTCTTTAAATATATGAATTCCATCAACAATTTGACATATGGTTTTATAGTCTTAAACATGTAAATACATATACTGTTTCTGCAGTAGAATTGACCCTTATAAAATGTCCCAAAGAAAGCTCTCTAAATTTATAGCAAGAAGAACACAGACACACAGATCACAATATTAAAAAGAATCTCCAACTACAAAAACACGATATAAAAGGCCAGAAGGGTACTTCTGTAATTAACAATTTTCTCTCCTCTCTCAAAGGATTCTGTCTTGAAAATCGTTCATTAAAGTTGAGGCTATGGAGCTCAGCTTCTTTCCTGTTTCCCCTGCTATATTCTTTAGAGATGACATATCCTGTTGAGCCTGAAATACCAAAATTAACCTTGTAAGTTTTGACGTATTTTTATAAAATCCAATTTTTAACAAAAAGAATAAAGAAAATACCTGAAAAGAGAGTCGATTGATGAGGTCACTGGCACTGAGATCAAGGTTAGAATCATCCGAATTATTGCCAAATAAATCAGCACTTGAGATTGCTGCAGAGCCCTACAAAACACCAATAAAAAAAACAATAAAAAATTACAAAAAATGGTTATTCAGCACTAATTTAATTAATTATTAAAATAATAAAATTACCGAAAACTTTTGCAGGGCAGCTTGACCATCGAGATCAGCTTTGTTTTGGTCCCCAAAATATTGTGCAGAGGAAATAGATTTAGCATTTGAGAATTTCTTCCTTGCTTCATCACTTTCCTGTACCTGAACATATAAAAAAAAAAAATAGGAATTCATTAATATTTTGATACTAATCTCATTTTGATGCAATGTTTTAGCAAAATATTGCTGACCTGGACTTTTGATGAGGTGCTTTTTTTGGAAAAACCACTCTCCATCCCATAGTCTGCAAAGAAACTGGATGATTTAGGTGGTGCAACATGATTAAGTGTGTTCACACCACCAGGAGCTGTTTCCACACTATCAACATACTCAAAACGAGACACGTGAGGTGTTGCAACTGGTGCTGCTGACGAGGCGCTACTTGCTGATTTGGACACTTGTACAGCTGGCTCTTCAGGCTTCTGATCATACAAGCTTTCACTTGTCTGCATAAAATACATAGTAAAATATGAAACTCTATTCCCAAATAATATTAAGAGCAAAATATATAGATTTGGTTTAATATGATTTGTTGACATAATAGAACAATTTACCTTGGTGCTAAGTTTTCTTGCACCAAGGCCGCCAGTTTTTCCTGGTTTTTTGGAACCAATTGGCTTCTTAACAGTTGCTGTGCGGATTGATGAGGCTGCTTTTGCTGGAGCAGAACCGTTTGTTTCAGTTTTAACTGGATTGGTTTCTTTTGGGGGTTCGGTGATTTTGAAATCAGAAGGACCATCAAAAGTTTCAACTGGTTTTGCAGAAACATGGGATGATGGTAAAGTAACATCTTCTGCAGAGCTTTTTGCGACTTCTTTTGAAAGTAACTGTTTGTATAACTCAGCAGCCCTTGAGGTGTATTTTGCCTCGATTTTCCCTCCATCTGTCCACCCGTGTTGCTTGAAGAAAACCTGAGCACGGTTGTTGCCCCCAAAACTCATCATCTTTAACTGATCTGGTGACCATGAATCTAAATTGGTTGACCTGCAAAAGTCAACAGCTTTAATGGTTAAAAATGAAAAAAAAAAGGTATACCTTAGAAGAAAACTGTAACTGTATTTTTAAAAGTTATAATTCCTGATAATCATCTGCTGATAAACTCAGAACATAGATCAGGTTTGTGTCCCTAGATTACATTGAAATTTCTGAAGGAGACAGGCTTAAAGTTGTCTTACTGGGTTACTGGTACATTGCAACAGTGTAAGCTTCACAGGCATTTAAGACTCGCAAATGCTTTCAGGTGGAGAAGCCTTGTGGTATTGAAAAAAGTCATAACACATTACAACAATTATGTAAGATCCTAGAAAAAATAGATACCAAAAATGCATAACTAATGCAATACATACTGAGATTTGATGCATAGACAAACAGACCAATTCCTAATAATTTACAAGTGCTGGATGTGAAGGTTTGATCATTAGCAATTGAACCCCAGTTTTACCTTAAAATGTATTATATTACAAATCCGCAAAACCTAAACGATGCTCGCAATGAATCAATGATAACTTAAAAGTAGAGTAAAGTTCAATTGAATTTCACTGAGAATTTAGTAATTTAAGTTAAATCAAAGTCGCGTCAGCCTTAATTCATTCCGAAATCCGATTATCAATCAATCACACAAGTGTGCCCTAAAAATACCAACAGGAATAAGGAATCACCTAACGAAGCTGATATGAACACCGAGGCTACGATGTGTGGCGGAACAATCAATACAGAGAAATATCCCGTAGGTTACCGACGCCCAAGTTGGATTCCTCGCGTTACAATCAAAACACATCTGAATAAAAAAAACAAATCAGATCAAATCAAAACACGATTTGCATAAAGCGAATCACAGATCTGAGGAAATTAAACAATTATATACAAAATCAAATGCAAACCTTATTCTCCGATTTAGCTTTCAGCTTCCTGAAAACGGCGTTTTTGTCGGTGAAACTGTCGGAAGCCATTGGAGAAAACTGAAAGCAGAAATTTAATAAACAGTTCCCAGGAGGAGAGTACTGGATCTGAGATTTAGGAACTCCTCAGGGGAACAACAAGCGATCGAAGGAGAAAATGGAAGAATGAAAATGCGAAGAGAAATAAATGAATAATGAAATATATAAATATGTTGAACCGCTGATTGTTGTTTTCTGCATATTTACGTCTATAAAGAGACACCCTGGTATTTACGGAAATGCCATTGGGATTGGTATTGCGTTGTTGTCTTGTTGGTTTGATCTAGTGGTTCTTCCACCCCACTGATATACAGTAAAAGAAAAATTAAATTAGTAATCAGTAAATTAATAATCTTTCTAAATAATAAATTTATTTTATAAAAAGTTGAAAAAATCCATAAAAAAAATAAGATAATAATTTAATGGGAGATCTCTTTATAGTTTTTGGTCCCAAAAGAATTAATGTATAAATTAATAATTCACATAAACTAAAAAGAAATTATTACGTTTTATTGAAATATGATTAAATAGTTTTCTGTTTTCCAATGCATATAAACACATTAGTTACTAATTTATATTGAGTCACAAGTTTCGCTGCAACGTAATTTTAAAATGCATAGAATAATTTGCCTTTTTGTTTAGTATATACAGTATGATTACTTAAAAACTCTTTAGTTAATAATTATTAATTTATCGATAAATTAATAACTCTCTATGTTAATAAAATTTTCCGGTCCCTACACTTTTAATTTAAAGAGCTTTTACTGTATTAGTGTTAAATCAATTTTTTATTTCCGGATTAAATACATAACTAAATCTCCCATGACCAAATATTTTTAAATAAAAAAATCATTAATAACTAAAAAAACACTACACTTAATTAAAAAAACATAACATTAATAATTAAAAATGTTGTAATAAAATTTACTGATCATTTGTTCGACGCCAAATGTGTTCCATTAAATTTCTCTAAGACTTAAACAAGCTTTTCTGATCGTTTATATTTCTAATCACTTGTAGTGTATCTTCATGTGATCGTATAATATCATCTTCACAATGTTGCTCCTTGAAAATAAATGTCAGGAGAAATTGTGTGTACATAAAATTTGTAAATCGCATGACACGTTTGATATAATTTTTCTGTTTGTTTGATCATATTTAAAGGTAGCGTTTAGCAGGATAATAATTCATTTGTCTTCCACAGCTTTTGATGCAATTATACAAACATTACTTTAAATACAGAGCTTCCTTTTGATGCAATTATACAAACTTTGGAATCAATGAATAATTGGGTCTATATTTAGTTTAGTTTTTTTCAAACAGGAGACGTGCGTAATGGGTGACTTGCGACCTCTGCGCCACATCAGCTTTCTCTCTCCTGATCAAACACATGACCAGACAGCGACCAAATGCCCGTAATGGGTGACCGTTCGGAAAATTTTATTTTTTAAATTAAATTAAAAACAAATACATTAATAATAAAAAAAACATTACATTAATAATTGAAAAAAAGACATAAATAAAAAAACATTACATTAATACTAAAAAAACAAACTATCAGTCCAAATTATATTTGGTCCTGATTTTCGCCTTCCTCGCCAAAACCCACTCAAGATTTCTGCCGGTGAGGTGATCATGCGACCTCTGTGAACTCCCCTGCATGTTGAGCATTAAATTCACCACAAGCTCGCTCGTACAAAATTTGGTCGTTCGCCCCACTTGGGTTTCTTCGTACGAGGTTGTCATAAATATAATAAAAGTTGGCAATTTTAGGACGAAACCTATTCTTCCACTTGCAGTTTAGTGAGTCATATGTTCGGGTCGTCCCACCCATTTCACTCGCAAAGCGAACTAACACATCCTGCCAAAATCCACATTTAACCCTGAAATTCGACTTAACGACATTTTCGGAAGTGTCGATCCAAGCCTTGCATAAGCCTATCTCTTCAAGCTTCGTCCATGTCACGCTTCCGCCGGTCACCCCCTTTGTCGGTGGTTGACGCCTTTTTGCTACCTTCTTTTTTGTTGGCGCTTCAACGGGCTCGGGCTCGGGCTCGTCGGAAGACTCGACATCGAGGGGCGCGGCGGGAGTGGCGGGGGAACCACTTTGTGTTCGTGGTTGGTAGTCGTATTGGTCGAGCCCGGCGAAAGGATCAAAACTTTGGTGGTCGTATTGATCCCCACCAAAATAATTTTGATAACCTTGTTGTGGTGGTTGTTGATATTGTGGCGGTTGTTGTTGTTGTGGAGGGTATGGTCGGTATGGTGGTTGGAAGTAGGGGGAGTAAATGGATTATTTTGATAACCTTGTGGGATTGGTTGATTTGTTTGGTGTACGAAAGTTGGTGGTTGAAAGTTGATCGAGGGTGATTGAGAGGGTGTGAGAAAGTTGGTGTTTGCTTGGCGTCGAGATTTTGGAGCCTTGCCTTTGTTCTTGGAGGAAGACATTTTTGGAGAGGGTGATTGAGAGAGATTTGAGTGTGTGTTTGAGAAGTGTAGAAAGAAATGAGAGTTGTGAATTATTTGGTAAAAGAATTGGGTATTTATAGGGTAAAAAAGGGGTAAAAATTAAATTTTATTGGTGTAAAAAGTAGCCGTTGGAGGGGAATTGAGGCTCGCAACGTTCGAAATCGAACGGTCGACTTGGCCTTGGTCGACGCGTCGGGGTGGGGGGCGTGTAACGGGGGCGACGCGTCGGGAACGTCCGAGGTGGAGGTCGCGACCGAGGTGGAGGTCGTGCGATACGCATGGTCTAACATCCTAAAACTGGCCTAGTTGTTTTGGGTATATTTTGATATTTGAAAAATATCTATTTGACCATATATGGAATAAATTGATTAAATGTTAAATGAATTGTTGGACCTTTTGTCCTTTTGTGATATTTTAATCAAGGGATTAAAATATCCATTTTCTGAAATGTTTACAGGATTGTATGATTTTTATATCTTTGGATTCTCCTTTTAATATCGTTTCCGAATATATTTTCGTGGCGAAAAACAGAGTTCGTTGGTATTTTAAATAAATTAACTACGAAAGGGACTTTTATATCGTATTTGCTAAAAGATGGAAAAAGTCAAGTGGGTCCCCCACCTATTGTTTGGACGGTTTGTGGAGTGGGGAAATCCCCCACTTTGTTTCATTTTTATCCATCTCATTCTCTCTCTCTCTAACATCTCTCCCACCTCTCTCTAAAACTCCATTAAAACCCATCTTGTGTTCTTGATGTTCTTGAGCTCTTTTAAAGATCTTGTGATTGTTTCTTACTCCATCATAAATCCGAACCCGTTTTTGAGTAGCTCTTGAGGTAAGCTTCGACCTATATGTGTTTGTTTTGAAGTTCTTGAGTTTTGGTGAAAATAGGGTTTATGATTCTTGAAGTTTTGTTAGTGTATATTGTGTTAAATGTTATACTAAATGTTTATACAAGATTTGTCATGTATTGTTGTATGAGTACAAGTAATTTAGCACAAGGTACAACCATTTTAGCAAAGTGTACAAGTTGGTGGGTTTATGTTAAAAGTAGGTTTTATGGGTTTTGACGAACCTTGGATTTCTTGTTGTTTGAATGCTTGGAATTGTTCATTAGGTTGAGAAAACATGTTTAGTAAGTTATGGATGTTGAGAAATCAAGTATTGTATGTTTGGTGGTTTATGACTTGATTTGGGTGAGATTGTTAGTTAAACAATTGTTTAAGTTTATGTAGAAATTATGAACCAATTATTGTGTTAAATGATTAGTTGGTGGAAACATGGCATTGGTGTGTTTTTTTGCGGGTTTTGTTGCTTGGATATGTTAACATGATGGATTGGATATGTTATTTATGGATTATGTTAAGATTGGTGAGATTGTTGAAATGCTAACTAGTGTTTGGATGTTTTTGGTTAAAATGATGAACTAGTAATTTGGAAGTAAAACACATGTATTGTTGGTATTTATGAACTTGGTGAACGGTTACAAGATTATGACTTGCTAGATGTAGTAGTCATGGACCTTAGTTGTGAAATTGTTTATGTTATAGTCATGTTCAGGCTTTTGACCCGTTTGGGCCAATTGGTAGTAAGTGACTTAAGAAACTTGAATTGTGTATGTGTAAGTGAGTTTAATATACTTAGGTGTTGGTGGAAAGTTAGTGTTCATTATTGTTAATATTGGTGATTCTTGATATGTACCGATTATTGACTCGGTGTTCTTTGATGTACAGGATCCGAGGAGGAAACTCAGTGATATTAGCTCACTGAGTTACGGGAATTGAAGGTTATGGTGAGTGGACTTAACCTCAAACTTGTGTTCGGTTACAATCGGTTTGGTATTGCCTGTTTGGGAAAAGGTGCAGGAAAATACAGGAAACATGCAGGAAAATACAGGAAAAATGCAGGAAACTTCCTTGTAGCGAGTTCACGATCGTGAACTCTAGTTCACGATCGTGAACTCTAGTTCACGTCGTGAACTCTAGTTCACGTTCGTGAACTATTGTTCACGATTGTGAACTTCAGATTTCGGGTTTTTCGGGTCGTTTTCGGGCGCGAATCTTTGGCAGTTTGCTTGTTTGGTACCTGTTCGATCGGGTTAGACGAAATAGGATATGTGCACATAGATGGAAAGGTTTGCTTGATTGGTAGCAACAACTCGATTAGTGGCAATCGAGGATAGGGATGAGGTCAGTGTCAGAAGGATAACGGCTGGGCAAAGTGTATCGACTAATAGGGTATCCGACCTTACCTGTATGCGTTACATGGTTAAGGGGAGGGAGTTGCCCGGGTGTTGGATACAAGCGCTATCGGTTACCGTGGTTTTGGCCGACCATGGTTTAAGGCCCGCAAAGCCGCCGATCCTCTCTCTTAGTAGTTACCCAACGCGGAGATGTAGTAATACTTCCGTGTTTAGCAATCGGAGATGTAGAATTACTTCCGAGGTTAGTAGGCGGAGATGTAGAGTTACTTCCGTGCTTAGTGATTAGACAGTTAGCGGTTACTGGTTCGGTGGAACAGTGATTCAGTGGAACAACGGTTAAGTGGTTACGAGGAGTAACAATCGTAGAGATGTTGGTGCTTGCTTGTCGAGCCTTGTATAATTTGTAGTTTATGTTCATTCACTTAGCTTTGTACTAATCCCTCCCTCGTTGAATCTTTTCAGGTTGATCGGTGCTTTGGACGGGATGATTGACCAAGCTCAAGGGGTTGTGTTTGTAAAGTGAGCCATGTCGTTTAAGTGACACCGTTATTGTATTGTTTAAGCAATGTTTATTTTGGAAACTTATTGTGGGACCTTGTTTGTAACTAAACTAAACTAAACTAACCTAAAGGATAACCTAATCGCCTTCGGGCATTTAAAAAAAAAAAACGCTTTCTAAATTTTGCGGTGTTACAAGGTAATCAATCTTTAAATTTACAACAAAATTGCCAAAGATTAGTAGTAACCAAAACCGAACATATTTTTTAGGTTTCCAAGAGACAATAGCCGTGATGAAGTAACTAGATCAATGTCAAAATGACAATATGTCATACTTTTTATAAAAATAAAAACATGATAATTATCATAAAATGTCATCTGCTAATCTTATATTACTACTAGAAGTACACATTCATAGAATCTTGTGTTTGCGCTCTAAGGCACTGGTGATCCTTGTAATGCAGCATGCTGCACTCAATGGGTACCCAGAAACTGCCAAAATAAAGAGGTTTTGATCACAAATTAGTAGATTATAAACAAATATTTAATGTGTTTTAATACTTAAAATGAATATTAGAATGAACTTACTTGAAATAAAATCCTCTATGAAATCGTTTTCAATTTTCCCATGGGCCATTGCACCAACCTGACCATAGATAACATTTTCTAAGCAATTGACAAAGTAAGATATAATTCATTTGTTTGTGATATTAATTTTTTTTTGGTATTTTCACAAAAAATATGATTTTTATTTTGCAACATAAAATCAAATACAATAATTCAAAAAGTCAACCACAAAATGTAAATGTCAACAGTACTTTACAATTTACGTACCACAAAAACAAGATTTCCATCATTGTCTAATGTAGCAGCATAGTCATGCATATCAACCAACTTTTCAGAACTATGTGAAAACCCTGCTCCACAAATAAATAAATAAAAATTAAAAAATATAGAACTCAGGTAGAGCAAAGAATTATTTTATTCTTTTTGTAAAAATAAAAATAATCAATCTCATATTAAGATCGAGAGAGAACTGTAAACCTATTTTGCGAGAATTGACTGGAAGATATTGAGTTACAGGATTCTTTATCACACGCATAAGCTTTTCCCGTTTTCCAACAGCAGAAATACTTAATTTCTGAAGTAATTGCACTAAACATGTAAAAAAAAAGTCAAAGTCAAATATAATAAAGTCAAACATATCATGAAGATGGTTAAAACATATTTAACTTACGCATGATTCCAGCAAAACGTTTAAACGTTCTTGGAATACGAACACACGGTTTGATTTCAAAAAGTACACCTTTTTCTGTTCTTACATACAAAGCTCTTAGTTTACCAGCTTTGTTCAGTGGGATATCTAAAATATTCAATATTGCCTGCACCAATTATATAATTTGTCCAAAATTAATGCAAATAATAAACATATATTAACGGAATTTACTTCTTACAAATAACTTTCTCGTAATCAACTCTACATTCATGAATTTCAGACCATTCTAATTTCTTGATTATAAAATTTTAAAGTTAAACAATTCAAAAATAGTAAAATTAAAGATCACTAACCTGATGGGAAATGCCTGGCCTGTATTCAGCAGGATTTCGGTTATTTTTCTTTAAAAAATTGGCATGATCCTCTGAGTTCAACAATTGATAACTCTGAACAAACAAACGCATTACAAAAAAACACCAAAAACATCAACAAAATTAAATAAATAATAAATAAAAGCTGACCTTGCCAACTTTTGCAACTTCCAAAGAAGCTTTTTCAAGAATGAAAATAACACCAGGGCTATTTTTGTCAGTTCCTTGTTGCTCATTCAAGTTCAATGGGATTCCAGAAAGTTCTTGTGCAGCTGCTTCTGCTTTCTCTTCATCTGATTCTGTAACTCCACCTTTCAATTTCTTCTGATTTCCCTCATTTGCCCCTTCTTCTTCTTCTTCTTAAACGAACCCCACATTTTCTTCTTCATCTTCTTCCTTATCATATCTTTCAGTTTTGTTCTTCTTTCTCTTACGCCCTTTAATTGCATACGGTCTCACCATTTTCTATGACTCAATAACAACAATCCCTAGTTTATGCTATTGACGTACTCAAATTAGTATGAAATTACTATAAATATATAAAATTTACAACGTAATAATATGAAAAGCATAGAATCTAGGAAAACAACTAGCATAGAAACCAAGTTAAATTAGGGCAAATTACCTTGGAGCTATGAGCAGCAGAGATTGAACGGGTAGTGGCGGCTGTGTGGTTTAACGACCGTTTGAACAGGGGAATTAGAGAGGTTTTAATGGTGTGGATTTGATGAAAGGAGTGAATTTCACTATACACCCTTAAAGTTTACTCTAGTTTCTAATTTCACCCCATAAAGTTTTTTTTTAAAACATTTTCTTAACAACAAACTCACAACTTTTCACACTTTGCATAAATACTGCTCGTATTTATCTTTAAAAGAAATCAAACTCATCGTATTGACCATTTGATCATTTGATGCATGGAGCGTTTGAATATGATGGAAGTTAGAGTTTTGGATGGTAAATAAAGAGATTAAATAAATAAAAATAGTCAATTTGAGTATAATGTAATGATTCGTTATTATTACCACACCAAACGTTTCATAACTCTCAATTCTATGTCTTCATCGTGTTTGGTTTTTTTTATGATAAATTGATTATCGAATATTACAAACTTTTATAAGGTATATAAAGATTTTCAAATTGAAATCATATATGACAAATCATTTCCTAAAATGGAGCGATTTGAATGAACTCTTCTTATGGTAACATTTCTAAACTTAACTAAAAACAAAACAAGTAAATTTGGTAAAAAATAACTCAAAATTGCATTTAAATAATGAAATTTTAAAAACATCTCAACATGTATTATTAAAATTATAGTTTTGTTTTAGGAACAAAATGAAATGCATTATTTTAAAGGGTTTTGATAATGAAAGCCCTAAGATATACATAAATGCTTTGTATTTCCATCTACAACCGACTTCTGAATTTTAGTAATTACTTATTTATATAATTTCTAATACACTTAGTGACAGCCCTTAGGTCTGTCATTATCAAAACCCTATTTTAAAATTTAAAGAATTTCTAAAGAAAAAATAGACGGGTCAACTCAACGAGACTTATTTTGACCCTAATTCAGAACTAATATTTATGACACGAATTCGTGTTGACTAATCTATTAACAACCCTAATTCAAAACTAATTATTATTACATTAATTTGTTGACTAATCTATATGGGCTAGCTTATTCTATCATTTGTACTCAAAATTAATTGGTATGTCGAGCTTCTCATAAAACATATATGCATGTACAACACACGTAGTTTATTAACAACTTAGAAACTGTAACGACCGAGATTTTGTAAATAAATAAATTGGACAAAAATATGATATTTATGGATAATTCATTTCAGAACCGTAGGAATTGGTTTCGTGTCATTTGGACACCGTTTGATATAGTTAGGGTCGAAACCGGGCTGAATCGGACGACCAAAAAGTGCAGCCTAGCTGACCGGAGAAGTTCACGGCGCGAACTATGGTTCGCGATCGTGAACTTCATATAGGGAAGTGGAGTTTTTCAGACATGGAGTTCCCGACTGGTTGCCGATCGCGAACTATTCACGAAGCGCGAAGTTCGCGACGCGAACTTTGGTTCGCGATCATGAACTATTTCAGCTGCATAAAAACGGGTTTAGCCTAGGGTTTTAGGCACCAACAACCCTACTCACCTACCAACCGTTTTAGAAAGAGAAAGCTCGTTCTTGGGCTTGAATCTTCATCAATCTTGGAGATTTTATCATCAAAGGTAAGGATTCTTGATTATCTTGCTTACTTATCTTAGTTTCGAGCTTTTCATGGGTATCAATTGTAGTTTTGGGAACCAACCATACCATCTTTGGGGAAGATGGTCTATCATGGGTGTAAAACACTCATGGTGAACTTGTAATCAGTGTGTACAAACTAGATTGGGGTTTTATGGATATAAATCTTGAACTAGGGTTTGAGATTTCCACCAAGTAGTATGAACTTGGTGGTTGGAGATGTCTTATTGGATAGATTAGTGATTAGTTATGAATAATAACTAGTTATTGTGTTGATGATGGTATTAGGTCAAGAAAACCTTGAGATTGAAGTACTTCTTTGATTGAGAAGTAAGGATTTGTGTTTATTAACACAAGTGTTGGATAGCATTGTTAATGTGAGTACATGTGATCTTTTCTGAGTACATAGTAAAAGAGTTTTCATAGTTTAAATGATTAAACAAGTTTTTAGTAGTCTTTATTAATTAAATATTTTAATAAAGAAATAAAGATTGGTTAGTTAGTAGATGATATGAATTGTTATTGACTTGCTTAGTTACCACTAGTATGTTGAATCTTATAATTTGGAGCATTGGCTCAAGTAGTTGAATTGTTATGTGGTAGCTAAACAATTGGATCCTAGATAACCCACACAAGTTGGGGGAGTTAGTGACACCTACTTGGGGCGGTACCACCCTGTGCAAGGGTAGTGTGTCGAGAAATAGATAACCCGAAAAGCGGGGGAGTTTTGAGATAACCCAGAAATCGGGGGGGAGCAAATAGATAACCCGGAAACGGGGGAGTTTACCTAGATAACCCATATCGTGGAAGTTGTTTCGGGGAGGCCCGTTATGTATGTGATTGGCTTATGGCAAGTCTTAGAGTATGTTTGTCTATGCGCAATTTGATAATTATTTAATTATTATTTTATTGCAAATATTTTTCTAACCGGGTCTAAAACCCATGTTTCTCACGAGACAATTTTGTCTCACGTACTACTTTTATTTTGGCTATGTACTCAGG
Source organism: Calendula officinalis (assembly GCA_963853835.1). Taxonomy (NCBI): domain Eukaryota; kingdom Viridiplantae; phylum Streptophyta; class Magnoliopsida; order Asterales; family Asteraceae; genus Calendula; species Calendula officinalis. Next base: position 64,772,749 of record OY970823.1, on the reverse strand, counting down.
TTCGGGAGCTAAGGATTAGGCGGCCCGTAGTTAGCATTTGGAAGTGATTAGCTCGGTGTACTTATTTAATTTTCTAGACTTTAATTTTGATATATATTTGTAACACCGATTTTGACACTTACTAATTATTCCAAATATTTTATTTAACCTAAATTTTGAGATGTTTGGTTTGTAAAGACTTAAGTCTCAATATTTTAAAAGTTTTAAATTTGAATGAAAAATCGGTGTGTTATAGAAACGTTACTAATTATATATCAGTTAAATTTAAAATCATTGTGTATCTAAATATGCACTAAATGAAAGGACAAGGTATATGAACTAATATGTTTTTTATAAGCATTTCAAACTAATTATCCTGTTATTATGATTTATGTATATTAATAATTGTAATTTTTAGTATTGTTAAAAAAAAGATTTGATTTCTTAATTCTTACTAATTAAAGAGATTAATTGCATAAGCAATGTGTCACACACAAAGACAAGAAGGCCGATGGCGAATGGCGATTGCCCCTGTAACCTAACCCACCTTTTATTCTTTACTTTTTTGTTTTAATCTTTTCTATTCAATTCAATTCGTCCTCATCGATCCATTTGACTTCTAAATCCCCAATTCATACGCCCCCTTACTTTTAGGGTTTTTTCTCTCTCGCAAATTTCTTTTTTTACTCCTAATTTTTCAACCATATGATTGTTTTCAGAGAAAAAAAAATCGAAGAACGATTCAAATCTTACGCAACTTTCTCCGCTTTCATAAGTCAAGCCATAATTCTCTAAATTCCGTATGCAGCTATAGTCAAAGTACTTGTGAAAACTTAATTGAAGTCTTAGTGTTTCTGGTTTACGAACAGAGATCTGACGCTAGATTTTGATTCTGATTGAAGTCGAATTGCTCCACAGGTGTGTAAATTTCAGTTCTTGCTAGTCGTTTTAGGGTTTCATTTACTGGTTATAGATATATTTGTTCGTTTATTCTTCAGTTGAGGTGGAAACCTGGTTATTGTCTGTGAAAGTGGAATGAATTGAGGCTGTTAAGGTTTTGTGTTTGGTAATTTAGGAGAAAGGTTTAATTTTTCGATCAAAAAATGGATAATTCTGATTATTCTAGGAATAGGAACAATGAGTATTTAGGTGTGAACAAAATTGGGAAAAACATCAGAAAGAGTCCATTACACCAACCGAATTTCGCGAATCCTGCTAGACAACAACCTCAACCACAAGTATACAACATTAACAAGAATGATTTTCAAAGTATTGTTCAACAATTAACGGGTTCACCATCACGCCATTCACAAGAACCACTTCCTAGACCACCATTAAACTCACCTAAACCAGCTAGCATGCGGTTGCAACGAATTAGACCATCACCATTAACACCACTAAACGTAACCCGACCCCGAATGCCAATTCACCACCCACCACCACAGGAACAAATGCCACCTCATCATGGTCAACCTCAAACTCATCATGGTCAACCGCGACCACCACCAAATAATGCAGTTCCTTTTAATGGTAATCTTGCTAGACCTCCCCAACATGGTCAACCACGGCCACCACCGGCAATGGCGGGACCACCCATGAATTCCGGCGATCATCCAGGGTGGTCAAAGTCAAACATCGCTGAGTCACCTATATCTCAATATATGCGGTACCTTCAACATTCCATCATTGATTCAGCTCAAGGACATCCTCAATATCAGCAAAATCCTCAAAGTCAACAAAATCAAATGCAAAGTCAAAATCAAATACAACCTCAACAACATCATCAACAGCAGCAGCAATCATCTGGATTACTACCATACCCACTTGTGCCACCACTTCCATCACCACGGATGAACGGCGGGCCACCACGAATGGGCGGCCCACCGCCATTACCATCACCACGTATGGGCGGCCCACCACCACTACCATCACCAACTTCTCAATTCCTATTACCATCACCATCTGGTTATCTAAACTTATTATCCCCACGATCACCATACCCGTTACTTTCACCAGGGTATCAGTACCCTCCACCATTAACACCAAATTTTTCATTTTCACCCATGAATCAACCTGGCCCGTTTGGACCCGGATCTCAACCTCCTCCACCATCACCTGGTATGGGTTTTCCATCACCCGGGTTTTTCTCAATTCCAAGCCCACGATGGAATGGATAACAGCAGAAAGATGCTAACTTTGTATCAATTCATCGTTGCAGCAAGGTAAATCGGCTGTAAAATAGTCTCTTGGAATTATTTCTTTTTAATCTGTTGGTTGTTTATGTTTATAGACTTTGAATGCTTGTTTAGAATCTATATATAGTTGGTAATAGTGATCATCTGTTTAATTCTTGAATTGGTTAATATTAGCCATTAGCATTAGGTGTTGATTCAAGAACATATCCAGATTGTAGATTCTTGACCGTAAAATGTGGTCGAGTTATCAATATATAATTTGTTATGTAGGTTGTATGATGGGAGTTAATCTCTTTTTTTTTTTTTTTAATTTATAGAATTTATTTTCAGTTTATGGTTAATTGTCGACTACTTGTAAATATGGTAGGTGGTTGATGATTTGTGGTTAGCGTACAATTTTTTGTATTTTAAACCTTTTTTAATAATAAATGACAACAAAATGTTTGCGATTAGAGGCCTCCAGTTCTGTCTTGTTTCGGCCCACACTAAAATGTGGTTGTTTTATAACAAACCGTTGGCTATATAACCAACTCATTATGCCAACTTTAATTGGGTGAAGATTTGTTACGGAAAAACTCGTAAGTAACAAGAAGCTTACTACTCCCTCCGTCCCACAAAAAAGTTCCCATTTCTAACAAAACTTTTGTCCCACAAAAAAGTTCTCATTTCTCACATTTGATGGGCTCCACATAATAAAATATTATTATTCTTAAGGACCCCACTACTAATATCCACTAACTATCATTCTCTCTCCAATCAAACCTTATATTTTAATCAAAATTAATACCAATGACCCCACCACTAACTACCACCTAAAAACTTGTGCCAAGATGAAATGGGAACTTTTTTGTGGGACGGAGGGAGTATTATTCAAATCTGATCTAATTTTATTTTGCCCAACTTGCATTTGAGTACGAGGAATGACAATATGGTTTCAGTCATCCCGCCAAAGGTTAAACGAACAGATTAAACTAACCTTCTGTTATCAAATCATCACAAACCCGAGCTATCAAAACAATATTTTTGTAAAAGCACAAACAAAACAAGTATAAATCCACCATTGACGGTTAAAACCACCAACATCAACTCAAGCTCGACCTCACAACTTCATATGCTAAAAAACCTTTATACAAACCCCCCAACACCCTCTAATTTTTAAGTATCTTCTTAAATGCAACACTTGAATCTGAATCCGATCATCAATTTGGATCGCTCTTGATAACGTCAGTTGGGTAAACTGAGATCCAAATGCAGGACCAGGCTAAACCACTAGCTACGATCATTGAACCACGGTCCAAATTAGAAGTCACAAAACCTGTTTTGCGAATTGGACCATCATATTTATTGTAGCGATTATTGTTACACTTACTGGAATGGATAGCGCTTCATTAGCTTATAATCTACATATTCAACAATATAATAGAACAAATTTAAATATGGCAACATTTTTCCTAATATCAATTTTATTAATAATTACACTTCAAACAAAAATTATTCAACGTAGAGCTAATTAACATTAAATGTATTTAAATAAAATGAAATAAAGATTAACAACAAAGGGTTTAAGATGTAATTAGCACATCTTATGGGTCAAATTTGTCAAAAGCTTAAAGTATTTTGGCAATAGTGACTGAGAGTGCGCCAAAAAACCGAAAAAAGATATCACGGAAAGCAGCAGCAACACACAGCGCCACAGTGAAATCGAGAAGAATCTAAATAATATTCCGATGATTCTTATGGAATTGGGCGGAAATTTCACCAGCAAATCGTTTCTTTTCTAACACTTGCCGACTAATAATTTGATCGATCATGTTTTTGTTCGTTAACTAATTGTGTTATATTTCGAGTTACTTTGTGGAGGATTTAAAAATGAAGTTGATATGGTCGATGAAATTAAATTGAAATCATGTCAATAATCAAACGGAACTTTCACGGGAAAAGGTGCATATTGTTCCAATTTTTATGGCATTGAACGAAAACCTAAAAACATCAAGCATTGAAGTCTCTCTCAATCACTGACGATTCCTTCAAATCCTGCAAAGAACTTATAATGTTATTGCAAAAAGTGTACCTAAACTGATGGCTCAAATGGTATTATTCATACCTTTAGCTTGTTTTCTACCTTATATTGCAGAGATCCATTTTGAATTTCTACAAGTAGTATTTTACTGCTTTACGTATGTCATGTTTTATCTTTGTGTCATTCATATCAAATGATACACGAATCCCACACTTAATATGGTTCCCAAACTCATTTGAATACGTAATTAATCCTTTTACTTTTCATTTGTTGTTTCTGAATTCATATTAGGCAGATTCATCCCCGTAATCACAATGGCCTTAATTCTGAGCAATTCCATCGTTTCATTATCACCCAGTTTTACTCTGATTGAAAACCGTAGGCTGAGATCACGTGTTGTTGTCAGAAGTGTAGATGGTGAGCATACAGTAACAGAATCAGTTAGAAGAATGTATGATGTTTCTCACAGGAAGTATACCAATAGTGGGCATGAAGAGTTGAATAGTTTTTGGGATGATGGTTATGGGAGTCGAACGGTCAAAGATTGTAGTGAAATAGCAATGGATTTGATTAAAAGTGACGGTGGGCCCCCTAGGTGGTTTTGCTCTGTAGCATGTGGCCAACCAATTAAAGATTCACCAGTTCTTTTGTATTTACCTGGTAATTGATGTTGCATTAAATCACACAAATTCAGTTAAGTTTTTTATGCTTATATTGGTGTAACAGGAATCGATGGGACAGGAGTTGGGCTTGGTGTACACGAGAGTTCCCTTGGAAAGTGAGTTGCATTTTATCTATATATCATTTGGATAGTAAATTAAGATTCAGTATAATAGATCTATTTTTTTTTAACTTTAATGGCAGGGTTTTTCATGTTCGGTGCTTGCACATCCCTGTTTGGGATCGAACACCATTGGAAGGTTATCGTCTTCTCTTGTATTTAAGTATTTATAATCAACTATTTCTTATTTAACTAATTAGATGAAATACCTAAAGGTTTAATTAAGATTGTGGAAGAAACTGTCATAAATGAGCAATTCTTGTCCCCAAAAAAGCCAATTTATTTGTTTGGAGATTCTTTTGGAGGAGCTTTAGCACTTGCAGTTGCTGCTCGCAACCCTAGAATTGACTTGATAATCATATTAGCAAACCCAGGTTTATGCTTTCCCAATTTATTTTATTTTTTGCTGTATTTATTTGAGATAAAAAATTCTAAAATTGTATCCATTTCAGCAACTGCCTATGAGAGGTCAATGGTGCACCCTTTATTACCACTTATGAGGTCTTTGCCTGAGGGGATGTTTGCTTTTGCCATCAGCCCCTTTATTGGTAGATTAAAATCAAATTAAACATATTATATTATATTTTCTGAGTATTCTAACATTTTATTTTTCAGGTGATTATAAAAAGATGGCAATGGTTAAAAACGACCATGGAAATCATTTGCAATCTCTTTGGCAATTTCCAACCAATTTTCGTAAACAACTGGCACCTCTTTCTGTAACAACCAATTTTTCCTCAATTTTTCTTATTTATATATGACATAAATATAAATATTTAGTTGCCATTTTAGTAGTTTTCATTTTCATTTTTATAATAGGTTGTGACTCAGATATTACCCAAAGACACTCTTGAATGGAGGTTAAAGCTAGTTGAATTAGCAGCTGCTTATGCTAATTCTCGTCTCCATCTTATTACAGCTCAAGTATTAGTGCTTGCTAGGTTTCTTTCTTCTTTAATATTGCACATGATCTTATATAAACTAATTCATGTTTAGTGACAATTTAAGTATTTCTTAATCAAATTTAGTGGCAAAGATAACCTCTTGCCAAGTAAATCTGAAGCCCAGAGGCTTTCAAGATCATTAAAGCACTGCACTGTACGCGTGTTTGAAGAAAATGGGCATGCAATCTTGTTGGTATAAAAAACAATTAATAAATAGCTTATAATAAATAATATTTATAATATAATTTGTCTTTTTGTCGATGCAGGAAAATGGTGTTGATGTTTTGTCTACTATTAAAGCTACTCATACGTACCGCCGTTTTTCAAAGCACGATATCTTAAACGACTTTATTCCTCTTAGTATGAGAGAATACAAACACTCACCGGTAGACACTTGGTAAGTCAACATTTAATTTTGACTTTTTTTAATTCTTTATTGTAATTACAATATTTTGGGTAATGATTGAATGCAGGTGGTACCGTCTTTCTGTGGGTGCAGCATTGTTTTCAACAATGGAAAATGGGAAAATAGTAAGAGGTCTTGCAGGGATTCCAGATGAAGGCCCTGTTTTAATAGTTGGAAATCACATGTTATTAGCATTTGATAGCTTTCCTCTTGTTATGGAGTATTTGAGAGAGAAAAAAACTGTGCTTCATGCTTTAACTCACCCTGAAATTTTCAATATTAACCCTGAACATGAACATATTATGATTCCATTAACCGATGTAATGAAGATAGGCGGGTCAGTTCCGGTTTCTGGGAGAAATTTTTATAAATTGTTAGCAAGAAAGTCACACGTGTTACTTTACCCTGGTGGTGTACGCGAAGGCTTACATCGTAAGGTGAATTACTTTTTTTATTACACAAATAGTCCCTTGTTTTGAAACTTGTAACACTAATGGCCCTAAGCAAAACAGACCGTTCAGTTTTAAGGGACCAATGATGTTACAAGTTTCAAAATTAGGGGCCCTTGATGTTACAAGTTTCTAAATCAGGGAGTGTTGATGTTACATGTTTCTAAATTAGGGAATATTAGTGTAACAAAAAAATCGAGGGACGAAATCTGTAATTTCTTACAAAGTATAAGGACGACTTATGCAATCAATTAATTAATTCTGTTGTGGTTAACAGGGTGAAACGGGCAAGTTGTTTTGGCCTGAAAAACAAGAATTTGTAAGAATGGCGGTGAAGTGTGGGGCCACCATTATACCCTATGGAGGAGTTGGAGAAGATGACATACTTGAAGTAAGAACACACTCATTCTTTATACAGATTTAATCGAGTCAATTTGAAAAAATATGCTTACTTGTTAATTAATACTTAAATACTCTACTTTGTTGCCAGCTAATCGCTGATTATAACGATATTAAGAAAATCCATATCCTTAATCTTATATGGAGTGTATATAATCAAGGGAGAACAAACTTGAGGTAAATTCACTTCACTATGTTTACGGTTAACAATTACTCGACCCGAACCAACCGGGTTGACCCAAACCCATTCTGCCACTTTGACTTATGGATGTTATTTGATGGCAGGGAGGGAATGGAAGGAGAGATTGCGAAACAACAATTGCATTTACCTGTTGTTTTACCCAAAATACCTGGTCGAGTGTACTATATGTTTGGGAAGCCTATACAAACAAAAGGAAAGGAAAATATGTCAAATGATAAAGATTATTTGCAAGATTTATACTTGCAAATAAGATGCGGTGTTGAAAATAATATAGCGTATTTATTAAAGAAGCGAGAGGAGGATCCTTATAGATGTATTGTTGAGAGGTTTGTGTGGAGAGTTAATCATGGGAGTTTTGATCGGATTCCATCATTCGAGCCATGATATTATAGTCCTCTATTTACATAAGTTTTTGTTGTACATTTTAAAAGTATAATGTTGCATAAATTGTATACAACAATGACATTTTGAGTTCTTAATTTCTTAGATTAATTGTATACAACAATGGCATTTTGAGTTCTTAATTTCTTATATTAATTGTACACAACAATAACATTGGATCGGTTTGAATCGAGCATGGCTAGCGTTGTATTTGGTTCAAGAAGTACAACAACGACGAATACCCAATCTTGAGAAAGTCCGGCTATGGAGAGGTGAGTTGTATACGGTCTTTCCTCCAACCTATGAGGGCATATTTGTGACACAGTAATTTAGCAACCACATTCAATAATTATTATCAACTTATCAATGCACATGTCCTAGAGGGATTTAGGCATGTGCAAGGTGGCCAATTCAAGTGTAACCAATGGCCATTAACAAAACAAATGCATTGACAGAGCTAAAAATGCATTAAAAAAGGGTCCTATTAAAAACACTTCAATAATTTAAAAGTAAAATCTTGAATATACATTGAGATATGTAAGGTAGGCAATTGGCTGTCACATCCTTTACCAAATAGATAGTCACCTCCATGAAAATTGTGCATTGTTTTTTTAACGAGCATAGTGAAATCGCACTCCGCTGCGGATATGTATTTCGTTCATTTTTTTGTAAAAGATACATAAACCTTAAAGAATTTATTTTTTTTATGGCAAATTGCATAAAATATCATATTATGGATTTATAATTTTAGCAATCAGCTGTCAAAAGTTAATAAACATTCATCGCATTCTTTATTATCGAAAGTTGATAAACATTTCATTAATAGTATTACATGCTAAATATAAAATTATTAGACATCTTTTTTTATATAATAATCATCACGTTTGATAACATTATTTTAGTATATATTTATTTAATTAATTTATATTTCTTAATTTATAGTTACAATAGTATTCTTCTATTTAAATAGATAGATAATAATTATTTAGAAATATAGATATCAAGTCCTCAAGTGTTTTTGTTAGTGTGCTTATTTGAGGAAAAAAATTAAAAATTTATATGAAGAGGGAGTACAATGTAAGCGTAAAATGAAAAATAAATGGAGAAGGGAAATATAGGAAATTAGGCGTGAGAGAAAGTTTACAGCTAGAACAAATATGCTTCTCCACAATAAGAGTGGAATCAACCACATTTTAAAACTGTGAACACTAATTCAAGAATCACAAATGTATTATAGATAAATGACTACGCCTCAATAAATTTGAAATATAAGAAGATCATGATTTATTAAATAATTTGTTAATTTACCTTTAATTTTTTTAATTAACTGGTGAATTTATTAAAGCATTTATATATATTTTTCACCTTTTTAATTAACAGGTGAATAATTTATTAAATAATCTATATAATTTATTAAATAATTTATATATATTCTTTTCACCCTAAATCATTTTTCTCAAAAACTAAAAACCCAAGCTTTTAAGAGAAGAAAACTTGCTTTAAATTTGCTCAAAATTAAATCAATAAGAAGAATGACAAGTAAATTAAGCAAAATCTTCAAAACCCCAATTTCTTCTATGTGTGTGAAGGATTTATGTGCACAGTTAGTCAACCTATGATGATACATCCATGTCTACGAAACACTTAAGGGTCACACCGGTGAGTGCATGTAATACGAGCAAGATATGCAATGATACTACGAAGATGAATGATTCATAATAGTCATTATGAATCAGTTAAGTATTAAGTTAAGTTTAACTTATTACTAGATTAATTTAACTAACTAATTAATATAAGTGCTTGTACATTTGCTAGTTGAGGAAATATACAATGTGTTAATTATAGATTATCCATAATATGATTTAAAGCTATTAAATCATATAAGTAATTAGGATAATATTGTTGTATAAATTATATAAAGGTTATTATATAATTAATAATTAAAAGTATAAATACAAGTATATAATTCGTGTATATGGGTACCGAATTATTAGTGTATTAATACTAGACATTTAATAGTTAAGTGCAACAATAATAAACTAGTTAAAGTATAAGGGATGGAAGTGTTAAAAGGAAGTTTAATTAAAGATCTAATATTAATTAAACTCGAGAGTTCTAAGCGTAACTTATTTGTATATAAATAAGAGGCTTAGGGTAACCCTAAAACCCCTTACACCATCACACACATACATTCCCTCTCCCCCTCTCCATTCGACCGAAACTTGGAACACAAGTTTGTGTTCTTCGTTCTTCGTGTTCTTCATGTTCTTCAAATATTGAAGAACAAGTTCATTGCTTAGATCAACTAGAAGATCGCTCGATTTGTTCATCATCAGTGGATCTATCTTAAGCAAACAACAAGGTATGTTTTGGGAAACCCTTTTCTCCCTCCTCCCCTCTTGGACGAGTTCGAACAAAGAACCCTAGGGTTCTTTGGTTGATGGTCGAACGAACCACACAAGCTATGCGTGTGTTCGAGTTCTTCATACAAGGTTTCTTTCTTGTTAATCTAATCTAGATTTCCAACATCTCAATCCTTTAGGGTTTAAGGATTAGGTTTAATCATACTTCCGCTTTTAGGGATTAAAATCAGCTAGTTGGTTTTAACCGGTCAAGAACAAGTTCATGTTCTTGGTCAGTATGGTTCGAACCAAGTTTACTAGGAGGTCGGTCCTATGGGTCGATCAGTCTCAAGATGCGAGTGAAACCCTTCAGTGTGTAAGTGACGAAGTGAAACAGACAACATGGTAAAGATTGTTCAATTTCTAAAACATATCCACACAACACGACACATGTACTTGAACATAAAAGACTGATTTCATTTAAAATACAGTATAATATTTAATACTTGATTCGCAGTTAATTTATTTAAAAATACATAACTAGTTCAGATTTTAGCAACGAATATATTCTGAAACATTGGTTCAAAAGCGAACCCAACTATATAAAAATCATTTTAATATTTATCTCTTAGATTTTGTTAATTTTTAACCTCATAGTTAAAAATACAATATATCTCATAATTCAAATAAAATTATTTAAAATAACAAATAATAAAATATTACTTACCGAAAGTAATAAAAATAGTAGGTGGTCTCGGGGTGTTACATTATGATTGAAATAAAAATACTAGACCGGGTCTCGGGGTTTTTATGTAACGCTATTTTTATGTCAATTATATTTTATTAATATATGAATATTTTAAAATTTAATTACTTTTTATATAAAATGAAAAAAAAAGATTAAAAGAAGTGTCATTTTTTTACTAGAAACAGGTGAAAAAAAGAGATATAAAAGTCATCTCTCAATCATTATTACTAATCATTATCCTTTTGATAACACAGTTTTCCAATCATTGATATCGTCATCATTTTTCTACTAAGGAGTGAATTTAGAGGGAACCTTAAAAAATACATTATAGTCTGAAATGAAACACATAAGATGGTATCAGAAACCTAGCATTGGACACACTACAATCATTAAGGGAAAACAACTCTTTAATAGCATTCAAGCTAGATGCTTTTATGTTTAAGTAAAGGAAACCAAGATAGTAATAGAAATGATCAAAAAACTACACTAAAATCATAGGTACCTTGACTGGCAGGAAGTTGGTTATTGTTGGTTAAATCTTAAAAGATACTAAAATCTTACTGAACGACTAATTAAATCCCAAATTTTATTTTTTACAAATAAAATAATTGTATCTCGTCTTTTAACTAAGGAGGTCAACGACCAAACTCAAGGCAAAACCCCAGGTTGAACATTAGTTTAAACTATTGGGCCTATATAGTAAAAGAGAGCGCGCCATCCATTGTCGGACAGAGATTGGGTGCACACACACAGTGATAGCACAACCATGAAATCGAATATCGGTTGCAGATTTCATCATTTTCACTATCCAATTCAACGTTTGATCAACCAGGTAAAACTAAAATAAAATAATTTAAGTTTTCTTTTCCATGATTCCGTTGTCTGTTTATACGCAATTCATCAACGGATTTCTAGTTTTGGATTCTTATGATTACCTTTTTCCCGCCTAAATATGCGTGATGCTTAATCACCATGTCATTCATATTGAATGATACATGAAATACTCATTTAATTTTGTTTCGGAGCTCAATTGGATACGTAACTTTACCCCTGTTTTTAGGGTTTCTAGCTAGTCAGTTTAGAATAGGCAATTTCGAACAAACTGATATCGCCAAAATACTGTATTCCAATTACTGGTGCAATTTGTTTGTTTTCCAATGGCCTTAGTTTTGAGCAATTCCAGTGTTCTATTATCACCAGTTTTGGCTCTAAATGAAAACCGTAAGCTTCGTTCACATGCTCTTGTTAGGAGTGAAACCAGTGGTGAATCAGTAATAGTATCTTCAAAATCAGTCAAAATCAACCCAGATTCTTCTGTTAAGAAGAAGAATACCGATGTAATTTCTTATGATGATGATGATGATTTGAAACCTTTATGGGATGATGGCCATGGGACTCAAACCGTGAAGGATTACATTAACATAGCTACGGATTTTATTAAATGTGACGGCGGGCCACCTAGGTGGTTTTGCCCCATCGCATGTGGCAAACCATTAAAAAATTCACCTATTCTATTTTTTATACCTGGTAATTGGTGTCTAGATGTTATATAAATCTACACAAATTATGGCTTATGGTTTTATTTATTTGTTTAATGCTCTTAAAGAATATTTTGTTATGCCCTAATTAGGTGTAATTATTCTGTGCAGGATTGGATGGAACTGGAGGCGGGCTTGTTATACACGAGAAAGCTCTTGGAAAGTGAGTTGAACTTACTATTATTTCTTGTAATTTTTTGATATAAATGTATAATTACCTACCTATATCTATCTTTAGTCAACTGATTCACTCCCAAATTATGCCATTTAAAAATTGATTACTGTTTTATAAATGCATCAATTTTACAATAAACTTTTTTTAAAACTTGATTGACAGGGTTTTTCATATTCAATGCTTGCATATACCTCTATGGGATCGAACACCATTGGAAGGTTATCATCTTCTCTTGCATTTATATTCTGTGAAACTTAATAAATTATGGTGTAAAGTAATTTCATGAACAATTTAATTTTTAATGAAGGATTAATTAAAATTGTGGAAGAAAGTGTGATGGTTGAGCACAATTTATCCCCAAATAAACCAATTTATTTACTTGGAGATTCTTTTGGAGGAGCTTTAGCACTTGCAGTTGCTGCCCGTAATCCTACAGTTGACTTAATACTCATATTAGCAAACCCAGGTCTTGTTTTTTCTTTTTCTATTATTTTTTTTTTTAATTTTACACATTTGTTTTTAATTTTAACTGATTATGTAAGTGAGATAGTATATTATATTATATCTATTTCAGCAACTGCCTATGAGAGGTCACCAGTTCATCCATTATTAGCATTCATGAGGACTCTGCCTGATGAATATTATTGGACATTTCCTTATATAACCAGCTTTCTTCTAGGTTGGCTACTATTTAAACCTAGGGGTAGATATGTAAATTTACATTTGTCCCAACAAATTACCATCCTCTTAATTTAATCTATTCAACATTTTGTTTTCAGGTGATATTGTTAAGATGGCAACAGTTAAATTCAGTGGTACACATAATTCATTTTCTCCTTTTGAATTAGTGGCTAATATAATTAAAGATCTACCACTTTATTCTGTAAGTACCACCTTTTGTGGTTTAAATTCCATATGATTTTTAGTTAATACGTCTTTAGGTCTGTTATTGTTCTAGTTTACTTCTTTGTTTGTGATATAAAATAAAGATATAATTTTATAAATATATTTCTCAGTAAAAACTTTTTTTAATAGGTGCTGACAAAAATACTACCAAAAGACACTCTTGAATGGAAGATTGATTTAGTTCAGTCAGCTGCTGCTTATGCTAATTCTCGTCTACATAATATTACAGCTCAAGTATTAGTGCTTGCTAGGTTTCTTTCTTAGTTGACTTTTCAAGTATTTCTCACCAAAAAATAAAATAAAATAAATAAAAAATAAAATTTCTAAGAATATTTTCATTTCAGTGGCAAAGATAACCTTATGCCAAGTAAAGATGAAGCCAAAAGGCTTTCAAGATCCTTAAAGCATTGCAATATACGTGTTTTTGAAGAAAATGGACACACAGTCCTAATGGTATGTCTTAATCACTTTGAAAACTCACATCCAAACACACCCTTTGAAACCTCACATCCAAACACACCCTTTGAAACCTCACATCCAAACACACCCTCTTGTTGGTGCAGGAAAGTGGTGTTAATGTGCTGTCTGCCATTAAAGCTACTCAAATGTACCGCCGTTCTTCAAAGCATGATATTTTAATTGACTTTTTGCCTCCTAGTATCACAGAATTCAAAACCATACCATTCGAAATTTGGTAATTTGAAAAAAATAAACATGTTTTATTTATCTATTTATTTATTACAGAGTTGATGTACAAGTATTAATGCAGGTGGTACCGTCTTTTAATGGGTGCAGCGATGTTTTCGACAATGGAAAATGGGAAAATAGTAAGAGGTCTTGCAGGGATTCCAGATGAAGGACCTGTTTTATTAGTTGGTAATCACATGTTATGGGGATTTGAAGCTTTCCCATTTGTTTTACAATTTTTGAGAGAAAAAAAAGTTGTTCTTCATGCTTTAACACACCCAGAAACCTTTTCATTCAATGTTGAAGATGAATATTTAATGGTTCCGTATACCGATATTATGAAATTATTTGGTGCAATTCCGGTTTCTGCAAGGAATTTATTTAATTTGTTATCAAGAAAAAAGTACACGTTACTTTACCCTGGTGGTGCACGTGAATCTTTTCATCGTAAGGTATGTTATTTATGGTTGTTCTTCACTAAAAAATAAAACTTTATGGTTTTTGTGGTTAAAAAACTTTGTTTTGTGGCTTAAAGGGTGAAACTTGTAAGTTGTTTTGGCCGGAAAAACAAGAATTTGTGAGAATGGCGGTTAAGTTTGGGGCCACCATTGTACCGTTTGGAGTTGTTGGAGAAGATGACATATCAGAGGTGAGAACACACACACACACACACACACACACTTTTCTTATTTACTTGTTTTAAACTTGATTTTAATTGATATTAATTTCACTACTTTGTTGGCAGCTAATGATTGATTATGATGAAATGAAGAGAATCCCTTTCCTTAAACAGATGGTGACTGAACATAATAAAGGGAGAACGAATGTCAGGTGAATTTACTTTTTTTTTTAATCAAGATGAAAAAAAAGACCCAAAAGGGCACAAATCCATCCTTAATAGGATGAAATTAGGTTGTTAAATAAAGACTTTTTATTACTCCGTATAATGACAGGAAGGGGATGAGTGGAGAGATTGATGAGCAACCAATTCATTTTCCTATCTTTTTGCCAAAAGTACCGGGTCGACTTTACTATATGTTCGGGAAGCCAATACATACGAAAGGAAAGGAAAATATGGTAAATGACAAGGATTATTTGCAAGAATTATACATGCAAATAAAATGTGATGTGGATAAAAATATGGATTATTTGTTAAAGAAACGAGAGGAAGATCCTTACAGAGGTTTGGTTCAGAGGTTTGTGTGGTTAATGACTAACGGATCTTTAGATCAGATTCCATCATTCGACCCATGAACGTTATTACAAAAGTTTATGTGCGAAATAGATTACAATCATTTAATCTCTTAAACAATTAAAGTACAACAGTTACATATGTTTTAAAGTGTTTGATTTACTTTATCACACTTTTGTTGTGATATTGGTACATTTGGTTCCATCGATGAATTGGTTTTAATTTTTCAACCATCAGGTTAAGAACGAAAAGTAGGTTACTATTTTAAAGTGTTCCGTTGATGAGGATGCTTGCGGATTCGATTCCAAATGGGATAATTGTATAGGTGTTGGAGGTGTGTAAGTTTGTTGTTAAACAAAGGTTATGAATGAAAAGAATACTTAAATACGAAGTATCTATTAAGATGTACATTTGTAATTTGTTAGTTAAAAAACATGTATAATAACTCAAGACTTATAGTCTAGTGGTATTGGTGTATATGGTGTTGCTCATGAATCTAAAGGTCCTGGGTTCAATCCCCGATAAGAATAAGTAGATTAGGTGCCTCTAAAAAAACATGTATAATAAATAAAAATGAGGAAACTCTTGGCAACTTTTTTGACACACAACTAATAAGTTTAAAAGCATACATTTTTTGACACACAACTAATAGCAATAGTAACAATAATAATATGATATGCGCGATAATTTCCTGTGTATTAAATATAATAAACAGAAAATAATTGGTGTTTTGTAAAAGTGAACACATATGTAGAATGATCGATGATTATGTGTATACAAAGAGGTTAAGAGGGTCTATGTGTAATTAACACTTGTTGTGGGAAAAACTTGTCAAAATCTTAAATCCTTAGGCCAAGTTACTCAATCGCAAGATTGTTTAATTTTGACGGAAGTAATAATCACAATCATAACACCGCAAAAACAGAGTCCAAACTCCGACATAGCTTCACTGTGAGATCGAGAAGAAAATGAAGAATATTCCGGTGATTCTTATGGGATGTGGAGGCGTCGGGAGGCAACTCCTCCAACACATTGTCTCTTGTCGCACCGCTCACGCAACCATGGTAGATCACTAATTTCATCTGTAAAATTTCAGCTTCATCGGTCATGTTTTTGTTCGATAATCATAGGTTTTGTGCGATTAATGCGTTATATTTCGAGTTCGATTGCAAATTTTATTAGAGAAACCTAGTTGATTCCGATTCTTTTGAAGTTCAAAAATTTTGAAATGCGTCTAACTGGATTTTAAGTGACAAAAGATATTATAGCAATTAGCCAGTTAGAGAGATTTTGCACTTTGATTTTTGCGGTCAAACGGATTTTGTTTTGACTTGCAAATTAATATAGTATCTGTTACGTATTTAGTACATTTTTATCTGTAGATAGTTCGATGAGGCCATTAATTATTTTGAAGGATTCCTATCGGTTTTATAGGTGTTTGATTTGTGTGTGATACAAACATTGATCATATTGGAAGTTTGGAACATGTTATTCATATTTGATCTTCTATTGAGTGTTTGATTTGTGCGTAATACAAATATATATTATGTACACACTGACACACATGAGACTTATAGTTTTAAATCCATTTAATTCTGACAAAATCATATGTTTTTTAGGGTGTTCATTTGAGAGTTGTGGGTGTATGTGATAGCAGATCATTTCTTGTTACAACAGATGTGTTATCTGCAGAGTTCGATGATGCTTTTTTGAGGGATATTTGCCAGACAAAATCAGATAGCTTGTCACTGGATAAGTGTACCAAGCCTGGTAATTCTGTTAATATTTTCCTAGTAATATTACGAGTTATGTACTAGTTTGATTCTTACATAATTTTAATATTTCTTTTAGGAAATTGTGAAGCTTCTCCAATTTCTGAATCCATGAGAAAATTCACCAATATTGCCAGTCGTTTAAGTAAATATATCGGTTCTTCAGTTGTCAGCTCTCAAAGTTTATATATGTAGTAACATTCTTATTTAGTTTATTATTTGTTAAAATTATCATTTAGGTTTTGTACTTGTTGATTGCTCTGCTAGTTCAGAGACTGTTGGAGTTATTAGTCAGCAATTACAGTTGGGATGTTGTGCTGTGTTGGCCAATAAAAAGCCTCTTACTTGTTCAATGGTAAATTGTTGCCTAACATCATGCTATCACTTTAAGGATTTATTTATTTTTTTTCAATTTTTGGCTATGATGAGGACAATGCTAATTGTGTTGACTTTGACCTTGCAGTATGAATTGAGAACTGGTTAAAATAACGATTTAACCTTTTTTTTTTTGCAGGATGAGTTTGACAAGTTGTTCATACACCCACGTCGCATTAGGCATGAATCAACTGTAAGTAGTGCTATTATTAATTTCAGTTGTTATACATCTGTTATATATTTACTTGCCTTTTTCCTTTTATTATTGGTAATTAGGTTGGTGCAGGCCTTCCCGTTATAGCATCATTAAATCGTCTTATTTCATCTGGAGACACTGTTAATCTCATTATTGGAAGCTTAAGTGGTATTGAAAATTGAAAATAGATTTGTTAGCATTGGTCTAATTGTATCTACTTCCATACATAACTAACTGACATATGTTTAAAAACAGGTACTTTGGGGTACCTAATGAGTGAGATAGAAAATGGAAAGCCATTCAGTGAAGTTGTTAAATCTGCTAAAAGCCTTGGCTATACTGAACCAGGTCAAACTTTATCTTCAAAATCTTGGGTTATTATTAATGAATTTACTGTTGAAAAATGAATGTACTTGATAATTAGGTGAAACTGTAATTAATACTAATGTAGAAAATTTTGAATCTTAGAGAAATGAATGTGTTGGTCAAAAGGATCATAATCATATTTTATTTTGGATTTACACATTCAGAACGAATCTTAAACTTGGATTTTTTTTTCAGATCCTCGTGATGATCTGAGTGGGATGGATGTTGCAAGAAAGGTGCAAAACATAGAATTTGCACTAATATAATACGAAGTATAATAATTTAATGTGATTAAAATTTGTCTGTTTATATTTATCTTGAACAGGCTTTGATCATTGCACGACTTCTTGGCCAACGTATCGACATGAATAATGTCAAAGTAGGTGCTACACTTTATTTTTTTATTTTTTTAATGTATTAATGATCTTTTTGTATGTTTTCAAAGGTTGAAAGTTTGTACCCTGATACAATGGGGCCCACCTACATGTCCCTGGAAGACTTTTTAGTTGATGGCCTGCCATCATTGGATAATGCTTTTCAGGAAAAAATCAAAAAAGCTTCTTCAAATCAGAAAGCTTTGCGATACGTTGCTACCATTCAGAACTCAAGGTATCTTTCAAGATATCCCAATGTCCACCCATTTGTAAAACGGGTCAAAATGGGTCATTTTTAGTACGGGCCAAAATGGGTTCGGTTGGGTTGACCCGAGAATGCTTTTTGCACATTTATAGTTTTCCATAAATTACTAATGCATTGGAAGACTTTTAACCTGTTTGACCCATTTGACTTGTCCTCTTTTTAGCTAAATATTTTGTAATAAGTAACCGATTTGAAATTGACACCTATAAATATATATTTCCATTTCGGTTAATAATCAATAATAACTTCTCTTTGAACTTTGAATAGTTGCATTGTTGGACTTCAAGAATGCCCGACAGATACGGCTTTGGGCAGATTAAGGGGAAGTGACAATGTGGTAAGCTTTTAATTTTATTTAAGTTATACCCTTTATCCCATTAAACTTGCAACACTTTATCTTCACAATTTTATATTAGAATTGCAATATTTTTTATATATTAATTTAATTAATGTTATTTACCATTGATGAAAATGAGTGCAGGTGGAGATATACACTCGATGTTATGAAAAACAACCGTTGGTGATTCAAGGTGCGGGAGCTGGTAATGATACTACAGCTGCTGGTGTTCTTGCTGACATTATTGATCTTCAAGATCTATTTTCATAAATAAAAATAAAATA
Source organism: Calendula officinalis (assembly GCA_963853835.1). Classification (NCBI taxonomy): domain Eukaryota; kingdom Viridiplantae; phylum Streptophyta; class Magnoliopsida; order Asterales; family Asteraceae; genus Calendula; species Calendula officinalis. Next base: position 64,753,436 of record OY970823.1, on the reverse strand, counting down.
AAAAACACAGAAATAATTATGCAAAATATTTTTTAATTTAAGTTATATGTACAATGCAATTGGAATATTGCGTAAAATGACTTTAAATCCTTTTATTTGGTAATTCAGAAACAAAAAATTGTGCACGTAGATATCTTTAATACTCCCTCCGTCCCACAAAAAAGTTCCCATTTCCCCTCTAAATTTTGTCCCACAAAAAAGTTCCCATTTCTCAAATGGTGAGGGACCACTTAATAAAATAATATTAAAACTATGGACCCCACCACTAATTATCTTCTAAAAGCACTTTCTCTCTCCAGAAAACCTTATATTTTAATCAAAATATAACCATGGACCCCACCACTAACTCTCTCCTAAATACTTGTGCCCATTAGAAATGGGAACTTTTTTGTGGGACGGAGGGAGTACTTCCTCCGTTTCAAATTAAGTGATACAAATTAGAGTTCATGGTTTTTGAGGCAATATATGTTAATATAGGTTAATTAGGTTAAATTTGATAGTTAGTGGATGATGAGTCCCACTATACTGATTAAAGTGAGTTTAATAATGTTTAAAAGTAAAAGTAAGGGTAAATGTGTCTTTTCATTTTATTAAAAGAGATAATTAGTGGGTGTGGTCCCTACTACCTTTACCAAATATGGTAAGTTTTTTAAAGTGTATTACTTATTTTGAAACACCCAAAAATGAAAAGTGTATAACTTATTTTGAAACGGAGGAAGTATTAATTAACTGCTTAATGTTAAATAAGAACATAGATTAGAGCGTAATTTTTGTTAGTTATTTAATAATAAAATTGGTAAAGTTTAAATAAGTCACATTTTGTAAGCTTACATATGCTTAAAACCCCTTTATTTGTGTTATAAAGTGGATCAACATAATAATGGTTTTTTTTATATCTTCGACATCTAGACAAAAAATATTGAGAGCTAATCAATTCAACGTAATAATGGTGCAGCCACTCATATACTTTATTCTTGTTATGTTTACCAATATGCATTTACTTCTATCTTTATTTGATCATTTCCTTTCGATTCTATAGAAGTTTGTATTTTTTATATTTTCTTCAATTTGCTAAAGTTTGAAATCTAGCTAACAAAAGGGTTTCGTAATAAAATGCGTAATTAATTTATCATAAATACTGATAATCCGGCTTAACCGATGTGAATCGTTTTAAGACATGAGCAGTAGTTGATTCAAAGAAAGTAAGATTTTGTTCGTCTAAATAAACAATTAATATGGCAAAAAGAAACTAAGATTTTGTTGGCCTAAATGTGGAGTTTAATGCCTAAAGCAGCATTATCTCGAATTACAAGGCTAATTTCGATTGTTGACGATATCAGGGTTCAATTCAACCGTGTGGGACCCTGTCCATCTTCCATTCCTCACCGTCCATAACTTTTGTCAGATTCCGTGGACTGCACAGGTGATTGGAATTCCGCCAACAGACCATTTCATCCACTCGATTACAAAACGCCCACCTCATCACGATATTATGTTAATTCGAGCTGGGAGTGATTCAAAGTAGTGAAACCAGGCCGTTTCATGGAGTTTCCGACGACCAACCCCACCCCGACCACTTTCAGTTACTGCTGTAACAGAGTTGGTCTTAGGAAAAACATTACCGGAAAAAAAGCAGTGAGAGTGAATGTAGGCGTGAGAGCTACGGTGGAGAGAGATGGGATCGATGCCGGAGAAAGAAACTCCGGCGGTGGGATGTACTCGAGATGGAAGTAACTACATTTAGTCAGAGCTTTCCAGATGCAGAATTCCCTGTTTGGGATCAAATTGGTGCTTTTCTTAGACTCAGCTATGGAATTGGTTAGTTTTTTTGTATTATTATTTTGTATAAACTATTAAAATGGAAAACTTTAATTGCATTTCTCCGTGAATTTGATGGTGGTTAACAATGGGGTTTTGATATTTTAAATTTTTAATTTGTTCAACAAACATCAACTAGTAGGAATATAAAAGTATAATACTTTATACACCTTTTTGTTTGTTTGTAATTTGAAGAAAAAAAGTAGGGTTTATGTGAATATGCAATTAGGGAAACATAAAAGCTTAATTTAGGCTAAAAGTATGTTTGGAAATCTACTAACGATTGCCAAAATTTACAATAAGACCATGTCATTTCACTGTTTTTATTTCCCTTCTTTTTTTCCTGATTGCATCTTCCCTTTAGGAAAATGTTAAAAGTCATGTTTTTTCTTGATTTTGGTAAACTATGATATCTTTGGTATAAAATTAATATTGCAATTTTTTTAATATATATTTTTTAAAAACAGGAATCTATGGTGCAATGGGGTTAGTAGGCAACTTGATATGCTCAACAGTAGGAATCGATTGCACGGGTGGCTACTCACCATCTTTAGACGCCATTGTGCAAGGACTTGGATATGCTTCTCCTCCAATCATGGCCCTTCTTTTTATATTAGATGTATGAATCGACTTTTTATTATCTTGTTTCCATTATTTTAATCATTAATGTAAAAAAAATAAAGTCGGTTGATTTTAACATATGATAGATGAGAGTAAAGTGAATGTATTTCATCTAGTGCAGGATGAAGTTGTGAAAGTATCGCCTCATGCTCGTGCAATACGCGATGTTGAAGATGAGGAGTTAAGAAGCTTTTTTTATGGAATGTCACCGTGGCAGGTTAACCAATTTTTTTTTATATTAAATAATCAGAATCATTAATTATTTAGCCATTTTCATTGAACTTTTTGCAGTTTATAATGATTGTCGCTGCAAGCTCAATTGGTGAGGAGCTATTTTATCGGGCTGCTGTTCAGGTGAAATTACTCAAAAAAATCATATAAAAAATATGAAATTTACTTAGTATTTTTCAATCTGTTAATCTTCATTTGAAAGTTTTTAGGGTGCATTAGCAGACGTGTTTTTAAGGGGGAACCATCTACTAACAAATGCAAATGGAATGGCTGCACTGGTATGATATAAATCCAAAACTATTATCCTTACAGTTTTCCTATATTTAAAATGTTTTACCTTTTTGTATTTTTATTTTGATATTTTAGACAGGGGTGTTGCCTCCTTTTGTGCCATTTGCTCAAGGGTTTGCAGCAGTTATTACAGCTGCACTTACGGGTTCACTTTATTATGTAGCTGCATCACCAAAAGGTTTTTTAAATATGTTATATCTGACCTCTTTGTTTACTTTAATCTCATAGCACACATCATGTGTTTTTGCTTCAGATCCTACATATGTTGTTGCGCCGATTTTAAATTCACCTTCTGGTTGTCAAGAAATGAAAAAGCTTTTTGCAGGTAAAAGCTTCTACCTTTTTTCTAAAACACATCAATTTACCATTTTACCCCTTTACCTCAACTTAAAATATGTAATTCTACAGCTTGGTATGAAAGAAGACAAATGAAGAAAATATATTCTCCATTACTTGAAGGACTCCTAGCTCTTTACCTTGGATTTGAATGGAACCAGGTAATATAAAAACTTTTGAAATGACGATTTTGCCCTTGATCCCATTTCTTGAAATGACGATTTTGTCCTTGGCAGACAAACAACATTCTTGCGCCTATGATTATGCACTGGATTTACTCTGCAACGATTCTGGGGCATGGGCTTTGGAAGATTCATGATCATCGAAGAAGGTTACGCGAAAGAGTTGAGCAGCTTAATCTTGAACAAAATAATTCAAGAAATTTCTGAAATAGGCGTAGCTAGATATAATAGAAATTAGAGTAAATTACCATTTTTGTCCCTATGGTTTGGCCGTTTCTGCGTTTTTGTCCCTGTGCTTTTTTTTTTTCTGTTTTTTTGTCCCTGAGGTATGCAAAATTCCGTTTTTTTGTCCTTCCGTCCATTTTCTGCTGTTAAGTAACAGAAAATGCAAAAAAAGTAAGGGTATCTTGGTCATTTTATATTTTCTTTTTAAATTTTTCTTTTTTCTCTTTTCTTTTCATCTTCTTCCAAAATCTTCCCTGAAGATCCAAAATCAAAAGTGAAAAAGCAAAATCTAAAATTACCATCTTCATCTTCCCCCTTTTTCAACTTCTATCTCTTTCATCTTCTCTCTACTGTAAATCAAGATGCTTTATATTAGATCTTCTTCAAACCCCCAATTTTAAATCACTTCAGTTTTCAACACTTTACCCTTAATTTGAACCCAAAAAACCCGAAAATCACAGCTCGTTTTGCCCGTCTTCTCCCACTTTACGATGGTGTTAATCGATGGTTCTTTGCTTGGTGTTAATCGATGGCTGTTTCTTTTAGATGGTGTTAATCGATGGTTCAAAAAGGCCATTTTTTGTGACTATTTGTTCATTTCAGCAGGCAAAAGGCATCTTTTTTGTGACTTATGTTCTTCGTGAACACAGAAAAGGTTTTGAAGATTTTTAGGAATTTAATGGTGGTTTCCTTTTTGAACAATCCTTTTTTTAAGATCTACACTTTGTAAAATCAAAAGGAGATCTACCACCTCCTACCCTTTCATTCTCCAATCTGAAAAAAAAAAAAAAATTAATTGATGGTGGTTGTTGATGACGATGGTGTTCACCGCCGCCTGTATGGATTTTGTGTTAATCGATGGTTGTTTCAGTGTTTCATATTGATTTCATATTACTTTCATTTTGTGATTTCCCTGGTTCACGATTAGGAAATATGGTGGACAGGGGATTAACCCTGCCTTACTCGATGATATAATCAATCGGTTGTTGGAGTTCCGGCAAGCGAGAACGGCACGTGTAACATCCTAAAACTGGCCTAGATGTTTTAGGTATATTTTGATATTTGAAAATATCTATTTGACCATATGTGGAATAATTTGACTAAATGTTAAATTTATTGTTTGACCTTTTGTCTTTTTGTGATATTTTAATCAAGGGATTAAAATATCTATTTTCTGAAATGTTTAAATAAAAATGTGATTTTTATATCTTTGGATTCTCCTTTTTATATCGTCTCCGAATATACTTTCGTTTTTAAAATTGGAACCCGTTTGGTATTTTAAATAAATTAACTACGAAAGGGACTTTTGTATTGTATTTGTTTAAAAGTGAAAAAAATAATCAGGTGGGTCCCACCCCACCCCTTGACCGGCTCCAAGATGGGAGTTGCCCATCTTTTTGGTCATTTTCTTCATCTCACTCTCTCTCTACGTTTCTCCTCCTTCTCTCTAAATCCCCATCTTCCTCTTCTTGTGTTCTTGATGATTTCTTGAAGATTTCTTGGCCAATCTTTAATCCGAACACGTTTTTGAAGAGCTCTTGAGGTAAGCTTCAACCTATATGTGTTTAATTTCGATTCCATGATAGTTGATAAATTAGGGTTTATGTGTTCTTGAGTTTTGGTTGGTGATTATTGTGTTAGATGTTATATTAAGTATTTGTGCAAAGTTTGACATGTATTGTTGCTTGAGTACAAGTAATTTAGCACAAGGTACAACTATTTTAGCAAGGTGTACAAGTTAGGGTGTTTATGCTAAAAAGTAGGTTATGTGGGTTTTGTCAAACCTTGGAGTTCTTGTTGTTTGAATGCTTGGAATTGTTCATTATGTTAAGAAAACATGTTTGGTAAGTTATGTATGTTAAAAACCAAGTATTGGTGGATTTTGATAAGTAAACTAGTTAGTGTTTGGCTAATTGGGTGAAAAGATGAACTAGGAATTTTAGAAGTAAAATACTTGGGTTGTTGGTTGTCATGACTTGATGAATTGTTTAATTGATTATGACTTGTTAGTTGTGATGAATGTGTGCTAAATGATTGAGCTTGGGTGGTGTTTGGATGGTTATTGGGAGATTTCATGAACTAGTGAAATTGGTGGTTAATAATGATCTAGGATGGAGTTTTGATCTTGTTAAAATAACTAGTTAGTTATTAATTGTTAAATGGTGTGATTATAGCAATTATAGTTGTGCTTGAAAGTGTTGAAGTAAAAAAATGTTGTTTTGACCCGTTTGGGCCAATGGGTAGTAAAGTGACTTAAATAACTTGGATTGTGAAAGTGTAAGTATTTTGTTAGGATTATGTGATTAGTAATGTTATTGGTAACATTTGGGGAATTGCAAGTTGTTTACATGATTGTAGTTATGGAAAGTATTATGGTTTTAATAATCCGGTTTTTGACCCGTTTGAGTGTAAGAAATGCAATATGGCTAGTTGACTTGTTGTGTAAGTGTAAATGGTCATGACATGTTCTTATGATGGTTTAAGTGTTTGGCTATTTAGTTAGTGCAAGTGTTAGTGTTAAATGTATATTTAACATTGTTTATAATTTGGTGGAATTATATACTAATTCGGTATTCCTTTGGTGTACAGGAATCGGGATCGTGACTCAGAAACATTAGACCTCTGAGTTCGACAAGTGGAAGGTTTCGGTGAGTGGATTTAACCTCCAACTTGTGTTTGGTTACAATTGGTTCGGTATATTGCATACTTGTGAAAATGCAGGAATTTGGCTGATCTGGGGAGATAGCTGCTATCTTTAAATAGCGGCGCTATCTTGGCTGGTTTGCAAACAGAAACTCGAAATAGCGGATGCTATCTCAAAATAGCGGCGCTATCTTAGATAGCGGCGCTATTTTGGCTGATTTTTGGGGAAAATGTATTTTTTTGACATTTTTTGATTTATGTATGCCTAGTGTTAGGGAATACCATACATGATTAGGTGCACAATGTGAAGAGACTTTGCTTGATTGCAAGCAACAACTCGGTGTGTGGTTATCCGAGGCTCGGTTTGACGTGGTGACCGAGGTTTGAGAAGTCAGTGCGCTGAGCAAGGGGTGTCGACTAAAGGGTATCCGACCTTACCTGTATTTGTTGCATGGTTAAGGGAGGTTGTGGCCCGGGTGTTGGACACGAAACGCTATCGGTTACCGTGGTTTGGCCGACCATGGTTTAAGGCTCCGGCAGGACCCCGATCTTCTCGAACAAACAGTGTTGTCCCCAATTGGAGATGTTCTAGAACTTCCGTGTTTTAGTGGACGGTGATTCGTAGTTACGTGGCCTTTAGACCGTAGGGATGTCTATGCTAGCTTGTTGGGCTTTACAGAAATTGTAGATTATATTCATTCACTTAGCTTTGTGCTAATCCCTCCCTCGTTGATTCTTTTCAGGTGGTCGGTGCTTTGGACGGGATGGTTGACCAAGCTCAGTTGATATGTTTTAAAAAGGAGCCATGTCGTTTAAGTGACACCGTTTAAATAATTAATGTTAGAAGTTTATTTTGGGACATTTGGTTTGTAAACCTAAACCTAAACTTATTATTATCTTTATGCTTCCGCTAAACTAATCTAGAGGATAACCTAATCGCCTTCGGGCATTTAAAAAAAATAAAAAAATAAAAATAAAAACGCTTCCTAAATTTTGCGGTGTTATAACTTGGTATCAGAGCTTCGGTTTGGCGATGGATACACGGGGTTGGTGTTCCATTCCCAAATCGTGGCTCGAGTTTGGTCAAGCATTCCGGACGAGTGGGATTAGAGCAACGGTGAATGAAGTTAGTTTATAGTTAGTATGTGATTACTAACGATTTAAACTAAGCTTTCGTGAGTTGTTGTGATTGTTATAGATATGACAGGTAAAGAGAACCCGACCCCCTTGGCCCTAGGAAATGTTGGCACATCAAGTAACGATGCGGGAGTTACTTGAGGAGCATATATACGCACGTGGGGAAAATGAAGTACATTAGAGGAGGTCAATTTGGGCAAGATGGAAGTTGACCTTGGGAAAAGAAAATGGGTTGCGGGTCAAGGACGGGGGGCGGTCGGGGAATCTTCACCAACCGTGGACCGACAATGATAGCTCGGGTATGCTTTATTAAACTCAATACTGGTGTTTATGTAGAATTGTTAACTGATAAGGTTGCTTAACTAAGATTTGTGAAATGTTGTGATAAACTGAACTGCTTGTAACGACCGGAATTTTCGGTTAATGAATTAAACGGAAATACTGAGGAATAAAGGTAGTAAAATGTTTAATCGAGTCTCCGTGGTGTTTTATCGAGTGTTTGGATGTTTGGGACTTGGTGTAACCAAGTATGGGTCAAGACTTGGATGGAAACAAGTTTAAAAGGCAAGAAACTGACCCAGACAGCCCTCGCGGCGCGAGCCAGGCGCGAGGCAGTCGCGAGGTTGAGCAGAAGCTCCAGAGGTGAAACGCGAGAATCAAGAGTTGAGACAAGAGCCGCGAGCGAAACGCGAGCCAGTCGCGAGCGAAACGCGAGAATCTCGAGTTGAGACAAGAGGCGACGAAACGCGAGCGAAACGCGAGGTCTGTATTTCAGCGGCAACCAGCAGGCAAACCCGCGTCACTTCGCGGCGCGAGGTGGGCGCGAGCGGGGCGCGAGGAGCGTCTGGAACATATAATCTTGTGTGTGAGCTAGGGATTCATTTCTCATTCAACCACACACATTGTGCAGCCGAATTGGGAGCAAACTTGGGCGATTTTGGAGCTCAAGAGCTCAAATCTCCTTCAATCTTGAAGGATCTAAACATCAAAGGTAATTTGTGTGTCTTCCACTAAGTATAAGTTGTCCTTTAAAGCAGGATTGAATTATTCGTCTATGGGGCCCAATGCGCACCCGGAATAATTATCTTTGCCTATAAAAGGATAGAGTTGCAGTTGTTCTAGCATATCGAAAAACAACTCTCTCTCTCTTGTAAGATTGTAATCTTCAAAAGTCTGTAATAAAAGTTTATATTTCCGCATATCTCTGATCTCTTACTACGACTAGCTATCGTTCAGTAAGTGTTATATTTTCCTAGGGTGAGGAATAAGATTCCTCTTTAAGATTTCTTGATTGTAGATGGTATCTAGCTAGTTATGAACTTTGTTTGGGTAGAAATGGTGGTTTGGGGAATCATTCGTGTCATCTTTGGGGAAGATGACTAATCATGGGTGTAGAACACTCATTGTAAGCTTGTAATCGATGTGTACAAGTTTGATTTGGGTTTATTGATGGAAATCTTGAAGCTAGGGTTTGAAACCCTAGTTCTTGGATTGGTGATTTATGGTGAAATAAATGTTGTATACACTTAATAGATGGTATATTAATAAGGGAATCAAGTGTATGATTATGATTTGTAAGAATCTTCGGTTTGGTTAAACCTAGGGTTTGGTAAATCAATATATTTGGGGGAAATGGATTGATGGGTGTTATCTAGAGGTAGATGAACACATTAGTAGTAGTAATTGATGTTGATCATATTGTGATAATTGTATTAGGCTTTTGGTGAGGTCTTGGAAGGTTGACCGATTTGTGAAGCAAGGAAACTGACGTAAAGAATACGGTTGGAGCACTTATTTGCTAAGGTGAGTACATGAGACTTTTAAACTGGGTACATAGCAATTAATTTTGAAAGTACATATGGTATTATATCAGTCTTTATTAACAAATATTTTGATAAAGATAGTAGTTGAAAATGTATGAAAGTATGTAGAATGTGATACTAAAATGTGTCTAGTATGATTGATGAATTTGAAGTAAATTATGATAGATTCAAGTAATTATGGAATCTATGTTAATGAACAATAATAATGAAGTAATTGATTAAAAGAATGAATACGGAGCCTTTATTAATAAATATGTATTAGTAAAGCAATTGGGAATGATTTTGTAGTAATGAGTACCTATTGGTAAGATATACTAATAAGAGTAAAGAATGAATATATATGAGAAAGAATATGATGTGACTAGTAATAATTGTCTATTATAGTCAAGGGAGAGATAAAAGTATTATGTGATCGATAAATAAGAAATGTATCTTATGTATAAAGTAAGTATGGACCTCATAGGGTTCATAGATGTAGAAGTAACTGTGGTTGCTTATGATCGGGTCCATGGGACCATACAGGTACGTTCACACTGTGATGAACTAATTATATGTTGTTAGCATTAGATGACTAACTTGTTTGATGTTGGATGTGATAGCCGAAGGCTTTGACTGTCATAACTGTTAGGTTATGGTAAGAGATAGATGGTGGTGACGCGGGGGACCCCCGGTCACTGGACGATGGTATATATGTTTATATACCGAGTGTATATATGTTTATACACTAAGCACACGGGTGCTTCTAGTACGCATATGTTTGGTACTAGGTATGTTAGGTTCTAATACATATATGTTTATGTATTAGATATGTTGATTGGACGGTGGTATATATGTTTATACACCGAGTGTATATATGTTTATACACTAAGCACACGGGTGCTACTAGTACGCATATGTTTGGTACTAGGTATGTTAGGTTCTAATACATATATGTTTATGTATTAGACATGATTGGGCTTCTGGTACATATATGTTTATGTACTAGATTTGATTGGGCTTCTGGCACCTATACGTTTAGGTACTAGATATGTTTGCTAGGAAAGCAAAGTAGCTAGAGTCACAAAAGGGTGACTAGACGGTATTTATGTAGTTTATATATATGTTTATATATTTATGAAATGTCTATTATTGGGGTCTAAAACCCATGTATCTCACGAGACTATTTTGTCTCACGTACTCCTTGTTTGTTTTGTGGCTATGTACTCAGGTACAGGTTTGAGGTGATAGAAGGTTGCACTAGAGGTGGCCTAGAGATGTTTTGTTCGGGAGCTAGTAGGTAGATTCTGTTGCCTATGGTTTTGATATACTCGGTGACACCGTATTTTTGTAAACTCTGATATAAGTTTTAAAGTTTTTGTTAAACTGTATTTTGGACAATATGTCAGATAATTGGGAAAAATGTATTTTAAACGATTTAAACGATGTATTAAAAATACGGGTGTTACAACTTGGTATCAGAGGTATAGTTTAAGTGAATTAGGTTGGATGTCCATCCTAGTCTTAGACTGTAGCATTAGGAATGTAAGATTCCTTGAGATCATTAGGTTGACCTTGAGACTTTATGTTAAGTTTAGGGTTGAACTTAGGGGACCTATGAAAGTGATGTGATTATGGATAATCAGTATCATGAGACTTATGAATCGTACACGAGGTACTAATTGTTTAATGTCTTTCGTATAGTCGAGATCGAAAGAAATTGTTAACACTCGAAGAAGTGGGAAAGCCCCGGAGGGCCGGGAGGAGGATACACCTCATGTTGAGGTTGGGGTTGAACAGGGAAGTCAACCGTCGATGCACCGGTGGGTGAATCGAAGGTCGGGGCTAATAGAACTCCGGTGACCATGGCGGACCTCCAAACTATTATTGATCAACTCAAGGGAGTGGTGGCCGATGAGGTGCACCGCATAATTGGGGACCGTGAGTGGTCGGATGGAGATCGTGTATCCGAGGCTAAATCGGATGAGAAAACCAGGGGTGGTGGCACTCGAGTGGAGAAATCCTCCACAGGTGGTTGTAGCGATGCAAGGGCGAGGCCCGATGAAAATTATGGTTGTTCTTTTAAGACATTCATGGCTTGTAAGCCAAACATTTATACGGGTAGTTCGGACCCGAAGGTAACTATGAGGTGGATCCGAGAGACCGAGCGGGTCATCGGAAGTAGCAAGTGCAAGAAAACCGACATGGTGTTGTATGCATCTCAATTGCTAAAAGAGGATGCTATGGTCTGGTGGGACATAGTTTATGAGACCCTCGGAAGGGAGGTGGTAGAAAGAATGTCATGGGATGAGTTTACCGTGAGGTTGAGGAAGAAATTTTGTCCCGACCGAGATTTGGAGAAAATGCATGAGAAGTTTGTGACCCTAAGGAAGGGTGAGATGTCGGTCGAGGAGTACACGAGGGAATTCACGGGATTACTTCCGTTTGTTGCTAAGACCTACTCCGAGGAGAGGTTGAGGGTAGTTAGGTATGCTAGTGGGCTACCTTGGGATTACCAGTTAGAGGTAAAGAGAGCGGTCACGCTAGATGAGGCCATTAGTGCCGCCCGAGGTGTGGAAGAGGTGAACGAGACAAAAATTGTCGAGAGGGCGTTTGTGGGAGATAAGAGGAATGCCGAGAGTGGATCGGGTACGGTTAAGAAGGGAAAGTTCACGTCGAACTTCTCTAGGCAAGGAAGTATAGCCTCGTGCAAGAGGTGTGGGAAGAATCATACCGGCAAATGCCGTGGGGAACCAAAAATTTGCCATGATTGTGGAAAGACGGGACATTTGGCCCGAGATTGTAGATCCAAACCAATGGCCGAGGTTGAATGTTACTCGTGCCATGAGAAAGGGCATTATAGCCACGTGTGCCCGAAGAAGAAAACCGGAACGCTTGTGTCAGCGGTACAAAAGAAGGCGGAGCCGGCAAAGGTGAGAGGACGATCCTTCCTACTCACACGGGAGGAGGCGCGCAATGGGGCGTCAGGTTCGGGAGCTAAGGATTAGGCGGCCCGTAATTGTAGCAGTGGATGTTTAGGCCGGTGTGCCATTTGTTTCCCTAAGACTTTAGTTTTGGGTATTATTGTAATCCTTCTGAATGCTTTGGTTAAAAACATACTTTGAATGTTATGAATTTTATTGTTAATTTATTCACTTGAAAGATTTGATTTAGCAAGGTTGAATAATTGTCGATAAGAGTAGAGGCATTTAGTAGGACCATTGAGATGGACTGGATGATTATGCACCAAGCCAGTATGTTGTGTGGGTATAGCCATATTGTTGGATTGTTGCCCAATTTGGTGCTTACGGGAATTAGTAGGTGAGTTGTATGACGTGAATAGTCATCGTGGGAATAATCTTCCGGGTTAAATGAATTCGTTTTTTTTAAGAATCATAGACCGGAGTCGGTTGGTAGACTCAAAGATGACCGGGATGACCGGCGAGTTATGGTTAATAGAATTGAGTGATAGTTACTTCTGTAGCGACAAAAGATCTGGAAATATGGTAATAAAGAAATGAACCGATTAATGACGGTTAATGTGTAAGTGGAACGGTAAATAACGAATAGAGAATGTTATTAGTTACCCGCGGGGTACGATGCATGTGCATCATATGATGACATTGGAAGGCATAAAATTGTGGAAAGATAATAGTATATCATATGAAGTGTGCTAAGTAATGTGTCCTATGGAAGACATACGAAGGGGAAGGAAAACAATAATGCGTTTTGTGGGAGAGGTGCTTGAATGCACGATAAATGATTTGATGATCGAATGGGTAAGATAGTAGCAAGGCTACACGATGCGAAAAGATGGATGTCAGATGGCATTGATGTGACATATACATATGTTTGTAAATGTGCATGATGATGATGTTTATTTGATATAGGTGCGATATATATACATATGTTTGTATATGTGCACAATAGAGATGTATAGATGATATTGGTGACATATACATATGTTTGTATATGTGCACAATAGAGGTATTTAGATTGAATTGGCATGATATACGTGTGTATATCTATATGTGTGTATATGTTTATGTGTTTATATGATGAATGTAGAATCATGTGGTTAATGAATATTACTATTATGTTATGGTAAATGAGATTTGGGCTTGAAATGCGGGTTGCATTTAGGTCATGTAAATGTAGGAGATGCCTACGATTTATAGAATAGAAGGAAAGAGAAACTCCTAGTGAGTAAATTACCATGTGGTAACCAAGACATAGTACACCGTATAAGGGTTCGGGACGTATTACGGTAGGGGGGCCTAGTACCGATAATGTAAGTTGATCAATGTGATACAAAGATGATTGAAAGAATACTAAGTGATAGTATGAGTGTCCAAGTGAAGGTCAAGAAACGGTAAATGTTATTGTGACCTTATGTTAAGGTGACCCTTGGATTAACGGGGACGATTGTTGAGAAAGTAACAATGGGTAGAACTGAGGGTGATGGGTTGGTAATGATACGCCGTGTGTACGGAAATTGCTAGTTTGGAAAAGGTATGGTTGACTTTATGTAAAAGTCAACGTTAGTCAACCGTGATTGGTTGAATTGGTCTAAGATGGACCTTGACTCTCGTTTTGGTTTACTAATGAATAGTGATAGCATAATGTGTTGATTATGTGTTTGTGAAAAAGTTGATGAGATGGTTGATTGAATCGTAGTCGGTTTATACGACTTGGCCCGTTCGGGTGATTCCAATGTTGAAATTGGGAATCGAGTGTAAGACTGTAATTGAATCATAAATTAAAGGTAAATTGTAAAGGAAGAGAGGATTTAAGAAACCTTTAACGAGAAGGGAAAAGGTTAAGGTATAGTTGACTTTGTGCTTAAGTCAAAGGGTAGACGATGTGGGGATATACCAATGTCGGGATATATCGGTTGGGGCAAAGCTAGAGTTTGACATTCGTTTTAATCAATTAGCTAATGGTATGATTGTGTCATACCATTGTTATGAGAATGAAAGGATTGGTCGAGAGAATGACGGTGTTTTGGTCAAATTGTGAAATTTTGACCCGTTTGAGTATTATGAGTTTTAAAAAAAATTTGGGTCTTGACCGTCCGGGTCTAACGGAGTTAAATGAATGTTTGAATGTATACTGTTGACAAAATTGGAATGGGAAAAGTTTGATGGTAATAACCATAAGGGAATGAGGACGGAATGTTCGGTCGAATGTGGGTTGAAAAATTTCTAAGTGATTCCGAGGACGGAATCCTTTTAAGGGGTGAATAGTTGTAACGACCGGAATTTTCGGTTAATGAATTAAACGGAAATACTGAGGAATAAAGGTAGTAAAATGTTTAATCGAGTCTCCGTGGTGTTTTATCGAGTGTTTGGATGTTTGGGACTTGGTGTAACCAAGTATGGGTCAAGACTTGGATGGAAACAAGTTTAAAAGGCAAGAAACTGACCTAGACAGCCCTCGCGGCGCGAGCCAGGCGCGAGGCAGTCGCGAGGTTGAGCAGAAGCTCCAGAGGTGAAACGCGAGAATCAAGAGTTGAGACAAGAGCCGCGAGCGAAACGCGAGCCAGTCGCGAGCGAAACGCGAGAATCTCGAGTTGAGACAAGAGGCGACGAAACGCGAGCGAAACGCGAGCGAAACGCGAGGTCTGTATTTCAGCGGCAACCAGCAGGCAAACCCGCGTCACTTCGCGGCGCGAGGTGGGCGCGAGCGGGGCGCGAGGAGCGTCTGGAACATATAATCTTGTGTGTGAGCTAGGGATTCATTTCTCATTCAACCACACACATTGTGCAGCCGAATTGGGAGCAAACTTGGGCGATTTTGGAGCTCAAGAGCTCAAATCTCCTTCAATCTTGAAGGATCTAAACATCAAAGGTAAGATTTCTTGATTGTTGATGGTATCTAGCTAGTTATGAACTTTGTTTGGGTAGAAATGGTGGTTTGGGGAATCATTCGTGTCATCTTTGGGGAAGATGACTAATCATGGGTGTAGAACACTCATTGTAAGCTTGTAATCAATGTGTACAAGTTTGATTTGGGTTTATTGATGGAAATCTTGAAGCTAGGGTTTGAAACCCTAGTTCTTGGATTGGTGATTTATGGTGAAATAAATGTTGTATACACTTAATAGATGGTATATTAATAAGGGAATCAAGTGTATGATTATGATTTGTAAGAATCTTCGGTTTGGTTAAACCTAGGGTTTGGTAAATCAATATATTTGGGGGAAATGGATTGATGGGTGTTATCTAGAGGTAGATGAACACATTAGTAGTAGTAATTGATGTTGATCATATTGTGATAATTGTATTAGGCTTTTGGTGAGGTCTTGGAAGGTTGACCGATTTGTGAAGCAAGGAAACTGACGTAAAGAATACGGTTGGAGCACTTATTTGCTAAGGTGAGTACATGAGACTTTTAAACTGGGTACATAGCAATTAATTTTGAAAGTACATATGGTATTATATCAGTCTTTATTAACAAATATTTTGATAAAGATAGTAGTTGAAAATGTATGAAAGTATGTAGAATGTGATACTAAAATGTGTCTAGTATGATTGATGAATTTGAAGTAAATTATGATAGATTCAAGTAATTATGGAATCTATGTTAATGAACAATAATAATGAAGTAATTGATTAAAAGAATGAATACGGAGCCTTTATTAATAAATATGTATTAGTAAAGCAATTGGGAATGATTTTGTAGTAATGAGTACCTATTGGTAAGATATACTAATAAGAGTAAAGAATGAATATATATGAGAAAGAATATGATGTGACTAGTAATAATTGTCTATTATAGTCAAGGGAGAGATAAAAGTATTATGTGATCGATAAATAAGAAATGTATCTTATGTATAAAGTAAGTATGGACCTCATAGGGTTCATAGATGTAGAAGTAACTGTGGTTGCTTATGATCGGGTCCATGGGACCATACAGGTACGTTCACACTGTGATGAACTAATTATATGTTGTTAGCATTAGATGACTAACTTGTTTGATGTTGGATGTGATAGCCGAAGGCTTTGACTGTCATAACTGTTAGGTTATGGTAAGAGATAGATGGTGGTGACGCGGGGGACCCCCGGTCACTGGACGATGGTATATATGTTTATATACCGAGTGTATATATGTTTATACACTAAGCACACGGGTGCTTCTAGTACGCATATGTTTGGTACTAGGTATGTTAGGTTCTAATACATATATGTTTATGTATTAGATATGTTGATTGGACGGTGGTATATATGTTTATACACCGAGTGTATATATGTTTATACACTAAGCACACGGGTGCTACTAGTACGCATATGTTTGGTACTAGGTATGTTAGGTTCTAATACATATATGTTTATGTATTAGACATGATTGGGCTTCTGGTACATATATGTTTATGTACTAGATTTGATTGGGCTTCTGGCACCTATACGTTTAGGTACTAGATATGTTTGCTAGGAAAGCAAAGTAGCTAGAGTCACAAAAGGGTGACTAGACGGTATTTATGTAGTTTATATATATGTTTATATATTTATGAAATGTCTATTATTGGGGTCTAAAACCCATGTATCTCACGAGACTATTTTGTCTCACGTACTCCTTGTTTGTTTTGTGGCTATGTACTCATGTACAGGTTTGAGGTGATAGAAGGTTGCACTAGAGGTGGCCTAGAGATGTTTAGTTCGGGAGCTAGTAGGTAGATTCTGTTGCCTATGGTTTTGATATACTCGGTGACACCGTATTTTTGTAAACTCTGATATAAGTTTTAAAGTTTTTGTTAAACTGTATTTTGGACAATATGTCAGATAATTGGGAAAAATGTATTTTAAACGATTTAAACGATGTATTAAAAATACGGGTGTTACACTGCTTACCTTCGGTGTGTTATGTCACTTGAATTAGAATAATTGATTGCTTGTTGATTTGGGATACTTCTTATGTGTCAGGAGTGTTGTAGATATAAATGAGGTATGCTTACATGTTCCTTTTATTGAAACTTGGACTAAGTTTAGAGTGACATGATGTATGGATTAGTCTAGTTAATTAAAGTTATGAATAAATGTTATAGGAGATTGAATCCTTTCTTGTTTGTCGGGACACATATAGTGTCTCGGTGGTTAAAATTGCTCGTTTTCATGTTATGAAAATTGATGATATGTTGATTGTAACTGTTTGTTTGTTCCTTCACTCTAGGAGAAGCGAAGAGAATCGGTTGTATGTCGGTTTCGGTCACAACATATGTGACCATGGATCAAATTGAGTATAGTAGTAATTATTGTAAACTGTGGGAATGTGATGCTTGTAATTAAAATGGATGGAATTGTATGCGTGAATTGAATAGTCCAAGTAGGACTAGTGTTTGTTATGTGAAAAAGTTGGAACTTTTGTTGTGACCCGTCGGGTCACATATAGTGACTTGTTTAATGAGAGTCAGAAATGTATGTCCAATGTGAACAAAATTGATGTTTAATTTTGTTATAGACATTAATTATGGCAGATAGTCGGTGATAAATGTTGGAATGACCTGAAATGTTTTGATGCAAACCTGATTGGTTTTCTATGTTGAATTTGGATTCTGAAAAGTGACTAATGAACTGTATGTGTAGATCTTTTGAAATGACTTGTGATAAAAATAATTGAAGATAAAGGAGACTGTTAAATGATTTTGCATTGATTATGAAATTATTTTAGAAGAGTTTGAAAATGTGATTTATACCTAAATCTAGTGTTTAGATTTAAATGATTGTATAGAAGTGATTTTAGTTAATAAAAATTGATCATAGTTTAAATTGATAATTTAAAATTGCTCAGGGTGATGATGACGTTTATTGATTGTAATGAAAAACTGTTGAATTGAGGTTTTATGTCTTAGGGGATACGTTTCTAGATCAAATAACATGATAGAAATGATAAAAGTTGCTTATGCTTAATTGTGAATTGAATTGTTGGAATTACCTTATTATTTGAATGTTAATAGGTAAGAGTTAAGAACCAGTTGAATTGTGATTGGTTGACTTGAAGTCTAAGTAAAAGTTGACCTGTAATTGAAAATGCTTATTAGTCATCACATGAGTTTGACATGTTAATGAACTGTGAATTGTATGTTTGAAATAGATATGATAAATTTCTCAATGTGGAACCGTTAAAGGTAATTAGTGTCAAGACTGGATTGGATGCTTTTAGTTGTTAAACTTTGATTATGATGATAATCGTTGTTAATTGTTTAAGTTGGTTTTGTTAAAAACCTTAACATGTTATGGACGTAATAAAACAAGTTTTATTTTTGTTTTGACCCGTTAGGTCGCGAGTATGGCTAATTTGGTATAAAAGATATTACTATTTGTATTGCCATGATTGTTATGAAATATGTGGGGTAGACTTGAATTGTGAAAACTGTGACTAGTTTTGTCAAAACGTGCAACTTGACTCTATGAAATTGTGATCCCCGTGTAATAGGGCCAATTAAGCATGGAATAATACATGATTGTTAGAAGTATTGTTAATTAAGGACTTGATAGTCTTATGAAGAATTGCTTGACTTGGACCTAGTATGCTAAAATTGGACTAAAGTGCATTTTGTGGTTCATGACTTGACCTTAAAGATCTTTATATGTTACTTGTGAGTTTATGTAATAGTTAACCTCGAAATAGAATATGTCCGAATTAAATTGTAAGTTTTGACCCGTTTGTCTATTATGTATCAAATTGGTGAAATACAACTATTGACTTGATACTTGTTTGACATTTTTGTAGTTCAATAAGTGGATCATATGAGAGTTGTTATATGCATCTTAACATGCTTGAAATGCTAACTTATAGACTTGAATTGATTATGGTATGTTGACCCGCTTGGGTCAAAATGTGCAAAATGGAGTAAGTATGCTTAAGATTTGATTTTGACTAGTATGAGTTCAAAATTGATGTGACTTTATGTTATGAAAGAGTATTTTTGAGAAAAAAAAAAATTAAGACTGGGAATTTTATTGGAAATTCTTAAAATTATGGGTCGTTTAACGAGTAAAACTGTGCATGATTGTAATTTTCGTTAGAATAAAGAATGAAACGAGTAGGTATTTGAGAATTGAAGTAAGTGTGTGACCTTGTGTATGGAAATGATGTTGTAACTTATGCTAGTTGATTAACTGTTATGGCATGGAAAATGCTAATTTGTTATGAATGGTAAATGCTATATGAGTAATGAGACTATTTGGAGTAAGTGTAGACTACAGAAATGAATAGATTGTTAATTGAAATGACAATGTTTTGCGGGAACATTATATGGAAAAGTTGGAATTGTTAAGTATACTATAAAATGCATGACATATTGGATGTGATTTTGTTTGAGCATGTATACGTGAAAGTGATTGGATTAGAGTTGTAGACGTATTGTGATAAATGCTTGCTAATTGGATTTTGTTGTTGGATTCCGGGGACGGAATCCTCTTTAAGGAGGGTAAAGTTGTAACATCCTAAAACTGGCCTAGATGTTTTAGGTATATTTTGATATTTGAAAATATCTATTTGACCATATGTGGAATAATTTGACTAAATGTTAAATTTATTGTTTGACCTTTTGTCTTTTTGTGATATTTTAATCAAGGGATTAAAATATCTATTTTCTGAAATGTTTAAATAAAAATGTGATTTTTATATCTTTGGATTCTCCTTTTTATATCGTCTCCGAATATACTTTCGTTTTTAAAATTGGAACCCGTTTGGTATTTTAAATAAATTAACTACGAAAGGGACTTTTGTATTGTATTTGTTTAAAAGTGAAAAAAATAATCAGGTGGGTCCCACCCCACCCCTTGACCGGCTCCAAGATGGGAGTTGCCCATCTTTTTGGTCATTTTCTTCATCTCACTCTCTCTCTACGTTTCTCCTCCTTCTCTCTAAATCCCCATCTTCCTCTTCTTGTGTTCTTGATGATTTCTTGAAGATTTCTTGGCCAATCTTTAATCCGAACACGTTTTTGAAGAGCTCTTGAGGTAAGCTTCAACCTATATGTGTTTAATTTCGATTCCATGATAGTTGATAAATTAGGGTTTATGTGTTCTTGAGTTTTGGTTGGTGATTATTGTGTTAGATGTTATATTAAGTATTTGTGCAAAGTTTGACATGTATTGTTGCTTGAGTACAAGTAATTTAGCACAAGGTACAACTATTTTAGCAAGGTGTACAAGTTAGGGTGTTTATGCTAAAAAGTAGGTTATGTGGGTTTTGTCAAACCTTGGAGTTCTTGTTGTTTGAATGCTTGGAATTGTTCATTATGTTAAGAAAACATGTTTGGTAAGTTATGTATGTTAAAAACCAAGTATTGGTGGATTTTGATAAGTAAACTAGTTAGTGTTTGGCTAATTGGGTGAAAAGATGAACTAGGAATTTTAGAAGTAAAATACTTGGGTTGTTGGTTGTCATGACTTGATGAATTGTTTAATTGATTATGACTTGTTAGTTGTGATGAATGTGTGCTAAATGATTGAGCTTGGGTGGTGTTTGGATGATTATTGGGAGATTTCATGAACTAGTGAAATTGGTGGTTAATAATGATCTAGGATGGAGTTTTGATCTTGTTAAAATAACTAGTTAGTTATTAATTGTTAAATGGTGTGATTATAGCAATTATAGTTGTGCTTGAAAGTGTTGAAGTAAAAAAATGTTGTTTTGACCCGTTTGGGCCAATGGGTAGTAAAGTGACTTAAATAACTTGGATTGTGAAAGTGTAAGTATTTTGTTAGGATTATGTGATTAGTAATGTTATTGGTAACATTTGGGGAATTGCAAGTTGTTTACATGATTGTAGTTATGGAAAGTATTATGGTTTTAATAATCCGGTTTTTGACCCGTTTGAGTGTAAGAAATGCAATATGGCTAGTTGACTTGTTGTGTAAGTGTAAATGGTCATGACATGTTCTTATGATGGTTTAAGTGTTTGGCTATTTAGTTAGTGCAAGTGTTAGTGTTAAATGTATATTTAACATTGTTTATAATTTGGTGGAATTATATACTAATTCGGTATTCCTTTGGTGTACAGGAATCGGGATCGTGACTCAGAAACATTAGACCTCTGAGTTCGACAAGTGGAAGGTTTCGGTGAGTGGATTTAACCTCCAACTTGTGTTTGGTTACAATTGGTTCGGTATATTGCATACTTGTGAAAATGCAGGAATTTGGCTGATCTGGGGAGATAGCTGCTATCTTTAAATAGCGGCGCTATCTTGGCTGGTTTGCAAACAGAAACTCGAAATAGCGGATGCTATCTCAAAATAGCGGCGCTATCTTAGATAGCGGCGCTATTTTGGCTGATTTTTGGGGAAAATGTATTTTTTTGACATTTTTTGATTTATGTATGCCTAGTGTTAGGGAATACCATACATGATTAGGTGCACAATGTGAAGAGACTTTGCTTGATTGCAAGCAACAACTCGGTGTGTGGTTATCCGAGGCTCGGTTTGACGTGGTGACCGAGGTTTGAGAAGTCAGTGCGCTGAGCAAGGGGTGTCGACTAAAGGGTATCCGACCTTACCTGTATTTGTTGCATGGTTAAGGGAGGTTGTGGCCCGGGTGTTGGACACGAAACGCTATCGGTTACCGTGGTTTGGCCGACCATGGTTTAAGGCTCCGGCAGGACCCCGATCTTCTCGAACAAACAGTGTTGTCCCCAATTGGAGATGTTCTAGAACTTCCGTGTTTTAGTGGACGGTGATTCGTAGTTACGTGGCCTTTAGACCGTAGGGATGTCTATGCTAGCTTGTTGGGCTTTACAGAAATTGTAGATTATATTCATTCACTTAGCTTTGTGCTAATCCCTCCCTCGTTGATTCTTTTCAGGTGGTCGGTGCTTTGGACGGGATGGTTGACCAAGCTCAGTTGATATGTTTTAAAAAGGAGCCATGTCGTTTAAGTGACACCGTTTAAATAATTAACGTTAGAAGTTTATTTTGGGACATTTGGTTTGTAAACCTAAACCTAAACTTATTATTATCTTTATGCTTCCGCTAAACTAATCTAGAGGATAACCTAATCGCCTTCGGGCATTTAAAAAAAAAAAAAAAAAAAAAAAAAAAAACGCTTCCTAAATTTTGCGGTGTTACAGCACGGCAGGTTCAGCTATCGGAAGCCGAGATCCGTTTGCTTTGCACAACTTCTCGTGAAATTTTTCTTCAACAGCCTAATCTTCTCGAGCTCGAAGCTCCTATTAAGATCTGCGGTAAGAAAAAATCTCAAAATTGAAGATGAAGATGGGGTTAGGGTTAGGGTTTTGGAAGATGAAGATGGATGATTAGAGAAGATGAAGATGGAGAAAAAAAGTAGAAATAAAAAGAAAATATAAAATGACCAAGATACCCTTACTTTTTTTGCATTTTCTGTTACTTAACGGCAAAAAATGGACGGAAGGACAAAAAAAACGGAATTTTGCATACCTCAGGGACAAAAAAACAGAAAAAAAAAGCACAGGGACAAAAACGCAGAAACGGCCAAACCACAGGGACAAAAACGGTAATTTACTCTAGAAATTAACTACTCGTATACCCTTTTGGGAAAAACGGTTGTATATTAATTAGTAAACGAATACACATGTGTATGTGCTGTAAAGTTACAGAATAACATGATACAAAGAAACTATTTTCATGACCCAGCCTGTGACATTTCCTAATAGAAACTTACAATAAATAAATAAAACATCTATATGGAAAGGTGAATTCTCACATCCAAAAAAGCTTTTATTTAAAAAAAAACTTATATTTCAAAATAAAAACTAAAAGCTCTGAATAGTTTCGAAAAGCATTTCCCCAATAAACAAAGAACAAAAGAAAGCTAAGCCTAATGACAATCAAGTTATATATAATTATAATGTTACATATAAGATAATTAGTTAATTAATTAAGCTAGTAATCTTGAGCATAGAAATCAACAATTTCCTTGAGATTAAGCTTGAACAATGAAGATAACCATAACATATGCTCAAACAAGATGGCATCAATACTCTCTTCTTTTTGTAAATCAACCATCATTCTTCTTGATGATGGAGATGAATGTTATTCACCAAATCAATCAAACCCCTAAAAGGGTTTTCATCCAACACAAAAGGGTCCACTAAAAACTCCTCCTTTCCTTCCTGACTACAACCGTAATTGGTTCGTTTGAATGTGTGTGTTTGTAAACAAGCAATGCTTAAAAACCGAAACATGTTCAACTCAAATAAACCTGGTCTACATGTTTCTTTACAAACTCAAATACACCCGACCGTAGTCAATTTCACTACGAAAAAGAAGATAAAATTAGGATAACATACATCAACATTAATCTCATTCCTAAATTACAGCTTCTACAAATCAAGTCAAAAGCATCATCATCATACATAATTAGCTATTAATCAATTACGGAGCATGTTCATGGTGGTAGAGTTAGGCCAGCCCATATTGGAATACATGGGCACGGGTGGTTGGGTTGCATTGTTGTTGTAGGAAGTCGGGCCCCCGTGAACTGGGCTGCCACCAGATGACCCACTTGATGGCCCCTCAGATGGCGGGCTCGCACCACCAAAATTCAACATGTTTGGTGGCGGTGCCGATGCGGGCCCAATACTGGCTTTTGGTTTTTTCGCATCTGCAATGAAGCTACCAACAACCACCTGGTAACAGAAATCACATCTAAAATCATAAATCAAAAGTTCAAAATAAAATAATAAATAACTGACCTGTATAGGGGTTGCTGCAACTAACGAGCCCGCAACTCCACCGCCCAAAACCCGACCATCTGAGCCTGCAAGAGAGACACTCAGACCACTTGATCTGCTACCATTGTTGTCTGCTAGCAGGAACGATCCCGATAATGATATTATTTCAAACCGACCCTGAAAACGAAATTGGCAACCGATGAGATTTTAGCTAAAAAAAATAATATTCAATTTGGCCCGTTGGAGATTAAAAATAATATAATAAATTTAAGGGTTTAAAAAAGGCCAAAACCTCGTATGTTACAGTGCCACCAGACATCGCGGGCTGGCGAAGAGTTACATTGCTGATTGCACCGTTTGCAGACAGAATACAAACAGTACGAGGTCCTTGCTGTGAGAAAGCTGTAATTTTCGAGGCTATATCCTGTAATAATAATAAGATTATAATAATTTTCCACATTTGACCATATATTCTTCACTAATTTTGGTACCAATTTTTAGATCAAAAGAATTATAGACAAGAGTCAAATGTGAAAGTTGGGATCGATACCTCTCCAGCTTTAACTGTAATAACATGAGGTGTAAAACCAACACCTGGTGCACCTGTCAAGAAACACCACGATTTAAGAACTACTCAAATTAACAACTAACTGCCATATTTAATGTGAAATTTAGTCACTAAAACTAAAAAAGAAATCATTTTTATAGATACCAACCCCTCAATTTAAAAATTTAAAGGTCAAGATCCTATTTTTTCAATTCAGATGTAATCACAAAGCTAATTAATTACTTAATTTAATAACAAAAATATATATTTTGCATAGAAATGAAACTTTATAATTAAGGGCTCTCTGTAATTAATTACTTGATCTATAAATAATTAATTACATAAAGATTCAAGATTTAACCTAAAGCGTCCAATTGTTTCTTCCCTGAACCCGGTGGCCTTCCTCTGTGTTTCTTAGCAGATGGATCGGTGTTCGGAGTTCCACCGCCACCGGCGCTACCTCCGTCGTTTGAAGAATCCAAACGCCCACCACTGGCGCCACCGGCACCAGAACCGGTGGTGACCGGAGCAGGAGCTAAACCTAGCGCAATGTTACCGTCCGTAGACGGAGAATACTTCCTCGGCCGGCCTCTCTTCTTCCTCGCCGGCTCAATGCTAAAACCGCCAGCCCTAAACCCACCAGGCGGAGACGATCTGTCGCCGTACTGGTCAGAAGGCTCAAACGGAAAACGTTGTTGCATCGAATCGGAACTTATGATACTGTTGTTGTTCGCCGGAGTTGTGTTGGAGTTGTTTGGTTGGTGTTGGTGGTGGTGAGTTGTGTAAGAGTTTGGGGGCATCATCATCCCCGGTGGCAGCTGCTGGTGTTGGTAGTGAGGTTGATGCCGTTGAAGCGACGGCGGTGGTGCTAATGATTCTCGTGAGTCCATTTTCACACAGAATTATTGTGGGTGTTCGGTTGATTTTGAAAATGTAGGTGGATCTTGAAGCCCAACTACTAGCAATAAGCCGAAGAAAAATGCGATTTGAAGCTAAAAGGAGGAAATTAGGGTTCTAAAGAAGAGATTTTTTGATTTTGGAGCCGCCGTATAAACACGAAACGGTGGTTTAGTTGGGTATTGTTGTAAAGGTGTAGAGAGCTTTTGACACCTGGTGTAGTGATCATGGTCAAATCTGCTTACACATTTCGTCGGCAATTTTGAATCTTCATCTAAATCTATATCACTCCTTTTGACTTTTTTATATATCAATTTA
The DNA here is from genome assembly GCA_963853835.1 of Calendula officinalis. Lineage (NCBI taxonomy): Eukaryota > Viridiplantae > Streptophyta > Magnoliopsida > Asterales > Asteraceae > Calendula > Calendula officinalis. The sequence continues at coordinate 64,727,735 of OY970823.1, read as the reverse complement.
AATCTTGATTCGAATATATATACACGTGAACAATATTATGGTTATCTTTAGCTTAGAGGTGTTTGGGTTAGCTTATTTATAACTAGGTTATATCCCGTGAAATTCACGGAGTGTCGTGATATTTTATGATTGTATCGTAAATTATAATAAAACTAAACGAATAGATAATTGGAAATTGAACCCGTCACTTTGAAACTGAGATCACCTATGTAGAAATACAAATTTTACAAACATTTATAGGAATTAGTCGAATGTTATCTTAATTATCAAATGTTTAACTTTATTGTTAATTTACGTTTTGCTACTTGAAATTTATTTGTTTATAAGTATGATAGCCTTAATATTTGAATTATTAAATTTATTATTATCTGTTAAATCGGTAATTATCTTTAATACGTTTATTTAATAAGTAAGTTTAAATAAAAGAATATTAATAAGTTTATCTATTACAGCCTACGTGGCAGATGATATGGCACTGTCATTATGACGTGGCATTGTTTAGTTGGCAAAAACCTTCTTTTATTATATAAAGAGATAATAATTTGTGATTTATATTTTGTAAAATGCTTTGTTAGTTTATGTATATGAAAAAGCAAGTTTCTTTCCGTGCATTGCTCCAAATTTTGAATTATTTGTCCATTTGAAATTAAGATTCATTTTAAATCGGATTCATAAAAGTTTAGAAAGAAGTATAAACAATAAAATGAATAAGATATTTTAGATAAAAGAAAAGTATAGATTATACTAATTTTAAAGTTAAAGTTTAAAAAAAAAATATAATTAAAAACTGTTTAGGGATAACTTGAAAATTGCTTCTAGTAGTGAAATTTTATGACCAATTTATATAAGGTACAATATAGTGAAAAGTGCAGTTTTTTTTTTTTGTTAATTTTGTCCTATTATCTATATAAAATAACTAATAAGAATAATAAAAAGAAAAAAAAAAGTGAATCTAAGAGACTAATAAGACCGCCCGTAACGCCCGACCTTTGGTCCGGTCGCGACCGGCCACGTCCACCTCCGGGACGCGTCCCCCGCGTTACGCCCCTCCTCCGGCGACGCGTCGAGCAACTCCAACGGTCGACTATTCGACCGTTCCTTGTCGACCGTTCAACGGCTCCTTTCCCCCTTCAAACGGCTAAATCATTAAACCAACACCCATTTTTTTACATTATAAATACCAAATTCTTTTACCAAATAATTTACAACTCTCATTTCTTTCTCCACTCAAACACACACTCAAATCTCTCAATCACCCTCTCTAAAAAATTTCACACTTCTCATTTCTTTATCACACACACTATAATAAAAATGAGTTCCGACGATGAAATGAATGTCGCTAATTTCATTTTTGGCGACGAGGAAGAGGACAGGGTTATACATCTTGGTTTTTTACAAACGGCGGCCGCGTTTCTTGAAGGTTCTAGTTCTAATATCCCTAGAACTCCTAGAAGATACGTGAATAGGGACCGTGGCGGTGCGAATGACCGTCTCGTGGCAGCCTACTTCGCTGAAAATCCGACGTATAACGAGCATGATTTTCGCAAACGTTTCAGGATGAGTCGTGATCTTTTCACACGCATTGTTCGCGATCTCACTAATACCGTCCCATTATTTGCGCAACGATATGATGCACTTGGGAACGCAGGTACTTCTCCGCTAATGAGGTGCACTTCTGCAATTCGTCAGTTAGCATACGGGACCGTACCCGATGCTCTAGACGAATACTTACAAATTGGTGAGAAAACTAGCCGTGATAGTCTCGCAGAGTTCTGTAAAGGGGTTATGCACTTGTATGGAGATGAGTTTTTGCGAAAGCCTACTCATACTGATGTGGCGAAGCTATACGCTTTTCATGAGGAGAAACATGGGTTTCCCGGTATGCTAGGAAGCATTGATTGTACTGATTGGCCTTGGGCTCAATGTCCAAATGCTTACCGTGGGCAATATGTTAGAGGGGATCACGGGAACGAACCATTCATCTTACTTGAAGCGGTTGCCTCGCAGGATTTGTGGATTTGGCACGCGTTCTTTGGTGTCGCCGGGTCGAACAACGACATCAACGTCTTACGAGCGTCCCATATTTTCAATGATCTCAAAGACGGGAAAGCACCTGAGGTACCCTTTTTGGCAAACGGGGTGTCTTACAAATGGGGATATTATCTTACTGACGGGATATATCCGGAATGATCTGTTCTTGTTAAGTCCATTTCACACCCAAATGCGAATGATGTTAAGCGGGTGAACTACAAGAAAGCACACGAAGCTGCAAGGAAAGACGTAGAACGAGCATTTGGCGTTCTAAAGAAAAAATGGGGTATAATAAAAACGGCTGCAAGGTCCCCAAATGTTAACAAAATAAGGGATATAATGTACACTTGTATCATATTACATAATATGATTATCAAAGACAAAGGCAGGGCCATATGTCCCGATTTTCATCCGGAAGAGCGACATAGTGAAGGCGACCCCGTACGATCACATGAAGAAGTATTGCAAGTTATCAGGGAGATCAAAGATAAACAAACTCATCTTAATCTTAGATCTGATTTGGTGGAACACGTTTGGAATCGACGACCCCACCAGTAGTTTTTTTAATGTTTTTTTAATTATGTTTAATGTAATGTTTTAAATTATTTTTAATGTAATGTTTTAATTATTAATGAAATTTAAATTAAAAAAAAATCCGAACGGTCACCCATTACGGGCATTTGGTCGCTGTCTGGTCGTGTGTTTGATCAGCAGAGAGAAAGCTGATGTGGCGCAGATGTGGCAGGGGTGACCAAACTGCGAACGGTCACCCATTACGCACAGTCTAATATAAAGTTGTAACTATACACAGGTGAATAGTGTTTTGTTGTCATAATAATTGTACTTTTTAATTTTAATTTGTTAGATTGGGTGTGAGGGGTAATAAACTCAGTTTGGTCACCTCTATTACATAATCATTATATTAAGTTTTTCTCTTTAACCAAACACATGACAAATCCCGGCCAAACACACGTATCTGGCGACGAAACCCACTTCCCTTTGAATTAACCATTCCCTTTGGAAATTGACGACCGACAATGGTCGTCCAGACAACCAAATGGTTATAGAGATGCGTCGGGCTCGAGCTCATGTAGAGGGTAAGACACGTCTTAGATCGGCGACCGAAGTGGGGACGAAGGTAGTGACCGTCTCCTAACGCTTAGTCTTAGAACATACGGTAAATTTTAATTTGTTAAAACATACGGTGGATGTGACCGGTGTGTATAATCTTTCTTAATTAAAAAAGGTGAAAAATAGTAGTGGACCATAATAATGGTAATTTGACAGAAAAAAAGAAACTGCTATAAGAGCATTGCGATGAGATTTTTTTTTTAAAGCTCACTATTATTTAAATAAACTTTTAGATGATTTTTTACCATTATAATAAAGAGTTTTTTTTTAAGATTGATCTAACCATTTACTTTTCACAATCTCTTAATTAACTTTCATTGTTTGTTTTATTTAGTATTTATATTTAATAATTTTACATTTTATACCCTATATATACGTAAATCATTTATTATTTTTATAACTATAAATGATAACTTTATTTTTCCGTATTTTTTTATAAAGAACATAATTGTGACTAGTTTTACTTTTTTGTATGTTAAGTTTTATAAAGGATTTGAGATAAACTTTTTATAAATAACTTTTTGGGAAAATTAATAAGAAATTTTTTTTGGAAAAGTTAACTGATAGAAATATTTTTTATAAATAAGTTTTTGGTTAATGAAAAATTGATGTGACAAATGTTATACTAAAAGCATCTCCAATGGGAGGTTAGAGAAGAGGTTGATACTATTTGAATAACCTCTAAAATGACTTTTTACCATTGAAATGAATGATTTTTTTAAGAGGTCACTCCAACCACATGATCTTCTCCAACTACTTGAACATCTTTCAATGTTTTATTCTTTTAGTCCCTATATTTAACAATTTTACATTTTAAACCCATGTATATATTTATATGTGAATCAATTATTATTTCTATAACTATAAATTATAACTTTATCATATTTCAATAATTTCTATAACTATAAATTATAATAGTTTTGTAAAAGACATTTTAAAAAAATATTAAGTTTTGTAATGCTATAAAAACTGTTAAATCAAATAAGTGAGGAGTGTTTATAAAACATTTGATATAGTTAAAGGTAAATTAGTAATTTATAAGAAAAAATCTTTGGAAAGGTTAACCATTTGAGAAGTTTTTAAGACGGGTGCCAACGGGAGGATACCGACGCCGCCGGTTAGCCCGCCGGTTGTGGCGTCCGTTGGCACGGCCCCGCCGGTTGGGTTCGCCGGTTTGGCTCGCCACTTTGAAAACGGAGGAAGGAACGAGATCGATGGTGTTCAAGTGGGCCCCAAATGAATAAAAAACTAATTTTTTTAATATATTTTTTTTCCAGATGGTGAGTAAACACTTTAATATATTTTCTAATATATTTTTTTATTGAAAAAACTTTAATATTTCTAATATATTTAAAAAATCTTTAATATTTCTTTATTACCTTTAACTTCTAGTTGACCACATTTATTTTTATTAATGTATTTTTTTATGCAATGTTTTTTTAATTAATGTATTTTTTATATAATGTATTTTTTTAATGAATGTAATTTATTTTTATTAGTTATTATATGTTTTAATTAATTGTATATTTTTATTAGAAAAGAAAAGTAAATGGCGGGGCCCATATTTGGTGAAGAGAAGGGTGTTATTGGGAGCGGTCTAACTAATAGGTTATTAGATGGTGTGACAAAAGTAATAAGTCATTGGAGAGGTTAACAATTATGGATGCTATAAGAGCATCTCCAACCATACACTCTATAACACTCCCTCTATCTTTATAAATAGTAGGGTCATTCACTCTAAACAATGTTTTAACTTCAATCATACACTCTATTCTTCCCTTCAAAATCCTTTAAAAATATTAGAACTCACAATTCAACTAATAAATATACTCACAAAGTGATGTGGGACCCATGGATAGAGTGAGCAACCTTTCACTTCAAATATAGAGTGAGTTTTGACAAACTGTATATATGAAGTGAGCAATAGAGTTAGATTGGAGAGGAATAAACTTCAGAAGTGGAGATAGAGTATGAAATAGAGTATAATTGGAGATGCTCTGAGAGCATTTCCAACCATAAACTCTATAAACCCCATTCTATCTCTATAATTGGTGGGTCAATCCACTCTAAACATAATCTCAACTCCAACCATAAACTCTATCAATCTCTCTAAAACTAGTGGAACACATAAAAATCATATTATTAATTTATTTATTTTATATTATAAAAGAAAATTAGAGCGAAGGACGTAACACCCGTATTTTTAAAACATCGTTTAAATCATTTAAAACACATTTTCCCAATATCTGACATATTGTCCAAAATACAGTTTAACAAAAACTTTAAAACTTATATCAGAGTTTACAAAAATACGGTGTCACCGAGTATATCAAAACCATAGGCAACGGGATCTACCTATTAGCTCCCGAGCTAAACATCTCTAGGCCACTTCTAGTGCAACCTTCTATCACTTCAAACCTGTACCTGAGTACATAGCCACAAAACAAACGTAGTACGTGAGACAAAATAGCCTCGTGAGATACATGGGTTTTAGACCCCAATAATAGTCATTTTATAAATATATAAACATATATATAAACTACATAAATACCGTCTAGTCACCCTTTTGTGACTCTAGCTACTTTGCTTTCCTAGCAAACATCTCTAGTACCTAAACGTATAGGTACCAGAAGCCCAATCATATCTAGTACATAACATATATGTACCAGCAGCCCAATCATATCTAGTACATAAACATATATGTACCAGAAGCCCAACGTGTCTAATACATAAACATATATGTATTAGAACCTAACATACCTAGTACCAAACATATGCGTACTAGAAGCACCAACATGTCTAATACATAAACATATATGTATTAGAACCTAACATACCTAGTACCAAACATATGCGTACTAGAAGCACCCGTGTGCTTAGTGTATAAACATATATACACTCGGTGTATAAACATATATACCACCGTCCAGTGACCGGGGGTCCCCCGCGTCACCACCATTTATCTCTTACCATAACCTAACAGTTATGACAGTCAAAGCCTTCGGCTATCATATCCAACATCAAACAAGTTAGTCATCTAATACTAACGACATATAATTAGTTCATCACAGTGTGAACGTACCTGTGTGGTCTCATGGACCCGATCATAAGCAACCACAGTTACTTCTACATCTATGAACCCTAAGAGGTCCATACTTACTTTATACATAAGATACATTTCTTATTTATCGATAACATAATACTTTTATCCCTTCATTGACTATAATAGACAATCATTACTAGTCACATCATATTCTTTCTCATATATATTCGTTCTTTACCTTTATTAGTATATCTTACCAATAGGTACTCATTACTATCAAATCATTCCCAATTGCTTTACTAATACATATTTATTAATAAAGACTCCGTATACATTCTTTTATTCAATTACTTCATTATTATTGCTCATTAACATAGATTCCATAATTACTTGAATCTATCATAATTTACTTCAAATTCATCAATCATACTAGACACATTCTAGTATCACATTCTACATACTCTCATACATTTTAAATCACTATCTTTATCAAAATATTTGTTAATAAAGACTGATACAATATCATAAGTACTTTCAAAACTATTTGCTATGTACCCAGTTTAAAAGTCTCATGTACTCACCTTAGCAAATAAGTGCTCCAACCGTATTCTTTACGTCAGTTTCCTTGCTTCACAATTCGGTCAACCTTCCAAGACCTCACCAAATGCCTAATACAATAATCACAAGATTATCAACATCACATTCTACTACCAATGTGTCCATCTATCTCTAGATAACACTTATTAACTCATTTTCCCCAATTATGGCGATTTACCAAACCCTAGGTTTAACCAACCCGTAAGATTTTTACAAATCATAATCATACACTTGTTTCCTTTGTTAATATACCATCTATTAAGTGTATACAACATTTATTCACCATAAACCATAACCCCCAATAGTTAGGGTTTCAAACCCAACCATCAAAATACATAGATCTAGAGCTACAAAGATCAAGGAGTGAAGATATACCTTTAATCTTCAACTAGGAGTGAAATCTATCAAAGATTTGAGAAGAGATCAACCAAGATATGCACTTGAGCTCCAAAATCGCCAAAGGGAAGAACTAGGGTTTTCTATTTCATCAAATGAGCTCCAACCCGATTTTAAAGCTGCACGTCACAAGTTCACGGCGCGAACAATAGTTCGCGTCGCTAACTTCGCGTTCTTCTCAAGTTCGCGATCGCTAAGTCGTCGCTAACTATTTCGCGACCAAATGCCAAACTCCCTGAAGACTGTTCCCGATCGTGATCCAAAGTTCGCGTCGCGAACTCCTTAGGGCAGCAGGGCTGCACTTTTTCATCTTTGTCTCGACCCGGTTTCGCCCATAACTTTCTCATACGGTGTCCAAACGACACGAAACCAATTCCTACGTTCTTAAACGATTTATCCTTATTTATCATATTTTTATTCAATTTATTTATTTACAAATTTCGGTTCGTTACAACTATCCACCCCTTAAAAGGATTCCGTCCTCGGAATCACTAAAATTTCCGCCTATATTCACCCGAGCATTACGCTCTCATTTCCTTGTGGTCGTCACCAACAACATTTCTTATTCCGATTCCCGTTAACATTATGCTTCACAACATTTACTCAATCTTATCGAGCCCGAACGGTAAGAACTCAATTTAAAACCCACAATACTTAGACGGGTCAAAATTTCACAATTTGACCATAACACCGTCATTCTCTCGACCAATCCTTTCATAACAATGGTATGACACAATCATACCATTAACTAATTGATTAAAACGAATGTCAACTCTAGCCTTGACCAAGCCGATGTATCCCGACATTGGTATATCCCCACATTGTTTACCCTTTGACTTAAGCACAAAGTCAACTTTACCTTAACATTTTCCCTTCTCGTTAAAGGTTTCATAAATCCCCCTTTTCTTTACAATTTACTTTTAATTTATGATTCAACTACAGTCTTACACTCGATTCCCAATTTCAACATTGAAATCACCCAAACGGGTCAAGTCGTATAAACTAACTACAATTCAATCAACCATCTCATCAACTTTTTCACAAATACATAATCGACACATTATGCTACCAATATTCATTAGTAATTCAAAACGAGAATCAACGTCCATCTTAGACCGATTCAACCAATCACGGGTTGACTAACGTTGACTTTTACATAAAGTCAACCATACATTTTCCAAACTAGCAATTTCCGTACACACGGCGTATCATTACCAACCTATCACTCTCAGTTCTACCCATTATTACTTTCTCATCAATCGTCCCCGTTAATCCAAGGGTCACACCTTAACATAAGGTCACAATAACATTTACCGTTTCTTGACCTTCACTTGGTCACTCATACTATCACTTAGTATTCTTTCAACCATCTTTGTATCACATTGATCAACTTAAATTATCGGTACTAGGCCCACTACCGTAATACGTCCCACACCCTTATACGGTGTACTATGTCTTGGTTACCACATGGTAATTTGCTCACTAGGAGTTTCTCTTTCCTTCTATTCTATAAATCATAGGCATCCCCTACATTTACATGACCTAAATGCAACCCGCATTTCAAGCCAAATTCTCATTTACCATAACATAATGGCAATACTCATTAATCACATAGTTCTACATTCATCATATAGACACATAAACATATACATACATATATATATATACATATATATATATACATATATATATCACGCCAATTCAATATAAACACCTCTATTGTGCACATATACAAACACATGTATATGTCACCAATACCATCTATACATCTCTATTGTGCACATATATAAACATATGTATATGTCACACCAATACCATCTAGTATCCATATTTTTACATTACGTAGCTTTGCTACCTTCTCACTCGTTCAATCGCCCAATTATTCATCATGTATTCTTGCACCATTTGCATATATCACATTATCGTTTTCTTTCATATCTAACATGTTTCTCAACACGATTCCCATGACGCTACCTTTCCATCGTCCTATGCCCTTGAAGGCCATCACATAGTGCACATGCATTAAATCCCGCGGATAACTAGTAAAATCTCGTTTCACTTACACATTAACCGTCATTAATCGGTTCATTTCTTTATTACCATATTTCCAAATCCTTTTGTCACTACAGAAGTAACTATCACTCAATTCTATTAACCATAACTCGCCGGTCATCTTTGAGTCAACCAACCGACTCCGGCCTATGATTCTCGAAAATACGAATTCATTTAACCCGGAAGGTTATTCCCACGATGACTATTCACGTCATACAACTCATCTACTAATTCCCGTAAGCACCAAATTGGGCAACAATCTAACAATATGGCTATACCCACACAACACACTGGCTTGGTGCCTACTCAAAAATGGTCTTGCCAAATGCCTCTACTCTCATCGACACATAATTAATCTTGCTAATTCAATTTTATTTTTTTTAAATAAGGTTTAACAATAACATTCATAACATTCAAAACATGGTTTTAACAAGAATATTTGGAAAGATTACAATAGTACCCAAAACTAAAGTCTTAGGGAATCAAATGGTACACTGGCCTAATCATCAAATGCTACAATTACGGGCCGCCTAATTCTTAGCTCCCGAACCTGACGCCCCATCGCGCGCCTCCTCCCGTGCGAGTAGGAAGGACCGTCCTTTCACCTTTGCCGGCTCCGCCTTCTTTTGAACCGCGGACACAAGCGATCCGGTTTTCTTCTTCGGGCACACATGGCTATAATGCCCTTTCTCATGGCACGAGTAACACTCAACCTCGGCCATTGGTTTGGATCTACAATCTCGGGCCAAATGTCCCGTCTTCCCACAATCATGGCAAATCTTCGGTTCCCCTCTGCATTCGCCGGTATGACTCTTCCCACACCTCTTGCACGAGGCTATACTTCCTTGCCTAGAGAAGTTCGACGTGAACTTCCCCTTCTTAACCGAACCCGAGCCACTCTCGGCATTCCTCTTATCTCCCACATACGCCCTCTCGGCAACTTTTGCCTCGTTCACCTCTTCCACACCTCGGGCGGCACTAATGGCCTCATCCAGAGTGACCGCCCTCTTTACCTCCAACTGATAATCCCAAGGTAGCCCACTAGCATACCTAACCACCCTCAACCTCTCGTCGGAGTAGGTCTTAGCAACAAACGGAAGTAATCCCGTGAATTCCCTCGTGTACTCCTCGACCGACATATCACCCTTCCTTAGGGTCACAAACTTTTCATGCATTTTCTCCAAATCCCGGTCGGGACAAAATTTCTTCCTCAACCTCGCGGTAAACTCATCCCATGACATTCTCTCTATCACCTCCCTTCCGAGGGTCTCATAAACTATGTCCCACCAGACCATAGCATCCTCTTTTAGCAATTGTGATGCATACAACACCATATCGGTTTTCTTGCACTTGCTACTTCTGATGACCCGCTCGGTCTCTCGGATCCACCTCATAGTTACCTTCGGGTCCGAACTACCCGTATATATGTTTGGCTTACAAGCCATGAATGTCTTAAAAGAACAACCATAATTTTCATCGGGCCCCGCCCTTGCATCACTACAACCACCTGTGGAGGATTTGTCCACTCGAGTGCCACCACCCCTGGTTTTCTCATCTGATCTAGCCTCGGATACACGATCTCCATCCGACCTCTCACGGTCCCCAATGATGCGGTGCACTTCATCGGCCACCACTCCCTTGAGTTGTTCAATAATAGTTTGGAGGTCCGCCATGGTCACCGGAGTTCTATTAGCTCCGACCTCCGATTCACCCACCCGGTGCATCGACGGTTGACTTTCCTGTTCAACCACAACCTCAACATGAGGTGTATCCTCCTCCCAGCCCTCCGGGGCTTTCCCACTTCTTCGAGTGTTAACCATTTCTTTCGATCTCGACTATACGAAAGACATTAAACAATTAGTACCTCGTGTACGTCTCATAAGTCTCATAATACTGATTATCCATAATCACATCACTTTCATAGGTCCCCTAGGTTCAACCCTAAACCTAACATAAAGTCTCAAGGTCAACCTAATGATCTCAAGGAATCTTACATTCCTAATGCTACAGTCTAAGACTAGGATGGACATCCAACCTAATTCACTTAAACTATAGCTCTGATACTAAGTTGTAACACCCGTATTTTTAAAACATCGTTTAAATCATTTAAAACACATTTTCCCAATATCTGACATATTGTCCAAAATACAGTTTAACAAAAACTTTAAAACTTATATCAGAGTTTACAAAAATACGGTGTCACCGAGTATATCAAAACCATAGGCAACGGGATCTACCTATTAGCTCCCGAGCTAAACATCTCTAGGCCACTTCTAGTGCAACCTTCTATCACTTCAAACCTGTACCTGAGTACATAGCCACAAAACAAACGTAGTACGTGAGACAAAATAGCCTCGTGAGATACATGGGTTTTAGACCCCAATAATAGTCATTTTAGAAATATATAAACATATATATAAACTACATAAATACCGTCTAGTCACCCTTTTGTGACTCTAGCTACTTTGCTTTCCTAGCAAACATCTCTAGTACCTAAACGTATAGGTACCAGAAGCCCAATCATATCTAGTACATAACATATATGTACCAGCAGCCCAATCATATCTAGTACATAAACATATATGTACCAGAAGCCCAACGTGTCTAATACATAAACATATATGTATTAGAACCTAACATACCTAGTACCAAACATATGCGTACTAGAAGCACCAACATGTCTAATACATAAACATATATGTATTAGAACCTAACATACCTAGTACCAAACATATGCGTACTAGAAGCACCCGTGTGCTTAGTGTATAAACATATATACACTCGGTGTATAAACATATATACCACCGTCCAGTGACCGGGGGTCCCCCGCGTCACCACCATCTATCTCTTACCATAACCTAACAGTTATGACAGTCAAAGCCTTCGGCTATCATATCCAACATCAAACAAGTTAGTCATCTAATACTAACGACATATAATTAGTTCATCACAGTGTGAACGTACCTGTGTGGTCTCATGGACCCGATCATAAGCAACCACATTTACTTCTACATCTATGAACCCTAAGAGGTCCATACTTACTTTATACATAAGATACATTTCTTATTTATCGATAACATAATACTTTTATCCCTTCATTGACTATAATAGACAATCATTACTAGTCATATCATATTCTTTCTCATATATATTCGTTCTTTACCTTTATTAGTATATCTTACCAATAGGTACTCATTACTATCAAATCATTCCCAATTGCTTTACTAATACATATTTATTAATAAAGATTCCGTATACATTCTTTTATTCAATTACTTCATTATTATTGCTCATTAACATAGATTCCATAATTACTTGAATCTATCATAATTTACTTCAAATTCATCAATCATACTAGACACATTCTAGTATCACATTCTACATACTCTCATACATTTTAAATCACTATCTTTATCAAAATATTTGTTAATAAAGACTGATACAATATCATAAGTACTTTCAAAACTATTTGCTATGTACCCAGTTTAAAAGTCTCATGTACTCACCTTAGCAAATAAGTGCTCCAACCGTATTCTTTACGTCAGTTTCCTTGCTTCACAATTCGGTCAACCTTCCAAGACCTCACCAAATGCCTAATACAATAATCACAAGATTATCAACATCACATTCTACTACCAATGTGTCCATCTATCTCTAGATAACACTTATTAACTCATTTTCCCCAATTATGGCGATTTACCAAACCCTAGGTTTAACCAACCCGTAAGATTTTTACAAATCATAATCATACACTTGTTTCCTTTGTTAATATACCATCTATTAAGTGTATACAATATTTATTCACCATAAACCATAACCCCCAATAGTTAGGGTTTCAAACCCAACCATCAAAATACATAGATCTAGAGCTACAAAGATCAAGGAGTGAAGATATACCTTTAATCTTCAACTAGGAGTGAAATCTATCAAAGATTTGAGAAGAGATCAACCAAGATATGCACTTGAGCTCCAAAATCGCCAAAGGGAAGAACTAGGGTTTTCTATTTCATCAAATGAGCTCCAACCCGATTTTAAAGCTGCACGTCACAAGTTCACGGCGCGAACAATAGTTCGCGTCGCTAACTTCGCGTTCTTCTCAAGTTCGCGATCGCTAAGTCGTCGCTAACTATTTCGCGACCAAATGCCAAACTCCCTGAAGACTGTTCCCGATCGTGATCCAAAGTTCGCGTCGCGAACTCCTTAGGGCAGCAGGGCTGCACTTTTTCATCTTTGTCTCGACCCGGTTTCGCCCATAACTTTCTCATACGGTGTCCAAACGACACGAAACCAATTCCTACGTTCTTTAAACGATTTATCCTTATTTATCATATTTTTATTCAATTTATTTATTTACAAATTTCGGGTCGTCACAAAGGATATGTGAGGTCCATTGATAGAGGATGGATAGAGGGGATACCCTCTCACTTCAAATATAGAGGGACTTATTTTCTCACTATATATTTATAGTGAGGGATATAGGTGGGTTGGAGAAGATAAAACTTCAAATATAGAGATAGAGAGATGGATAAAGCATGATTGAAGATGCTCTAAGTTATTATGAGTTTAACCATTGAGATGCTCCAAGTCGAACCTATTTTTTTATTAAATAATATAAATTTAAAGTGTCACATCCACGTAGTATATTGAATAAGATGGTGATCTATCTATCACAATATGTACATTATTTATTTGTACTATCACAATATTTACATTATTTATTTGTACAATATATAGAATTACTCATACAATATACGTAAAAAAAACTATGGTAAGCAACTTAATTTTGGCTTAAGCCACTTCGCCACCTCTGCGCCACCTATGCGCCACATCACCATTTCACATTTCACATTCAAAACCCCCAAATACCCCCTCTACCATCACTTAAGCCATTTGGGCCCCACCACCCTTTTTTTCTTTTTTCTTTTTTTAAAAACATAATACTTCATTAAAATAAATATTACAAAATACAAAATAAAAATACCTAAAAAATAAAAAAAAAATTACCGAAATTTAAAAAAAATACCAAAAAAATAAAAAAAATACCGAAAATTAGGAAAAAAATACCGAAAATTAAACAAAAAAAAAAACTACTCGTCGTCATCGTAGTCATCTTCGTCGACGGGGTATTTTTCGCGGATCGCCTTTTTTTCTTTGACGATTCTCGCCCTATCTTCGCGCCCCAAACCTTGCGTGTTAGTGCTTAGGAATCGCAAGTCTTCCAACCGCTCGAACCGGTCATCCCGGTGTTTTGGGTGGACGATACCGATTGTTGGGACGAAGGGGTTGAAGGATTGGACGGCGATGAGCCGGAACCTCCCATTCCGAAAATACCGCTCATCCAATCGGGGTACGGTGGTTGAGACATTTTGGAGTGTTTTTGAGAGTGAAATGGTAAGAAATTGTAGAGAGTTTTAGAGAGTGAAAGTGTAAGAGATGGTGTGAAAAAATGTAATGGTAAATGGGTTATTTATAATAGGTTTTATTTAAAAAAAAAAAAAAAAAAAAAAATTAAATATTCTGGAAAACTAGCCGTTGCAACGGCTAGGGACACGTGTCGCGCTCCCATTGGTCCGTCGAATCCGCCGAGCATCCCACGCACACCACCGCTCACGTAACGACCGGTGTGGTGGCGCGTCCGGCGCGCCGACATGGCGTCCGGCGCCCACCACCCTTCGCCACTACACCGTATCCTCTAAAAGAAGAAAGTTGTATATGTCAAAATTATATGCAAGCAATCAAATATAAACCATTTTTTTAACGGTAGCAGAGCAGACGTTTCTCCTCCCCCAAAACCTCTCGGTTTTTCTCCCCCAATTTTCTAGATTCATCCATCTGCGGTACATATAAAAAACCAACCCGTTTCCAGCCCTAATCTTAATTTTAGTACTGTTATAGTTGATTCATCATAGATACCATAATGGGGTTCATCAAACGGTTAGTTGGATTGTTAGGATTCGGAAATCACGAAGTCAACAAAGATTCCGAAGACGAGATTGAAGGAAATGGACATACTAATCGGAATTCAGCAGAAGAAATTCATCATTACAGTAGTAGCAATCTCCCTCGAAAAGGATTTAGCGTTCCCGTTCAAGTTCCTGTTGATAGTGCTCATCAAATCGGCCCGGTTTTAGTTCCATGTCCCGCCGGCGACGGCGGTGTTCAGGTATTTCCTTCATCTCATTTTCAGAATTTTGTAAATTACTGTACCTTGTGTTATCATTGTTTGAATATGTGCGATTGCTTAATTACGATCCATTTGTTAATAGATGATTGATAGTTTGCACGAATTATCTAGCATAATTTTGTGCTGAAAGTTTATGCTAATAGAATTTTTGGAGTTAATTATAGTTTAAATTTTAATAAACTGAGTTTCGTACTAAAGTTGGTACAGCACATTTGTTAGATTACATTTTTGTACCCAACGATACCAAAAAGAGTATGGCAAATAAGTTTTGGGTTTAAGCCGACTCAACTTACCGAAACCTAACGAGTTAAATTCGAGTGGTTGATAATATAGATGGAATATCCGATTAATTATTAAAATATATTTAAATAACTATATTTATAGATTATAGATATATTTTAAAATAAATATAATTAAATAGATATAATTTAGTAGATTTTAGTAACACAAAAAGATCAACACGTTTGAGTCGTTCAAACAATTAACCTTCTTAATCCGTTTAGATAAATAAGTTATCAGACATGTTTAAATTAAAAATATATAAATTAGGATTAAAATATTTAAGTTTAGATAATAGAATGTTTTAACGCACCAACGACTAAATTGCCACCCCTAATTTAAAAACTATGATATTGATAACGAAACCATAAAATGTCATATTGTCCATAGCATGGTTGGTGAAGTTATACGTTGGTTACCTACTAGTGGCACATTTGACTAATGAAATACCTATTTTGAGGAGTATTTGTTGTTGGATCTAATTAACGTCACCAACCGTTATCATTTCATTTCAACTACTTGGATTATGTTGCAAGCTTAGTTAATAAAAGGGTCATACTCTAAATGGTATTTAGCTGTCTGACACGATATAATATATAAATCTTGTTAAGAGTATATCTAACCGTTAAGAATAAAAATGTTGCAAGGTTAAATTTAATGTTGTAATTATGTATCAGGGTCTACAATGGTACACACACCGGCTCAAGATAGACGAAGATGGAGACGTTGCAGACGAATTTCTGGAAGACATATCAAATACAGAGGAAGAAACAAGGTCTAAATTTCAAGTGAAATTAGCGACCAGATCTGCAAAAGCAAGAAACCCGCCAAAAGGAACACTCCAACACTATATCAAGGACACATGCAGCTTGTCGGATAATTCATAATTGTACACCGTTTCACTTTCTTAACATGCGTGCAAGATTTATGTATTTATCTTTATAAAAACAAAAACAAAACACACGAAAAGAAAAATGGAATTATGTATTTATCTAGAGATGTTTGTTATGGCCATGAAGATGTCCGCCCAGTGGATACGTTGGAGCAACTGTTGGGTTGACTGCTCCAAGAGGCTGTTGGTATGGTTGACTGGTTGACAGGTGTCTGGTGGTGTTCACCATAAACTCCACCTCCGGCCACTGCCAAGGATGTGGTGTTTCTCAGCGGCTTTTTCAATGTGTAAATTCATCTTGGCTTCCTTTGCTTTTCTACGTTGGTGTGCTATTTCTTTCTCTTCTTCTGTTCTTGCACTTGCTTTTTCCGCCTGCAATAATCAATGAAATCAAATGTCCAGGAGAGTGTACAACCATTGATGCACAAGGTACCTATTGGCTTTGTAGGATTCAACATGCTCACCTTCTCCTTTACTGAATGCATTCTCTCTGTTTGTTTGTGTGTTTTCTTCTACTTTAAAATGCCCCGGTAAGGGACACGGCTGTTCCACGTGCCTAACATGCAAACAGCTTAGTTGAGCGCCACCTGCCGTAGAGCAACGAATGCACTATTAACGTATTAATTATGATGGGTGATATCCAGATAGAGCTTCATCTCTACAAATATGAAAATGAAATTATTAGGAAATTTTAAGCTTAATATCTAAAAATTTAGAATTCACAACAAAAATTCTTTAGTAGTTGCCATAGACGAAATTAGAAACTTTCACAAACAGTAGCACCGATCGTGCCTCGAAACAAAAACGAATTTAATGTAAAAGCACTGGGTTTGGGGGTGTTAAACCCCCGTTATTACCCTATAACCCCGCCAACACCACACCATCTCCCCCGTTAAAACTTCCTCGCCGTAGCCTTAACGAAGCGTTATACGAATTTTGAGAATAGGGAGGATACCATGAATGTTAAAGATATAACACCAGGGAGTGTAAAAGTTATTTGGGTGTTAAAGCTATAACGGGGTTAAAGCTATAACACCAGGAAGTATAAAAATTATAACGGGTTAAAGCTTGGTTAAAAAGTAAAAAAAGCTTTAACATCTCTATAACAACAAAACCTACAAATAACTAATTTTATAAACGCTAAAAAATCAATAAAATACACTTTAAGGTTTTTTTTTGTCTGGTTTAGTTTTTGGATTGCGCTCTGAATTTGAATTATTAGCCAATACATAGTTTCCCCTTTTAAAGATTGTTTTGGGCTTTTACCGTGATAGCCCAATACCACCAAAACATTCCAAAAAACTATGTTACAGAAAAGAAATTGAGTAGTGACACGAGCGGCGAGCCCGTGCATGTCCCATAAGCAAAATTGCATCCGCTCGAAAATAATTTTGGAAACCAAAACTAAAGAAAAAGGAATAGAAAAAAATAGAAAAATTATATTGTTTTTTACTGAATCTTCTTAATTTATTTTATTACACAAAAGAATTGATATGTAAAATTATAAAAAAAAAATATTCTAATTTTATTCTTTATTTTTAGAGAATTATATTGATAAATATGAGTGGAAAGATTTAGTAGATGAATTGTTATTTCTAAAAGCAACAGTTTACAAAGAGATCTAATTTCTAGTTCAATTTTGATCAGACGGCTATAAATACATAAAAATAAATAAAAATTAATTAGTTTTTTTAACTGCAAATCCTAAACTATATATTTCTGAATACTATCTCCACAACATAACTTAAATTAAGTTCTGACTACAAAAATGTATAAATACCATACTAGGTCAAATACCCTACGCTATATTACTGTAGTTATTAACAAAGAGAGAAACAATTTCTAGATTATCTAGTTCAAGCCTTAATGAGGTTATTTTCAGAAGACTAATAAAGTGGTGTGATTTTTTCTTAAAAAGAGGGAATATATTCAAAATATACATATAATACGCTTATATCTCATTGTGTATATTAAAAAACCACCGGTTAAAAGAAAAAGATAGTATAATTTTGTAATTTAATTTAGACGAAAATAATGGCCAACGAGCAAGGTCTTTTATCAGATAAGAGTGAAGAAGACCAGTAGATCACCATTCAGCTACTCACGGAGCTTCGACCAGAAAACATCCGATGGACCTTCAGCTTCAAGCGCCCTGCAATATTTTTTGTACCACAAGTTACCGGAATCCATCACTTCTCCGGCAATTCACTCCGTCGAGAAATGCGGTTAATTATGCCATGAGTTCATCTAAATGTCGCCGTAGTACGACGTCGTCGGAGCTATCAGTTTCCCCACGCATTTCTGTTGCTTCATCGGCTCCGAGCCATAAAGTCACTGTTCACGACAGACAACGAGATGTTGTTCACGAATTCTACGTTCCAGAGGTAATTTAATTGCTAATTACAAACCGTAAGGACTAATCTTCAACTAACATATAGTTACTAATTCGTCAAATTTCCTTAACAAGTGGATTCCTCGTTATATTTTGTATTCAATTGCAAAACCTAAAAAGTAATAACACTGTTGGTACGAAATTTGGGGCAAAATCGGGTGGACCTCGAATTGAACAATGAACAAACATCCTTTTCCTCCCGTAGAAGATACACTTCCTGTTTTAATCGATGTATAAATTGAATATAAATTACGGTTTTTAGCAGTCAATTGTTTTGCCTATGATTTAGCAATGGCACAAGTTTTATACATACACAGAAACCAAAATCTCGGGTTCTTCTATTACTGTATATAGCTCAAATAATTCCAGTGACATGATTTCAGTCCATTTCTGTATAATTTGTTGCTAAATTCTGTAGGATCAATATATATTGCACACAGCTGAAGCAGAGGACATATCACTACCATTTGCTTGCAGGCACGGTATTGTTCTATATATTCATGTTATTTCTCATGTATATTGATATATGTTTCGATAATATATGATCTATGTCCATATAATCATAACATATTTAGCATCATAGTATTCACAGTAAATGCATTGATGATTTAGCCTACATTAAGAATGTTTTTGGGATCTTTTTGCTTTATAAAACTTGTTTATATGCAGTTGAAATAAATCTTCGAATGCAGGTTGTTGTACTAGTTGTGCTGTTCGTATAAAATCTGGAGAGCTTAGACAGCCTGAAGCATTAGGCATATCTGCAGAACTGAAAGCTAAGGCATGTTATTTATCTCCAATTATTTATTTAAACTATTTAATTAAATTGAATATAAATTTGAATACTATACATTTTCATAGGGTTATGCACTCCTTTGTGTCGGTTTCCCAACTTCTGATATTGAAGTCGAAACACAAGATGAGGATGAGGTGAATTACACTTTGACATTATAATATACTTTACATAATTTTCCAAATTTAAAATTTTCATCCATTGCTTCTGTGCAGGTATATTGGCTTCAATTTGGACGATATTTTGCACGAGGACCTATTGTAAGTTTTGTAAATAAATAATATTTAAAAAGTTCTTCCAACCCTCTTAATAAACTAGAGTCTGTAATTAGTATCTTACGTTTATTATCGACAATTGTTGCAGGAAAGAGATGATTATGCACTTGAGCTAGCCATGGGCGACGAGTGAGCTCCCATTTTAAATTGTAAATTATAAGGAGACCATTAATTAAATCAATATAAAACATTGTTACGAATTTGAGAACCTCTGTAATTATGACTTGTTCCATTTCAAAAGATTAGTACTTCGTATATGATGTCTCCTAATTCCTACAGTTATGCTAGTTGTGTAACATATCGACTCAAAAACATTTGCTAAATTTGATAAGATTTTTCGTTTCTTGGCTTCTCGCCATATAATTTACTATATCAAATTGATATACACATGCATTTGTGTAAAATCAATTTGTTAGCACAATATACAAATGGTTAGCACAGTTTGTTACGATGTTCTAAGTACGCTTATAATAACGTTACAAGTAACGGTGTAATGCATACAATCTTTTAAATTGTTTTTATTAAGAATATTATATCACTAATGAAATAAGTTAGCTTTTAAATTGTTTACAAGCAGCTACAAATATTATGAATTAAGCAAAAAAAAAAGAAATGTAACTTGTACAAAAGAAGTGACTTTTCTAACTGGAAAAGTCTTGACAACATTCTATGCATATAGTACAATATGCCAAACATTCATAAACGTCTCAATTACCAAATAGTCCTACTACATTATTTACAGCAAAAAGGAGCTGAAGAGAATTTGATGGTTGAAAATAAAGTGTAAAAACATTATACAGTCTAAAATCCTGGAAATTGTAAGTTTTTCACATCACATAACAATGCATTTATCCTTATCCTTTGGTTTTGGTTCCTGCCTAGACGAATTCCTGGGCCTCGATGGATGGACGTTCTGTAAATAATTATAAATTAAGAAATTAATCTAATCGCAATAACAGTAACTTCATTAAAATAATT
Source organism: Calendula officinalis (assembly GCA_963853835.1). Lineage (NCBI taxonomy): Eukaryota > Viridiplantae > Streptophyta > Magnoliopsida > Asterales > Asteraceae > Calendula > Calendula officinalis. Next base: position 64,706,692 of record OY970823.1, on the reverse strand, counting down.
ATAAATTAAGAAAATTGATAGCCTACCTGGGGACCCACAACAAGCCCTGAACGTGAAGTGGTAGGTGACTTTGGTGGTGGCTGTTGTTGTGGTTGTTGCTCCTCAAATTCTTGTTGCTGAAGAGCTATAGCCAATTGCAGATCAGAACTGCCATACACCACCAACAAAAACTTACTTACTTTTTCTATTTATTCATTTATTTTTATTTATTTGTTTGTAATTATTTGATGTTTTTAATACAAGTGCAATGTAACAAATAAAGGCAGATAACTAATTACTTGAAGTCTGAGTTCCCTTGTGTTGTTGTATTGTCAATTTTGGCAAGATAATCCTGAAACACAAAAAATAAGTAGTAAGATTCATATTCCATACCAACCAATTATAAAAAAATAAAATATATAATACAGTGAAAAGAAGCAACATACAGCAGTATTAGCCCTTGCATCCTGCTCATCCCATGAACGTGTCTCCTCACTATCTACCTTAAATTCCTTGAAATTATTCATCACAAACACTGTATCACCATTCACCTGAAATCACACTCCAATAATTAAAATCAATAATAAAATGCATAAACGTTAAATAAATACATATGGAGAGACTTATTACCTCATTTAGCTTTTCCCATACCAAATCTGGTTGATTTATGTAACCTAGATCTGTAACTAATATGTATAGTTCACCTTCAAACTGAAAATAATTTCAAAATCTTATACAAAATTAAGTCATTGATAACCTACAAAGTGTTGACATGACAAGAACAAACCTTGAACATCGTATTAAAGTGATTATTTCTGAAAAACACACAAAGTTCACGTTCTTTTAATCCGGCTTGCAGGGAAAATAGGCTGCAACAGCAAAACATGAAATTAGCATCTTGTTTTAATTAATATAAAAAAACAAAATTAAATGTAAATGCAATGAATTAGAAAAACATACCCATATATAGTCAACTGGCTAGCACTGTTCTTGAGAAATCTTTTAATAATTTCACCTAAATGAAGATATCAGCCACTTTTAGCAGTTGATTTAAGAAGAATAGAAAATAGCAAAACTCAAAACATTTCAATATATTCATACCTTGTTCTGCAGTAATTCCATCTTTGGGCTTTGTATCTTTTTCTGATATTAAAACTTCGTTTTCATTCTCATCAGCAGTTGAAATTAAAGACTTTGTTTGTTCAGATGAGTCCAAAACAACATTAGGTGCAGATGAACATGATTCATATGATTTTGTTTTTTCTGCTTCATTTACATCGCTGGTCAAACTTGTTTGGTCAACTATCTTTCCATCTTCTTCTGGATTATGCACAACAGGAGGTAACGAATCTGATCCAGATAAACTAAGTGAAATATGTTCTGTTTTTTCCACTACTTCAATGCTACTTTTCTCAATTTCATCTTTATTCTCTGATTCACAAGTATTCGTTTTTCCATCACTTGAACTTGTAATTAGGGTTTCATCAAAAGAATTTGTTACTAGGGTTTTCTCAGGAACTGTTTCAGAAGTTATCAAATCATCACTTGAATTTGAAATTAGGGTTTTCTCAGGAACTGTTTCAGAAGCTATCAGATCATTTGGATATGAAATTAGGGTTTCCTCAGGTGTACCAACAACATTTTTTATGTCATTTTCTGAAGTTGGACCAACAGTCTTTGATATTTCCAAGCTTGCTGTTGTTGAGTCAACACAATCTTTTTCAGGATTTTTCTTTATAATATTTCCCATATTTTCAGTTTCAAGAGCAACAAGTTCTCCCATCAGTGTGTTGTAAGATTTTGAGCCAATGGCATTTGCAGTATCAGAATCCTAACAACAATGCAAAAACATATTTAATATCATGTTAAACATTTTCCTATTAAATATATATTTCATAATTTTAATCGGCTAAAAGAGCATACCTGCGGATCAACGATCCAACCATGATAAAGTGGAATGTCTAACAGATCAAATATTGCACACTCCCTTGTGAACTCAAAATCATCAATTCTGCAACAAATTATTGATTTTTTTTTTCAAGAAACAAAATGTTACTTTTAGAATCAGAAATATGTTATAAAACTTTTGCAAACCTCATGAATTTAATATTCACATCAATGCCAGTTGTGAGACGAGGGAGTAAATCAATTGCATCAGTAATATTCCGTTGTTGGTTTTCTACATATCCTGCATCTTTGTTCTGCAACAAATTAAAAAAAAAAAACCAGAATCTATCAAAACAGCTTCTTTAATGGAATGTTTTCTTTTCTACCTGTTCATCTTTGCAACAAATATATGTTTATATTAAAATAGAAGTGAAATTACATCAACATTGCTGTTTGAATCGATTAGACGCTCTGCCACGAGTGTAAGTAGTTTCTCCTGTGACACTTCAGCTACATCTGAGCTCAGATTCAAATTATTTCTCAGCAGCAGAATGTTACCTAACATATATTGAAGAATTTGGTCATCAAATGCTCAGTTTAGCTGAATGTTCAACAAGGTCAATAACAACACAAAATTTCAATGAATTTAACAACTTCTCATGCCTCCCATTTCAGGGAACTAATTGGTCACATTGACAAACTATAGTTTACAATCATGTGATCCTTAAAATGATACAAACAAATTGATCACCATAATGCAGTCGAATTAGCTAAGGAAGTATGTAATGTAAGCAGCTGATATCATAGCTGAATAGATAATCACTTTCCCCAAATTCTTACAAAATGATAAAATTCTAACCTAGATGCTACATATTGTCCAAAGTCCCTAACAATTGAACAATAGGCTATTGTGTCCATATTAAGCAACTATCTTATACTGTAATCGTTTACTGATTGTAAAACATACGCTAATTTCAACCTAAATACGTCACGCAACTGTCCAAAGTCCAAACTGATTGTATCGTTAACGATCATTTCCTAATTACACCATATAAACAGTAAGTTTAACGAATCGATTTCAGAAAACGTAAGAAACCCTAAAATGAGTAAAAAAAGTTATAGCTGATTACAAATAGCGAGAAGAGGACAGGGTCCATTGTCGTTCTGAAGTATAATCGGAGTAGTTCTTCCAAAGAACTGAATTATTTTCGTTTTATGCATCATTTCTTTAACCGTCGGAGTTTCTTCCCGTTTCTTCTGCTCTTCTGACGACGACGACATTTCCGATTACTAGTTATAGCAACTTCTTGCGAGAGTTATACACACGAAATTTACTATATGTATATGTGCGCGTTTTTAGGTGTATTTGTGCGTATATTTTGGGAAGTCAAAAGAGAGGCAAGCAACGCGGATTGGTGTCGATGGAGATGCCAGATAGAGAATCTGGTAATCGGAAAGATGATAGTTTATAAAGGTACGGAGAAGACGACGGGGAAAGGGCACGCTTGGAGAAAATTATTTAATGACATTTTCAGTTATTATTAATTTAGACATATTATTAATTTTTCCTAGTCATTGAATCAAGATGGTCAAGATTAAATCCCCCACCTACAGTCGCCTCCGGCCGCCGCCGACCACCGCCGATCGCCGGCGGCGGTGGTGGTGGCTGACAGTGAAGGTGCTGGTGGTAATGAGGGTGGTGGTGGTATTAATGTATTGAAACACATATGCTCCACTAAAACACAACATATTATTTCGAATCACATATGCTTCTGGTCACGAAATACATGTGTTTCAAGTCACTAAAACACCTGAGTTTCTAAACACACAGGGGAGCATACGAAGCATATGTGCTTCATTACTTGAAACACATGTGCTTAGTTGTACATATACACTCCTTTATTTTCAAAAGACCTGTTATTAGTGAAGCACATGTGCTTCTAGCTTACAAACATATGTGCTTCATTACTTGAAACACATGTGCTTGGATGTACATATACACTCCTTTATTTTCAAAAGACATATTATTAGTGAACACATGCGTTCTAGCTTACAAACACATGTGCTTCATTACTTGAAAAACATACGCTTAGTTGTACATATACACTCCTTTATTTTCAAAAAGACCTGTTATTAGTGAAGCACATGTGCTTCTAGCTTACAAACACATGTGCTTCAATACTTGAAACACATGTGCTTGATTGTACATATACACTCATTTATTTTCAAAAGACTTGTTATTAGTGAAGCACATGTGCTTCTAGCCTACAAACACATGTGCTTCATTACTTGAAACACATGTGTTTGGCTGTACATATACACTCATTTATTTTCAAAAGACCTGTTATTAATGAAGCACATGTGCTTCTAGCTTACAGACACATGTGCTTCATTACTTGAAACACATGTGCTTGGCTGTACATATACACTCCTTTATTTTTAAAAGATCTGTTATTAGTGAAGCACATGTGCTTCTAGCTTACAAACACATGTGCTTGGTTGTACATATACACTCCTTTATTTTCAAAACACATGTGTTTCAAACACATGTGCTTCCAGTCACGACCACCACCACTGGCGGCCGCCACCCATCGCCGTCGTCCGCTGTCCGCCGCCGTCTTCGGTCTCTGGAGGTGTGTGGGGTATTGATGTATTGAAGCACATGTGTTTGTAGTGGTGGTGGTTTGATTGTTGATCTTGACTATTGACTTTTTCTTAATCCAATGGCTAATAATTGTCCATTGAGACTAGATAAAATTAATGGACTACCTTGAACAAACCACTAATTTTTATATAGTCTCAAGTGGTAAATCTTAAATATTTTTTTTTTATATTCATATGTTTACTCATTCGATCATGAAAAATGTCAACATTAAGGAATAATATGAGGAAAGAAAATTAATAGATTAAACATGTCAAATCTACAAGTAGATAGATATATGAATAGGAAAAAAATGTAGGAAAAATAAAGTTAATAAAATATAAGTAGAAAGAAAAGATAAAAAGAAATATCCAAACACTCTTAAAGTTAATGTGTTTAACTGTCATGATGTGTGCAAAATATGTTATTGGTTGCTTTTATCTATGTTTATATTTTACTTCATTGTTGTTTATCTTAATCCAGCGAAGGGTAGGTTCTCGATCCATGTGGGTTGTCCTTTGTTTACTTATATTAGGATAATTTTATTCAGTTATAACAAGATTTGGGACCAGACAAAAGTTTACTTATAATAATAATTATACATAAAAAATATCGGGTAGATCTTAATGAGTGATGGTATCTCTTCTCACTAATTTTTTCCTATCATATTTCTATTTATTTTGATCCTAACAAGTATCAAAATCAAGAAAAAATTTAAGAAAAAAGAATTAATAAATGACATATATCAAATTTAAAAATAAATAGACATATAATTAAAAAGAAAAAAATAAGTAAAAATATCATTAGTAAGTAGAGTTTATAACAACTCCATTATTGCTCCTACGTGGAGAGGGTGGTAACCATGATGACATAAATAAACTTTGTCAAAGTCAAGTTTCTTATTTATAGCTTGAAAGTTATGTCTCTTTTTAAGTTATTCTTCTATATATACATTAACATAGAGATTTCACTGTTCATTATAGATTTAGAACGGCGTTCCGTTGATCCGTTCAAACATTGTGACTCACCTCACGCGCTTGATTTTGGTGTGGAATTCACGTATCAGCACAGTTATGACATGACCAAATATTAATTTTATTCCATGTTAAGCCCCTCAAGTTTTAAAAAATTCACATCTACATCCCTTCACTTTATAGACACATAGTATAACTAATAAATATGTAATGTTAATTTCTATAACTTTTAGTAGGAATAGTGGAATTTATATTTAATAACTATTTTATTTAATAAAGTAATAACATATTTATATTTACTTTTATTTTTAAAAATAATTAAATTTATTTTAATCTTAATATGTGAGACTCAATCACGCACTTACTATCAAATTCAATAATATAACTTCATTACAATATTTTGATTAAAAAAACAACTTAAGTTGTATCGCTATTTTTGAAACGGGGAAGTACATAATATTATACTACCTTCGCATTAAAATAAGTGATGCATTTTCCAGTTAGGAGTGTATCAAAATAAGTCATACACTTATAAATCTTACATTATTTGGTAATAAAAATAAAAATGAAATCATACTCTACTAACTATCTATCTTAATAAGTAAATTATCTTTTTACTCTTACTTTTACTATAAAACATTATTTATTCCAAATGAATGATGATTGGGACTCATTTCCACTAGCTATTCACTTTAATATATCTTAACTCACATTTTAATCTTTTGCCTCAAAATTGTAAAACCTCAAATGTATCGCTTATATATGTGTTAAAGAAATAATGTAAATATATATTAGCTTAGGTTTTTTTCTTATACATATTAAAGTAGATGTATTAATATTCAGAAGTTCGCAAAAACCAACTTTTTAATTTTGCTTAAAGGAAATGAACGATTTGAAATCCCGTAGCAACGCACGGGCTAAATATTGCTCGTGATAAAACAATTATTGAATATTTATGGGTTTTTTAAAAGAAAATGATAATGACAGTTCTTAGGGCTGTCATTAAGAAGGTAAAATAATAAAAGACAACCCCCATAATTTTAAGAATATTACTTTTCTAATAAATATACAAGCTTTTTATGCATGTTAGTAACAGCCCGGTTGTCATTAACAAAACATTTTTTTAAATTAAGAGTGAAGAGTATGATGACCCAAGTCATTATAACTTTTTTAAGACGCACCAAAATATTATTTTACTCATATTACACACTAAAAAAACATAAAGAAACAAAAAACTATAGATGAGGTGTGGTGGCTTGGAATGACCGCGTCAAAGAGGAGATGCCATATAAGTGGGTTCGGCGTCTCTGCACCCCTCCTCGAAGAAGAAACACTATATGTTGCATAAGTAAATATTATAAATAATAATATAATATATTTTCATCTAAACTAATAAATCAACTATTATGTACTAATTATGTATTTGAAATGTGAAATATCAAACTTGTACGCCAGTTAAAAGATTAAGGTGATATTTATTTACAGCTTAATGAAACCATTCAGCGCTGAATGCTTAATCATTCAGCATTCTGTGCGTTTGTTTAACGCCTCTGAATGAAGTATATGCTGAATGGGACAGCAAAAAGCTACTGAATCATTCTTCCTTAGAACATATGCTGAATCATTAAGCAATCAGAATTGTATAAAATCTCTTAATCATTCAAACCGTTAAATCATTCAGCACTTAATCATTTATTCCTTTCAAACACCACCTAACTTCATACTTTTGACACGGTAAGATTAACTCAACTAGTATGTACACTATGTTCCATAATCAATAGTAAAATATTTAACAAGTAACAATGACATGATCAAGCTGATCAAAGTCAAACGTCTTGACCTCATTTCTCATATATATCATACATTCTCAATCGTAAGTTATGTTGTTCTTTCTCGAGATTTGTGAGTGCAATTGTGACCCAAAAAACCTTAAAACGTGTAACGGGTTTAACGTATGTGTGTTCTGCCAAAAGATGATGCACCAATTTCACTCTCTGTATTCTGCATAACATAAAATCATACATATGTTAAATTATCAACCATAAAAAGAGGTGATCTTTAAGTGATTATTATATGATACCTGGGATTTAGGTGAAGGAAAAACGTTCCAGAATCTAAGTGTTTCGTCTCCAGCTCCAGTCACAATTGTCTATAAAAACACGTTATTCGTCATCAAACTTATGATTATTTGTTGCTAAACTTATAATTATTAAGTAATTATTAATCTTACCTGTCCATCAGGTGATATTGCAAGGTAAAGGACTCTATATGTGTGCCCAGTAAGTGTCGCCAGCTGCATTGCCAATAATATACTTAACACAATTATTATTTCTATAAAATTAAAAGGATGAAGTATGTTTCAAATCAACCTTAAGAAAATGACCCATTACCCAACCCACCCATTTTTCCATCTCTAATTTACTTATCATGGGTCGATTTAGGCTATGTTTTATCTATCACGAGTCAAATTGGTAAAACATAAAATATATCTTAAAAGGACGATATGTATTTTTTAATTTTAATGCATACATAAATTAGATTAATAATGTGCGAAAAGGTTACCTTTGACATAGTAGGGTATCTCCATACAATAATCTGGTTTTGAGAGTATCCATGGGTGCTCACAAGTTCATTCACATTCTTTGACCACACAAGATTGCATACCTGCCATTGCAATAAACACAAAAGGTTAGTAGTTTATTCGTCAAATGTCTAAACTACCCTTCACAATCTTCATTAAAAAAATGAAATATATTTAAATATTACCTGGCTACCAGTATCCATGCAGCTGAGGTGAGAATTAGTGGTTGTGTTCCAAAACCGAATACATCGGTCTGCAGTACCTCCACCAGAAGCCAATAATCCATAAATATGTGGGGACCACGCAATCGCTTTCACAGCAGCCGTATGCTCACAATATTTCAAAACAGGTTGTGTCGAATGTTGGTTCCAAACAAAAAGCTACAAATAAAACCCAAAAAAAAGTAATACTTTAATTAATTACCTACACTAAAAAGATCAATATAATTATTATTATTATTATTATTATTATTATTATTATTATTATTATAACTTACCCTGTTATCGTTTCCACCTGATGCTAATTCGCGATTATCATAAGACCACTTCAGCCCACAGACCTACGATACAATTACAAAGATGTTAATAACCATAGATATTATGTAAATTGATAATAATTAAATTAAATTACCTCTGATTTATGACCACTTAATTTACTAACAAAATCTTCTTGTGCACGAGGATCTCGATGAAGAATACTTTTATCACGACTTCCTGAGGATAAGATTGATGAATTCCAAGCTAGGGCTCCAACACGTAATCTATGTCCTTCCATTGTTCTTACTCTCTTGCATCGAGAAGCATCCCAAATCTGAATTATGAATAATAACAATGTTTAAATAAATATAAACAGAACAATACTGTTTAATTATGAAAATTACCTCAATTTTGCCGTTGCTAGTTCCAACAGCAAGATTAGTCCCCCTTTGTGCCCACCCAACCGAGCACACACTATCATCGATTCCCAAATCGCATAATTTTGTTACCTGCATTTGCATTGAAATTCAACGATTACCAATAAAAATTAGTTAATAATTACAAGTTAAAGATTATAAATTTTACCTTACTACTGCAAGCATTCCATAGATAAACACAATTGCCTAATCCCACAGCCAACACATTGTGTGAAGACCAATCAACAAGATTCAGATAAAAGTCATCTTGCAATGCTGGTGCATCCAAAACCTAACACCAAATACCCACAAAATTAAACATAATCCAATTCTTCAAACCTACAAAATATAATGTAAATTATTATAATTTGTTGAAAATATTAACCTTGTAAGGGGATCTTGGAACTTTTCTTGGAGCTTTGACCGGAGTTTGACTAACCCCAGACGAGTGATCATCATCAAACCCAAACGGAGACAATGAATGCAAAGACTGCCGGGTTTCACTCTTAAAACGAAAGATATTCCGGCTAACCGACGAAGTACTGACCGGAAAACTCTTTTTATCAGGAGTACCGGGAGGAACAACAAACCCCAGATCCGACCCGAATAACGCGGTTCTCAAGAGGGCAGTGTAGGCAGCGGATGAGGAAGAATTCTCTTCGCCACGGGCGGCGTCGGACGGAGGCGGCGGCGGCGGTGGAGAGATGTTGAAAAGGGCGAAATTGGAGGCAGATCGACAGGGGATGAATCGGTCGCTGTAGATTGTGCGTGATGGCGATGGGTGGTAATAATTTACACATGGTGATGATGATGATGGGGTTGTGGGTTCTTGTGATCTTGATGAAGATTGATCGTTCGTCTTTGAATCCATGGAGGGTTGATTGATTCAACTGCACAGAGAAAAGGGTGAAAGGAAGTGATTTTTTTTTTTTCTTTTTTCCCGGGAATCACAGACACAGAGTAACAGATTAGGGCTTTGCCGCGGAAATTAATATATTATTAGCTTTTTGTTTTCTTTTTCTACCTCTATTTTAAGGCTTACTTTAATCACCCAATAATAACCCTTTACTTAGTATGAATTTAATCAAATAGATACAGTTAGAAGACAATTTGAAAGAGGACTTTATCCTCGCAAGTTGTGTGTGATTAGGATTCCGATGTTTCACTACACTATATGAACAAATAAAAGTTAATGATCATTATCTTTTGCGGAATCAGCATGTGATATCAGCATGTGATCAACAGAACAGTTTATAAGTACATAGTAGGTTCAGTGTGTGTCATTCATACATCCTCTTAGTTGTCATTCAGGCAAATGGCAAACCCTATAGATAGAAGAGTCGAAGGATGAAATCAAGTGTGTACTGATATACAATGATTTTTATTCTGTTCTCAACGCAACTAGCAATCACTAAAGTAAAGTGAAATCTTCTCAGTGATACTTATATTACAATGAGAATCAATGTGATATCAGCGTCTAATTTATGTTTCGTTATTTGTCAATCAATACTTGTCGTAGTTAGCCATTTTCAATTTGTCATCCTCTTTCAAATACTTGTACATTGTTAATTTGTTATTATTAACAATAAAGAAAAAGAGTTTAAAAGTATTGTGTGTCTATATACTTCGAAAAAACCAATTCAACTCCCCTACACTTTATTTACTATGTTTGGGACTAACCGTTTCTTAGTAGAGTCAACACGTGTCGTTGCCAAAGGCTTTATTCACCACGTGGTCAAATATTTGGAGTGAAACCATGGTATGCAAAGATCTTTATGATTGAAAGTCTATTTAATTTATAACTTTTGATAATGACAGTCCGTAAAAATACATGTAAAATAAATTTATACATTTATTGTAACCGACTCTTGAATTTTAGAAAATACATTCTTCATAGAAAAATGTACAACTTTTTATGCATTTATTGACAGCTCTTAATGGTACACACTCGGTCAATACAAGTCAAACTACAGCTCAGTACAATGGCCATTATAAATATTTCAGGAGTTGTGAAAGGATATAGAGTCAACCAAGATTAAGTTAACTTGACTATAGTTGTTAGTATATGGGTTAAGTAGTTAGTTAGAAATTAGTTACGTTGCTTTACTTTCTGTTAATTAGTTTAGCCTTTATATTCAGTTCTAGTGTTCATTTGTAAAACTACTTTTCATAATCAGCTTAATAAGAAAGCATTTCCATGGCTTCTCTCTTTGATTCAATTATTCTTATGGTATCAGAGCTTCTAATCAATGGAGACATACGATTCCTGACCTAAAATTCTTCCCCAAATTCCTTCTACAAATCTCTTCTCTTCATCCTTTACTCCATTTTTAATTTCTGAAATTCACGATGAGTCCTACAACAGAGGAACTTAATTCTCGAACAGATCAATCAGATAACGATATCAGCTCATCAAATCATCCTCTATTTCTCCATCAAAATGATCATCCAGGACTGATTTTAATCTCGAAGAAACTTTCTGGCTCAGACAATTATGGAGTTTGGAAGCGGTCGATGATGATTGCACTCAATGCGAAGAACAAAATGCAAATTGTAACTGGTGAACTCAAGAAGCCAGACACTGATTCCCGAATTAGGGCACTTTGGGAACGCAATAACGATATGGTTATCTCTTGGATCATAAACACAATCTCGGACCAAATAAGTAACTCTCTTCACTTCATCAATAATGCCTCAGATCTATGGACTGAATTACACGAACATTACTCACAACTTGACGGTCACAGAGTTTATCAAATTGCAAATGATATTGTTCAACTGAAACAGAACAATTGCACTATTGAAATATACTACCACAAATTGAAAGGATTATGGGATGAAAGTGATGCTTTGGAGGCTCCTTACTTGTGTATTTGTCCATGTACTTGTAATAATGGAAGGATAAATGAAGAAATAGATCAAAGGAAACGATTAGTACAGTTTCTTATGGGATTGGATGAATGTTATTCCAATATTAGGGGACAGATTCTGCTCATGCAACCCCTTCCCACAGCTGCCAAAGCTTATAGCATGGTTAGACAAGAAGAAAAACAGAGAGAAGGAATTCTTCCTAAACCTACCCTCACTACAGCATTATCTGCACAATCATCTCATTCAAAATACTACAACAACAATATGAGATTCAACAACAACAAATATACTGGTGAAACATCAAATAGAAGAAGTAATTTCAAAAAGGGAGTTTATTGTGATGTCTGTCTGAGGGAAGGACACCTAAAAGAGGAATGTTACAAAATGGTTGGTTACCCTATTGGCCATCCACTACATGACAAATACAAACCCCCAAACAAATCCATAACACAAGAATTAAAGACACAGAAAACAGTCAACATGATTCTTGGCCAGAACAACAATTCTGCTGACAACAACAATACAACTTCCTCTACAAACAATAATGCAGATTTACACATGAGTGCTCGGATGGATTATCTTCAAAATCAACTGAATCAGGTCCTTTTACTTATGCAAAACAATAAGGACAATACTGAAGGTACATTTATTCCTATCACACCCCACATTACTGCCACTACATACAGTTTAATAGCATCTGTCATTTCTAATCTTAAAGAAGCTTGGGTTGTGGACAGTGGTGCTACAGACCACATCTGCAACTCCTTATCACTTATGCACAATACACACCCCTGCCCTACACCAATATATGTCACTTTACCTAATGGCTTTCACACTCATGTCAAAACTTGTGGATCTGTCACTATCAACCCTCATCTTACTCTCCATGAAGTCTTCTACATACCCTCATTTTCATTTAACCTTTTGTCCATCAGCAAATTAGGTAGCCACTTACCTGTTTTTGTCTTATTTACTCCCATATCATGTTATTTCTAGGACCATCACAGGAGGATTGCTCATGGCACCCTTTATAATGGTCTCTACATCCTTGAACAACACACTTCCACCACACTTCCGCGCATCAATTCAGCTACTTCAACCCATCTAAATGACACACATCTTTGGCATTCAAGACTTGGACACTCTTCTTTTCATGCATTAAAACAAATAAAATGTATATCTCAATTTCTGTCTTGTAATAATCATCTTAATGAATGCACAATTTGTCATCTTTCTAAACAACATGCTACACCTTTTCCAACAAGTACATCTCATGCTACTGCTATATTTGATCTTGTACACATTGACATTTGGGGACCTTACAAATATCCCACCATTAACAACTGCAAATATTTCTTGACCATAGTGGATGATTATTCCAGGGCAACCTGGATTTATCTCATCCCTAACAAATCTCATGCTACCTCTCACATAAAAATATTCCACTCATATATTTTAAATCACTTTAAAACTTCAATTAAAACAATCAGAAGTGACAATGGAGGAGAGTTCATTAACTCTTCACTCACTGATTTTTTCCATCTTCATGGAATTATCCATCAAACCAGCTGCCCCTACACACCCCAACAAAACGCTAGGGTTGAAAGAAAACATAAACAGCTACTTGAAGTAGCCAGAGCTTTAAAATTTCAAGCTACACTTCCCAATCACTTTTGGGGATACTGCATTCTTGCTGCAGCCTACCTCATTAATAGACTTCCTTCAAAACCTATTCAATTCAAAAGTCCCTATGAGATGATTTACCACACCCCTCCCAATCTTACACACATTAAAGTAATAGGCTGTCAAGCCTTTGCCCACAACCACACCCCTGATAAACTTGCACCTCGAGCTACCAAATGTGTCTTCCTTGGTTATCCACCAAATCAAAAAGGGTACCTACTCTATGACATTAAAAACCATAAAACTTTTATTAGCAGGCATGTACAATTTAATGAAAATATATTTCCATTCCAATCCACCACTACAAACCAAAACACAACCACAGCTCAAACTCCTGACCCACCTCAAACTGTTAACACATCTCCTACCTATGACCTATTTCATAGTGTTGACATATCTCCAAATTCTGCTACATGCACCTCTCAAAATCCACCGGATACATCCCAACATCCTCCGGATATTAACCAAAGCAATAACACATCCCAAGATTCTGATGCATCTCAATCTCTGGACACAACTCAAAATTTCAACACATCTCCTAATCTACCTAATTCTACTTCTTACCCACTGGTCAATGAACCTGAATTCAGCTCGACACCTCTACCCACTCCAACTAATTCTGCTTTTAATTCTAATAATATCAATGAAACTAGTCAAACATTTTCTCATAATTCATCTCCACCTCAAACTTCTGACCCACCTCCAACTGATATTCCATTTCCTCCTTCACCACCAATTTCCACTTCACCACCTATTTCAACTCAACCTTTCACTTCTGCTCTTCCCAAACGTACTTCACAGAGAACTTCCAAAATACCTGCAAAATTTAATGACTATCATCATTCTCTTCCTAACAAATCTGCCAACTCAATACACAAATTTCATCATTCTAAATTCATAAACTATTCAAACATTTCTTGTCCACTCTCTAGACACCTCATAAACTCTATTAACCACATCAAAGAACCACAATCCTATACTCAAGCTTCTAAAGACCAAAAATGGATAGATGCTATGCAAACTGAAATAAATGCCCTTGAGAAAAATAACACTTGGACACTCACTCCACTGCCAACTGGAAAAACTCCTATTGGCTGCAAATGGGTTTTCAGAGTAAAATTACATGCGGATGGCAGTGTTGAGCGTTGTAAAGCAAGACTAGTTGCCAAAGGGTTTACACAAAAAGAGGGAATTGACTATAAGGAAACCTTTGCCCCTGTAGCAAAAATGGTTACTGTTCGGACCTTATTAGCTACTGCTGTCAATCAAAATTGGCTCATTGAACAGCTGGATATTAATAATGTCTTTCTTCATGGTGATCTCCATGAAGAAGTATATATGTCAATACCTCAAGGTTATAAACATAACTCTCCATCAGACACTGTTTGTAGATTAAACAAATCCCTATATGGCCTAAAGCAAGCAAACAGACAATGGTTCACAAAACTTACAACTTTTTTAACAGATCTTCACTTCAAACAGAGTTATGCTGATACCTCATTGTTTACATATTCTAAAGATAACATTTTTTTGGCATTAGTGGTATATGTTGATGACATCTTATTGGCTGGAAATGATCAGTTATTTCTCAACAAAATCAAAGCTGAATTACACAACAAATTCAGTATAAAAGACTTAGGCCCTTTGCATTATTATTTGGGTATAGAATTCTTAAGAAACACCAATGATATTACAATGACTCAGAGAAAGTATGCTCTTGAATTATTACATACAGCTGGCATACTTGATGAGAAACCATCCAACACTCATATAGACCCAAATATTCAATTAAATGTTACAGATGGGAATCCTTTGAGTGACATCACACTTTATCGTACCTTAGTTGGCAAACTACTGTACTTGACAATAACAAGACCGGACCTCTCCTTTGCAGCACAACATCTCAGTCAATTTGCTCACAAACCTCGAACAACTCATCTTAAAGCACTTCTTAAAGTTCTTAGATATATAAAATTATCCCCTGGACAAGGACTTTTCTTTCCCAAAAACAATACTCTCCAGTTAATAGCCTACTGTGATAGTGATTGGGCAAATTGTCCTCTTTCAAGAAGATCCATCACTGGTTATTGCATCTTTCTTGGTTCTTGTCTTCTATCTTGGCAATCTAAGAAACAGACTGTTGTATCCAGATCATCTACTGAAGCTGAATACCGAGCACTAGCAGACTGCACTTGTGAAATAACTTGGTTAAAATGTCTTCTTCAAGATCTTAATATTCCTGTCACAAATGCCACAATCATTTTTTGTGACAATGAATCTGCAGTGTCTCTTGCCTCTAACCCTGTACAACATGCTAGAACAAAACACATTGAAATAGACTGCCATTTTGTTAGAGACAAAATCAAAGAGGGTCACATTTCACCCACTTTCATCCCTTCGACTGCACAAACTGCTGATGTTCTTACGAAGGGTTTAAGCAAAACGCCACATCACAATTGTATCTCCAAGTTTGGCATATGTGATCCTTACACACTGCCAACTTGCGGAGGGGGTAATGGTACACACTCGGTCAATACAAGTCAAACTACAGCTCAGTACAATGGCCATTATAAATATTTCAGGAGTTGTGAAAGGATATAGAGTCAACCAAGATTAAGTTAACTTGACTACACTTGTTAGTATATGGGTTAAGTAGTTAGTTAGAAATTAGTTGCGTTGCTTTACTTTCTGATAATTAGTTTAGCCTATATATTTAGTTCTAGTGTTCATTTGTAAAACTACTTTTCATAATCAGCTTAATAAGAAAGCATTTCCATGGCTTCTCTCTTTGATTCAATTACTCTTATAAGAGTTATCATTATGAAAAACCCTTAATTTATTTCATCTTTAAGCATAAAAGACTTTACATTCATCGCAAACCCATTAAAATGTTTCGATTCTAATGGGACGGACGGAGAATACAACATACTAACAATAGTTGACAGAAATACATAGAAAATGTAAATAAGTATGTAGTAGATACGACGATGAAATGACCTCGAACCGTTTTCTAATAGCGTGTGATTTAAACTGAAGTGTGCATCGACTGACATTGAAATTTCTATATACATTGATGGATCAATGGAAATTGACATTGGCTTGGTACGTCAGCCCTAAGTTCCAGTTAGCCGGGGCGACATTGTAAGCCGTAATAGTCTGTTTGGTAGTGTATGAAGTTAGCCTGAATGAGAGGGCTTGACCTTTAAGAGTCGCAAAGGCTTGGTACGAAGCACCCCAGTTATGGCTCATACTGAGCCAGCCGGTCTTGGTCCCCTTGACCCACATATCACCGGCCCCACCAACGTTCATCACAAACACCAACAACCAATACCCATTTCCTTGAAAAGAAAACCGGATACCACCTTTCCTTAGAGCATTACATGGAACCCTAACCAAAAACATACCATGAACCAATTGTAGAAAAAATTTATGGTTTCAACTAATTAAAGAAATAGAAGAGCACCTGCGGTACATGACATGGACGATTCCAGCCTTCCATGAATGCGGGCTTAGCCATGTCGAAATGGGTTCTAGGGGGCCATTGTTAGAATCCTGAGCCTGGGCAGAGGTTGGTGGCAGTAACGGTGGTGTAACCCGTGTAGCACCAAGGAGACTGGACACACTTTATCTGGTACCACATGCATATCCGTCGCTAAAGATTGTCGAGCTCAATGCGGCTGTATCCGTCCCGTATCCATTAGTGATTAAGTTTCCATACCCACAAGCACCTCCTAAAACATTCAAAATTATTACTAGTATTACACTTCAAATTAAAATCGTTACTCAGCTAGATGATAATTTATAAAACATGATATGTTTTCCATACCCATGGTGGCAGATGCAGACTCATCACGTTGCATGGGCTTGGGTCCATGGACTCGGAACATAGCCATGGTAGACAGCTTCAATAAGGTTTATGAAGGACGAGAGAATGAGTGTGATGAGAGTAAAGAAGAAGCAAGAGCTCCAAGAATGACGAAAGGAAGCCATTGTATATGTTTGAATATCGAATTTGTGTAAGTGTTGCTTATAGTCTCTAACTTCTAAAGCCTTTTATAGGACCCAAAATCTAGAATTGGATCTCTAATAATTGTGACCCTCGACATTTATGTAAGTCAACCTTGCTTACATTTTTTTAAGATCCTTAGTATAACAAATGCTCATAAAATGAAGTCCCGTGAGATTGATAACGTGCGAGCAGGTTGTATGTGGGTTTGTTATGCTAGATAATGTCCAAATTCCAAAGCTGATTTTTGAAACAAAATCGTTATAATTATATAAACAATAATAAACTTATAATAGTAAATTGAAGAACTTTGGGTTGTTGGATGACAAAAGGAATATTGAAAGATTATATTCCACGTCTTGTTATCCATATCCAACTTTGTCGTACTATGGGAATTTATCACTATTAATGGTGTTATGCATTCAAACTTTATTTGTAGTAGTAGTCCACTCGATATTTTACCAAGTCATTTGAATAATCAATGTTTATTAAGTAATATACAAATCGATCATAATAAATAAAGAAGTCAATTGTTTAAGTAATATACAATTTGGTCATACATTTTTTTTAACGGTCATACTATATATCATTCCATAAGATTTTACTTCAATTAAAGTTTACACTCTTCTATATTCCATAAGATTTTACTTCAATTAAAGTTTATACTCTTCTATATTTGGTATATTCACGATCCAAAAACTGAACCAGACCAACAAAATGATTTCGCTCTTCTATATTTGGTATATTCACGATCCAATAACTGAACATTTTACTTCAAAGTGGTTTACACTCCTATATATATTTTTTTGTCACGTTTGCTTTAAAGTCTTGGATTAAAATAACAGCATGAACATGATTCTTGAAGCTAAAACAGAATTATGTATAATGTGGGATGTTATTACTTAGAAAACTCTGTTGTGTATAAACAGAGTATGCACCCAATGTGAAGTATAAATATGAACATACATAATCCATGGTATCATGTTATACACATGAACATACATCGACTATGATTGAACGCAAATGCACGCTTAAATTCTATTCAGGAAAAAAACCCTAGGTACATTTACAATAGCATTCTGGTCCATAATTTGGCAATAAATCTCCCTGCATTTATTTAAAAATAAATAAGTTGAGCTTTACAAAGATAAGATTAAATATCAATGTTGTGGAAAGAGAATACGTACTCAAACTCATGCTTCACTTCCTTCAGGCAATGTTATAAGGCGTGTATCTTGATCAAACACGAGTGAGGTTTGACAGCTGAAATTGTTACATAATTTGTATATTATGATTACAGAAACAATATTATAATAATAATAATAATCTTAATTTTTAGATAAAACAGTATATGATGATGTATGCATTAAAGTAGCACTTTTTGTCCTATTATCATTTCATTTTAAAAGAATATTCCCGTTATAAGGGCTCCCCCACGGTGCCTGAGCGTTGCTCGTGATGTACACGAACCTTCTAGTTTGAATCAATTTCTTTTATTATTTGACATATTTGAGATAAAATAAAGGCCAAATTGACCCGTTCATAGGTAGATGGGTCAAGAATTTTGCCTCTAGTTTGAAACAGTTTCTTTTATTATTTATTATTTGTTTTGTGGGTCATATATTAATTTCTCGTCAATCAAATGGGACCCACAATCATATCTAGATTTCATCACTCCATATAGTCGATGAGACACAAGATTAAGATTAAAAAATTTATGGAACTTACTTTGTGCATTTGACAGTGTTGATAGTACCCCCACTGGAAATTGACAAAATGGTTCCAAAAAATGAAGTATTCTCTGTTCCACAATTTGGACAAAGGCCCTGAAAAAGTAAAATATAGATGTTAAAGTAATGCACAAAATAGCGTTAATTTGTAACATTTAAAAAATTCAATGAGGAAAATCGTACCTTCAATATCAAGAAATCCCTCACAATAATGTTGGTAAGTGTAAAAGATAACCATAATATGAAGGGCAGAGCTGCAAACCAGGTGAAGATGAAACTAAAAGGTTCTGGAAGCTGACAAAAGTATTTACAATCATAAAAACTTGTTAGACCTCTTTGTGTGTGTAAGTGAGTGTGTGAATAAGAATTAAATAGATGAGTAATGGTATTTAGGCCTATCATTTAGACCTACTCATAGGCCTACTTATTAGATGAAGACACGTGTCAAAATCAAGGTATAATATTAGGAGAGAGAATTAGTGGAATACACATGTCATCCTATCAAGAGGGTAGGCCTATGAGTAGGTCTAAATGGTAGGACTAAATATCATTTCTCTATATATAACAACATATACCTCCAAAAGGTATGTGATTTCAAAACCAGTAATATCATCCAGGAAGAAAAACCTGTCGTACACAAACACAAGTAAAGCATTACAATGGAGAGTTGAACAAAAGTTTGACTTTGTGACTAAATGTGCCGATTATAAACTGAAATGTAGGAAATTAAGAAAATTTGAACTTACAATCCTAATGCAACAACAACAGCTGGGACATTTATGAGGAACATCTTTAGATAATCAACTGTCAGGTCACTGTAAACCTATAATTAAGGACATTAATCAGTTTTATATTTTTTTAAATCTGTGAAATTCATATAAATGTGTAGATTAAGGTCTTAAAGGCACATACTTTTCTACTACGAAGACTGCACCGTGGGCCCTCAGCCACTATGTCACTTCCGTCTTTCTGATATTTATTAAAAAAAATTAGAAAACAAATCATAAATGAATAATAGAATAAAGAGCACCGTCTGCATACCTTTAATTGCATCTTCAATTGGTCATATTCTTTATCGGTCATTATTGGGTTACCAGATACATAAGCCATTGCAGCCTCTAAAAACTTCTGTTCATCAGAGCCTGCAACATATATAACAAAATATATATGAAGTATATTTTTCTGACAATTTAATTGGAAAAAAAACAATTATTAGGTGTCCGTACTTAGCATAACAACACTGCTTCCTTCCCACATAAGTTCTTCCTTGAGATTATCAAATTCCTCATTTGACATGATAGCTTTTCCTTCATAATAAAATGACTAGAAAAGAAAACAATTAGAAATAAACAATGAAATATTAATTGTGCCATGTAAAACAGTGAAATTGATAAAAGGTATGGATTACTTGTAATGCTTGAAGAAATTCTTGTTCCATTTCTCCGATTGTCTTTTTTTCTTGTTTGTCTAAGCTGCAATAAGGCATAATGTTGCTATCAACAACATCATCTTTAACTTGACCTGCAAGAAACACAAATCTATGTTCAAGTTTCATTTGCAGTATCTAACTTTAGTTAGTTACCTACTTAGGGGGTGTTTGGGATTGCATATTTGCAGCTTATGCTTATTTTTAAGCACTTGCAAAATAACATCCTCCACTGGTGCTTATAAATAATGCTTATTTCAGCGCAAAATGAGCAGATAACCACTTGTTTTTCTAACCAACCACTGAAAATTGAATTATGGAACAAATCATTGCATCTGAAACTATTAACTTAGAAGTAAGCACAAATTTAGATATACCTTGCACTACTAAACTATCTGATCACAAATTCACAATCACTTTGTCTAATTCGTAAGCTATGTGTGAAAGATTGTTATATGCTAAAAGTGTAATTCTAGTTGCATGATTATTAGAGACAACAATATTGCTAAACATGATTGAAGTCAAGAGCAACAATAAGACACAATATAAAACCCTAACCTGGCTGATCAGTGGTGGCCTTTGGGGAAATAATAATCAATTTCCGTCGACTTGCGGACTCTCTTCCGACCAATTGAATCGACTGAAACTTCAACGCAGACAATCGACAAGAACCAGATAACGATAAACCAACAGATGGTCTTCTAATAGGAGCAGTGAAGAATCGAGAAGTGGTTATAGTGAAACCCAATTTGGACGCCATTTTCGCCGGCGGTGGTGATGGTGGTGGAGTTGAGAGTAAGAATTGAAATCTGAATTCATTCTGCAGTGTTTAATTTGGGAAAGGAAGTGAAAATGGGACAAATTCAGAGATAAGGTGAGGGTTGAATGTGTGGAGGGAAATTTTGGATGGAAGAAATTTGTTGATTACTTATTTTCTTTTGATTGAAAATGCCACGTCAACATCTAACAAGAATCCTGAAGAAATCCGTTTTGTGTGACATGGAATGTGCCACATCATCTTTCGAGTTGGGTTGTGCGAACACGTGTATTAATTTAACAGCTACTCTCTAGTGTGGTTAAAAATACTAACACTTCAAATGTTTTTTTATGAATCGGGTTAAAATATAGGTTTAGTATATACGGGATTAACCGGTTAACACTTATACTTCCTCCGTATCAAAATAAGTGACACACTTTCTATTTTAGGGTGTATCAAAATAAGTGACATACTTTGAAAACTTTCCTTATTTGGTAAAAATATTGGGACTCATACCCACTAACTATCCATTTTAATAAAGTGAAATTACCCTTATACCCTTACTTTTACCTTTAAAATTCATTAATATCACTTTATTAAAAAAAAAGTGAGACTCATTCTTCACTAATTATGTACTTTAATATATTTTAACCTCTACTTTAATCTTTTACCTCAAAAAACGTGTAAGCTAATTTGTGTCACTTATTTTGATACGGGGGAAGTATATTAAATTTACCTACTGTGCAAAGTAGCTACGAAGTATATATTTTTTCCTTATTTTTGTTATATAAGTAGTTTATTGTAGGGATAGCGCAACTAAGACTGAATACTGAAATCGAATCAGTCTCGTACTATTAACATACCGAGAGACTAGGTACCCCACCCGTAAAACCTCCATACCATCAATTTGGCATTGAATGGATACCATGATGAATAAACTCAAGTGAATATCGAAACCGAACCGATATCGTACCGAACAGGTACCAAACCGAGGGACTCCGTACGGTACTTGGTACCCGGTAGCACTAATTCGATACTGGTACGGTACCGTGTTCATCCATAGTTTATTAAGATAATAGGTCGGGGTTATCTTTTTGGTTTTAAACAAACATTAAAATTCCGACTTTATCTTTTTTTTTTGTTATTTCGTGTATGAGAACGAATTCAAGTAAGAACTGTTAAATAATTTAGCTATCATGTTATTATATCTTTTTTCTGAACTATTGAATGGATATCCAACAGGTTCCCTGCAATAATCGATAGAGATTTTTCTACCAGAATCTATCAGAGATTAAGTTGCGTGGGCACATAAAAGGAGGCAAATGTGGGGGGTTATAGTTCGGATGCAGAGATAGGTATCATTAGGGGTGAGCATAAAAACCGAAAAATCGAAATCAAACCGTTAAAACCGAAAAAACAAAACCGTTAAAACCGAAACCATTTCAAAACCGACGGTTTGGTTTTAGATTTTGAAAAAACCGATGGATTCGGTTCGGTTTGGGTTTTAACCAAAAACCGCCCCCATTAAGAAACCGCCACACTAATATTTAATATATTATATATATATTTCTTAATTTTATATTTATTAAATAGAAGTCGACCTATTTAAGTATTTGAAAGTCTATCTACTATGGTCCATTGATGCCTATATCGTTATTATATGCTACAAAATACGTTTATAATTTGAATTTTGGGCTGAAAATGGTATTCATGGTTGAAATGTGTTATTAGACATTAAACATAATGATATAAGTTAGATATTATTACTAAAATTTGTATCTAATTTTGAAAAAATAAAGATTAGTGCATGAAATTATGTATCTATGTTTAAGACGAGGTGGTTTCGGTTTTAAAACCGAACCGTTAAAGGCTAAAAATCGTTAAAACCGAAACCGTTAGAAACCGAAACCATTGGGTTTGAAAATCCTAAAACGGAAATTAGCGGATTCGGTTCGGTTTGAGCCTAAAACCGCCCCAAATCGCCCAATGCATACCCCTAGGTATCATAGTCTTCGCAGCCAGGGGTGTCTTTGAGGAGGTCCAGGAGGTGCAGCCGCACAGGGCCCATATTTTATACGGGCCCAATTTTTATATAGATCTTATATATACAATATTAAAATTTAAGCCAACGTAATAATTTAATAGAAAAAAAAGTTAGAGAGTCCAAATTTTTGTAAAAAACTGGTATTCAGGGGGCCCATTTTCGTGTTTTCGCACGGGGCCCTCAAAATCTCAGAAACGCCCCTGTTCGCAGCTATCCGTCCTATTTACAACCCAGTCGCAAGACGTATTCTCAATGTCCTTGCAACACTAATTATTTTAAAAAATATGAGCAATGCGTTAAACATGTTTCTTAACCCGTGGCAGCTAAATATCGATACAAAAAGATATGGTTAAATCAAATGTGGCTTTTAAAACTTAAAAGTAACACGGTCAAAACTCAAAAGTGGATTCGATTAATTTAATTTAATGAGCAATACAAATTTGCATGTGACGATTAATTTAATTTAATGTATGAATTTGCATGTGAGTCACATTAAAATTAAAGTAATCAACTATTACACATCTTCCCCTATATATGGAGCTACATTTGATTGTAGTTTGACACCTCACCTGTGTCAAGCTATTTGATTGGCTGATAATGCCACATGTAATTCTGGTTGGCCAACGTTGTCCTCACAAACTTCCGTAGCCCTAATTCCCGACCTTCAATCGGCTCTCAATCTGCTTCTCAGTCGTTCCTCAATCGATCGCTCATTCCTCAGTCGCCGCTTCCTCAATCCATCGCTGCTTCCTTAAAGACTACTTCCTTCAAATTCAAACGCTTAAATCTTCCGTAGCCCTAATTCCCGACCTTGTCCGTCAACTCATACGGAGGATACCGTTCCTCAAATCCTTCGGGTTTCCCCAAATCAAAGTCTGCCGTTTATTTTGTATCTCCACTCGCAAGGTCCTACTCCTACATGGTCTCTGCTACCATTTATTTCTTAAATTATTGGTGTATTGATAGTACGATCATTTGTTGAGTTCCATGTTATGTGATTTAGGCGTCACTGCTTAGTACGATTTGTTGTTGATTCATTGATACACTGAGATTATTCAATTTTGCCTAAAATGATTTCAAAACTTTAGGGGTTCGTTCCATGTATCTGTGTTTTATTTTAGGGTGTGTCTGGATATACGTTTTCAATGTGATTATTTGAGCAAGTTTGAGATAATTAGGTAATTTTATAGTTTTTATTCACAATCTTCCTTTTGCGAATCCAGCTTTTTTGATCGTGCACCAGGTGCTCGATGAAATGCCAATGTAGGTGTGAGTATTTTTATTATGGTTAATATATGTGCTCATAAAAGCCTGTATCAATTATATATGACTTATAATGTTAACAATTAGGTTATGTTTTCTCTTCGTGTTTGATTATTGATTATTCCGTTTAGTTATGCAACTTTGTTAATTGCTTTAATTGTTGAATCATTTGTTGCTTGATACATATTATTATTTGAATAATGCTATAATTGTTAATTGTTTTAATGGATTATTATATTGCAAGTTTAGTCTCATAATACTGAGATTATACATCTGATCCAGATTAGTATGAGAACTACTACCAAAATTTAATGTATTATAGTTGATTTTATCCAGTATATGCTTTAATTGATTGGATATCTGCCAAAATTTAAAGTATTATTACATCTGATCCATACAACTTTTTTATACATGATGTATGTTCAATTGATTATTCAAGTTTAGTTTCACCTGAACCCATTTTGACCCGTTACTTAACCCGCCTTTCTTGCCACCTGTCCACCTCTGAATGTAGCCATGCACCATATGTAACTTATTGGGAATATTTTATTATTATTATTATTATTATTAAGTTTTTTTTATAGTTTGTGATATTTGCAGACATCAGAAAATCTTGGAATGGCTATGATCCACACATTGGTTAGCTCATCTATGATCTACACATTGGTTAGCTCAGCTAAAGATTGGCTTTCTGATAATCTTGAAGAGGAAACATCCAAAAAGGATGAAGTATGACTTTTTTGCTTAAAATATATTTTATTAATTTATATTTCATGAGATATATATCTTCCTCTTCAACCAAGGTCAATGTTTGACTTTATTCATATATCTAAAATTCCCTAAAATGATGACAAAATATGAAAATTTACGAACTATGGTTTGATTCTTGTTTTTTTTCGTAATTAGCTTTGTTTTTAACCGTAAATAACAAGTAACAAACTTCAAGATATTTAACAAAAAAGGCAAAAAAAAAAAATTCAAAAAAAATTTATTTAAAATAATCCAATTTGGTCAAAAACTCAAAATGATGACGTGGCAGCTGACCTGAAGAGTTTTGTGTCTGATAATTACATTTCATAAATTGATTTTCAATAGGTAATTGTGCCTCATGGAGAACCTGTGACGATTGATACATTTTTGACATGGAGAGATAGATTTGAAGCAGAATTGGCACTTGAAAGAGCCAAGTAACTTTATTTATTTTCATATAAATTAAATATTTCAATTTTTATTTCATATAAATTAGTTACTTATTTATTTTATTTTTATTTTCAGATTGATGCCAGGATCAGCACTCGTCACCAATAAAGAAAAGAAACTCAATGGTAGACAGTGGTTTGAAAGTGGCAGAGCTGCTACTGTGGTAAAATTTTCAATATCCTTTAATAGTTTCATATAGCCCCCTAAAGTATGTATCTTGTGGATTTTTTGACCAAAAACATGCCAAATTGCTTCAATTTTAGAAACTCGAATATTTAACATTTTTTTGTGACATGTTATTGTTAGCAGAAGGGTACAGTAGCAATGGAAGATGGATCTGATGAAGAAGATGAAGATTTTGATTTTGATGATGATGATGATGAAGACTTTGAAGGTTATTATCGTCCTTTTACCCACTCTTTTCGTGTGTTCGGTTTTGCTTACATGGCAAAATGGGCGGGTCGGGTAACTGGAAACGGGTCAAAATGTGTAGGTTTTTTGTACAGGTCAAAACAAGCAGGGGGGGGTTGGCCCGTGACAGATTTGTCCTGAAAGGGAAAATGTCATAAAACAACAACATAACAATATAGGTTTAAAGGTCTATTTTGGTAAATAAAGTTTTTGAGCTGTAACAAAAGGTAGTTTCGTAGTAATTAAAGGAAGCCTTTTTTGGCCATATGCAACATTATTTTTATTATATATATAATTTTACCTTTTCTAATGCTATAATTACACCAGGTTAGCTCAAAAACTTGTAATCTTACTAAAATAGACCTTAAAAAATTATAATTAACATCAATAACCATTGCTTAAATTCTTTTACTATTTTTATGATATTTTCCCTTTTTTCTTAAAATAATATGTTAAATTTGAATAGAAAATATTTAATTGCAACAATATTCTAATTATTTTAATAAACCGGCTTGGGTTTTTATGATATCTAAAGAAGTAGTATGATGTGTGTTTGTTTACAGATGATGAAGATGACATGCTTGAACACTATCTAGCTGAGAAAGACTCATCTTCATCAAGAGCCACTTAGAAACAAAAGATGTTGGTTGACCCTAAAACCCTGAAACTGTTTCTTTTTTTATAAAAGAAAATTGCCGAGATAGTGATATGTCAACTTTTGATCTATAAGAGACATGCTAAAAGAGACATGCTTCAAGTGTTTTCTAAAGAGAATATATTAAAGGCCTGCTTTTTATTTTTGTATTATTTTGAAAGATATTAGAGTGGGCTTTATATAACGGGAACTGAGAAAGCGCTCCCATCACCCGTTCCTACTGGAGATTATAGTATTAGCCTGGACCAACTAGCTTCAATGACTAAAGATCATCTTTTTTCTGCTCTACAAAATTATGGAGTGGTAACTCAATTAAAATTTTATTAAAAGTTATGGGCTTTTTCTCGACTTCTCGAAATTATATAGTAAAATAATTCCGCTTTAGTGAATAATTATCATCATTTCAATAATGTATTACTATATGATTTAAAAAAAATTGTTTTTGTTATTCTCTTATCTATTTCTCGAAGCATGCCCGCCCATTCGGGCGCATTTCAGGGTAAACGGGCGGGTTATTTTGGTTTTGGTCAACCACCCAATAACCTAACTGAAAATTAGGTTTCGGGTTACTGAGAAATGGATGAGTTTTAGTATTTTCTGACAAATGGATGATTATATTTTCTTGAAATTAGTATGTTATTTTCCCTAAAAATGGATGATTATTTTATTTTATTTTTAATTTTAATTTTGTGATCTGCAGGATAATGAATTGCGGTATCGGTTCATATACAATCATTTCCCAAGTTTACGAGAGGAGGTAATACAATCTTTAATGAGTAGAAATAAAATCACATTTTTAGCTATTAATTCAGATTAATTATAGTTAAAATATTAAACTTTCTAATTTATTGGCAGGATATTATTGAAAAAACAGACGTAGAAATATTCAAAGGTGGTGGTGTAAAAGAATCACAAGATTTCAAACGAGAAGTTTTGGAAAAAGGATTACCAGCAAAAAGAGAAATTACTTTTAAAACCGAATTATTTGGAGCAAAAACGTTTTTAATTTACGTTGAACCCGTTTTTAGTAAAGATGGAGAAAAAATTGGTGTAAATTATATGGGTATGGAAATCACTGATCAGGTGAGATCATATTTTCTTCTTCATATTCTAGAATATTATTAAAAAAGTTTAATGATTTTTTAAGTTCGTAGTTAACTATGAATGCATTTGTTTTCTTTCAATTTGGTAGACACTTAAGTGTGTTACATATTGATAAATTTCCATTAACTTTCACTTTCATGATAATTTTTATTATAAAGAAGTTTTATTTAGTCTCTAGATTTTGTGTACCATTTGTGATATATATCAAAACACGTTTAACATCATTTCAATAATAGATTAGTGTGTTTATTTCTTTAGTTTTTTTGTTGGTATATTCCTTTTTATTTCTTTAGCTTTGAAGCTAGTATAACATATGGAGTGAGCAGTAACTTTTATATCAAACTTTTCCTATATCAAAGAGTAAGTGACTAAAGGTGTTGCTTATTTAAATGTATCACATATTAGTATTTAATTATCATTTAGTCAAGTTTGGTGGGACATGAATTACGGAATTACACACATTATCATACCTAAAGTAGTTGATAAAAAAAAAAAAAGATTTCAAGATTTAAAAACAAATTAAACATATAATTGGAGACCTAAGTGTATACTTTAAAGTTTAAACTCCTGTTGCAGTGCGTGGGATACAATTACTAGTTTATCGATCATACGCATTGTATTATATATTTATATACTTATATATATATATATATATATATATATATATATATATATATATATATATATATATATATATATATATAAGTCAATAGATGAGATTTTCTATATTCATATTATTTAAGAAGGGTAGGTTTTTTAAGGTTTTCTACTATGTTATAGACAGTTAGTCAGAATATCTTATAACCATTCTTTAACTATTCTATGTCCACCCTAAAATTTATCATAATATATGTTTTATATATTGATAATACAATATCAACAACAACTCTAGTCAATCCTGTAAAATTTGAGGTATAAGGGATGTAAGATGTACACAATCATACTTCTACCCGAAAGTAGAGATACTAATATCGAAACATCTCCCGTCAAAGTAAAGTATATGTGAAAAAACATTATGTGAAATTTATATAATTTATTTTATGTGTTGATATTTCAATATGTAAACACCTTAGCCCATCACAGGATAAATCTACCTAGTATAGCACTTTGCTTTGATGATGGTCAGGCCAATTAATATAGCCCTGCAAATGACTTAAACTGATAATTCAGGTTCCTATTTTCTTTTACTAACAGCAATCGAAGTGGCTGAGTCCGCCCGCATCACCGCTCCCTAGCAGGGTACCTATTCCAGATTCCCCGTTCCCGTTCCAATCGCACTTCGTTTGACCGGGTAACTTATGTGTTGTTGACTGTAATAACTAAGTTATATTTCAAAATGAACAATGATAAAATAAAACATAACTTTTAATCCTTGAATTTTATAAATACACATCAACACTTTTTATTTGTTTTTCTTTATTGTACCTAACCATCTTGGAAGTTTATGATAACTTGATTAAATTAGAAATGATCACTATGTAAATGTTTAGGAAGATCCTGACGTACTCGTTATTTAGCTAGTGAACGAAACCACATCTAAAATCACTTGTTAATTGGCAAGACCAAAAAGTCAAGACAGTGAAACAATTTGGACCGGGAAGTAAATAATTCGTTGACTAATTATGTGAATTCCATCCATACCCCTAGCCACTATTTTGATAACTTACAATTCCAACTATCCGGCATCCCCATATGTTACTAGAGCTAAATAATTTTTTTGATTTTTATGGTTTACTAACGCCAAATGACGGTTAATCGAAGACATCACTAACACTTGTCTTAACATGTATTATAATTTAACTCAAACTCCAAAGACGTAAACCACCAGATAAGACTAATTATGTCATCAAAATTACCAAAAAAAAATATGACAAACTCATTTAAAGTAAAAATAGATTGGAAAAAACAAGTTTGCAAGTTAACAATTTTTCCTACCAATGGCTTATAACCTATTAAGGTGTGATCAAATGTCCAACAATATTATAGATTTAAATTAGACAAAATTGATATATATTTAGCAAGGTTCTAAATAACGTGAGACATGACGTGACGACATAGTCAAGTCCTGAGCTTTAGCGAGCTATGGCGAAGCCATAGCGAGTCGTGGCGTTTCATAAGATGTGATGTAATGCGATAAATTTGTACATAAATATGAACTATATATAAACTACTGTTACATTCGGCATATCTAACACTGTTATAACTAATTAATTATATATATATAGCTCAATTATTTTAATATGCTTAAAGAAACATAACTAATTATGCTTAAATGAGAGTCAAGTTAGATATTAGCATTCGCAAGTCAAGTCCCAAGCTTGGAGCATTTGCAAGTATTTCGTCCCAAGCTTTAGACCATGGCATGGCGGTCCCTAAGATAAACCTTTTAGAACCATGAAATTTTTGAGTCTCTAGAAAAAAGTTTAACAAATTTTCCTAAGAGCGAATTACATCTAAGGTCCCTATGGTTTACCACTTATTGCAACCACGATCTCTACACTTCATTAAGTACACTGGTAGTCCCTGGTGTTGCCACTTTATTGCACCCGTAGTCCCTGAAGCAAACAGACGTTAATTAAAGTCGTTAAATCCCCCATGTGCACATCACATGATGGGTAGTATGGTAATTGTCCACCCCTTCCTTATATTTAAACCCGAGTAAATTACATGGAAGGTCCATGTGGTATACTACTTATTACAGCCTTAGTCCCTGAACTACATTTATTACACTGGAAGTCCTTGGGGTATACACTTTGTTACACACATGTAGGCATGTAAACGAACGAACGATTCGTGAACTATGGCAACAAACATAAACTAGGGTAACAAACATGTGTTTCTTTATGTTCGTTTGTATTCGTTTATGTTTGTTAAGAAAATTTAGTGTTCACGAACGGTTCGTGAACTAGGGTAACAAACATAAACGAACATAAACAAACACAAACGTACACGAAACAAACACAAACAAACATAAACAAACACAAACGAACACGAAACAAACACAAACAAACACAAACGAACATAAACAAACTCAAACGAACACTAACAAACGAACGTAAACAAACGAAAACGAACGTATGTTCACGAACATAAATGAACGAACTGGCCTTTGTTGGTGTTCGTTTGTTTAACTAAACGAACACTGTAACGACCCGAATTTGTAAATAAATAAATTGTACAAAAATATGATAAATAAGGATAAATCGTTTAAAGAACGTAGGAATTGGTTTCGTGTCGTTTGGAGACCGTATGAGAAAGTTATGGGCGAAACCGGGTCGAAATGGGAAGCAAAAGTTGCAGCCCTGCTGCATAAGGGTAAGATAGCGCCGCTATCTTGAAGATAGCGACGCGATCTTGTGGCTTTCAGACAGCGACCCGAAATAGCATTTTGAGGAAAACGCGAAGTAGATCGCGTGGGTAGATAGCGACGCGATGTGGCGACGCGATCTATGGCGGGGTGGAGATCGCGACGCGATCTCCACAATAGCGGCGCGATCTTTCGTCTGTGCAGCATTAAAGTCGGGTTTTGGTCATTTAATGCAAGGAAAAACCCTAGTTTTCTCCCAACTCGAGTGTGTGAACGATTTTGAGTATAAATCATCATTTGGAGCTAAATTCTTCATCAAATCTTGTGAATCTTCACTCCTAGTTGAAGATTAAAGGTATATCTTCAATCCCTTGTAGTTGTAGCTCTAGATCTATGTATTTTGATGGTTGGGTTGAAACCCTAGTTCTTGGGGTTATGGTTATGGTGATATAAATGTTGTATACACTTAATAGATGGTATATTAACAAAGAAATCAAGTGTATGGTTAAGATTTGTAAGAATCTTAAGGGTTGGTTAACCTAGGGTTTGGTTAACCACCATATTTGGGGGAAATGGATTGATGGGTGTTATCTAGAGGTAGATGAACACATTGGTAGTAGATTGTGATGATAATCTTGTTGTTATAATTGTTTTAGACATTCGGTGAAGTATTGAAGTGGTCAAGTTGTGAGCAAGGAACCGGCGGAAAGAATACGGTTAAAACATCTTATTGCTGAGGTGAGTACGTGTGGACTTTACTGAGTACATAGCCTATGAAATACATTTTATTACTTGAATTATGGTCTATTTGCTTATTTGTGTAGACTAGTAGCTAGTAGTTAGTTATACCGGTAGTTGTATTGAACTAACTTGTTTGATGATAGATGTGATAGCCGAGAGCTAGATTGACATAACCATTGGGTTATGATATGTTGAGATGATGTGATGATGCGGGGGATCCCCGGTCATGAGGTATGGAATGGGGAGCATTTGGGCGGATCCCCATCGGCCCATTCCATGATAGTAGTCTTGCTAACTGGAAGTAGTCCGGTGAGTAAGGCAGGTATTGGTAGATTGGGCGATTCCCTCTTGCCTTACCTTGAAGCTTGTTAATGCGGGGGATCCCCGGTTAATAAGTTAATGTGGTTGAAAGTTGTTGGGGATGTCCCGACAACTAGTTATGATTGCTAGGAAAGCAAGGTATTAGAGTCACAATAGGGTGGCTAGATAGATGGATGATTGCTTACTTGTTGTTTGTTTGCTATTCGGTTATTATTACTAACTTTGGGTCTAAACCCATGTAGCTCACGAGACGTTTTTGTCTCACGTACTCCTTGTGTTGTTTTGCTATGTACTCAGGTTCAGGATCGAAGGCTTAGGTACGCATGGATAGAGATGCGGGACCTAGTTTAGAAGAACACTAGATTGGATTTAGTCTTAGCTTGGTGATGATCTATTTTGTAACACCTACTTTTATACTCTGATTTCATACCAAGGTTTTTGTAAATCCGAATTGAGGATGTTCTTCTATTTATAAAAATGTTTTATTTTGGCCAATATTTTGTATTAAAAATTGAGGTGTTACAACTTGGTATCAGAGCTATAGTTTAAGTGAATTAGGTTGGATGACCATCCTAGTCTTAGACTGTAGCATTAGGAATATAAGATTCCTTAAGATCATAGGTTGACCTTGAGACTTTATATTAAGTTTAGGGTTGAACCTAGGGGACCGATGAATTTGATATGATTTTGGATATTGAGTCTTATGCGACTAATGGGTTGTACACAAGGTACTAAATGTTTAATGTCTTTCGTATAGTCTTGATCGAAAGAAATGGTGACCACGCGAAGAAGTGGTAAAGCCCCGGAAAACCGGGAGGAGGAGATACCTCATGTAGAGGTTGAGGTTGAACAAGAAAGTCCACCGTCGTTGCATCGGGTGGGTGAGTCGGAGGTCGGAGCTAATAGAACTCCGGTAACCATGGCGGATCTCCAAACTATTATCGATCAAATAAAGGGAACGGTGGCCGAGGAAGTGCGCCGCATTATTGGAGACCGTGAGAGGTCGGGTGGAGACCGGGAATCCGAGGCTAAATCGGATGAGAAAACGGGAGGTAGTGGCACCGGGGAGATGAAATCCTCCACGGGTGGCCAAAGTGATGCTAGGGCAAGGCCCGTTGTGAAAGAAGGTTGCTCATTTAAATCCTTCATGGCTTGTAAGCCAAATGTGTATACGGGTAGCTCGGACCCGAAAGTAACAATGAGGTGGATCCGAGAAACCGAGAGGGTTATCGGAAGTAGCAAGTGTAAGGATGTTGATATGGTGACGTATGCGTCACAGTTGTTAAAAGAAGATGCCATGGTGTGGTGGGATATTGTGTATGAGACCCTCGGGAAGGAGGTGGTTGAAAGGATGTCGTGGGATGAGTTCACCGCGAGATTAAAAAAGAAATTTTGTCCCGAAAGGGATTTGGAGAAAATGCACGAAAAATTTGTGACCCTTAAGAAGGGTGATATGTCGGTGGAGGAATACTCGAGAGAGTTCACGGGATTGCTCCCGTTTGTTGCTAAAACCTACTCGGATGAGAGGTTGAGAGTGGTTCGGTATGCAAGTGGGCTACCGTGGGATTATCAGTTGGAGGTTAAGAGGGCGGTTTCACTTGATGAAGCTATTAGTGCCGCCCGGGGTGTTGAGGAGGTTAATGAGGCACGGGTTGCCGAGAGGGCCCAAGTGGGCGAGAAAAGGAAGGCGGAGAGCGGCTCTAGTTCGTTCAAAAAGGGGAAGTTCACCTCGAACTTCTCTAAACAAGG
Organism: Calendula officinalis; assembly: GCA_963853835.1. NCBI lineage: Eukaryota > Viridiplantae > Streptophyta > Magnoliopsida > Asterales > Asteraceae > Calendula > Calendula officinalis. The sequence continues at coordinate 64,672,470 of OY970823.1, read as the reverse complement.
TAGTGTTGGTTCATGCAAGAAGTGCGGGAAGACTCATGCCGGCGTGTGCCGAGGGGAGTCGAAAACTTGTTATAATTGTGGAAAGCCGGGGCATATGGCCCGTGAATGCAAGTCAAAATCATTGGCCGAGATCGAGTGTTTCTCGTGCCACGAGAAGGGGCACTATAGCAATGTGTGCCCAAAGAAGGGGATGGAGTCGATGGTGTCCACGGCTCAAAAGAAAGTGGAACCGGCGAAGGTGAAGGGGCGGTCCTTCCAACTTACTCGGGAGGAGGCGAAGGAGGCACACGATGTGGTGTCAGGTATTCTAATCATTAACTCCTTGCCAACTCATATTTTATTTGATTCGGGTTCCAATTATTCGTTTGTGTCTTATGAGTTCGGTTGTAAATTGAATGTACCGTCCGAAAAGTTAGATGAAATGTATGAGATAGAAGTAGCCGACGGGAAAACGTCTATGGTTGATTGTATTTATAGAAATTGTGAAATAGAAATAGACGGTAGAAAGTTTAGGGTGGATTTGTTGCCCATGGGAATTAGGGCGTTCGATGTGGTTATCGGTATGGATTGGTTGGGTATGCACCAAGCCAAGATTTTGTGTGGAAAGAAAATTGTGTCGATTAGGACACCCGAGAACGAGAAAGTGTATGTGTATGGGGAGAAACGACATCACATGCCTAATGTGATTACCGCCATTAAGGCGAGAAAAAGTATATCGAAAGGTTGTACATCGTTTATTGCATATGTATTAGATGGCCGAAAGGAAAAGAAGTCAATGGATGATGTCAAGATTATTCGGGATTTTCCCGAAGTATTTCCCGATGACTTGCCCGGTTTGCCACCGGAGAGACAAGTCGAGTTTAAGATTGATCTAGTTTCGGGGGCGACGCCGATTGCTCGTGCTCCATATCGTTTAGCTCCCACCGAAATGCGGGAATTGATGACCCAATTGCAAGAATTGTTAGATAAAGGTTTTATTCGTCCGAGTTCGTCACCGTGGGGTGCACCGGTGTTATTTGTTAAAAAGAAAGACGGTTCGATGAGAATGTGTATTGACTACCGAGAGTTGAATAAGGTAACTATTAAGAACCGTTACCCGTTGCCGAGAATTGATGACTTATTCGATCAATTGCAAGGTGCTAGTTATTTCTCGAAGATTGATTTGAGGTCGGGTTATCACCAAGTTCGGGTGAAAGAAGGCGACACCGAGAAGACGGCTTTTCGTACACGTTATGGTCATTATGAGTTTCTAGTGATGCCGTTTGGTCTTACAAACGCGCCGGCTATTTTTATGGATTTAATGAATCGGGTTTGTAAACCGTTCCTTGATAAGTTTTTGATTGTGTTTATTGACGACATTTTGATTTATTCAAAAACCGAAGAAGAACACGGAAGTCATTTGAGGCTTGTGTTGGATGTGTTAAAACGGGAGAAGTTGTATGCCAAATTTTCAAAGTGTGAGTTTTGGTTGCGGGAAGTACAATTCTTAGGTCACGTGGCGACGTGTGATGGTATTAAGGTTGACCCGTCCAAGATTGAAGCGGTGTCGAATTGGGAGCCTCCGAGGACTCCTACCGAGGTTAGAAGTTTCCTTGGATTGGCCGGTTATTACCGAAGGTTTATACAAGACTTCTCGAGAATCGCAATTCCACTCACGAAGTTAACGAGAAAAAGTGAGAAGTTTGTGTGGGAGAAGAAGCAAGAAGAGGCGTTTAATTTGTTGAAGGAAAAGTTGTGTAACGCGCCGATCCTTACGTTACCGGATGGTATGGAAGATTTTGTGGTTTATAGTGATGCTTCGAATCAAGGGCTCGGTTGTGTGTTGATGCAAAGAGGAAAGGTAATCGCGTATGCCTCGCGACAATTGAAGAATGCGGAATTAAGGTACACGACACACGACTTGGAGTTGGCGGCGATCATATTTGCCTTGAAGTTGTGGAGACATTATTTGTATGGTACTCGGTGTACGTTGTACACGGATCATAAAAGTCTACAATATGTGTTTACTCAAAAGGATCTTAATATGCGACAAAGAAGGTGGATCGAGTTGATTGCCGATTATGATTGTGAGATTGTGTATCACGCGGGAAAGGCTAATGTAGTAGCCGACGCCTTGAGCCGAAAAGTTTATGAAAACCCGAACCGGGGAATTTTATCACGTATAGAAGTCGTCTCGAGCATCATCGAAAGAATCAAGAATGCCCAACGAGAGGTTATGGGAAAAGACGAGTTAAGACAAGAAAGGTTAGGTAAGAACCAACATTTTCTCGAAAATGCACAAGGGTTGAAGACCGTAGGCGGTCGTATTTGGGTTCCTAAGTTCGGTGGTATCCGAAAAGAGTTGTTGTATGATGTGCACAAATCGAAGTATTCGATCCACCCGGGAAGTACAAAGACGTACCAAGATATGAAACGGGTTTATTGGTGGCCCGGAATGAAGACGAGAGTGGCCAAGTACATCTCTAAGTGTGCCACGTGTGCACAAGTGAAAGCCGAGCATCAAGTACCGTATGGGGTAGCTCAATCATTAGTTGTACCGGTCGGGAAGTGGGAAGATATAACTATGGATTTCATAGTGGGTTTACCGAAGACGAGTAGAGGTCACGATGACATTTGGGTCATAGTTGACCGGTTGACCAAGAGTGCGTTATTTTTAGCAATTCGGGAAACATTACCGCTTGAGAAGTTGGCTAAGTTGTATGTTGATGAAGTGGTTCGACTCCACGGGGTTCCATTATCGATTGTATCCGATAGGGACGCGAGGTTTACCTCGAGATTTTGGCGATCATTACAAGAAGAGTTGGGTACAAAGTTGCGGTTGAGCACGGCTTATCACCCGCAAACCGACGGTCAAAGTGAAAGAACAATTCAAACGGTTGAAGATATGTTGAGATCGTGTGTGTTGGATTTCGGTGGTAAATGGGATGAACATTTACCGTTAGTCGAGTTCTCGTATAATAATAGTTATCACTCGACTATTAAGATGCCGCCTTATGAGGCATTGTATGGAAGGAAATGTAGAACTCCATCTTGTTGGTTGGAAGCGGGAGAAACGAAACTCACGGGTCCCGAGATCGTGAGAGTGACAAATGAAAAGATTGGTATTATTCAAAACAACATGAAAGTCGCCCAAGATAGACAACGAAGTTATTCGGGTTTAAAGAAAAGACCATACGACTTGGATGTCGGTGATATGGTGATGTTGAAAGTGTCACCTTGGAAAGGTGTGATGCGGTTTGGCAAGAAAGGGAAGTTAAGTCCAAGGTACGTTGGACCGTTTAAGATATTGAAACGGGTCGGGCTTCAAGCTTTTAAGTTGGAACTTCCACCCGAGCTTCAAGGTGTGCATGACACCTTCCACGTGAGTTATTTGAAGAAGTTTATCGGGGAAGTTGAGAATATTATTCCATTACAAGAGTTGCGGGTTGACGGCCCGAATCGGTTGATCGAGGAGCCCGAGGCTATTCTAGAGACGAAAACAAAGAAGCTTCGGAATAAGGAGATCGAGTTGGTTTTGGTCAAGTGGAAGCATTCACTTGGGCCGAATTTGACTTGGGAAGTCAAGGACGAGATTCGGAGGAGGTACCCGGATTTCGTGAACTATGATGAGATTCCGAGGACGGAATCTTCTTAAGGGGTAGATAGTTGTAACGACCCGAATTTGTAAATAAATAAATTGTACAAAAATATGATAAATAAGGATAAATCGTTTAAAGAACGTAGGAATTGGTTTCGTGTCGTTTGGAGACCGTATGAGAAAGTTATGGGCGAAACCGGGTCGAAATGGGAAGCAAAAGTTGCAGCCCTGCTGCATAAGGGTAAGATAGCGCCGCTATCTTGAAGATAGCGACGCGATCTTGTGGCTTTCAGACAGCGACCCGAAATAGCATTTTGAGGAAAACGCGAAGTAGATCGCGTGGGTAGATAGCGACGCGATGTGGCGACGCGATCTATGGCGGGGTGGAGATCGCGACGCGATCTCCACAATAGCGGCGCGATCTTTCGTCTGTGCAGCATTAAAGTCGGGTTTTGGTCATTTAATGCAAGGAAAAACCCTAGTTTTCTCCCAACTCGAGTGTGTGAACGATTTTGAGTATAAATCATCATTTGGAGCTAAATTCTTCATCAAATCTTGTGAATCTTCACTCCTAGTTGAAGATTAAAGGTATATCTTCAATCCCTTGTAGTTGTAGCTCTAGATCTATGTATTTTGATGGTTGGGTTGAAACCCTAGTTCTTGGGGTTATGGTTATGGTGATATAAATGTTGTATACACTTAATAGATGGTATATTAACAAAGAAATCAAGTGTATGGTTAAGATTTGTAAGAATCTTAAGGGTTGGTTAACCTAGGGTTTGGTTAACCACCATATTTGGGGGAAATGGATTGATGGGTGTTATCTAGAGGTAGATGAACACATTGGTAGTAGATTGTGATGATAATCTTGTTGTTATAATTGTTTTAGACATTCGGTGAAGTATTGAAGTGGTCAAGTTGTGAGCAAGGAACCGGCGGAAAGAATACGGTTAAAACATCTTATTGCTGAGGTGAGTACGTGTGGACTTTACTGAGTACATAGCCTATGAAATACATTTTATTACTTGAATTATGGTCTATTTGCTTATTTGTGTAGACTAGTAGCTAGTAGTTAGTTATACCGGTAGTTGTATTGAACTAACTTGTTTGATGATAGATGTGATAGCCGAGAGCTAGATTGACATAACCATTGGGTTATGATATGTTGAGATGATGTGATGATGCGGGGGATCCCCGGTCATGAGGTATGGAATGGGGAGCATTTGGGCGGATCCCCATCGGCCCATTCCATGATAGTAGTCTTGCTAACTGGAAGTAGTCCGGTGAGTAAGGCAGGTATTGGTAGATTGGGCGATTCCCTCTTGCCTTACCTTGAAGCTTGTTAATGCGGGGGATCCCCGGTTAATAAGTTAATGTGGTTGAAAGTTGTTGGGGATGTCCCGACAACTAGTTATGATTGCTAGGAAAGCAAGGTATTAGAGTCACAATAGGGTGGCTAGATAGATGGATGATTGCTTACTTGTTGTTTGTTTGCTATTCGGTTATTATTACTAACTTTGGGTCTAAACCCATGTAGCTCACGAGACGTTTTTGTCTCACGTACTCCTTGTGTTGTTTTGCTATGTACTCAGGTTCAGGATCGAAGGCTTAGGTACGCATGGATAGAGATGCGGGACCTAGTTTAGAAGAACACTAGATTGGATTTAGTCTTAGCTTGGTGATGATCTATTTTGTAACACCTACTTTTATACTCTGATTTCATACCAAGGTTTTTGTAAATCCGAATTGAGGATGTTCTTCTATTTATAAAAATGTTTTATTTTGGCCAATATTTTGTATTAAAAATTGAGGTGTTACAAACACAAAATATTATTTATGTTCGTTTGTTTAGCTAAACGAACGAACATAAACGAACTCCCGTCGAACGGTTCGCCAACGATTCGTTGAACGTGTGGTTCGTTTACAAGCTTACATGTGGGTAACAAAGTGTATACACCAGGGACTTTTAGTGTAATAAATGAAGTTCAGGGACTAAGACTGTAATAAGTAGTATACTACAGGGACCTTCCATGTAATTTACATAGGTTTAAGTATGAGGAAAGGGGGACAATTACCATACTACCCATAATGTGATGTGCACATGAGGGATTTAACGGCTTAATTAACGTCCGTTTACTTCAGGGACTACGGATGCAACAAAGTGGCAACACCAAGGACTCACAGTGTACTTAATGAAGTTTAGGAACTGTAGCTGCAATAAATAGTAAACCATAGAAACCTTAGATGTAATTCACTCTTTTCCTAAAAAGTAGGGTAAAGACCATAAATTGTCCCTGTGGTCTCTGCTTTTCTGGCTTTTTGTTCCTAAACTTTTTTTTTCAAATTTTTTGTCCCCGTAGTCTTTAAAATTCTGGTTTATCATCCTTCCGTCCAAATTTGGCTGTTAACTAACGGAATATGCCAAAAAGGCGAGGGCATTTTCGTCCTTTTTATTTTTCCCTTTTAATTCAATTTATTTTTAATTATTTTGAATACTTTATTGTTTTTCTTTATTGTTTTTTCTTTTTCTTTAACAAATTAATCCCAAATGAAATCCCCCATTACAGGAACGTCACCACCATCATCATCAGATTCATTTACTTGCAAAACCCACATGCCATCTTCAAATTCATGAAACAAAACCAAAATCAAAATCATTTACCCTTTAAATGAAAATCATTCACATACCATTTTCTTTGTAGGAGAAGTAAAATCAACACCAAATTATCTCCATGAAAACACCCCCATTGCACCAAATCTGATCGAAAATGGTGGGTCTTCGGTGATGTGAGTTTGTAGGAGAAGTAAGGGTATATGCAGATCTCGTCAAAGAAGAAAAGGTTGAAGGAAGACAGACGGGCGGAGCTGAAGGACGACAGGGGAAGCTCCGGTAACCATCTCCGATCGATCTTGAGAAGGTTAATTTTGTTTGCTCTTCTTCCCCAACAATATCCGATGCCGAAAGAAAACTCAGACAATGAAGATCTGAGGCAGAGGGAAGAATTTTTCTTTGACATTTTTCTATAAAGGTGTGGGCTGTTAAAAAATAGCTTGTGATGGTGGCGGTGTTAATTTGGGTTTAAAATTAGGGTTCTTGTTTTATGATGATGATGAAGAAGGAAGGTTTAGAAAATGACCAAAATACCCTCACATGTTTGGCATGTGACCTGACTTAACGGCCAAATTTGGACGGAAAAACGATAAACCAAAATTTTAAAGAATACGGGGACAAAAAATTTAAAAAAGAAAGTTCAAGCACATAAGCCAGAAAAGCCGAGACCACATGGACAATTTATGGTATTTACCCTAAAAAGTAACTTACTTTGTCTACATTGTTATGCAAGTGAGTAGTTGAGGTATATATAAGGGTAATTTCGTCATTTGACGATTCCCGCGTGAAAATATTGGCAGTCTCAATCATCAAAACCTGCTTCCTCAACAACTTCAAATCTTGAAACGAACCAACCTCGAAGTTTCCCTCTATCCTACTCATTATATTCCCCATTTAACTCTCTCCAAACATCACCGTCAAATCAATTTCCGATCACCCGACACCATGTCTGATTCATCAATCAAACGTCAATGGCTGGCCGGAGAAGGAGAAGAAACCACCTCAAAAAACTACGCTCTCAGCGGCAAAATCATGCTCGCTTCTATAATCATTCTCTTCGTTGTTTTCGTTTTCTTGGTCTTACTCCACCTCTACGCCCGCTGGTATCTCCTCCGCCTCCACCGCCGTAACGAAACGCGCCGTCGTAATCGCCACAACCGTTCTTCACGTATCGTCTTCTTTGTCGACACTAACAGAGTATCGGATTCCTCTTCCCCCACCGGCGGGCTTGACGCGTCTATATTGAAGTCACTCCCGTTGTTTGTGTACTCGTCAGAAACCGACGAAAATCTGCCGGAATGCGCTGTGTGTTTGTCGGAGTTTGAAAACGGTGAAGCGGGTCGGGTTTTACCTAAATGTAAACATAGTTTTCATACAGAGTGTATTGACATGTGGTTTCACAGTAACTCAACGTGCCCGCTTTGCCGGTCGCCGGTGGAACTCTTTGAAACAGAGTGTGTACCCGAACCGGGTTCAATTACAGTACTTAACTCCCCGGTTCAACACAATGAGCTTCTGGGAACGACGTCGTTGGCGGATAGGAGAAAAGATGTTAGAATAGATGTGCCGAGCTGGAACGAGTTGGTGATGGAGAATGAGTTCCGGCTAACATCGTCGAGTCAAGGGTCCAGGTCTCCGGGAAGTCGGTTACAGTCATTGAAGAGGATGCTAACCATGAGCAGAAAACCACCGGCGGTTTCTCCGTCGTCAGAAGTTGGACCTAGTTGTGTACCGGTGGTTAGTGAGTCAGATCTCGAGTCCGCGAAGCAAGAGTCAGCTAACGAGTCGGCTCAGAGAGGAACCGCTAATCTTACATAAAATTACGCAAGTAGACATCTATCTGGGTTCTGGCGGCTATAGTAAATAACTGTAAAATCGCATAATCGTTGGATCAGATTCGTGGCAAGATCTCATAAGAAGTATGTTGGTTCGTGAGTATGGATGAGGTTGATAGTGATAAATTCGGTTGTTCATTTTCCAAAAAGCAAAATGTAGATTTGCAGATATTTATGGATTTATTTATTTTTTCTTTGAAAACGTTGTTATACATTCTGATGGAACGTAAAGTATAAAAAGTAAAATTGGTTAAAAAAATTTTGTTGTAAAACTAGGGACGAACGTGATACAACTAAACTGTACCACCAACATTCTTTAGTCTAGTGGTATGATTTGTTGCATATTATTCATGTAATTGAGAATTCAAATCTTGGATATAAATGGAATTTACTAGCACGATATTCGGTACTCATGTTATACGATATGTCACATGACACCATTTAAAGCTACAAAATATTTCTAGCATGATATTCGATACTAATATGGAACGATCTGATCTGATTCTGTACCGTAGCGGATTTTGTACTGTTGTACGATCCTAGCTAAGGATACTAGTTTCGACCCATATTTAAAAGAAAATGGTTTGAATGAGAACTTGCTTCAAAGGTACAAGTCGATTTGGGGCTCGGGGCGAAATATAAAATGAGACCTTTAACATGCTCCGAATCATTCTCCGAACCATAATAGATAAAAATAACAACTAAATAAAACTCTAAATGTAACATACGTGTTCTAATTTTGAGTATTTTAATTGTTAAGTTAATTATAGGTGGTAAATGACAAGTTGTTAGGTTACGTTGGTTGAAAGTGTTGGTCAAAAATCTGTATTTTCGGTATTTGGATAAGTGGCATAGGTCAAAAAGGAAGAAAAATTGTGAAATTGCAGCATTTCGGAAGATAGCGGCGCTATCTTAGAGATAGCGGCGCTATCTTGTGTAAAAGGGGACAGCAACTCGAAATAGCTAAAGGGGAAACACGAAAAATTTAGAGATAGCGGCGCTATCCCTGGAAATAGCGGCGCTATTTATCGCGGGGTCGAGATAGCGGCGCTATCTTGGGCAGATAGCGGCGCTATCTTGTGCAGATTAGGCATAAAATCGAGATTTTTCCCCATTTCAGCCCAAATAACCTCTAGAACTTTCTCTTCTCGGTGTTGGGTGATTTTGGACGATATTTGGTGCTTTTGGGCAGATTATAGCTAGAAATCAAAGGATTTTTATCTATTGTATTGATAATTAAGGTAAAACATCATCCCTATCACCATGCATATGTATAAATTGATGTATTGAGTTAGTATGTCATGAACCCTAGTTAGGGTTTGAGTTATGGAACTGAAATTGATGATTGTAGACTATGTATGACTGATATTGAACTAGGAAATTGGAAGTTAGCATGTGATTATGCACTAGATGTAAAGTTAGAAGTTTAGGGTTTTGGGGTTAATCACCAAGTTTGGGAATTGGTGATTAAGGGTCATTCTAGTTGTGATTTTGAGCTTGTATATTGAATGAGATAAGTGTAATTGTGATAGGTAAACAATTGGGAAATTGTGGTGATTGTATCAATCGGTGACAATGGAATTTGACTAAAGGAAGTACTTGGCTCGTATTGGCAATTGCTTAATCCCAGGTGAGTTCATCTATGTACAACTGTATACTAGTAGTTATATATTTAAATGCTACGTGTTTAATTGTTATTTAGTTTATTATTATCACCTATGCGATGCCTAGAACATTGAATTGGTAATTCTAGTGATTTGACTGTAATATGATTAAATGAAGTTTGACTCAGTAATAGACTTTTGCTATGTGTATTGACTTGTAAGAAAATAGTGATTATTTATAGTATGCCTTGTGTATAATCTTTTGATAGATGTCTTGATTGATGGAATATCCTTGAAGTGTCTCACTTGATATCTGTAACACCTCAATTTTCAAAACAACATTTAAATACCATTTAATTCAAAAATACATAATATTGTATCAACATCAAATACCAGTTTTACAAAAACGAAAAGGTTTCTTGTTCGAGATTATCAGAGTTTACAAAAACGGTGTTACAAATTATATCTTAACCATAGGATAAGGACTCTAATCATCAACACCGAGCTAATCTCAACAAGGCCTCTTCTAAACGGGCCTCCTAGATCTTCGATCCCGAACCTGAGTACATAGCAAAAACACAAACATAGTACGTGAGACAAAATTGCCTCGTGAGATGCATGGGTTTTAGACCCGATAAACAAATAGTCAAATAATATCATTAAATCTTAAAATAATATTACTAAGTTTGTTTTGGGTCACTTTATCACTTTCATCATTGGCCAATGTCAAGATAATCGGAATGCCTCCAATCTATCAAGACCATCATTTCCACGGTAATCGGAATGCCTCCAATCTACCGGGACTCATAGGTATTGGGTAATCGGAATGCCTCCGATCTACCACTAACCTTAAGGTACCGTAGTAACCGGAATGCCTCCAATCTACTACGGCCCTAGGGACATCATCATCATCATCATCATCATCATTACTTATCTTTTATCGTTATGAGCTTATAGCTCCATCATTTCTCAATAAATCAATCATTTCGTTATCAAACAAGCAATTCATCATAAATCACATAAATGACTAAATTACTTAAAGACTCGACAAATCATTAGGTCATAAAAACATTTACTAGCTATGTACCCAGTTTAAAAGTCACATGTACTCACCTTAGCCAAGCTTATCCAATGTTGTGTTCCTTGAACACCAATATCACTTCTCAAGATTTGAATGCCTCAAATCCACCAACCGGTAACCTATTATCAAAACCAATACAATGGTTTGCATCATTTATCAATACTAACTACATAATCCATGGCTAGCTAACTACTAGCACCATTTTCCCCAAAATCACCAAACCCTAAGTTCATAAGTCACCACATTTTCGTGTATCCAAAACATGACCACGTTTTCCTTGACAAAATACCATAGATCTAAGTTATTTCACTTCCATTTAACCATTCATGAACAAATCCATAACTAGGGTTTATGATTCAAGCTTCCATACTCAATTCTAAGACTTATAACACAAGAGGTTTGAAGATTTACCTTTGTTCTTCAATGAGGAGTAAGAATCACCAAGATTTGATGAAGATTGAGCTCCAAACGACACCTTACACTCAAAAATCGTTCACACACAAGAAGGGGAAAAACTAGGGTTTTGAAATGTGTAATAAATGAGTTTTCCCGAATTTAATGCTGGTGTCGCGAAAGTTCGCGATCGCTATCAATAGTTCGCGACGCGAACTTTTTCTTGCACGCATAGTTCGCGATCGTTACCGGGTCGGGAACTACTTCGCGTCGATTGGCCCAACTCGCTGGACCGAGTTCACGATCGCGACCAAGACTTCGCGCCGCGAACTCCCATAGTAGCCCAGGCTGCACTTTTTGATCCTTGGTTCGACCCGGTTTCGCCCATAACTTTCTCGTACGGTGTCCAAACGACACGAAACCAATTCCTACGTTCTTTAAACGAATTATCCTTATTTAACATATTTTTGTACAATTTATTTATTTACAAAAATTCGGGTCGTTACAACTATCCACCCCTTAAGGAGATTCCGTCCTCGGAATCTCATCATAGTTCACGAAATTCGGGTACCTTTTCCGAATCTCGTCCTTGACTTCCCAAGTCAAGTTCGGCCCAAGCGAATGCTTCCACTTGACCAACACCAATTCAATTTCTTTATTCCGAAGTTTCTTGGTTTTCGACTCTAGTATGGCTTCGGGTTCCTCAATCAATCGGTTCGGGGCATCAACCCGCAATTCTTGCAATGGAATTATATTTTCAACTTCACCCACGAACTTCTTCAAATAGCTTACATGAAATGTATCGTGAACACCTTGAAGTTCGGGTGGGAGTTCTAACTTGAAAGCTTGCACACCGACCCGTTTCAAAATCTTAAATGGGCCAACATACCTTGGGCTCAATTTGCCTTTCTTACCAAACCGCATTACGCCTTTCCAAGGCGATACTTTCAACATCACCATGTCTCCAACATTCAAATCATACGGTCTCTTTTTCAAACCCGAGTAGCTTCTTTGTCGATCTTGGGCTATTTTCATATTTGTTTGGATTATCCCAATCTTTTCATTGGTCAACTTAACAATTTCGGGACCCGTGAGTTTCGTCTCACCGGCTTCGAGCCAACACGAGGGGGTTCTACATTTTCTTCCATACAACGCCTCATAAGGCGGCATTTTAACGGTCGATTGATAACTATTGTTGTAGGAAAACTCTACTAACGGTAAATGTTCGTCCCATTTACCTCCAAAATCTAGCACACACGATCTTAGCATATCTTCAACCGTTTGAATGGTTCTCTCACTTTGACCATCGGTTTGCGGGTGATAAGCCGTACTCAACCGCAGCTTCGTTCCCAACTCCTCTTGCAACGATCTCCAAAATCTCGAGGTAAACCTCGCGTCTCTATCGGACACAATCGACAACGGGACTCCATGAAGTCTTACTACTTCGTCAACATACAACTTTGCCAACTTCTCAAGTGGCATGGTTTCTCGAATCGCCAAGAATAATGCACTTTTGGTCAACCGGTCAACAATGACCCAAATGGCGTCGTGGTTCTTGCTCGTCTTTGGCAATCCAACAATGAAATCCATTGTTATATCATCCCATTTTCCGGCCGGGATTTGCAACGATTGAGCTACCCCGTAAGGTACTTGATGCTCGGCTTTTACTTGTGCACACGTGGCACACTTAGAAATATACTTTGCCACTCTTGCCTTCATCCCGGGCCACCAATACATCTTCTTCATATCTTGATACGTTTTTGTACTTCCCGGGTGGATCGAATACTTAGACTTATGAACATCATTTAGTAACTCCTTTCGGGTACCCCCGAACTTGGGAACCCAAATTCGACCACCGACGGTTTTCAACCCTTGCATGTTTTCTATAAAATGTTGGTTCTTCCCCAATCGTTCTTGCCTTAACTCATCTTTTTCCATCACCTCCCGTTGGGCATTCTTGATTCGTTCTACTATACTCGAGACTACTTCAATACGTGTTAGCTTTCCTTTAATCGGCTTTTCATACACCTTTCGGCTCAAGGCGTCGGCTACCACGTTGGCCTTTCCCGCATGGTAGACAATTTCACAATCATAATCTTGTATCAATTCGATCCATCTCCTTTGCCTCATATTTAGGTCTTTTTGAGTGAAAACGTATTGAAGACTTTTGTGATCCGTATACAACGTACACCTTGTACCATATAAGTAGTGTCTCCATAACTTTAAAGCAAATACTATCGCCGCCAATTCCAAATCGTGAGTCGTGTACCTTTCTTCCGCATTCTTTAGTTGTCTCGAGGCGTAGGCAATCACTTTCCCCCGCTGCATCAAAACACAACCCAAACCTTTATGTGAAGCATCACTATACACGACGAAGTCTTCCATCCCTTCGGGTAACGTGAGAACCGGGGCGTTACACAATTTTTCTTTCAATGTGGCGAATGCTCTTTCTTGCCTTTCTCCCCACACGAACTCACTACTCTTTCGGGTCAACAATGTGAGTGGTGTCGCCACTCGAGAAAAGTCTTGAATGAATCGACGGTAATATCCGGCAAGGCCGAGAAAACTTCTCACTTCGGTTGGAGTTCGTGGCGGTTCCCACTTCATAACCGCTTCAATCTTTGACGGGTCAACTTTGATTCCTTCTCGGGACACGACATGACCAAGGAATTGGACTTCCCGAATCCAAAATTCACACTTAGAAAACTTAGCATACAATTTCTCTCGTTGTAGGACTTCTAATGTTTGTCTTAGATGACTCTCGTGTTCTTCTTCGGTTTTTGAATAGATAAGAATATCGTCAATAAATACGATAAGAAACTGGTCGAGGAATGGTTTGCAAACCCGATTCATAAGATCCATAAAAATGGCCGGTGCATTAGTCAACCCAAACGGCATCACCAAAAACTCGTAATGCCCATATCGTGTACGAAACGCCGTCTTCTCGGTATCTCCTTCTTTCACTCGAACTTGATGGTAACCCGATCTCAAATCGATCTTCGAGAAATAGTCGGCACCTTGAAGTTGATCGAACAAGTCGTCGATTCTAGGCAATGGGTACCGGTTCTTTATAGTCATCTTATTCAACTCTCGGTAGTCGATGCACATTCTCATTGAACCGTCTTTCTTCTTAACAAACAACACGGGTGCACCCCATGGAGATGAACTTGGACGAATAAATCCTTTGTCGAGTAACTCTTGCAATTGGGACATCAATTCCCGCATTTCGGTGGGAGCCAAACGGTATGGGGCACGAGCTATCGGTGTTGCTCCCGGAACTAAATCAATACGGAATTCTACTTGCCTCTCCGGTGGCAATCCCGGTAAATCGTCGGGGAATACCTCGGGAAAATCCCGAATCACCTTTACATTTTCCACCGACTTCTTCTCTTTCCTTCCATCTAACACATAAGCTAAAAAGGACGAACATCCTTTGGCTAAACATTTCCTAGCTTTAACCGCGGTCATAAGACATGGCAAATGGTGTCGTCTCTCACCATACACATAAACTTTTTCATTGTCGGGAGTCCTTATCGAGACTATCTTCTTCCCACATAAAATCTTTGCTTGATTCTCACCCAACCAATCCATACCTATAACTATATCAAAACCCGCAATTTCCATGGGTAATAAATTCACCTTAAACTTTCTCCCATCTATTTCCAATTCACAATTCCGACACATATGTTGAACTATGGAGGTTTTACCATCCGCAATTTCTATATCATAAATTTCATCAAGAAGTTCTAATGGCACATTCAACATCACAACAAAATCATGTGACACAAACGAATAAGTAGCACCCGAGTCAAATAAGATCCGGGCGGGAATAGAATTTACGAGTAGGGTACCTGAAACGACATCGTGGGCCTCCTTGGCTTCTTCTCGGGTAAGTTGGAAGGACCGTCCCTTGACCTTTGTCGGCTCCGCTTTCTTTTGAGCGGTCGACACCATGGTCTCACTTCCCTTCTTCGGGCATGCATTGCTATAGTGCCCTTTTTCATGGCACGAATAGCACTCAATTTCATCCAACGGTTTGACCCGGCAATCCCTTGCCAAATGTCCCGGCCTTCCACACTTGAAACACGACTTTGAGTCCACCAAACATTCTCCCTTGTGGTCTTTGCCACACTTCTTACAAGCACCCACACTCGATTGTTTAGAGAAGGTCGGAGTGAACTTTCCCTTCTTCACCGAACCCGAGCTCCCCTCAAACTTCCTCTTCTCAAACTTTTCAAACTTCGGCCTCTCGTTGATTCTTCTTTGGCCAACCTCTTCAACATTTCTCGCCGCACCGATAGCTTCATCGAGTGTGGCGGCCCTTTTAACCTCCAATTCATACTCCCACGGGAGTCCATTAGCATAACGAACAATCCGGGATCTCTCATCCGGATACAATTTGATCACAAACGGGATTAATCCCGTGAACTTTTTAGTGTACTCATCGACGCTCAAACTTCCTTTCTTCAAATGCACAAACTCCTCTTGAAGTTTCTCCAAGTTCCTCTCGGGGCAAAACTTTGCCTTTAACCGCTTCACAAACTCATCCCAAGTCATCTTGTACACCGCCCTTTTTCCCAACGTTTCATACATGGTGTCCCACCACACGAGGGCCTCATCCTTCAACAAGCGAGAAACATAGATTACCATATCACCTTCCTTGCATTTACTAGCTTCAAGGACTTGTTCAGTTTCACGGATCCAACGGATCGTGACTTTCGGTTCGGAGCTACCATAGCAGTTATCGGGCTTAAAGGCCATAAAGTTCTTATACGTGCACCCCTTCCTTTCCCTCGGCTCGGGCTCACTTTCATCTTCTTCCGTTGATGATTTCTCAGTTTGAGCAACACTACTTGACTTGCTCTTTGTGCGGGGTGGAGATTCCTCCCGCCTTTCACGTGCCCTATGCTCATTGAGAAGTCGGTTCACATCCTCGTTCACTATGTCCCTCATTTGATTGAACATAGTTTGGAGGTGTTCTACGGTGACCGGGGTGTGAGTATTCCTTTCAACACCCGAATTTTCCTCCCCTTCCCGAGGTGGAGGACCAAACACCGGTTCGACAATGTTGTTCGAATCTTGCCCTTGATCAAGTGGGCCTCTTGTACTTCTAGTTCTCACCATTTTGCTATAATAAGACATTAATCATTTAGAAGTCAATTTATCAAAGTAACGGTAACATTGACCGTCCCAAAACCAAACATGACCTAATCCTCCAAGGTCAACCCTATTGAACCTACACTTAAGGTCTCAATAGCCATTTCACAAGTATCCTATGGAACCTACGGTCCTACTAGCTCAGTTTAAGTCTAGGATGGTCAACTCAACCTAGTTCACTTAAACTATAGCTCTGATACCAAGTTGTAACACCTCAATTTTCAAAACAACATTTAAATACCATTTAATTCAAAAATACATAATATTGTATCAACATCAAATACCAGTTTTACAAAAACGAAAAGGTTTCTTGTTCGAGATTATCAGAGTTTACAAAAACGGTGTTACAAATTATATCTTAACCATAGGATAAGGACTCTAATCATCAACACCGAGCTAATCTCAACAAGGCCTCTTCTAAACGGGCCTCCTAGATCTTCGATCCCGAACCTGAGTACATAGCAAAAACACAAACATAGTACGTGAGACAAAATTGCCTCGTGAGATGCATGGGTTTTAGACCCGATAAACAAATAGTCAAATAATATCATTAAATCTTAAAATAATATTACTAAGTTTGTTTTGGGTCACTTTATCACTTTCATCATTGGCCAATGTCAAGATAATCGGAATGCCTCCAATCTATCAAGACCATCATTTCCACGGTAATCGGAATGCCTCCAATCTACCGGGACTCATAGGTATTGGGTAATCGGAATGCCTCCGATCTACCACTAACCTTAAGGTACCGTAGTAACCGGAATGCCTCCAATCTACTACGGCCCTAGGGACATCATCATCATCATCATCATCATCATTACTTATCTTTTATCGTTATGAGCTTATAGCTCCATCATTTCTCAATAAATCAATCATTTCGTTATCAAACAAGCAATTCATCATAAATCACATAAATGACTAAATTACTTAAAGACTCGACAAATCATTAGGTCATAAAAACATTTACTAGCTATGTACCCAGTTTAAAAGTCACATGTACTCACCTTAGCCAAGCTTATCCAATGTTGTGTTCCTTGAACACCAATATCACTTCTCAAGATTTGAATGCCTCAAATCCACCAACCGGTAACCTATTATCAAAACCAATACAATGGTTTGCATCATTTATCAATACTAACTACATAATCCATGGCTAGCTAACTACTAGCACCATTTTCCCCAAAATCACCAAACCCTAAGTTCATAAGTCACCACATTTTCGTGTATCCAAAACATGACCACGTTTTCCTTGACAAAATACCATAGATCTAAGTTATTTCACTTCCATTTAACCATTCATGAACAAATCCATAACTAGGGTTTATGATTCAAGCTTCCATACTCAATTCTAAGACTTATAACACAAGAGGTTTGAAGATTTACCTTTGTTCTTCAATGAGGAGTAAGAATCACCAAGATTTGATGAAGATTGAGCTCCAAACGACACCTTACACTCAAAAATCGTTCACACACAAGAAGGGGAAAAACTAGGGTTTTGAAATGTGTAATAAATGAGTTTTCCCGAATTTAATGCTGGTGTCGCGAAAGTTCGCGATCGCTATCAATAGTTCGCGACGCGAACTTTTTCTTGCACGCATAGTTCGCGATCGTTACCGGGTCGGGAACTACTTCGCGTCGATTGGCCCAACTCGCTGGACCGAGTTCACGATCGCGACCAAGACTTCGCGCCGCGAACTCCCATAGTAGCCCAGGCTGCACTTTTTGATCCTTGGTTCGACCCGGTTTCGCCCATAACTTTCTCGTACGGTGTCCAAACGACACGAAACCAATTCCTACGTTCTTTAAACGAATTATCCTTATTTAACATATTTTTGTACAATTTATTTATTTACAAAAATTCGGGTCGTTACAATATCGATTCATGTCGTATAAATTCCTTGTGTTACGTCTCGGTTGGATTGCTCTAGTATGAGATGCATTTTTATTGATTCGGGTTGTGATAATCCTATTGTTCCGGTCTCGTGGAGTCATCGTTGTTATTGTTTCGTCTGATATCGAATATGAGTTACCCGTACGAATTCCTTGAGAGATAATTTTGTTTCGTGAGGACCCACGGCGGCTTGAGTATTACTTCGTGTAATATGTTGAGCGGTGGACGCGGGAGTACCTGGCGGAGGAGTGGTATGGACCGTGGTGGTGAAGCTGGATCATGGACTCGGTTAGGGGTGCCTTGATCACCTTCATCGGCCTCATTCCCTAATGGCCTAAGGGGGAATGACGCACTTTGATTCGTTTGGATGGTATTGAGATCTCATTGGTTCATGATGCGGTATTGTCTATTGGTTCCGGTGGTTAAGTGATGATTCTCGTGGAGTGTTGATTCGGTGATTGGTTCTCAATTGTGTTTATTATCTTTCAAACTCTTGTTGATTCTTGCGATATAGTTGTATTCTCAATGTCAGTCATTCAGTGATTCTTGTTGATCCCGGATAAGTGTTGATACTCGGCTATGACGGATTCTCGATAAATCTCATGTTAAGTTGTAAAGCTTTTCGTTCAGTTATGCATTGATGTGTACTTGCTATAATATGAATTACTTAAATAGTTTTATACCGTTTTATATGTTATTATTCTTTGTTTTGTATATAATGCTAGTATTAATTTGTACTTTATGAACTCACTAAGCTCGTTGTAGCTTACCCGTTTAGTGGACTAACTTTTTACAGGAAAAGATAAGAGTAAGCATATAGGATCTTGAAGTTGATCAGAGGCTTAGAAGTTATACTCCGGGCGTATATTTAGGTTTGTGGGAGTTGGGTAGTTTTGTATTGATAATTTTCTTGTAGTTAGCTGGTTTGTATCCATAGTCTTTGTTGGTAGTGAGATCTTATTTCGTTTGTTGTATTTTGTATAGTTGTTATCTGTTTAGAATGGTTAATTGTAATTAGATAGTTATTAGAAAGTTGTTCGTTTTGATTGGTGGGATTTCTTGACCCGGTCGTTACACTAAATAACTTGCATTTTCGAGCCTTACTAAAATAGGGCCTTTCTAGCAAAGTATAATTATTTTTTTTGGGCTAAATATATAGAGAACTGTTGAAATAGGGGCCCTTTGCGTTTGGGGGCCCGGGACGGTCGCCTAGCTTACCCAGCCCATGGAGCCGGCCCTGCAAACAATTACCCAGACATGTGCGATATTTAGTTCCAACAACATATATAATACTAGTCTCATAACCCGCCCGATGGGCGGGCTAGCTTCGAAAAACAAAACGCAAAAGTACATTTCAAACGTATGAAATCATGGAACATTTATTATTGAAATGATGAATACAACTTTTTGTTAAAGACGAAATAAAACTTCTTTGTATACGACGTTTGTCGTTGAGTTAGTATATTTCCCATCTTGGTCAGTATGGTATTATGGAGATACAGCGACCTTGAACAGACATATTTTTTCAATAGAGGGTCCACATGCGAAATTGGTGTAATCTTCGGGTTGTTGTTGTTTCCTAAAATGTAAACACCATGTTTAGCTTGATATGTTTTGACATAATTGACTAATTATTATGAAAGTAATAAAGTAACTTCAATATTTATAAAAAACCTATATCCATTTAAATCAATTTATTGTAGAAAAAATGCATACCTCCGTCACCACCAGAAGAACCAGATCCGTCAATTTTTTGTTTTCCTAAGGAACTTCTTGATGATCCAAATTGTCGAAATTTGCCACCTTGAGGGGTGGGTGTATTATTGCAATCGCGCTTGGTAATTTTGGCCAATTTGAACTGGTGACTCATCTATATAAGTAATAAAACCATGTAAAAAATATTAAAAAGAATCATAAGAGCATTAAGTATCTATGAATAGCATTAGAAACATGTCATGGTTGATGCTTATAGTATGAATGATTGAATGACACATACCTGGAATTGAGGACGAATGCAACTCAATGAGAGAAGGAAGATCGTCGGTATAAGGAAGAAAGGTAGAATGTGAATAAAACGTAAGATAACTATATATACAAAACGCATTTTGTTATTTGTAGCAAGTGTATCAAAAATATTTTTTTAAATTCGGAATTGATGTAATTGTTATTAAAAATAATTGAAGAGTTACCATTCTGACAAAAATATTCCAAATTTATATTACCAAAAATATTGAAAGTTGAAGGCCGCCCGTGACCGACAAAAGATGTATGCCGATCCGAGACGTAGACCCGCTACGTTCTCGGAACATGAGATGGTTTACTTGAAGGTGTCACCTTGGAAGGGTGTTATTCATTTTGGTAAACGAGGAAAGTTGGCCCCGAGGTTTATTGGGCCGTTTCGAATTAGTAAGGTGGTAAATCCTCAATCGGTAACACTCGAGTTACCCCCGGAGTTGTCGGCAATACACAACACTTTCAATATTTGTTATTTGAGGAAGTGTAACATCGAAGACCCGAGCCAAATTCTTCCGGTACAAGAGTTGCGGGTTGATACGAAAAGGAGGTTGGTCGAGGAACCGGTAGAGTTATTGGACCGAAAGGTGACGAAACTGAGGAAGAAACAAATTCCTATGGTTTTGGTAAAGTGGAAGCACAGTTTGGGTGCGGATATGACATGGGAGACCAAGGCCGATATGCGGGAACGTTATCCCTCCTTGTTTGATCGAGATGGGATTCCGGGGACGGAATCTTCTTAAGTGGGGGAGAGCTGTAACATCCCAAAACCCGGCCTACTAGTTTATTGACCTTAAGGTATCTTATTAAATGATTATCTGACTAAATGCTTAGTTAATTTAATTAGCTTGCTGTCTTTTGCGGTATTTTAACCAAGGGGTTAAAATACCCGACTTGTGATATATCTGGAAAGAATACGTGATTTTTATATATTTGGATTCCTTGTTAAATATCATTTCCGGAAATGCTTTCGTTTTTAAAATTGGAGTCTGTTTGCTATTTTAAATAAATTAATTTCGAAAGGGACTTTTCAGACATATACTGTTTTATTAAAAGAAAGACCAAGAGGGGCCCCACCCCCTCTTGTTTGACCGGCCACGAGAGATAGAGGGAAACCCTCTCTCTTTTCCTTTACCTTTCATTTGAACATTATCCATAACTTTCACTATTTCATTGCCAAACTCTCTCTAGCAAACCCCATCTTGTTCTTGAACATTGTTGGTGATTCCTTGTGCTAGGGTCCGAAATTTATACTAGTGTTTGTGTAGAAGAAGCTTAAAAGTAAGTCACACCTTTCCCTTGTCTTGTTATGGTGTTCTTGAGCTTGGTTATGAACTAGGGTTTGTGATTGTTAGTTTTTATGGATGAATCTTGTTATGGATGTGATAATATGTGTTTATGCAAGCTTTTACATCATTTGTATGGTAGATTAGTGAAGGAATACAAGATTTGATGAAAATCACCTCCAACCTTCATTAATTGTGGAAGTTGAAGGTGGGTTTTGATGAATCTTGGATTTCTTAAGTTTTGGTTGGATAGAATTGTTTATTAGGTTGAGAAATCATGTTTGGTAAGTTATGGATGGTGAGAACCTTGTATAGTTGATTGTGTGAATTGATCTAGTTGGTGTTTGGGTCAAATTGATTAACTAGTGATCTTGGAAGTATCATACTTGGAATTGTGATGATTAGGATCTTGATGATTGTGAATTGCTAGTTTATGGTGAATTCTTAGTCTATGGAATGTGTGCTAGTTTTTATAGCCTTAGAAGTGTTGTAGCAATTTTCGGGTTTTTGGCCCGTTTGGGTCAACTAGTTGTAGGGAATTGCTAGATGGTCATAATCGGTCAATTGACTTGTTGTTGATGATGATATGTTGTTAAGGTCATTTGAATGTGCCTTGGAGATATTGAGTTGGTAAATTGCTAAATTGACGGTTTTAACAATTTAATAGATCGATCACTAACTCGGTACAATGGTTGACAGGATCGGGAAGGATACTCAGTGATACTAGCTCACTGAGTCAAGGAACCGAAGGTTGAAAGGTGAGTGGATTCGACCTACAACTCGGGTTTCGGTTTACTCGTTTGGTATTGGCATGTTTGTAAAAATCACAGGAAATTACCAGACAAGGGAAGTTCACGGCGTGAACTTCTCTTCGCGATCGTGAAGTCGGTCCAGCTAAGTTGTTGATTCATCGCGAAGTAGTTCACGATCGGAGTTCCCGACGCAAACTCTAGTTCGCGATCGTGAACTGTAGTTCGCGATTGGGAACTCTGTTGTGACGTTTTTCGCGGTGATTTTCGTAGCTAGTCTACTTGTTATGTATGCTTAGTGTTAGGGAATACCATACATGACTATGTGCACAATCGGGACGAGGTCAGTGTCGGATGGATAACGGCTGGGCACAGTGTATCGACTAATAGGGTATCCGACCTTACCTGTATGTGTTACATGGTTAAGGGGAGGGAGTTGCCCGGGGTGTTGGATACAAAATGCTATCGGTTACCGTGGTTTTGGCCGACCATGGTTTGAGGCCCGCAAAGCCGCCGATCCTCTCAATTAAGTGATTACCCAACCGGAGATGTTTATAACTTTTGTGTTTAAGTGAATAGTGTAGTTAGTAGCGTTAGGAATTCATTCACTTAGCTTTTGTGCTAATCCCTCCCTTATCGACACATTTCAGGTTGGATGGCTTGAACGGGTCGGGCTTGGACGGAAAGTTTGACCATGCTTAAATTGTTATTTTGTTAAATGAGCCGTGTTTAGTGATACCGTCTTTTAACTAACTTTTGGTAGTAATATTTGTGGGACCATGGTTTTGTAAACTTAACATAACTAGGAACCTAACCGTATGCTTCCGTAACCATAGTTTAATACTTAATTGGATATTTAAAAAAAAACGTTTTCTAAAAATGCGGTGTTACATATGTGATATCTATTTATTTGAAACTTATATGTATTATGTGACAATTATTTATGTGAGATTTTTATGTGCCCTGTTTGTGTACCTAGTTCGAGGAAAATAAATACGCATTTATTCTTTTAATGACAAGAGTGTCATTTTATTGGTGTGCAATTAATCATGTGAATTAATTATTATGTGATAACACGGGTGTTATTAAAATCTTGAGAAATTATCTATGAGCTAATTAAATGTGTCGCGATATTGAATCCCGAGTTAATAAAAGTAACTAGTCATCTTAGACGTTTAATAATTCTCGTGGCTGGCCGTTCATTAACCTCGTTTTCTGTCATTAAAGTTTTTAGTTTTAAACTTGCTCGTGGCTTTGGCGATTTCCTTGAGGATTTAGTTCCCAACGTTTTGGTACTAGCTCCCCTTGTTATCTTCCTTTACTCGTGGACCCATTATTGAATTTGGGCTCCTACTTATGGTATCCGATCAGTAAAAGCCCACAAAGAGGCCAAATTGGTAAACACTTCTTGGAGGCCATTGTCCAGCTCTCTCCTTGGTGGCTAAGGCACGTCAATTTAGTCAACAATTCTCCAATTTAATTCTTTCCATCAAGCAAAGCTTTCCAACCTAAAAACTGCCGCTAGTTCCTTCTCGATTCCATCTTCTTTGGGCGATTTAAAAGCTAACCAGAACAATTCCATCGTGATTATCCCAGCCCTCAAACTTCATCCTTGTTTGTTTCTTCCTCCTTCCATTGAGAGCAGCTACAAGTCGTCCCTGGTGATTGCGTATTCCAGTAAGAATTATGCCATTCCTTCTTTCTTTTATTTTTCTTTTCCTTGTTTTGTTCGTCATCCATATCTAATGGTTTTGTGTGGTATCATCATGGAATACAATGGTGATGGTGTTGGATTGACGAGTTTTCCGGAGTCAAGTGATTTCTGTAGTGAGAATCCCGTGACCGGCGACGAGCAGAAACCTTCTAGCCATACTTCTCCTTCTTGTTTTGGTAGTCATTAATTCTGCCTTGACCCTATTCCTTTCGTTTAGTATTGCTATGTTACTAACTCCTTGAGATTTTTACCATACGGTGAAGAGTTTTGGACAGGTTACATACCGAGCCAATGAGGGCTCGGGGTAGTGCATCGTTGTGACTGTTTTGGTTCTTGTATCATCGAATAAATGTCGTTTCTGTTTTCCTAATTTATAATCAAGGCTAGAGTTAGTGGGTATTGCAATCTGGCTTCGAGGTCGGGTTAAGGGTTGGGTTAAAACCATTGTCTTTTTTTTTGTTAAACGTTGTTATAACCGAAAACTGGGAACCGAACCGTTAGGTTCTTGGTTCCCTAAAACGAAATAGATTTTCAATAGAAGACTAAATAAAAGGTACACAGATTTCGGAAGTATAAAATGAGTCTCGGGACTGTCGGGGGTCTCGGGAATAATCGGGTAGTTGTCGGCATTAAAAAGTTTTTAAATAACAAACTGATTTTTAACAGAATCTGGTTCGGAGCTGTTTTTACCACACTTAAAATACGTTTTTAGATTTTGGCCCTCGCTGGTCCATGGTTTTTCCGAGTCCTCTTTCCGTTGCCGCCGACGGCTCGTCGATCTGATTTTTCGTTTAAAAGTTATTGCCATTTTTGTAAACCATCGCAGATTAATTTTCGGTTCAGCTATTCCGTCTTGTGGGTCTGTTTTGAGCCCCTTCTGTTTGGATACAAGTTCCGATGTCTTCTGACAAATTGTTTTCCTATGAGTTATTTAGCTACTATAAAAATTTGACTAAAGTCTAGTGAACTGTTTGAGAGTTATTAACGTTTCCATAAGAGTGTTGCGTGCGGTCAAATTCTGTTGGAAATAATTTTGAGCCGAGTTTTAATCCAAGTCTTGTGATGCCTTGTAGGACCTTCTAGGACCTGTTAGAGACGCTCTTCTGTACCGAGGATATTTAGGAGCATACGTCTATTCGAGGTGGGTAATCTCACTATAAACTTGTACTTACTTTCGATTCATGATTATGTGCTATGTATTGTGAACTGTCTTGTTGATTGAGCTTGAGTATTGATTTTGTGATTTATTTGAGTTATCTGTGATCTGAGTTATCTGGAGACTGAGTTATCTGAGTTCTGAGTTCTTGAGTTAAAACATTAAACATAATATACCTGACTTGACACCAAAGAGCACTGGTGTCAGATGTTTGTCTTGGCACCGAAGAGTACTGGTGCCAGACGTTTTGACTCAACACCGAAGAGTACAGGTGTTGAGCCTTGAGTTGTGTGAGGCGCGTCGAGGTTGAACTCTCGTCCCAAGTCATACAAGCGCGCTATATAAATTAAAATCTGAGAAAATATACTTGAGTAATTGAGAATTGAGTAGAGTCTCTAGGGATCACTTATGTGACTTGAGTTGTTTGTATTTATTTGTTTATTTTGATATTATTCACTCAGCGGTGCCTGACCCCAAACACTCCCTCCCATTTTGCAGGTACTAGCAAGGGCAAAGAGAAGGTCAACGGTTGATGGGCTGCATTCTAATTTAATGTTTTGGATTTGGTTTTAAATACTTTCGAGTCAAACAAATTTTTGAACACATTTATTATTCCGCATTAAAGACCATGAGTCGCTTATACTATTTCATGAGTTGGGACTGTTTTTATTTACTTGTACTTGGGGAAATTGTCTTATTTTATTATTTATTTATTTTTTTAATTTTCCTTGATTTTTGGGTTGTTACACACAATCAAAACTACAAGCAAACCCTAACTTATAAGCAGATGAACTAAAAAGTGAAAGCAAAACCTGTATTATCTGAGATTGGGGGTACGTAATTCAGCTTGATACTTGGTTTTATAGGTATCTAAAGGGTACAGGATAGTGGTGCTAGCGAGAGATCCAATTGACTCAAAGGGTAACCATCGAAGGTTAATTAAAGCCTATTATCGATGGCAATACCCGTAGCAATTGGCTCTTGAGAAGAAATCGTAATTGATTCGTCCATTTCCAAACCGCCGCCTTGATGCCGGTGGGAGCTGCCGGCTTGATTTCTTCACGGTGAGAGCAATGGTCGATGGTTCTTCACGGTGAGAGCAAGCGTCCAGGAAACGAACACCGGCAGTATGATTGGAAGGATTTTTGGGGCAAGCGTACAGAGGTTGGGGAGGAGACCGGTAGGGGGAGAAAATGTGTGAGTATGTGAAAAAAAACCCCTAAAATGAACGATGCGATAGATGTGGTTGCTGAATGGTAAAATTACATGGTTACCCTTTGAGTCAGCGTTTGACTCATCATTAAGGAGCGATGTGGTTGACTGGCTAAGACATGTCATCAAAAAAATTAATGTTCTTGCTCCATATATAGGTTGGAGATAATATAAAGAAAAAATAATTGAGTTTTAAATTAAAAAATATGTTTATAGTTATATAAAGTATATTTTAGTTAATTTTGAAAAAAAAAAAACCTAAAAGATATCTTTAAGAATTAATGTTTTATAAATATAAAAAATTTTATTATTAAATTAAAAATTTTCGTTATGGACTTCCGGTCATTAAAACCTTAAGAAGTGGAGGAAAAACATCACTCCCCCCTAAAAATGATACCTTAAAGAAATGGAAGAAAAACATCATACCCGTTATAGCCTTATAGGATGTGTTTGGCGAGCCTATGGCACCCCACACCCGGCGCTCTTACACTATGTTCCAGAATATTTAATTGAAAGAAAAGAAAATAAAGTAAGAGAATAGAAGAGAAAATAAGAGATATTAAGAAGAAAATATTTTGCTTTCTTGTGTTCCCGAATCGGATAGAAAATAAAAGAAAAACATCAATTTTTGTGTTCCCGGATTGGAGAGAAATGAAAAAATGAACACATTTACAATTTTATCCTTAAAATATAAATAAATTAGGTAATATCAAGGGTAATTTAGTAATTGCAAATAATCTTAATTAATTAGAATTTATCTTCTCTCCAAATCTTCCCACTTTTGGGATGAAGATTAAAAGAGAAAAAATAGCCAAAATTTCCTTCCTCTTTTCTTCTTTCTTTTAAAAAAATATTCTGAAACACGATATAAAAATTATTTCTTTCACTTTCTCTTCTTTTCCTTTGAAATTAAAACTCTGGAACACAGATATAATTACACTATAACTCTATAAGTTTTTTGTTTTGGTTGGGCAAGTATCGTGTTTTGGTTAGACGCATTCGAGATTTAGGTGATTGGGCCATTATAGTAATGTGAGTTTCTTGGGAGTCCGGTTTCATTTTGTTTTTTAACCTTAAAAGTTTTATGAATATGAAAGTCTAGGTACGTAATGGATAATTTATTATATGAAAATTCATTTTACACCATAAACTTTAGCTTATAATAGAAGTTATATATTATTTTCGTATCAGAATAAGTGATACATTGATACATTTAAAGTTTTACGAATTTTAAAGTAAAAGATTAAAATAAAGATTAAAATATATTAAAGTGAATAGTTAGTGGAGGATGAGTCATGTTTAACAAAAAAATAATAATACTACCTGCGTATCAAAATAAGTGATACACTTTAAGAATTGCGGTTTTTGAGGCAAAAGATTAAAAAGTGATTTAGAATAGATTAAAGTGGATAGTTAGTAGATAATAAGTCTCACTTCTTTTGAATGGAGTGATATTAATGATGTTTAAAAGTAAAAGTAAGGTTAAAAGGGTAATTTTACTTTATTAAAATAGATAGTTAGTAAAGAATATGTCCTATTTTTTTACCAAATAAGGTAAGCTTTGGAAGTTTATCACTTATTTTGTTTCATCCCTAAATAGAAAGTGTATCACTTATTTTGATATAGAGGTAGCAATAATGATATTTAAGAGTAAAAGTAAGGATACAAGGGTATTTTAACTATATTAAAGTTTATAGTTAGTGAAAAATGAGTCCCATTTTTTTTATCAAATAAGATAAATTTTAAAATGTATCAGTTATTTTGAAACATCCAATACAGTTAACTTTTAGTTATATTATTTTTTTATTTTTTAATTATCTAAAGATGAATGAAGATGAATTTAGAAGGAAAGAAAAAAAAAGTAAAATCCAAACTTTGAAAGGCCAAACAAAACCCTTGGCACTGTGAACACATTTTTCAGTAGAGAAAAAGCTCCGGCGAGCTATGGCGATTTTCACCACCAGACGTACCCTAACCTCTCTCTTCTCTCGCATCCGATCATCATCACCGTCATATTCTATATTTAATGCTTCTCGATTTTCTCTCCCACTCCTCGATCACCACCACCAATCTCCCCAACTCGCCCCACGGATTCCTGTTCGACTCAAAACCTCAGGGTCGGGTTATTCTCCGTTGAACGATCCGTCACCGAACTGGAGCAACCGTCCCCCAAAGGAGACGATTTTGCTTGATGGCTGTGATTATGAGCATTGGCTTATAGTTATGGAGTTCCCCACCGACCCTAAACCCTCAGAAGATGAAATGATTGATTCTTATGTCAAAACCCTAGCTTCTGTTCTCGGCGGGTATGAATTATACTATTATTCATCGATATATATTTCGTTACAGTATAATTTGTGCTTGATTTTTATTTTGTTGTTAGAAAAGCCTACTTATTTGAATAATTAAACCCTAATTTATTTTTATACCATATATTTGGTACTTCATTCTCACTGCATAATTTACCATATCTTTCATTTTTACTTGTACTTGCAAAC
The DNA here is from genome assembly GCA_963853835.1 of Calendula officinalis. Taxonomy (NCBI): domain Eukaryota; kingdom Viridiplantae; phylum Streptophyta; class Magnoliopsida; order Asterales; family Asteraceae; genus Calendula; species Calendula officinalis. The sequence goes on along the minus strand of OY970823.1, from coordinate 64,643,693 downwards.
TGTTTATCATGTTTTTGGAATAAGAAAATATTGGATTTTGTGGATTGGAGAGATTATGTATTCTTATTTGAACTTGCCTCCATTGTATGTGTACCAATTTTTATGCCAACTTTCTGATAATGCATGATTGATTTTAACCTGTGAATTATTGCATGAAGCCATGAATTGTTTTATGGTTTTCAGTGAAGAAGAGGCAAAGAAGAAGATATACTCTGTTTCAACAACTACTTATACAGGATTTGGTGCTTTGATATCTGAGGAACTATCATACAAAGTCAAAGGTCTTTTATCTTTTGAAGCTTTTTCGGGCTAATCGATATGGGCATACTTAAATTAGTTACTCAAATATGTGTCTATCTATGTTTTTTTAATCGTGGCATAATCGATATCAAGACTGCATCAAATTGTTTTTCATAAAAATCATGTACACTTTAGAGAAAGCCAGAAATAAGCATAACTGTTTTTTCTTCCTTTTGAGCAGGTCTTCCTGGTGTTCTTTGGGTTTTACCTGATTCATATCTCGATGTTCCCAACAAAGATTACGGAGGTTTGTATTTCATAACACCTAAATCGTTTTCATCTCATACAAATTAATTAATTTCCAAAATTTATACTAAGTTATCGATGTTATATTTGTAGGTGATTTGTTTATCGATGGGAAAGTAATACCTCGACCACAGTACAGGTTCACTGACAGACAACAAAACACGAGACCACGATCAAGACCTCGTTACGACAAACGTCGTGAAACGATGCAGACAATTCGTAGAGATCCCCAAGTTCAATCACAAGGTTGGGCCCACGAACATAGAGATGGGCCTGTGGCCCAACCCATGGCGGGCCAGGGTGGTCCCGGACTTTATAATGGTGGGTCTCAAGGGTCTAGTAGTTGACTAGTTGATGAGCCACTTGCATGTTCTCAGTATTTAAATCAAATGCACTAAGTATCTTCTTAGGAATGTTTCTTGCTTTGCAAGTTGTGTTTTGCCAGCATTGGGCATGGAATCGGTATTATAGAAGATTTTTATGTAAACATTTAATTATATCTTTTCATAATCTGATAATTAGTCTTAAATAGGGCTGTCAAATCGTGCTATCGTTACGTGTTGTTGGATAACACGACAAGACACGAATTAGTTCAACACGAAAACGACACGACACGAAGTCATGTTTTATTTTACTAACACGACACGATTAAAAAACGATAAACACGACAAACACGACAACACAAAATAAATAACAAATTTCTTACTTATTACATGTTAAAAACACGACAAACACGATAAACACGACAAAATTATAACTCTTGTGTCAATTTCGTGTTAATCTCTAAACACAACACGACTTCGTGTTTGTTTTACACGAATTCAAATTTCAGTTTCGTCCCAATTTCGTTTCGTTTCGTGTATTTTTGTTGTGTCGTGTCAAGTTATGACAGCCCTAGTCTTAAATTGTGTCATTGTGTGGGTGGTTTCAAGCTTGCTCATGATCATATCCATTGCTACGTATGTATCAAATCAAGTTGGTATAATATCCCGTTTTAAATTATCTTTAATCAGTATACGAAGTATGTAATTTATGTGGTCCATAGTAGTTCTTTGCCAATGTTGGCAGAACTCGTTGATTAGTTTTAAATCAAACATATTCTTGTCATTTAATTTGAGTTTAAGCATTCACAAGAATTATGAAAAGGGTTTTTCTAACTCATGCCCTAAGAAGCATTCAATGATTTAAATTTACCATTCTTATTTGCAAATGCATTTAATATATGTAACAAATAGAACTGGATAAGATTAAATAAGGAAATTTTAAGTTCATTAAACACTTATTATCTCATGCCCTTAAGGCATGAGTTAGCCAAACCCTTATAAAAAATGCAAGAATATTTTAGTTAAGTCTTTCAATCTGTGTCAAATATTGTAATATCGATCTTGCAGAGTTGCAGACATGAAAATGATCTCAAGTAGGGGGATCCCATATAGGATTTTGATCTTGACAACTTTAGTATCCTAAGACGCCACTTACAAAGTCTAAGGGGTAAAACTGTTCCCTAAGAAACTAAAGGGGTCGGTTATGTAATTAAGTGAACTCTTAGACGTTCAGACCAAAACACCTCTTTCGGCGAACAGAGGATCTAATAATCAATCTGATCAAATCTTAGCTGGTATCCGGTGAATCGGTGATCCATTAATCCCAACCAAAATTCCGTCGGAACACGGCGGCGGCGGCGTCGTCGTCAAGCAGTACTACGTAAGGTACGCCCTGTGTTGATCCAGATCTCATTCATTTTTCTCCGATCTGTTTGTTTCATTTCCTTTTTTGCATCATCAAAATCGTTTCTGAAAACTTGAAAAATTCAGATCCTGTAAGGTTGGATTCAAGGAAATATTGAAAAACCTTAGCTATGAATTCAAACTACGGTAGATCAAATCAATCTGGATCTCTCAACAACTTTGATTTCGATCTCGGAATCAATTCGAATCGTTCCAAACCTCTTAATGCTCAGAATAAAAATACTTACACGCAACCGAAACCTAACGGAACGACGCCATCCTGGCAACCAAATAAGCCGTCATGGACTCACCAACCGGCCGCTCCTACGCAGTCGTCTATGGGCGGGCCATTGAATGGGCCGACATCCATGGTGGGAGATATCACAGGAAGGAGCTGGGCCTCATCGGCACCACAACGTCCTGCTAGCACTGGAGCTACAAATATTGGAATTGCAAATAAAAACCCTAATTTGTTCAGTGATTTGCTTGGATCAAATTTGGGGGCAGGGAAGGGGAACATCAGTAATGTTCCTTTGAAAAATGTTGCACCTGCTTCATCACAAACAGCTAGTAAAGGTGCTTATTCAATGGGAGGTATGGCTAATTCATTGCCAAAATCTGGTAATACTGTTAACAGTGGTGGTGGTGGTTGGGGTTCTTCACAAAGTTTTGGGAATTATAATACTAGTGGTTATGGTAATAAGAATCAAAATCTTGGAGGTCCATCAATGAAAAGTTCATCCATGAGTGGTAATGGAGGTAGCATGAATTCTAACAAGGATCCGTTTGGATCGTTAGTCGATTTCAGCTCTAAGCCAGCTGCTGGCATGAAAACAGGGAACAAAACAACTGCACCAACAACTTCAGTGGATGATGCATTTGGTAGCTTTCAAAATGCACCTAAATCTACCTCAAATGCCTTCCCTAGTAACACTAGTTTCACAAATTCAGGCACCAATTCTCAATCGAATTTTGATGATTTTGGTTTTGGTGGAATGCAAAATCAACCACCAGTTCAATCATCTGGTGTTAATTCCATGAATTCTCAATCGAAAATTGATGATTTCGGTTTCGGTAATATGCAAAGTCAACCACCAGTTCAATCATCAGCAGGGAATGATTTTGATGCACTATTCTCTTCATCTTCAGCTTCTAAAGGTTCAGAAAGTTTTGCAAACCAGCAATTTGCAGGAGCTGAAGATTGGGGTTTTGAATCTGAGATTGGTGGTGCTGATGTGGGCGGGACCACCGAGCTTGAAGGGCTTCCACCACCGCCAGCTGGCGTGACATCATCATCATCAAAAAGTAAAGGAATGGATAACTATAAAGCAGGACAATATCCTGATGCAATAAAATGGTTATCTTGGGCTATAATCCTTTTGGAAAAATCAGGTGATAATTCTGGCAGTTTGGAAGTTTTGTCATCTAGGGCTTCATGTTATAAAGAAGTAGGTGAATACAAGAAAGCAGTTGCTGATTGCTCAAAGGTACAATTCAAATTTCCTTTTGTTAAATTTATTTTATTTGTTAACTAAATGTGTATATCTTAATATAGGTACTAGAACAAGATGGCAAAAACGTTTCAGTACTTGTACAACGTGCATTGTTGTATGAAAGTATGGAAAAATACAAACTTGGAGCTGAAGATTTAAGAACTGTTATGAATCTTGATCCTGCAAATAGGGTTGCAAGAAGTACTATACATCGTCTCACCAAATTGGCCAGCTAAGCAAGGATTTAAAATCAAGTATTCTCACGTATCTTTTTTTCTTATTCGTGTTCATGAGTTTCAATATTATATTCCCTTCAATGTCAATTTTACGGGCAATAATCATCGAACTAGTTATTTGATGTCTTTCGGGTTTTATAAATTTAAAAGAGTGTTGTATTACTATTAATTAATGGTCTTATGTCGGGTTCTAGTTTGTTTCTTGTATTGGCTGTAAAAATGACTCGATCGTGCTACTATTTGCGTTTTATATGGAGAAGACGAACCAAACTACTATTCAAGAATTCACATCTAAATTTAGCCTTATCGCGGTGCAAAATGTGCTCACACGCTGCAACTTGAAATTCCGGATATTGTGGTTTTATAGCGGTTTTTTTATATTTGATAGTCTTAGATATATACGCCTTCCTGGGTATTTAATTTTTAATTTGTTACACTGGCCGTCCATGTTAAAAATACATATATTAGAGTAAATTACATGGAAGTTCCTTATGAGTTATGACTTATTACAATCTTTAAGCTCGTCTACTGAAATTTCAGTTGTATATAATTTGTTACACCGGCCGTCCCTATCTCAAATTGGGCTGTTAAAGTTTTTGGAATGACCAAATTACATTTTTGTAATAAATGAAGATAATTGGGTTGTTATAAGTTTTTTGAATGACCAAATTACATTTTTGTAATAAATGAAGATAAATGGAAATCACATCATCTGTGAAATTAACTTTAACTTTGTTAATTATTATTATTTCTTTCTATTTATCCATTCATGCAGACCCACCATAACCAATAACCTTTAACGAACTTACAAACAACTTTCAACGAACTTACAAATTTGTAGAGTTGTTCACTTTATCGCTACTCCTTCCTTTAAACCACCTACGACCACTATCTCCTATCACACGCTTTCAATTTGCTTTTGAAAACCAATTTGAGAAAGTGTGACATGGGTGGGAGGGAAGTGTGACTGACATAATGTCACCGTCTGTGGAATAATTGGAGAAGGCGACTGGATGTATTGGTTGGGATTGGATTGATTTTCAAGGGCCATGGTGATGATAATGGTGTTTTGAAACTAAAGAGATAAAGGTGAACTGCATGATAATGGTGATGATAAAAATGTTAAATCTAAATTTATAATTACATGCTATCATTTTTTTCAAAAAAATATCATTTTTTCAAAAAAAAAATCGAACTTTTACAAGAATTTTCAAAAAAACTCGCCATAAGGCGCGCCTTACGCCGCCTTATCGCGTTTTTTTTTCCGCCACGCCTTATACTGCCGCCATGGACTGTTTCGTAATGGCGGAGTCGTGCCTCACGCCTTGACGCCGCCATAACACATTTTTAGAACCTTAGTCTAATATAACGAGACAGAGTATATTAAAAATGTTTATTGTAATAAACAAGTTAAAAAGCGAGTTCATAATAAGTGACAATATATTTTATTAGGAAAGTGCTAACCGTTGTCCTTAGGGTAATAGTTAAAAAAAATTTATTGGCTTAAAATCATTGTATAATTAATAAAAAACCACCCCATGCATTTTAATAACCCTTTAAGTAATTATGTATTATAAATTATACATAAACCACTTTATCCAATAGGGCAATCGTAAGCAAATCTCATTTTATTAAAGTGGCGATGATGAGTAATTTGTAATGCATACAAAAAGAAAAAGGTCCATTCCTTGCCGCTGCGAATTTAACAATAAAAAAAACCGTGGATCAGAAAAGTCAATCACAACCCGACCCGTTTTATAGTATTGCTCAATGTTTTCGTGACCGGGTCCGACCGGCCGGTCGAACCGGTCGGACCGGAAAAGAGACTATACGCCGGCCAGACAAAGCGGGCCAACATGCCAAAACTGGGCCGGAATGAACCGGCGGTTTTTTGTTCAAAACCGGGTTAAACCGGCTTTAAACCGGGTTCGACCGCCCAAAAAAGCATGACTCTACTTGAGGCGTTTTACTCAAAATCTTTTACAGGCATGTTGTATATATATTCTCCTCCAAGCTAGTACCTTCTTCCTCTCAAGTGATGTGGGACAAAATGAAAGAACTAAAGAAATATAGTTTTTTTCCTTTTTTTTTTGCTTTCTATTATAATATAATTCACAAAGATGTGGGAAGAGATATAACACTGCAACAAGTTTGCCCACGTCTGTAACATTTTTATTAAGAAAATAATAGTAAAACCAAAATAATCTCATTCTTTTATATGAACGATTTTAATTTAATTTGTTAGAGAATTCTTTGTGGCAATTGGAATGATTCTTTTGATTATACTTCAGATTTGTTAGCTAATCACATCGAGCACACACATTAGTTGTTCGTTTACCATCATATGTCAAATACACATAAAAATATTAACAATGGCTTCTCTCATTAGTTATAAAATCAATTTGTAGTTGATTGTTAGGTGTTTAGTATAATTTTTTATACATATAAAACTTAAAGTTGTTTAATATTGTTAATTAATCATTTTTAGAATATCTTTTGGATTTGTTATAATGATTATTTTGTATTTTTAGGCTTTTTTATGTAATCTGGTTCAACCGGCCGATTCAACCGGTCCGACCGGTCCGACCGTTTTTTAGCCACCGGTCGGTCCAATTTAAAATCCGGGTTTTAAAACATTGGTATTGCTCCATAAATCCAAATTCCGAAACTAGAGTTTGCAGATTTGATAACTTACAGCACCTACCAAATCTTCCCATTTCTCTCTCTCTCTTCAAAGCAATTGAAAAATCAAATCAAATTCATCTGCCGTTTCGATCTTAGAACGACAACTGATACACGTATATAAGTACAAATCTATACCTGTACAGCAAATTAATTGATCATCATCATATATTGCTTTGATCGGAGTTGAGTGTTAGTTATGGCATCGGAGCAGTTGATGTCCGCCGGGGGAAGTGGATCTCACTACGTGCAAATGCAATCTGAACCATCGAGATTGTCGTCGTTCTTCTCTTTTCATCAAAACCCGCCGGAGACAACTCGAATTTTCGATGAGTTGCCGAAGGCCACAATTGTTCAAGTCTCCCGTCCCGACGCCGGCGATATTAGTCCCATGCTTCTTTCTTACACAATTGACTTCCAGTACAAACAGGTATTCTTGTTATGTTATCGTAGCTTGTACTGCTAATGATCATTTATCCGATTTATTTTAACTGGTAATTAATTGATTGATACTCGTTTAGCATTTATGTTGTTAGAAGTGGGATTTATTGAGGCGAGATTTTGTGGTATATAGTTATGTAATTGCTTTCAAAACCTAGACAATTTTCAAATTCAAAATTGATAAACTTCGTTTATAGTTCATCAATTCCTGTCCTTGTTATTAGGTTTGATGTGGTTTTAAATAATTTCTATTAAAAGGAACATCTATGATCTATCAGCTTAATGTTTGATCTAACTCTTTGTCCATCCAACAATTTAGAGTGAGATTCAAGTTACTGACTACTCCGTATATAATAGTAGCACTTTGCTTAACAAACAAGATAATGCAAAAATTAATAATAAGTCTTCCTGATCACTTTTGTAAAAATAAACTAGTGGATTTTGTAAATTATGTAATGTAGTTTCTGTGATTGAGAACAGCCATTGCAAGTTCTTGGCTGAATGAATGTTAAAATAAAATAAATGTGGACAAGTTTGATAGAAGTTGCTTAATTCACTACCCAATACATTCTCACTGATTTACTCTGTTTGCACACCTTGGTTGCAGTTCAAGTGGCAGTTAGTGAAGAAAGCTTCACATGTATTTTATCTACATTTTGCATTAAAGAAACGCGCCATTATTGAAGAAATTCACGAGAAACAAGAACAGGTTAAAGAATGGCTTCAAAACCTAGGAATAGGGGACCACCCTGCAGTTGTGCATGATGATGATGATGAACCTGACGATAATTTAGTGACATTAACTAACGAGGGAAGTGTTAAAAACAGGTGATTACTAAGTATCAAACTATACAAGAATCAGTGAAAATATTTGTTCATAAAATATAATGATTATAGTTCTTACAGGTGATTTTTTGTTCAGAGATGTTCCATCAAGTGCAGCCCTGCCAATGATCCGTCCAGCACTTGGAAGGCAACATTCCATTTCAGATCAAGCAAAAACTGCAATGCAGGAATATTTGAATCATTTTCTTGGGAATTTGGACATTGTTAATTCCAGAGAGGTACAATTCTAGTCTAATTGTTACTTTTTAAGGTCCGTTTTGGTAATTAGAAGTTTTTATCTGGTCTATTTTGGTAATTAAAGTGTTAAAAAACATTTAAAATGATAAACAGATAGTCCCACAGAAGTTCTTATAATTACCATACTACCATCCAGAGACAAAAATTACTTACCAAAATAGCCCTGCTAAAAACTTGAAATTACTAAAACATACCACCGCCTAAGTATATTGCTATTTTATGACATTTGCCCTTCTTTTTTACAGATAATTTGTGTGCCAATAATTACAAAAAATCTATTATTTCTGTAATGATATAATATTGTGAGTAAAAAGATATAAGAGGTTTAATGTAATAAAGCTTACACTTTGGTTGACTTTTGACCCTTTAGAGATAAAACTTATACACAAATCGACCCACTTATAAACCTACGGGTAAAAAGTGATTATGGTAGCTTAATGATGTTCTTACAAAACACATGAATTATGTTGTTGAAATCAGGTGTGCAAGTTTATGGGGGCATCTAAGTTATCCTTTTGTCCAGAATACGGGTCCAAACTAAAAGAAGAATATGTATTGGTTAAACATTTAGCACAAATTCCAAATAGGGATGATGCCAGAAAGTGTTCCGCTTGTTCTTGGTTTAATTGTTGTAATGACAACTGGCAAAAGGTCTAACTGCTTTCACTACTACATTTGATATATATAATATAAGGTTCTTTTTTCTGTAATGGTGTTTTGAAAATGTATGCAGGTATGGGCTGTATTGAAACCTGGATTCATAGCCCTACTAAAAGATCCATTTGATGCTGAACCGTTGGATATAATTGTATTCGATGTTTTGCGTCCTTCAGATGGGAATGGCGAAGGTCGAGTTTTATTAGCCAAAGAAACTAATGAACACAATCCATTACGACATTCGTTTTTGGTAACTACATTACCTTCTTTTTCATAAAAAAAGGTTATAATAGCAAATTTGCCACCAAACTTTTTAAAGGCCCTTATTTGCAACTAAACAAAGCTAAACATGCAAATTTGCCATTCAACTTTTGAAAAAAAAAATATTCCTTATAAATATAATTCTTGCATATTTTTCATTCAACGTTGACAATGATGCGTTTTCAGTACTTGGTGCTAATGTTATTAGATGCAAAATATATCATTTCAAAAAATATGTTTTTTTTTTCAATTATTTATTTGTTTAACACGTCAATTATGAAAATATAGTAAACAAAATACCCGAATAAAAACCAAAGTTTCAATCGGATGGTCTTTAGAAAAAACATGGTGTTAAAATTTAGCCTATTGATATGTTTTGGATAGAAAAATGGGCTTGTAACATTGTTTAACCATGAAAATAACAACAGGTATCATGTGGAAGCAGAAGTATAACAATAAGAAGTAGAAACAAATCTAAAGTTAGGGATTGGATTACTGCAATTAACGATGCTGGATTAAGGCCACCCGAGGGCTGGTGTTATCCACATCGGTTCGGGTCATTTGCACCACCTCGTGGTCTCACAGATGATGGCAGTCAGGCTCAGTGGTTTGTTGATGGTCGAGCTGCTTTTGAAGCAATCGCAGTAGCAATTGAAGGAGCAAAATCAGAGGTTTCTTTCATTAAATTATTTATTGTTATTTAATTAAAATAATGTTTAATGCGTGTTTTTTTTTAAATATAGATATTTATGTGCGGGTGGTGGTTGTGTCCAGAATTGTATTTGAGACGGCCTTTTCAGGCAAATGCATCGTCTCGTCTTGATGCTTTGTTGGAGGCAAAAGCCAAACAAGGTGTTCAGGTAACCTCCTTTTTTTTAAATAACATAATATAAAGAACTTATGCTAGTTACAATTTTGTATTTTACTGCAGATATACATTCTGATGTATAAAGAACTTGCTCTCGCACTGAAAATTAATAGTGTGTATAGTAAGAAAAAGCTGGTTTCCATCCATGAGAATGTGAGAGTTTTACGTTTTCCAGATCATTTCGCTAGTGGTGTATATCTATGGTAAGCAGCCGTGTTTCTTGATTCTTATAACAATAATTTCATTAATTTCTCATTGTCTTTTATTTCATGTAGGTCCCACCATGAGAAATTAGTCATTGTTGATAATGATGTTTGCTTCATTGGTGGACTTGATCTTTGTTTTGGTCGTTATGACTCGTATGAGCACAAAGTTGGTGATGACCCTGCTATGTTTTGGCCTGGAAAAGACTACTATAACCCCCGGTAATTTTATTTTTTATTTATTCACCTTTTTAATAAATATATATAATCCAAATGTTACTACAGGGAATCTGAACCAAACTCATGGGAAGATACAATGAAAGATGAGCTGGACAGGAAGAAATATCCTCGTATGCCATGGCATGATGTCCACTGTGCCTTGTGGGGCCCACCATGTCGTGATGTTGCTCGACACTTTGTTCAACGTTGGAATTATGCAAAGGTTTTTTTTCCACTTTCCTCAAATATTCAAATATAATTATGATGTAATTTAGTTTAATAATGAGTAAATTACACGGATGGTCCTTTAGGTTTATAGCAAATTTCACCAATGGTCCTTTTAGTTTCAAAAACTTTTAAACCTAAAGGACCAGCGGTGAAAAACTTTTAAGAAATAAGGACCATCAGGGTAATTTTTGAAACTAAAGTATCATTAGTGAAATTTGCTATAAACCTAAAGGACCATTTGTGTAATTTACTCTTTAATAACTATTGCAGAGAAATAAAGCTGCAAATGAGCAAGCAATTCCACTGCTTATGCCTCAACAACACATGGTAATCCCACATTATATGGGAAACAATAAAGAACAAGAAGCTGAAACTTCAACGGTTTTAGACACTAGTAAAGTAATCAACAGAGACGATTCTTCTTCCTCTGTTTCTTCAGAAGATATTCCTTTATTAATACCTCAAGAGGCTGATGAGGTGGACGGGTCAAATAGTCAACTGAAAATGAACGATGGTCAACCAAGTAGACCCTCTAGGGTTTCATTTTCTTTCAGGAAATCAAAAGCTGAAAATTCAGTTGCAGATACACCAATGAGAGGCTTTGTTGATGAAAGACATACCAGAAACGTTGATCAAGAATTGTTTTCTGATGGTATGAAACCTGCTGATAAAGAATGGCGGGAGAATCAAGAGAGAGGGAATTTAGTTGCTTCTGCTGATGAATCGGGTCAAGTTGGTCCGCGTGTTGCATGTCGTTGTCAGGTAATCTTTTTTTTAAATTATTATTTATTTATTTTTTTACTTGCACAGTTTGCAACAATATTGTTGTTTTTAGGTTGTAAGAAGTGTGAGTCAATGGTCAGCTGGCACAAGTCAAGTTGAAGAAAGCATTCACAAAGCTTACTGTTCCCTTATTGAAAAAGCCGAACACTTTGTATACATCGAGGTACATCATAAACCCTGAAATAATGAAATACGGAGTATATATTTTTCATTTCACATTTTCTGATTTATAAAATTTATTTTTCTTTACAGAACCAATTCTTCATCTCAGGTCTTTCTGGAGACGAGGTAATAAAAAACCGTGTATTAGAGAGCTTACACAGACGTATCATGAAAGCATATCATGAAAAACATCATTTCAGGGTCATTATCGTCATTCCACTTTTACCTGGCTTCCAGGTGAGTAGAGTAAAGTAAACTTTATTCTATTATATTATTTTTTACTCTTTTACCCCTATATATTCTTCTGTTTTTTCACAATTTACAGGGTGGTTTGGATGATGTGGGGGCTGCATCTGTAAGAGCTATTATGCATTGGCAATATCGAACAATATCAAGAGGAAACAATTCCATTTTGCATAATCTTTATGATATTCTTGGTCCTAAAGTTCATGATTATATATCTTTTTATGGTCTTAGGGCTTATGGTACACTTTCTCATGATGGTCTTGTTGCCTCCAGTCCGGTATATATTTATTTTAATTTTTTCCACAATTACATAATTTTATAATTCTTTTTTATATAAATATTACTACAGGTGTATGTGCATAGCAAGGTTATGATAATCGACGATAACACAGTGTTAGTTGGATCTGCTAATATTAATGATAGGAGTTTGCTTGGATTACGAGATTCCGAGGTAATTTAAACAATTTTTTTATTTATTTTAAATAGTCTTTGATTAATTATTAATTTTGGTAGATTGGAGTACTTATTGAAGATAAGGAGGTAGTTGAGTCTTCCATGGGAGGTAATCCATGGAAAGCAGGAAAATTTGCATTGAGTCTTCGCCTTTCATTATGGTCTGAACACCTTGGTCTTCATAGTACAGAGGTTTCTTCATTTTTCATATAATTATTCACTAATTGGTGGTTAAATTTAAATTTATAAATTATAAATAATATGGTTATTGTAGATTAACAAAATAGCTGACCCAGTGATTGATTCAACTTATAAAGATATATGGATGGCAACTGCAAAGGTAAGATTCTTGTTTATGCAAAAACAATATTTAAATAAGAATTAACGTCTAATTCAAATTATTATTCACAGACAAATACCATGATCTATCAAGATGTCTTCTCCTGCATCCCTAATGATCTTATACATTCCAGGTACAATATTCACAAATTTTCTTTACAGTAAATTACATTTAGTCATAATTAGTCCTTGTAGTTCCTTAGGCCAAAATTATTTACAGATCAGGTGTGGTCCGTCATCCGTTAATGTTAACTTTTAATTGTCCTGAAGAGGGATCAAATTTGTAAATAGTATTGACAAGGGAGGATATCCGTTATATTGGTCAAACTACAAGGACCAGTAATGTAATTTTAATATTTGGATTTAAAAACTTGAATGCAGATCAAGTTTAAGGCAATGTGTGAGTGAGAGAAAGGGTAAAGTGGGGCATAATACTATCGATCTGGGAATAGCCCCAAGGGTTCTTGAATCATATGAAGATGGAAATGTGACTGCAATTGATCCAATGGATAGATTAGAAGCAGTTAAGGGACACCTTGTTTCTTTCCCAACAGATTTCATGTGCAAAGAAGATTTAAGGCCTATGTTTAACGAAAGCGAGTATTATGCATCACCTCAAGTGTTTTACTAAACTTGGTTTTGCCCTTTTGGAGGGGTAAAAACGTAAATATTTACATCAGAAAGTGCTCTTTGTTCCCTTGTGGTTTTGAGTTCTAGGGACGGATATAACTTAAAAGCAAGCACACACATAATCTACTTATTTGTAACTGTATATCTCACCCTATTCTTGGCGAGTTGCAACTTGCAATCTGAGCGGTTGATTCAAAGCTGGGTACGAAGTCTAAGCGGTTTTATACATGCATACAAGTTGCAACTCTTGTAAAACTTGAATTTTAATTTGAACCATGACAATACAAAAAACCTCCCATATGTCGTTTGTATGCATTCTATTCTAATGTATGTGAGTAAAATACCCGTACTTCCATAAGCAGCTTGTAGCGTAAGATATGAATTCTAACATCCAACCTTTAAAAAATCTCAAAACTCAAAATTGTAGGAATAAATCTTGTCATATTACCGTAAAACATGTCTTTGGTACCACCTTTTTCAGGGAATATTGAAAGCAAGAGTGGGTAGAAATGTTGATGGGATGCACTTTAATTTGTATCAACAGTCTCCTAAAACAATTTCAATCTCATAAAATCAGTCATTTGGAATGAGCAAATCACCTAACTATTTTAATCTAGCAATTAGTGGATTCCAACTAAATCTTTCTAGTTTCTACATATCTCCCAACTTATTTGAATAATAAGCCGTATAAATTAAACAATGAGATTAAAATATAGAATTTGTAGATTTCATATATCAATCGTTTTATAGGTAGGTATTCAAATGAAATAAAAAGATTTAGTGATTATGTGTTTAAATTAAATACTGAGACTAAAATATAAAATTAGTAGATGTGACATGTCAATCTTTTCATAGGTAGGAGAATGAAATTAAAAGATTTAGTGATTATTGTTTAAACGGTGTGTTTAAATCTTTAAATGGTGCGTTTTTATTTTTCAAGTATGAACACTCTTGAACGTATATTTTGAAGCATCAAACGTAGTGTTTGACTGTTTGTTGACTTTTAATATGTTAATTATTTCCTGAATTGCTATTCATGATCAATTATAGCATAGAAAATCATTATCAAACTTTGGAAATTTATTCAAATCATACCATACACACAATTATATTGTTTCAAGCCATCTCAATCAGTTGACAACTAATATTCTTTTGTAGTTTACATTTTCTTATTATCTTTTAATACCATGTGTTTCAATTTAGACCAACTAAAGTATATTTATTGGTCCAAATACACGATTAAAACAAGACGAAATATTCCCTTATGAAAGTTTGACATAACCTATAGAATCTTTTGGTGCAAAATTATGAAGAAATATTGGATAAGTCATGAAACAGCGAAAACCTTCCATCGTGAAATAGCAAACCATTCTGAACATAATGTGAGTACAGAAATATCGATAATTATATGAGTACTTGATGTGATATAATATCATCCAATTAAATTCAAACGAGAGTGTAAATTTACGAATTTAGACATTACAAACACACGTACCTTGCTTCAAGTAACGTCATTCAATGACAACTAATATTGCCTTCAAACTCATGGCACGCTCCTTGACAAGACCAAGCAACTTGTATGGTACTTAAAGTTGCGTCTTCTTGATATTTGTCTCAAACTAAAAGGGTAACTTTGTCAACAAAACTTCGTTTCTTCCTACGATTTTCCACTCAAACTACACTTGGTGTGTTGTGAACTAATTAAATAATCATGTAATCGATTTTTTTATTATTTATCAAATTTTATTGTTTGTTTAATTAATAAGTAAAATACAAATAATTATTTTTTTTAATGCAATAAATACATCCCAAGTTGTTTCTCCAAAACTATGTTTTTCCTAGACAGTTTGTATTTTCAAAATAGAAATGCAGTATGGCTCCAAATTATAATCTTTGATTTTATCAAATATTATGGTCACATACAACAAATTAAACCCTCGTCTTACTTTTACAATTTCAAAGCGTCTCGTCATCATATGTATAACACGGTACCTAATTTATTTTCTAATCGCTATATAAAATAATGATCATACCCATTCATGTACATATTTAATTGTATCATGATAAGCCATCTTTTTGTACTTTATCAGTTGTACACGTATTATAATAATGTCACAAAAGTGTAGAATTCGAATAATATAATTTACGTCGCGATCGTTAACAATGATGACACAATTTAGTAGAAGACTTGTAGGCCTACAAAATTTCGGCATTTTTAACTGCATTTTTTAATAGAAAAAGCATTGTCACTAATTATTACTATGGGATTAATTAAATAATTAATCCTTATTATGGCAGCATCGTTTCTAAGCCATAAAGATATTTTAATTTATATACGTTTTCAGACGTTTATTATTTTTTTTATCACCGACTTACTTTGAACATGTAAATTTATTTATTTATTAATTTTTTTTTTTGCTTGGCTCGTATTGCCTTGGAATCAAAAAGTGTCCTTTCCTTAAGACTAACCTCACCGTAATCTTTAAATTTTAATAAATTGATTGTATAATATATTATTATTTAAATAAGTGATTTTGCTAGCCATTAACAGATTGATAGTATAATATATTATCATTTAAATAAGTAATTTTCTAATCATTACCCTTAGTGTAATTGTTAAGGATAATTAATATGATTAGTGTACAATTAATTAGGCATAATTACTTAAAGGTGATTAGTAAAATTTAAGGGGATGATTTTTATTAGTTTACAATTAGTTTAAGCTAAAAAAATTTCTTAACCATTGTCTTAAAGACATTATTTAGTATTTAGAGTAATATAGTTTTTGTTACATAAGTTATTCGTAAAACTAAAATACCGAACACAATTGGGTTAGCAGATCAACCCAGGTTAACTTTACTTGTTTTGACCTCAATCTTTTTTTGAACAGTTACCAATCCTCAGGATATAACTGCAATTATATAAAATTCCAAAGGGACTGTAGTTGGATATAATCATAACCCAAAGGAGTTTGATGTAAGTCTCCTTACTCTAAAAGGGTAGTTATCCAATAAAGCCGAGTAGATGAGTTTATATACATACGCATATCTATATCTATCTATCATCCATTCTCCCACCCACCATTTTTATAAATTCCCAAGTGACTTTGTACAACTTCGTAAAGAAACACATGGAGTGGAAGTTACCTGAAACTTCAAACTGTCCGAGGATTCTGCCGGTTTTTGTGTGCTTCCGATGAACTTAATTCTGGGTTGCTTTCTAACTCTTACTTCACATTCAAAATCAATAAGTCATTGAATCAAAGCTGGCTAAAACCAAAGGTTTTTCTTTATATTCATGTTTTAGTTATCAGTTATTTGTTTTTTACGGAGGGATTAAGTATGTTGTTATAGCTTTCTTATGAAAGATTATGAAATATATGAGTTATGGATCATTGCTTATAATATTTCAGCTGATTTTCAGTTTAATTTCTAATGTTGACGGGTTACTAGGTTTGAGTTGACTTTTCAAGTAAAAGGAAGTTATTTGATCCAAATCTGAACCTAATATTATGAGATTTACTGATTTAGCTATGTTTAATGCTTGAGGTTCTGTTATGAAATGAAATTATTCACCTTTTGTCAAATCCCAGAGACAAAAAGGCAAGTAATATTTTATAAAAATATGGATTTTCTCATGAGGTATATTTGATTTGACCAAATTGTCACGATATATTAAAAATTATTTAGTTTTTATAACCTCCAACACCATTATTTTTTTAGATTTAAAAATAAATATTACATGTATTATTAATTCGTATTTTTAATAATACAAAAGGTAACTCTTTAAATGCATAAATCGTTATTAAATAATGTACAATTATAGATGCATGCTTTCATATTTTATTGAGAGTCCTCATTAACATTTCTTTTTCTTTTTAATTATTTCTAATTACTTTTATTATCATTTCTTAAAAAGAAATTTGTAAATGTTATACTACTATAAAAGACTGGGAAATTAATTTGAAATTATAGCTTCTAACGAGTTTCATAGTCGAGTTTTATAAAAAAGTGATTATACTTAAAACCTTGAAGATCAACCGGATCAATTTTGCTTATAACGGAGTCGTGATCAACTGGTTTGGAATTTTTAGAGGCCTGGTATATTTTCTGGCTCTAAAATTTATCAATCCAAAATTGTAGATAAAAAACATTCTAAGTTTTCATTTTTAATTGCGATAAGTAAGCATAGTTGCACAAATATACATTTGGAATATCTGTTAGCTAGGCCAGTCCTGTTGACCAAAACCACTTTCGTATTGAGATCGACCTAAATTACACACATTCTAATATCTGAATCAGTATAACATGGAGAAATTACATATTAAAAATTGTTATCATAGTTCATATACCATAAATTTGGGTCCACCACTTCCCCACTGGAACTACGGGAATCATTTCATATGCAGGACAATTTTTGTAAGAAAAATCAATAATCATCTAGTACCCACTTGCACATGTATGGACCCTTGCTCAAAAGGTACCATTTTTTGGCATGTGTTTGTAACGTTACAAAATTTACGAGCTCCTAAATCTACTTTAATTTTGTCATAGCAGACGTGAACCCATGAAAACCTTAGGTCATGCAGGCGGGTTATTCGGTCAAAGATGACGATGAATTGCATGATATGACTTTTTAACTTAAGTGTAGATTTATTTGGGTGGTTGATGTCGACTAGATGTAGAAAGTTGACTCGTTTCATAGCCTCCTATGTGGTCTAAGAACAATATATATATATACGTACAACACAATTGTTATATTGACAATCTCTAGTATTTTGCACACATTATCTTGAGGTTTGACTTCAATATTAACTTTGTGGGTATCAATTGAATTGTAGAAAAGATGGTGCAATTTTCGTCTTTTTTGAGCGGATTAACCAAACCAACAAAAGGCAAGAATCGGAGGATTAATCTTGGAAGAGAAGCTACAATTGGTTTAGCTAAAGAAGCAAAGAAAAATGGTTTATTATTAAAATCTCCGGGTAACGTTAGTGCCGAATGGTCTAGTAATTACGCATCCGCTTATTCTATGGGAGGAAATAAAGGGATAAATCAAGATTGCTTCATCGTATGGGAGGTAAAATCATATCTTTTCATACGTTTATGTTTAAAAATTAAAGCTTTATTAAAGATTTTGAATCTTGATTTATATGTAGGGGTTTGGAGGGAAGGAAGATGTGATGTTTTTGATGGGCATGGACCATGGGGTCATCTTGTAGGGAAAAGAGTGAAAAAAGTAATGCCTGCTTATTTGCTACATTATTGGCAAGAAGCTATGAATAATGAGTTGTTAAAAAATGCAAATTGTGATCGATTCAATATGTGGAAGAAATCGTTCATGAAGACTTGCTCTACCGTTGATTATGATCTTGAGCTTCATCCTGTGATTGATTCGTTGTATAGTGGTACAGCCGCTGTAACAATTATCCGAGAGGTACAATAACATTTCTTGAAATATTTATGTTAAAACCCATATGATTAAAAGGATTAATTTTGACTTTTGATCTTAAAAGTCAAAGGGGGTAATACTTTTCATGATCATTATTTTCAGGGGGATCTTCTTGTGATAGCAAATGTTGGTGATTCTCGAGCTGTTCTTGGGACCACTGCGGACGATGGAAATCTTGAGGCGGTTCAACTTACTGTTGATTTTAAACCAAATTTACCTCGTAAGTGTTTTCTTGTAGAAATTTGTATGAACATGACAAAAGGTGGGAAAATGGGTGGGATGGGTCAAATGGATCGGGCTGGGCTGACCCAAAACACTTTTCGTTCAATAAATTTGAATCTTTAAGTAACAATTAGTGTGTAAGATATGCTTTAAAAAGTATTATTTTTACGACGATTACATTTTTGGTCACTTTCAACTTGTGTTTTTGTTTTACCATTTGAGATAAAATATAATCTCGACTCATTAACATATAAACAGTCAAAATTGCTACCTTTAAATGTATAACATGCATTTGACACTTGCATTTTATCTTAAATGCAGAGGAAAGCGAGAGAATATATAAGTCGGGAGGGATCGTGAGTGAACTAGATGATGAACCGGGAGTATCAAGAATACGTGCTTCAAATGATCAGGATACACCCGAGGGTCCAGGACTCGCACTTTCACGGGCTTTTGGTGACTTTTTTGTTAAAGATTTCGGTCTCATTTCTGAGCCAGATGTCGTACAAAGAACCATAACCACACGAGATCACTTTGTCATTTTAGCCACCGATGGGGTAATATATCATCCTCTTATATTTATTCCAATAATAAGTTTTCTTACTAATTAATTATCCAAATTTAATTATTTTCACCCTAAAAAACCAGGTATGGGATGTGATCTCGAATGAAAAAGCGGTTGAGATTGTTTCGTCATCCGTAGAAAGGGACGAATCAGCAAAAAGGCTCGTTGACTATGCATCCGGTCAATGGAAGCGTAAGCGGCCGGGATTCGCAGCAGATGATATTTCAGTTGTTTGCTTATTTTTTCATAATCCATCAACATCTTCTCAAGAGATAGTGTCTGATTAAGGAGAGCCATACATGTTGGATATGGTGATCAGCAATGTCTCATTGCTCTTGTTTTTTTAGTGTAATTAGTGCCCATATGGTATCTTTCTAGTTGTCGTCATCAAATGAATAACCACTTTCTTGTATGTTCTACCTTTGTTATACTCCATGGCCCAATAATTGGAGCACTAGAAGTTAAAGATACATTGTCATTAAAGTGGTATTGTAACAACCGTCTATCACGACCGCAATATTATCCGCGTTGCTCGCAGATGCACGACTTTGTTTTTGGCGACCACAAGCAAAATTCCCCATAGCTCACATATTTTGGTATTTCTCAAACTCAAATGCAGAGTTTTATGGAATATAATGTGCTTGTACCCCCAAAAACACCTTTGTAGCATGTAAAGCACTGCATTATACTTAACCTAGAATCTCTCTATCCACGGCTCACGTGGATTAGCCTAAGATGTTACAAGTCTAGGCTTTTTATTATTAATATTATTGTTATTCATAGTTGCATCTACAAACCTAATTGTTTTTTATTAGGTATGCAATATTGAGTTGTATTCTAGGGAGTCCATTGTTTTGCATAGTCTCAAGGGACAAATTTTAGCTATTAGATTAAGATGGTCAAGATCAAATCCCCCACCTACAGCCATCGCTGGCCGCCAACGACCACGGCGGCGGGCGGCGGCGGTGGCTGACAGTGAAGGTGCTGGTGTTAATGGGGGTGATGGTGGTATTGATGTATTGAAACACATGTGCTTCACTAAAACACAGCATATTACTTCGAATCACATGTGCTTCAGGTTACGAAACACATGTGTTTCAAGTCACTAAAAACATGAGTTTCTAAACACACACGGGAGGATACGAAGCACATGTGCTTGACGTTATGAAACACATGTGCTTCACTAACAAGAAAAAAAATCAAAACAAGTGACGAACATATCATTATGAAGCATATGTGCTTCATAAAGCCAAACATATGTGTTTTTATTCCTGAGCACATGTAACTTACAAGCAATTCATTTATGTATGAATCACGAAGCACATGTGCTTGACGTTATGAAACACGTGTGCTTCACTAACAAGAAAAAAATCAAAACAAGTGACGAACATATCATTATGAAGCACATGTGCTTCATAAAGCCAAGCACATGTGTTTTTGTTCCTGAACATATGTAACTTACAAGCAAGTCATTTGTGTTTGAATCACGAAACACATGTGCTTGACGTTTTGAAACACATGTGCTTCACTAACAAGAAAAAAATCAAAACAAGTGACGAACATATCATTATGAAGCACATGTGCTTCATAAAGCCAAGCACATGTGTTTTTGTTCCTGAAACACATGTAACTTATAAGTAAGTCATTTGTCTTTGAATCACGAAGCACATGTGCTTAACGTTATGAAACACATGTGCTTCAATACTTGAAACACATGTGCTTGGTTGTACATATACATTCCCTTATTTTCGAAACACATGTGTTTCAAAAGGTGAAACACGTGTGTTTCAAACACATGTACTTCTAGTCACGACCACCACCACCGGTCACCACCGCCGGCGACCACCTCCGGCCGCCATCCGCCGTCTTCCGACGCCGCCGGCCGCCGTCTCCGGCCGCCGTAGGTGGGTGGGGTATTGATGTATTGAATCACATGTGTTTGTAGTGGTGGTGGTGGTTTGAATCTTGATCTTGACCATTGATTTTTCTTGATCCAAGGACTAATATTTGTTCATTGGGACTAGATAAAATTAATAGACTACCTTAAACATTTCACATGCAATATTATCATGACTATTTTATATGAAGTACAATTCTAACAACCTTTTTCTTGTTGCTAGCTATAAAATTTTAATTTGTGTATGCACATTAATATCCTACAAACTACACAACTTTGTGCTATTTGCTTGGTAGATTGTTCAAACTTCATCGATGCCAAGAGATGTGTTATCGACACAAAAAAAAAAAAAAAAAAAATTGAATGGACAAGTTTTTGTTTTATTATTGAGAATTATCATGACTCTAGCTTGGATGATGTACGCATGTGCGCATCGCACCCAAGCACATGAAGTCGTACATTAATTTTGAGCGAAATGACATAGTATCCTATATATCTTATTAACTTTATATTACTAATTGGTGTGAAAGTTGATTAGTTAAGCACCCCATGATTGTTATGGCAATGTTATAGACTTTTTTTTGCCCTATAACACTGTTGTAACATTATTATCAAAATCATTCTATCTGATGTAATACTTTTTTGTGATAAACAAAAATTACACATAATCAATCACAATTTACAAAGAATAAATCTCTTTAACCAGGATTTATGCTAATGGCAAAAGGTGCGCCTATAGGGCGGGTGATGGTGCCATGTGATGGAGTTATAGAGTCTTTGGCGGCTATAGCGCTTCTTAAATCTCTCACTTGTCAGCTGTCACTACACGTTTAACATGTCTAGTTTATTTTTTCATCGGTTCTCATCACAATTGTCTCTTTTGCATTTGTTAAAAATAAATACTTCCTTCTATTCAAAATGAGTGTCGCACTTTCAGTTTTACGTTTTTTGATGCAAAAGATTATAATGATAATTGAATTAGATTAATTGATGGTTAGTAGAGATTAGTCCCACGACTTTTGAATAAAGTTGAGTTAATGATGTTTAAAAATAAAAAGTAAGGGCAAAGAAATCATTTTAGTTTGTTAAAGTAGATAGTTAGTGAACGTATATTCTATTACTTTTTGTTAAATAAGATATTTTTTTAAAATATGTCACTTATTTTGAATCACCTGAAAGTGTCACTTATTTTGAAGAGGAGGAAGTAAAAAATGCTCCGTATTAAAATTTGAAGAATATCTATTTCCCCTGTTTTTATCTTAATTTAATACAAAAATTTTAAAAGAAATATCTGTGATGCATTTACATTTGACTATTGATTACACAAGCGCACTGCCTGTAACATACTCGGTAAAAGCCAAAGCTACCAAACCCAACATGGCAGCCCGCCCATTCCACATCTCAGCATCTGACGTCATTATTCCGTTCGATTTCGACTCAGCTCTAACACCTTTAAACAACGGAATTAACGATGCTAGCGTCAACACCACGCTAGTCCCAACAAACACCGTTAACCCACCGTCAGAGATCTGAGTCAGCACACCTTGACCGCTGCTCAATTCCACCGCCATCGCCGACACGAACCCTATCATCGCTAACCTTCCGTTGATCCTCTCCGGTGCAGGTCCACCGAACGCCAAAAGGTCGGAGAATTTCGTACTAACCTTCGGCGCCGGTGGTGGGGGAGGAGGTGTAGCGTTCACCGGTGGTGGCGTTGGGATGGCTGATGGTGGTTTAGAACTCTCGGTTGAACCATCTTGTGACATGCACCTGACGGAGAAGGTGGCGGTGGTGCATTTTTTGTGAAAATGAGAAGTGGAGGTGGTGCTGGAGGTGAAACGGGTGACGGTGGTTGCGGTGAAGACTGAAGAAGCTGCCATTGTCGGAGAATAGATGGTGGTTTGTGGTGGTTTGTGGTGGGAAGAGGGTGGTGGTTTTTATAGGGGTTGCGGGATGGGAGTGAAGACAGAGGAGTGGATAGTTATTGGGCCACGTTAGTGACTTTTTTGGGGTCGACTCACGTGGCTTTCAAATTAGCCGCTACTCCGAGGTTGTGGTGAAAACTGCTTCAATGTGGTTCATTTATTGAATTTTGGTAGATTGAACTTTCTAGATTCTTTGTGTGGAAGTACCACTTCAAATGAAGTATTTGTTTAATAGGTTTTTATACAGGGATTTATTTAAGGCCTTTATTTAATGAATCACTTACTTTTTTATATATGTATTGAATGATATTAATAAAAACGTGCTAGTAAGAAACTAGCAATACAAAGCTGAAAGGAAAAGAAAGGAGCAAACAGAAAATATACACCAACACCAAAATGACACAAAATAATACACCACCAACTGCACCGACCCAACCACCTCATTCAAAAGAATTGGTCATAAGCTTAAAACTCCACCATGTGATGCTCCAGTGGGATTAAGGTGGTCAACCCTTCATTGCCGAGGGATCAGAGCACCACAACTTTGTTGGCTTTTCTATACATCTAGCTACAATTTATTTAAGGCGGAAATCAAAAGTAACTTGGTAGAACACTGACCCGATTAAAATTATTTGGACCGTTAGGTTTACAACTCTAATGCAACTAGATCAAATTTAACATAATTAAATAGATGAATTCGAAATCTTACTTGATTGTGGTTTGGCGAATTGGACAAACCCTGTGATCTCGTTCTTGCCAGGTTATCACACTAAGCCTAGGATTCAAGAAAGAATTCCTCTATTGGTTCACACCCAAGGGTTATCACGAACAGGACAATATACCACAATGTAGTATAAAGCACCTTGGAGAAACAAGCACCAAAACCCGAACCCGAAAACTCTTTCGGTTCGATCGGCGGCGACGGCTCACGGTGGCGGTACGGCGGCAGTGGCGGTCCGGCGGTGGTGTGGCGACGGCGGTGGTGTTCGGTCGAAGGGTTCGGCCGAATGGGGAGAGAGGCAAGGGAGCAAGTATTGAATCTTATTATTAGGTTAAACCCTTAACCTTAATATATATACTTCCCTAACACAATTATGGTAACACCACAATTGGTCCAAGCCCGCTTCCAATTAACTCTTTAATTTAAACCCGCAAGTAATTAATTAAACTATTAATTAATACTTGACCCAATACCATAATCTAGTTAATTACCCATTAACTAGATTAGCCCGTCTAACCCGTTAGTCCGTTCAATTAAACTATTAATTAAACACTACGTTATTTCTCGTGTTCATTGATTCCTCGAGGGCAACCCGAATAGGACTCTAAAATACCCGAACCGGAATACCGGTTTATTTGATGTGTTGGACACTATTTCCAACAAACCTCATTCTTGATTCCCGACCTTCATTTTCGCCCTATGTTTAATCCAAAAGAAATTAAGATTGAGCTTGCACTTGAGAAATATGTTTTTAGATTATCTATTAAAATGTTATTACGGAGTATTTAATAATGGTAAGAATAATTGTATTTGGATCGTGATTTTAATGCAAGCATTTGATTTGTTTAATATGGGGAAAATCACCAACAAAGGTATCGTATCTGATAGCCTCATATAACGAACTAATCATTTTAATCCTCTATACCTAGTATTCAAAAGTATGAAGTTATGGTGGTAATTTGATACTTCCTAAAGTTAAAGGTATGTTTTGTACTTTTGTTATTTTGTTATATTGTTTGTGGGCTTGCATGTATCTTTATTATACTTGGAGGACTGGAAGTGTAAATAGTTTAAGTGTTAGGTTAAGAGAGAGATCGAGGGTGTATTGTATTCATTATGTTAGATAGATATTTTTCAATCTCTGTATTATCTGCCTCGTCTCTCTCTTCCGGAATAGTTAGGGTTTCTACTTTTGATCGGTATGAATGTTTGGTCTCGAGTAGTAGTTTAGATGAGAGATTTAGAGTGTTGTAGTGAGGTTTGATTTTTAGTTAGATATTTTTCAATCTCTGTATTCTCTACCTCATCTCTCTCTTCCGGAATAGTTGAGTTTTTGTTTAAGATCCGAGTTGTTATTTATTCTTTGATCTTATGAAATTTAACATGGTATCAGAGAGATCTTTCCTTCTGATATGTGTCGATTTTGTGTACATCGGTTTCCTCCGTCGTGAGTTGGTGGCGATTACGCGTTTTAGGTTTTTTCTCGATCATCGTTTCTGTTGAAATTAGGAGTTGTCGATTCCTCATCGATAATTCCTCCTCGTAAGGTTAGTGAGATTTCATCCGATTCTCATCAACTGGATTTTGTTTCTCAGATCCGTAGGGTTTTGATTCGTGAAAAAAATTAGGGTTTCGTTTTTTCCTGTTCGTCGGATTTCTAAGGTTATGGTCCCAAAATTAGTGAACAGGGTTCATATCGACTCTTATTCTGTTTTCCTGTAGGCGTTTGGTGTTCGACAGTGGTGAATCTTCAAGGTATCTCTACATCCGTGGTATCTTCAAAGGTATTTCTCTGAAGAACTTTTATATTCCGCTGCAATTGTTTGGAGTCACTCCTTTTAAAGTTATTGGGTTTAAATCACCGTAACTTCTCTTTTCCTACTCTGAGGTCGTAGCAAGTAACCTTGTAAATTGGAGCGCTCTGAGATGCAAGGAGCTTGACCTACACCAGAGATCCTTAGTTGATTTTTTGCTTACTGTCTGTTGTTTTGATATGTCTTCTGTTTTTGGTTGTTATTGTTTACTAACCGATTCTGTGTAAAAGAGAAGGTCCTGAGTATTACATGTCCAGGCTCCTTCAGAGAGTCCTTGGAATCTTGTTTCCGCTCAGTTATCCTTATAGGATTGGTGTTCAGTTTTTTGTTCACTTGTTTTGTTGTCAATAATTTGTTATTATTGTTGTGTTGTTTTTTTTTCTTTCCTTCTGTGTGCTTAATTGTGCATGTTATCTTTGTTTGGTGGAGATATGGGTGATCAAAATGAAATTACTCTTATAAATAAACTTGACTTTAGTGATCCTTTGTACCTTCATGCTGAGAATTATAATGTGTGGAGTAGGTCTACGATGTTAGCTCTAGAAAGAAAGAATAAAACTGGATTCATTGATGGTACCTGTGAGAAAAGTTTGACAAATGATGTGTAAGGGAGGCAATGGGATAGGTGTAATTCTGTAGTTGTGTCTTGGATTCTTGGTTGTGTATCTGAAGAGTTATATGCATGTCAAATTTTTAATACTAATGCTACTCATGTGTGGAATGAACTAAAAGAAACATATAGTAAAGTAGATGGCTCAGTTGTGTTTAATATACATCTTGAAATTAATTCTTTAAAACAAAATGGTTCTCCAATTTTTGTATATTATCACAAGTTAAATGCTCTGTGGAAACAGTTTGATTCTATGGTTGAATTTCCTAAGTGTGTCTGTAATGCTAATGCTTTACTTGTTAATCATAGTAGATTTTTAAAACTGATGCAATTCTTAGTGGGATTAGATGACTGTTATATGACTATTAGAAGTAGTATTCTGTCTAGAGAACCTATACAGATGTTAAAGCTGTTTATGCTATTATTTCTAGAGAAGAGTCTCATAAAAGAGCTTCTATTAATGAAAATAATTCTAAAAATAATTCCACAAGTGCTTTTGTGTCACAATTTGGAAAATAAAAAGGTATATAATAAGAATACTGGTAGTAATCTGAAATGTACTAACTGTCAAATGAATGGTCATTTTGTTGATAGATGTTATGAGCTTATTGGTTATCCTGCTAACTAAAAAAACAAAATAAATTTCAAAACAAAGGAAAAAATTCAGTTAATCAAGTCCAATCTACTCAGTTTGAAAATAATTTTTCTAATGATCACTCTTCTGTTCCTTTTACTAGTGAACAAGTTCAAAAGTTGATATCTCTTATTACTGATAAATCTGTTCCTAGCTCTTCCTATGTGCAGTCTAACATGTCAGGTATCATGCATAATAATAGTAAAATTTTTAATTCTAGATTTGACACATTTTTTAATGCAAATAGTCAGTTCATAAAAAACAAGTTTTCCCATGGTTGGATTGTAGATTCTGGTGCAACACAACATATGACAGGGTCTTGTTATAACCTTGAAAATGTTGTGGATGTAGCAGCCTTAAATATTTCTGTTTGTCACCCTAATGGGACTCAAGCCTTTATAAAACATATAGGGAATCTAAGATTAAATGAGAAATTAGTTATGTATGATGATTTGTTATTCCTGAATATTGTGTCAGTTTGTTATCTGTCCAAAAATTAGCAAAAGATAGTAAACTGTTTGTTGGTTTTGATGAAACAAATTGTTATGTTCAGGATTTGATAGCAAAGATAACATTGGGGACTAGTAGAGAAGTTGATGGATTGTATATGCTTAATGTAAGTGAAAAATTTAATAAGTGTAATTCCATGTCAAATTGTTATTTGTCTAAATCCTTATGGCATAGCAGATTAGGTCATCCTGCAGAACAAGTATTAAATATTCTAAGTGGCAATTTGAACATAGATAAGACTAGTCAAATTTCTCCATGTGACATATGTCACAAGGCTAAACAAACCAGAGAATCTTTCTCTAGCAGTGACCATAAAACTGATAACTTAGGTGAATTGATACATCTTGATGTGTGGGGTCCCTACAGAGTGTCAAGCAGAGAGGGGTTTAAATATTTTTTAACCATTGTAGATGATTATACACGAGCAGTATGGGTTTTTTTTGTTAAAAAATAAAATTGAAGTTTTTGAAAATATTAAAGAATTTTATAATCTAATAAAAAAATCAGTTTAATAAAAATGTTAAAATATTTAGGTCTGATAATGGTATTGAGTTTATAAATTCTAATATGACTCAGTTTTGTAAAAACAATGGTATTGTTCATCAAACCTCCTGTGCTTACACTCCCCAACAAAATGGGATTTTTGAAAGGAAACATAGACACCTGTTAAATGTGGCTAAGTCTCTTATGTTTCAGGGGAATTCCTCTGTCTTTTTGGTCTGATTGCATCTTAACTGTTGTGCACCTTATTAACAGGACACCTTCATCTGAGCTTAATGGTTTATAATTGTCAACCTTCTCTAGATCATCTAAGAAGTTTTGGTTGTTTGTATTTTTCAAAAATTTTAAATGATGGTGATAAATTTCATAGTAGATCTGAAAAGTGTGTTTTAATAGGATATGGTTCTAAAGTTAAAGTGTATAAGTTGTGGAGTCTTGATAATAAAAAGGTTGTGTTTTCAAGAGCTGTAAAATTCTATGAAATTGTGTTTCCTTTTAATATGTATGAAACTGTTGATCAAGAATTACAAACTTCTGAAAAATCTGGTTTAAATCAACTTAACTTTTTTGATCTACAGTTTTTTGAGAAAAATAAAAACCAACGTGTACCCGATGATGATAGGAGGGTTTCTCAGGATGATGGCAGTAGGATAAATGTTCCTAGTAGATTTGAGGATAATATTAGAGTTGACACTACCACTGGTAATATCAGTAGGATGGGTACTTGTAGTGGTTCTGGTGGAACCACTAGAACAGATACTAGAACAGGTACTACCACTGGTAATATTGGTAGGATGTGTGTCCCTAATGGTTCTGAAGACAATACTGGAGTTAATGTTACCACTGCAACTTCCAATGAGGACAATATTGAGCATACTGCTGCTCCCAAGGGTCATTTTGTGAATTTGTTATGAATAATAATACAAAATATAGTTTGAGCAAAGTTATGAATTATTCATATTTGTCTAAAGATAATTTTGTCTTTGTTAGTAATTTGAATAAAACTGATGAGCCAAAATCTTATAAAGAAGCTTCTGTTAATAAACATTGGATTGATGCCATGAATTTAGAAATGGAAGCTTTACATAGAAATAACACTTGGGAAGTTACTAACTTGCCTAAGAATAGAAAGGCCATAGGTTGAAGGTGGATTTACAAAATAAAATACAAGTGTAATGGTGAAATTGATAGATATAAAGCTAGACTTGTAGCTAAAGGTTACAATCAGAGAGAAGGTATAGATTTTGATGAAACTTTCTCTCCTGTGGTTAAAATGGGAACTGTTAGATCTGTTCTTAGTATTGATGTTCAGAATGGATGGCCTCTTTATCAGTTAGATGTTAATAATGCTTTTTTATATGGAAGTTTATCTGAGGAAGTTTATATGGATATGCCTGAAGGTTATTATGATAAATCTGGTGGTAAAGTGTGTAGGCTTATTAAGTCTTTGTATGGGTTAAAACAAGCACCCAAACAATGGAATGAAAAACTAACTAAAACTTTAATAAGTAACGGATTTGATCAAAGTTTAAATGATTATTCCTTGTTTATCAAGAAAAATGGTAATTCTGTTGTGTTATTGCTTGTTTATGTTGATGATATTGTTATAACTGGTAATAATGAAATGGAAATTAAAGTTGTTAAAAATCATTTAAATACAAATTTTATGATTAAAAACTTAGGGGTTTTACAATATTTTTTGGGTATTGAAGTTTTAAGGACTGAAAATGGTTTGTGTTTGTCTCAGAGGAAATATGCTTTAGAATTGCTTCATGAGTTTGGTTTAACAGGTTGTAAGCCTGCTGTAACTCCCTATGGAAGTTAATTTAGTTATTACAGATCTTGAGAATTCAAAAGGTGATGATGTGCCTTTGGAAAATTTGACTGAATATCAAAGGTTAATTGGTAAGCTTATATACTTAACTATAACTAGGCCAAATATTTCATTTACTGTGAGTTGTTTGTCTCAATTCATGCATACTCTATTGCAATCTCATTTAAGACTTGCATTGAGAGTGTTAAGGTATATTAAGGGTTCTCCTGGTAAATGGGTGTTTTTTTGTAAAAGTGATAGTTTTAAACTAAAAGCTTTTGTTGATTTTGACTGGGGAAAGTGTTTGTCTACTAGAAGATCGATTACTGGATATTCTGTTTTTATTGGTAATAATTTGAATTCTTGGAAAAGTAAAAAACAACATTTAGTTTCAAAGTCTACAGCAGAGGCTGAATATAGAGCCTTAAATGTTGTTGCTGCTGAACTTGTTTGGTTTGAGAAGCTTGTGTTTGAAATTGGGTTGGTGAATATGTTCCCTATTAATATTTTTTGTGATAATAAAGCGGCTATTTTGATTACTGCTAATCCTGTGTTTCATGACAGGACTAACCATTTTGAAATATACTTGCATTATATTAGAACTAAGTGTCTTGCACGTGTGCTGAAAGTGGTGAAAATTGATTCTGAAGTCAATATTGCAGACATATTAACTAAAGCTTTGTCTGTGAAAAAACATGAGTTTTTTTTGTAAAGGGTTAAAGCTTACAGATTTGTTTCATGTATCAAATTAAGAGGGAGTGTTCAAAAGTATGAAGTTATGGTGGTAATTTGAAACTCCCTCCGTCCCATAAAAAAGTTTACATGTCATTTGGGCACAATATTTTAGGAGATAATTAGTGGTGAGGTCTTTTATAATACTTTTGATTAAAATATAAAGTTTAGATTGGAGAGAGAAAGTGTATTATTGGTGAATGATTGATAATAGTATTATTTTATTAGGTGGACCGTCAAATTTGAGAAATGTAAACTTTTTTTGTGGGACACAATTTTAAGGAGAAATGTAAATTTTTTTGTGGGACGTAGGGAGTACTTCCTAAAGTTAAAGGTATGTTTTGTACTTTTGTTATTTTGTTATATTGTTTGTGGGCTTGATGGTATCTTTATTATACTTGGAGGAATGGAAGTGTAAATAGTTTAAGTGTTAGGTTAAGAGAGAGATCGAGGGTGTATTGTATTCATTATGTTAGATAGATATTTTTCAATCTCTGTATTCTCTGCCTCGTCTCTCTCTTCCGGAATAGTTAGGGTTTCTACTTTTGATCGGTATGAATGTTTGGTCTCGAGTAGTAGTTTAGATGAGAGATTTAGAGCGTTGTAGTGAGGTTTGATTTGTATGTTCTTCATGACCTTTTGTGATTAATGCAAGAGTTTTTGTTTAAGATCTGAGTTATTATTCATTATTTGATCTTATGAAATTTAACACCTAGCAATCTCGATATTATTGAGATCTAGTCAGTTTTCGATACAACAGTCTAACCAATTAATTTCAAAAAATGTTAAACCGGTATTATTGGGTTGGTCAAGATTTAAAGCTTAAACCGGCCATACGGGACCATGCATATCCATTATAGCAAGAAACAATTTATTTTACATAAGTAATTATATAATCCGTGATAAATTACGAATGACTTATAGAAAATTTAAAGAAAAAAGTTCACATTTTTAAAGTAATAAATATTATTTGTCAAGTACGTATTACATGTGAAGAATTCATAACTTGTGCCATTAATTTCCCAAGCTAACCATGATACAACAAACCTCTAGATCGAGTATAGACCCAAGAACAAAAAATTACCAAAATTTGAAGTTTATGAGTTTGACCGATAATTATAATGTACAACTTAATTTCTTTAACATAAGTAATTATAATGTACAACATTAACCATCGTGTGATTAGTGGTAGGCTGTTATGTGATTATTTTTTTTTTTTTTAATTCTAGCCGACTTTTGTTGACCTTTTATTTTTTTTAACATAAGTAATTATAGTGTACAACATTAACCATTTATTCAAGTCCATTTATTTTAATATGCTGGTATTTTTATCCAAAAATTGTAATATGCAAATTAATAATATAACATTTACCAACTTGATTTTACAACTCAAATTATTTATTGCATCCGAATTATTGAGTATACAAATTTGTAGTTGTATGAATATCAGTATATATTTTTTATATCATATGAAAATTGCACACGGCATCGCGTAGGTAAAAACGTACTAGCTAAACACTTTAAAAAGTTTCTTGGTGAAGTTAATATTTAAAAAAATTGTTCATGACTGTACAAGGTGCTCATGGTAGAAGCACTATTTCACAAATTCAGAACATAAAAGTACTTAACTGAAAGGTGCATCTACAGATAAACCTACATAAGATCCCAAAATTATAACCGGTATTTCATGGTACTAGTTTTAAGAAAATATGAAAAAAAAATTAACGATTTTTCAAGAAATTAGCATGAACAAATAAACAATTGTCTCTAAAACAAGAATCACAAAGAGCATCATAAACCATCATTTTAACAAAATACTGATATAAGACAAAATTTTAACTTGCAACTTGTACTACTTCTATAACAAATCTTGATTACTAAATAAAACAAAAATTTCCTCATCTGTTTTACTAGTACAGTAACGCCCAGAGTTTAAAATTTAATTTTTGAAACAACTCCTCAACCATATAAAGTCTGACTCAAATCTTCAAATATACGTTTAGCCTTCTTTTCGTGGTTGACTCTGTTCGGGTAATTTAAGTAAGCCTTTGTCTAGTAATGATTGAAGTTCTTTCTTTGCCAGTTCAAGCACCTTAGAATCACAAGTTTCCAAATATGCACAAACTACTTTTGCACTGCAAAATGATTAAACATAAGATTAAAAAAGCATTAAACAAAATAAACGGGTTGTGTGTAACGGGCCTGAAACACATTACCTGTGACCTTGGGCCCAATTTTTACACTTTCCTTTGAAAGCATTTTCCCACAAAATGGCTGCAAAAGAGGGATTTTCAAGTATTAATTTTCTTATTATTAACTAGAATGAAAATTTTCAAGAAGATGTTCTTGTTCTTCAGATTTAGGGCTTGAAACACCAAATGCTATAGATTCGTGTGAAGATTTCAAGTTTTCATCCAAATGTGGGTGGAGAATGTTATCTGCACCCCGTGAAGCAACCTATAATAATTAAACCAATTTAACGAAATAAGTTTTTTAAATTTGTTTTTAAGCAAAGGGTTAAGAATGCAACAAACGTAATTTTGGGTGAAATGACATAGTATCCAATATATCTCATTAACTTTATGCAACATTAACCTCTCTTTTTATTGTGATTCATGTTTTGAACAGGATTAAGTTGGGTTAGTATTACTAATTGGTGTGAAAGTCTTAGTTAAGCACCCAATGATTGTTATAGCAATATTATAGAGTTTCTTTTTTTTTTTTTGGCCCTAAAACGTTGTAATATTAATGTCAAAATCATTCTATAATATTCCTTTGTGATCAACAAAAAATATATACAACCAATAACATTTTACAAAGAATAGATCCCTTTAACCAAGAATTATGCTAATGGCACCGAACCATTGGTATAGCACGGGTGACGTGGTGCTATAGAGTCTTTGGCAAGACTTTAACAAGCTGATCGATAGCTGTTTTTAAAACTCTCATGTCAGTTGTCTTTAACTAGTGGGTTTCTACCCCGCGCGTTGCCGCGGGGTAATTTCATCTGATACCAAAAATGTTGTTTATTAATATCCGTACAACATATAATATATTATTTTATATTAAAAAGCAAAATAAAGGTTCCAAGATATTTCTTTTCAAAACAGAGATTAACCGCATTTAATATAAGTTTGAACAAAAAGTTAATAAGTTAGTGATTAAACATATGCAGTGACATCCAAACGTACAATATCCATTCCTCGAATATATCTCCTTTTTTGGAGAATAAACCCTTACCTCCTTTTTTGTTGCCTAATGAATGCACTTAGCAACTCTTAAACCCAAGAATTTTTTAAGACAAACATCTAAGACAATTCTTAATGGCCAGTTAATTAAACAAATTAGTTATACTTCGTATATATTTAGAGTAATGTATAAGCTTAAAAAGAAAAGACTATGTTTGAAATACTATTAATATATGAAGTATAAAGTTAAAAAAGGACACCCCATATTAATTCAACAAAGACGGCGGGATCAAGTGGATTTCTTTTACGTGGCAAGCAGCGTGGCACTATTCATGCCCGTTGTCTAATGTATATAAGTATAATGTATCTAGTTTGAATATGCATTATATTAAAATTAAAAGACAATATCCGTTTCCCCTTTTTTCTAACTTAATTTAATATAATATCATTAATTTGATTATATTTTCTCGTTTGACTTATTTTCGTTGGGCTTTAGACGGAATAAAAAATAAATGTTCATCTCAGTATATCGATATTAGAAGCAAATCTCGTGAGAACACAAGGTCAAATTAGTGAGTCTAAGTCAACCATTTTATAAAGTTCAGGGTACCATGTTGCACCTTTCGTAATAGAAGACCTAGTTAGCCAAATTTATGGTACCATTTTGGCCAAAAAATTTAATAGAAATATGTGTGATTCATTTACATACGACTGATTACACAAGCGCACTGCCTGTAACATACTCGGTAAAAGCCAAAGCTACCAAACCCAACATGGCAGCCCGCCCATTCCACATCTCAGCATCTGACGTCATTATTCCGTTCGATTTCGACTCAGCTCTAACACCTTTAAACAACGGAATTAACGATGCTAGCGTCAACACCACGCTAGTCCCAACAAACACCGTTAACCCACCGTCAGAGATCTGAGTCAGCACACCTTGACCGCTGCTCAATTCCACCGCCATCGCCGACACGAACCCTATCATCGCTAACCTTCCGTTGATCCTCTCCGGTGCAGGTCCACCGAACGCCAAAAGGTCGGAGAATTTCGTACTAACCTTCGGCGCCGGTGGTGGGGGAGGAGGTGTAGCGTTCACCGGTGGTGGCGTTGGGATGGCTGATGGTGGTTTAGAACTCTCGGTTGAACCATCTTGTGACATGCACCTGACGGAGAAGGTGGCGGTGGTGCATTTTTTGTGAAAATGAGAAGTGGAGGTGGTGCTGGAGGTGAAACGGGTGACGGTGGTTGCGGTGAAGACTGAAGAAGCTGCCATTGTCGGAGAATAGATGGTGGTTTGTGGTGGTTTGTGGTGGGAAGAGGGTGGTGGTTTTTATAGGGGTTGCGGGATGGGAGTGAAGACAGAGGAGTGGATAGTTATTGGGCCACGTTAGTGACTTTTTTGGGGTCGACTCACGTGGCTTTCAAATTAGCCGCTACTCCGAGGTTGTGGTGAAAACTGCTTCAATGTGGTTCATTTATTGAATTTTGGTAGATTGAACTTTCTAGATTCTTTGTGTAGAACAGTGGAAGTACCGAAGTACCACTTCTAATGTATTGTTTAATGGGTTATTATACTTCCTCCGTATCAAAATAAGTGATATAAATTAATTTACATTTTTTTGAAGTAAAATATTTAAATAGTGATTAAAATAGATTAAA
Source organism: Calendula officinalis (assembly GCA_963853835.1). Lineage (NCBI taxonomy): Eukaryota > Viridiplantae > Streptophyta > Magnoliopsida > Asterales > Asteraceae > Calendula > Calendula officinalis. The sequence continues at coordinate 64,608,191 of OY970823.1, read as the reverse complement.
ATACATAGTTACTAGAAAATCAGTCTCACTTTTCTTAAATAAAGTGATATTAATGAGTTTTAAAAGTAAAAATAAGTGTAATTTCAGTTTATTAAAGTGGATAGTTAGTGGGTATGGCTCCCACTATTTTTACCAAATAAGGAAAGTTTTTAAAGTGTGTTACTTATTTTAATACATCCCAAAATGGAAAGTGTCATTTATTTTGATACGCAGGAAGTATAAAGATTCATTTAATGAATCCTTTATTTTTCAAATATGAATAAAATATAATTTTTTTGTTTAAATATAAATAATTGTTTTATTAAATACGGAGTACATCCTTTTTTTTGAATGGCAATTCATTAAAAAGAGAACACCTATCCAGACGCTAGCCGAACAAAACAAACAACAAAACAAGCAACATTAGAAACAGGACAAGGGATCGGAACACCAAATAGACCACCTATTGCCTAAAATTACAAGACGGGGCTCTAAATTTAATCCAAAAATACGATATAGCCTGAAGGAACCCGCCTTTAGAGGAACTCCTGAAATCTTCCGAAGACCGAAAAACTCCTGAAATCCATACACTTAACAGCCCCTTCTTCTTAACCCCAGAAATGAGGTTGTTATCCACCCAATTAAACATGTCCATAATTGTATTAAAGCTCAAAAAATCAATGTTCCACCAAGAGCTGAGATCACGCAACAAGCATCTAGAGACAGGGCAGTGCAAGAAAATGTGATCAAGATCCTCGTCTACCGAATCACAAAGAGGGCAAAGCTGGGAGAGACACGTGATGTTTCTTCTAAGGAGGTTCGGCTTTGTCGGGAGCCTGTTGTGAATAATGCGCCAGACCAAGATATTGATCTTGGTAGGCACCCAATTTACCCACGAAAGAGACTTGTTACCAACGACTTCCAAAGAACGATCGTCAAAAGCCTTCCGAAGAGAAGAAACAGAAAACTCATTATCATCAAGGGCCCACGAAACCCTTCGGGTCCCGGAAGAATGATCAATCCGGATCCAGCTATGAACCGGCAAGTTGAGCTTATTAAATTCTTTTTGAGCCTTTATAATATTCCGCCATATGCCCGGGAAGCGCCCCCCTTTAGAGGCATTAGAAAACCCACCGTCATCACCGTGTAAAGAGGTAATAACCTGTTTCCACAAAGCGTTGTCCTCATTATAAAATCGCCAATACCACCGAATAAGCATAGATAAATTTAGAACCCTAAGGCTGCCAATTCCGAGCCCCCCCTTTGATTTATCATCCATTGCGGTCTGCCAGCTTATCCACGGGATTCTATATCATACATAAAAAAACCATATTTAATAATGGTAACAATAATTGTATTTGGATCGTGATTTTAATGCAAGCATTCGATTGGTTTAATATTGGGAAAATCACCAACAAAGGTATCCTATCTGATAGCCTCATATAACGAATTAATCATCCTCTATACCCTAGCAATATCGACATTATTGAGATCAGGCCAGTTTGGTTCGATACAACAATCTAACAGGTTAATTTCAAAAAATGTTAAACCGGTATTATTGGGTTGGTCAACATTTTAAGCTTAAACGGGCCATACGGGACCATGCATATACATTATAGCAAAAACAATTCCTTTTATATAAATAAGGGAATTGATTTGTTAAAGACAAGTTTTAATATATTTAAGGCAAATTTATTTTTTTGACATTTATACTTTTATATATTTTTACCCTTTCTTTAACCCTAACTACACCCTCGTTAAATTAAATTTTGTCGTCTAACAGAAAAAGCTTCGCACGTAGCCGTTTGTAAACTGGAACAATCACCGCCGTATACTCTTGTTTGAGAAATTAGGTTGTGAATTATTTCTTCAATCACATTTGTGAAGTTCTGCCATTTTTTTACATTGACATTTTATTACTTTGTGGAATTTAGTAATAAATAAAATTTCTTTATATATTGCATGGTTCATCTTAATATTGTTTTAATTTCATTCAATAGATAATCTTAATAAAGAATTCTTCGAGTATAATGGTTCAAGATGAAGAACTTTATTTGACTAGCTCCAAATTCGAATCATATGATTTCTTTTGTACCTACAAACGTGTTCTCACAAACAAAAAAATATTTTTATTTTTCAAATTCTTCTTTTGTCGAAAAGGGTGTGGGTAGACAACAAAGCATTTTTTTTGTTTAGGTTCATCTGGGCATTGTCAAGAATTTTTTGTTTTGGCAGACGGTCAAATTTGATGGAGTTTTACTAGGGTTAAAGAAATGGTGAAACTACATAAGGGTATAAATGTCAAAAATTTAAATTTGTCTTAGATATATTAAAACTTGCCTTTAATAAATCAATTCTCTATAAATAAATAGCCTATAATACATAATAAATCACGAATGACTTATAGAAAATTTAAAGAAAAAAGTTCACATTTTTTAAGTAACAAATATTATTTGTCAAGCATGTATTACATCTTCATCGCAAGAAATCACAACTTGTGCCATTAATTTCCCAAGCCAACCATGGTACAACAAACCTCTAGACCCAAATCCTAAAAATTACCAAAGTTTGAAGTTTATGAGTTTGACCGATAATAATTATAGTGTAGAGCTTAATTTCTTTTACATAAATAATTATAGTGTACAACAATAACCATCGTGTTATCAGTAGCATGCTGTTATGTGATTCTGTTTTTAATTCTAGCCAACATGTTTTGACCTTTTATTATCTTTTTATTCTAGCTTTTACTATTTATTTAACCATGTTTGTTTTAATACATTGATTATTATTATTTTTTGTCTAAAAATTGTAATGTACAAATTAATAATATAACATTTAACTTGATTTTACAACTCAAGTTATTTATGGTATTCAAATTATTGAGTATATGAATTTATAGTTGTATAAATATCATTAAATATTCTTTGTATATCAAATGAATATTGCACGCGATGCTGCGTAGGAAAAAACGTACTAGCTATGAACACTTTAAAAAGTACAAAAGGTGAATTTAAAAACTAAAAAGGTACTACCCATGGCAGAAGCACTATTTCCTCCGACATAAAACCCACAAATTCAAAACATACCAAGTACTTATTTGAAAGGTACATCTACAGATAAACCTAAATAAGATCCCAAAATTATAACCGGTATTTCATAGTACTAGTTTTAAGAAAATGTGGATTTTAAAAACATTTAACAATTAGTCAAGAAATTAGCATGAACAATTGTCTCTAAAACAAGAACAAAGAGCATCATAAACCATCATTTTAACAAAATACCGTATAAGACAAGATTTTGACTTACAACTTGTACCACAAAAAATCTTGATTACTAAATAAAACAATAATACAGTAACGCCCAAAATTTAAAATTTAATTATTGAAACCACAAGTCAACTGTATAAAGTCTGACTCAAATCTTAAAATACACGTTTAGCCTTAAAAAACACGTTTAGCCTTCTTTTCGTGGTTGTTGTTCAGGTAATTTAAGTAAACCTTTGTCTAGTAATGGCTGAAGTTCTTTCTTTGCTAGTTTAAGCACCTTAGAATCAGAAGTTTCCAAATATGCACAAACTACTTTTGCACTGCAAAATGATTAAACAAAATAAGATTAAAAAATCATTAAACAAAATAAACGGGTTGTGGGTAATGGGCCTGAAACACATTACCTGTGACCTTGGGCCCAATTTTTACACTTTCCTTCGAAAGCATTTTCCCACAAAATGGCTGCAAAAGAGGGATTTTCAAGTATTAATTTTCTTATTGTCCTGCTAGAATGAAAATTTTCAAGAAGATGTTCTTGCTCTTCAGATTTAGGGCTTGAAACGCCAAATGCAATAGATTCGTGTAAAGATTTCAATTTTTCAACCAAATGTGGGTGGAGAATGTTATCTGCACCCCCTGAAGCAACCTATAATAATTAAACCAATTTAATGAAATAAGTATCGAAAAATAAATAAAAAGAATTTAAGCAAAGGTTTAAGAATGCAACAAACGTAACCTCGAATAAAACTTCTTTCCCATGATTTGATCTGAGTAATTCCTCTGCATTCTCGGAACATGCTTCAATGAGAGACTGTAAAAAAGCAGAAGTAAATATTAATATATCCAATTTCGACCAATTTAAATAAATGGATATATTTGGGTTACTTTATATAAATTTATACCAAACATGTCAAATAAAGAATCTCGCTAATTAAATTGCAAATCGAAATTCACCCAAAGTCCCAAAGTGTACTTTTAATATGTACAAGCTCTTAATCCGCTTTAAAAAAATTAAAAAGTTATATTGTAAAAATAAATCTTTTGGTGAAATCATGTGCAACACACAAATTATTTACAAGAAAAGAGAAAAAAAATGTTTTTACGGGTCCACAAATTACACAAGAAATACGAACCTCAGCAAGTCCACTATCAACCAACAATTCTTTTCTTCTCAAAACGGGATCTTTTTTTCCACCCGTTACCGATTTTACATTTTCATCTGCATCACTCATTTCTTCATCTCCTTCAACATCTGAAGATTTAACATCATTTTCTGCTTCTGACCCACCCTAATTCCAAAAAAAAAAAAAATTAACAGCTGCGTTACTTTATTTTACAAAAAGTTCAAAAGGTATAAAAAGTTACTTTTACTAGTAAAGAAGGAATAGATGAATCTAACAAAGACAAATCATCGGGACTCAGATAACGTGAACAATTTGGATGAAGAAGTTGCAATAAAGGACGTCTTCCGTTCTAAAATCACATTAATTTAACAGTTAGTAACAAAAAATTGTTAATTATATTTTATACAATAATATATATTAAGGGATATGAGATAAAACCTTATCAAAAATCAGATCCTTTAGTACTGGTTGGAGTTCGCGAATGATAATCTATAATTCAGAATTTTAAATTAATTAGCGACATTTTATGATAAATATAAAACATTGAGATAAAAGTAAGCTCTTATGACCAACCTTTTTTATTAATTGTGTGTCATCAACAACAGAGAGAATACATGCGAGCACCTAAACAGAAAAAAATAATAGTTATTATTAAAAAATAATGTTTTATTCTAACAAGTAAAATTAAAATAATTAAGGTAAAAAACAGAATATAATTTGTTTTACCATGCTTCCAAATCGATCTAAAGCTATCTTACTAACATGACCCTTCATTCCTTTTATAATTTTTTTTCTCTCCTGCAAACGAATAATTAAAAAGTTTACAAATTAGACTTTTGAAGCAGAAAAAAAATATAATTAACTAAAATTAAAAAAATAAACCTGGGCACTGCCATGTTTGATGCAAAGAATCCCAATTTTAGATCCATCTTTTGTATGAATCATTCGCACAAGAATTGCACTCGATAAATGTTGAATAACATCTGCAGCAGAGGTCTATACATACACTTGGTTTAGAAAAACAATCAATTAAACAAATAAAATAAAATAATTATTATTAAAAATACCTTATCAGCAACTGTAAAGTACTCAGCAAGTGCTTTGTGCAAGATAGAGTGATCCACTATCCCTTTCTCCAGAATTGGTTGAAAAATAGCAGACATGTGTCTCACTACTGCTGATTTTTGCAAATTCAGCTTTGAAATTATATCAACTAACCTGTTAATGGATGTAATTAATGAAATTGAAAACAAATATTTCTGTTTTTTGTTGTAAAATGAGCATAAAACATGAGAAAAAGGTAAATTACCTGCGTTCTTTTACTAAAGATAAATCTTTGAACAATTGAAGCTCTGTTGAGTATAATTCCATCAGAAGAGCTTGTTTTTGGGTGGGATTTCCCAAATGATAAGCATGTTCAACAACTACAATAAAAAAAACAAAAAAAAGAAACAAAATTATATTCGATAATATCATCTTTAAATATCAAAAAACCATAATCTAGTTTAAATGAGTGTTATGTGCCATACCAACTGAACCAACCATATGTCGTAAAAGAGAAGCAACATGCCCATTAAGTGAAGAAATAAAATCTGCTAATTGTTCCTTTGAGGCTGCAAATGTGCAAATAAAAATACAAAACATATTAATAATAAGCAAAATAACATAATCCATCTAACAAAAAAAATAAAAAAGTAATTACACGTACCATTATCCAACAGCTTTGTAATGAGATGTACTGCGTAAGTGTTACAAGCTAATGTAAGAAAATGGGGCTTAAGTTCTGTAAATACTGCAGTTCTTTCATCTTGTGAACAATACTTAGCACAAGTCTAAATCAAAAAAGTAAAATTCCATAACTATTTATCTTAAAAGTACAAAAAATAAATCCTCAATAATCACCTGGAGTACACGACAAGAAACATGAGAGCCAGCAATTTCATGAATTTTACCCTTCATTTTCCTTATAGCATCACTCACCAACCTGAATATATTCAAAATATATTAATATAACATACTAATACAATTTATAACATAATGATAACCATATACATACTTGGATCTATCTTCTTTTGAAATATTTCGACGCCTCATTTTTTCCCATAGTAAAGCAAGCTCCTGTATTCAAAAATGAAATAATTATAACATGTTCATACTCATAAACCAAAATCAAAGTTATAATATGAACACGATTGTATAATTGAAAAGAGTTACACACTTGCTCAAGGGTGTAATGAGGCTTTCTCTTTTTCTTCCTAGCTTCAGCAAGTTCCTGCAAAAACATATATTATAAAACGCCCCTAAAAATGGAAACTTTACTCTGTCGCTATACTATTGACAGCAAAACTGAAAAAAAAAGAAGAAGCTAATATCACATAGTTTGATATAAGCTACACTTTCGATCAAGATGTCAAACCTAATACTGTTTTATTTTAAAATTGATGGGGAATTCGTTGAAATTTGATGTCATAAAATAAAAAGTAAACAAACCTTGGCTTGAATACGAAGTTCTCGTTTCGATTTGGGCACATTTTCAGCTGAATCTGATATATTGAATTTAGGTTTACCGGCGGCTGGTTTTGAATCGAACGGTTTCTTATAAGGCTTGTTCGGTTGGTTGTTTGAGGGCGATTTAAATTTCTTTTGGGGACTAAATTTGCCTCCGTCACCGGATTTTGTTGCACCGGGAATTCTCTTTCTCTTATTTGATTGACTGCCCTGTTGGTTCTTGAACGCCATTGATGATTGGATTATAGAGCAACTAGCCGGAATGTGGAGGTGGGTTTTGTGAGGGTTTTAAGCCTCAATGACGGAGGCGTGCTTGTGGTATATGGGTTTTAGCCTTTTAGGGCACCTTTAAGGCGTAGCTGAAATACTACGATATTTGCTCTCTTTCTTTTTTTCGTTTTCTTTTTTTTTTTTCCTTCCATTTGTAACTGATTAATAACTTCACTAAATATTTTGTGATAATTTTCTGACTCTTTCACCACCTTCAAGATTTTTTCACTAAATAAAATTTTAATTCTCTTATATAGAATTCAGCATAATTACCACTAAACTACCCTCTTATAACTATTTGACTATTTTGATGTGTGTTTTATATATAACTACCAGGGTATCCGCGCAATACGGCGACGGGTACCCAGAAACCATATTTCGTGGCGAGCAAGTGTTATTCGTTCGCACGGTAGTAACTGTTGCTAGAAATAAATAATTAAACGGAAATGTGGATTTTGGTAAGAGTTGATGATTTACAGCGTCGTATATTTAATGTTATTGTGTAAAATGGTTTTCGAGTAACATACTTTTGTTATTAAGTGTGGGTGGTGTTACCAAAGTGTAATGTATAGCAAGTTGTTAACACATAATGATAAGTTAGGAGAGGTCTTGGGTTCGAATCTTATTAGCCGCGATTTTTTTTTTAAGGTAGAGAACTAACTAACAAAAGTGGAAAGGTCCTTAAAATCAAGTTTAAGGAGTTCCTTAAACTTGCCTAACGGGGTAGGCCTAAATGTTTTATATAGTAGTAAGATTAATTTGGCTAGCAAAAAATTAAATTTATTGATAAAATACATTTTTTTGAACGGCAAGTTAGTAAGTTAATGGATCGAGTCTAGACAGTGACATCCACAAGGGGCAGTATGCCTTCTCTCGAACCTTCCACCTATGGGGAATAAACCTCACGTCCACGACGGGATTTGATGTAACATCCTGAAACACAGCCTAGCGTTTTATGACTTTCAGTAAGTGATAAATGTGTAATTTTTTTATTTTATATGATTTTTATTTATTTGTTTAAATAAATTGGTATTTATATTGTATTTAAATGAAATAAAATTCCCACTCTACTTGTTACACGTGTTAGTGTATGTGAGTAGGTGTCAATGTATGTGCAAGTCCCTGACTTTATTTCTTCTTTACGTTAAAACACCAAACACACACAAACTATGAGTTTTTGGAATCTTAGTGAAAATTTAACAAGAAATTATTGATCCTACCGTATTTTCTGCCCTAAATCTCGAGTTTGTACTAGAACAAGGTAAGAAATTCCTTCTTGAATAATATATTTTATAGTTATTAATAAAAGATGAACTAGGGTTTTAATTTTTGTGGGTTTTCTTGTTATAATGCCAAAATTATGGATCTTTATGGTTTTTATATGTTTAGTAGTTTAAGTGTATGCTTAAATGCTTGTTAGAACATTGAATCGATGAAAGTGATTAAAATCACCATGGTAGGTGATCTTGGTGAATATTGTTATTTAGGTCCTTAATTGAACAGTAGTTGGAATTTGATTGTGTTTATATTGAGCTTGCTGTTGCGTAAAAGAAAAAGAAAGAAAAATAAAAGATTTATGCTTTCTTTTTGATGACCACTATGCTTCGTGCAACATGTGACCAAGAAAAAAAATGTGAGCCTTAATTCCTTTTGTCATGACTTGTTTAGAACTATAAAAAGAGAAAGATTGTTGTGTGGTTTGATGGTCTGTGTAGATAGGTTTTGATCAAGATATATGGTAAGTGAATGATTTTGAAGTATTAGTTGGTCACTGAAGTTGTTTACTACTCCTATTTAGCCATTTGGGTCAAAATGGTTATAAATGTACAAATAGTTCTTGATTTTGACTTGTAAAGTCAAAGTGATATTACATGTTTTGGTTAGGGTAAGTTAATGACATACATGTTGATTTGAAGTTGTGTATATAATTTATATATTTCTTGATATCGTTATTAACTCGGGTATTGTTTTGATTATCAGGAAAAAGAAAAGAGGTTCAGTGATATTAGACAACTGAGTGGAAAGAGACGTGGCAAAGGTGAGTGGATTTATAACCTTTGTATTGTTTAAATTGCAATGATTTTGGTTGCAATTGAAAGTCGTTAATGCTGATCTCGTTAGTGCTTATCAATTAGTGCTGATCAGTTAGTTCTGACCCTGTTAGTGCTGATCAGTTAGTGTTGATCAGTTAGTGCTGACTCCGTTAGTGCTGATCCCGTTAGTGCTTATCAGTTAGTGCTTATCAGTTAGTGTTTATCAGTTAGTGTTGATCAGTTAGGTGGCGTTTGTTTTTTGACAGAAAGTCTTTTTGAGTTCTTATGTCTGCAGGCGGGAAGACATTTTGAAAAAACACTGTTTGTTTTTTGGAAGTCAGAAGATGGGAAAAAGTCTTTTTGAGGTCTGCTTGGAGAAGACTTGGACCATAGTCTTCCAAGCTTGGAAGACATTTTACCTACACCCAAAACAAGTTTATCTACCACCACCACCACCACCATATACCAACACCGCCACCCACCACCACCAACCACCACCTACCGCCACCACCAATTACCGCATCCACACACCGCCACTACCACCCACCACATACCGCCACAACCACGTACCACCACCATCTACCACCATCTACCACCATCCACCACCATCTACTACCACCACATACCGCAACCACCATCTACCGCCACCACCCACCACCACCACCACATACCGCCACAACCACCCACCGCCACCCACCACCATCTACCGCCACCGCCACCCACCACCATCTACCGCTATCACCCACCACCATCTACCGCCACCACCGACCACCACCACATACCGCCACAACCACCCACCACCATCTACCGCTGCCACCACGGCCACCCACCACCATCTACTGCCGCCACCACCCCCCACCGCCACAACCACCCACCGCCACCGCCCCTCACCACCATCTACCGGCACCATCCACCACCATGTACTGCCACCACCACCCACTGTCACCACAACCCGTCACCACCCACAAAAATATTGCCACTTAATTTTTTTTTATCAACCTGCAGACATTAAAAAACAAACAATCTTCTTCTTATAAACTGCAGACGTTTGGTCCAAATCTTCTCTGCAGATGTGGTCCACAGACTGCAGACCTTCTACCTCTTCAAAAACAAACAGCACCTTAGTGATGATCAGTTAGTGCTGATTTAGTTAGTGCTGATCCGTTAGTACTGCTTCCTTATTTATGGACCAGTATTAATAGTATAATGATAATTAACTGGCTATGTGTTAATTGAATGATATGTGCACATGGAAAAATGATATGTGCACATGGAAATGTATAAAGGCAGCCTGGCTGTAGGGGGCTGGGCTTTCGTTTACTGTTAGATAACGGTAATTGTACCTTGGCATATGCGCTGTGTTTGAAGGAAGCTTTACCATTGCTAATGAGTAAAGGGTTATCGGTAAACTGTCGTTAGGCCCACGACAGTTGTAAGGTTCTGCAAAACCGTTGATCCTCTCGTTATTTGTGAATCTGTAAAGATTGTAAATCTGTAAAGATTGTGAATATGTGAAGATTGTGAATCGAGATTGTTGTACTTAGACAATATAAAATGTTATATTTTCATTCACTTAGCTTTGTGCTAATCCCCCACTATGTTGAATCTTTTACAGGTTGTAGATGGATGAGTCTTTTGGAGATTAAGATTAGAAAATGATTGACCAAGACTTAAAGAAATGATTTTGATGTCGAGCCGTAATGTTAAGTAACACTATTTTGGAAAGTTAATTTTTTAAAAATTATATATCTTATGTTTTTTTTATAACTTGTGAATAACAAGATATACATATGTGATTTTGAAACGCTTCCGCATTTGCTGTAAAAAAAAGGTTCAATTTTTGTGGTGTTACACTTGAACCCATGATATTGGACATGGGTAACACCTTATCTTTTTCACTCATACCACTAGGCTGACTTGGTTTTATTGATAAAATGCATAAACATTCGTAGTCTTGCTTTGTCGCAACATGTTTTTTTATTATATGAGAACATTGTGATCATATAAGATAGAAATTTACAAATACTACAAAAATGATTATTAGAGGTTTATTGTTTAGTGCTTATAGTCTTGGACATTGTTAAGTATTTATAAGTGTTAAATATCTTAATCATAATTGAAAATGGAAAAAAATCAAATCTAACAACTCCGAATTTTTAATTATCTAGATTGAAATTAAGTTCATAATAACAATAATAATAGACATATTATCTGCGCAAAACAACATATATTATGTAGTTGTTTATCAGTTTCAATTGGACATTTTTAAAAAATCTTGATTCAGGTTATATGACAATTTAAAACATATTATTTTCTTGAAAGAAAAAAAAAGTTTCAATGAAATAACTAAAGCTATATCAAAGAAATTGTTTTGGAATAAAAAATCTTAGAACAATAAAATAAATTTCGTGAATAAATAAAGACTGGAAAAAGAATTTAATAATCTATCTATATTAACATAAAAATCGAGTTTCAAAATTAAAGTATCATTTAATTCGTTAGCAATTATTGCTACCGTTACACAAAATGCTTTAAATTTAATGGGTTAAAGAGTTATATGTAACAGTAATCCTCATAATTAAAACGTTTCATCATTGGCTTCGAATTTAATACATTGCATCCCTTTCAATATTGTAAATTTAATTGCACCGTTTTGGTTCAAATAATTGCCTTCAATGGTTATTGGCATTTAACCCAACGAAGGAAAATGAAACGTTTCAAATAATTGCCTTCAATGTTTAAGAAATAAGAAGCAAGCGTTTCATATCATCCCTGCAGTTCATAACACATAGCATCCCCTTTCATCTCATATAATTCCATCAACAAACATATTGTTCAATCAAAGCTTCATCAGTACGTCTTTTCTACATAGCCATTCGATCAATAAAACCCGTCGTTTCTTCTACATCTTCTCCGATTGGATACCACACCAATTTCAAACACATTCTGGTTCAATGCTTCATCTTAAAACTTTCATCTCCTTAATAAAAGCAATCTGTTTTTTCATGGCAATCTAATTTTTATGCTTTTCGTTCATATTTCATTTTAGTTTGATGATTTTGATTGTTTTGATTTCATACTATGTATTGTTTGTGACAGATGTTTACTTTGACTCTAATTGAAAATTTTAATAGTTAAAATGTTTGTTTTGCACTGCAGTTCATCTTCATCAACACCGGTTATTTGATGCACACCAACTGTTCGAGGAAATGTCTCAAAGAAAGTTTCAGATGATAAAAATTAATCCTTTTTGTTATTGGTCGATGTTATATAGTCTATGAACATGATTAAAGTGATTCTTTTTTAATGTATATCAACAGTATTATTATTTTCTATTTGATTTCCTCATTAATTAATTTCATTAATGTTAATCAATTGACTTTGAAACTTCACTATATTGCTTTTTATCTTTATTTTGGTCATTGAAGATTTGAAGTGATGCTTTGTTGCTTTGTTGACTATATACATATTTTAATCAAATGGTGACTGAAACGAAATTCTTTTAAGCCAGGGTTCGATGGTTTTCTTTTAACTAACATAAGATCAATATGTTATAATCCTCAAAATTGCAGAATTTAACCATGTCGTATGTTTTTTCTCACAAATGTCTCAAGTAAACATGAGAGATTTTCTTTTTAATCTATGACTCATATATTTTAGGTTGTACCCATTCAAGCATCAACCGTCCACACCAATTCATGACATAAATACTCTGATGATGGAATCCAAAGACATTCAACTGAAAACCTACCCCCTTTAACCATCTCCTACTCACTTCACCGTTGTATCGCCGTCATTCTCGGTCGTTTGTGTAACGACCCGAAATTTTGAATCAAATAAATTATAGAAAAATACGATAAATAAGGATAAATCGTTTAAAAGACGTGGAAATTGGTTTCGTGTCATTTGGACACCGTTTGTTATGGTAAAGGACGGAACTGGGTCGGATTAAACAACAAAAAGTGCAGCCTTAACTGCACTAGGCAGTTCGCGACGCGAATTACAGTTCACGGTCGTGAACATTGGACAGCAAGTTTGGGGTTTTTGATCTTGGAGTTCCCGACCAGTTCCCGATCGCGAGGAGTTCCCGATGCGGGAAGTTCGCGGCGCGAACTTTCTTCACGGCGCGAACTCGTGCCTGGCAGTATAAAAACGTGAAAAGCTAGGGTTTTCTCATTCTTGAAACCCTTGAAGTATGCAGCCGTTTTCTAGAGAGAGAGTGGGCGATTTTGGTGTTCAAGGGCTCAAATCTTCATCAATCTTGTGGATCTTAACATCAATGGTAAGGATTCTTGATCCTTGATAGTTGGTAGTTAATTTGTGAGCTTTGTATGGGTAAAAATGGTGGTTTGGGGAACCAACCCTGTCATCTTTGGGGAAGATGACTAATCATGGGTGTAGAACACTCATTGTAAGCTTGTAATCGATGTGTACAAGTTTGATTTGAGTTTATTGATGGAAATCTTGAACTAGGGTTTGAGATTTCACCAAGTTGGATGAACTTGGTGGTTAGGAATGTAGATATGGATTGTTTGGTGATTAGTTATGGTTAATAACTAGTTATTGTGATGGTATTGATGGTAGGTCAAGAAGACCTAAAGACTTGGTGTCATTGCACAAGATGGAAAGCAAGGATTCGTGTCAATGGACATGAATTGGAGTTAGTGTGGCTAAGGTGAGTACATGTGAACTTTTAAGCTGAGTACATAGTAAAAGAGTTTTGAAAATGGATAATATCTATCGAGTCTTTATTAATACATATTTTTAATAAAGAAAGTGATTGGAAAGATAATGAAATTTGATTGAATTGCTAATAGAACATAGTTATTGAAATTGATGATTTTGCAAGTAAGTGTGATTAGATTAAATGATTAATGAGGTTATTGATAAAAAGTATTAATAATGATAATGGCTAAAAGAGTATGAAATTGGCTTTTGTTAGTAAGAATTAACAATTAAGCAAATGACAAAGATTTTAAAGTAATAACGTTTATTAGTAAAACATACTAATAAGAGTAGTGTTATCACGTTAAGAGAACAAGTATGATTTGACTAGTGTTATGTATGCACTCTAGTCAATGTAAAGGTAATATATTTATGAATATGAATAATAAGAAATGAATCTTATTAGTAGATTTAAGGGTAAAGTATACGATGATAATGATGAGGAAAGATAAATGAAATATGATTATGCTAAAAGAGAATAATATGATAATTAGAATAGATGTATTCTAATTTGTGTTTGATTATGAATTGGTGGGGCATAGGCCCGTATTTGATGTTCAATGTGTGTAACAAAAGTATCCGGATAACGATAACCCATTTATGGGGAAGTGAGATTACTACTTGGGGCGGTACCTCCCTGCGCAAGGGTAGTATATCTATGTGAACGATAACCCGACAATAGGGGGATTATGATAACCCGATAAAAAGGGGGATTACGATAACCCGCGAGACGGGGGATTTGGTGATCTTGGTAAGTTTGGGAGAACCCCAATTACCATGTGATCTTAATGATAACCCACATCGGGGGAGTTTGCTTCGGAATGATCCGGGGCGTATGTGACAAAAGAGGTAAGCTTAAGGATAGCTTACATGTATGTGATTATGTGATGGGTAAGCTTACGGTTAGCTTACTAGTAAGTATAAACGATAAGATAATAAGTTGATAATTAATAAGTGAATAAAGGAAAGAATTAAATAGTAAGGACTTTTTATTATTTTTGAGAATGGGTCGAAAACCCATGTATCTCACGAGACTATTTTTGTCTCACGTACTACTTTGTTTTTGGCTATGTACTCAGGTTCGAGATCGATGGATTAGTGGGTCGCGATAGAAGTGGCCTAGCGTTGATTAGCTCGGGAGCTCGTAGGTAGATCCCGTTTATCCTATGGTTATGATATTATAATGTAACACCGGTTTTAATACTCTGATAAATGTTTTTAAGGTTTTTGTTAAACCGTATTTTGGGAATAATGAACTTGTAATATTTTTATTTAAAAATATGATTTAAAAAGTGTTTTAAAAATTGAGGTGTTACAGTTTGTAGTTCCCCATGCATCGTATCAACTATTTCTCATTTTTCTAAAGGTTGTTTCATTACTTTTCAAAATTAAACGTTAATTTGTTACTAACTAAAATTTTTATGTTTTTGATGTTACAATTGTTTTTAAACTGTGTCATTTGATATTATATGTCGTTGTTGCTGCTGATAATTGATCAACTTGATGTTTGAACTTACTATTAGAATTGATAATTGCTCGAGTGTTTTTACTTTCTATTATAAGATTTTGTATTTTTATTTTTATTGCACTCCAAGTGTTGTACGTTTAGCCTACTTTAACAAAGTGATTCATATGAATGGTTCAAGCGTTAATGCTTCTTCCAATCTGCATGTTCATAACATTGAGTAACATTTTGTATGACACGCTAAAAAAATTGTTGTTTATTGTGAACAAAGCTCGTACATCGCATGTGCCATGTTGCCTCGTGTAATAAATTTTCCTCTTTTTAGAAATAACTAGCATATAATTCATTATTGATCACGGATAACTTATAGTTTTTTTATAAAATTTTCATAGTTTTCATAATCTTTAACTTCACTAAAAATGCTTTATATATTGAAAATTTTGAACAAAGCTATAGAAAGCACGTACCGCGACAATGACAACTTTAATATTGAATGTGCGTCGACTTTCTCAACTTGCCTAAAGAACAATAATTAGATTTTGAGAGTATTATTATTAATAACCAAACCGAATGAAAACATCTATTGATAATGTCAGCATCGGATTAATTTATTAATTTAGAGAGTTATTAATTTATTGATAAATAAATAATTATTAATTTAAAGAGTTTTTAATTAATTATACTGTAAAGACCAAACAAAAAGGCAAATTAGTTTATGACTCTTAGAATTACGTAAATTAGTAACTAATGTGTTCATATGCATTGAAAATCAATAATGATTTTTGAAGTACCATAAATGTAAACACAAGTGTATTATATATTTTCAGGTTCTATTAATTACTCACTCCGTGCCATTTTAAATGTCCAGTATACTATTTTAGTTTGTCCCACAAAGAGTGTCATTTCCTAAATTTCAACCAATCAAAAAACATTTAAGTGGGAAAGAGAAAATTTGATTGGTGACATTATATAATTAATGCACTTTTCTTAAACTGTGTGCTTTTTTGTAGTGGACAATTAAAGTGGGACGGAGGGAGTATTAATTTATGATTTTTTTGGAACCGAAAATTATTAAAGAATCTCCAAAAAAATTATTATCTTATTATTTTTTTTATTTTTTTTAATTTTTTATATTGAACCAAGTAAGAACCATACAAATATATTATTTTTAGAGAGTTATCAATTTACTGAATATTAATTGAAAGAGATTTTACTATAGATTAATATCATTATTTAATTTAAGGATAATTTCTTTTATATCCTTATAAAACTCATAAATTATTTCTATATCCTTCTCAAATTCATAAATTATTTTTATATTCTTCTAAATTTTTAAAACTTTTTTTATGTCTAAGAAACTATTTTATTATTTATTAAATCATTAGAATATTAATAATTATCAAATAAGTATGTAATATATCTATTGATTATGTATTAGAAATTATGTTTATTTGGCTGCATTATTGATATTATCACAATTTAATAAATAATAAAATAGGTTTTTGGACATAAAAAAAAGAGTATTAAAGATTTAGAAGGATATAATTGCCTTTAATTTAAGGAAAATGCTAACCATTGCCCTTAGGGCAATGTTTAAGAAATTTTTATTGGCTTTAAATCATTGTACATTAACTAATAAAAAACCACCTTCATGCATTTTAATAACCACCTTTGATTAGTTATATATCATTAATTGTACAAAAATCACTTTATTCATTATTAATCATTACCCTAAGGGCAATGGTTAGCAAATCCCTTAATTTAATTGTACAATAAAAAGAGAACGATGAAAATAAAACAAAATCTAGGTTTAAACGAGTAACGGCCACTGTCATTGCTCATCGCCACCATCAAACTCGAAACCCTCAGGCCCCATTTGGCCACACACCGCCGCTGCTTACAGTATCCGCCGTTCGCCGCCATTTATCATCCGCTTTCTGAAGTCCGAGGCTTAAACAGCTGCTAATTGAGCTTTTTCGCGGTTGAAGTATATTTAACGTATCGAATGGAGTCAGCAGCAAATATAAGAGACGTGTTGACTTCTTTCAGTCCATCGTTCGATTCCCTTGCTATCAGCTCCGGTGACGGTCGAATTAAGGTTATCATTTTCAAACAATTTCTACAACTGAACAACTTATGAGAATGAGCTAACACTTTTTAACTACAAAAGTGCTCCTGGAAAATTGATAGTAACATGAAATTGTGCAACAAGTACTGCAACACTGAAATAGTTAATTATCTCTTCAATTTGAGTAAAAATATGATTGCAACATTGAGTAAAAACTGATATTAAGATCTATAATTTCGAGTTTTATATATCAATTGTATGTCAGCAACATCTACAATTGTATGTATCTTCAATAATTAAGCAAGTTGGTAAATGTTCATATCAGTTCACTTCGTGCACATAAAATGATGCTTATTTAATTTTGTTCCTCAGATTTGGGACACAATTAAGGGCCATGTGCAGACAGATTTTGCAAACATCGTGTCAACAGATGAAACAGACTTTTTCTCAAAACCAGAAGGTGGACACCTGTCAGTTGATTACACTTGCATGAAATGGCTAAACTTGGAAAAAAAGGTTTAATTTTATTTTCAATATATCATTTTTCATGAAAATGATATGTTTTATGGTTGGTTTATCTTATATTTATCTAATACGCCAATAATTAATTACATTGACTATGTTTGA
The DNA here is from genome assembly GCA_963853835.1 of Calendula officinalis. Lineage (NCBI taxonomy): Eukaryota > Viridiplantae > Streptophyta > Magnoliopsida > Asterales > Asteraceae > Calendula > Calendula officinalis. The sequence continues at coordinate 64,590,126 of OY970823.1, read as the reverse complement.
TCAGAAAAAAAGAAAGCTTCGAAGCTCGTTACTTATTTTAGGAACTGGTGGTGGTGATGTATTAGCTTTAGATGTTTCTGCTGGTCAATTAAAGTGGAGAGTTAGTGATTGTCATCCTGGGTGAGTCCCAATTCAAAAGTACAAAAATATATATATAAAAAAAGATTTAATTTATAAATTAATTATAAAATGCAGGGGTGTTACTGCAATATCATCTCCTACAAATGGATCCTGTGTGTACACTGCTGGTGTTGATGGAATGATATGTGAACTTGATTCTTCAACAGGAAACTTGTTGAACAAGTTTAAAGCTTCTACTAAATCCATTTCTTCAATGTCTGTTTCACCAGGTATTTATTATTAATAATCTTGAAATTAGTTCTTTTTTATGTTTAAATCTGTTTTTTCCATAATAAATCTCTTTTATGCTAATTCTTAACATCAGACGGGAAGCTTCTGGCAACAGCAGCAGCTCAATTAAAGATCTTTAACTGTTCAGACCGTAAAAAGATTCAGAAATTTTCTGGCCATCCTGTAAGTTTCTTTATTTTTATTACCTTATTAAAATAAATACATATTAATCTTCATGACATCTTTTAACAGGGGGCTGTTCGATGTATGATTTTTTCTGATGAGGGTAAATATGTAATTTCATCTGCTGTTGGTGAACGATATATTGCAATTTGGGAAATAAACGATAGCAAAAAGAAATCAGCTTCTTGTGTTCTTGCAATGGACCACCCTGCAATTTTCATAGATAGCAAATCATACGGTATAAATAAATCAGGTTTATCTGTACTTGCAATATCAGAAGTTGGTGTCTGTTACTTATGGAATGGAACAAATATTGAGGAATTACAAAAGTCAAAGTCAACAAAAGTCATGGTATCAGTGGACGATGAGTTTTCCAAGAGTTACAAGGGTGCGGTCCCCACCATATTTTCTGCAAAATTACAGAATTTTTCAGAACAGTTAACTGGAAATGTTTTTCTTTCTCATGGTTTGTTGATAAAACCGACTTTTGAGAAAATATCGATACAATGTGGGACCGACGTTAAGCTAACGAGCTCAATGGATGGGATTCTCTTACCTTTGACCAAATCTCAAAAGTCAAAGAAAGGGTCAGAAAACCAGAATCACAGTAAGTTGACTTTTCATTGACAAATAAAGTCATAACCTCAATGCTTACCTTTTCTCTATGTATTTTTGTAATTTTTAAGCAATATTTTTTTTTTAAATTTAAATCTGAATTTTATTTCAACAGTTACTGCTTTAGATCGTGCAAATACTGAAGGCGCATTGCTTCCAGTTCCAAAAATGTATAATGTTGGTGATGTTGAAAATAAAGATATATCTTCAACTAAAGGTATCGTTTTTTTCTATCTTTTTTTACAAATTATCTTTGTAGTTATTAATTTTCGTATAATTATATAAAGTTATGATCAGATGATGTGGAAATGGATGAAGTAACTGTGTGCCTGGAAGACCGATTGAGAGCTGAAGGCATCCTCACAAGTGATAAAGATATTAAATCTAACACAATTCTGTTATCCAAGCTTTTAAATGGTGTAAATCTTGAAGCTAATATACCACAAAAACAGGTTTTTTAATTGTTTATATTTTTATGCTTATGAATATTAAATAAGAAACAATAAAACCTCTTTTCATATTTGTATTCTGATTAAGTTTTTAATAACAGATGAGAGCAACTGTTTCATCTATGACACCAGATGATGCTTATACGTTGTTGAAAGTATTGTTGTCCATGTGGCAATCAAGGTTTGTTCAATTTATTATTTTAATGTGTCATCTTTTTTATTATTTATTAATTATATTTTTATGTGATAACATTTTGTGACAGATCTATAAATGGACAATACGTTCTTCCATGGATTTGCTGCTTATTAGTGCATCATAGCAACTATATTAAATCTGAAGAATCAGCATCACAATTACTAGATTCCTTATATAAGGTATTGTAATGTAATAATATTGGTAGCAATATAAATGTTTTTATATTTTTATAAATTTATGTAATATTCGCAGATTATGAAGTCAAAAGGGGATGGTATTCAATCTTTACTGCAGTTGTCAGGACGCTTGCAACTTTTAGCAGCACAGGTTACTCTCATTGACAGATAGATATATAACTTATGTATAAAAAGTATTTATGTTTTGATGTTAGTTAATTTATTTTTTTCTAATAAATTCTGACCAGATGAATAAGGCTTCTGATAAAAGCCAAATTGTGAAACAACAAGACGAAGATAGTGAAGATGAAGATGAAGAAGATATACTTTATGATGAAGAAGATGAGTCATCAGAAAATATTAGTGACGAAAATAATTAAGGTCAGTTTTGGACAAAAAAAACTTATAGATTTTGTCTTAAGGATTTGCAATTTTGGCCTCGATTTGTTTCCCGTTATAGTTGTATACGGTTTGTTATGATTAATCTATTTAGAACTCATGTATGCAGTTGATTAGCTTAAATTGTGGTGATTTGACCTGTTTACTAATGGATGGGTTGATTTAGGTTGTGCTTGATCTCAAATGGATTTATTTAAAGCAAATTAGCTCAAACGGAACGTTTCAAACGGGTTGAAATTCATTCAAAGTATATTTTTAGTACACAAAATTTCCAAATTCGATATATATATGTAATCATAATTAACACATTAATAACATTTAAAAATGGAAAAGAAAGCATCTGTAGGCCAAAGTGTGTTTCAACTTGTGTAGCATTTTATTGAAAATTCGACTACTTTTAGACAAGGTATTTTTAGCTTTTGACTTATAGTCTAACATTTTGTCTTTGAAATAGAGTGTTCGAGATAAGGACTGATCCTAAATAGGAACGAAGAACATTGTTTTCATGCACTCACAATCTAAGAATCGTGTTCTTATCTCTACTATATTATAAAGAGTTTACCCCTTCTCAAATTAGAAAGGCTGAAAATTCAGCCAACACACTTGCCATTTTTATAATTATGCGCCTTTATTAAAAAAATATGCAATTGCCTAGAATCGAGCACGAGACCTGCAGGTTGTGGACACTGTGAACTTACCAGCTAAGCTACAACGCATCACGATTTTAATATGAACATGAAAATACTTAAATGCAACTGAATGTCAACCTTTTCCCTCGATGCTTTCTTGGGTATTGAACTATATTGGCATTGAAAAGTTTTTTGGGTATTGAACTGAATTGGGCATTGAAAGGTTTCTTGGGTATTGAACTGTATTGGGCATTGAAAGGTTTCTTTGGTATTAAACGGGTTCTTTAGATTGAACCATTTTTGGGCATATTCTCTTTTCCCCTTTGCATTCTCTTCACTGTAAATGTACTCCGAAACCCTCCGCCCAATACCAGCGTACACTTAACCCCACTCGATCTGGAGCCGTATTTGGATGTAGTTTCTGGCAAGTATGAAGTATCCCGATGATGAGGTCTTAAATCCCCAACTGAAGTTGCTTTGCTCGGAAGTTAGTGAAACTACATCCAAGAAACCTTAAAATTTAGAAATTTGAATTAGAAATTACAGAATGCAGTTTTGCGAGCATGCCATTCATTCTTCATGGTAAAAATTGGGTTACGAATAACAACGATTCAGATATTTATGTCGAGTTTAGTGGACTCAATCTGTCATGAAAGGTACCTCTCTAGCTTATTTTAAAACTTACGAGTTATTTACGACACTTGATTTGTTTCCCAATTTTTTATCTTTTGTTCGTAAAGAATGCTGGTGACGGGAAGGGTACGACCAAGGACTTGTTAGGCAAAATAGCATCACTAGAAAGTGAAGAAGATAAGTGTTTTATGCATGGTTCTGCACTTAAAACTTCTTACATATACATGGACTAGAGGATTAAAAAGTCAGATTATTATTATTAATCAATTGGTTTTTCTTCTCCTACCAGATTTAATATTGCAGCAGATTTGATCGAAGAAGCCAAGGATGCAGTTGAGTTAGGTGTTTAAGAAATCAAAATCCAATTCAAGTTACCATTATTTACAACACATCGAGTAGCACATATCAAGGGCATGTAATATTTGGTTTATTATTTTCTCTTTTTTGTAGTATCTTTTCACTTGTTGTTTTCATTAACAAAATTTTACTTTCATTTTGGTGTTTGGAGTTTACTTACGTCCAGGTTGTTTAGAAATATTTAAATCAATGCAGATAGTATACTAGCAGAAGTGTGGAACATAAATGTTGTCAACTTTGTATATTTCTTGTGGTTACACAATTGCCAAAATTATAGACGTGTGTGTAGGGCTGATCAGAGGAAGGAAGGGGCTTGAAAATTAGCTTATTGCATACAGGGTAATGAAATCAACTATTGATCTTGCCCAACATATTCTTGAACAAGTAAGATTATGAACTGGTAGTTTCAATTCCAATGTTACCTTCAACTCTACCTGACCCTTGTTTGACCATTAAAAATTATGTAACATTTTTTTTTTAATTTAGAGGTGATTTTGTTTTAGGTTGAACCGATTCACAATTTATTTGCAGCTCTTTTTCTTGCAAGTATTGAGATGCTGTAATGAAGTCCTTCTGGTATAGATTGGGGAATTGGATAATCAACCGTTTTGCAAATCTGGCAGTGGAAAAGCAGGTTTTGTTGGAACTCACAACTTATTACAGATTTAGGGTTTTTTAGGCATAATGTTCATTTCTTTATGTTTGCTTTTTAAAGTGTTTTTTGGTTTTTTACACAGATCAAAGCAATTTTAAAATGCTGAGCAATTTAGAGACTGAAGGTTTTAATTTCATGCTTCAATTCGTTTAGTATTTCAATTTTATGAATTATGTAATTTGCAGTTATCAAAGGAATGGTAGTTCAGAAATCCCGATTATTTATTTCGGCTGTAATTTGTCATTTTTTATTGTCATTTGCAGATGTGCAAGGTAATTGAGGAAAATGCATTTGAGGAAATTTCAACCAACAAGTCGGACGCTACAAAATAATCTTTAACTTGTGCGATATTTAGTAAGGTTATATATAATTCAAAGCTGATATAGTATGATGTATATAATACATATAATCTTACATAAATTCACCGTTACTTGATATTGCCACAGGGTTCGTTCCCGAAATCACTTTCTTAACTTATAAATATAGTTACTTGATGTTTCAATTTTCATGGTTGATATATATTTTGGCAGGCAATATGGTTATCTGGTGCAACTAAGAACTCCCAAGATCTGTTATTTGCAACCTTGATTGTGTAAACCCTAAGTATCTTGAATTGGGATGAAAAAAACAAAGAACAAAATCATGGAACCATTGCTTTTAATAAAAGTTATTGGGATAAGGTGTGGATTAAACTTCTTTGTGATCACCATAAAGAACTTGATGGATTTACAATTATTTTTCAGTACTCGTGAATATTCTGCTCAGATTCAAGAAGCTGCTCAAGAGTTAAATTTAAATGTTGCCCAGTTTGCCATACGAATGGTGTTAATGTTAAGGATGTATGTATGATGGATAATTAACTTGGATTGGAAGTATGGAATATGGATCTTGCCATATCTGTGCTACTACTATACTTGACTCGTAGGTGGAGAAACGGGTCATGGTACACTTCAGTCGTTGCTGGAGAGTGGAGGCTGAAGGACTACCTTGTACAAGTCCTGATTATTCATTATAATAGGAATTTTTTAGCTTATTCAATGTTTCTAATATCATGCCTTTAAAACATGAGTTAGAAAAACTCATCCTTCAATTAATACAATTGTAATTAGATTATGGAAAGTGGTTCAAAACTGATGTCATTTATCTTTGTTGTTGCTCTTAATACTCTCATCTATTGCCAGCGCCAACACTCCTACTTGTCATCACTATCGCTACTACTACAAACCATAGTTAATAGGGTACCTGCCGCTGCATTGCGCGGGTACCAGGTAGTTAGCTATCAATGTGATCGTCATCATCATCATAATCACATGTTCCTATAGGAATACTATACTTTTGCATGGTGTTAATCTATCTAACTGACAATTCACCATTGGAACAAAAGATTCCGTTTTTCATAGGAGTCATTTTGTTTAGACGATTTTACATCTTCATCACCAGAAGGCGACGTAATTTCATCATCCCTGTTGCTACTGTAATAATCACCATGGTAGGCCATATACTGGTGGCTCGATCTAGTCTGCTGTAGTATCTGTGCAGCTGTGATGGCTCCGGTCTACTGTGTTGTGGTGGCTCTGGGCGGTTGTAATGTGTGCATGGTCGTGGTGGCTCCAGCCAGCTGTAAGAGGTGTGGTGGCGGCGGTTCTGGTCAACTGTAAGATGTGGATATTGGTGGTGGACGAACTTATTCATATTTAGTGACATAAGGTGTGGGCTTATATGTATTATAACCATGAATAGGTTGTGGCGGCTCGTGTTTGAATCCTTGACCACCGGGTCCATGAAAATGATCCGGTGGATAATGATATACAACATGAACCCCTTCCACTTCTCTCGACCCTAAAGATCGTGGTGGCTGCTTTGTAGATTCTCTATGTTGAGGTGGTGTTGCCGCCACATTTGGTGGTGGTTAGCGGTGGAGCTTCTTCTTCTGGATGGTGGTTTGCAGTGTCCAAAGGCGGTGCTTCCTCTTCTGGAGGCGGTTCTAACTCTGATGGCTCTGTGTGCGAATATGCTTGATTATGACAACAACGTTTATGTCATTTATATCACAAGTATAAGCTTCGTCGCTCATGGAGTATTTATAGTGGAAATATCTTTTTTTTTAAAGAAAAATATGATGTATGTATGTACTTTTGTATGTTCTATGACATTATACACGAACGCTATTGGATAAGCAATAAAACTTGATGCGTATCAATTTTAGATTTCATGTCCAATTACAGCTCAAATTAAAATTAAATAGTCGTTAATTTAAGACATTGTAATAATTAGTAGCAATTGTGCAGTCAAAGTTTATAAAAGGCATAAGTCAGCCTTTTTGTCTTTATTAATAAAGGAACCCATCCTGCTCCGTCTTTATAGGAATCCTTAAAAAAAATTGTAGGGTTTTACTAATAACAGCCCTAAAGAGTTGTACATCAATTCAAAGGGTGTGTTAATTCCTAAAATTCGGGAGTTAGTTAAGGGTTGAAGTACAAAATTATGATGCATATCTATTGACGGGCTGTCATTAGCAAAACCCAAAAATGTATACCGGACTTGCTTGTCTACCCTTATTGTCGTAGATCTCCTTGATCTAACAAATAATACAGTTAAATACTACATGGGAATTGATATTAGTGCTACTTATATGTTTACTCACTTAATCATACAAGTATTAAAATTAAGCGATGATACGGGAACAAGAATTAATAGATTACACATGTTATCATGTAATGAGTAATTGCAAATGAAAAAAAAAAAAACAAAATGTAATAAGTAACAACAAGAAGTATGCACAAATTGTAGGCATTGATATCATTTCTCGAAAAGATAAATGGTATCGGTGTCTACTCATTTGATCAAGATAAGTGTCAAAATCAATAAATAATATGTATAAAAAGAATTTGTAAATTACACGTATCATCTTGTAATAGTTAACAATGTAAAGTATGCACGTATAGTAAACGGCAATATCATTTCTCTTATATGGATCCCTTGGAAATACGCAACCAAGAGTGAGAGAGAATCTGATAACTATACATGTTACAGAGTAGTATCTAATCAGCGAGCAAAAGCCATTAAAAGTTATACTTTTTAGTACCAGAGTAGTCCAGTACCATGCACTTGATATGATACTGATTATACTGGAAAATAACTTTGTTGCACATTTAAATATCTAATACAGTTGAGTTTATTTTAGTTAAGTATCATCGTTTTTGTGGCAAAAAGGTAAACCCAAAATTGGTAGCCGAGTATTGTGTGACACTGTGACTAAACTTGATCAAAACCGTTACCGTACCGATACCTAGAATCCTATAATGTATACAATAATATTCAAGGTTTGATATATTTTCGTATCATTACACAGTACAGACACATTAATTGATGTAGGTAAACGTAATACTTCTTCTATTATCAAACACCATATAGACCCCCCACCCCCGCAGATTCTCTCTCTAGTCTTTCCCTCTGACACACATCACCTCCCAACATTTACACACTTTTCCTCTTGATCCACACATGTGTGTGTGTTCTGCGTGGAAATTAATCAGATTTCGTCGGTGCAATGTACGTGTTGTTTGATAGATTTAATCGGTTATAGCTGGAGTCTGTCAAATTAAATGGGGAAGTTTCAACAAAATAATATCGGATCACTTGTTCTTAACCACCAAGCCGCCGCCCTAGGTGGTGGAAGTTTCAAGTTATGGTCTTCGTGGCGGCGTATAATCATTGACACAATGAGATGTGGCGGCGGAGGATACCGTCACTCAGTTCAGTCTCCGGTGTCGGGGAAGAAATCAGAATCCAAATCTGACGTGATTGAGGATAATGGAAATTGGAAGAGTAAGAAGCTGTCGGAGTTGCTAAGGATGTCGGAATTGTTGGAAGAGGAAGAAGAGGAGGTGAAGAAGAAGAAGGTGAAAGTGTTGGAGGAATTTAAGCGAGTGGTGAAACGGCTGCAGTGTGGCGGAGACGACGACGTTTTGGGTGGCGCCAAGGATGTACGGAGGTTAACGAAAGAAGACTCCGATGCTAGAACGACATTAGCAATGCTCGGAGCTATCCCGCCGTTGGTCGCCATGCTTGATTCCGACGATCTCGATATTAAAATCGCTGCTCTTTACGCTCTCCTTAATCTCGGAATCGGAAATGACGCGTAAGCACCCCTCTATATCTTTCAAAACTCAAACTCCATCTCAATTTCTGTATTTCGTGGTTTTACCAAAATTGCCAAAAATTGGGGTTTAATGTTGCTGTTAATCTGTTATGAATCTAGGGTTTTGTTTGAATCTGACATGACTTGCCTATTTATGTGGCATTTGACTTAACATAAATGCAATTAAGACTCAATTTAGTAAATCACTATAAAAAGTTTCCAAATAGAAGCTCGGTTATGTTATTTGGTCATGGTTTTGACTCAGTTTCAAACTTTTATTAATTCAGGAACAAAGCTGCCATTGTTAAAGCAGGATCAGTACACAAGATGCTTGATTTAGTTAAAACTCCAAATGAAAGCTTGCCTAACACCGATATATCCGCAGCAATTGTAGCCAATTTTCTTGGGTTGACCGCGCTTGACTCGAACAAATCCATTATCGGATCAACAGGGGCCATCTCATTTTTGGTCAAAACTTTCAAGAATTCAACCGAAGGTGACATGAATTCACAAGTAATTCAAGATTGTTTAAGGGCACTCTACAATTTATCCATTTTGCCATCGAATGTTTCACCAATGATCGAAATCGATGATTTTGTTCCGTTTCTTTTGACCACATTGGAATATATAGAAGTGAGTGATAGAATTTTGTCAATTTTAAGCAATGTGGTGTCTACCCCCGAGGGACGAAAGGCGTTGAGTAATGTTAATGATTCGTTTCAGATATTGGTGGATGTTTTAAATTGGACGGATTCGCCTAATTGTCAAGAAAAAGCAACATACATTTTGATGGTAATGGCTCATAAATCATATAGAGATAGACAAGCCATGATTGAGTCCGGTGTTACATCTTCCCTCCTTGAATTAACACTCCTAGGTAGCACCTTAGCACAAAAACGAGCTTCTCGAATTTTGGAAATTTTAAGGATCGATAAAGGGAAACAAGTGTCTGAAACCTTTATAAGCGGTACAGGGACGAATGTTTCAGCGCCCCTATATGGGTCTGTTGATCTCATATCAATGGGATCGACAGACCCCTGTAAAGATAATGAGGATGATAGGATGATGAGTGACGAAAATAAAGCGGTTAAGCATTTGGTGCAACAAAGTTTGCATAGCAACATGAGGAGGATAGTGAAGAGGGCGAATTTACCTCAAGATTTCGTGCCATCACAACATTTTAGATCACTCACATCTATCTCAACTTCAAAGAGTTTGCCATTTTGAGACTAAGATCATCATAATATCATGTGTGTCTTTTTGTACCTCTTTACTAGATTAAACTTGTGGTTATTTTCTATGTTGTCTTTTATATATATATATATATAATCTTTAGTGTACAATTTTTGTTTGTTTGGAACTCCTTTTTATAATTTATAGAATTTGGAATAACTATCTCTTATCGTATTGATGATATAAATTACTAGTATTTTTTAATTTGTAGGTGGTTAACAGTGAAGACAATTTATTTATTTATTTACCTATAATACAATAGTGAAACTAATTCACTGTTCATTAAGGATCAACTATTGTTAATGACAAAAAAAATTACTAATCATATATTAATTACAGAAATTGTACCTATGGTATATTTGATTATGCGTTTTTATCCCTAAACTTTTTTCTTCGGGTTTTTTGTCCCTAAACTTTTTTAGATTCTAAATTTCCGTCATTCCATCCAATTTTGGCCGTTAAGTAACATGAAATGCCAAAAAAGTAAGGGTATCTTCCTCAAAATTGTTATATCATCTTCTTTTTATTTAACTAAATATTTATTTTAATTTAAGAATTTGAATGCTTTAAAATCCCGCTGCGAAGTGCGGGCCAAATATTGCTTGTTTTACTACTATACTCGTATTATAGTGTTTTTTGTATTTATAGAAAAGGTATCCACATAATAATGCCATCCGTGTACACTTGTACTACAGTATTTAAGACACATGTTCTGCTCTAGTTGCCCTTTTGGCGTTTTTCACCTTTTACTATAAAAGATTTTTAATCTAAAACAGACGGTTTTGTCTGTTTGATGATTTTGTTTGTTATCTAAAGTATTGAAATCGGTGATTAACTCTATATTTGGTGAGGAGCAAACCACCTACATAAAAGGCAGTAGTATTGTTGATGCGTAGGGGTGCCCAACGGGTCAACCCGACCCGACCCGGCTCTCATCGGGTCGGGTCCATCGGGTTTGAAGTTACAAAAATCTAACCCGAAACCCGACCCGATAAGGATTCGGGTTTGTCGGGTTCGGGTTTGTCGGGTTTCGGGTTTGTCGGGTTGACCCGATCGGGTTGGTCGGGTTACACATGAGTTAGGAATTTTTGGTAAAAACTATAGAAATTATTTAATATATTGAATTTTATGAGTATTTATTTAACACTTTTAATTGTTAATTGATTTTTATTGAATACTTTATCATATAATTTGATAATTAATTGTTTTAATAGTAAAAATATGTTAATTTTTATAGGAAATAAAATACTTAAACTTTAATCGGGTCTAATCGGGTCAACCCGAACCCGACAAAGGTAAGAAATTCTAACCCGAAACCCGACCCGATAACGAATCGGGTTGGTCGGGTCGGGTTTAAAAAACCCGATAATAACATGGAACCCGAATAGACCCGACCCGATAAGCGTAATCGGGTTCGGATTCGGGTCGGGTCGGGTCAACCCTCTGGGCACCCCTATTGATGCGTCTTGTAGTGTTTTCTAATCAAACTTTTCGTTTTAAACAGATAATTGGGCTTGCTTTAGTTTATTATTTATGCCAACTTGAATTTAACAGTTTACAATGTTGTACTTCTATTATAGTTATCGAACAAAATCCCCTATAAAATGGTCATTTTGTTATATTTCTATGACTAATAATGATAATTTTTCTATAACTAAACGAGAAATGATATTTAGTCCTACCATTTGGACTTACTCATATGTCTACCCACTTGATAGGATGACATGTGTATTCCACTAATTCTCTCTCCTAATATTATCTCTTGATTTTGACACGTGTCTTCATCTAATGATATGTCTATGAATAAGTCTAAATGGTAGGCCTAAATACCATTACTCTAACTTAGAAATGTTTAATACTTTAATTTATTTATTTCTATAGCGTACGTTCTGAAAGTTGGAACAAATACTGTTGGTGTGTGGTTGATCAGTGTATCCCAAATCATGAAAGAATATAAACACGATGATGTGTGCATGTTGTTTTCATTATATTTATGTCTTGGATTTATTGAAACAATTAATCTTGCTGACCAGAAATAACTAAAAGGATAAAGCTGATTTAGGTTCATCATGATTACCAGTTGTCACGTGTAATGAGCAAAAATAGAATATAAAAACCAACAAAGCCTTACTAATGGCATATTTAATTTCCATCTTTGTCAGATTACCAGTAACGGTGAGTAAACGTAATTGGATTATTATTGTCACCTTAGTTTTCTCTCTTACGACTAAAAAATGTGACCAAATACTTTTTAGCATACCAAAAAATGGGGGAGGGGAGCAACCAACCCGCTTCTCTCACAAATTAATCAGTTAGCAGAGTGATCAAAACAAGTCTGAAACAATAGGGGACGCGTCGTTCGAGACTCAGGAGTCATGTAGTGGGGAGGAGGTGTCGGTTAGGTGTGGCAACCGAACGATTTGATCATCATTACGCATAGTCTTATCGTATGAATGTTGTCACATGTTTGTTTTACATTTGGAATAATGGATAAAGCTAGAATTACATAAAAAAAATGAGAGTGGAAAGTATATTTTAATAATTTTGGACGGGCACGATAGAGTTGTAGAGACATATAAAAATGGCTTTTACAACTTTTGTACAACTTAATTTTGGCATACAAGGTTGTTTCAAATTCACTAATCATTTTTTGAAACGAAAAATAGTAATATACTCCTAAATATTATTTATGTCGACAACTAAACGTAAATTCTCGACCATAAGTGGAGGGCAACACATAATATCACTGGACCAAAAGTTTTTAGTATAAATACACTTATCTAAAAGGTATCTTAATTATGCAATGATTATACCATACACTAATTGTCTTAATAAAAACTTAAAGTATGTAAATCATCCCCTACGGACCTACGGTAGATATAATAAGTAGCCAATCACAAAATGTTGACAAACAAAAAAAAATAATCAATATTTTAACTCCAAGCAAACATCTTTCAAATAGCCCAAGATTCCCGGTCGTTGCCTGCCCATCAATCGAGTTGATTAAAATTTGCAGTACCATATATCTAAGTGATATAATTAAGTTATAAAAAAAATCGCCATATATATGTGTTTACGTGTGTAGAAGTGAAAGAGGATTCAAATTTTGGTGAGGACTGTAAGGATAATTTTCAATCAATCATTTATAAAAATTAGAATCATTTTTGAAATTTAAGATCATTATCATCCTCATAAAGATCTTAAAATTATGACAATGATCCATTTTTAATAAAATGATTAGTTGAAAATTATCCTTACAAATATCACTAGTTTTTGAGTTCTAACTGGATCCTAACCGTACGTGTGTATACGCATGAACGTGTATATATCATTTATGTATATATGTATATTTATTTATGAGAGACATGTGTATTTATGAAAAAGATAATTGAATTACCCTACAACAATTACAAATGGGTCCTATTTATATTTATTGATTTTGAAAATTCCAAAGCATGTGGAAATGTCTATGTCTACTTGTTCTTTTACTTCGCTTTGTAATATCATTGTCGAGCCACAATCTAAGTTGCACGGAAACAGATACGGAACGGGGAAACGGATACGTAACGGATACGGGAAACGGCAAAACTTAAAAATTCAAGATACGGATACGGCAGAGATACGGCACATAAAATATAAAAAAATATATATTTTAAAGAAATTCCAAATAGATATTATTGATGTAAAGTGTATAAACTCTAAAAATACTAAATCTTTCAAATGTAATTAATTATCAATAATCAAATCATTTTTTAAATCCGGTTCATCTAGTGACAGACCAGCAACCTCCAAAACCCTACATCTTCCATTAAATCAAAAGCATCTCCACCTACATCCCACATCTTTACATCTTCCATTGAATCAAAAACCCATGACAATGTTTAAAAAAACACAGATACGTTTCTTGAAACGCCGAAGAAACATCACAGATACGTTTCCGGCATCTGAGAAACGTTTCGGGCAGGTATCCTAGGAGTATCGGTTTCCCAAAGGTTTCTGATACGGGAGCGGCACTCTAGATGGAGTTTCCGTGCAACTTAGGCCACAATTTATGAAACAATAATTTATTTGACAATATAATGATTAAAATAATTGATGTCCTTTATTTTCTTCCTCCTATTATTTTTGGTGTAAATATGATGTTGAGTTTAATACATCCTTGTGTTCCTTTTCCAACTATTTTCTATTTCATTTTACCAAAAATACAAGAAAACAGTATGCAAAGTAAAAGATTATAATGAAACAGTTGGTATCCAAAACAACTAAGTTAAGTTTACAATAATGATGTTCAATCTTTTCAAATAAGTGATATAATGAATAATCGTTTTTCAATACATTGATTTTGAGTTTCTTTATTTTATTTGGGGTTGGAATTTCACCAAGTTTGATCACTCTTTCAACTAAATAAGAATATATATATTTATACCAATTTATACAGACTTGAAACTTTTTGACTAAGAAACTTGGACTTTTAGAACTTGAGAACACACAACAAATCGACATGTTAAGTTCAAGTGTGGGCATGCATGTATTAATATCGATGTGGGCAAAGTTGGTGTGTGAATTAATGCCTTGAAAGAAAAGGCACCCTCTAATAAATGAATAATCGACTTGATTCTTAACGTGTGAGGTATCGTAGGGATGATTTATAATTCCTTTGATAACTAGCAATGTAACTAAGCATTGAGAAAGTAATTTCGGCTGAAGTGAGGATCGAATTCATGACGTCTTGGAACGGACCACACCGAACCAAGAGCCGCAGTTTTCCAAATCTTTTCAGCTTTTTTTCCAAGTTTTTCAGTTTTTAACCGGGCTAAGAACTGATGCATGAAAATTAAAACCGGGAATCGGTCATTGTAACCTGATTCGGTCCGGTTCAGTTTGGCAGTTCCGACAGATTTTTGGTCCAATTTTCGACTTTTTATGTTCACTTCAACATGAGAGATTTCTAATCTACTAATATAAGTTTTAGGTGTTATACATGTGATGGTATAGAGTAAAATTAGTGATGTAATGCTGAAATTGATGATGTACATTTGAAAATATGGAAATGTTATTTAACTTAGAGGAAATATCTAGTATGAACTGTATATGTATTTAAATTTTTGTAAAAAACATTTAATTTACTTCACTTTTATCTCTATCGGGTAGGGATGTTTAAAAATATCCGAAAAACCGGATATCCGAAAAAATATCTGATACCCGAAATTCAGATACCCGGAAATCCAGGCACCCGGAATTTCGGGTATCGGATATGGGTAGTGATTTTCTGAAAATTTGGGCAATCATGTACCCGGAAAAAAAATTCCAGTTTTTTTATATATTTAATTTTATATACATTGACTTAAGGCTTTAAGTCCATAAGTCCAATAATGGAAGTTGGAAGTTGGGGTCGTTGATAATGGATCGAAAAGCCCAAAATTGTAAAGAGAGTAAAACTCAATTACGTCGTCTCTCTCAACCGATCCACTTCGTAGAAGCATCTCTCTCTGATCTTTCACTAGTCTTCCCAAAGAAGGCAAAGGCATAATTTCATTGCAGGTTTTTGCTTTCTCTTCTCACTCCATATCTCACTTCCGCCTTTGAATCTAAGTATCTCACGACTTCTAATCTCAATATCTCATAGATTCACCATCGACGAATCTCTCTGTAACTCACATAATCGACGAATCTGGACGAATATAGGCGAATCTCAATATTATTGTCTGAATGTTGAGTGTGTGTTTGCCATTTGCTTGTCTTTCATGTTTTATTGCGTGTAAAGAATACGGACAAAGTCAACTAGCTGAATTCACTAGTTGGCCTTTCGTAGTGTATAACAATAACAAGGATTTCAAATTTCAATTAACTTCATTAGGTTCTTGTTGAATTGTAAGGAATATTTCCTATGATATTCTTTATATTTGATGAGTCAAAATTTGAAAAGAAGAAAAGTATAAGGATCTAAATCAATGATATGGAATTCAAAATTTGAATGAATATTTAGAAGATATTGATAAAGCTTAAAAGATTTATCATTGTTCTATAAAATCGATCTTTAGGCTCAAAAATAATTAGTTCTTGATCTTGGAATAAGCATATACAAATCATAAAAAATGCGGAATTAAACAAACAGATTTGTACTGCTAAACAAGGTTTTCATCATCATCAATTAATACACAATGATTACTAAAAGCCCCAATTCTACATAAAATATGTAGAACGCTTTTACTCTTTTAACAGGATCATAATTATGACATTGGGGCTTAGAGTACACACACAAACACGTTTTTGAATAAACGCGGGTTTCAAGAACGACTAATTTTATGCCTCTAGGTTTCTTTATATACTAGAAACCTAGGGTTTACAAGGATAGACATAAAATAGTAACTAAATTTTTTTGATTCTACAAAGATATACATGACTTAGTAAATTAAATCTTTTAAGCTTTAACAATATCTTCTAAATCTTCATTCAAATATCGAATTCCATATCATTGATTTAAGTCCTTGTATTTTTCTTATTTTCAAGTTTTGACTCATCAAATCTAAGGAATATCATAGGATATATTCCTAACTGTTCTAAAACACTTCCTAGCTTTTAACCGCCAAAGATAAAGTTAAAAACTATCTTAGAGGTAGACCACATATTATGACATGTAAGAAAAAACCAAACCCGAAAAATACAAAAAAGGATAACCGAGATCCAGCCCAAATATCCTAAAACGGATCCAACCGGTTTCTAGCTCGGATTTTCGGTAACAAAAAAAAACAAAAAAAACTCTATTCCTACTTGAGTAGTTGAGTTTCATGGGTTTATTTGTTAACCCAAAAACAATTTTCAGTGGGGCTATTGGGGTTTAAATAGGGGTGTAAGTGAGTCGAGTTGTTCGTGAGCTACTCGAGCTCGGCTCGTTAAAAGGTCGATAAAAACTCGAGTTAAACGAGTTCGAGCCGAGCTCGAGCTTAACTTAGAGCTCGTTTAATAAACGAGCCCGCGCTTCATACTAAGAGCTCATTTAGGCTCGCGAGATTAAACGAGCTAAAATAGTTAATTATTATAAAAAATATATAAATATATATTACGTATTTATCTAATTATGTGTATATATATTATATGTGTATTTACATATATATATATATATATATATATAGTCAAGAGTTATACTGAGAACCCTGATTTTAAAAAGAACTCTGAGGACTTTTCATTTTCAATCTGATTCATTAAATTTTAAAATCAACGATTAAGATTGTCGTGGTATTTTCGTAAATAAACTTAATTACATTTATGGTGATAAATTAATTAAAAGGGTATATGAGGTATTTTGCCCAAAATATAAAAAAATAAAAAATAAGGAAAAAGGAAATAACCGTAAGATCCGTGATTTTCTCAAATCTTCCTATTAACCCTACGCATCTTCTTTTTCTATTCCTCAAAATCAACCTTGGACGAACTGTAAGGTCCGCCCCCAAAATCAAGCCTTCAAGTTTCAACGACTGACATTCGGCTTCCGCCGCAAACCGCAACTACTTCACCGCCCCTCCGCCGGGCGTCATCGATCTTGCTGCCATCGCCGCCAATGGCGCATAACACCGCCGCCAAAAAAACAGAAAAACCTCAGGCGACATTGTTTCTGCTGCGATTTCGCTGGTCTCGCCATGAGTTGACGTCTCCGACGACGACTACTCTTTCCGGCGACATTGTTTCTGCTGCGATTTTGCTGGTCTCGCCATGAGTTGACGTCTCCGACGACGACTACTCTTTCCGCCTTCGCCTATACTACCCTCGTTGAATTCATCCTTGAGGTACAATTTCTAATTTCCCCATAAATAAAATTTCTTTATATTTGAAAATGGGGAACTGTGCTTTTAGATTTAACTATGAAAATGAGGGACTGTACTTTTGGGATTTGATTTAATTGAAAATTAATTCATTTCCTTTTGCAAAACAATGAATTGGAACAGCTCGACACATTTAATTGAAAATTAAAAAACACAAGAATTTATATTTTGTTTCTTTTCCGTGTTTGATCATTCTCACATTCTTATTGGTGTTTTTGGGGTTTGATTCTGTGTCTTGTTCGTGTAAATCTTGTCTTTTTTGTGTTGCACTCCATATGTTTGTTGTTATGCCTCTGAGAGTTTAGTTAGTGGTATACTGGATTAGTTACATTGCTATTTTGTATGTAAATTAACAATAAAATACTGCATAATTTACATATAGATTTGTATAGTTTGAGGTGCTGGTATGAGATGGTTACAAAATATTGAAAACAATTCTTCACCTTTAACTTTTAATGTTTCTTTGTAGTCAATCAAAATTAAACATATATGTTATTTTTTCATGTTTTGCAGTGAGTGATACAAGGAACATTGACAAGTTATATAAGTGGAACAAGAGGAAATTAGCATTTGTATTAAGGTATATAAAGAAGAAAGTTGCTTCCAAAGGGGATAATGTTATTGCACACCATCAACCATTTGTATGCATATATGTTATTGCTCAAATACATATATGTGTTTTTTGAATTTAACATTTTGTATGAATTAGTTGACATGTATGTATTATGTTTGCTCTCAATTTTATAAAATTTGTATCTATAGATTTTGTTTGTTAAACATGTTGGTTTTATGTTACATATATGTTCAATATATATACAAACCCGCAACATACATGCATAAGCGTCTCAACATATATGCACAATCTACATGTAACACTAAAAAAAAAACATATATGCACAACCAGCTCAATAAAAATGACAAAATAACAATAAATTTTTGAAAATAATTCCTAAATTTTAGGAAAATTTCAAAAAAGGAAATAATTTTTTTTTGTAAAATGTCATAAATACCCCTCAATAATTAATATGAATTAAATAAATCAAAATTAATTTACTAAATTCTGATTGGTTAATAAGAGTTCTCAGAGTTCTTTTTGAAATCAGGGTTCTCAATATAACTCGACCCTATATATATATATATATATATATATATATATATATAGAGAGAGAGAGAGAAAACGTTCAAGGAGGTTCATCATTTTTAGAAAGTCCCAAGGAATAAATCTCAACCATTGATCAATAAGATCTAATGGTCAAGATTAATCACATATTTTATATATTGAGGGGTATTTTGGTCATTTTTTAAAAACTAAATTTTTTATTATTTTTTTTTATTATTTTTTATTTTTTTATTTTTTATTATGAAGGGGTATTTTGGTCATTTGGCACTTAAAAAAAATTTCAATTTTTTTATTTTTTTTTATTTTAAATTTTTTTTATTTTTTATTTTTTTATTAATTTTTTTAATTAAAAAATAATATTTATATGCACAACCGGCTCAACAAAAATAACAATAAATTTTCGAAAATAATTCCTAAATTTTAGGAAATTTTTAAAAAAGGAAATATTTTTTTTTGTAAAATGTCGTAAATACCCCTGAACTATTAATATGAATTAAATAAATCAAAATTAATTTACTAAATTCTGATTGGTTAATAAGAGTTCTTAGAGTTCTTTTTAAAATCAGGGTTCTCAATTTAACTTATATATATATATATATATAGGGTGCGATTCAGCGCAGAACCATTTTTAGCGACAGAACCACAGAACCTTTTCTCAACCAATCAGAAGCAAGTAAAATAAATTCATTAAATATAATTCTAATTTAAATCATAGGGGTGTATTGGTAAATGCACCTAAATCGGTTATAGATGGTAACTTCCCATTAATTAAGCAATTCCTAATAATGTGGGGTTTTTTGTTTCCATTTTTTTTCATTAATTGTCCATACGTGATTTAAATTTTTTTATACATGATTTAATATTTTTTTCATAAAAAGTTTCTTGTTATAATTATTTTTTCATTAATATTTTTTTTATACTATGTATAATATGTGAATCATACATCA
The DNA here is from genome assembly GCA_963853835.1 of Calendula officinalis. Lineage (NCBI taxonomy): Eukaryota > Viridiplantae > Streptophyta > Magnoliopsida > Asterales > Asteraceae > Calendula > Calendula officinalis. The sequence continues at coordinate 64,570,222 of OY970823.1, read as the reverse complement.
ATGTTTACGACCAACCGTTTAGGACCAATCATTCAATGTTTACGACCAATCATTCAATGTATACTAAGCAAATCATTCAATGTTTACGACATTCTATGTATACTAAACAAATCATTCGATGTTTACATTACGTGTATAAATTATAGTGTATGGAATGTGTTACATTGAATGTTTATTAATGCACACAATGTATATTTATACATTATGTGTATAAAAAATTGGAAACATTGGATGTGTAAATAACAAACATCCTATGTTGCATACATGAATGCTCACTACAAATGTGTTACATGGTGTAAAAATTACAGACTTTTAAACATGATCTTGACTTTCATTGTAGTTTCTTATTCTTGACTTCTTTCTCCCATTTCTTCTTAAATTAAATACAACATCATACTTTTTTAACAAAAAACATATCTACAAACATTACTCATTAATCAACCATAAATCATGTATCTTGTACTGCATATTAAAAATTAAAAAAAAAAGTTGAACACATGCAGTGCCTTCAATCTTTTCCAAAAAAAATATTTTTTCTCATCATACAACGATATACATTATCTGTTTTAAAAAAAATTACACACCGATGTCATATGAGACTGTAAATCCAAACATGCAAACCTTAATACATCACCTGCATAGAATAACCCTAGTTGTTACATGACAACAAACATAAGGCTTTCATAAAATAACCCTAACGATATGAAGAAAATCATTGCATAGAACAACTTTTACAAAAAATTTACTAAACTGTCATCCTTGTTGAAGCTTCAATTTATGTTTCCCTAACTCGTATTGCGCCGATAACAACCATAGTTCGCACCAGTGAATCGAGCAAAAGCATATAATCTGTGTGATATCACTTTTGATTCTCTACAATTTCTAGTATTCAATTTTGGAGATTTGGTTGACAATTTTGTGTTGTGTTTAGGAAGTTGCGTAATTAAAGGAGGAGTTGGGTATCATGATCTCCGGTTTTTAATGCACATGAATGAGATATTATTCGATTTAAATTATTGATATATCTACCCATTATAAACTTCCGATTTTACCCTTTAACAAGCCAAAAATCCGAATTTTTAATTAATTAAAATTACATAAAAGTCATCTCAATTAATAGCCCTTGATTAGTATTATAAACGGTCCAGATCGATTCATAAAATAGTTCTGCGGTTCTGTAGCTTAAAACGGTTCTGCGCTGAATCGGACACTATATATATATATATATATATATATATATATATATATATATATATATATATATATATATATATATATATATATATATATATATATATATATATATATATATATATATATATATAAAAGATTTACATCATATATTAAATATTATGATTAATTAAAAGAATTATATATTTTGTATATATGGAAGCTTAAATGAGCTTAATCGAGCCGAGCTCGAGTCTGGAAAAACCTAAACGAGCCGAGATCAAGCTTTACAAATAAAGCTCGAAACGAACCGAACTCGAGTTCGAGCTCGGTAAAATTAAACAAGCTCGAACCTAGTCGAGCTCGAGCTCGGCTCGGCTCATTTAAAGCCCTAGGTTTAAATCTAAGCCCATACATTATAAAGTATTGTAAAAGGATGTGCTTTTGAATCCTAATTACAGTATAAGATTTTGTTTAGTTTGTAGTGCCTCTTTTGGGCCAGCCCAGGTTTACTTATAGTTTCTTTGAAAAAAGCGGATGTGACCCGGCCCATTTTTCTACCTTACATGTCAATATAATATTTTATTGGTTTCTTAAAGCGTGAAATCTATGCATTAGGTGGTTGTCAATTGACTCATTTGGTTAGTCTTTTACAATCTGATACTTAAAACAAGATGCAATGCATAACAAGCTAAGAAATTAACAGTCATTTAAGGAGTGGTGTAAGATCGGAGACAATCTTTCTGTTGGTTGAACTTCGGTTACCTTTGGTAAACCGACACCGATGGCACGGTGTCAGTAGGAAGCCAAGTTTGGTTGGTGCTTCAATTTGCCGAAGGAAGAGGATACAGTAAAGGAGTGGCATTTTATGTGGAGATTAATATATTTTTGTATGTATTTTATAATTAGGGGTCCAAAAAATTGAAGTGAATATGTATTGTTGGCAGGAGTGTGTCAGTTGAGTGTTATGTGGAGTAAGTTGCCAAACTGAAATGTTAGACAGCGGTTGAAAGTTGTCCAATAACGTTAAACATGCAGTAAATAACCTCAGCTTTTAACAACCATAATTTTATTTATTTTTTGAATGGCAAACACACACCTACTAAATCTACACCAATTTGTCCTAAACAGGACTTTGAACCCACAACCTGGTGAAACACCTAATCATCTTGATGCCACTAACTATAAGCCCTAAGCCCTTTGGTCTCAATCAACTAAAAGTACGTTAGAAATTATGATGCCATAAAGCAACAAAAAAGGTCTATCAACTAAAAGTTTGGTCTAACCACCTGCCCAAAATCTTTGGTATATGGCTTTCTTTATTAGGTAAATCACATGAAATCAGTAAACGTTATAGATCTCTTCTAAAAATTTGCTCAAACTTTACCAAAATGCTATGTCTTTCTATTTTTTTTTAAATCAAATTTATGACAATTGGGCATATGATTTTGTTTTGGGTGATGATTTAAAGTAATAGATTTATTTCTAAGCCAAGGTTTGTAACCTAGTGGTTATAGAGATTGATTTAAAGTTGGTTATGGGCTCAAGTCCCATCGTGAACAAAAAAATGAGTAGAATAGGTGTGCCGTTAAAAAAAATTAGATTTATTTCTACAATGAAATATAAACCAACGGAATAATTTCACCGCCATACATAATTATATTCCAACATGAAAATATAATCCACTAAAATTCGTTCGAAACTACATGTCCGAAAATTGCTGAATTGATAGAAAAAAAAAAAACAAACTACAACCGGTCCAATCATAGAAATTAATCTTTTTCTATCAGAAAAAACTATATTACTGTATTTATAATATGTTTAAAACTAGTTTGAAGCGATTTTTTATCCACCTTAGTCTCCACTAGTATATAAAGAATTTAATCCGCCGTACTCTTAAAAATTTGAAACTTGAAATTACTTAAAAATTTACTCTTTATTCTTAATACAAATTAGTTAAATAATATAAATTTAAAATGGACAAATATATTAATGAAGTTTAGCATTCTTGGAAACAAAATATACGTATAAATCTTTGAAAAAAATAAGTTAATATTTATTATTTTTCAACAAAAGCATGTAAAATAAAAATAATGTTTTTAATTATTATGAATTGCATATAATATAACTTTGAAAATGTGTAATATAAAACAATAAACATTTTCGGAAATCAATAATAGTTTAAAATTAGAATGACACGATAATTGTAGCATTTTGGCCATGGATATTCCTTTTCAAATACAAATTTATGTTGTCTAATAACAGAAAAACAAGTCAGAACCCAACAAAGCCATAAACAATTCGTCACTTAACAAATGTATGTTTTCTAAAAATACAGAAACAAGTCAAAAACTAACAAAGCCATTCACAATTTGTGACTAAAATCCATAAAATAGTGAAAAGGCGGACACTTGTTACGATTTGCCACCACCTCTACAAACTGACGTACCCAAATTGTACAAATAATGCTGTTTTTTGGGGTTTTGCAAAAATAATGCTATCCCCTAGTACCACACCCGGATCCCCTTCTTTCCCCTAGTACCACACCCGGATCCCACCTTGTCGTCTGAACTCGTCTGACTAGTCTGACCGGTTGTACTTTTCATGCAGTTTCCCCTTGTACCACACCCGGATCCCCTTGGGGTATCCCCGAGTATCACACCCGGACCCCCTTGGGGTATCCCCGAGCCGTACGCCCGGATCCCCTAGGGGTATCCCCGAGCCGTACGCCCGGATCCCCTTGGGGTATCCCCGAGTCGCACGCCCGGATTCCACCTACACTGCCTTTATATATTTACTTCATTTTTTCAGTGACATACACTTAATCTATAAACTTTTTATACATTTACCCCATTTCTTAAAGAAACTAGCATTTTTTTATTACGATGTGGCGAAGTAAAAAAGCCTTTATCTATGAACTTAACCTACAGCTTGAGATGTTAGACGAGAGAGTTGACCTAATGCGTGAACAAGCTCGAGCCCGTGAGCTTCGACTTATCATGGAAGAGATGCAACGTACCCTTCATGAAATGGATAACCTGGCTTATGAAGGGGTGATGGAGGAGGAGTCGGAGATGCGACGTACGGGGGAAATGCCTCCACCGACATTACATGTTGTGGAGCAGCAAACTCAAAACTCCTCAATAGGTATTCAACAACCAGACACAATTGACTTGGTTGAGGAGTATGGTTGGGCCAGGAGTGTAGAGGAATTTTACTTGAACGGGGATAGGCGCGTGAATGAAACCTTTTGCTATATTGTATTCTTAGGTCGTACCCAGGTACCTAGGGAGTTTTGGAGTACCCTGTTAGATGAAAATTCCAGCTCTGTTTTGTTCCGTGCGGTACGTAATTTAATTATGTTATTATCAATAATCTCAATTAAATCTTAAATGTAAATAATTGTATATTTATTACAGCATATAGATTGTTGGGTTAGAAGATGGATGCGTTATCGGTGGTATGTTGGCTATAAAACTGGAGAATATAAGCGATGGACAATAATGCCTACCAAGTTTGAGTCTCTACTCTTACCACCTCACGGATCAGATGCTTTACAATATGCAGATGGCAGCTTGACACCTTACCCCGCTTGGGGGGACGTAGATGTCTTATACATCCCGTTACGTTTAAATGATAACGTTTGGTTGCTTGTGCAGATGGATCTTGTTCGCAACGATACATGTTTAATTTGTAGTTGTCGTCGTTCCATAAAGCATGACGTGCTTACGGCAACCCTAAAACGTTGGCGAGATGTTTTGCCCGGTTTTAAAAGGAGTTTCTCCTATGAAGAAAGAAACCCCCAAGTTAAGGCGAATCTTCATTTCGCCAAAGGCATACCTCAAGGAAGGGAAGAAGACTCTGATGTGTTTATTTGTAAGTTTATGCATTATCTGGTAACGGGGAAATTAATCAAGAAAGATGGAGTCGTCGATATTAATCAGATTGCTACGGGTTATCGACAACTTATGGCTCGTGATTTGTACAGCTATCGTATTTTAGAATCGCAACCTGAAATTCTTCCTTTTAGATCTGTGGATTTGTTTGATGATTTGGATTAAAATTTCAATTGTATTTGGTATTAATTTATGAAATCTTGATGTTTGTGTTTGGTTGTCATTTAAAAATCAACTACTTAAAAAAAATTAGCGAAAAAAAATAAATCTCTAACTTCCGAGCTTAATAGAGTACACTTTTTAGTAATTCAGATTTAACTTTCAAAAAGATAGTTGCGGTATTGATGTGTACGTAAACATATGAAAAAGAATTAGACCAAAAAGAAAAGTAATGAAAGAGTTATGATAATTCGAAAATACAAAAAAATTGTTTTTGTAACGCAAAAACATTCAAAATGCTATTTTCATGCATGAATAACTTCAAATTTTGAAGGTTTTGGACGTAATTATATATATACAGAATTTGTAGTACCCGGGTCAAGGTTTCCATGCATATAAAATTCGTAAAAAAAAACACGGGTGCGAAAGTTACGTTGATTGCAAAAGTAAAAAAAATTACATTTATATTTATATCATAGTTTTCTTACAATTACATTTATAAAAAAAAAGCTAATGACGGTGTCCTAATGTACCGCCCGTACCACAAGGATGTGGTCTTCTGATTCTTCTTCTCCTACCTCCATCGCCATCTTCTTCACTTTCTCCAGGGTTGTTCTAGTCAAAATCGAAGTTTACCGGACTAACAGCTCTATTTTGCGGTTGACTAGAATCTCCGAGCTTGTAATAAGGATTTGTATTTCCAAAGATACTATCTGCAGAAAAATGCTACCCAAAATTGTCATAATGGGCAGGTGTTACCCAATCATCTCTCATAGGAGACTGTATATGACTCATATTAAGTATGTTTTGAGAAAATAGGTCACCACCGGTATTCATTTCGTATTGCATACTTGAACCACCCTGGAGAAAGTCCATATTGACTCGATAAGCCTCTTGGTCTGATGGCCCCACACCACCAGTATTATACTGGTTCGATGTGTCCATATATGTAGTTTGAGGCTGGGGGGAGGACCCTGAACCACCAGCGTTATACTGGTTCGATGTTCCCACATTTTCATTTTGATACTGGTGGGAGGACCCTGAACCACCAGCATTATGCTGGTGGGAGGACCCGGCTTCAGGATCTTGACGAGCCCCTCTTGGCCGCATCCATCTAGGCCTATGCTGTCTTTGCTCCTGAGTCAACTGTGTGCCGAAGGATGGTTGAGTAACGGGTGCCACATGAGGTGAAAAATATGTCGGACGGTCATCTCCATGTGCATAATGCAAATAATCTGCCGACGTTTGCAAGATTTGCTGCCCAAACTGATGCAATGCTGGATCATCTTGGTCTTGCATCATCCTTTGCACCTGTTGTTGCACGTGGCTTAACCCGTCAACCTACATACATTTAATACGTATTATTTAAATGTAAAATAATACATACATTATTATGATTATTGTTCTATAATTATTATTTATTACCGCAACATTTAAATTTCTGCCCTGATTGTAGGACCGAGAGTAGTTTTGTGCTCCAGGAGTTGGATTTGTAATATGGAGCACAGTACGAGGCCAATACCATGCCATATAACCAGGTTCAGTTTGAGGAAAATTCGAGTATTGGCCCTGGATGAGATATTGGTAACGGTTGTTCCAATGTTGTATTTGATTTCTTAACTCCCGTTTCCAACTTCTTTTTGCGGTCACCCCTCTACGAGACTTAATATGTAAATCCTCATGTTCGTATTTGTTTGAGAGTGGTGGTTGAGGAATAAATTGGACAAAGCCAAATTGTCTCATAACCCTGTTGGGCAAATATTGCTCAGCAATCTCCCAAAAAATAACATATGTTTGACTTAGCCAACATCCCGTATCGGTCCTACACGAAGGGGCTAGAAGGTGTAGATCTTGTTGGTATGGAGTCCACACGAACTGCAAAACTTTGATTAATTTGTAAGTTCAAAAATTTGTTTTTTTTAAATTTAATAGCAGAGTACCTCTGAATCGTCTAACGCACTTAACATCGACCGAAACTGAAACAAGACGATCTTGACTGACCCCGCGAAACTAAGGGGCTGGTTGAATCTGTATGTTTATACATGCAAAAATATAGCATCATTTATAGTTATTAATAATTTTAATATAATCACTTGGAATTACATACCTACAACCATATGGTTTTCCAATTACCAGATCAGGAGTAATTTGTTTTAGCAGTGGAGAAAACATCTTAAACCTGCTCCAGGCCCATATCTGCAACAACATCAAAGGGCCACCAATTTCGAGGACGTTGTGCATAGTTGGTTTGCACAAGTTTCGGTAGAGACTGGCCAGTACAGCCCCACCCCAACTAAGTCGCCCGCAAGCATCCAGGTCTTCAATCAACACTAAAAAATACATCTGGACTAAACTATCAGTTGAATCCGGAAATAAGCAACCATTTAAAAGCATTAGTATCTAATGCCTGGCTTTTTGCTCCAATTGTTCGTCAGTCGGATCCTGTGGCAGAGGCTCCATTAACATGTCCATCATATATCTAGCACTGATCTGGCTGCCTTTGAATTTTCGCTCTGGCGGTGCGAAACCGAGCAACGTATAAAATTTTTCGATAACACGAGCATAAGTGTATCCCGGTTCATCACCTGTAACCGGATTGCCATCGGTCCGTAAACCCCAAATAACTTGTACGTCTTCCAGGGTCACGGTAACCTCACCAAATGGTAGGTGAAATGTATGCGTTCCGGACGCCATCTCTCTACCAGTGCTGTGAAGAGTCCGTGGTCAACGTTTTTGTAACCACAGACGAAAACTTCTGCCAAACCGGCCCGACGTATGTGATACATCACACGCTCATCAATTGGGTTATCTCTTACCCAGAATAACAAATTTTTGCCAGCACGTCTGACATTTAACGGACGATCATCCTTGAGATTGTGAAACACATGATATGCTCGGTGATCGGTATTTATAAATAAAAACTCAGGATTCGTAGGTCCGGGGACAATTCCAACATTCTCCATTTTTTACAAATACAAAAATCTGGTGGGAGTACTGATTGTGATGATTTTTAGTTGTGATATTTTTTGAGTGCGATAGTTTTTTAGTGTGATAGTTGTGTGTTTTAAAGTTGTATTTATAGAGTTGATATTGTTAATAAATTTATGGTAGTTGATTGTATTGAAGACGATTTTGAATGTTATCCGATTCCTACGATTCACGGATTGTGTTTTAATAAAGCTGATGTCTAATTTGACTTTTTGCATGCGATCCCCGACTGCAGCGCCCGGATCCCACTGGATCCCCGACTGCAGCGCCCGGATTCTGTTGGGTGGTCAAATCAAGCACGAGTCTTCACGGGTCTTCTTTAAATAAGGCTGTTCTTTATTTGTCTTCTAGCAGTCAGTCTTCTTTATTTGTCTTTTTTAATAAGTGTACTCTTTATTTGTCTTCTAGCACGATCCCCGACTAAGACGCCCGGATCCCCTACGGATCCCTGACTAACACGCCCGGATCCCTACGGATCCCCGACTAAGACACCCGGATCCCCTTGTGCTGTCACATCAACCGTCTGTGTTAATTTATTTCTTTTTGTCCGGATTAATAAAACCATATCTGATACAAAGATTAAATGCAGGCATGCTAAGGCTTTATTTCTTTTTAATGGGTGACAACTACCCATACTTGTAATTCACCTATATAAAGTATCATCAGATCAGTTAATATTATCACCAGTATTCACCAATAATTTCAATATTTATCAACCAAGATTAAACTTCCAATCAACTACATTTCACCAAAAAAATCATTCAAAATGACTTTAACGAACCCTTTCCTTGTTAATATATATTGGGGTGATGATAACATTCGTTACGACAATGGCACGGTACTAGGTGATGTGAACATGCGCAGAAGTTCTCTTCTTTTTCTAACAAGATATAATTACGAAGATTTTGAGAAATTGGTTTATAGACATGTTATGGTTTCGAAAGATCAATACAAATTAAGGTTTACATTATGTTATGAATATCACGGATTTTCTGTGATTCTGAAATTACAAGTGATGAATCCTTACAAACCTTATATTACATCGCCTCTTTGAACGAAAAATTCATGGGCGATATTATTGTGAAGATTGAGTATATCACATTTTTCAGCACCAGAACCGTCAACGCGGTATCAAGGTTTTAATATGGCGGGTCCTTCACCGTCTGCGTTCCGACATTTTTCATCACAAGAAACGTCAATTGAGTACCAAGGTTTTGATATGGAGGGTCCTTCACCGTCTGCGTTCCGACATTTTTCATCACAAGAACCGTCAACGCATTATCAAGGTTTTGATATGGCGGGTCCTTCAACATCTGCGTTCCAACATTTTTCAGCACCAGAACCGCCAACGAATTATCAAGGTTTTGATATGGCGGGTCCTTCAACATCTGCGTTCCAAGATCTTTCAGTGGTAGAACTAGGTACCGCACCAGAGCCAGTAACGCAATATCAAGATTTTAATAACAATGAAAATCATGAGTTCGACGGATCAGAGGACGAACCACAATCTGAAGGAAGTGCCGATACCAGAGAAGAATTTGACCCAGATGGCGCTGAAGCATCCGAAGAATCTGATGATGATGGTGACGATCAAGGCAACCATGAAGCTCATCAAACATCTCAACTGCCTTTGTATGACTATAGTCAATGGGACACACAGGAAGACACTGAGGCTGATAATTCAGGCCTATTACAGGAAGATGAAGAGCATATGCTTTTTTGGAGGTCCGATTATCCAGATGAGATTCGAATTGGTATGTATTTTTCTAGCAAGCAAGAGTTGATTGATGCCGTGAGGAGTTGGAATATAAAACAAACTAGGCAGATCAAGGTTATTGAAAGCACACTTTCAAAGTGGAGTGCTAGGTGCAGTACTCGTAAAAAGGGTGATACCAACCCTGGTGTTAACAACTCTAGTGATAACAACTCTGTTGGCGGCAACCCTAGTGAAAACAACTCTGGTGAAAACAACCCTGGCGATACTCAAACAGAAGGCACCCAGAGTAATAGACGACCCAATGCAGCTTTATGTAATTGGTACGTTCGAGCCATAAAGAAGCAGAGGGAGAGGCTTTGGCAAATAAGGTCGTGGAGAGATGTGCACATTTGTAGTGGGGTAGTGCGAGGTTCGAATAACAAATGTTTGACGGCGAAGGTCGTAGCCATCTGCATATTCCATTCTGTCTGTAAAGATATCGCATACTCTGTTAAACAAATCCTGGCAGATATCAAAAAATACAATGGGAATGACATATCCTACTCCAAAGCTTGGCGTGCTAGGAAAATTGCTATAGAGAGACTATTCGGGAGTTGGGAAAGCAACTTTGATGAGTTGCCTAAGTACATTCGTGCTCTAAAGAAGTCAAACCCGTCCACAATTGTCGAGTGGATAGTCGAACGAACTAACAACCCCGAGTTGAAAATTTTCAAATCTGTTTTCTGGGCTTTTGGTCCAGCAATTGCGGCCTTTCGTCATTGCATTCCTGTTATATGTATAGACGGGACCTTTTTAAAAGGTGCGTACAAAGGGAAGTTGCTGACTGCCGTCACGAAAGACGCCAATAATCATATTCTACCTCTGGCGTATGCCATTGTTGACGAGGAGTCAAACGAATCATGGAAATGGTTTTTGGAACAGCTAAGGTATTTTGTTGTAAATGACAGTCCAAGAGTGCTAGGTGTCATTTCTGATAGGCATCATGGGATTCTAAATGCAATGCAAGAACTTGAAGACTGGAAAGAGCCATATGCATACCATAGATACTGCCTAAGGCATATCAGAAGCAACTTCAACAGCCGTTTCAAGAACCATCGAATGAAGCAATTGTGTTGGATCATAGGTAGCACGAGTCAAAAGCGTAAGTACAAGGAAGCCATACGTGAAATGAAATTTATAGACGCGGACGGGTGGGTGTATCTGGAGCAGATTGGGTTAGATAAGTGGACCCTCTTTAGAGATAACGGCCACCGACGTTGGGGAAACCTAACATCGAATATTGCAGAGAGTTACAACAATGTGTTCCGTGGAGCCAGGCATCTTCCGATTAAGGCTTTGATTAACTTCACATTCATCAAAACTGTCAAGCAATTCAGCAAGCATGCTGAATTATCGTCTAACTGCGAGACGCCACTACCCTCACGTATGTGGACTCTTTTCAACAAGCGCACCCGTCAAGCAACATTTCATGAAGTAATGCCCTTTGATTACGTGAAACAGATTTTCAGTGTGAAGTCAAGGATTCAAACCGGTGAGAGTGGTGGGAACGATTACACAGTCAATTTCATAAGTACAAAAGGGAACAGGCGTGGGTGTACGTGTGGGAAGTGGCAGACGTTGCGCTTTCCATGTTCACATGTTATTGCTGTTTGTGGTCATATGGGTGTCGACCCGCTAACACTTGTGAACATAGCGTATACAACAGAGGCGTACAGACAACAATATAGTACTGCCTTTAAACCACTACCTCATGTGGCCCTCTAAAAGGATGCTAAATGGAGAATGTTAGCCACTGAAGGAAGAATATCAACAAAGAGAGGGAGAAAGCAGCATGTTAGACGACGCAACGAGATGGACCAGCCTAGTACAAGCCACCAAACCCAACGAAAGGCAAAACTTTGTGGGATTTGTAGAAATCCAGGCCATAACAGACTGAAATGCCCGACAACAAATCCTCCTCAAACAACAAATCCTCCTCAATGATTGTAGAATTTAAAATGTTGTGTGTTTTTAAATATTAAATATAATAAAAGTTTCTTATTGGTACTTAACTAATATAATTTTAAATATAATAAAAGTTTCTTATTTCAAGTGATACATTAAAACTGAAATTACATATTATTCATTCTCACGTTTAACACTAAAAATTAAATTTCTACCATTAGTCTGATAGTCTGCATTTATGGTAAAAGTACAAACTTCGTTAGTCAGCATTCCATTTTCATTCTTAAATCTCTTGAAGTCACCACTCATTTTAACTTGCCCAGGATAACCATGCAGCTTCATTACTTCATGAGAATCGCCTCTTTCTATCATACAATGTTTGTCCTGAAAGAGGTAGTTATGCTGCCTGACAAACCAAGCAGGTATAGTCTAAAAATACAACAAAATTATATGATTTTAGTTAATTGAGCAAATATTAAACTTATTAAAAAAATATATGATTTTAGCATACCATCCTTTGATTTTTTACTACATGTTTCGCGAACTTTATTTTAAATTGCCAGAGATGCAAAACATCTGGTCCTATTTCAGCGAGCTTTTCAATATGTTTATCATAATCAGCCTGCTCGTAATTTTGAAAATATACTTGCATCTCGTCATTAAATTCTTCTGCATGTAGATCGGCATAATCTTCGGCTATCAAATTCTCGAACTCAATCTCATCTACATAATTACGAGGCGAATCATGCACGTACTGATACGGAGGAGACTCATTATTCGATGAACTCATGATTTTTTGCTATTAAGGAGAGATTGTTTTTTAAATGAAATGGGGTAGCGAAGGGAAACGTTTATGAAATAGGGTAAATGTGTAGGAAATATTTTTATGTATACGTGTGTGATAAAAAATGAAGTATATATATATAGGACTGTCTAGGTGGGATCCGGGCGTACGGCTCGGGGATACCCCAAGGGGATCCGGGTGTGGTACAAGGGGAAACTGCATGAAAAGTACAACCGGTCAGACTAGTCAGACGAGTTCAGACGACAAGGTGGGATCCGGGTGTGGTACTAGGGGAAAGAAGGAGATCCGGGTGTGGTACTAGGGGATAGGGGTGAGCATAAAAACCGAAAAACCGAAACCAATCCGTTAAAACCGACAAAACCGAACCGCTAAAACCGAAACCATTTCAAAACCAACGGTTCGGTTTCAAAATTTGAAAAACCGATGGTTTCGGTTTGGTTTCGGTTTTAGCCCGAAACCAAACCGTTAAGAAACCGCCCCACTAGTTATAGTTTATATTATGATTATATTATACAAGATATGTTTATATTTTGAATTTTTGGGCAGAAACTAGTATTATGTGTTGAAATATATGATTAAACATTGAATTCATGCTTGGAAATTATATGTTATTACTGAAATCTATATGTAATATTGGGAAAATAAGGTTAGTGTAGGAAAATATATATTGATGTTAAAAAACGGGTGGGTTCGGTTTTAAAACCGAAACCAAACCGTTAAAGGCTAGAAACCGCTAAAACCGAAACCGTTAGAAACCGAAACCATTGGATTTGAAAATCCTAAAACCGAAATTAGTGGATTCGGTTCGGTTTGAGCCTAAAACCGCCCCAAACCGCCCCATGCACACCCCTACTAGGGGATAGCATTATTTTTGCAAAACCCCAAAAACAACATTATTTGTACAATTTAGATAGATAGTGCATTATTCTTGCAAATTTCCACTTCTATCCTCAATTTCTCTTCAGAATTATGATCCCCCCTTTAAATTCTTCATCACTGTTTTCACGAATAAAAGGGTCAAAACACACACCCGCAGTAAAAACACACAATACAATAATACACCACAAATTAATACTAGTATAATTAGAAGAACAAAATGGGAGAAAATGGAGTTTTTGAAGCCATTGTTGCAGGAGATACCTTCAAATACTACTCAGATGGTGAATGGAAAATTTCTACATCTGGAAAATCGGTACCGATCATCAACCCAACCACCAGAAAACCCCAATTCAAAGTACAAGGTATTTGATTGATCAAGAAATTAACATTTTTTTTGTGTATTTGATTGATTTTTTCAACTGGGTGTCTATGTTTTTGCCTGTTCTCACATGGGTATTCATTAAAATTAAGAAATATAACAAAAAGTTTATATATTTTTGTTATTTTTGATGTAGCATGTACACAAGAAGAAGTGAACAAGGTGATGGAATCAGCAAAAATTGCACAAAGAACATGGGCTAAAACTCCTCTATGGAAGAGAGCTGAATTGCTGCATAAAGCTGCGGCTATTCTTAAAGATCACAAAAAGCCCATAGCTGATTGTCTTGTTAAGGAAATTGCAAAACCTGCAAAAGATGCTGTTACTGAAGTAAGTTCGATTCAATTAACAGTCTTTTTACTTTGTGTTCTGTGTAATCTTTTCCCTAATTTTGGTTACTGAAATGATCAATTTATGCATTGATAGTTGTACTTATTCTATAACAGTTGTACAAGTGAACTTCGACAAGACTTGCATAAGAATAGGAATATATGTTATCTTATAAAGAATCAAATAAAGATGCAATCTTTAAGAAAAATCTATCAAATTTCGAATATCAGATCCGAGCTTGAACTGTGTGTACATCTTTTGTTGCATAAAGTACAACTTGTAATTTTCTCCTTTTTAAGGTCGTTAGGTCAGGAGATTTGGTATCATATTGTGCTGAAGAAGGTGTTAGAGTTCTTGGAGAAGGGAAGTTTTTGGTGTCAGATAGTTTTCCGGGAAATGAACGAACCAAATATTGTCTAACTTCAAAGGTAATGAAATTACCACAATTTATATTGTTAATTTATTTATTTAGAAATGTGTTGATCTGGGTTATATTTTAATTTAAACGGGTCAAACAAGTCATAGTCGAAAATCTCCCGAAAGCACATTTAGATGCTTATATAACCTCTTAAATCGCTTTATTTATGAAGAATATTGCAGATTCCTTTAGGTGTTTTTAATCATATTTTAAATCATTTATATGTGAATATTGCAGATTCCTTTAGGTATTGTTTTAGCAATCCCACCGTTTAATTATCCAGTTAATTTAGCTGTTTCAAAGATTGCACCAGCCCTTATTGCAGGCAATTCCATTGTACTCAAGCCTCCTACACAAGTATGTAAAATCCCATATTTTTATATTTTACTCAAAGGTTTGACTTTTAGTCAAATGCTTTTAATAATAAAGAAATTATTAGTGTTTATAATTATTAATATTAATATTCAGGGGGCTGTTTCTGCACTCCATATGGTACATTGCTTTCATTTGGCTGGTTTTCCAAAAGGCGTTATTAGTTGCGTTACCGGAAAAGGTTCTGAAATCGGTGATTTTCTTACCATGCATCCTCAAGTTAATTGCATAAGGTGATTATGATATACTAAAATTAATATATATTAATAGTAAATTAATTATTAAAAAACTTTAAATATCTAAGGGTCCCACTATTTTTGTTAATCAGCTTCACAGGTGGAGATACAGGAATTGCTATATCCAAAAAGGCGGGAATGATTCCCTTACAAATGGAATTGGGTGGAAAAGATGCTTGCATTATTCTTGAAGATGCCGATTTGGAATTGGCTGCTTCTAATATTGTCAAAGGAGGTTTTTCTTACAGGTCATAATAATATCATGTTTTCTGCATTTTTAGCTCGTTTTCGTGTTTCGGGTCCCACTGTTTATATGATGTAAATATATAAAAAGTCAGTAATTGCTTTTATCTTTTTTCAGTGGTCAACGATGCACGGCAGTTAAAGTCGTATTAGTAATGGAATCTGTAGCCGATATTCTAGTTAAAAAAGTCAACGAAAAAATTGGAAAATTAAGTGTGGGCCCGCCCGAAAACGACTGTGACATCACTCCTGTAGTAACAGAATCTTCTGCTAATTATATAGAGAGTTTAGTTATGGATGCTGAAGAAAAAGGAGCAACATTTTGTCAAGAATACAAAAGAGAAGGAAATCTGATATGGCCTCTTTTGCTTGATAATGTAAAACCCGAAATGAGAATCGCATGGGAAGAACCGTTTGGGCCCGTTTTGCCCGTTGTAAGAATTCGTAATGTTGAAGAAGGGATTCATCATTGTAATGCAAGCAATTTTGGGCTTCAGGTAATTGTCAATTTTGACCTTTTTAAGGTCAAACTAACAAATTTTTGCTTCAATTAATGTATGGTGTATTCGGTTATAACATTATTATGTATACCGATTTTGAAGTACAAGTTTGACCTTAACGTTGACTTTTACAGGGTTGCATTTTTACAAAGGACATCAACAAAGCAATGTTGATAAGTGATGCAATGGAGACTGGTACGGTACAAATAAACTCAGCACCAGCTCGAGGACCAGATCATTTCCCTTTTCAGGTTTATATTCTTTTGAAAAACGTTGAACCATTTTTGGCCCAAATATAGTTTCTAATGATGAAAGTTGTTTTTTTTTTTTAAATTAGGGTTTGAAAGATAGTGGAATCGGTTCACAAGGAGTGACCAATAGTATCAACATGATGACGAAAATCAAGACTACAGTTATCAACTTACCCACCCCTTCATACACCATGGGCTAGTCAAACTTGGATTCAAATACTTTTCCGACCATCGTGTGTTTGTGTGTGTGTATATATACATATCTCATATATAAATATCGTGTAATACTAATACTTTTGTTGTGATTTTGCTTGTTCGAGAGGTTGGATATGGTGTTTAATAATGATATCAATAAGCGAATTAGGAATAGATATTACTTTTGACTTATTTAATAAAACAATACATTTAATGAAACAATGCATTGATTCGTTTAAAGTCAATCAACCCAATCTATACAAAAACATCTTGTCTATGTATGTTAGTACAACATTTAACTAGTAGTAACAATGGTGATTAAATAGTGCCACATTAATATTATCTCAGCTTTTTCTCTATCCCAAGATATAATCCCATATCTAAAAAATATAAACGGGTCAACTCTCGAACGACAACAATAATGACGATGCCTAATTTTTTCAAATGAAAGGTATGTGAAGGTAAAATGTAGATAGTTATACCTTTACTCGGAGGTAGAGGTATAAAAGTGAAAAAAATATTTATACATTCCTATGAAAACATAAACATGTAAATACATGCGAAAAAGAAAATCTGAACTAGAAAAAGTGTGTGTGAGTGTGTTGAGTGTGCACAAAAAACATGAAAAATTGTGTTTGTGTGCATGTAATAACATGTATCAACCAAAAGCTTCATTCAAGATGACATATAAGCATGCAAGTCTATATACCATACAATTTTATATACAATTCTAAGAGTGACGGGTGTAAAAAGCAATTCAACCGATGTGGCATCTTGTACTGGCGCGCCACCACACTGCACGCGGTGTGAGTGAGCGCCCACACCAGGCAAAACTCGCGTGAGAGAAGAGGTTTTTTGGGTTTTCTTGCGATATTTTGTGAGTGAGTAGTATTTGAGTGATGAGTGAAGAGGTATTTGAGATTTTGTATGTGAAATGTGAAATGATTATGTGATGCTGAGATGAATAAGTGGTTCAAGCACCATATCCATCACTCTAAGGCCTAAGCAGATAAGAGCATATAATCATAAAACAATGCATTTTAATGGTTGCATATAGGTAATGTCGAGTAAGTTGACACCAACTTGTTAACCCGAATCCATTAACTAAAAAGGTTGTGTTTGAGTTGGGTATACCAACCCGTAAGGCTCGAGCTTAAGAATTATTTTGAAATTGCAAAGAAGGACATAAGAATGGGATTTTTGTGAAAATGAACAAGAAAAGAGTTAAAATCAGAAGCATTTGGAATTAAAAACTAAAAAGGGAGCATCCGACTTTTGAATAATTGCAGAAAGGTATCTAATTTATCAATTTGTTAAAATACCTACAAAAATGCTCAAATATGCATACTTTTTCCCTTTAGATTTCCTCAATTTTGCCAATCCCTTCCAACCCCTTTTCAAATTTCACATAAACAAGCCCTAATTTCCCGTTTGTAGGTCTGTATCTATCTATACCTCTTTCTTTCCGTTATTCAAATTTCACATACGTATCTATCTAGTGGTATCTTCTTTCTCTCTCTTCGAATGCCTTTTTGGAGTTTTTCTCTCTCTAGACAAACAAACACTATGTTCTTTGTAATATAGTGTTAGATTTCTTGCTTTGCTGAAAAATTTTAAGTTTTTCTCCCCTCTTTCCTCTAGAGACTGTGTATCTGGTGTAAGATTCGTTTTGTTTCACGGTGATTTTTGTTAGGGTTTGGAATAGTGCGAGGAGACTGAGGTCGAATTGACTGTTTTTGTGGTTTGAAAAGATCCAAAAACAAAAGTGAAGGAAATTGAAGATGGCGTCTACAGACGTTGAGCTAGAAAAACAGCTCAAGGAGGCAGGGAAACAGTTATCACGTCCCTCAGATTCCGTCGATGAACTCCTCCTTGTTCTTGATGTAAGCCCTCAATTTGACTTTTTTTTGGAAAAAAACTCAATTTGATCCTTGAAATCTGCTAATATGCATCTTCAAATCTAAATTTGACATCATAACTAAACTATAGGCAAAACAACTCTTTGTCAGTTTTTGAATTTAGAAACAGTAGACACATTTGACATTCGAAAGTAGGTTTTTATGTGGAGAGCTTTGTGGTTAATTAGTAATATAATTAGTCTGTTCAATCATGCATATTTTCTGTATGTTGCTTGCCCTAATTTTTCGGTTTAGATGATTGGTTTTGAATTAATTGGGGTTATGAATATCAAATTTTGATCTATATTACCTTAATTTCATGAGTATTGGCTAGCTAATTATAGGGTTCCATAGAACTTCGACTGGGGTGAGAATTGCAGAGATCCATTTTTGAAAAAATAGTTTAGTCAGTTTATCTATAATCACCCATTATAGGGCATTTGTGATTCATCTAAATCACAATGCTCATTTCAAAAGCCACATAATTTGTTAGGAATATCTAACTCCTACTAATTTATGTTTAGTTTGTTAATGGAAATTAGTAAGCGATTGATTGTAGGCAGAGTGTGCCTATAATCTATTTGTGTTATGTTATCTTTTAAAATTCAAATTTGATACTAGCATTTGGTTCACTAATTGTTTATTATGTCTGTGTTCCTCAGAAAGTAGAGAAACTTCTATCGAAGGTTGACCAATCCCCGAAAAAGTCAATGCTAGATGCACTAAAACCATCAATAAAGGCCTTGATTCAAGACAGCCTTTTAAAACATTCAGATATCGATATAAAAGTCGCAGTTGCTTCTTGCATCAGTGACATAACAAGAATCACAGCTCCTGATGCACCTTACACTGATGACCAAATGAGGGTACACCATAAAACCATACACCACACGTATCATTATATTTTCTCATCTTCTCATTCCGAATGTTTTGTATTTCACAGGATGTTTTTCAGTTAATTGTTTCTTCATTTGAGAATTTAGATGACCAATCCAGCCGATCTTTCAACAAACGAGCATCAATTCTTGAAACCGTCTCAAAAGTCAGATCGTGTGTTATCATGCTTGATCTTGAATGTGATGCGTTGATTGTGGAAATGTTTGAACATTTTCTAAGATCAGTAAGGTGTGTAATATGCATTACATATTATAATTTCATTGTTTTTTTAACAATAAAATTTGCCAATTGTGTATATTTTAGGGATTATCATCGTGAATCTACTGTATATTCATCAATGGAAAGTATAATGGTTTTGGTTTTGGAAGAAAGTGAAGAAATTTCAGTTGAGATGCTTAAACCACTACTGGCTACTGTTAGAAAAGATAGTGAGGTATGAGTTTTATGATATCTTTATTAATGAAAATTAAATTTCTTTTCTTTTTATATAAAGTGACCATTTTTATTTATTATTTATTATTTTATTTAGGGAGTTCTGCCAGTAGCTAGAAAGTTGGTGGAAGGAGTGCTCTTGAAATCTGCAGATAAACTAAAACCTTACCTAATGCCAGCTGTCAAATCTTTGGGTTATACTTTAGATAAATACACTAAAATTGTAGCTTCTGTATGTGAAGGAACAACTGCTACATTCCAACATGATGATGAAAATAATTCTGGGCCGCAACAGGTATGATTTTCAACTTTTAGTTTATAAAATTTAATTATAATTTAATTTGTTGTGACTCGTTTTGAGTTAATTGTTTTTTAATTACTTTTACGCCCTTTTAATTCAGGAAAATGAGAGCAAATTGGAGAAGGGATCTACAGAAGAGGAACAACAGGCATGCCAAATTTTTTAAAAATTTAAAATTTTTATGTGTGTGTATGTATATTTATATTATATGTATAGCTTATATTGTATAATGTTTTCAAATATGACAGGTTGATGATAGCAAGCTTACCACAGCATCATCAGATCACACGGAACAGGTATGCTATTTTGTAAGTATATTATATGTTTTTATATTTATTAAATAATGTATTAAAAAGCTGAAAAAAACTATGAATTAGGTGGTTAAAGAAGATGATTGTCCTTCAGAGGCGAACCCTAGTCCTACTGTAGACAGATCTCCAAAATCAGTAATGAGTAATGGAGTAAATGTGAAGGATAATGAAGAAGCTTCAGTTGATCAAGAAATCTCAAAAGAACCAGAAAAAGAAGAAGTAATAAATCAAGAAAATGTTCATAAAGAAGACACTGATGATTCAGATCCTGAAAAAGATTCAAAATTGGAAGAAGAAACTTCCAAAAAGAGTGGAAAAAAAGACGATTCAGTAGCAAATTCAACCGAAATCTCTGATTCTTCTCGTATCGAAGGTGAAAAAGAAGAAATAAATAAAGAATCATCAGAAATTGAAAAAGAAAATGATGTTAAAGATCCAGAAATTGAAAAAGATAATGATGATGTTAAAGTTTCATCACCAAAACCAGTAGAAAGTAAGCCTGAAAATGTAACTGTTTCTTCACCAGCTCAAAGCAACAGTCTTCCAGATGAAATTAGTGTTAAGAAAACCGTTAAATCTGAAAAGAAACAAACACCCAAACAAGATGAAATTGCTTCACCTTCTGAAGAGACCCGTGTGAAGAAACCAGGTCGACCCAAAAAGAATTTGACCCGTGAAGATCCACCTGAAGAAACGGTTGTTGCAAAAGAAGTTAAAGACGAATCAGAAGAGAGTGATTCAGATGCAAAATCTCTGAATAAGAAAGAGGTTAAACAAGTGTCGAAAGATGAGTCAGAAGAGAGTGATTCAGATGAGAAGCCTCTGAAAAAGTCAGTCTCAAAGTCAACAAAACAATCAGGTAAAAAGTCAAAGCAGTCAGATGTTAAGAAGGGGAAACAAAGTGGTAGAAAAGTGGATGCAAAAGAGGAAGAAAGTGATTCAGATGATAAACCACTGAAACAGTCGGTTAAAAAAGGGGATAAAAGTAAAGTTACTGTTGATGAAGAAGAAGAAGATGAAAGTAATTCAGATGCTAAACCACTGAAACAGTCAGTTAAAAAGGGGGATAAAAGTAAAGTTACTGTTGATGAAGAAGAAAATGAAAGTGATTCGGATGCTAAACCACTGAAACAGTCAGTTAAAAAAGGGGAGAAAAACAAAGTTACTGTTGAGGAAGATGAGGGAAGTGATTCAGATGCTACACCAAGTAAAATTACTGCTAAAAAAGGTAATTCAAAGAAGAAAGATGATGGTAAAAAACGTGCAAGTGGTAAAAATGTTGCAGAAAAAGATCTATCAAAATCATTGTCCAGTGATGATGTCAGTAATCCAAAACTCTTTTATTTTGTTTAATTTTTTTATTTATTGTACATTTGCAAATTATCTAATTTTTTTTATTTTTTTTGGATTGTGAAGGAGATGGATTCTTCTCCAAAGTCGGCTACAACATTAGCTAAACGAAAACGTTCCACAATCAAAGATAAAGTAAATATATACATATACAAATATATATATATATATATATATATATATATATATATATATATATATATATTAATTTTAGCCTAAAATACTGTGTGTATTAACTGCTAATTTTGGAATATGAAATATTTTCAGGTATCTGATACTATAAAATATGATAAAAGCCTGGTTGGTTTGAAGGTCAAAGTTTGGTGGCCTAAAGATAAAATGTAACTGCTTACTTAATTACAATTCTTTGTTTTTATCTAATAATAATTTACTATCTAATTACGTTTTAATGTTATTTCTTCATCACAGGTATTATGAAGGTGTTATTGATCATTTTGATTCAGCTAAAAAGAAGCATAAGGTCATTAACGTCATTTAGCACATTACTTTTGTTTACAACCAGTTTGTTTTAACAGGTTTAGTGGTAAGCAGGTTTCATATGTTGATGGAGATGAAGAGATGTTGAGTTTAAAAACACAAAAATGGGAGATTATACAAGAATTTTCTGTTCGTGATGAAGATCAAAGTGAAGAAGCCTCCCCTGAAACGTATGTGTTACTTTTTGGCATTTTTTGCTTTATTATTATCTTTTTAATTATTTTAAATTTGAATGTAATAAAGTGTTTGCTGTTGTGCGTGCTCCAGACATAAAAAGAAGAAATCAAGAAAAGATCCTGCATCATCTTCTTCACAAGAGAAGATTAAAGATTCGACAAAGAAGTGTGTTTTCCTTCTCTTAATCTTTATAATTATTGTGTGTATTAATTTTGACTTATGTGAATTAATTTAAAGCAGAATTACAAAAGGTTCAGCTTCAAAAGATAATAAAAATTCGGTTGCAAAATCTACCACCAGAAAGTCAAAGGAAGATGAAGAGACACCAAAAGCAGTCAACAAGTCAAAGGGCAAATCCAATACCAAAACCCAAGATGTGAAAACTCCAGAAAGTGCAAAGGAGAAGTCAACAGAGAGCACAAAGAAACGAAAGAAGAGAAGCTAGAGGGTTAAAAACAAGGGTATTATGGTCTTTTAATGCCTGGGGTTGTCAGTTAACACTAGTGTTTAGGGTTAAAGTTAGTGGTAGGGGAAGAAGATATTGTTATGATTAAGATTATTATGATTATTATAATTATTGTTATTAGGGTTAGGTTTTGTTATAAAAGGAGTTAGATTCTACTGGTGAGAATTTGCATCAGTTGTTTTGTAACTTTTGTCAATGGTTATTGGTTTTTTCATTTGCATAATTTGTGTTTTTCATTTCGATGATGCTGCAGGATTTTGCCCTACGCCCATCGTTTCTTTGTTGTAGGGTCCAAATGTGGGATTTACTATTTATATTGTTCGAATTATTATTCACTTGAAAATTTCGGCAATTAAAAAATATTTAGGTGGTAAAGATAATATTTTAATAGTTGCGGAGTATAATAAATCTACCATGGATACTATTTGGAATAAAAATTATAATTGTACCATTTATCAGCATTGAGTTGTCCTAAAAAGTGAGTGGGAGAAACTTACTTTTACGTCGCATAACATTTGACTGATATGTTGTATACTTGTATTTTTAATTTCTTATTGGGTGGGTACACCGCATTATTTCATTTTTAACGTTAAAACATCCGATATTTTGGTCAACTAGGCCCGACTTTCCGTAACCTACTAATCCCATGAATTTCTTCTCTAAGTGTTAGACATTTAGTTTTGCCTAATAAAAAGTGAAACCCAAAATGTGTCACTTATTTTGAGACACGGAAAGTATATTTGTCATACTCCATCTGTCCTAAGAAAATTTATCATTTATCTTTAACCCAAGTTTTTAGTAGTTAGTGGTGAGTTTGGTAATAAATTTTATTAAAATATAAAATTAGTTTGAAAAGAGCGTTTTTTAAGAGATAATTAGTGGTTAAATCCTTAATAATAGTATTATTTTATTAAGTAGAAACGATAAAATTTGAGACGAATAACGTATATAATTAATGGTTTTTAGCTTTGCATTATCCTTAATAAGAGGTACGCAATGAGATAAAGTATCTGTAACAAAAATTATTAAACAAACTAAATTGATGAAAATTTGTGTTATTGAACAAACTGTAAATCAGTGAATTTGAGAGGATGGGACTGAAGTTCCTCGGTTAGGGGTATAATAAGGAAATCCTATGTGTATCGTCCTATGTGTGTGATTGTAAAAGCAGCCAGCAAAGCGTGATCGAGAACCCAAACATGATTCTTCTTCACGCCTCCACGCCCAATTCCAATTCCAGTTCCTTCCTCCCCCGATGCACCCCTGCAAAATCACCCCTTAATTTGAATTTCAACCAGCAGCAGTTCACTCGCTGCCGAGCTTCGTGGCAAGAGGTATGGATCATTCTTCAATTTAATAACAAATCAATCATCGCATATTCTTAATCAAATATCATGATTCTAACAAACATATGCTTGCTTCAAGGCCAACACACAAACTAGCCCTAAGCCCCGCCCCTTGTTCTAAGTTGAAATATAATTAATTATTATCTTGTAATGAATCTGATTGTTATTGATGGCAGGTTGCTGGAGTATTAGTTTTCTCAGCTATTCCTTTCAGTGCGGTCAAAGCTATTGCCAACAGCCCCCTTGGGGATACACTGCAGAGGAAAATGGAGGAGAAGAAGAAAGTTGCTGTCAAACAAGCACCAGTGTATAACGCACTAGCACAAAAGGCAAAAAAGGATAGGTGTTAATTAATAATGCATAATTAGCTGGTATTGTATTATAATAAGATATGTGTTTTTTATGCATGCAGCTTATGGTATGGAGAAGATAGGCCTCGGTGGCTGGGGCCCATCCCATACGAATATCCCAGCTATCTTGATGGTGAGGTAGCTGGTGATTATGGGTTTGATATTGCAGGCCTCAGTCAAGATCCTCTAGCTTTCAACAGATACTACAAGTATGTAACTTTTCTTTCTCTAGTAACCATAACCATAATAATCTATTTGAGAATATTAATTTGTTGCAGTTTTGAGATATTGCATGCGCGGTGGGCTATGCTTGCAGCAGTTGGTGCTGTCATTCCAGAGTTACTGGACCTTGTAGGTGCTTTCCATTTTGTGGAACCTGTGTGGTGGCGAGTCGGATACTCAAAGCTTCAGGTGAAGTGAAATTCAAATTCATTCATTCAAAAGTTGACTAAAGTCAATTGAGGTGTTTGGGTTGGCAGGGAGAGACACTGGATTACCTTGGTATCCCAGGCCTTCATTTTGCTGGAAGTCAAGGAGTGATTGTAATAGCAATTTGTCAATTTCTTCTGATGTTTGGGCCAGAATATGCAAGATACTGTGGGATAGAGGCGCTTGAGCCGTTAGGAATATATCTGCCTGGTGACATTAATTATCCGGGTGGTGCGCTATTTGACCCGTTAAACCTCTCTGGAGACCCAATTGGTTTCCAGGAGCTGAAGGTCAAAGAGATCAAAAATGGGCGGCTCGCGATGGTTGCATGGTTAGGGTTCTATGGTCAAGCAGCTTTCACTGGGAAAGGACCAATCCATAACCTCCTTGACCACATTTCAGATCCTTTGCATAATAACATACTCTCTTCTCTTTACAACTAACCACACTACACTACATATGTTTGTCTTCAATACTGAATTACATTTTGTTATTTATTAAGCAAGTGTAACAAAGCCTTATAATGAATATTACACAATAAGCTAACTTAGATAGATAGATAGCATTGCTCGAATCACATCTTTCATTTTACAACCGCGCAAATCTATATGCATCATAATATGTATGGATAATTAATCAATACAATAAGTGAGGAGCCCAGATCTCTCTTTCTGTTGCTGGGTGGCACGAGATTCAAAGGGTGGCTGTGGTAGTTGACTTGGTCAGAAAGCATGGCACAGCACGGGTGATCCTAATTTTGACTTATGTAAATTAATTAAAAGCAGAATCGCCAAAGGTTCAGCTTCAAAAGATAATGTTGCAAAATCTACTTCCAGAAAGTCAAAGGAAGATGAAGAGACACCAAAAGCAGTCAACAAGTCAAAGGGCAAATCCAATACCAAAATCCAAGATGTGAAAACTCCAGAAAGTGCAAAGGGGAAGTCAACAGAGAGCACAAAGAAACGAAAGAAGAGAAGCTAGAGGGTTAAAAACAAGGGTATTATGGTCTTTAATGCGTGGGGTGGGGTTAACACTAGTGTTAAAGAATAGGGGTAAAGTTAGTGTGGTATTGTTTGGTAGGGGAAGAAGATATTATTAGAGCATAAGGTGTGGTGTGTTAGTTATAGGGATGTTATAGAGTTTTTGGGCTTATAACTTGACTATAATATGGGGAGGGAAAAGTGGTTCCCTGGTGTTATAGTTAAAGTGATGTTAAAGAGGTCCCATATTTATTATTTATTGTATTTTGATTGGTTGAAACCCCCACCGTCCACCCTCAGCTCCCTCCCTTTTAACGGTTCGCCGTGGACACAACGAAAACAATTTAACGAGGGGATAACGATGGAGGGGGTGTGGTTTTTTGTGTTTAACACCGTTATAAGGGGTGTTTGGCGAGGGTATGGCGCTCCACACCCAGCCCTTTTATGATTAAGATTATTATTATGATTATTATTGTTAGCAGGGTTAGGTTTTGTTATAAAATGAGTTAGATTCTACTGGTGAGAAATGGCATCAGTTGTTTTATAACTTTTGTCAATGGTTATTGATTTTTTCATTTGCATTATTTGTGGTTTTGATTTCGATGCTGTAAGATTATACCATTTATATCGTTCAAATTATTATGAAGTTTCAGCAATCAAAAAATAGTTAGATGGTAAAGATAATTTTTTATTAGTTGCAAAGTATAACAAAATCTACCGTGGATACTAATTTTGGAATAAAAATTGCAATTGTAACATTTATTAGCATCGAGTTGTCCTACAAAAGTGAGTGGCAGAAACTTACTTTTACCTTGCATAACATTTACTTTTACCTCGCATAACATTTACTTTTACCTCGCATAAGATTTGACTGATGTGTTTTATGCTTGTATTTTAAGTCTCTCATTGGGTGGGTACACCGCATTATTTCCTTTTTAACTTTAAAACATTCGATATTTTTTGGTCAATGTAACAAGGGGTTGTATGCTTGGCTGAATCTGAATGGGTAACATTTACACTATTTTGTTTGAAGCAGGGTTCTAAAGGCGCTCCAAGAAAGGGGTTATGGTGGATATACATGAGGAACTTGTTAACTAAGAACAACCATCAAGATTCAACCCATTTGATCATTTGGGACTTCCTAAATCTTATGCGAAAAATAGTCTAGTAGGATAAATTTTCACATTTTGAAATTAAATTAACATATGTGCTATGTACCATTAGAAGAGAATTTTAGTTGGTAATTGAGTAGGTTTTGAACAAAATCCGATCTTAGATCTCATAAAAGATGGAAATGAACAATTTATTGTTTATATATTTACACATCCCTTGTCATTGTGAAAAAGCTACATGTGGTATATATTGGCATTGTAACAATGCATATGGTGTGTTAATGCCATGGTTCCATATAGGAGCCTCTTGGCAGCCTCAAGGCACCCTCAAGGCACGACACCTGTGTTACGTATAGTCCGTGGTGTGAGCGTTAGGCGTGTCGTGATTTAGAATACATCTCCGTTCACCATATATGATTTTTTGTGACACGTTCTGTAAATTGTGT
This sequence comes from Calendula officinalis, assembly GCA_963853835.1. NCBI lineage: Eukaryota > Viridiplantae > Streptophyta > Magnoliopsida > Asterales > Asteraceae > Calendula > Calendula officinalis. The sequence continues at coordinate 64,542,747 of OY970823.1, read as the reverse complement.
TAAAAAAAATGTTAAAACATATAATTATGAAATTAGATGTATCAGTTTTTGTGAACTTTGCATATAAATTATAATAAAAATCAATAGATTTATTTTTTTTGGTATACTAAGTATGCATATATACTATACTATCGGAAATAGCTTGAGACTTGTTGGGGCTTAATTTTTAAAGAGAAATAATATTTAATACTACCATTTGATTCAACTCATAGTCCTATCCACTTGATAGGATTACAGGTGTAATCTACTAATTATTTCTCTTAATATTATCCCTTGATTTTAACGTGTATTTTTCTAATAAGTATGAATATTTGTAAGACCAAATCATAAGACTAAATACCATGAAGTGGGATCCTGTGAGGACTCAAAAAACGGTGAGGACTCGCGAGGACACCTCAAAAACATTCCAAAAAATCCTGAAAAAAATATATATAACTCCCCATAATTATTACTACATTAGGCCAAAAAAAATTTGAAATAAAATTATGATCCACTTTTTTTGCGGATCATAACAATGATCCATATTTTTTTGTGGATCATTATTATGATCCATATATATTTTTTTAGATCATTTTTTAAATTTTTTTAGTTTTTTTGGATCTTATATGTTGCGATTTTAGTGTTTAAAAAAGATTTTTTTTTGAAAAAAAGTTTGTTTTGGATCATTTTTAAAGTTTTTTTGGATTTCTCGCAGTCCTCACCGGATCCGAACCCAAATACCATCACTTCTTTTTTAAACCTTGGTAAACTTTAACTCTAATATAGGCCCATTAATTAATAAAAAGCCCATTGAAGCTGGTTTGCTAGGCCCGGTACATATTCTCCAAATCGCCAGTCATCAAACCTATATATATTTGAACGACATTAGGGTTTATAGTGTCAGCCGCAAGTTTTCCACCATCAAAATGGTATTTCCTCTCAATCTCCCTCGTATGCGATTGTAGTTTTCCTTTCGTAATCTAGAATTCATGGTATATTACGTTGCCTCTGTGCTTTTATATGATGCTTCTAGAATTCTGTTTGCCTTTGTATCTGCGTTTATTTTGCTGATGACTTGTTTTGCGAACTGCGATTGTAACTTGAATTTTGTAAATGCTAATGAATACTATTTCTGCTAATTTGATCCGATGATCGTTTTGAATACTAGTATTTTCATGAATTTGCGCTATATTGCTTAAAATGTTGATTTTGATCTGTAAGTTGTGTCCAATCATAGCGCATTTGAGCATTATTTCATTCATTTGAAGTTACATGCTCTGTTGTAAAAGATTTGAATTTTGAACTGATTAGTATTTCTAAAAATTGATCCAAAAATGAAATTTTTATTTTGACCTTGTCGAATCAAACTTGTGCTCAAATGTTGCATCTTCTTACATTTCCAGCTTTTTTGTCCTCTTTATCATCCACGTAATTAATCTACTATAACGGTTCTGCTGTCTGGCTTTCTGTCATCTATTATATTTATGTTGTTAAGATTTTATTAACTTGAGGTCATTTTCTGTAAATTCACATTAATCTCGTTTCTTTCTAAGCTATTATTATGCTTGTGTTGGGTTCACAATTTGAGTTTAGTTTTCAGATATTGTTAGCAAAAATTTATAAATCAGTTGCGTTTTGTCGTGGATTGTGCATTCTTGTTATTCTGTAAATTTATAACTTTTTAATTAATTACTTTATCAGCCGAAGCAAATTCACGAGATTAAGGATTTCCTCCTTACCGCAAGAAGGAAGGATGCACGATCTGTGAAGATCAAGAGGAGCAAAGAATCTGTCAAATTCAAGGTTCGTTGCTCAAAGTATCTTTACACTTTATGTGTATTTGACAAGGAGAAAGCTGACAAGTTGAAGCAATCTCTTCCTCCAGGTTTGTTTATATGTTTTTTAGCCAGCAAATATTTAAAAATATAAACAAATTTGTATTTTAACAAGATTATTTTAGCTTTAATTTACTGAGTTGCATTTGTTATTATATTCAATGCAGGTTTGAGCGTCCAAGATCTTTGAATGGTTGCTTTAGTTGAGTTTGGCATTGTCGAAAGATGTTGTTTTGCAACTGAATTATCCATATATCGTCTAGTAATGTTTGTTTATTTTGTTTTGTGTTGGAACTTATAGTTGTAGCCTTTAATTTTGATTTTGATTAATGTTGAATTGGATGGTGGTTGTGGTATTGACATTCTGGTATTAGAACTTATTGCTGAACTATTTATGGTTACTTGTACTCTGATTTGTTATTTAAAATTAAGATCAGTATGGATAGTTTAACAAACTAGCACTAAAAATGTTTGGTAATTTTTTAATTTTGTATTTGTAAAGATGTTTGAAAGTGCAAGCAAGATCTTAAAAAAGCTTTTTGATAATGATTATGAAGTGTTTAGGATTGCTTTTCAAATTGACTTATTGATTTATCTTCTGATAATTTAAAATTTAAGTGTTACGATTTTGGAAAAGTTTCAATAAGGTGTGTGCAAGTATTGAAGTATACAAGTTATTTTTCAATATGCCCCTCAAAATTTTTAATTTCGGAAGTTATCATATTTATATAAATAAATAAAAAAAATAAAAAAATAAAATAAATAAATAAATAAATAATAGATAAAAAAATGAAATAGATAAAAAAATAGATAAAAAAATGAAATAGATAAAAAAAATAGATTATATAAAAAAAAATAAAAAATGTAATAGAATAAAAAAATAGATTTATATAAAGAAGATATAAAATAAAGAAGATAAATAAAAAAATTAATTTATATAAAGAAGATAGATAAAAAAAAATAAAATAGATTATATAAATAAAGGTAATCAAATACAAAAGTTAATACAAATAGATTTTAATTTCGACCAATTTACAATTTCTAATAAATAGAATTCAGTTTATAATTTCTAATAAAATGTTTGTCATTTATGTATAGGTATAAGTTGAACTTATTTTTCTTGTTTACGAGGGATAACTGAGTTAATTTCATAATTGATGTGTTAGGAAATAATATTATATTTTTAATCGAATTTCTATGGAATATATCATAACATTTTATTATTGACAAGTCAGTTTTGCATAAAGCACAAGAGGCCTTCGTAGTTGCAGAGATTAGCTACTGTTGTCGTTGTCTTTGTTGTTGCAGCAACTAAACAGAAAGAATCATTATACTCTGAAAACTTTAACGCTAAAAAGTTGAATGTGATTACTTGGGTATTCAACAAAATCACTAGTTTGAAACATTTTGGCACTCATGTTACTAACAAGGTTATTTAAGGTTAACTGAACTGAACTCCTAAAGATAACGATTAACGCTAAACCAAACATATCCTCTTAATCAAATTCCCATTTTACACATTTGTCGAAAGAGCACCAGCAGCAAAAAGAAGATTCCTTCGCGAAAACTATCAAAAAAAGATAAAAATATTAAGCATCTTCACCATACTGATTAATTATTTAGATATATATTAAGTGTGTGTATGTATACATACCCTTAGAGAATAAACAGGGGTGGATTTGGTGGGTAGAGTCTTGAGTGATCTCAGTCTGTTTGTATTTCCACTTGTACTAAATAACCAACCAACCAAGATACAGAGACAACAATTCAAAACATTATAATTTACTTGCAGCTCAAGTAATAAATAAATAAAATAATTGATGCTAAAACTACCTTTCTTCAGATTTTAGAGGTTTTGCACTTGCGTTTACATCCCATAATTTGACAGTTGAATCAGCTGAACCAGATGCTAGAAGCGATCCCTCACAACTGAACCAAAACATTTATATATCATATCTATTATAATAGTGAGCCAAATATTATTGTTCATAAGAAAAAGTTACACTCCCCCCCCCCCCCCCCCCCCAAACTTTCGTAATTTTCACTTTTAACCTAAACTTCTCTAATATATATTTTTACCTCAGTTTAAATATTTTATTCATTATTGTTACTAAAAACACTTCTCCCCTAAACTTTTATAATTCATACTTTTAACCCCTATAATTTCATAATTTATACTTTTTTCCCTCATTGAAAATAACATTAATCATTGTTGGTAACTAGAAAACACTCCCCCCAACTAAATTTTAAATTTATACTTTTAAACCCTAAACTTCTACTCCCTCCGTCCCAATTTTATTGTCCACCTTTCTTTTTTAATTTGTCCCAAAATTATTGTCAACTTGAGAATTCCACCAATCAAAAAATAGTTATGTGGTAAAGATAAAATTTTATTGGTTGGACAGTGTAATAAATGCACTTTTATTAAACTACGTGATTTTTTACCGCAGACAATAATTTTGGGACGGAGGGAGTATAATTTATACTTGTTATCTCATTTGAAATATTTTATTCATTTTTGGTTACTAATAACACCTTTACCCTCCTAAACTCTTATAATTTATACTTTTATCAAGTAAACAATTAATTAGGTTACATAAGTAGATAACCCAAAAGATCAACAAAAAGGGCCAATTTTGTGGGTGAATTTGGATTAAAAAAAAAGTAATTTTTACCTGAAAGCAAGTGTCCAAACACAAGAAGTATGGCCCACAAGAGGAGTAATACACCGACCATTAGAAACATCCCAAACCATTATTGTCCCATCTTCATCACCAGATGCCAAATATCTCCCATCAGGTGACATTGCTATTGACAAAATCGAGCTTCTGTGACCAATAAATATCCTCATGCAATTCCCACTTTGTACATCCCACATTCTAACTGTCTTGTCACTTGATCCAGTTGCAACGTAATTGCAGTTCACATGCCATTGTACACACTGCATAAATAAATGATAGTACCCACTCAATAACAATCTTTTTTATTTTTATTTTATTTTAAAAAAGATTTAACTTACGTCAACATCTGATAAATGTCCTGCTAGTATTCTTAATGGCTGTACTCTGTCCATTGACCAAATCCTAGCTGTTCTGTCGTGAGATGCACTTGCAAAATAATGTCCAACTGGACTAAACTGCATTTAAGTATATAAATATATAAAATTCCTGATTTAGTAGTAATTTTGTTTTGAGGAGTGATTAATTTTGTACCTGAACATCCCAAACAGGGTAGTTATGACCCTTGTAGCAGACCAGATTTGCATTGAATTTTGTGCTCCATAGTCTTACTGTAGATAATTAACCGATTAATCAATGGGTACTACTTAATGCAAAAATGTTTAAACTTTATATATAGATATAATATGATATGTACTTGTTGAATCTGATGAAGAAGATAGAAGAAAATCTCCAGAAGGACTAAATGAGGAAGAATAAACAGGTCCAGAATGACCCTGATATAATGTGTAATTTCTTTTTCCACCTGAATCATTTTCACTCTGCAAAATAGCTGAAACCACCAAATAATTTCAGGAAATTTATAAAAATAAATATAAATTAAAATAACAAGTTGGATTTTCGCTTACAACTGCCCATACGCCCAAGTTTTGAAATATCCCACACCTGCCACACAACACAAACGGTTAAGTCTGTTACTGTGTTTAGATTTTAGAAGAAAAAAAATGAAAATAGTAGTGAAAAATCAAAAGGCCAACTTTGAGTGATGAATCTGAGAATCCTCCAGCAACTAATGATCCATCATGAGATATTGATGAACAATTTAATCTGATATACATAGATTAATAAAACTTAAATACTTGAGGCAAGATATATATATAATAATTATATATATATACATACGTACCCATTATGAGTGTTGATGAAAGTGTAGAAACAAACTGAAGGAAGTGTTGAATTGCTCAATTGCACACGGTTACGTAGGTCTTCCAGAATCGAATTTTCAACGTCTGTTGGTCTGAAATCAAAATCAAAATAAATAAAATAAATAAAACATATAAACAAATTTATAGATATACAATTATAGATACATTGTTGGTAATGCAAGCTCAGGTTTGACACGTGGCGCATTAGCTGCTGACTTGTCACCCTCCCCTCTTGCACCTTTTCCGGGCCCACCAACTTTATCCTTTTTTAACTTCTTATTAACGGGCCCACCTTGCTTTCCACCCTCTGCTGATTTTTTCTGGATAATAATAAACACATTTTTTATTATCCTCATTTCTAATTAAAAATAAATAAATAGATAAATCATAAAATATTACCTTATTGTTTTCATCTAAATCCCCTTCTTTTGTATCTCCTTCTGTTTTTTCTGAATCTGAGAGCAAACCCCCTGCCTTATCAAGCCGATCTTCTAGTGAATCTTCAAGTAACTGCAAGGATTTTTTAGGTCAATTTTTTAAATTTAGGATTAGTTTGGTCAATTTTGAATGATATTAAGATTGTGATATATTAAACTTGTAGATTAACTAACCCCCCAATGAATTTCTTTTTGATTTATTAAATTAGCAGCATCTTGACCGCTCCCAACAAGTGAAAAAGCTTCAGCATCATCAGAAATTGAGCTAGGTTGTCCCGGAGAAACTGTCAAATAAATAAATAAATAGATTAACAATAAGTCTAAATATAAAAAAGAACAAAAAATTCATACTCTAATTACCTTGGAAATCAATATGCTCGTTGATAATACCTAGCATTGTAATCGATTGTGTCTTGTGTAGATATTGCAGAAGAATCTCATATGAATACTGCACAACAACAAAAATTCAATGATTTTTGATAGGAAATTATAAGAAGAAAAAAATAATGCTGGATAAAAATATATATAAATAAAAATAAAAAATAACCTGGCATATCTTTATATTCACTTTGCTCTGTCTTAGAGAATGAGCAAATTCCATTTCCTGCATGCATATTTATGAAAAAGGATAAGTTAATTGACACATGGTGATAGTAATTCAAATAATTTATTTAGAGATTTATGTTAATTACTAATTAAAGTTAACTAACCTCAAGATGAGATGGAGAAAGAACACCTTCTAATTTTGTGAGATCACGTGAATGCATCATTTCATGATCTTCACGGAAGGTGCTGAAAAATGTCCTGGCTGAATTTTCAATTTTCAACCACCAAATTCAAGAAATTATTATTAAATTGATGAACATATTTATTTAATATGTTGTGTGTTCAAGAATAAAAAGGTTAATTAATTACCTTCTTGAAGATGACTTTTTGCTATGAGATCCATGAAACAGTGGATAAATACTGGATACAGAACACGAATCAATTCATGCTGCATTGTTAAAACATTAAAACATTAATTACATGAATATATATCAAATATATAAATACAGAAACACAAAAACAATTTGGTACCTTGTAAAGATCTAGCGAGCTATAAGTCCATGATCTCAACTTGCTGTATCCATCATGGTATAATGCAGGAATATTTTCTGACCTGAAAAGCATTAATCTTGATTAAACGGCAAACATAAAACCAACAAATAAAGATAACCACAGAAGTTGCACAGTCATGCATCAAGTGAGTATTTAGTTAATTTGGGATGGATTAATTAATATAACCAAAAATAATTATTTAACAGGCAAGAATAATGTGAAAAAAGGGTAAAAAAAAGTACTGGGAAAATGTGAGAATTTGTTTAGTAAGATCTGAGTCTGACAGAGAAACATCAGTAGCATTCTTGTTGTTCTTGTTCTGCTGTTCTTGTTGAAAAATCTGTTCAGTTTGTGTAAATCCCTTTTTCCTTAAATATGAAAATATGGCTTTATCTAATTCTTCTTCCATTTATGTCTTCTTTCGCTGAAACTTAAGACAGATTAGTGAATCATACCGAAACTTGTATAAATCATAAACTCAAATTAATACAGAAAAGAAAAAACTAATATTAAACATTTTTATATTAAATTCTCACTTAGGCATTTTAACAAACACCTAGAATGCTTTAAACCAATTCATTACAAGACCATGAATCCTCATCAACTAAATCAGCGTTTTTTGGGATAAATTATCTGAAGCTTAAGCTCACGTAAGTAGTTTCCTTACACTTAGCGTGCAGAGAAAATTAATGTGCCGGCACCCAAGATTATGATTAGAAAAAAATTCGATGGTTAAACTCCTGATTACTTGTTCTGAATTTCGGTTTGGTTAAAGTTATTATTTAGCATTTGAGCATTTGCAAAATTCGAAATAACACTTAGATGGCTAAACCCTAAACTAATAAATTAGGGTCATAACTGTAACACACGCAATCAAGGTAAGAGAAAACAACAAACCTAAGTCGACAATGCCTGCGATCGTCGTTCGTCAGATCACCGGTGCCAGAACCAGTTTGTGTTGGTATTCGATTTGGGGAATCGATTGGCGAGTTCGTCAAGTAGCAGAGACCTGGGAGAGTTTTAAAGTTTTTATTTTGGGGGTTTAATTTTTCCTATTTTTCTGCATTTTTTTCTTTAACTCCTTGTAAGAAAATTATTTGTTTTTTTTAACATTTAATCGCAAAATTTAATCTTTTTGATAATTAACTTAAAAACATAGTAGCCTAGTAGGAAGAGTTTCGAATAATTTTTTGAAGTTACGTGTCTAATTTTTCTCTGGGTAATATTAATGACTAAAGGAAGGTTCATTTATACTCATATATCATAAGCAAAATTTAATCGTATTAAAAAAGTTTATTACAATGAGAATACATTTAAAAATAACAGTGTGCATAACTATGTATGAACTATGTCAACAGAAAATTATGTTGCAAAATCTAAAGGGTTACAAGAAGACTTAAACCAATGTTTTTTTTTTTTTTTAGGAAAATGCTAATGGTTATCCTTAGGGCATTTTTTAAGGAAAAATATTAGTGCTTAAAAATATTGTACAACAATTATAAAAAACCACTTTGCATTTTAATAACCACATTTGAGTAGTTATGTTTCCCTAATTGTATATTAATCATCTTAACTATCCTTAACAATTGCCCTAATGACAATGATTATCAAATCCTTTTTTTTTTAATTGAAAATAGATTATATGTTCTGAAAATATAAAATTAAAAAATCGATAACAAGACGTGAAAAGGAAAAAAATTATGTTTGAATTTGATTATGTTGTTTGAAATCACAAAAAAATAGATAATCGTATTTTTTAGTGTTTGACAAACATGGTTATATGTTTATGTAACACCCGTATTTTTAAAACATCGTTTAAACCATTTAAAATACATTTTCCCAATATCTAACATATTGTCCAAAATACAGTTTAACAAAAACTTTAAAACTTATATCAGAGTTTACAAAAATACGGTGTCACCGAGTATATCAAAACCATAGGCAACGGGATCTACCTACTAGCTCCCGAGCTAAACATCTCTAGGCCACTTCTAGTGCAACCTTCTATCACTTCAAACATGTACCTGAGTACATAGCCACAAAACAAACGTAGTACGTGAGACAAAATAGCCTCGTGAGATACATGGGTTTTAGACCCCAATAATAGTCATTTCATAAATATATAAACATATATATAAACTACATAAACACCGTCTAGTCACACTTTATGACTCTAGCTACTTTGATTTCCTAGCAAACATGTCTAGTACCTAGTCATATAGGTACCAGAAGCCCAATCATATCTAGTACATAAACATATATGTACTAGAAGCATCAACCTGTCTAATACATAAACATATATGGATTAGAACCTAGCATACCTAGTACCAAACATATGCGTACTAGAAGCACAACCATATCTAGTACATAAACATATATGTACTAGAAGCACCAACATGTCTGATACATAAACATATATGTATTAGAACCTAACATACCTAGTACCAAACATATGCGTACTAGAAGCACCCGTGTGCTTAGTGTATAAACATATATACACTCGGTGTATAAACATATATACCACCGTCCAGTGACCGGGGGTCCCCCGCGTCACCACCATCTATCTCTTACCATAACCTAACAGTTATGACAGTCAAAGCCTTCGGCTATCACATCCAACATCAAACAAGTTAGTTATCTAGTACTAACGACATATAATTAGTTCATCACAGTGTGAACGTACCTGTATGGTCCCATGGACCCGATCATAAGCAACCACAGTTACTTCTACATCTATGAACCCTATGAGGTCCATGCTTACTTTATACATAAGATACATTTCTTATCTATCGATAACATAATACTTTTATCTCTTCCTTGACTATAATAGACAATTATTACTAGTCACATCATATTCTTTCTCATATATATTCGTTCTTTACTTTTATTAGTATATCTTACCAATAGGTACTCATTACTATAAAATCATTCCCAATTGCTTTACTAATAAATATTTATTAATAAAGGCTCCGTATACATTCTCTTAATCAATTTTTTCATTATTATTGTTCATTAACATAGATTCCATAACTACTTGGATCTATCATAATTTACTTCAAATTCATCAATCATACTAGACACATTCTAGTATCACATTCTACATACTTTCATACATTTTCAACTACTATCTTTATCAAAATATTTGTTAATAAAGACTGATACAATATCATATGTACTTTCAAAATTAATTGCTATGTACCCAGTTTAAAAGTCTCATGTACTCACCTTAGCAAATAAGTGCTCCAACCGTATTCTTTACGTCAGTTTCCTTGCTCCCCAATTCGGTCAGCCTTCCAAGACCTCACCAAATGCCTAATACAATAATCACAAGCTTATCAACATCACATTCTACTACCAATGTGTCCATCTATCTCTAGATAACACTTATTAACTCATTTCCCCCAATTATGATGATTTACCAAGCCCTAGGTTTAACCAACCCTTAAGATTCTTACAAATCATAATCATACACTTGTTTCCTTTGTTACTATACCATCTATCAAGTGTATACAACGTTTATTCACCATAAACCATAACCCCCAATAGCTAGGGTTTCAAACCCAACCATCAAAAATACATAGATCTAAAGCTACAAAGATCAAGGAGTGAAGATATACCTTAAATCTTCAACTAGGAGTGAAGAATCACAAGATTTGATGAAGAAATCAGCTCCAAATGACGATTTACACCCAAAATCGTCCACAAACTCGAGAGAAAGAAACTAGGGTTTTCAAATGCATCAAATGAGCTCAAACCCGATTTTATTGCTGCCAGACAAAAGATCACGACGCGAACAATGTTCGCGTCGCGAACTCTGCGATTCCCCATAGTTCACGATCGCTAACTCATCGTTAACTACTTCGCGCCCGATAGCCAAACTCCCTGGCCCGACTTCCCGACCGCGATCGGTAGTTCGCGTCGCGAACTTCTGAAGTGTGCAGGGCTGCACTTTTTCCACTTTGTCTCGACCCGGTTTCGCCCATAACTTTCTCGTACGGTGTCCAAACGACACGAAACCAATTTCCACGTGTTTTATATGATTTATCCATAATTATCATATTTTTACATATTTTATTTATTTACAATTGTGGGTCGTTACAGTTTATTTAATATGTAAAATGCAAATAATCAGTTTTCAGAATGCAATAAACATATTCCACCTCCTTTTTCACAACTCGGATATGAATCAACATACACACCCTTAGATGTTAGACCTTTCTTAACATTCTTGTCACTAATTCATCGGTTCTTTCCCATCTTTGGCACAAACTTATCGGTATCTCATCATTTGCTTCTCTTCCTCTTCTCTTCGGATTTCTGACGAGTTGGGTAACGAGATTTTTTGGAGAGAGACAGAGGGAAAAGTTGAGAGAGAAGAGGGAAGAAAGAGTGTTTAATTTTTTTAATCGAGATATATAATACAATTTAAAAATATATTTTCTTTTTCTTTCTATAAATTTTAATATATTAAAATTTGTATTTAATTAAAAAGAAGGTGATGTGACAAAATTGAAGATGAGAATAATATTTATTGTTGGCATAAACTTGTCGGTTTCTTCTTAGTGGTAAGAGAATAAAATCATCCACCATCCGCGAACACCACCACTATCGGCCACCATCACTACCTACACTATTACCCACCAATTAGTCGCCACTAATATAGTAGCAGGATACCCATCATTGCATTGAGCGATAACTTGCTAGTCTAACCAGGTTTACGACTTTATGACGGGGTTTAAGAACAACACTTTAGCAAGAAATCAAACCGATTACTTTAATAACAAACTTGGTTCCACCGATTACTCGAATCAACGACCCCATTTTTATTGGATTGCTATTTTTTAAATTACACATAACTGAGTCGTATTTAATTGATATTTTATAAAGTTACAATAGACAAATCTTAGTCATTGGATCAAAAGATCCCTTAACCACCACCATTATCAAATCACATGTGATTCAATATATAACCATCACCATTATCAAATCACATGTGATTCAATATATAACCACCACTATCATCAAATCACATGTGATTCAATATACAACCACCATCGCCGGCCACGGACGCCGCCGCCCACCTCCGGGCGCCGGTCGCCGCTGCCGCCCACCACCGGGCGCCACCTCCGGCCGCTGCAATCACATGTGATTTTATATGCAATGTGATTGAAAGTTATCGACAGTGGCGAGGGGTTGCCGGTGATGGAGACAGTGGCCGACAGAGGTTGAAGGTGGTGGTGGTGGTCGGCGGTGTTGGATCACGTGTGATTTAATACACATCGGGTGGTGGTCAGTGCCTCAGTGGTGTGCAATCACATGTGATTTAATACACATGGGGTGGTGGTGGTGTTGATATGTTGAACCATATGTGATTTTAGTGGTGGTGGTGATTTGGGCGTTAATTAATCCAAAGGCTAAGATTTGTCCCTCAAAACTTTACAAATATAAAATAGACTTTCTTGAACGTCTCTCTCTTTTTACTTTAACAACTATTATTAGAAACGAATCAATATAAAAAAATATTGGGATTATTAGCACAGATGGCTTCCTGAATCGATTTCAAGTGTTTGAATCCATATCTACTTCATAACAGTTTTAGGGGTGTTCACTATTCGGATATAACCGGATTGTCCAATTGGACATTTTGGATCGGACTATTTGGATTGGTTATTTGGTTTTTTGGATCGGTTTGGACTTGAACCAAATTAATAGTTTGGATTTCGGATTGGGTTTGGTTTCCGTTGTGAAAACCGGATTGTCCAAAAAAACCGAATACTAATAATATATAATAAATTGATTTATATACTAACACTTGCTGGTTTCCATTGTAAGCAATTATGGTACTCATTTTCATTACATTTCTTATAGTAAATTGATTTATATATTAACACTCGTTTCATTTTATATTGTATTAGATGGCGATGTACCAATATTTTTGGAGTTTTTGCTAAAGTTGATGTCAAATTTTTTGCATATATGATTGTAAATGTCTCAAGTTATGAATTAGACTTGTTTTTATGTATAAAATAGTTTATCATTTTGGAATTTTACATATCGAACTTAATATTATTTATGTTATATACTTTTGTAGTATTTTGAAAATTTTAAGAAAAAACCAAACGGATAAAACCAAACCAACCAAATTGTTATTTGGTTCGGATCGGTTTGGTTTTCGAATTAGTTTGGACGGTTCGGTTTGAATTTTTGAAAACCAGACTTTATTTGGTTTCACCTATTTGGTTCGGATAAAACCAAACCGTCCAAACGGTTCGGATAAAACCAAACCGTCCAAATGGTTCGGATAAAACCAAACCATCCAAACGAACACCCTAAACATGTTCTTCATCAATTGACCCATTTTCATATCGAGTTTTTCATGAAAAAAAAAAAGAAATAGACAAGTTGAAATCTTGGCGTCGATTTGGCGTATGATTCGTTGAATAGAAATTTATCTTGAAAACCTGATGCAATTAATATTTTTTTTTAAAATAATTTGTTCAGGGTTTGATTTCATTTGAATCAAAGAAATTTAGTTTGCGGATTCAATTTTGGTTGGGATTTGCATGGTGAATGGTAGTCGAGTGAATTTGGTGATTATTTATCGTCAAAACCCGTAAAATACCCCCTAAATGATACGGATGAAGTATAAAAATTGAAACAGTAACAACCTTTTAGGTCAGACAAATCATTTTAATTTTCGCATCAGAAAATCTTGAATTAATTGCCCCCTTCTTGGCAAAAATGTCGAGTGTAATGTTCACATGAAAATAATCAAATATACAAAACTATTTTACAATACATCATAAAGGAGCTAGTACAATGCTATAACGAAATCAAGAATTTTTTTACATAGTCATACCATGTACAGAAAGAATACGTTTTTTGTGGCTGTTATGTGTTACATTTGATCACTTGCTATTACGGGCCGGTGGTTGTTCCAACCATTTTGCACGAAATCCTGTTCCCTTGCAATCGCCACAAGAAGTTGACCCCTGAAATAATTAAAATGTCCAATTCTAAATGTGATTTGTAAAAACTAATGTCCTAATTCGAATCTGAATCTGAATGCAGCAAGATACGTAACAAAAAGAAGGTGATATATGTACCACAAAAACTACTTCACTCACGACAAATAATAAATCAGAATCTACAAGCTTACCAAAACATAGGTTGTGGTGTGTGAAATAGTTTTTGTAGACTAAAAACTACTTCCCATGACAAAATGGCATCCGAATTCACTAGCCTAATATCAAAATTCAGATATTGCCCAATTTTGTTAAAGAAAGAAATGCAGACTTAAATTCACCTTTCCAGCACAAATGACACAGCTTGAGTTTCTGGATGGTACTTGACATAACATGTTATCACCAAGAATGAAGAATCCTGTGCCACCACACCATTTGCATTCCACATGCCCCTTTGAATCACAGGATGAACACGCAACTGGTCTTGGTTGCTGCAACAATCATCACAAATGATTACATCAATCACTTCAAAAATTTGATTAACTTTGGTTAGGCAGAACTCAAATTCAATCCATGATTTGGTAAATTCTAATTAGAAATTCTTATCAATGTTTCAACAAGAGATGAATTTCAGGAAGACGAAACCCTAAATAATTACACGTGCTTAACTGAATTTGTTATTTGATCGAGCAATAATTGAGCAAAACACGAACGACTAATGAATGCACAACAGAAAACCTAAAAGTTACATATACCTGAGAGATTAACCAAGCTTGTTCCATACGCTTAGAGAAATTGGATGAATTTTCGGAGGAGGATTCCACCATTGAAGCTCTCACAACACAAATACCGCCGCCGCTGATCCTTTTCTTGATTAGAATTATACTGCCGTTACGACGGTGATAATACCTTCCCTTAACAAATGATTTTGTCGAAATCAGCAACGGCTTACGATAACAACCACTACAAGTACTCGAAATCATTAATTCAAGGGTTGATTAAACAGAAAATTGTATTGATTTCGTAAGAACAGAGAACGATTACAACTTTCAAGAGACGAATTTATTTTTATCGTGGATGATGGCGGCAGCCGTTTCTTGTGGCTTTCTGCACTACAAACTTCCACCGGTGGCCCACCGGACTTTCTTTTTTTCTCATGGTATTTTATTAGTAAATTAACTAATGGTCCCTAAACTACTAATACTCGATATTCAGGTATTATCCCTTTAATAAATTTTCTCCTTCTACTAACCCAAATTATCATTTTTATACTTCCTCCGATTTAAAATAAGTAATACACTTTCTATATTTGGGTGTATTAAAATAAGTGATACATTTTGAAAAATTACCATATTTGGTAAAAAGTAGTGGGACCCACACCCACTAACTATCTACTTTAATAAAGTGAAATGACATCTTTATGCTTACTTTTACTTTTAAACATCATTAAGCTCACTTTATTCAAAATTTGTGGGACTCATTCCCCACTAACTATCCAATTAATCTAATTTAATTATCATTATCATATTTTACCTCAAAACTCGTGAAACCAACTCAGTATCACTTATTTTAAATCGGAGGAAGTATCAAACTAGTAAGAATAATTCGTGCGTTGCGGCGACTTCTTTAAAAGTTACATTTATTTGCGAAGAAGGGTGAAACCCCTTATATTTTAAATAATTTTTATAATTTGTTTCACACATAATATTTTGTAAATTCGCATATGTTAGTTATGATTATTGACGTATGTAGTTATAGCCAACATTAAAACGTAACTGATATATTACATGTTTATCCGCGCATTGCATCAAAATACTAGTACGAGTGTTTTTTTTACATGAACTTAAAAATCCTTCTTTTATAGATTAACTAGGATGGAACAAAACCGTTGATGTGACCATTTTCAAACTTTTCTGTGGCCATATGATAAATATTTAACTAGAGAAGGATTAAACTCGTACTACCTAGAAGATTATTTCAAACACCCTTACCACTAGGTTATCACCTAATATTTCAACCATAAACCAAAAACTGATTTAGTAATAAGCTTTGTAAAGGTACAAACTATTTAAACAATTGATGTTATATAGCGTAAAACAATGTTTACAAAATCTTATCAAGCAGTAACTCAAATCCTACATGATATATTCATACAACTAGTTTCATAACCCGCCCGATGGACATGCTAGCTGTAAGAAATATAATATATAATGATGAAAAAACGTAAGAAATTATATAGTCCACTATTATTAAAATGATGATTAAAGGTTGTGTTGTACATGAATAATCGGTAAAAATAAATCAAAAAAGAAAAAACGAAATTTTATTGTATAAGACGTTTGTTGTTGAGTTTGTATAGTTACCATCTTGGTCGCAACAAATAATTTTCAAGCATTTGTTTCTCTTTACTCTTGATACATCAACATATAGCTGGTCATGTGAGAATACTGATATTTGGACAAACAAATCAACCCGTGACAATGTTCGCCCATGGTTTTTTTAATTGTCATTGAAAAACGTACTTAAATAGGAAATTGTCTTCGGCTCAATTTGAAAGGCATAGTTTTGTCGTAAGGACTAATAATCATACGTGGGATAACACAAATTGTACAAACTTTGTCACGATCTTACCTTCAATTATATTAGCCTAGTTCTATTGCATAAATCTACTTTCTGATCAATGTTTTGCATACACATTACATGAGCATCTATCTTTAACTTCAATATATGATGCGTGACACCTGACATTTTTATAGTATACAAGAATTATGTGGTGTAAAGATCGAGGCTAAACATAGTATCATCAACAATTTCATGTGTGAGTGTTGATAATAATATGTTTAGACTATAATATTTTTGGATCATAATATTTTTAAAAATTGATTATTATAACTTTCGATCATAATAAAATTGGATTATAATAAATTTGGATCGTAACATTTTGTGATCATAACATTTTGTGACCATAATAAATTTAAATTACATTTTTAGATCATAAGATTTTTTTCGTAAAATGTTTGAACCATGACATTTTTTTGTTCAAATTTTTATGTCTATACTCATTTCGTAAAGAATTTAATTTTATAAATTTTTATTTTCTTAAAATATTTGTGATTATAACATTTTGTGATCATAATAAATTTAAACTACACTTTTAGATCATAAGATTTTTTTTCGTAAAATGTTTGAACCATGACATTTTTTTTCAAATTTTTATGACAATACTCATTTCGTAAATAATTTAATTCTAAGAACTTTGATTTTCTTAAAATTTTGGAGATTATAACATTTTGTGATCATAATAAATTTAAATTACATTTTTAGATCATACGATTTTTTTTCGTAAAATGTTTGAACCATTGTTGGGTCACATTTATTGTAACCAATAGTCTAGGAACCATTTTGTATTTAATCGAAACTTTGGCTAGGTATATATAGTAAGTAGTAACCTAATTTGCATAACCTTTGCCCAAATTGTAGCAGCCCCCATCAATAGCAAAATGTTCAAATATTCCATCCATCTTAATCTTCCTATATTATCACTTGTTTATGCTTAATCTATGAATTAGTCATTGAATTCACAATCTACAACCATGACATTTTTTTTTCTTCAAATTTTTATGACTATACTCATTTCGTAAAGAATTTAATTTTAAGAACTTTGATTTTCTTAAAATTTTTTGTTTACAAATAAAAAACAAAGCTATGGGCGAAAAACGAAGCGAGGGAAGACATGAATATGTTTCTATATAAAGAAGAAGTTAATTACCTATTATGCCCTTTGAGTCAGCGTCCATGTCATCATTAAGAAGCAATGTTATTGATACATGTCATCAAATTAAAACCATGTTCTTGCTCCATATATAGGTGGGAGATGTTTTAAAACGAGCTTTTAAATGTCCGTGGCACGCCTTTCATGCGCAATATCCGCATATATGCTTGTTGAGGGGAAATCCATATAAATAAATCATAACTTGCTACAAATAAAGTCAAAATTGTTTTGGTTACACAAGTAGCTTTATAATCTCTCACCTAAATAATAATAATGACCACATTTTTAAGTTGCAGTCGAATATTGCATCATTAAACTTCTCTGTTTAACAAGCTCATGAAGATCTTGAACAATTTTGAAAACCGAATCAGGCCTTGCTAGCCTTAATGCATTTTGTGACATTGCATCAAGTTCATATGCTTTTGGACCGAACCATTGACCAACAATTTGTGCAATCTCTTTTGGTGATTTTGAAAACTTTCCACACCCATTTTCCACCACATATGGTACATTTCCAACTTCCTGCAAAACAGGAAATTAACTTACAATTAAGTAACGGATAATGCTTTAAGGGTGACAAAAAATGATTTTAGAGCGTTGGTTATGTGATGGTTAGGGCTTGTGATATGATTACATATATTATATCATTACATATTTACTACAATCATAAATAGCTAATATGTTGAATATGATTACAAAAACTGTATTATTACAAATATATATACCTTGTCTTTCATATTTAAATTTGAATACATTTCGGATGACTTTCACCCCGTTTTACCCACTTCCTTTATAGTTAAATATTTTAGATTGGCCCATTTAGCCCGTTAGAGATAAGAACCTAATTCAATGTTAACCCATTTCTAAAACCCCACATTTTACCTATGTTTAGAGAATCCCCTTTTAGAGATAGACAATATACCAATTATACCCTTATAATTAAATAAAGAAATTAAACTTTTATTCCAAAATTACCTGGCCAGCAATGTAATCGTTTAGAATTATGGGGAGTCCTCGGATCATAGCTTCTACAATAGTCCCCGGGCCCGCCTACCATAGATAAATAAGTAATCAAATAAACTCTAATGTGACTTTGACTTTGACTTTGACTTTGACTTTTGACTTTTGAGAGTCAAGTAAGTTATGTTGTAGCTTCAAAATTACTAAGAATCACTTTGTTAAAAAGGAAGTCATTTACCTTGGTGATAATACAATCACAAGCACCCATACATTCTTCCATTTTAGTAACAAACCCCTTCACCTGAAATTAATTAACAATAATCATGTATTAAAATCACTAATCCAACCAAACTTTTTTCATAATTGAAACGAAAATAAATGATTAAAGAACACCTGAACGGGAATTTTCCATTCAGCTGAAAGCAATTTGTTGGCTAATTTCTTGTTTCGACCACAAATAACAAGAAGTTGACCAATTGGTTGACCAAGATATTCATCAAATAACGCATTCCCTAAAGCTTTAGCAGTAGCTTCAATGGGGCCCATTCCCTCCCCACCCCCCATTAATAAAACAGCAGGAAGATCTTCATCCATACCTAACTCCTTCCTCAATTCATCCTATCAAAAACACATCACAAAATTCATCAAGTTTGACCTAAAAAGTCAACGCCTAATTTCAAACTTGATTCCAACCTTGGGCCCAACGGGCTTAACAAAAGAAGGCCGAACGGGGAGCCCATAAACTTTAATCTGAGAAGACTGAAGTCCAGCTTTTAAAGCCCGTTTCGCCACCTCATCAGTAGGGCAATAGCATCTTGTAACAAGCTTATGAAACCTATCACATACAAAATGGGTCATTCAAAATGTTTTTGATTTTATTTAAGTAAAAAAATTAGGGTTTTAATTTTAAACAAACCAAGTGGGATGGCAAGTGCTTAAATCTGTAACAACTGTAGTAAATACAATCTTGTCTAAAAGACCTTTTGACCTCAAGATACGAAGTGGTACATGCTGCATTAGCGGATGTACACTGATGATTATATCTGGTTGGTACTTCATTAGACCTTTTGCAACCTCTCTGTCATTGTAATACATATAAATAATAGTCAATAAAGGCTTATTAGCTTAATATTATGCATAAAGTATCCGGAAAATAGCAAGCTATAAGTATGCATTACATAAATCTACACAAAAAGTAATCAATTTGAATGTTAAACAAGAAAATGACAAACCGAGCTATAAATGTAGAAGTTGCAGCAAAATTCGATTGGTGCACAACACGAGGGGCAGAAGCGTAATATGTCATTCTCCACAAAGATCCATGTTTAACCAGAAAATTATAACTTCTTGGTAACTGATTAAACGGCCATGGAGTATGATCTGTCCATAAATCAGTCACAAATACCTGAAAAACGCACATTCCATCAAATTAATGACAAAAACAAACAATTAAGCGAATAATTCAAGAAATCAACCTCATATTCATCACCAAATTTCTCATTAAACGCCCATTTGATTGCTTCAGCAGAAGCCCGATGACCACCGCCAGTATCACTCATTAAAATTAGCACCTTTTTCTTACCATTAGTCTCAAAACCACTTAATGGTAACGGATTATCCTCCAAAATACCACCATTTTCTTCACTAATATTCCCTGACTTAGCCTTATATGAAGCGAACCCAAGTGGAATTTTATCACAATGAAACCTAATAAACTTATTAAACTCGTTAAAGAAGTTACTGATACTACAACCACCACTTCTATTTCCTGAACTTAAAGAACCCACAATCTTTGAAGATTTCTTTCTCCCGCCAGCCCATAAACCCACAACTTTTCTATCGTACTGCACAAAATTGGATAGAATTGAAGAACACTCGTCTAAATTCAAGCGGTTAGAGCTGGAATCGAATGCTAAGTTACTCAATTTGGATAGTAAATTGAACGCATTGTTGGTTTCTGTAGTTGCAGACGAAGATGATGACTGCATACCTATTATAATTTCTTGTAATTCTTACAGGTAATCAAGTCATGTAGATGAAGAATTATTATGGGTCTTGTTCTTTTTCAAGAAAGAAGAGAAATTGGAAGAAAAAATCCCTAAAATCCGCAAGTGGGTCGGGATGAATTGACAAGAAGACGGATAAAATTTGTGTTTTTATGAAAATTTAAACGGAAATATGAAGAGGGATTTGCAGCCACATAGAGAGGATTTAGGGAATTTTGAAGTTAAATAGTTTCATTTCTTCTTCAGATTGTTTGCATTGTGAGAGGGAAATGCGTTAACAAATAGCCAATCGGAAAGTGGTGGCGGTGATTGTGTGTGCGGTGGTCATGTTAATCACGCCCGATTTTGTTTGGTTGTTTACTGTTTTTTCTTCTAAGTTTGGGTTTATTTACATTAGGGTTTTGTAGGAAAATAAACTTGTTTGCCTAATTTGGGTTAATATGGATTTATGGAAAGTGGCACTATATACAACTAGTTTTTCGTTGTACTTTGTTAAGGCGTTGATATTATCAATTGGTTTGATCACCAAAGTATGATACAGCACAATATCTCTATCTCTGTTACTAATAAAACAAACTTTTTTACCACATAAATAATCTCATATCATAATATCACAAATCATAAAAATTCCCTCAACATGAGATTTTTAATACCTAGACAAATCGATTGTATAATTTGTAAATTGCAATGATTCTAGCTGAAAAACTATAAGTTATATTTAGAGCTGAAAGCAAAATATTTTATTTGTAAAAATATGTTTAACAAAGTAGTTAAAACTGCAAAATAGTTAAATATAAGATAATTTTATTTATTTAATTATTTAACTCCACAACTCCAGCTTTTATTATCTTATATATTTAAAATTAAAGTTAAAATCTCTCACATTTAAAACATAACTTTTATTTTGATAGAAGCTTTTAAATTCTAATAGAGATATCTCAAAAAACTCCAAGAAGTTTTTAATAGAGATAATTCAAATCTTAGATAGAATTATAAAGATTGTAGATATCTTTGATTTAAATATTTTGTTGTTATCTCTTGTACACTATATATATTGAATGAATAAACCATCTCTCAATTCAAGAGAGATTAAAACCCTAATAGTTTTGATACAAAACATACCACTTGTCCAAAAGGGAAATTAATTTTATATTACAAAAATATATTCACACACCATAGCTTAAGCTTTGGTATATTTATATACTCTGCTTTGAAACTTATATGCCATTATAGTAACTTTTTATGATATAGATATCACCTTCCGAAAAGGAAAGATATTCGTTAGTTTTTATGTAGTTTGATATAAAGTAAAAAGTAACTAACATGAGATGCAAGTATACTAAGGCCATGCGTAATGGCGATCAAACTCGAGTGTGGTAATCAGTGTCACATTAACACTACTTCAGTTTTTTCTTTTCGTCAAATCATAAAGTAATCTTTTTATTTCACAAGAAGTCTAATTGCTCATACGACCAAACCAAACGGAAATTTAAGGCGCGACATGTTCAGTTTTTGTAACGTAGTGGGATGGACGCGATCATGAGTGGAGTGACTGACGGGTTTAGTCACCAATTATGATGGATCTAACATATCCAAATTGATTCTTCATGGATGATTGCCCTAGTGACCTAATGGATTTGTTTCCAAAGATGAATGATTATGAAGCAAAAAGTGTCCACTAAACCATCAAATTTCCGAAAAAGTGAAAGCATAACATGATGGTCACATGTGGTGAATTTATATTCTAAAAGGGGGGTATTTTGAATGAAGCTTTAGCTAAAACAAACGTGTCGGTCAACAAAAAAACTTTATTCCATTAGTTTGTAACCTAACTTTCAGTTATCAATTTAAAGTGAACTCTTATTTCTATGGTGCAACATTGAATGATCGATTTTCAGTTCCCATTGTGCCGTTAAGTTCTTTATACATTCACACCACTGCTACTAACCCATGAGAAATTGATGTCGCTTTTCGCACTTATAATGTTAACCCGCAAACACTTTGTAACAAGAAAAAGCTTGATGAAGGATGAAAGCAAACAAAGAGTGTGCCCCAAGTTTTAGATAGAAGTTGTACCGTTATGTTATAGTCTTTAAGCTTAAAAGAAGGGGACATTCGTATGGGAAGACATGTTTAGTTGTTGCTTGATCTGCTTCGCATCAACGTTTATTGGATATATGTTGTGATAACAAATGTTTAACAACGTGTACTATTAGAGTTTGATATAACATTCTTTGTCGCTTAATATGTTTATCATTTTGTCGTCATGAATGAGGCATAACCGACACTTTGATCATAATCTGAGATATTTTCTTGTCTTGTCTTCTTCGAATAGTGACATACCACTCATTTCGTTCAAGACGTAATTTTCTAAGATGTACCATGTTAAATTATTCGATTTCCTCGATACAAATGTATATATCACATGTAATGGCAACAATTTCAACTTCTTATCATGAATACAAATGGTATGAAGTTACGTTGAATAAAAGCACGATCTAAGAACCAAACCGAACCACTAAAAATCAAATCACCAGACCAAGGACTAAACCATTGACATCTTGGATCAAACCAAGAACTAATTTTCCATGAATATGGAAAATTATAACCGAGAACCAGACCGGTATAACTTAATGCTATTCGATTTGGTGGCTCCAGATAATTTTCAATCCAGCTTGCACATGCTTGTTTATGGTCTTCACATAAATGCAAAACTAAAAAGAAAGATAGTAGCATACTTTAACATGAACGTTACACCAGAACTCATAATACTCATTTTTCATAAAATTTTAGTATTAATACCGACTTATTTTAACCAACCAACCAACAACAAAACCCCATCACCACCAGCCAAATCTCTTCAGTAAATGTCAACTAGTGACTAAAAATGATTAATCCATTTAAAATCTTCAACAAATCACTTTTTCTTGCTTCTAAACTTCTCTTTAAGCAACGCAAACTGTTTCTTGCACTGATTAAGCGTTTTCCCAGGAACCGCAGCAGCAACACGTTCCCACCGTTGGTTAGTCTCTTTAGGAAACGTCTTCAAAGCTTGAACCAGTGCGGTTTCTTGAACCGCAGACCACACATCCTGGTCCAAACTTGACCCAACCGGTTCGACCTTTTCCGCATCGTGGCTCGGTTTCGGTTCAACTGGTGGTTCAGTGTGTGTAGTTGTAGGTGTAGAAGAAACCCCAACAACTTCTTCTCGAGTTGTAAGTGGAGACGAAATAGAAACATTTGGTTTTCTCTTTTCAAGAAACGAATCAAACGCTTTCGATGAATCGGGTTTTTGCAACAAAACGGTTTTCGTCGCTTTCAAAATTTCCTCAACGGATCGACCCGTTCCTATGTATTCGGATATAACTTCCCATCTTCTAGAAGTTCCTTTTGGATACTTACCAATTCCTTTTCTCAACATCTCAATTTCTTCTTTCCCCCAAGGTTTCTCCTTTTTCACATAACTATCGGGAACACCATCGTTGACTTTGACTTTTTTTACGTTCCCGTTTTGTTGCACGTGACGATTTTTCTCAATATTGTCAGAGTTGACAGAGTTGACCGCTTCCTTTAAAAGCTCGCATTGACTTTGACCGTCTTCTTTTTTCTCGATATTGTCACATAAGTTTTTTAACTGCAACATATCGAATGATGAACATATATTTTCCACGTCATCTTGACTTAGGTTAAGTGAATTATTTGACAAAATTGGGGTTGATAATGATCGAAGACGTGTTCGTTCTTTACGTAATAATTTCTTTTCTTTTTCTTTTAATTTCTTTTGATTTGAAGCAGCTTCAGCAGCTTGTTTATCTTCTTCTTCTTTTTTAAGTCTATTTTCTTCTGCAATTCTCGCAGCTTCTTCTTCTTGTTGTTTTTTAACCATAAATTTGGCTTCTTTTTTCTTTTGTTTTTCAGCTTTTAATGTTTCTTTTCTTTTTAAAATTCGTGGGTCCCGTTTATACGCGTTATCTACCAACAACCGTATTCTCTTTTGTTCTTCTTTTCTCGGTTTTTCTGAATTTTTTGCATTTTGTCTTTCCATCCATCTTCTATGATCACGTGATTCCGCTTGCTCAAGATCAAAATCATCATCATTTGGGAATTCTCTCCAACTTTTAAAACTAAACCAAAAATCATAAAACAAATCGACTTCTTTAAGTGGAGTATTATCATCACCTAATTGTGGAATCGGTTGAACAACCGACCACCTTCCATTTCTCATAAAAGCGGGCCCGAAAACCTTAAAAAAATCTTGTGGAGAACAATCGGTTGGAATTTCATCATCAAACTCATCTGTTGAATCATAAATTCTTCTTCTCACAGGATCCATCAACAATTCATATGCTTCTTGAATTGCTTTAAATCGGTTTTCAATTTCGTCTTTTTTTGCTTGTTTAGCAGATTCAGTTTCTTCTCCAAGAAGAAGTGCTGCTTGTTTATCGGGATGATGTTTTAAAGCGGTTTCACGGTAACTTTTTCTAATTTGTTCTTCGGTTGCAAGGTACCTTAAATGACCTAAACCTAATAAAGCATAGTGATCTTGTTGAATCACCCCATCTTTATTTTTCTTTTTACTTTTGCTGCTATATGAATCTGATGATTGCATATATTCGTTTTCTTTATCTTTAGGTAACTTTTCATTATCATCGGGTGATTTTTCTTCTTCGAAATAACCACCAAGTTTAAGTGCAGCATCGTGAAAGGAATGTCCAGCTGGCTCAAAGCGTGAAGCTTTTATTGGAAGACAATTTGAGGAAATATAAATTGTTTCTCCATTTACAAGCTCATTTGAATAAGTAATAAGACGAAAGCTTGTATTTGATTTCATATTTATGTCAACTCAAGCATCTGCTGCTTCAAGCTAACATTAAAGAAATAAGGAAAAATGTCAGTCTAGCCTAAAACGTCGTTTACAAGGTGAACAAACATATAGCATATTTATTAGCATTTGTTTCCCAAAATTTAATCATATACTAAGTCAGCTTAAGAAAGAAGCAAGCAGATGACAAACTGAGGAGTTTCTAGAAGGCCACAATAGCAGGAAATATAAACCTAAAATGCAATCACATCTCACCATGCAGTCTGTCAAAAACAACTTAGAATTTTAAGACTATTACTTTGTAATAATATACATTATTGGTACACTGTGGGCTTCAATTAAATTCAGATATCTATCCATGCTAAAGGGAGAATCTTGTGGATCAATAGTCAATTTAACATAATACAGGTTGATTGATATCTAACCGCAAAGTCGCATACTTCAAGAAACTCGCTCAATAATTCTAAATAGAGAAAAAGAACCTTAGATTAATAGATTCAGAGCATAAAAATTTTGTATTAACTGACAAATAACCAGCACTCCAAACATTTGCAATCAATCTATTCAACACATACTACTTGATAATGAAATCAAAGTAATCCAATAATTAATGCATAGCAGCTCCTTTGTGATAAATAGCTTTATTTCAAGTACATAATATGTAATTTCCCAAAGAAAAAAACGAATGATTTCGTTACCTGATGGCGATGAGGCGGCGGGGAAAAGAGCGATCGATCTGAGAAATTAGGGAATAACAGATAAGGAGATGATCACGATTGAGCAAAATATTGATAAAATCCGAGATTTTGTATTTATGATGGAGAGGCGTAAAGAGATTTGAGATTTGGGGGTTTAGGGTTAACAGGGTTGGGCTGTATGGCCTCTCAAGTTTAAAGCTAGCTTCTTTGTGCACATTTTCAGTTCTTTTATACTTGTTAGTTGTAAGTAGTTACACTTTTGGCCCCTTTACTATTTCTTGCAAGCAATTCAGTCCTTTAACTAAGAATTTGGCAAGGTGCTCCCGATATTGTTTGATATCTATTAGGGTCTTCGGAAACACATATGCACATTATTTCCAAAAAAGTATGATCGTATTGGATACCTATGATCCTATGGATGTATGGTTTTTTAATGATAAACCGAGCATTTTTGTAGAGTATATGGAAAGACAAAGTGTTGTAGAAATGGAATTATGCGATCAAAATGACAAAACTCAACATAGGCTAATTACATAAATATATAGAGATAATAAAGTTAAATGCGTAACAGAAATTAAAAGGACATTTACAAGGGTCTAAACTCAATGCCTTCAATAACAATGCCAAAACAATTCATGTTTCTAAACTTTTTGTCATGTACGGATAATGTATAAAACTTGTTGGTATACAATGAAACTTCTGAAAATTTAACTTCCAACCAACCATCCTTTCTTTGTTTTGGATGGCCTTTCAGTTTGCATCTATCCAATGAGTTTGGAGTAATCCTATGATCATCTTTAGTTGCTCCATTAATTGGGGGATGACAATTAGTGTTTAAACATATTGATAATGGAAGGAAATGACATTTATACCCATCAGCAATTCCTATTACCATAGGGCCTTTAAATGATGAGTAGTTATTATGTAGTTTGTATATTAAGTGACGTGAATATGTTGTTGGAGGTGCTAACAGCTGTAAGTCAACCTTAAGACGAATATCAAAACTGTAACGCCTAAGGGATTTCGTCACCACTTTGAATCTGCAAAATAGTTGGTTATAAAAACAAAACATTAATATAGTATAATATGAATATGAATATAACATAATTCCTCCGTTTCAAAATAAGTGATACACTTTTCATTTTTGGGTGTTTCAAAATAAGTGATATATTTTAAAAACTTACCATATTTGGTAAAAGGTAGTGGGGACCACACCCACTAGCTATCTCCTTTGATAAAGTAAAAAGACACATGTACATTTACTTTTACTTTAAACATCATTAAATTCACTTTAATCAATATACTTCCTCCGTATCAAAATAAGTGACATAAATTAGATTACACGTTTTTTGAGGTAAAAAATTAAAGTAGAGGTTAAAATATATTAAAGTACATAATTAGTGGAGAATGGGTCCCACTTTTCTTGAATAAAGTGATATTAGTGAGTTTTAAAGGTAAAAGTAAGGGTATAAGAGTAATTTCACTTTATTAAAGTGGATAGTTAGTGGGTATGGGTTCCACTATTTTTACCAAATAAGGAAAGTTTTCAAAGTGTGTCACTTATTTTGATACATCCCAAAATAGAAAGTGTGTCACTTATTTTGATACGGAAGAAGTATGTGAGATTCATCCTCCACTAACTATCAAATTTAATCTAATTAACCTTCATTATCATATTTTGCCTAAAAAACTGTGAACTCTAATTTGTATCACTTATTTTGAAACGGAGGAAGTATAACGTTTTACTAGTGTGTGTGTGTTTTAATATAATTTTTATACCTTGATTCTAATTCTGGTACAGAATTGCATTTCCAATCGAGTGTATCCAAAAATGTACTTGCACGGATCATAAGACGTTTCTTCATATTTTCGCTAATGGGAAACCATTGTTCACTGATAAACATAAGTGTTGTTCAAATTAGAGTAATAGAATTACTTTTTAAAAGATAATATTTGTCTAAAAGAAAACCTTTTCACCCTAAATGAGGAAACTTTTTCTAAGAAGAAAGTAAAATTTCTTGTTGGTTGTCCATTGTATAATACGAGTATCTTTTATGCATATAATTATCTTTTAAAGACAATTATAAAAGTTGTTATTAACAAAACCCTTTAGACTATTTACTTGTGTTTTATATTTGTTTGTCATTAACTAATGATAATAGCTCCTAAATGACTACATGAAAGTTATGGTTTCAATCTCTCATTGAATGAATATTACTCTAGTAAAAGATTCGGAAACAACCATAAAACGGTCATATCGCCTATATCACAAGCAAATATCGGCCACTGCAAGAGCATGTCATAAACAGGTATAGCATTCTTAAAATATCCAAAATTAAAGAAATTAATCCCACTTGTTGATTTTTTAGCTTATCCAAACAATGGCTTCGTAGCCCAATACCAGCGGCCCTTTTGCCCTTATTCAGGACTAGGGTTGCCCTTCATTACAGATCGCTGTTCATGTCCATGAAAACCATCATTTGTAAGTGCTTCTTGCTACTTGAAACACTCTCTACAACTTCTCGACTTCTTTGATTCTTTTCTCTGCGTGATTGTATGGCGTGAAAAATGGTCGATTTTCTAGGGTTTCATACTCAGCAATTTGGGCGTTTTCTTATAAATATGCTGTTGTGATTGTCCATTTGTCTGTTGATGAATCTGCAATTGAAGCTTTATAATCTTCATCCTGAGATTATTTAATTCGGCGCAGAATTGTTTCTACGAGTATAATGGGTATGCTAACATTTTTGGATGCCGTTCATTTTGATTACTCTGTAGCAGTTTAGCTCATTGATTAATTACTATTTCCGTTGATACAAATGTTATTATTATTTATCATATGGTTTCTATTGCATTGAGTTATTAAATTGAGCATCAAGGAATGCCTCTAATCTCTAATTAAAAGTAATGATCTTTTGCCTTTTTTCAGGTACATGGTTTAGGTGTATTATTAATTTGCCTACACTCGAACCACTAACTTAGCCGTTCAAAAAAAAAAAGGTGTATTATTAATTGTGAAAATGGGTAGTCAAATTGCTAATAACAATGATCGATCAAGAACTTATTGGACTCCAGCTAGAACACATGCATAAAGGAAATAGGGTTGGGCATACATTTAAAAAACAAGCTTGGAATGATATGCTTACTGTATAAAATGCAAATTTTGGATCATAATACGATAAAGATGCATTAAAAAGTCGTTATACAAATTTATGGAAGCAGTTTAATGATATATGCTTGCTCAAGGTGGATTTTCTTAGGATGAAGATCGATATATGGTGTGTGCAGATGATAATGTTTGGGATGCTTATGTTAAGGTGCACAAAACTTTACAAAACCTAAACTTTATAAAATCAGATAATCTTAATATTTTCTATCACATGAATATTATGATGATCAACGATGGAAGATATAGTCATTCTAGAGTGGAGATCAATGCTTTTATAATCCAAGTTGACTCTTGTAGGAAGCCTAGCTTTACAAGATCGATACTCATACTTATTGAACCAGTTTAATGATGTTGAATTTCTTCTTAATCAAAATGGTTTTCATTGGTATGACAGCTGTCAAATGGTTGTAGCTAATGATGAGACATGGGAGTCTTATATAGCAAGGTTATATAATTTCATCTAAATTATCGTTACTATTTTTATACAATTTTTTATTCATGTTTAATTGTGCAATTGGCTAATATATGATGATCAACAGGAACACCCTTATGCAACTTCGTACAAGGGTACCGTTTTGAGACATCGTAAAGATTTTTCTATGATTTTTGGAGGGTTAATTTCTGAAAAGTTAACAATTAAATCAGAAATAATAGAGTCAGTTGCAATTGGTACAGATTCCCAAATCCTGACTAAAGAAACCGAGACACCCAACAAGAAAAAAACAGGTAAAAAAAGCTGCCATTAAATTTAGGACGGAATTCGAAAGTGCAAAAAAATGAAAGTGATGATATAAAAGCTTTTACAAATATGGCAAATGTTGTGTTGAATTGTAAATGGGAAAAAAGATAAGGACTATAGTGCAATTGAAAAAGGCGTTGAAGCACATCAATCTATACCTGATATTGATGATGACCTTTTGGAAGACGAGAAAAAAGAGAACTTTTTTGGCGTTAATTCGTTACGAAAAAAAAATGGCTGCTGAGAAATTTGGTGGCTAGAATCTAGTTTTCAAGTTTGTTTATGGTTGAGCATGTTAAATATGAGATGTTGGTGTTCTTTTTGTTAACGATGCAAGACTCCATGTTTTGTCTCCAAGGGATTGTGAAGGTAGTTTAGTCCACTGATAACCCTAATGTATATCCTGAGGCATTAGAACCACATGAAATTTGTGCGTACAATGATTTGGTTTTGCACAAGTTTCACATGGTCTTTAATGACTCTGGATATCCATTGAGGTTATTAGTGGACTAAACTACCTTCAGAATCATTTGAAGACGCAACAAGGAGGTTTACATAGTGACAAAAAGAGCTCCAACATTTGATTGGATGAGATATGAAAGCTAGGGTTTTGATTTGATATGGATGGTTTGAAGTGTCGGTTCTTGTAAACTATTTGCGAGTGGTTAAGCAGTTATTGAATGTATTACGTGTACCTTGTCCTTGGGATCAATATCATGGTTTTTCATTGTTTGATTTAAGCATATGGTTGATTTCAACAATGAAAAGGTTGACGATTTGTTAATCTACTGCCTCTAGATTAGCTTATTTTATTGAATCAACAATTATTTGAATACTTGTTGATGGTATTTGTATGAATTAACAGATTCAATTTGTGTTTATCTCGTTTATATTCTACATCATCGTGAGCTTCCATGAAAACGTGATGTTTTTCCCCTTGTTTTTTCTATCGAAGAATATGTCCATCTTTGTTGTTAGTCAAGTCAAGATGGTTTACAATTTTGGTGATTTGAAACTTCATTTTATTATCCCCTGAAGTCTTTGTACCTCAAGAAATTAAGGCAGTAGTTGACATATTATATGATTAGGATTGCAGTTGGACCCACGCGTATTAAGCATAAATTCTTTATAAGATGATGTTAAGTGTGGACATGTTAAGAAGCAATTTACACAGATCACCACTGTACAATCATGGCTCCAAGACATCAAATTACTTGTAACATATTCATTATAATCTCTTGTTCCTTAATGTTGTTACCCTTTTCCGAATCACTATATCTCAAGATCGATAATACAACCCAGATTCTGAACCCAACTTGGGGATACGAGGATGTCTCTCATGTCATGCTGATATGCGTGATGAGTGGGTAACGATCAGATTTCCAGCGGCTACTGCTACTTATATAGTAGATAAAGGTAAAGATGACTCAAAGAAATGGAAAATGGCAGTCCCAGTTGCTGTTATAGTTATAATTGTAATCATTGTAGCGTGTATTGGATTGTGGAGAAGTGAAAGAAAAACTAGACCAGAATTAGAGACAGTTTCTTTGACATCAACAATGGACGATGATATCCAAATTGGAGCACCTAAAATTGCTGTCATTTTGGCCACTGACAACTTTGCTAATGAGCGAGAGTTGGGTGAAAAAGGATTTGGTTTAGTCGGAACTATAGGCTACATGGATCCTGAGTCCATAATGACTCGCATAGACTCAGATGTGTATAGTTTCGGGCTACTTGATTTAGAGATTCTTAGCGGACGACGTCGATATTAGCGTTTCAAGACTTCTAATATAAATTGTATTTACCTTATTTAAACTATAATCATGGCAAATTAGGCTGTAATTTCTCTTCTCTCTCATTTCTTGTATAAATAGTGTACCAATCTTAATGAAATCATCAACCAATTCAAACCTTTTCAATCGAGTGGAATTCATTTCCTGGTGCCACGATGGCTGGGGAGTCTTTGAGGAGGTGCATGCAATTTTGAATTTTATCAGGTATATTTCTAGAGATCGAAATTTCTAAAACATAGTGGTCAGAACCATGCCTCGTCAGTCCTTAACTTTTTGCTCCTATCAAATCATGTCATTTAACTCTTTGCATCTTCCAAAAAGGAAGGCAGTTTAAACTGTATTCAAAGAAAAGTTTGGGAAAGAAAACTAATAATTCAAGATATATAAGAGTTAACCCTCTCTTCATGTAATATTCAAAGTGCTTGAACATTGTTTTGGCTTGCTAGATATGTTTGTCGGATTAAGAACTTCAACGGTAAAATAATAAAGACACAATTGAGACCCTTAATTAAGTGCATATGTACCCGTGTATATTCCATATAATATAATTAGATATGTCAATGATATATCCTCAATATAGCTAATATTAATTCCTTTTCATTTAGGGTATGTTCGAATAAGCTTTTTTTTATCGCAAAAAGTACTTTTGACTAAAAGTTCTTATTAACTTTTTTGTTTTGAAAAGTAATTTTGAAAGATGATGTTTGTGTTAGCTTATTAACTTATTACCTTGTTTATAGGGAAAAATTGATAATAAGTTAATAAGTAAGGAGTCCCTTACTTTTTAAAAACTACTTTTCAAGTCTTGTCTAAAAGTCATTTGAAAAGTCCTTATTACATTATCCAAACAACTTTTTAACTTATTAGTTTTTTCAAGAAGCTAATTCATGCCAAGGCATGAGATTAGAAGCATTGATTGAAGTTACACTTACTTTTTATATTGAAATTTGCCTTTAATAGCTGTAAAAATTAGACTTCATTTAATGCATTTTTTGATTTGTTAGGAAATAATTTGTTCAATTAATGCTTCTAATCTCATGCTCTTATGGCATGAGTTAGCCAAACCCTAAGTTAATAAAGACTTTTTAAAAGCTTTCCTAAACACACTCTTATATTATTGCAGTTGGAATAATTTATTATAATTTTTCAAGGCAATTAAATAACTTTATTTACCTTAAATAACTTTATTTACCTTAGATAAGTAAATTATGACTTGAACAAATCAATTCCCTACAAATAACTGTCATCACAGTAGACATACATCGTCGAACCTATACTGAGATTTTAAGATGACTTTTTGACATTTGGTTAGAATTTTTTCCTCACTATAGGCTTTTTTTTTTTGTGTCTATTCAGATTTCAGGGTTGTCTTCAAGATTCTGAATGTCATGTGGGAATAGATGAAAATAAGCCCCATAAATACAAACTCTATATAAAAAATTGAACTTTGTAATTTTTTTTCTATTAAATTATTAAGTTGATTTAAAATTTTAACATTATATAAGATATATATATATATATATAAATTGGGCTTGTATAAAACGTGGCCATGTTCGGCAACTGCACCTCCTCAAACTATTCACTTGCATGACAACATCTAACAATCTACTCCACTCCAAACTAAAGGATATTTAATACACTCCCTACCAACCTCTTCAATCGCTCTATTCCAACATTTCATAACTCTCTATCCTCTCATGAATATAAGCTCGATCATATGCTATTATGCGTAAGT
This sequence comes from Calendula officinalis, assembly GCA_963853835.1. Taxonomy (NCBI): domain Eukaryota; kingdom Viridiplantae; phylum Streptophyta; class Magnoliopsida; order Asterales; family Asteraceae; genus Calendula; species Calendula officinalis. The sequence continues at coordinate 64,508,853 of OY970823.1, read as the reverse complement.
GACGATAAACAAAAAGAAATATCCAAACATCACCCAAATCATATTCCAAATCCTTTTAGGGTTTGCGTTAAAAGTCAAGATTAATATTCAACCATGGGAGGGATCTGCGGATTACACGCATCATCAACAAAAAACTTCTGGATAGCAGGAGCAATAATTTTGATCATTCTTTTCACCTTCATCTTGAGGAAATGGGCAGTTTGTGTACACTCCCAAGCAAAAGCAAGAGCTTTGGCTAAAGCACAAGGCCACCATGATCACAAAAACATGGAGCTATCTTCTTTGTCTACTGCTAAGATTATTAGAACTTATGCACTTGAGGAGATCAAAGTGGCCACACGGGATTTCCGGATACGAATTGGTGTCGGAGCCACTTCGTATGTTTATCTGGCCGAGCTCGGAGATGGGCAGTTTGGTGCGGTGAAGAGGGTGATGGAGGAGAGGGGTGGCTGCCAGAAGATGTTTCTTGATGAAGTCTCCATCTTGCTTAGGATTTCTCACCCTAACTTGGTTGCATTGTTGGGATTTTGCTTAGACAAAGGTAAGTTCAACCATATTTTTGTTATGAGATAATTAATTATCAATATAGATAAGTAAATGTTTTTTTATCCTTTTTCCCAAATACTTGAAAATATTTCGTGTGACTTGATATACTTCTTTGCGACTCTAGATGCATTTTGTGCGACCATGCGATTTTTTGTACGTACGATCGGCCAAAACATTTTTTGTGCGGCCGAGTCATTTTTTTGTGCGACTAGAGGACACTTGTCAATTTGAAGTGATACAAGTCGCATTATCTATTTTAGAAAAAATTAAAAAGTGAAATCTTTTTTAATAGTTTTAAATCTTACTGGGTCTATTAATTATGAAAATCACATTTTGGTTCTACTAGATATCTTTGCTTGATCATATTCACTTCAATTTTACAGAAATTTAACTACCAGTTTTTTTATTTATTTATAAATGATGTTATTATTATTCCTTTCATTTAGTGGAACCATCTCTACAAATCTAGGTTAATTATTAATTTTGTTAACTTGCTCATATTTGTAATTCTTTGCTAACTTTTTTAATAATTTGTGTCCATGTTATATACTTCCTCCGATTTAAAATAAGTGATACACTTTCCATATTTGGGTGTATCAAAATAAGTGTACACTTTCAAATTTTATCTTATTTGGTAAAAAGTAGTGAGTCTCACACCCAATAACTACCTAAAAATGACCCATCTACCCTTACTTTTACTTTTAAACATCATTAATATTACTTTATTCAAAAATTGTGGGACCCATTCTCCACTAACCATCCAATTAATCTAATTTAATCCTCATTACCATATTTTGCCTCAAACCCCGTAAAATCAACAATGTATCACTTATTTTAAATCGGAGGAAGTATATTATTAATAATCAATAATCAATAATCAATTGGTGTTCACATATATTATAGTACGACTTTAATTTATAAAGCGATTGATTGTCACATATATTAAAGTTTCTCTTTGTCTTATATCTTAAGTCGTATCCAACCAAACGGACATAAAGAGAAATAGAAATATCAAGACAAGATATATACAAAATCTTTGGGGATCATGCACGTACATTCCTAGTTTTGTACTCCTCCAGATAGTCCAAGGAGTATGTTACTTCTAAGTTCTAATGGTTTATCTTGTCAAAAACTAAGTATTCTTTTTAACAAAAAACAAACATAAAAATACCATTTCAATATTAAATATTCAGATTAAGTTACTTCTCGCATTTCAAAATGATAAAAAAGAAAAAAACGAATGGATATTGTTATATTTCTATCATCTTATTAAAACGAAAACATTTTAGATGTGACTATACGAAAAATGCATGTTACAAATACAAATAATGGACAACAATCCTACCCCTAAAACATACTCCCTCCGTAGTCAGTCCCGTCTCATATTAAAGTTCTTATTTCCTTTTAAAATTTTGTCTCAAATAAAGTTTTTATTTATCAAATTTGATGACTTCCACTTAGAATAAAGATATGTCGGTATTATTGATGCAACTCCACATGTAGAAGAGCAGATCCTTGTATTTCTGGAAACTCATGATCGTGTAAGAAAATATGCTTCATTCAAAATTTTGGGTCATATTTAAAGTGTATTTGTGTAAATAAAATAATCATTTCAAGTTTTTATGAAAATTCATTTCCCCCAAAATTGTGTTCTTTGTGTTGAACAAGTTTTGAAAGTCAATCTCACGGAATTCTTAAATCAACGTGGTTTTGGTTAAATTGTCCCGGTATTTGTTGAATCAACGGATCTAATCTATACTATCGTTTTTTAGTCTAATGCATCATCCCATCTCAATTGTCTAACTTAAACTTGATTAACTTTTTTGTGGTTGGATTGTAACAGGTGAGCAGCTTCTTCTACTAGAGTATATACCAAACAAGAGCCTATTTGATCGGCTACACAGCCACAAAGGCAAATCTTTAGGAACTCTCTCATGGTCGAGTCGCATAAGCATCGCCCTAGACATCGCTTACGCCCTAGACTACCTCCACTCGGTTGCAGACCCTCCGGTCATCCATCGAGACGTAAAATCATCCAACATCCTTCTCATTAACGACGATCATGCTAAACTTGCCGATTTCGGGCTATGCAAATTAGGCCACGATTCGTACACGGCTCAAACCCCGACAATCATACGAGGATCTTTAGGGTACGTTGATACTAATTACCTCAACACGGGCCTAGTGTCGCCTAAGAGTGATGTGTATAGTTTTGGTGTTTTGTTGCTCGAGCTTATAACTGGGATGAAGTCGTTACAAGGGTCGGTAACCCTAGCCGAGTGGACCAACGAGTGTAGAAAACATCATGATGTCGATGTTATGTTGGGAATGTTGGACCCGAAGCTAAAAATTCAAGTGAATTTGGAGCAATTTAGAGTTTTGGTACATGTGGCGAATATGGCGTTGCTAGAGAACTCAATGGCAAGACCAAATATGGCAGAAATTGCTTACAGGATATCAAGTTGCATGGAGCAATTACATGAAAGTACTGATTTGCCTGTATGATTAGCTAGCTCTTCATTGGTAGTACTTAAGTATATACATTGTGAATTTGTGTTAGATTTTTGGGAAGCAGTCTCTCTACTTCCGGATAGATGTATAATTGTTTACATCTCACCTATCTCGTACCCCGCTTTTGACGGAATTGGGTGTACGTAGTAGTTGTTGCTGTTATTTGTGTTAGGTACAAATATATAGGTGCATTGAATCTATTATGTATAGAACATTCTTTATAACGCAAATATAGAAGTGATGCAAGATGTCATTGTTTTAGTTACTTAAAGTATTTTGTTTCTCTTTCTTATATCTATCCACTGAAACATGATCATATACAATAATCGTATTGACAAGCAAATAAGCGTAGAAAAAATGGGCAGCGACATATTGGATGGAGTCCTCATGAAATAAAAATTAGAATGTGATGCAAAGTGTTGAGGATCGGACCATTTTGCTTCAGGAGACCCAATATCGGATTTGTAAAGGGCTTAACTAAATTGGGCATAATGTGGGTTATGAGACCTCGTTTCAGGCCCACGAGCAGTCAAATCTAAGCTTGGAAAGAGGAAATCCTTTTGGGCCTAAAATCGTTGTATTTTTTGAGTTATTTGCATTTTAAATTTTTTGTCTAGCTTTAGAATAACTTTGAGGATCCTTTTTGGCTCGTTGGTATTTTGATGCTCATTCGAAAATCTAAGTTTATTTTAAGGTTTGTGGAGATGCTGCAACTTTTAGTTTTGTTTTTTTTATAAAAGATAATTTTTATCATTTTTAAAATTTGTGTTTGATTGAAAATTTACTCTAATTATCATAATTCGTCGAATCTAACGATAATCGGAATGAAAACCATATTGATTTATACGTTGCCATTGACAAAATTGTGAGCTAGAAAATCATCAAACAACAATGTTTCAGTTTTGAACCCTTTAAATTGTCTTGCAATTTGAAGCCCTTAAAAATATCATAGTAATGGTTTATGGGATTTGGGAACATGCAAAGCAATATAAAATAAAAATTGAATCCAGAAACGGCAGAAACCAGTTTTCTTTTATTAAAAAAAAAAATTTGAACCCAAACTTATGAAACTGTTGGACCCCCAACAAGGGGATTTTTAACAGGCTCACAAGTAACATATTAAAAGAAAATTAATAGCTTGTAGCCCGTACTACCCTGTTAGCCCAAAACAGTCTAACATAACACCAAGTCACCAACACTACAATTACATCACAGAATAGAATCCACAACATCTTCTTGTAGGGATTTTCACGATTGAGATACTGCTCGATCAAAAGCTTTTTAGTACTTTCGAATGACTTATTATAAAATACTTTCTTTTTTAATTTATTTATCTCATACTGCAAATATAATGTAATCTTTTGTATCATTAATTTAAAGGATAAAGTTTTCAAATAGTTAACCCACGCAATCTAACAAAATAACTACAAGGATAGTGACTTATTTGTTAAACTTGATTTACGTAAAAGTTAAATTCGCATGAGGTCACATGTTCAATTTCTGTTAGGAGCACAAAATGATGCCTCTTTGTGGCCAAAGCCAGTTCACCCACGCCGAATCCATGCTACCAGCAAAGCAGATGTACCACTTGGGATTAGTTAGCTCGCAAAGTGATTAGAAACTCAAGTTACAGGAAAAAAAAATAAACTAACAAAATATCAACCAACTTATAGTTGAACAAGTTCATTTCGATCGTGTAAACCTATTATGCACATAATACGTGCACTACTCAAAACTAATAAGTTAAACTTAGAAAAGTGTCTATCGCTAAACAACAAAGCATGCCGAACTTATGTGGAAAGTGTTGTCACTGAGGTGATCGTGATTTTTAACTAAATATTGCTTTTCTCTAGTTTCGTTCATTCTTAATTAATCGACATGTAATTTTTTTGAGACTGTATATATTGAATTATTAGTCAGTTGTCGTGGGTGTTTCCGAACTTTCCTCCAATGATCTATTAAAACATGTGTTGTTAATGTCTTGTGGAATTAAGGTTGCCAACTGATATTTTATCCGAGCGTAACATGCATTTCCATCAAATACATAAGTTGTTGAATAGTATATAACGTAGACTGCGTTTTCATTTTACATAATATAATTTACTTCTGATATTAAAAAATTTCAGATGACATGACCTCCTCGTAAGTAAACATCCTCAATCAATTACGAAAGCTTTTATTTTTATTATATAATGGTAAAGATAAATAAGATGTCGATGATATGATCACGATGTAGTAGTTTTCTTTATCTTTTTTTTTTTTTGTGTGTATTATATCATATTAATCAAATACTGTTGCTTTTCTCAATAAGTGTTAACATCATTTGATCTATTGCAGTACGCAGATGTTGATTTGTGATCACGATGGTTTACGATGTAAAAGTTTACTTAATTTTCGATTTGATCCCATACTATTCAATGACTCTTGATTTTCCACTAAGCATTGTGATCTTTTGATTTCTTGTAATTCTTAGTGTCACAAAAAAGGTGTGCCAATGTTAACGTCTGTTGGCCCCTTTCAGTTTTAATTCACGATTGGCATGCTCCTTCGGTGGGTGCCTTCGGTTGTTTACTTCGGATATATGAAGGCATGAGAGACGTGGGGAGGTGGGGCCAAAACTAAAGAGAATAGGTAGGGTTGACATAAATGTCTTATGTGACAAAAACTTAAGGTGTTAATTGGGTTCATGGTTGGCACCGGCCTAAGTGATACAATATTTGTTTCACGATTTTTGAGGCAAAATATTATAACCAGGGTTAAGATTGATTAAATTAGTAGTTAGTTAGTCTCAGCAGTACTCATTTTAGATAAATTGATGTTAATAATGTTTAAAAGTATCAAAAGTTTTGTGAGTGTGACTGTCACTACCTTTTACCAAATAAGTTAAATTGTCAATGTGAAACTGTATAATATGGAAAGTGTGATACGAGGAAGTATGAGAAATTGTGTTGATTCATACTAAATTTTAATATTTCATTCTCTTACTCATAAAATGATTGAAATGTGTAATATTAGAAAATTTCGTGATGAATTTCGAATGCTTGGAATCTCTGAAGTCGTGTATTCACTTTCAGATCAAAGTATTTCGAAGGTACATTCGAAATCTTCAATCGGATGAAATCAGAGTTAACAAGAACAGAGAATATGTGATCGTTTAGAGAAAATCGTACCAATGAATATGACCAAAACCAGTGTTAATCACTTCCTAGAAAAACTGACGAAAAAACCTCTTTGAACGTATTGCTAAATCGCAGTTAAAACCGTTCCAAAACCGCCCAGAACCGGGTCGGATCCGGGTCAAATATTATGGGTCAAAAACCGGGTTCAAATCAATAATTCGGATTTTCTCTTCATTTTCTATAAAGGAATATTTTCCGAAATAAAAAATGGTCACCTATAAAGGAATACAACAGCTCGACCCCAGCCAGGGGCTCTGCCCCTTGGACCCCAGCCAGGGGCTCTGCCCCTTGGACCCCACCAGGGGCGCTGCCCCTTGGACCCCGACCAGGGCTCTGCCCCGGACCCCGCCAGGGGCGCTGCCCCTTGGAACCCCGTTATCGGGGGCGCTGCCCCCGAACCCCCGTTAAGTCGATGTATTATAATCATAATAAATTTAAATAAGCGTGCACTCCGCCTCATCCTTACTTGTTTAATATTTATTAAGATTACATTTGGTCAACAAGTTTATCCCATTATACTTAAATAATATTGGTGATACTACAAATCACCAACATGTGATATACTAATTCTTTTTCTTAACTTCATCCATTGATTATCATACTGCATATTAGTATTGATCAAATTAGTAGATTTAGTTGGTTTTAAGTTCATGATGGGCTACGATGTAATAATGTTTTATGCAATCGTATTATTAAAACTGTTGACTTTCCAATAATCATTGTGATTTTTTTGATGTATTGTACTAGTAATTAAGATGGTGATTTTACACACTAACGCGTAGAAGATGTAACGGGGCATCACATTTGTAACGGGGCATCAACTATAAAGATGTTTATTTTATACTACCGTGTCATAACGTGATTAGCGTGCGGTATTGTGAAAGGTGTGTGATCGTGAACAATTTCATATTTTCATATAATGCATAATGTCAAGAAATTATCGTAATATGTCGCCATCAAGAATCGTGTACAATGTTTGTTTCGAATTAAACACAAATGATGATAACAAACTTGGTTTTTATACTCTAAATGAAACTTATCTTAAAGTTCAAATATTTTTTCAAAATATTTAGAACGGTAGTGATTAGAAACCTTTCATTTCGAATGTCTTTTGGACATCAACTGACCATTCACCAGCTTTTGACAATTATATGAAGTTCAAATAGTAGAAGTAGGATTTCGAATAAAACTAATTGTCATTTTTTCACATTTCTCTCTTTAGAACATTGTTTTCTAAAAGAAATTAATAAAGATCAATGATACCATGTTATGTAGCGTTTGTATCTTAAGTTCACCATGAATAATTTCATATCTTCTTACAACCTATTTTTAATAGCACCTATATGGTTACATTTATAAAGACATAAAGAATATACGATTGATGTACATGTAAAAATAATTACACCATGTCGTTATATCAAACATCTTGTACAAATGTTTTAAAATGATTGATACCTTAACATTGCCTTATTGTTAATTCCACCCAAAATTACATCTATAAGTTTAAATTTGGTTGTTAAAAATTTGTATTCGTATAAGTGGTGGCTTGAGCCAAATACTCATTTTAGTGGCATCTCAACAATTTTGTTTCATTTAACATCTTAAAATAGTTTTCCACTCATAACGTAAGTTATTACACTCTTTTGAGACACACTAAATTACTCATTCACTCACCCTACACACTCAATACCACCCAAAAATTCTCTCTCTCTCTCTCCATCCCTCCCTCCTGAATCATTGGTTTCGCTTTCTTCTTTGGCACATGATTTTGTGATCTGGTGACATGCCCTTGGCGGTGTCAAGTGAGGATGCCGCAGAGGATTGTTGCCACTCTTGTGACGATACCCTGGTGCTCTTAGAGCATCGGGTATCTCTCTGGGGGAGAGGACACCTGGTGCTCTTAGAGCATCGGGTATCACTCTGCGGGATAGGATACCAAGTGGCAAGCAATTTGGCGCCTGAAGTGTGCCGTGTGCGCCACCACACCACAAGGATGTAGTGTGAAGAGCTGCTCGAATGGGCCGTGCGGGAGAGAAGAGAGAATAGGTGTTTTTTAGGTGATATTGCATGTGTGATGTGAGTAAGAGGTATCTAGTGAGTCTCTTTTTGTGTGTTTTGACTTGAGTTATGATTATATGAGTGAAAGAGTATTTGTGAGTATGAATGTGCAATGAGGATTATTGAGGAGGTGATACTTATATGACATCCTATAGATTAGAAACCGTAACCCTGAGAATGACACTCGACACTTTTATTTAAATACATATAAAGATTTTCTATATTATAAAGAATTTTATTATCTTCAAAAACTATATTTAACTTATGGTTGAAAAGAGTTGATGATTTTGATGTGTACTAGTGTGTGATATTTTGTTATGAATTTTGATAATAACATCTTTAAGGGTTGTCAATAAGTGTATAAAAAGTTGTACATTTTTCTATGAAGTGGGTATTTCCTAAAATGCAAGAGTCGGTTACAATGAATATACAAGTTTATTTTGCATGTTTTTTGACAGCCCTGTTATTAAAACCCTTTTGTTAAATATCTACGAAGAGATGTAAAGTTGGTAGAAAATAAAAGACAAAGATTAAATCTCGTTTTTCAGAAATTTATCGCGGTACGGAAGACCCTGTCTCACGATGTATCTTGGTCATGGGGTATTAATAGTCAACCCTACTATCTCTCACGGCCTCAGCCCACGTCCTTTATACTTTTTGACTGACACGTGCTTGACGTTAAGCCGTTAAGTGACTTCTCGTTTTTAAATAAAATCCGATTTGTGCAAATATCTCAAAGTTATCGGGTGATAGATCAAACAAATAACAGCGCTAGGAATAATCTAATAGAGGTCAAATGTTCGATTTTTGATTATGTTAACATTTAGTAGATTGTCGAGGTAAGGTTTGATAAACGGTCACGACAACGATTAGGTCGCATACATGACAACCACAACTCAGTTATCATGGCGAGCCCCTTAGAGAATACTCTTTATAGAAAAAAGAAGAATTGAACCCACAACATGTCGGTTGATAGGTCATTCACATACCACTAAGTTATAAGCTTTTTGATAAGAATTAATCAATTATGTATAGCGTTTATAATTTAGCAATAAGAAGATTTGATACTGTATGACACGAACACTTATGTACCCGAGAGAAGAGGGGGCCTGCCGTGAAGTGATTTGTTGTAATTGTATAGGATTTGCTGTTTTCTCCTTGTGACTTTGGCATGTAATTTTTTTTTACATTATTCGGGTTTTTTTTTCCGATTTTAAGACCAGACTAAACCAGACCAGACTGAGAAGTGATTTTGCATGAAAATTATGAACCAAGAACCAAACCATTATAATTCGATTTAGTTCAGCGGTTCTCCTCATTTCTTGGCACAGTTTGCACAGATACCCAATCATGTTACTTAAGAAGGTATATTACTCATCACGTCACTGAAACATGAAAACAAAGAATAAGTTAGATCCACAGAAAACCATGCATCCCACGAACATAATGTCTCATAAACAAAGATACATGATACAATCGATACACAATTCATTTCGCACCCTTTCAAATCAGATGACCTGGAGGAAAGATTCCGTGTGTGAGTGTCCCGCATTAAACGGTGTACCCCCACTCTCCCTTACCTATACATACCCCTCTCTCCCCCTTCATTCCTCCACACTCCAACTTCATACTTACTACCAAAACAATGGAATTTATAAACATTTCCATGTTATTCTATTTATTTATTATTATTATTTTAAGTTTATTCCTCTTCACTTTTACCAGTGAAGGTCGCCGAAAATACCTTCCTCTCCCTCCGGGCACCCTCGGTTGGCCGTATATCGGTGAAACCTTTGAACTCTACTCACAAAATCCAAATGTTTTCTTCACCACCAAAGTAAAAAAGTAAGTCATATTTACTATATTCACCTCGAACCTTATCTAATTACATGGGCAAAGAACACACATTATTAAGTGTGCCCTCTCAGCTAGAGGTTATAGGTTCAAGCATCATTATAGGCGTGCTAAAAGAGATAAATTAACCAAGCGAATTCTTGATCATTATTTTGTAGGTATGGTTCGATCTTTAAAACACACATTTTAGGGTGTCGATGTGTGATGATTTCGAGTCCTGCAGCTGCAAAACTTGTGTTGGTGACTAAATCTCATCTTTTTAAGCCCACATTTCCCGCTAGTAAAGAGCAAATGATCGGGAAACAAGCCATTTTCTTTCATCAAGGGGATTACCATTTCAAATTAAGACGTCTTGTTCTTTGGGCATTCACACCCGAATCAATCAAACATATGGCTTCAGACATTGAATCCATCGCTGTTGATTCCCTACGCTCATGGGAAAACCGATTGATCAACACTTTCCAAGAAATGAAAATAGTAAGCCAACATTTTTGCAAAACTAAAAACAGAGGAACCCGAAACAGGGGAGGGTACTCTGTTTTCAATAAATGCACAAAACCATTATGTTATTCTAATTATCAATTATTATTTTTTAAACAGTTTACATTCAATGTTGCATTGCTTTCAATACTGGGAAATGATGAAGCGTTCAACAGAGAAGATTTAAAAAGATGTTATTACATTCTTGAAAAGGGGTATAATTCGATGCCAATTAATCTCCCAGGTACTCTGCTTCATAAATCAATGAAAGCTAGAAAAGAGTTAGCCCGGATTTTGGCTAAAATTATTTCGGGCAGAAGAGAAATGAATAAAGAACAACACAATGATTTGTTGGGTTCTTTCATGGAAGACAAAGAAGGACTTACCGACGAACAAATCGCCGATAACATCATCGGTGTGATCTTTGCCGCTAGAGACACCGCCGCGAGTGTATTAACTTGGATCATCAAATACTTAGCCGGAAATCCAACAGTCCTACAATCCGTCACCGTAAGACACCCTTAATTTGTTTATTAAAACTGTTTGACGTTAGATAACCAATTTTGAAACAACTTGCCAAAACTGGTTATCTGGAATAAACAGTTTTATATAATCGGTTGTCTATTCCAAACTCTCTATTTATAAATTAATAGTTTATATGTTATATTAATCTTTGAATTTAATAGGAGGAACAAGAGGCAATAAGAAAGGGAAATGAAGACAAGAATTTGAGTTGGGCATATACCAAGAAGATGCATATTACTTCTAGAGTCATTCAAGAGACATTGAGAGTTGCTTCTATCTTATCCTTTACCTTCAGAGAAGCTGTTGAAGATGTTGAGTTTGAAGGTTTGTTTTTAAATCCTTCTCTTTTTTTAGTTTTTTATTTAACGACACCTCATCTATTCAATTTGTCTATAGCGACAAAACCTTACATCAGTATCACTAGGCAACAAACTATTAATATATCTTTTTTTTAAATATATCCCTATTATAATAGGGTTTAGGGTTTAGATAACTGTTGCAAAGAAATATAAATAATAAGTCGTCGTTCACTAATATTCTACGACAAAGTCATTTTAGATATTTTATGTCAAAGTACAATTGTACAAAATTGCTATTTTCTAAATTTTGCATTTTACACGTGTAAGGGATACCTAGACTAGTCATAGAATAGGGCTTATGTGTGGTAGACCCAAATCCGATCTCAACCACACATGTCTGTGTTAAACGATCATGTTAATTCTTTTAAAAACAAAACAACAATGATATTCAATTCTTTAAATGAAATATATAGAAGAGTAAGATTTTGACCGTTATACTCATACCCATAAGTAAAGAGACCGTTTTCAGAAAAATCTTCAAAAGAGACGGTTATACTTATACTTAGAATTGTTGCCAGAGTGATGATTGCTAAAACCAGGAATGTAGTTGAATGATGAGTTGTACTTCATTCATTGAAACTTGAAGGTTGTATATTACACCAGAATACTGAAATTTAGATCTGGAAAAGAGGTTAACGTGTATTAATAAATGTAATATCAGGGTACCTCATTCCAAAAGGATGGAAAGTATTGCCACTGTTCAGAAACATTCACCACAGTGCAGATAATTTCCCAGATCCAGAAAAGTTTGATCCTTCAAGATTTCAGGTAAATACAATAAAACTATGATATTTTATTAAATTTAATTAAAACCTAGTTTTTTTAATTATATTTAAATGTTGAAAACGGTGTGAAATTGACAGGTTGCACCAAAAGCCAATACATTTATGCCATTTGGCAGTGGGATCCACTCTTGTCCAGGGAATGAGCTTGCCAAGCTGGAGATATTAATACTCATACATCATTTGACCACGAAGTACAGGTTTGTGAAAAAGATATTTAATTTTCTTTTCTTCTGAAAAATAAATAATTTTGATTCTGTTCTACAAATTTTCTTGATACCAATCATAAATTTGTGATTTTGTGCAGGTGGTCAGTGGTTAGCCCACAAAATGGAATTCAGTATGCACCTTTTGCTCTTCCTCAAAATGGGTTGCCCATCGAACTCTCTCTCAAGTAATTGATGATGAGAAAGTCAACGCTCAATGATAGTTTGACTTTCTGACTATTCAGTCAAAGTACAGAAAGAGTAACCAGACAATGAAGTCAAAGAAATTTTGTGTATTTCCAAGGCATAATGAGACTAAAACGAGTAAATGACTGCAAATTGTACATAAAAAGGTCTCCTTAAAGTAAAACAAAAAGTTTTTGGTCCAGACATATGGTGTGTTGCATTCCATCCTTGTGATTGAGGGTCAAATCTCTTTATATACATAGATGGTATTTATGATTAGCGTGATATTTTTCATTAAAAAACTCAAAGTAAGAAAAAAGAAATATATGTGATGATTTTGTAATAGATAAGGAGTTTGGGGAGTTTTGGTTAATATTTATTGAGGGTGGTGAAATGTTTGAGCTTTTCAATTACTTTTTCATGTACAAAGTCCGCAAGGCATTTTTAATTTAAAGTTTATCCATTATTTATATTGTCCCTTATGGTCCCTACTGTTTTATTTTACTTAGTTCAGTTCAATGGCTTGTTATATTGTATACTCTTTCAATATAAAGTTGAGTTAATTACAACACAGTGTAAGTTATTTGCAATATAGTGTATTAGTGTGGTTGTATTATATGGGTATAATTACAATACTTATACAGTGTAAGTTTACATCCATCTTGGTAGTAAATGTGTTATCTTTTAATATGTTCTGATAGTTTTGACACTTCCAAGTAAGAAAGTTAAATCATAGTTGGACTAAGGTACAAATATAGAATCATTTTTCGATAAATTCGTGTTTAAATTCGTTCTTTCTGTTGAGTTTTTATGATGCAGTTATTATATACATGATTACAAACGCAAAAAAAAAAATGAAAAATACAAATAAAATACCAATAATTAAAAAAAATTCAAAATCTGTCTGTCAAACTAAATTTAATATTTTAAAGTTCCAAAACTTACAAAAAATCCATGTCTATTTTATTTATCTTTTTCATAGAAGAAAACGGTTTTTCGGTTTAATGACCGGTTCAACCGGATTTTTATGTCTAATCGACTGGTTCCAATCGAGTTTAACCAATAATTTAACCGGCTCATTTCAACTGGTTACCTTCTCATTTTCTGGTTACCTTATCATCTTCCCTCTTTTATTAATTATTAAATTACTTTTTACTTTTAATTAAAACTTTTTCTTTTTCTTTTTCTTGAATGCATCTTCCCCAACAAAACTTTGATTCACATGTTCTCTCTCACCCACCGTCTCTTTCCTTGCAACATACAGGCTTTTGAAATTCATAATCAAATTTAGCTTTTGAAAGACACCGCAACCCAGTAGCAATCACCACCTCTATTGCTTTTCTCCTCTCTTCTTTACCACTTTGCCAACCACCAAAATGGCACCATCAACTGGGGTTTACTCTTCGACCACCATGGGACCATCATCAGACCACCATATGCCTCAAAAATAATCGTCATCACTTAGTGGATCTAGTTTTGTTGGGGAAGATGCATAAAAAAAGAAAGAAAAAGTTTTAATAAAAAGTAAGAAGTAATTTTAATAATTAATAAAAGAGGGAAGATGATAAAATGACATATATACCCTCATATGCATTGCACATGATCAGATTTAACAGCTATTTTTAACATCTGTTAGGTTTAGGGACCAAAACCGAAACGAAGTTTAATACTTATTGACTATCGGTGTAATTTCTGAAATTTAGGGACTAAATCCAAAACTTAAGTCAAACCACAGGAACTATCCGTGTAATTTACTCATGTTAGAAATATTTGCCACGTCTTTTTCTCGATCTACAATTTTATTAGAATCCAGTACAATACCATCATAACAAACATGTTAAATATTGATAACATTTACTTAGACGATGAATTGTTTTTTATGGTGTTTGAGCGTTTTACGTTATATCAGCCCAACGGTTTGCTAATAAGTTAACAAGTATTTACCCTCTTTTTTTTTTCTTTTTTTTCTTGCTTTTTTGAGCTTTAGAGCGTCTCCTGAAAGGATTGCGATGAGTAACTAAAAAACGTATCTGCTTAGTTTATAGAGGTTACTTATTGTATTTATTTGAATTCTCGTCCATAGTATAAGGTCTCAAATGTAATAATTCTATAGATATACCCTTATATCTATTTGTTAGGCCAAGAAATGAAAAACGGATGATGTTCATGTTTGCTCGTTAAGAAAATATAAGTGTTCATGATGAATTGCTCGTGAACACTCAAACAAATGGGTTTTCTGTTTTCGCGTTCATTCATTAAGTGTGCATGAAAAGTTCTTCAATAAAAAGGTAAACAAAAATAAACAAACGAAAGTACAAGAATTATCTGTCAAACGATTATACATGAAAATAAATAAACAAACAAAAATACTTTAAAACTCAAAACTATTAAACATTTATTGATGACACTTGTCACTTTATGTGAGAAATTTGTAGTTTGACCAAATAACGCCAGATGCTTCCACTTAGAAATGGAATCAAATTTGAGGAGTTGGAACAAAAACAAAAACAAAAGTAAACTTTTAAGGTGACATATATGCAAGATTATAAACAATTCTGCAGAAATCAAAATAAATGGTCAATCTTAATAATACAAAACGTTATAACAATAACATGCAAATCTTTACTTGCAGAAGACGACACCAGCTCAACACGAACAGCCCAAACACATGCGTCCTTCAAAATCCGTATTTATCTTCTACAAAATATCTTTTCTGGGTGCATGATATATAGATTTTGTGTTATGAAAATTAATTAATCACCCAAACAAATCACTAAATAAATTAGGATTTTGGCTTGTTGGGTTCACACCCATCTGTCTCACGAGCGCATCTTTGTCCAATGCGTCTTTAAGGCTCGGACCCTTGGTCAACGACGGCGTCCGGTTGACCGGGTTCACTGACCCGTTCAGATTCGGGTCCAGCCCATTTGTAGGTGCATCTGAATAAAGTGATGACATGAGATCAGCACCATTAGAAGTAGTTGCATTAGCAGGATTACTATTACTATTTTGGCCCATATCAAGAAGACCTTCAAGCTGTTGAAACGGGTCCACAACAGACGAATAGCTACTAACCGCACCCGTTGGTTCACCCAAATCGAGTAGGTCAGGTGGAGGTGGTTGGACCACCGTGGGTGCGGGTGCGGGTGCAGTCCGTGAAGCCTTACTATGAGGTGCAGTACCACCAGATTGCTTCTTTTCAGACCGTGAAGATGTACCTCCAAACAACGAAGCAGCAAGTTTTTGTTTTTCTTCAGAAACCTCAACCGATTGTCTCGGTTCACGTGACTTAGCCACCACAGGTTCGGGCTGGGTTGACCCGTTGACCGTGGTCCTAACGGGCTCAAAGTTTGAGCTAGACGAGGATGCACCAGATGAGTAAATGGGCTTGCCCCACTTCTTTTGAACCCCATCGAGCCGTAACTTAAGTCCATCTGAGCCCGAATCAGAAACAGGCACTAACGACATCGTGGTTCGAACCGATGGTTGATAAGATGGTTCGGGTTTATACACATCTACGGGTACAAGTTCAGTTGGGTAAGAACTTGGTTCGGGTATCCTTGTGGGGACCACGGGTTTTGGAACCTCATAAGCTTCAAACCTGAGAGAATGAGCTGATGACTCATACGGGTTTTGATTCCCGATGTTGCTGATATTTAATGTTCCGGACCTTTCACTTTCGGGGATGTACGGTTCAGCCCCCTCTTCTAATGACTTTTGGACATAACCATTTAGAAAGGAAAGATTCTTATCCATCTGCAAGGAAAAATTATTTTGATTTTAATAATTGTAAATTTAATGATATGCAGAAAACAAAATACAACCTCAATATCTTCACAGCTTGCATCTAATGGCATTATACTTTCTATAGCATTTGCATCAAGATCAAGAATTGCTTGAAATTCATATGCGCGTTGTTGAAGATCAGATGAGTGAGATGCAAATAATTCCTCAAGTAACGACTGGCACTGCAATGCAATAATTATTAAATATATTTTTAAAAATAATCTGATATTATTGTTTATTAAAATTGCATTTAGTGACGGACCTCTGGTAACAAACTGAATTTTCTACCAGCTGCTTTCTCAAAACAATATACTTTCATAAGTGCTGTCACTGCATATGCCTTCAAAAATACAATTATATACTCGTCATATTATGTTACAGTTTATAAAATAAAATAAAATACTTGTATATTTGTATTATTATGTATACCTTAACTATATCATCACTTGAATGTGCTTCTGCCACATCACACAGTTTGCCGCTTATGTAGGAAGCAGAATATTTACCATATGCAGTTCCATATTCACCCAAAACCCAACATATCACCTGTTTTCAAATAAATAAATATAAATAAAATAAAAAATGGGGCGATTATGAAACATACATATGTTACAACTTACCTGGAGAAATGCAGATGGGAGTTTTGGCTCATCAACTATTTTCAGGTAAGACTCCACCTGCAAAATACCAACAGTTCCACTTATATAACCAAACTATAAAAAATCAACAATATGGGTTTGGTTCAAAATTGGTAATTTTGGATATTCGTCTCAATTTTTAATTGTTTTGTAAATAATTAGGGTGTCAAATACTATTACAGAAATGATACATAAACTGTTTCAAAAATAATCCACCATTTTAAATACAATGACTTGGGACAAATTATGCATAAAAAGTTACACAATGGGCAATTTTCGACCCGTTCAATCCATTTTCTTTGTAAAATAATTTTTTTATTTTACCCAATTTTGACCCGTTAGAGATCAAACATGAACGGATCAACCCATTTATAAGCAAATAGGTTAAAGTTACCACTTCTACTTACACCTATAATTGAAATAAACATAGATAAATTATATAACTGTCACATAATTTAAAGAAAAACATACAGCAGATGATCTCAGCTGACTATCTGCTGTATCATCATCTTCTCCAAATCCCTCAGCAATCAATCTCATCAAGTTATGTGCCACTTTAGGGTTCACTAGATCTCCAGCATGCTGGAAGACTTTGTTCATAGTCTGTAAAGTCACAAAATAAAATTTCATAAATATAACAATTTTATAATTAATAAATTTGTAAGATGTATAAACCTGGATAAACCAATGATTACTGGGAGCAAATTGTTCAGCAAGTTCCACACATCTAGAAGCTGTTTCAGTTTTATAATGACTATCATTAATACTAATCATGTAATCAATCATACGGTCCACTATCACTTCAACATTGGATGATTTTGTCATTTTATATAATAGCTCAAATGTTTTCCTCTTTAAAGTGTCGTCAGGATCCTGTAAAAAAAAAGTCAACCAGAACTCAATATAATAATACTCATCTCAAATACTGAGTCAACTCACCTCTAAGCAATCGATTACAGCGAGTTGATGTTGTTCAGCAATATCTGGACTTATTCTTATCAATCGACCAAGAGCATCGATTCCCATATATTTCAGATTATGACTGTCACTCTACAATAAAAAAATAAATTTGGAAATAAGACTTGGAAAATATAAACAAAAAACAAAAAATAAATAATGTATAGATATATTGTAGAACCTTTAGGAATTTAGAGATTGAATCAGCAGCTGTTTCGAGTAATTTAGGGCTCGGTTGTATAGAAGATATACAACAAATGCATTCATATAGAATTGCATTTCCTATGTTGCTTGATGTGTCACTTTTTCTAATAATGTCCCCAATGACTGTATACATTTGCTCACTGGATTTTTTGTCACCACTACCGAGTAATGCCAGGATTTTTAATAACTTAATCTGCATATTTAGACCAATTAATTATAATGTCAAGAATAAGATTACATACAAATAAAAATAACTTGAGGTATGGTTTCAGATATTATGTACAAGATGTTAAGCTACCTGTATAAAAGGAGCAGGTGTCTGATGATAATCATAACTTTTAGGCAATCTGCGTTCAGCAACTTGTTTAAGAATGTTCACAAAGCTTATAACTAAATCCTTGTAAGGATTTACATCTATTGTGATAAGATCGTATAAAGGGCAAAGTGTAGCACCCATGACACCCGGGTCATTATCACAAAGTTTCTGCAAAATAGGGAATGTAATGTATCACTAGAAACACCAAATTCAACCGAGTTTAAAAGACAGAAAATCTAATTCAACTGTATTTCTATCAGAATCCAAGGAAAATCAATTTAAATATAGAGCAAATAGAAGCAAACAACCTTCAAACATTAAAAGCCATCTATTAATTCTATGTAATCTATAATGCATGTAAAATTATATCTATACAAGTAGAAAGTGTGTAGAACTAGAACCGTATAGCACCAACCTTTCGGAAGTTAGATATAAGATGATTCACAGAAGATGGAGATCTCTGATAAAAGCTATGCAACGCCATCACAGCCTTCTTCCTGACACCTTCCTTTGGATGCCCTAACAACTCAACCACCTGCTGAATCACTGCAGGTATAGTTTCCTCGTTAATCAGCTTACAACACGCATTCAAAGCAGCACAAACAACCAAATAATTATCAGATTTCAAGTCCTTCTGGATCGTGTTCACAATCAATATAATCAAATCATGATCCTCGTTCAAAAACAGCGTAACAGCCAAATAACCAGTTCGTTTCAGTAAAAGCGAATCATCATGAGTCATCTTAACAGCATGAATGTATCCAAAAGAAGCATCATGCCCAAGCATCTCGATATACACGAGGCGTATGATATACTCCTTCATCTTCCGTTTGGGGATATCTGGTTCATTGATTCGACGTTTTAGGGTTTCGATCTCGTGGGTGACTATACGATCTTCTTCGGATTTAGATCGGGCTTCTCCGATTGATTTGACAAGGTCAAGGAACTCCTTGGACTGACCGAATCCCCCTTGGGAGCCCATTGCGAGCTCCCTACCGATCGTCTTCAATTGCTCCAGCTTTGTAGTGTGTGAATTGTGTAGGTGATTTAGGGTTTTGGATTGATGAAGTAAAAGGTAGATCAGGGAATTGAGTTCGTCACAAGTGTGAGTGAAAATTGGGGAAGATTTTCTGAAAGAAGAAGATGTTGAATTGGAGAGACACGTGTAAGGCACGTGGCTTGGGTTTTACAAATTACACAGGAGTATCAAGTATGTAATAGCTCTTGGGGTGAATTGTTCAAGGAGGTCCACATATATTTTAAAGTCCCAAGGGATAATTATGTGCCTTTGGATCAAGAAGATCAATGGCTTAGATTAAACCACAAATTAAATGGGTTTTTTAGGTGGAGGGGTATGTTGGTCATTTAACCCTAGAATTAAAACTATCTTCTTCCTCACTTTTTATTATTCCTTCTCTCTCTACGTCATCTCTCTCTCTCTCTCATCTGCTCACTCTCTCTCTCTCGCTCAAATCAATCGGATACCGACGTGAATAACTCATTTTCGCTGATTTCTACCATCATATTGCGAAGATCGCTAGTTTTACACTCCTACAACTTCGGTTTTCTTCTACATTCAACTTTTACGCGATTTACAATGGCCGGTTCTCGTTCTTCTTCGAAAAATCACTCTGATGAAGACGAAAAATCACTCTGATGAAAATCTAAGTAAGTTCAAATACGATTTTGTTGTTATTATTATGTGTTTTTACAGTTTATGCACAAATACTTGTTCATTTATAGGTTTTTTGTATTTCGAACTTTTCTAGGGTTTCTATATGATAATCTGTCGATTTCATACGATGTTTGTTGATGCGTTTCTCTTAATTTTGTTGTTTTCTATTAAAATAACAAATTTATTGTTAAGTGCTTCAGCTTTCTAATGTTTTGTATAAATAAATCACATGTGATTTAGCGAAATGTTAATAGCTCCCCTGTTTTTAAAAACCTCTGTCTTAAATCACATGTGATTTAGATCTGTTTAAGTTTAAAACCCATGTGTTTTAGTCAATCACATGTGATTGTGCGTCTATTTAATTTTAAACCATGTATTTGTTTTAGTTAATCATCTGTGATTTTATATTTGTTTAATTTTATATCAGATGTTTCTTATTAGTTAATCACATGTGATTTAGATCTGTTTTATTCTGAAACAAATGTTTTTAGTTAATCACATGTGATTCTAAGTCTATTTCATTTTAAATCATCTTTTTTTTTGTGTTTAAACATATGTGTTTGTAATTTTGTTTTAAATCAAATGTGATTTTGAAGTTATTATTTGTTTTTTAGTTGTAAATCACATGCGATTTTACTGTTTTTATTATAGATTTAAGCTTTCTAGTGTTTTTTAGTTATAAATCACATGTGATTTTATTGTATTCACATGTTATTTGTCGTTTATTATTTTTTTGTTTACTCTGTTTTTAAATCACATGTGATTTTACGGATTTTATTATAGATTTTTCAGCATTCTAGTGTTTTTTAGTTGTAAATCACATATGATTTTACTGTGTTCATATGTTTTATTATTTTTATGTTTACTCTGTTTTTGAATCACATGTGATTGTTATTTATTATTTGATTATTATGTTATTTAAGTTCAATCACATGTGATTGTTCTCAGTATCTCACCTAATCACAATCAAATAATTCATATTTTTCAATCACATGTGATTAGTAAGCTAAATTACAGTTGTTTATGTGAGATTGTGAGTTCAATCACATGTGATTTCAGTTTAACTATCTCATATTGTTATTAGTTGTCATAACTTGCTACTTTGTGTTTTATAGGTGGTGATGATGAATATCCTACTATGTTATCTAAGTTGCCTGAGATACGAACTAATGTTAATATTGGTAGAAAAAGATCTCTATCACCATCAAAAACAAAAACTGCTGAGGTGTCAAAGATGATCAAAATAATGCTTAAAAGATCAATTAGCAATGTGATTGGGAACAACATCACCAGTGATTTAATACTAAGTAACATGTTCTGTTTTTGTGTATTGATGTTTACTTTCCAATTACTTGTGATTTTTATTAACAATCACATGTTATTGTTTCTATGTACATATCATTGTTTTTGTGCATTTGATGTTTACTTTCCAATCACATGTGATTTTGTTATGTATATAGACTACTCTGTTTTATAATAAAAACTATGTTTTACATAACAAAATCACATGTGATTTTTAATGAAATCAAAAGTGATATAATAAAATCACATGTGATTTAATACTTAAAAACAAGACTAATAATTTAATTTGTGAATTAAACATAAATATTTATAATGACAAAAATAGTCATCCAAAATAATATTCTACAACTAATAATTAACCATCATTAATTATCAAATAAAATGTAAGTTGAAATAATACACCATTTGATAGTACAAATATCCACTTATACTAAATACATAAATTAATACTCTTCCTCCTTTTTCTCAAAAGTCAAATGGTTTTGGCTTGTCTCTTCCTCCTGTCAAGATTCCATTTCTCATCCCATAGACTTTCATATTTTGGTTATTAGCTCATTTTCTCATGCATGCGCATATTCCCAAAGTTGTTCAAGACACATGACACAACACTACTTTTTCCACTTTTCAAGTTAATCACCCAAATAGAAATTCCTTTTTGTTTTTTCTTTTCTTCTCAAACCAAGGTCATTGACCATCCAAATATGTTTGAAAATCCATCTTTTTAAGTCTTGAAAGACTTGTTACTTCTCTGCACACTCTCATCCTACTAGCAAAGTTGTGTTCATACAATCACATGTGATTTATCAAGCGAATCACATGTGATTTGTTTATTAACAACCTCCCCTGTTTTTAAGCAAAGAAATCACATGTGATTCGCTCAGCAACCTCATCTCAACGCACTCAAATAACTTAAAGCAAACAATCACATGTGATTTGTAAACCGAATCACTTGTGTTTTGTTTCTTAACAACCTCCCTTGTTTTTAAGCAAAGAAATCACATGTGATTCGCTAAGAAACCTCACATGAAGCAGTCAACTAATGCTTATCACACAATCACATGTGATTTGTAAAGCGAATCACTTGTGATTTGTATCTTAACAATCTCCCATGTTTTTAAGCAAATAAATCACATGTGATTCGCTCAGCAACATCATCTCAACGCAGTCAACTAATGCATAACATACAATCACATGTGATTTGAAAAGCGAATCACTTGTGATTTGTTTCTTAACAACCTCCCCTGTTTTTAAGCAAAGAAATCACATGTGATTCGCTTAGCAACCTCACATGAAGCAGCCAACTAATGCATAGCACACAATCACATGTGATTCTGGTAAGTAAAATAATCTAAAGCATACAATCACATGTGATTCATAATCGAATCACTCGTGATTTGTTATTTAATAATCTCCTCTGTTTTGCTTAAAAAATCACATGTAATCCGCTTAGGAACCTCACCTGATCGCAGTCAAATAATGCAAAGCGTACAATCACATGTGATTCGTAAGAGAATCACTTGTGATTTGTTATCTGGTAAACTTGAATTAAAAATTTTCACCTGAATCATCAATGTTTTTCTCTGTTTCAGCGTTATTGACAGATCTGGATGCGGATTTATTGATAACGTCAGCTATTTTGATTTTGTGATTCAGATTTGCGTTCGATTACGATGATTTTATTCAATCGCAATTTTGATTACAGCTCGAATTCGAGAAAAAAGCGATTCGCTGTTTGTGATTCGATTGATGCAGCCGATTCGATGTTTGAGATTCAAATCTACCGTTTGCGACTCATTGTTTGTGATTTGTGGCTTAGAGATTGCTGGAAATTCACCAAAGCAATTGGAGCGTAAGCTTGATTGAAGAAGGAAGAAGCAAGAAGCAAGAATGTCTGACCTAGTTTTTTGGACGATAATACCCCTCCTTGTGTAATTTATGGATTGATCTTGATCATTAATTAAGTTTGATCTAGTGGTTGTGGATTGTTCCTTGGGACTTTATAATATCGTGGGACCTCCCTGAACACAACTCTAGCTCTTGGGTGATGTATTTGTGGGGATTGTTAGTATTGGATCAATGTTATCCGATAACAAAGTCATATCTTTACTATATTATAAAGCATTTAGACCTTTCTATAGTTAGAAGACTTAAAATTCAGCCAAATACTTTCCATTTTCGGAATTTGCTACCTTTGTTAAAAAACAATGCGTAACACAAGATTCGAACACGAAACCTGAAGCTCAAATACAAACAGACAAACCAGCTGCGCTGGTCTCCATCTGCATTCTTATTCCTAAACATAACTCTATTAAACGGACAAATATACGCCTCTTCACAATTAAGCCACCAAAATTATTAACTCTTCTAACCATCTGCCTATCACCTATTCGGCCGCACGCTTCATGCCTTCATCCGACGGTTGGAAATCCCTCCTCGGCATTGCAAAGCGATAGAACCAAGAAGCCTCAAAGAAAGTAGTCGATTGCTATTCCTGGCTCCTCGGTTCCTTCAATTCACACATGCTCCTCGGTTCCTTCAAGTACTGAAGAGGTGATGAGGTTGTGGCACTTGGTTAGTTTTTCTCTGCCTCAATTTTCGATTGTTCATCCTCTGCCTCGATTTTCTGTGTGTAGAACTAGGTTAGTTTTTTGTTAGATCTTATTTTCGATTTCCATATTAAATAATACTTCCAATTAGCCCATTATGGTGCCCATAATATTTCGTTGCAGCCACGGAAGACATTGAATCCGAAAGTCGTTGTTCTTCTCAGGCCATCGTGATATACGGTACTTGTTTCTATTCCCCTTCCTTTCGATTTTCAGTTGCACGATTCCCGTGTGTATTGTAACACCCGTATTTTTATAACATCGTTTAAATCATTTAAAAATACATTTTCCCAACATTTGACACATTGTCCAAAATACAGTTTATCAAAAACTTTAAACCTTTATCAGAGTTTACAAAAATACGGTGTCACCACGTATATCAAAACCATAGGCAAACGGGATCTACCTATGAGCTCCCGAACTAAGCATCTCTAGGCCACTTCTAGTGCAACCTTCTATCACTTCAAACCTGTACCTGAGTACATAGCCACAAAACAACGTAGTACGTGAGACAAAATAGTCTCGTGAGATACATGGGTTTTAGACCCCAATAATAGACATTTCATAAATATGTAAACATATATATAAACTACATAAATACCGTCTAGTCACCCTTTTGTGACTCTAACTACTTTGCTTTCCTAGCAAAGATATCTAGTACCTAAACGTATAGGTGCCAGAAGCCCAATCATATCTAGTACATAAACATATATGTACTAGAAGCCCAATCATGTCTAATACATAAACATATATGTATTAGAACCTAACATACCTAGTACCAAACATATGCGTACTAGAAGCACCCGTGTGCTTAGTGTATAAACATATATACACTCGGTGTATAAACATATATACCACCGTCCAATCAACATATCTAATACATAAACATATATGTATTAGAACCTAACATACCTAGTACCAAACATATGCGTACTAGAAGCACCCGCGTGCTTAGTGTATAAACATATATACACTCGGTGTATAAACATATATACCACCGTCCAATCAACATATCTAATACATAAACATATATGTATTAGAACCTAACATACCTAGTACCAAACATATGCGTACTAGAAGCACCCGCGTGCTTAGTGTATAAACATATATACACTCGGTGTATAAACATATATACCACCGTCCAGTGACCAGGGGTCCCCCGCGTCACCACCATCTTTCTCTTACCATAACCTAACAGTTATGACAGTCAAAGCCTTCGGCTATCACATCCAACATCAAACAAGTTAGTCATCTAATGCTAACGACATATAATTGGTCCACCACAGTGTGAACGTACCTGTATGGTCCCATGGACCCGATCATAAGCAACCACAGTTACTTCTACATCTATGAACCCTATGAGGTCCATACTTACTTTATACATAAGATACATTTCTTATTTATCGATCACATAATACTTTTACCTCTCCCTTGACTATAATAGACAATTATTACTAGTCACATCATATTCTTTCTCATATATATTCGTTCTTTACTCTTATTAGTATATCTTACCAATAGGTACTCATTACTACAAAATCATTCCCAATTGCTTTACTAATACATATTTATTAATAAAGGTTCCGTATACATTCTTTTAATCACTTACTACATATTTATTGTTCATTAGTATAGATTCCATAATTACTTGGATCTATCATAATTTACTTCAAATTCATCAATCATACTAGACACATTCTAGTATCACATTCTACATACTCTCACACATTTTAAATTACTATCTTTATCATATATTTGTTAATAAAGACCGATACAATATCATATGTACTTCCAAGACTATTTGCTATGTACCCAGTTTAAAAGTCTCATGTACTCACCTTAGCAAATAAGTGCTCCAACCGTATTCTTCACGTCAGTTTCCTTGCTTCACAATTCGGTCAACTTCCAAGACCTCACCAAATGCCTAATACAATAATCACAAGATTATCAACATCACATTCTACTACCAGTGTGTCCATCTATCTCTAGATAACACTTATTAACACATTTCCCCCAATTATGGTGATTTACCAAACCCTGGGTTTAACCAAATCCTTAAGATTCTTACAAATCATAATCATACCCTTGTTTCCTTTAATAACATACCATCTATCAGGTGTATACATCATCAACATCACCATATCCCGAAACCCATGAACTTAGGGTTTCAAACTCATACATCAAAATACATGGATCTAAAGCTACAAATATCAAGGAGTGAAGAGATACCTTTAATCTTCAACTAGGAGCGAAATCTATCAAAGATCTGAGAAGAAATCAACCAAAATCTGTACTTGAGCTCCAAAATCGCCAAAGGGAAGAACTAGGGTTTGAAGATAGCACAAATGGCTGAAAACCCGATTTTAATGTCTGTCGAACAGACTTCGCGTCGCGAACTAGAACTTCGCGTCGCGAACTATGCGTTTCTTCCACTTCGCGTTCGTTAACCAAATCGTGAACTACATCGCGTCCACCGGTCTCTTTCCCTGCCATGACTTCCCGATCGGGAAGTCCTACTTCGCGGCGCGAACTTGGTGTGCAGCCAGGGCTGCACTTTTTCGTCCTTGTCTCGACCCGGTTTCGCCCATAACTTTCTCGTACGGTGTCCAAACGACGCGAAACCAATTCCTACGTTCTTTAAACGATTTCTCCTTATTTATCATAATTTTTTATAAATTTATTTATTACCAAATTTCGGGTCGTTACAACTATCCACCCCTTAAAAGGATTCCGTCCTCGGAATCACTAAAATCTCCAACCTATATTCACCCGAGCATTACGCCCTCATTTCCTTGTGGTCATTACCACCAAACTTTCCTCATTCCTATTCCTTCAACATTACATATTCAAACATTCACTTAACTTCGTTAAGTCCGAACGGTCAAGACCCAACTTTAAAAACTCATAATACTCAAACGGGTCAAAATTTCACAATTTGACCCTAACACCGACATTTTCTCGACCAATCCTTTC
Organism: Calendula officinalis; assembly: GCA_963853835.1. Classification (NCBI taxonomy): domain Eukaryota; kingdom Viridiplantae; phylum Streptophyta; class Magnoliopsida; order Asterales; family Asteraceae; genus Calendula; species Calendula officinalis. The sequence goes on along the minus strand of OY970823.1, from coordinate 64,481,710 downwards.
ATTCTCATAACAATGGTATGACACAATCATACCATTAACTAATTGATTAAAACGAATGTCAAACTCTAGCCTTGACCAAGCCGATATATCCCGACATTGGTATATCCCCACATTGTCTACCCTTTGACTTAAGCACAAAGTCAACTATACCTTAACACTTTCCCTTCTCGTTAAAGGTTTCATAAATCCTCCTTTCCTTTACAGTTTACTTTTAATTTATGATTCAACTACAGTCTTACACTTGATCCCCAATTTCAACATCGAAATCACCCAAACGGGCCAAGTCGTATAAACTGACTACAATTCAATCAACCATCTCATCAACTTTTTCACAGACACATAATCGACACATTATGCTATCAATATTCATTAGTAAATCAAAACGAGAATCGAAGTTCATCTTAGACCAATTCAACCAATCACGGGTTGACTAACGTTGACTTTTACATAAAGACAACCATACCTTTTCCAAACTAGCAATTTCCGTACACGCGGCGTATCATTACCAACCCATCACTCTCAGTTCTACCCATTATTACTTTCTCAACAATCGTCCCTGTTAATTCAAGGGTCACACCTTAACATAAGGTCACAATAACATTTACCGTTTCTTGACCTTCACTTGGTCACTCATACTACCACTTAGTATTCTTTCAACCATCTTTGTATCACATTGATCAACTTAAATTATCGGTACTAGGCCCGCTACCGTAATACATCCCACACCTTTATACGGTGTACTAAGTCTGGGTTACCACATGGTAATTTGCTCACTAGGAGTCTCTCTTCCCTTCTATTCTATAAATCGTAGGCATCCCCTACCTTTACATGACCTAAATGCAACCCGCATTTCAAGCCAAATTCTCATTTATCATAACATAATAGTAATAATCATTAACCACATGGTTCTACATTCATCATATAAACACATAAACATATATACACATATAGATATACACACGTATATCATGCCAATTCCATCTAACTACCTCCATTGTGCACATATACAAACATATGTATATGTCACCAATACCATCATTACATCTCTATTGTGCACATATACAAACATATGTATATATCGCACCAATATCAAGTAAACATCATCATCATGCACATATACTAACATATGTATATGTCACGCCAATATCATACAAACATCATCAAATCATTTATCGTGCATTCTAGCACCTCTCCCACGAGACGCCTCATTGTTTTCCTTCCCATTCGTATGTCTCCCATATGACATATTACTTAGCACAATTCATATGACATAATATTATCTTTCCACAATTATATGCTTTCCCAGGTCATCATATGATGCACATGCATCGTACCCCGCGGGTAACTAATAACATTCCCTATTCGTTATTTACCATTCCACTTACACATTAACCGTCATTAATCGGTTCATCTCTTTATTACCATATTTCCAAATCTTTTGTCGCTACCGAAGTAACTATCACTCAATTCTATTAACCATAATTTCACCGGTCATCCCGGTCATCTTTGAGTCAACCAACCGACCCCGGTCTATGGTTCTAAAAAGAAAATACGAATTCATTCAACCCGGAAGATTATTCCCACGATGACTATTCACGTCATACAACTCATCTACTATTTCCCGTAAACACCAAATTGGGCAACAATCTAACAATATGGCTATACTCACACAACAAACTGGCTTGGTGCATAATCATCCAATCCATCTCAATGGTCCTACCAATGCCACTACTCTCATCGACAATTATTCAACCTTGCTAATTCAAATCTTTCAAGTAAACAAATTAACAATAAAATTCATAACATTCAAAATATGTTTTTAACCAAAGCATTCGGAAGGATTACAATAATACCCAAAACTAAAATCTTAGGGAAACAAATGGCACACCGGCCTAATTATCCAATGCTACAATTACGGGCCGCTTAATCCTTAGCTCCCGAACCTGACGCCCCATCGCGCGCCTCCTCCCGTGCGAGTAGGAAGGATCGTCCTCTCACCTTTGCCGGCTCCGCCTTCTTTTGAGCCGCTGACACAAGCGTTCCGGTTTTCTTCTTCGGGCACACGTGGCTATAATGCCCTTTCTCATGGCACGAGTAACATTCAACCTCGGCCATAGGTTTGGATCTACAATCTCGGGCCAAATGTCCCGTCTTTCCACAATCATGGCAAATTTTTGGTTCCCCACGGCATTCACCGGTATGATTCTTCCCACACCTCTTGCACGAGACTACACTTCCTTGCCTAGAGAAGTTCGACGTGAACTTTCCCTTCTTAACCGTACCCGATCCACTCTCGGCATTCCTCTTATCTCCCACATACGCCCTCTCGGCAACTTTTGCCACGTTCACCTCTTCCACACCTCGGGCGGCACTAATGGCCTCATCTAGCGTGACCGCTCTCTTTACCTCCAACTGATAATCCCAAGGTAGCCCACTAGCATACCTAACTACCCTCAACCTCTCCTCGGAGTAGGTCTTAGCAACAAACGGAAGTAATCCTGTGAATTCCCTCGTGTACTCCTCGATCGACATCTCACCCTTCCTTAGGGTCACAAACTTCTCATGCATTTTCTCCAAATCCCGGTCGGGACAAAATTTCTTCCTCAACCTCACGGTAAACTCATCCCATGACATTCTCTCTATCACCTCCCTCCCGAGGGTCTCATAAACTATGTCCCACCAGACCATAGCATCCTCTTTTAGCAATTGAGATGCATACAACACCATATCGGTTTTCTTGCACTTGCTACTTCCGATGACCCGCTCGGTCTCTCGGATCCACCTCATAGTTACCTTCGGGTCCGAACTACCCGTATATATGTTTGGCTTACAAGCCATGAATGTCTTAAAAGAACAACCATAATTTTCATCGGGCCTCGCCCTTGCATCACTGCAACCACCTGTGGAGGATTTCTCCACTCGAGTGCCACCACCCCTGGTTTTCTCATCCGATCTAGCCTCGGATAGACGACCTCCATCCGACCTCTCACGGTCCCCAATTATGCGGTGCACCTCATCGGCCACCACTCCCTTGAGTTGATCAATAATAGTTTGGAGGTCCGCCATGGTCACCGGAGTTCTATTAGCTCCGACCTCCGATTCACCCACCTGGCGCATCGACGGTTGACTTTCCTGTTCAACCCCAGCCTCAACATGAGGTGTATCCTCCTCCCGGCCCTCCGGGGCTTTCCCACTTCTTCGAGTGTTAACCATTTCTTTCGATCTTGACTATACGAAAGACATTAAACAATTAGTACCTCGTGTACTTGTCATGAGTCTCATAACACTGATTATCCATAATCACATCACTTTCATAGGTCCCCTAGGTTCAACCCTAAACTTAACATAAAGTTTCAAGGTCAACCTAATGATCTCAAGGAATCTTACATTCCTAATGCTACAGTCTAAGACTAGGATGGACATCCAACCTAATTCACTTAAACTATAGCTCTGATACCAAGTTGTAACACCCGTATTTTTATAACATCGTTTAAATCATTTAAAAATACATTTTCCCAACATTTGACACATTGTCCAAAATACAGTTTATCAAAAACTTTAAACCTTTATCAGAGTTTACAAAAATACGGTGTCACCACGTATATCAAAACCATAGGCAAACGGGATCTACCTATGAGCTCCCGAACTAAGCATCTCTAGGCCACTTCTAGTGCAACCTTCTATCACTTCAAACCTGTACCTGAGTACATAGCCACAAAACAACGTAGTACGTGAGACAAAATAGTCTCGTGAGATACATGGGTTTTAGACCCCAATAATAGACATTTCATAAATATGTAAACATATATATAAACTACATAAATACCGTCTAGTCACCCTTTTGTGACTCTAACTACTTTGCTTTCCTAGCAAAGATATCTAGTACCTAAACGTATAGGTGCCAGAAGCCCAATCATATCTAGTACATAAACATATATGTACTAGAAGCCCAATCATGTCTAATACATAAACATATATGTATTAGAACCTAACATACCTAGTACCAAACATATGCGTACTAGAAGCACCCGTGTGCTTAGTGTATAAACATATATACACTCGGTGTATAAACATATATACCACCGTCCAATCAACATATCTAATACATAAACATATATGTATTAGAACCTAACATACCTAGTACCAAACATATGCGTACTAGAAGCACCCGCGTGCTTAGTGTATAAACATATATACACTCGGTGTATAAACATATATACCACCGTCCAATCAACATATCTAATACATAAACATATATGTATTAGAACCTAACATACCTAGTACCAAACATATGCGTACTAGAAGCACCCGCGTGCTTAGTGTATAAACATATATACACTCGGTGTATAAACATATATACCACCGTCCAGTGACCAGGGGTCCCCCGCGTCACCACCATCTTTCTCTTACCATAACCTAACAGTTATGACAGTCAAAGCCTTCGGCTATCACATCCAACATCAAACAAGTTAGTCATCTAATGCTAACGACATATAATTGGTCCACCACAGTGTGAACGTACCTGTATGGTCCCATGGACCCGATCATAAGCAACCACAGTTACTTCTACATCTATGAACCCTATGAGGTCCATACTTACTTTATACATAAGATACATTTCTTATTTATCGATCACATAATACTTTTACCTCTCCCTTGACTATAATAGACAATTATTACTAGTCACATCATATTCTTTCTCATATATATTCGTTCTTTACTCTTATTAGTATATCTTACCAATAGGTACTCATTACTACAAAATCATTCCCAATTGCTTTACTAATACATATTTATTAATAAAGGTTCCGTATACATTCTTTTAATCACTTACTACATATTTATTGTTCATTAGTATAGATTCCATAATTACTTGGATCTATCATAATTTACTTCAAATTCATCAATCATACTAGACACATTCTAGTATCACATTCTACATACTCTCACACATTTTAAATTACTATCTTTATCATATATTTGTTAATAAAGACCGATACAATATCATATGTACTTCCAAGACTATTTGCTATGTACCCAGTTTAAAAGTCTCATGTACTCACCTTAGCAAATAAGTGCTCCAACCGTATTCTTCACGTCAGTTTCCTTGCTTCACAATTCGGTCAACTTCCAAGACCTCACCAAATGCCTAATACAATAATCACAAGATTATCAACATCACATTCTACTACCAGTGTGTCCATCTATCTCTAGATAACACTTATTAACACATTTCCCCCAATTATGGTGATTTACCAAACCCTGGGTTTAACCAAATCCTTAAGATTCTTACAAATCATAATCATACCCTTGTTTCCTTTAATAACATACCATCTATCAGGTGTATACATCATCAACATCACCATATCCCGAAACCCATGAACTTAGGGTTTCAAACTCATACATCAAAATACATGGATCTAAAGCTACAAATATCAAGGAGTGAAGAGATACCTTTAATCTTCAACTAGGAGCGAAATCTATCAAAGATCTGAGAAGAAATCAACCAAAATCTGTACTTGAGCTCCAAAATCGCCAAAGGGAAGAACTAGGGTTTGAAGATAGCACAAATGGCTGAAAACCCGATTTTAATGTCTGTCGAACAGACTTCGCGTCGCGAACTAGAACTTCGCGTCGCGAACTATGTGTAACACCTCAAATTTTAAACACAAAACATTTGCCCAAAATAAAACATTTTTCATAAATAGAAGAACTATCCCAAAAATATGGATTTACAAAAACCTTTGGTATGAATCAGAGTATAAAGTTTCGGTGTTACAAAATATATCAAAACCAAAGCTAAGCATAAATCCAATCTAAAGTTCTTCTACTCTAGGTCCCGCAACTCTATCCGTGCGAACCTAAGCCTTCGATCCCGAACCTGAGTACATAGCAAAACAAAACAAGGAGTACGTGAGACAAAAACGTCTCGTGAGCTACATGGGTTTAGACCCGATAATAAAATGAATGTCACATTTCATATAACCAATCAATATACATATATATATCCAACTATCCAGTCTAGTCACCTTAGTGTGACCCTATCAATCTTGCTTACTTAGCAATCACAACTAACGTGGATGAGTCGATGGGAATTCACCCCAACTGCCCCTCACTCCACACCTCATGACCGGGAGTATCCCGTGACATCGCATAACTAACGTGGATGAGTCGATGGGAATTCACCCCAACTGCCCCTCACTCCACACCTCATGACCGGGAGTATCCCGTGACATCGCATAACTAACGTGGATGAGTCGATGGGAATTCACCCCAACTGCCCCTCACTCCACACCTCATGACCGGGAGTATCCCGTGACATCGCATAACTAACGTGGATGAGTCGATGGGAATTCACATGGGAATTCACCCAACTGCCCCTCACTCCACACCTCATGACCGGGAGTTGCCCGTGTCATCTCATGACTAACGTGGAAGAGTCGATGGGAATACGCCCAACTGCCCCTCAATCCACAACTCATGATCGGGAGTAGCCCGTATCATCACATCATCTCAATCTCATCATAACCCTATGGTTGTGCAAATCTAGCTCTTTGCTAGCACTTTCATCATCATCAAGTTAGTTCAATACTATCGTAGGTATAACTAACTATCAACTACTAGTCTACACAATTAAGCAAATAGACCATAACACAAGTAATGAAAATATTTAACAGGGCTATGTACTCAGTAAATTCCACACGTACTCACCTTAGCAACAAAGATGCTCCAACTGTGTTCTTGACACCAAAGCTCTTGCTTCACAATTTCACCGACTTTCCAAGATGTCACCGAAAGCCTAAACAATGATCATACAATGATCAACATCACAATCTACTATCAATGTGTTCATCTACCTCTAGATAACACCCATCAATCCATTTCCCCCAAATATGATGATTACCAAACCCTAGGTTTAACCAACCCTTAAGATTCTTACAAATCTTAACCATACACTTGATTTCCTTATTAATATACCATCTATTAAGTGTATACACCATTTATATCACCATAATCTATAACCCCAAGAACTAGGGTTTCAACCCCAAGCTTCTAAACCCATAGATCTAAAGCTACAACTACAAAGGATTGAAGATATACCTTAAATCTTCAACTAGGATTGAAGAATCACAAGATTTGATGAAGAAATCGACTCCAAATGATGCTTGACACCCAAAATCGTTCACAAGTTCGAAGAGAGAAAAACTAGGGTTTCACTTGGCAATAAATGAGCCAAAACCCGACTTTAATGCTGCCAGGCACAAGTTCACGACGCGACCATAGTTCGCGTCGCGAACTCTCCTTCTACACGCATACTTAGCGATCGTTATCTAGTCGCGAACTATTTAGCGACACATGGCCAAACTCCCTGGAGCAAGTTCCCGATCGGGAACTTATAGTTCGCGCCGCGAACTCCTGATGGCAGCAAGGCTGCACTTTTTCCAACTTGTCTCGACCCGGTTTCGCCCGTAACTTTCTCGTACGGAGTCCAAACAACACGAAACCAATTCCCACGTAATTTATATGATTTATCCATAATTATCATATTTTTATACAATTTATTTATTTACAAATTCGGGTCGTTACAACTATCTACCCCTTAAGAAGATTCCGTCCTCGGAATCTCATCATAGTTCACGAAATCCGGGTATCTTTTCCGAATCTCGTCCTTGACTTCCCAAGTCAAATTCGGCCCAAGTGAATGCTTCCACTTGACCAACACCAACTCGATCTCTTTATTCCGAAGCTTCTTTGTCTTCGTTTCTAATATAGCCTCGGGCTCCTCAATCAACCGGTTCGGGCCGTCAACCCGCAACTCTTGCAATGGAATAATATTTTCAACTTCCCCGAAAAACTTCTTCAAATAACTCACGTGAAAGGTGTCATGCACACCTTGAAGTTCGGGTGGAAGTTCCAACTTAAAAGCTTGAAGCCCGACCCGTTTCAATATTTTAAACGGTCCAACATACCTTGGACTTAACTTTCCCTTTTTACCAAACCGCATCACACCTTTCCAAGGTGACACTTTCAACATCACCATATCACCGACATCCAAGTCGTATGGTCTTTTCTTTAAGCCCGAATAACTTCGTTGTCTATCTTGGGCGACTTTCATGTTGTTTTGAATAATACCAATCTTTTCATTTGTCACTCTCACGATCTCGGGACCCGTGAGTTTCGTCTCTCCCGCTTCCAACCAACAAGATGGAGTTCTACATTTTCTACCATACAACGCCTCGTAAGGCGGCATCTTGATAGTCGAGTGATAGCTATTATTATACGAGAACTCGACTAACGGTAAATGTTCATCCCATTTACCACCGAAATCCAACACACACGATCTCAACATATCTTCGACCGTTTGAATCGTTCTTTCACTTTGACCGTCGGTTTGCGGGTGATAAGCCGTGCTCAACCGCAACTTTGTACCCAACTCTTCTTGTAATGACCGCCAAAATCTCGAGGTAAACCTCGCGTCTCTATCGGACACAATCGATAACGGAACCCCGTGGAGTCGAACCACTTCATCAACATACAACTTAGCCAACTTCTCAAGTGGCAATGTTTCCCGAATTGCTAAAAATAACGCACTTTTGGTCAACCGGTCAACTATGACCCAAATGGCATCGTGACCTCTACTCGTCTTCGGTAAACCTACTATGAAATCCATAGTTATATCTTCCCACTTCCCGGCCGGTACAATTAATGATTGAGCTACCCCATACGGTACCTGATGCTCGGCTTTCACTTGTGCACACGTGGCACACTTAGAGATATACTTGGCCACTCTCGTCTTCATTCCGGGCCACCAATAAACCCGTTTCATATCTTGATACGTCTTTGTACTTCCCGGGTGAATCGAATACTTCGATTTGTGCACATCATACAACAACTCTTTTCGGATACCACCGAACTTAGGAACCCAAATACGGCCGCCTACGGTCTTCAACCCTTGTGCATTTTCGAGAAAATGTTGGTTCTTACCTAACCGTTCTTGTCTTAACTCGTCTTTTCCCATAACTTCTCGTTGGGCATTCTTGATTCTTTCGATAATACTCGAGACAACTTCTATACGTGATAACATTCCTCGGTTCGGATTTTCATAAACCTTTCGGCTCAAGGCATCGGCCACCACGTTCGCCTTCCCCGCATGATACACAATCTCACAATCATAATCGGCAATCAACTCGATCCACCTTCTTTGTCGCATATTAAGGTCTTTTTGTGTAAACACATATTGCAAACTCTTATGATCCGTGTACAATGTACACCGAGTGCCATACAAATAATGCCTCCACAACTTCAAGGCAAAAATAATCGCCGCCAATTCCAAGTCGTGTGTCGTGTACCTTAATTCCGCATTCTTCAATTGTCGCGAGGCATACGCGATCACCTTTCCTCTTTGCATCAACACACAACCGAGCCCTTGATTTGAAGCATCACTATAAACCACAAAGTCTTCCATACCATCCGGTAACGTAAGGATCGGCGCGTTACATAACTTTTCTTTTAACAACTTAAATGCCTCTTCTTGCTTCTTCTCCCACACAAACTTCTCACTTTTTCTCGTTAACTTCGTGAGTGGAATCGCGATTCTCGAGAAATCTTGTATAAATCTTCGGTAATAACCGGCTAATCCAAGAAAACTTCTAACCTCGGTAGGAGTCCTCGGAGGCTCCCAATTTGACACCGCTTCAATCTTGGACGGATCAACCTTAATACCATCACACGTCACCACGTGACCTAAGAATTGCACTTCCCGCAACCAAAACTCACACTTTGAAAATTTAGCATACAACTTCTCCCGTTTTAACACATCTAACACAAGTCTCAAATGACCTTCGTGTTCTTCTTCGGTTTTTGAATAAATCAAAATGTCGTCAATAAACACGATCAAAAACTTATCAAGAAACGGTTTACAAACCCGATTCATCAAATCCATAAAAATAGCCGGTGCGTTGGTAAGACCAAACGGCATCACTAGAAATTCATAATGACCATAACGTGTACGAAAAGCCGTCTTCTCGGTATCGCCTTCTTTCACCCGAACTTGGTGATAACCCGACCTCAAATCGATCTTTGAGAAATAACTAGCACCTTGCAATTGGTCGAATAAGTCGTCAATTCTCGGCAACGGGTAACGGTTCTTAATAGTTACCTTATTCAACTCTCGGTAGTCAATACACATTCTCATCGAACCGTCTTTCTTTTTAACAAATAACACTGGTGCACCCCACGGTGACGAACTCGGACGAATAAAACCTTTATCTAACAATTCTTGCAATTGGGTCATCAATTCCCGCATCTCGGTGGGAGCTAAACGATAGGGAGCACGGGCAATCGGCGTCGCCCCCGGAACTAAATCAATTTTAAATTCAACTTGTCTCTCCGGTGGCAAACCGGGCAAATCATCGGGAAATACCTCGGGGAAATCCCGAATAATTTTGACATCATCCATTGACTTCTTTTCTTTCCGACCATCTAATACATATGCAATAAACGATGCACAACCTTTTGATATACTTTTCCTCGCCTTAATAGCGGTAATCACATTAGGCATGTGATGTCGTTTCTCCCCGTATACATACACTTTCTCGTTCTCGGGTGTCCTAATCGACACAATTTTCTTCCCACACAAAATCTTGGCTTGGTGCATACCCAACCAATCCATACCAATAACCACATCAAACGCCCTAATTCCCATGGGCAACAAATCCACCTTAAACTTTCTACCGTCTATCTCTAGTTCACAATTTCTATAAATACATTCAACCATAGACGTTTTCCCGTCGGCTACTTCTATTTCATAAACCTCATCTAACATTTCGGACGGCACATTCAATTTACAACCGAACTCATAAGACACAAACGAATAATTAGAACCCGAATCAAACAAAATATGAGTTGGCAAGGAGTTAATGAATAGAGTACCTGACACCACATCGTGTGCCTCCTTCGCCTCCTCTCGGGTGAGTTGAAAGGATCGTCCCTTCACCTTGGCCGGTTCCACCTTCTTTTGAGCCGTGGACACCATCGACTCGATTCCCTTCTTTGGGCACACATTGCTATAGTGCCCCTTCTCGTGACACGAGAAGCATTCAACATCGGCCAACGACTTGGCCCTACAATCTCGGGCTATGTGCCCCGCCCTTCCACAATTAAAACAAGATTTCGACTCTCCTCGGCACCCGCCGGTATGAGTCTTCCCGCACTTCTTGCACGAGCCAACACTACCTTGCTTAGAGAAGCTCGAGGTGAACTTCCCTTTCTTGAACGAACTAGAGCCGCTCTCGGCTTTCCTTTTCTCGCCCACATGGGCCCTCTCAGCAACACGTGCCACATTCACCTCTTCCACACCCCGGGCGGCACTAATGGCCTCATCTAGAGAAGCCGCCCTCTTCACCTCCAATTGGTAGTCCCACGGTAACCCACTAGCATACCGGACCACCCTCAACCTCTCATCCGAGTAGGTTTTAGCAACAAACGGGAGCAATCCCGTGAATTCCCTCGAATATTCCTCCACCGACATATCACCCTTTTTGAGGGTCACGAACTTTTCGTGCATCTTTTCCAAATCCCTTTCGGGACAAAATTTCTTTTTCAATCTCGCGGTGAACTCGTCCCACGACATCTTCTCAATCACCTCTCTCCCTAGGGTCTCATATACGATGTCCCACCAAACCATCGCATCTTCTTTTAGCAATTGTGACGCATACGTCACCATATCGGCATCCTTACATTTACTACTACCGATCACCCTCTCGGTTTCCCGGATCCATCTCATGGTTACTTTCGGGTCCGAACTACCCGAATACGCATTTGGCTTACAAGCCATGAATGATTTAAACGAACACCCTTCTTTCACAACGGGCTTAGCCCTTGCATCACTTTGGCCACCCGTGGAGGACTTCCCTTCCCCGGTGCCACTACCTCCGGTTTTCTCATCCGACTTAGCCTCGGATTCCCGGTCTCCACCCGACCTTTCACGGTCTCCAATAATTCGGTGCACTTCCTCGGCCACCGTTCCCTTGATTTGGTCGATAATAGTTTGGAGATCCGCCATGGTCACCGGAGTTCTATTAGCTCCGACCTCCGATTCGTCAACCCGATGCATTGATGGTTGACTTTCTTGCTCATCCACCCTCTCAACAGGAGGTACTTCCTCCTCCCGGTTCTCCGGGGCTTTCCCACTTCTACGAGTGTTCACCATTTCTTTCAATCAAGACTATACGAAAGACATTAAACATTTAGTACCTTGTGTACAACCCATTAGTCTTATAAGACTCAATATCCAAATCATATCAAATTCATCGGTCCCCCTAGGTTCAACCCTAAACTTAATATAAAGTCTCAAGGTCAACCTATGATCTCAAGGAATCTTACATTCCTAATGCTACAGTCTAAGACTAGGATGGTCATCCAACCTAATTCACTTAAACTATAGCTCTGATACCAAGTTGTAACACCTCAAATTTTAAACACAAAACATTTGCCCAAAATAAAACATTTTTCATAAATAGAAGAACTATCCCAAAAATATGGATTTACAAAAACCTTTGGTATGAATCAGAGTATAAAGTTTCGGTGTTACAAAATATATCAAAACCAAAGCTAAGCATAAATCCAATCTAAAGTTCTTCTACTCTAGGTCCCGCAACTCTATCCGTGCGAACCTAAGCCTTCGATCCCGAACCTGAGTACATAGCAAAACAAAACAAGGAGTACGTGAGACAAAAACGTCTCGTGAGCTACATGGGTTTAGACCCGATAATAAAATGAATGTCACATTTCATATAACCAATCAATATACATATATATATCCAACTATCCAGTCTAGTCACCTTAGTGTGACCCTATCAATCTTGCTTACTTAGCAATCACAACTAACGTGGATGAGTCGATGGGAATTCACCCCAACTGCCCCTCACTCCACACCTCATGACCGGGAGTATCCCGTGACATCGCATAACTAACGTGGATGAGTCGATGGGAATTCACCCCAACTGCCCCTCACTCCACACCTCATGACCGGGAGTATCCCGTGACATCGCATAACTAACGTGGATGAGTCGATGGGAATTCACCCCAACTGCCCCTCACTCCACACCTCATGACCGGGAGTATCCCGTGACATCGCATAACTAACGTGGATGAGTCGATGGGAATTCACATGGGAATTCACCCAACTGCCCCTCACTCCACACCTCATGACCGGGAGTTGCCCGTGTCATCTCATGACTAACGTGGAAGAGTCGATGGGAATACGCCCAACTGCCCCTCAATCCACAACTCATGATCGGGAGTAGCCCGTATCATCACATCATCTCAATCTCATCATAACCCTATGGTTGTGCAAATCTAGCTCTTTGCTAGCACTTTCATCATCATCAAGTTAGTTCAATACTATCGTAGGTATAACTAACTATCAACTACTAGTCTACACAATTAAGCAAATAGACCATAACACAAGTAATGAAAATATTTAACAGGGCTATGTACTCAGTAAATTCCACACGTACTCACCTTAGCAACAAAGATGCTCCAACTGTGTTCTTGACACCAAAGCTCTTGCTTCACAATTTCACCGACTTTCCAAGATGTCACCGAAAGCCTAAACAATGATCATACAATGATCAACATCACAATCTACTATCAATGTGTTCATCTACCTCTAGATAACACCCATCAATCCATTTCCCCCAAATATGATGATTACCAAACCCTAGGTTTAACCAACCCTTAAGATTCTTACAAATCTTAACCATACACTTGATTTCCTTATTAATATACCATCTATTAAGTGTATACACCATTTATATCACCATAATCTATAACCCCAAGAACTAGGGTTTCAACCCCAAGCTTCTAAACCCATAGATCTAAAGCTACAACTACAAAGGATTGAAGATATACCTTAAATCTTCAACTAGGATTGAAGAATCACAAGATTTGATGAAGAAATCGACTCCAAATGATGCTTGACACCCAAAATCGTTCACAAGTTCGAAGAGAGAAAAACTAGGGTTTCACTTGGCAATAAATGAGCCAAAACCCGACTTTAATGCTGCCAGGCACAAGTTCACGACGCGACCATAGTTCGCGTCGCGAACTCTCCTTCTACACGCATACTTAGCGATCGTTATCTAGTCGCGAACTATTTAGCGACACATGGCCAAACTCCCTGGAGCAAGTTCCCGATCGGGAACTTATAGTTCGCGCCGCGAACTCCTGATGGCAGCAAGGCTGCACTTTTTCCAACTTGTCTCGACCCGGTTTCGCCCGTAACTTTCTCGTACGGAGTCCAAACAACACGAAACCAATTCCCACGTAATTTATATGATTTATCCATAATTATCATATTTTTATACAATTTATTTATTTACAAATTCGGGTCGTTACACTATGCGTTTCTTCCACTTCGCGTTCGTTAACCAAATCGTGAACTACATCGCGTCCACCGGTCTCTTTCCCTGCCATGACTTCCCGATCGGGAAGTCCTACTTCGCGGCGCGAACTTGGTGTGCAGCCAGGGCTGCACTTTTTCGTCCTTGTCTCGACCCGGTTTCGCCCATAACTTTCTCGTACGGTGTCCAAACGACGCGAAACCAATTCCTACGTTCTTTAAACGATTTCTCCTTATTTATCATAATTTTTTATAAATTTATTTATTACCAAATTTCGGGTCGTTACATGTATTTGTTTCCTAATTCTCATTCCCAGCTTAATTGCTCGGATTTGTTTGAATATTGTTGATGAAAACAGCCCTCGAGATATGGAAGCATGTGGTTGGGATGATGATTTTAAGTGAGAAATTCGAGAGCAAATTGTGCGACAAAATGTTTGAAGGTATTTTAGTATCTCCTTTTATTGTTTTTAATTTCAGATTTTAACTGATCTTCCTCAAACTGAAAGGTGTTACTAAATTTGCTTGAATATGACTGTTCTTCCTCAACTGAAAGGTGTTCTTATCAATTGATAGCTTTAACATGGTTTTCGCCCTGTTTATGGGGACCACGATCACAGTAAGCAGTTAAAATTAAACGAGTTTTGTTCTTATTCGATTTAGCAATTGGGTTGATGATATTTTGGATTTTGAAATGAGAATTGAAATTTTTACTTAACAAATGATGATTTTTTTGCAGGGTTTGACATTTGATGGTGTCCGAGGTACCCGTCTCACCATGATCATGTTAAAATTTTGGTTTAACATTGAGCAGATGAATTCCTAAGTTATGACGAGAACATGATGAGAAATCTTTAACAAAATGTTTTAAATATTGGACCAAATTGGGGATATTTTGGCCCATATGAGGCACCAACTGAGATCCAGCAACCTGATTTTGACACCTTTCTTATTGTTGGTGGTTTATGAGAGAATGCTCGTGGTGACATCTTTCTATCATTCTTGTTATTCACAAACCTGATGCAATTCCCCCCCCCCCCCCCCCGGCAAAACTGCCTCTTATTCATTCATGGCACAAAAGCAGATCTCATCAAACTGAGTTAACTACAGGGTTTTATAACACTACCAACAAAAACGTGTATGAAGAAATTGTCATTTTTTCTGTAAAATCCCATCTATAATGATCTTGCTGGGAATGAATCTTTTGGACGAACAACAACCCAATGAGCTGTTTTCCGTCCCTGATTTACTTCTTGTGGGTATTTGAACTGCTTTGCAGGTTGACCTAACATGCTTTTTGACTTGCATGTAAACGTTAATTGTACAACAACATTCCTTTAAAATTGATCAAATTTAAAAATTCTCGTATCTAAAATTTAATATTTGTACTAATTTCATCTTCTATGTCCAATTTATAGGGTGTCTATAATTTCATTTTAGATTTGTTGTATCTTGTTGACATGTTAGCAGCTTCGACACTTGGGCAAACGACAGGTTTTTGGGATATCTATACACGATAGAAAATTATTTTGTAATACCATGCCTTAATCAAGCTTATTTGATAGTAGACTTTTGTTGTAATTGGTAATAATTAAAAGGTGATTGTTTTAGCTTGTTCTTTCGCGTAAAATTATTTTTATCCAGTTTGTTGGAATTATTTTGTGGTTATGGGGATCAAAGCAACTACCAGCATAATCAATATGTATCTGGTAAAACAGTTTCATATTAAAAGATGAATGTAATAAGAGTTGAGAGAATATTTGTTTAACTAGGGATCAAACTTGTGACCTGTAAGGAGTAATTTAGATTTCTTACCACTAGGTTATCACCAAAATTGTTAGATTTTTATCTTTAATATATTAAATGCATTTGAGATTTTTAATTTTCATCCAATACATTTGTTATTTTCAAGAAAAATTTATGTTTATTAAAAATAAGGACCAAGCATGACTTAAATTGTTGACCTTTATGCTTATAGTAATGTCTTAACCATAGTTACTAGAACATATATTCCTTACTTGTATTATAATTGTCTTTTTCAATCTCATACATTTTAAAAAGGTAAAATTGACACCATCAAAACCCACCATTCGTGGCGACCTCCACTAGCTATAATCACTATCGCCTTCAGCATCCATAGATTGGTCACTGCAAAATATGATCACATGGTACCCGTCGCCGCATTGCGCGGGTACCCGGCTAGTTCATCATAATTCATGTTTACAAGCTAAATAACACCTAAAAATCTAAAATTGCTTAAAGTGCTTTTAAATACTGTAACACCTAAATTTGTTAAAAGGGCTTTCTTTTCCAAAATAACATGGTAAAATAATTTGATATTCATGGTATTAAAAGTGAATTTATTCGTGTTTAAGTTATTATTAAGTAACTATTTTAGTCGTTAGAAAAATCTCGTCAATTTTGTTGATATGGTAGGTTAACTTAGAGCTCCATAAATGCCCGCAAATCCATGGTATCGGGGAAAGCACACATCCTTTATGTCGGGAGGTGGTCTTTGGAGTTGCAGCTTAAGTATGCATGTTTTTCGGTCGGGTTACTCGGTCCGGTTTTGATCATGAATTGAAAAAAAGTATGTAAATTGAACATGTAGTCCGGTTTACAAGATGTTTGGTATAATCATATTCACCAATTTAGATAGTGACAAGTAGAAGAAACCACTTGGGATATTGGGCGTAAGGTTAGAAGTTAGATTTTATATATTTATAATATTATATATCATTAGTTTATAATCGTATAAAATTTTAGTGCTTCAAATATTTATTCGCGTGGCTAAACCCAAATCCAATTAAATTTACCAGTAAACAAAACCATATAACCCTAATAAATCATTCAGTTAAACAAATTGGTAAACCTTGTTACCTTGAACCCGATTAAAATCAGTCAAGTTATCAAGTTATATATATTCGTTCTTTTAACACCACTAAATTTGCGGGTTTTAAACTTAGAGGTCTCATTTGGAGAATCCAAAGCTTGCGCGGCTTAACCAGAGATTCAAGTAACTTATATGATACTTAATATCATTTTTTGCATATAGATTATGTGTTGTTTTTGTCTCCAATAATTTTTTTAAATCTTTTAAAGAATTAATTTCAATTTATTTGTGATGCTTTGATAATATTACTTTTATCACGTCTATTATAAGCGTGATGTTATATGTACGTGTTTAATAAGCATGACTATAGATATACCAATTTGACATGATTTACAAATTTTATCTTATATCATGGGCTCACCAACAATATTCATCACTAGTTCAAGAGATTTATTGAAGAAAAAAACTTTCTTCATTCAAAATTGTTAATGTTAGTCACACAGCATGACAGCAGTGATAAACGTGGGCTATCAAACTGGGTAGCTTCTGCTGGGTTGTAATGGCCCATTAATACTGGGTGGTGATTAAGTTACAATAGCAAAAAATAAATGGACTTCAGTTATGGGCCATGTGGCCTGGTTTCATAGACCGGGTCGAACTATTATGACCCGCAAATTTTGTTCTAAACTTTTACATTTTTTCGTCAATTTAGGCATAAATTACACATGAATTATTCAAAGATTTGTTTTTGTATTTAGTTGCTTATATTTGTGTGTAGGGGTGTAAACGAGTCGAGTCGAGTCGAGTTCTGCTAAACTCGAGCTCGACTCGCCAATTAAATCTCGAGTTTGAAACTCGACTCGATACTCGACGAGCTTCCATTTTTAAGCTCGAATTCGACTCGGTGAAAACTCGAAACTCGACTCAATACTCGGCTCGGCTCGAAAAATTCATATTTTTTTAAAATGCACTTTTTTGTTGTAAATATGTATATGGAAAAGGGTAAAAGGTAATTATGTATATGGAAAAAGGGTAAAATTGTAATTAAATAAAAACTCGATAAGGCTCGCGAGCCTAACGAGCTGTGTATTTTGGAACTGGAACTCGGCTCGAAACCCTACTCGAGTAGCTCGAGTTCGAGCTCGAGCTCGAGCTCGACTCGGTTCACAACGAGTCGATTTCGAGTATTTTTCGAGTCGGTCTCGAGTAACTCACGAGCTGTCTCGACTCGATTACACCCCTATTTGTGTGTGCTTTCAAAATTCATTTTTCTTATATGTTTGTGTGTTTTCATATCCAGATTTGCATGTGTTGCTATGTTAGTGTGTCAAAAAATTTGATCCCGTTACTGGAAAAAAAAATTATATAAAATTAAAAACCTTTATGACATCCGACCACTAAAAACTAGGATTTATTCGTAGTTAGGGCATATTTAATGCGCTAATTCTTTTTTATTTTATTTTTTGAAGGGTTTTTCTAATGTATGCCCCTGGGGCATACATTAGGTGCATTTAATAGAGTATATGATTTCCTAATATATTTTGAATTACATTAATGAAATTTATTTGTTACCATTTTAGCAGATGCAATAAATACAATTCTTATTTTAAATGGAAACTTGAACTCTATTAAATACACTTAATGTATGCCTCAGGGGCATACGTTAGAAAAACCCTTTTTTGAAAGACACTTAATCTACTCCACTTGTCTCTATCAGGACTTGAACCCACGACCTTTAGGTTCATGCGCAACATTATATACACCAATATCACTATGCTACAAGCTTTGGGTTATAAGAAATCATTTAAAAAGAAAAGATTTTTTTAAAGGATATACTCACACGACATCCATTTTTCTAAAGAAGATTTAAAGAATCATACGTCAAAAGACGTGTTTGTCGTATTAACATCAAGTGACCCACTAAATTTTTTATTTAGGTGAATTATAGAGAAGATTCTTTAAATTTGATCAAAATTACAATTATAAGTATTTCATATTCAAAATTACAACAAACCAAATTTTCTAGTTTTGTAGCAACATAGTCGGGGACCTAGGAGACCCATATGAGTCGTTATCCCTTTTGCACATGTGAACGATAAAAAAATGTTTTTCATTGTTTCTTCATTACAAAGAGAATTAATCACTACAGAAAAGTGTTTGATTTTTTCCTTGTTCATATCCTTGTAGATTTCAATAACATGTCATTCAGCATTAACAACCCAAGTTATAATGATTCTATTAAACAAATGCCGCAAATTAAATACTTTTTAATATGCTAGAACAACTTAAGAATATTAACAAGGTGAAATGGATGATAAATTGATAAGGTATCCCGTATCCATATATATAAAACAAACAAAATTACATCAAGTTTTATATGAAAAGCTATGTCAAATTTAAGACCGCTTCCAACAGTCGTTAATATTAAAACTTCAGTTTTTGCTACATCAGTGTCAGGTATCATGTCAAGTATTAACTGACACTTCAACTGACTCACACCCGCAAAATGTTAATACCTATATAAAAATACACCACCTATTACGTCTTCTTTTCCTTCACTAAATTGAAGTTTGCTTACTGACGACATCTTGCAATCCATGCTGTTAATCGAGGAGCTTCGGTTTAAAAGTGAGCTACCCGTTTGCATTGCTCTAATGTTTTGCTTTTTTTCTTTCCAAATTAAGACCACTAAAAAAATTAATCCTATTAACATTGTATATGTTAGGATATAACCCATTAAGCTTAGGCCTTTTCCACAATATTTAACTTCTCAAGTCCTCCCCAAATATCACGTCTATATGTTAGGATATGTACATCACATCAGTATGTTTTGAGCATGATCAATCCCATAGTCAATCCAGGATTTACCGATTTATAATAGAAGCTGCAGTTAATTACGATTTATGATACTTCTTTATTAGTTTATTAATAAAAAGAAGTGCTATATTCATCTTTTATTAATACCAAATAAACTTTATAGTATTTGTTTAAATTTTGAGCTATTTTTTAATTGTGCATACAAGATATCTGATCTAGATTAACTAGTTCACAAAATCTATGTAAAATATCCTATTTTATTTCTATAAATCTAACAATTTTAAATCAGTATGATTTTAGATTATATGTTCCCATTATTATATAGGATAACAAACATTTTTTAGTTTCGACAATTTCATGTAGATAGTTTCATTATTTTATACAAAATAACAATTATCATTTACATTATTATTTGAGAAATGATGTTTAAACCTACCATTTAGACCTATCCATAAACCTACCCACTTGATAGGATGACATGTGTATTCAACTATATAGTAAGTAGAGTGGTATTTAGGTCTAAATGATAAGCATAAATACCATTACTCTTACTATTTTTCTTTAAAGAAAACTAACTTATGTTTTTTGAAAATTAAGGAATTAACTATCATTTACCCAAAATAAAATTCAACCTAGATTTAGGTGTAATTTTATATACTAAAATTAGTTATATACTTTTTGTAGTCATGCTTATGTATTTTTCTAATTTTGGAATATTAATATTCCTAAATCCTAACTACCTCCATGTGTAGTCAATCAATACATGTGCCCGGCTTCGGGTTTTTTTCTCGGAAAAACTAAAAAACGTGTTAAATCCGGATCCGATATTTTGAACCGGTCACGCTCACTTTTCTAGAAGCAGAACGAACCCCTTCTTTCACCGTCCTTCACGTGAGTTTACTGTTCCACCCTCACTGCTAGAGTGATTCCCTCAACTGCTCTTAATGGCATTCCCGTAATTTCATTATAGGCTCAGCCTAATTACATTAGCCACTTGTGTTTGTATTTTTGCAAGGTTGCAGCAAGCTGTTTGTGCTTCCTCCACGTGGCGTGATTTTATTCGTCTGTTTAGTTTATAAGTAACCGACTTCTTTTCCCTTCAATAAAATCTCTTTCTGAGAAGCTGTCAAAGATAGGGTTCTTTCTCTCTCTAGAAAACTTGAATTAACATGACATGCAGATCTATTGAGTTATATAGGTTTCTGTATCTATATCTATGGCGTAGACCTGATGGAATTAGCAGTGTCACGGTGGTTTTCTGATTCGCTTGGTACAGGTCGGGAACGGCTTCGCCGGCGATGTCAGTTTACCGGATAGTGAAACCGGTAAGGAGATGATCCTTAATCGGTTAATATCGGTCCCGCCTTGTATCAACTGAATCAGAAATCGCGGTGAATGATTTTCAGGAGCTGCCGGTGGATATTTGATTTGAATTGGGAAGATTCTGGGAACAGGTGAACTATATTTAAATAATTTGTGTAGATTTGGATCTGCAGTTCCAGATTTGTTTGGAACCTGATGTAATTGTCACTTTACTATTGAGTTATAGTATAATGGTATGATACTATGATATAATGAAGATCTCTGCTTTTCTATTGCTTTTTGTTATAACTGTTTTTGTGAATAGGGAATTACATTTCCTAGCTGTTAACTTTGTACCTGAAGGTTGCTTTTCAACTGCAATATATATTCCAGATGTTTAAAACAAATTTATGAACACTATTATAATAGCAAATAGAATGAGATCATCATTATATTTATACACTTATTCGTATTAATTTTGTGTTTGTAAAAAGTATTAGGCTTGACATTGCAAATGAAAATGTGATTATGTGTTCACGTATTTGTATCTATATGTTAAACTATATTTCAAATCATTTGCTAAGGGAAATTTGGATAACCATAAAAATGGTTCTGTTTGTGCAAGATGAACAAGTGGCATCGCTACCTTTTCAAATTAAAGACAAGATCTAATAGGGATTATCCTGGTTCTACCTGAATATGATCTGCTTTCTGTTAGTTATGCATAATTACAGATCTGATAATCATCACGAAAGCTGTTCATTGCATAATTAAGTGTCTGCTCCTATTCTGTTTTCTATCATGTTTAGTAGTTGGGTCAAATTGTTCACTAGCTGATTACATGACATCTGTGTTTTGTAATGTACTAGATTGAGTATTTCCCCTTTTGGGAAGAACTGCATATGAAACGGTGTGTTCTTTTTTTATGTTTGACAATTGACAGGACAAACAAGTGCATTAAATTTGACTTGGCATCCAATTTCAGATTTACCTGAAATCTGGAATATGATTATAAAGTTTTGTATTATACTTTTAGGAATTGAGAATGACACTGTAAATTTGTAATCAAAAGTTAGAAAACTTATGCCATAATTGTAAATTTGACAAAACTGTAAGTTTGCTTTCATTAACAGTTTGAGTTAAAAGTTTTGATGCCATTTTCGTCTCTCTCGGAAGGTTTTTTTGGCCGGAATTGGCATAAACAAAATCAACTCTTTTGTAAATTCACTTGCTGATTCTTCACCCTTCTAGAGTTTATACCTCACCAAATTCTGTTAGCATTTGACCCATATACAGATATTAATTGGGCCTTTTTTTCTTCTTTTGATGTTTATCCAACATCAGTAGAACCAACAACTCGGTACTTTCGACGACCCTGGCCTTTTATATATATAAGTAATAAGTTTGTATTAAAAAATATGTTATACTTCGTATATATAATTTCTCTAGTTTTTGAAAATAGACCAAATTTTACAAAAGAGTTGATTCTCTAGTTTTTGAAAATAAACATTTTGGAGAATTTGACCGAGTATTTTGACCGATTTGGGCCAACTAAACTCAGCACTCCACCGAGTATATGTTACTCGGCCGAGTAGACCGAGTTTTACTACAGTGAGTAGAATTAAAGAAACGGAAAACTTACTCAATTCACATAAATGTATCTCAAAAGTTTTATACTCAAAATCGTTTGTGTCTGGTTCACATTTTTAAACAAGGTAAACAGTCTTTGTCTCTAAGTGGTTCACATTTTCCTCACCAAACTTGAATCGACTTTTTGAACCATTTAGTGTAATCCGGGTATAACCTTTTGCACGCTTTTCGATATGTATGTAGCTCACGTTATTCTCATGTCATCAAGATCTTGCCCTATATAAATTCTTACAAACTTTAGTAAATTGTATGTACCGATTCTTATTATTTAGTCACTAATCACTGTGGTCTCTGACTTGCTTGGTACAGCTCGAGAATGGTTCTACCAGTTAGATGATCATGTAAATGATTTTCATGTGGATGGTTACTTGTTCCGAGCTCTACCAAGCATGTCTGAGATATCAGTGAAAAAAATTAAATTTTTTGATAAGAAACCATCTTTATAAATGTAGCGGATATAGTGGTATTATTATCTGTTTTTCTTTTCACTTGCAGGTAATAGATGTGTTTTGCTGGTGAAGTCTTTTGCTTATATGTCGTTCGATTTGAACCTATTCTGTACGTAGCAACCACTCGAGTGAGTGTTGATGGTTAAAACTGGAAACTGTTACTAGTTTATGGTCTCGCGGTTAGTGTGCGAAAGAATTGGTAGTCTTCTACTATACTTTTTTTTGGTGGTCTTCATCGGTAAGATTTGTTTGTAGCTGAAATGATGTTTCCATTCTATTGAAGTGTATATGTCTGATGCAAGCTCAAGCGTAAGGAATGGAACGGATCCTTTTGTTTCTAAAGGTTCTTAATAAAGGGGTTGTGTTAAAATAAGCATAATTTGGGTTAAGGGGTTTTGTTTAGGCCCAAGACTAGTCAAATTGAAGCTTGGATGAGGAGACTGCCGTGGTAAACTATCGTAGGTGGTTTATGGAAATTTCCGGCCCAAAAAGTTCATGTTCTTTAGATTTATCTACTTTAGAGATGTCATGTATGTTGGTGTAATTGATGGACTCAATGTAAAACACTTCATCAAAATGAAATAAAAACGACTTTTGAGGGGATGCTTGGTTAGATATATTAGGGGTGGGGAATATTGAATAGTAAAGGTAATAAAAAATGTTGCTTGGTTTCCAGTGATATTATTAATAATTATCTGTCAGTGGGTAATGAAACATTTCGCAACAAATTGGGATAATGAAATTTCATTACCCACATATATTACACACGCACATATAGTTATACACATATTCACACACGTACACACACATACATACACATGCAGACATACATACACATACATATGAGCACACACATGTATACACACATATACACATACAAATACACATTTAAAGAATACTAATCAATGTTAGTATTTCAAGGAGTTAAGAAATACTATGGAATGCTCATTGCATCTCTTAATATTTTTTTACCTAACCAAGCACTCCCTAACTCTTTGTCCCGACTCTTAATGAGTTGATGACATCTATGACAACTTAGATCTAGGTCGATTTTTTAGATAAGTTCTTTGGATACTCAAATCTATTGTTTATATAAAATTTATACATTCAATTGCACCTGACATGATAATAACCATTTTAGTGATATTTTTGGAGGAGGGGGTAGGGGACACCAAGGTGTATTTGGCGCACATAGCCCATGATAATGAATGATGGGCATTAAAGACCATTCTTGATGCTAGAGACAACGCACTTACACATATTACTAGAAATAAACTCATTCTCTCATTTTTATTTTTATTTTGAACGACAAAAAGAAGACAACGACCACGAGCTTCAGCAAAGCCATTATCAGCCCGCACCGAAGACCTACTTTTAACTAGGATCAAAACCAATACTATTTTTTTTTATTTAAATAGTATTCTCGTTTATAACACGCTCTTTTGGTGTGACCGAACTTATTCGGAATGTACGTGACTTGACCATTACCTTGATCGTTACCGAACATTAGTCTGATTATCTGATAAATATTTACTTAAATAGGAATCGTACATGTGACCTATAAAAAATCATTTAGGATCGTTAACATTATAACATCAACATATAACATATGATTGTACTAGTTATACTATCTCAAAGATAAAAGATATGTGCATGTAATGATGTAATACACTTGTAAATAAATAAAATAAATCAAAGTTACTGTAAAAAACAACAATAATGCCAAAAGGTTCATATTCCCCAAGTTTATATGTATTCCCCCAAAATCCACCACTTTCCCCTAAATTCAAACTTGTTTTGTTTTGATATTACAAAAAAAAGACAAATTGAGGAATGTTGAGGAGACAAAAGGTGGTGGGTATGCCTTTGTTTTCTTGCAAAATTATATGCTCCCAACAACAAATTCACATTCTTTTAACCACTTAATATATATGAATTATTATATATTATGAAGTATTGCTTAGGTCTCAAAATAATTGTTCACATATAAAAACAATACGATTTAAGAAAAGTACATTTATTACATTTTTTAACTAATAAAATTTAATCTTTGTCACTGAATTATTTTCTAGTTAGTGAAATTTTCAAGTTGACAATAATTTTGAGACAAATCAAAAAGAAAATGTGGGCAATAAAATTGTAACGTATGGAGTATTGTTTTTCCAAATATATAGTTTCAAAAAACTACTTTAAATATGATATATATACCAAAAACCATTCGTTATTTATTAAAAAATATAATCAAACATATAATGCATATTATGTCATTTGTTGGAAAATATGACATAAGCTTTTAATAAGAAATGACTAAAGGTACTATAATTTATTTTATATATAAAAGACAGTTGATTTTCAAATATTATTATTGTTTTCATTATTAGTTACATGGAAGTACAACGGAACACATATTATTAGGGTTGAGCTCAGTATATACCGTATTGAATTGGCTGATATCGATTTGGTATTTGGTATTGCTATTCGGTATTTGGTACAGAGAGTAAGTACCCATACATTGTTGAATACCGAAAAGGGCCAAATGTGAATATACTTGTATCCTTTGTATACATTCGATATCGATACCGTATGTGTACGCTCGATATCAGTTCAGTATTTGGTACCAAATTCTCATTCCTACGTTTCATACTTAGCATATCTATGATGAGGCTTAAACCAGTTGAAGAATCATTCATATATCATTAACTCAGAAGTCTTTTTAATGCACAAATAATTACTTACATATGGAGTAATTTATAGCACACATATAATACTAAACTAAGCCAATTGATGCACGCATAATTATTTGATAGTCAATCCCGCGGGTAAAATTTCCGGTACGTGGAATAACATCTTAAAAATTCATAAAACATTGGAAAAAATAAATATTCCTCTCAAAAGTTGGTTTTTGGAGCATTCTGATGTCGATGGCAGCAGAGATGTCAACGCCCCGAGGTGGGCTTTATCTTAATCTGGCCCGTTCATGGTTAAGTCTATGAGATTAGCGGTCGACGATTTTTTATTAAAGCGACCAGATAAAAGGGATTTTGTTTGGGTTAAAGGGGTTCCCACGAAAGTTGATATTACGGCTTGGAGAGCTTATTGCGGTAGGTTGCCTACGAAAGCTAACCTACAAAAAAGAGATATCCCGATCATCTCGTCAACTTGTGATCTGTGCAACTCAGATGAGGAAGTCGATGATCATGTTTTTGTTGGGTGTCCTGTTTCTCGATCAATTCTCACTGAATTTGGTAGATGGTGGGGGCTTAATGCTAATCATGTTCAAAGTGTATCGCAACTGGTTCATTGGGGGCAAGAAAACGATTTAAAAGGCGATGTCCTGAAAGCATTTATGGCTGCTATTTACTGCTTTATTTGGATAGTTTGGAATTTACGGAATCAAAAGACGTTCAATTCTAACACAAGGGAGAAAGAGATTTTCATTTTTAGCCAAATTCAAAGTTACTCTTATTTTTGGTTGAAGAATATGGTAAAATCATGTAATCTTAATAATAGATGGTGTGAGTGGTGCTCTAGTCCTTTATCATGTTTTTAGCTTTTTTTTGTTTTGTTCTCTTTCCTTATATGTTTCTAGCTTCTTGCTAGTCTTTTTTCTTTATAAATTTTAGCCGTTGAAAAAAAATACTTTCATAGAATACGATACTAAAAGTAACTTTTAATACATGAAGACACGTTTATTGTGTAAAGACATGAGACAGTCCCCTCGCCCACCGGCGGCATTTATGCCCTTAAAATATGGGATGTGGCGCGCCTTCATTCTATCCTTTTCCTTTCAATTATTAAATGACGATAAATATTGAAATATTCTTTTTATCATAACTGAAAATGTTTTTATTGATACAATTACCTTGATAACAAACAACAATAATAATACTCGATTTCTTTAAATAAGTGGTATAAAAAGGTAAGATATCAATTAGGAGTGAGCATGATCCAGAAATCAAGCTGAAACTAATAGATCGAAATAAGAAATGATGAATTTTTAAAACCAAAATCGAACCGAACCGATTATATATTTTCGGTTTTTGTTCGGTTCGGTTTCGGTTGATTTTTGGTTCAGTTCGAATTTTTCGGTACAAATGCCCACCCATAATGTCAATGGTCATACTTCTACTTGAAGATAGATAAATTGCTTACGGAGAAACATCGGACAAGAGTACAAAATAGAATATACGAGTAAATATGAGATGTGTATGCATTGATTTTTTGTCTATGTTGCATATATTCTATTGCTCAATCTTGCATCTAAACTTTATGATAACATTTTACGTAAATACAATTATCATAGATATTAATTATATAACATTTTACATAGAGTGAACAGTGAAATTTTGTCTTTTAGCTACTTTTCTTTATTTATTACTTAATGACGGAATATAAATGTGTCTGTTGCTCTAGCCAGGTGGTAATGAGTTTGCATTTATGATCAAAAGGTCCTCAGGTCGAGTCCCAACTGCATCAGTTGGTGTTTTCTAGGGGTGTAAGTGAGCCGAGTTGTTCGTGAGCTACCTGAACTCGGCTCGTTAAAAGATCGATAAAAACTCGAGTTAAACGAGTTCGAGCCTAGCTCGAGCTTAACTTAGAGCTCGTTTAATAAACGAGCCCGAACTCGAGCTTCATACTAAGAGCTCATTTAGACCAGCGAGCCTAAACGAGCTAAAATAGTTAATTAATATAAAATAAATATAAATACATAATACGTATTTATCTAATTATGTGTGTATATATATTATACATATATAAAATAATATATATAAAAAAAAGATTTACATCATATATTAAATATTATGATTAATTAAAAAAATTATATATTTCGCGTATATATGGAAGTTTAAATGAGCTTAATCGAGCCGAGCCCGAGCCTGAAAAAACCTAAACGAGCCGAACTCGAGCTTTACACATAAAGCTCGAAACGAGCCGAGCTCGAGTTCGAGTTCAGTAAAATTAAACGAGCCGAGTTCGAACCTAGTCGAGCTCGGTTCGGCTCATTTACAGCCCTAATGTTTTCCCTTTTTTCCCCAACTTTGCTTAAATTACATTTTGCACCCTGAGGCCTGAACATTAATTTTTCTAAAATTACAATTATTACCCTTTAACTTTAACATTTAGTGTCTAAACTTTTTTCCATCAAATTTTTTACCCTTTTTTGCTAACTTTGCAAAAGTTACATTTTTTTCCTCTTAAATTTAACTCTTTATGAAACGACATTTTACTATCCTAAATTTTACTAACATCTAGATTTTTTCTAATTAGTTTGACGCATAACTCTTGCTTTTAGTTTACAATTAAAATATTTTACTCCGTTATCCTTAATGACACATATGTTAAGCCTTTTTGTTTAAATTATTTAGGCTTTTTTATACTTTTTTTGTTAAGTTGTTTTTTTGTCTTTGCAACTTTTTTTTCTACATGTTTTTCTTGATCTTTTTACCAGCTTTTTTATTTGTTAACTTTTTACTACTTCAGTTATAGAATTTTATCCTCTAAATATTTGTAGTAGATGCACTTCGTAAGGATATTCATTTTACTATTGACAATTAATATTTAAATTTTAATATATTTTAATCGATAATATTATCGATAAACATTATTATTGATATTATATGATAATCCCTCGTGGCATCGCGCGGAGAAAACCTACTAATTTTGTACAAAAACGCATAAATTATTATAGTAACTTTTTATTGAATTATTAAAGAATACGTAGGCTTTATTTTGTCTTGAGGAGTCGAGGAGCTCTTTAGTGTCATCACTCCACTAAGACACTAGGGGTGTGTTTGGTACAGAGATTTAGAGGCAGAGAAAGGGAAATGAAGGTAAAGTCTCTTGTTTGGTTACATTGAGAAAAGAAGATGGAGAAAAAAAACTTTTCCTTTTCTCTAATTTTAATTCTCTACTAAACAGGGGGAAAAAGGGAGAATCATATAATGAGAATTAAAAAAGGATTTTGTCTTGTTAATTCTAGTCATTTTTGTTGTTTAATATAGAAGTAAACTTGCTGAATTGTTACAAAGTTATTGAAAGTAAACATCTGGGTTTTCATAAATTTGAGTTTAATCATCTGAGTTCCTATAAGATTTTGATTTTTAGTTGCTTTACTTGAGTATTTTTAGATGTTATCATTGATTTTATTAATGAATTTTTATTATTAATTTATCTATATTTTTGTATGTTTTGTGTTTAAATAATGATTATTGTGGAAAAAAAATATGTGCAGAAGTTGGTAAATGATTCTCTGTTACATTTCTCTACTGAAGTCTCTGTGCTACCAAACAGAAGAGTCAATTCTCATTCTCCTGACGAATTCTCTTTCTCTGCACTCATTTCTCTGCAATTTCATTCTCTATACCAAACGTACCCTAAGATCTATTGACTTACACTTCTTTAATTTATTTTTCCCATATAAAATCATTTTATTTTATTTTATTATAAACCAAAAATATAAACACAAGATATAGAAAAATAATTTAATTATTTCGGGTCTCTATGTTGCTTTCATGATTACAGAAACCACACACATTTCTGACATCATAAAATATGATTATAAAGTAATTATACGAGAGTTTTTTTTTTTTTTTTTTCATATAAGTTTTTTAAACTTCCCTATTAATTCAGTCCGAATAAATTATTTTAGACAGTTCAATAAATTATTTACCTAAAATCATATACAAATTCTCTTAAAAAGAGAAAGAAAAGTAGAATTATAAAACATAAACACCGACTATTTTTGGTGTATAATAAAACATTTTGATATTGTTTCTCGATGTTAGGGGTGTGCATGGGGCGGTTTTAGGCGGTTTTAGGCGGTTTTAGGCGGTTTTAGGCTCAAACCGAACCGAATCCGCTAATTTCGGTTTTATGATTTTCAAACCCAATGGTTGCGGTTTCTAACGGTTTCGGTTTTAAAACCGAATCCACCTCGTCTTAACATAGATACATAATTTCATGCGCTAATCTTTATCATACGAATTTCAATAATAATATCTAACTTGCATCATTAAGTTTAATGTCTAATAACATATTTCAACAATGAATACCATTTTCAAAACGCCCAAAATTCAAACTATAAACGTATTTTGTAGCATATAATAATGATTAAGCATTAATGAACCATAGTAGATGGATTTTCAAATACTTCAATCGGTCGACTTCTATTTAATAAGTATAAAAATAAAATATATATAATATATTAAATATTAGTGAGACGGTTTCTTAATGGGCGCGGCTTTTGGTTAAAACCGAAACCGAACCGAATCCATCGTTTTTTTCAAAATTTAAAATCAAACCGTCGGTTTTGAAATGGTTTCGGTTTTATCAGTTTGGTTTTGACGATTTTAGCGGATTGGTTTCGATTTTTCGGTTTTTATGCTCACCCTTACTCGATGTTTATTTAATATATACATTAAGTTAAGATTTAATAAAAAAAGAGGTGGTTTATGCACAGTAAATTTTATTTCAATTATCCCCTCTATTTTTTTTAATATTGTTGTACAATTTGCTATAAAACTTGAAAAATATAATATATAAAGTAAGAATTATGGTAAATAAATCACATCTCTTAATAATAACTACTCCCTCCCTCCCTAAATAAAGTTCTCATTTCTTTTGGTCACAACTTTTTAGGAGATAGTTAGTGGTGCGGTATTTGGTACGAGTATTACTTTTGATTAAAATATAAGGTTTGATTGAAGAGAGAAAATGTTTTAGGGAGATAGTTAGTGGTGAAAGTATTGACAATAATATTATTATATTAAGTGGACCCCTTAAGTTTGAGAAATGAGAACTTTATTTAAGGACAAAATTTAAAGAAGAAATAAGAACTTTATTTATAAACGAAGGGAGTACTTACCAAGGACATACCAATATGCACAATGTACTTTTAGCACTCTTCTAATGTAAAAAGTGCAAACAACTCTTTCAAATACACGCACTAAACAGTATTTACTATTTAATAATAATTAATATATGCCAATATAATGTATATTAAATTTTTATATTTTCATTTTTCATTTAAATGGATAAAAAAAATTTGATGTAAAGTTTAGCGTATAAATTGGTACAAAGGTTAATGTTTGACTAAAAAATGATAATTTTTAAAAAGGTTAATAACTAAAAAGTTAAAATGTTTGACTTCAAACAAAAGTTCAACTATTATGTGTACTAAGTAAGATTCTACTCATTTTGATCCATACTTAAGTACGGAGTATTATACAAAGAAAAATATATACAGCACAAATTAACCTTTTTTGACACTTCAACATTAAATTATATACAAATGGTATGTGCAACAAAAAAAGGTTTGCCTTTAAACATATATATTTCTTTTAAATTTCCTTGTAAGAATAAATTAATACTTTAAGCAAATCACAACCCATTTTCTACATATGTCCTATGTTTGTTTACTATTAAATCATCGTTTCTCATCCTGCTATTTAAAATTTGATTGTAAACTTGCATTAATCGAATAAATAAATACACAAATATGAATTTAGTAGGCAATAATACCAACATTTAGTGTAATTTTTAGATATTTAACTTTAAAAATTGACACGGGTAGCTGCCGTGTCCCATGATAATAAAATGAAAATGTCCCGGACCATCCATCAATCCAAAATTTATAAACTCATCGATCCACTGGATCCAAACCAAACCTGTATTTCCTTTCCCGTACCACACACACACACACATAGTAACAGTGTAACCATGACTTAAACACAGATGGACTGAAATTCAATTGCTATTACCTACTAGCTTTGACTTTAATTCCAAATTCTCACTTTCACACACACATTTCCATCAATGGCGGTGCAGATTCGCCGTATCAACGCTGTTTTGTCACCATTTTCAGCTAGATAGCGCTTGAAGGAGAAATTTAAGACAAAATTTGGTCCCGGAATCATTAAGGTACGTTTTATCTGTTTTACTTGAAATTTTGTTGCTGCTGGAATGATTTGATCGGAAATCGGTAGATTTGTTGGTAATTTGGGGGAATTTGTTGTTATTTTCGATCCGGTTACTGAAATCTTCTTATCTGTATTTAATGTCGCTCGATGAACACATATTGACATGTATATTACATCTGTATCACAATGTATGTGTATCGCTCGTAGGTGATAACAATTTCAATTCCTAATTTTGAGTGTTTATGATGAAATTATATTGGTTGAATTTGTCTTCGTTCGCATCATCTCATCATGTTCTTCATTACTTGTGATTTTGTTCTCTTTTCATCATAATATTAATTATGAAATTAAATATGACGATGATAGTTATTAATGAGAACGTAAATCGTTTTTCATGCATTAACTGGTTATATTATTCTGAAAATTGTACTAATTAATGAAAGTATAACTTTTATTCTTTTAACGATATGGATACAGTTTATTACAGAGTATTCAGAGTAATACAAGTGTTGCTGAACCAATGAAGTACAATGCAATAATTGTAACAATAACCTAAATCATATAATGCAGCAATTGTTGAAACTTAAATTAATCTGAAAAATTGTACTAATTAATGATTTTATTGGAATGAGTCAAGGTATAAATCATTTTGTTTTTTTGGGGAACGAACTCCTTTTAGTTTTGCATTGATCATTTACCACTTCATATTTCAAATGTTTAATTTCATTTTGTTACATTTTGATTGATTTAAATGAAGAAGAGCACAGATGTTATTTATCTAAAACGCACATTGTCCACCTCCTTGGGTTTGTTTAACCTTTTAGTTTGTTTATATGCAAAAACACTAATGAATCCTAATAGTTATTAATTATTT
This sequence comes from Calendula officinalis, assembly GCA_963853835.1. NCBI lineage: Eukaryota > Viridiplantae > Streptophyta > Magnoliopsida > Asterales > Asteraceae > Calendula > Calendula officinalis. Next base: position 64,448,463 of record OY970823.1, on the reverse strand, counting down.
TTGTTCGCGATGCAGATATCATTATTTGGACTTGCGGGCTCAATAATTTTTTGATATTTTGGTAGCTAAGTGAAATCTTAGTTTTCCGTTAACATTTCAGATGGTGTTATTAAGGAGAAGGTTAAACTGTTGTACATGGAACAGGGGAATCAGCAACAGCATGGATTTCGATCAACCACCCGACAGTATGTTCACTTCCTTCTGAATTGAATTTCTACAGTTGTCATTTATTTTACACATATTTAAATATTCGCAAAAGTAATAACTTTAAATCAACTAAACTCATAATAATCTTATTATCATTAGTGTACCACCAGATACTCATTAAAAGCTTGGATTGATTATATATAAAACTTAAATATGTAATAAAAAGGTAGTTGGCAATAGTTTGTTTTCCTTTTCTTTTTCTTCTTCAAATGTCAAATTTAATAAAGGAACTAAAATATTTTAAAAGTGGTATTATTCAAAAGTCGACCTAAATGAAAGAACTCTATTGCTGATAGTAGTAAATAGAATAATCGCTCCCAGAGAAAGCTAACTGTTGTAATGGAAAGGCAAAGAAATCCATAATCAAAAGTGATAGTGATATGTCAGATTTCCCAATTGCAGAATCCACGTAAAATTGCAGGTTTCTTGTTTAGAAATTTAAATTCGACATATAAAAATTGTGACCTATTAATTGCGTTACATGTGACATAGTAGTACCAAACATCCCAACCCATTTCATAAATGATGGTGGGGACACTTCAAAGCTATTTTTAGTTTGTAGGAAGGAATAATATGTGCAACTTTTTAATTATTTCAACTTTTTATTGATTCAAATAAATAAATCAAGGTCTAATTTAGTAATTTATTATAATTTTTATTTTACCTGTATGCACTATTTGCATCACGTATACCTACTCGATCATATAAAAGACTACTAACATTTTATTTTTATTATGAGTACTGACCTTTTTGTTGAAAATGTTAAGCTACTACCTACATCAATTTATTGATCAAACAAACTAATGTTCACATGATTTTATTTGCTAAAAAGACAAAACGTATACTTTTTTTATTATTAATTGGCATGCACGTCAATTGTTACAGACTTACAGGTAGTGGAATAAGTAGAAACTAACTTTTTTATAAGATCGTGACAGAGAGTTTAATTTTGTTTTTTTAATGGTATTCTGGCATTTAAATAAAATAGTCAGAAACAAATAATTGTTCATCCTCATCAGTACTGCAGATCCAAGAGCTTAACAGACATAATGTTTTGAAACCATATACAAAATATATAATTATACATAGATCTCTAACCACTTCAGATCCAACAGCTTAATTTCAGACATAATATATTATCTTTATATAAATGGTTAATATGTACTATCATTTCATAAACTAAACAACATTTCAGCATTGTAATACTCAAATGCAGCATAAGATTACAATATCAATTGACACACACAGCTGCAAAAAATATTATATACAGAAACTAGTTGTAATAACTAAATATGAAATCAAACAACTTCATTTTAAGGTTGATCGGTGACATTAATTTCTTATAAAGTTATAAGATAATTTCACCTAATCTAAATATATGTAACAATGGACTCAAATACGTAGCAAATCTCATTACATTTTTTTTGAGATAACTAAATGGAATTATTTTTTTTAGGAATTATGACATACAACGGGCTTGAAAGCTGCATTCAGAATGCTAACTCATACGAAGATGAAAATGTTACAACAACAAAAGGAGATGAATTCCCAACAGATTCACCATCCAGCTGTTGTTCTAGCAACAATCCTTCATCATCATCTTTTTTTTCTCACTGGAGTATGATGAAGAGAGACGAACACGGGCTGGAAGAATGGGAGTTTTCAGATAGCCCACAGAATAAACAGAATTTATCATCGTATACAGTTGCATATTCAGATGTTGAGGAAATGAAAGAAAAATTTGGAAAATTGTTGTTGGGTGAAGATAGTACGGGAGGACGGAATGGTGTTTCTCCTGCTTTGGCTTTGTCTAATGCCATAACAAATCTAGCTGGTACTTTTTTCAAAATTCTCTATTTTGATTTAAAGTTGCAATAATCTATTTTCATGATCATTTATTACAACTTGATTATCGGATCATGATTATTCGATATCACGTAATCACATTTAAACACATATTTACCCATAGGAACTGTTTTTGGTGAGCTATGGAAGCTGGAGCCTTTAGCAGAAGAGAAAAAGAACAAATGGAGAAAAGAGATGGAATGGTTTCTTTCTCCTACCAATTACATGGTTCAGTTAATTCCCGCTAAACAATGTGGTGCAGATGGAAGAACATTAGAGGTATATTTTCGATTCCATTTTCAGTTTTTTTCCTTAACAATAAGTGTTTAGGGACCGTTGATGTTACAAGTTTCAAAATTAAGGACTATATGTGCAATAAAAAAAGAAATAATTACCAAAATAGACCAAATTAACTGTTCAGTTTCCATCTAAGACTGATAGACTTCAGTCTTCCCAAAATAGATCGTGCGACTGGTCGACTCCATAGAGCAACACTAAGTCTTGAAGTCTTGAGCAGTACTAAGTTGTGCTAACATCACTAATTAACGAGCAGTAGTAACAAGTTAACGAGCAGTAGTAACTTGGACATGTGGTGACGTTCTAGTGGAGTGGCACGAGGATTTTAGTCGCACGGTCTATTTTGGGAAAAATTGAGTATCCAGACTTTTTTGTAGGGATTCTTGGTTTTCATTTGGTCTATTTTAAAAAATCACCCATAAAAAAATTTGAGGGACAAAATCCATAATTTCATACAAACCAAGGACAATTTATGTAATATTTACTCTTATGCGACTTTCACAGATAATGACACCAAAAGCTCGTGGAGACGTTAACTTGAATCTCCCAGCACTAAGAAAGTTAGACTCGATGCTTCTTGTATGTGATTTTTTTTTTCTTTCTTGTTACAAAACAAGTGAATTAAATGTTTTTATAAAGTTATTAAGTGAAATACGCATAAATAAACTTTCAGGAAATAATGGATTCTATGACTGAGACGGAGTTTTGGTATGAAGAAGGTGGTAGTCGAGCTGAAGGAAGAAATAAGAATCCGAAACAAAGCAAAAGATGGTGGCTTCCGGCCCCACAAGTGCCCATAGGTGGTCTCTCAGATGGAGAAAGGAAGAAATTGCTTAATCAGGCTAAATTAGTTCATCAAATTTTTAAAGCTGCTAAACTAATTAATGAGACGATTTTGCTTGAAATGCCGATACCCAAGATTATTGAAGATGCACTTCCCAAGGTATATGCATGTGTATAGTGATATGATTACATTTATGTACGCTTCAAAAGGTGGCAAAATGGGCGGGTCAAGCGTGTTCGGTGATGGGTCAAAATGGATGACTTTTAAGTAGGGTGAGGTTGCCACATAAACACTTATTTGATAGATAACTAACAAGTTAGATATGAATAAGATATTGTTTATTATAACCATTAATATAAAGTTTTTAATATATAGCAATTTTGGATCTTGCATGAATTAAAAATATGGAAAACGTCATAAAATAACAATATACTTCAGGTTGTGGTTTGTTTATATAATTATAACTTTTTAATGACCATTTTAGTAATTACAAATTTTGAGCAGTTTGCTAATTAAAGTTTTTTTTTCCGTCCCTATGTGGTTATTTTTTTTTTTTTTCCATTTTTAACACTATAATTATGAAAGTAGATATGACTTGCTTTTGGTTCTTGCAGTCTGGAAAAGCAAGCCTGGGTGAGGATCTTTATAAAATACTAAACAGAGTCAACTCGCCAGCTTCAGTTATGGTCAACTCACTGAATCTAAAATCCGAAAACAGCGCTCTCAATACTGTTAACAGATTAGAAGCAGCCATACATGCTTGGAAATACAAGATTGAGGAACATGACAGCTGTAAATCTCCCGCCAGAAAATCATGGTCATTCAAAGATCCTGTTTCTGAGCTTGACAAAACAGAGTTGTTAATAAACCGAGCTGAAGAGCTTTCGCGGGAAATTAAGATTCGATATCCTAACCTCCCTCAGAAATTTCTTGATGTCATGAAAATCCAATACGGCAAGGTCAGTAATCACTATTTATTTATGCTTTTAACATACTAGGGTTCATTATGTTTTAATCTTCATATTTTCACTGATTTGACACTTTAACCGTTAATATTTTTTTGACAATGTAAACTTTAGTTGACTTGGTATTTAACAGGTAATTTTTTTTTACTTGGTGTTTTAACTATTTTGTTGACTTGTTATCTGTCACTGTGTGTTGACATATAACTTTTCTTAGGGTAAATTTTCACATATTTGACAGTTTTAACCATTTAATGTTTTCTTTTAACTATATAACATATTATTTTATTATTATTATTATTATTATTATTATTATTACTTAATACTCCGTATTACTTAATATTGTTACAAACATTGGTATAAAAAATTATTTTATAAAATTTAAGAGATTAAACCATTACGAGAAAATGGTTTTTACAAGTATTAACTTGATAACATATTAATTAAACATGTGATAGTAAGTTATAATGTTTTTTTAACAAGTTTACCAAAGTTAAGGGTGTAGCTCATGCAATAATAGAAGTTTAAGGGTTAAATCACCAAACATCATTACCTTAGACGAGTAAATAAACTTTTGTTAATTGCGTATTATTTCAGGATGTAGCGCATGCGATCTTAGAAGCTTATTCTCGTGTAGTTGGAAACTTGGCCTTTAGCATTTTAACAAGAATCGGAGACATCTCTCAAGAAGACATTTTAAGCGATCCTGATTCACCAATGGCAACAAATAGCCTTCCGGGTGTGATCATTCCCGGGATTTCAAGTTTGAATAAAACAGATAGAGTAGAAAGGGAATCAAGTTTGTTAAAAACAGATGATGATACCGCATTTTTAAGCGATGAACCGAATAGGATATCGGTGACAGCAACACCTAGTAGAAGCTCGGGATGTTGTCTTGGTAAAGAGGCCTATTTTTCGTCCCCTTGATCTTGATAACATCATAGTAAGCTTCATCTGTTGTAAATGATTTTTTTTTTAAATATAAAATTATGGTTAAGCTAAGTATGGATGAATTACAAGTTATGAATTGGACTTTCTAAGTGCACACTATCATCATTGCACTTTTTATCTAATTCATATAACTGGTTCTGCTCGCTAAATGCATATTAACGAGGAGCATGTACCCGCGCTTCACGACAGTTTACAAGGATACACATCATATTTTTAAAATAATACTCCCTCCGTCTCACAAAAAAGTTCTCATTTCCCCTCTAAAGTTTGTCTCACAAAAAAGTTCTCATTTCTTAAATGGCGAGGGACCACTTAATAAAATAATGTTAAAACTATGGACCCCACCACTAATTATCTTTTAAAAACACTTTCTCTCTCCAAAAAATCTTATATTTTAATAAAAAATATCACTATGGATCCCACTACTAACTCTCTCCTAAATACTTGTGCCCATTAGAAATGAAAACTTTTTTTGGGACGGAGGGAGTATATTCATAACACTATTTTTTATTTTTTTATAAATAAATAAATAAACTATTTATGAACAGTTGATGCAAAATCCCTGAAAACTGATAGGAAAGTGACAAGTATTATACTAGGAGGGTCAAAATAGTAAGATAGGCTAATCAAATGAATGAATAGGGGTTGGGGAGTGATATGGAGATATCTTGATATATTTTTAGGGTTTGATTTTGGGCTCTAGTAATTGTTGGCTTGTTGGCTTTGAGAGAGGGATTCTCTTTGGACTAATCTTCCGATTGTGGTAGATTAGGGTTTATATTTGTAATTCGTTTCTTCAATATCAAGTATTTCAGTATTTTTATTCGAAAATCCTTCTTGTGTTCTTATTCCATTGTTTCTGAATTTCTCAATTCGTATCAGAAACCCTAGGTCAAATATAATGAAATATACTGACAATTAAACGTAGAAAGTGTATCGTGTTCTAAGTTTACATTCATATGATGGCTGTTCATGTAATAATACATATATATACTATACACACACACACAACAGAATATCACAACCAGAAGATACACAAATTTTGTGAAAATTGGCACTTACGTTATTAGTTGATGGTGTTAAACCAGTCTGCAATGGTTCTTGCAAGGATTTTGGTCTCGTTTAATGAAAGAGTCTTGAGTCCTTGTGCAATTGCATCTGCTGGAGTGTATATATCACCTGCTTGCAATTTTGGTTCCTGATGACAAATAATTGGTATGTTATGAAAGTGTTACGATTCATATACTAAAACCAACCCATTTCAACCCAAACCCGTTTTGACCCATTACCCAACCTATCTGACCCGCCCATTTTGCCACCTCTAGCAACTATTGTTACATTGTTCGATAAATCTCATAGTTAACAGAAATTGACATTTTTTTAGTGAATATGGCAAATACACATAAACGTTCATATGAACAAAAATATTATGCAAAACAACGGAAGAACACGGCACCTGGATACATGGTGTGATATGGTTACCACTCAATGAAATTTTGTCCAGTGTTCCACCTATAGCTTGCACACGATACCTCAAAGTCTCCTCAAGCACATCTGTCTCATCAATGGCATCCGTATTAAACTTCACCTAAAAAAACAAAAAACCAATTAATCATATAAATCAGTGCAATAAACCCTAAAATAATATTTCAGCTTTAATAAACCCATGAGAATCAGACAAGTACCAGGAGCGTTTTCTGGACATTATATGAGTTTTTGCAACATTCACGATTCTCACTTGGTGTTGGCCTGAATTCTGATATTCCTTGAGCAACCTGTCAGAATTGAAAATTTGCAAAAAGTTATTTACTTTTTATCCAATTACTTGCAAATTAGCAACCTTATTTGCATGTTTTTTTAAGAGTGTAATTAGGCAGTAGAATTAGTATACCTGATTAAAAACTGAAGGTAACTGATCAACAAATTTGTTTAATGAAACTCTGGCTTCGGGATCATAATCAGGTGTCATTGATTCAACTGTATCAAGCAGTGTTTTCCATGCATCTACATAGTATATATACAAATAGAATTAATAATAGAAAACAAAAACATTATCACCTTGTTTAAAAGTTCAACAATATTTTTACCAAAAACACACAAAAAAAAAGAAGAAGAATATAAATAAGAAAAAAATACAAATGAAGTCGTCTACCTGCAGCACTCTTAGCCAATGAAGATACAGGAGATGCTTCTACAACAGGCATCATCTGGCTTACTAGAGGACCTAGCTGTAAAAAAAAACAAATTTAAAAATTGCAACAAATTAAAAAAAAATAATATCCAAAACAGAATAATGTATACAGTGAATGCTAGAACCAATCATGTTACCTGCTCAAAGTAGGGTACTGCCTCTGTTGCTGGCCTGTTGTTGTATGATATGATCGCATTAGCCTTCCACAATAAATTAATAAAAAATACATCAGTTTTCAAGAAATTGTCATATATTTGTTCTCCACAAATAAAACAAACCTTTGGTATCTTATCTGAGAAATAACTTCCAGTGAGTACTTGGAGTAAGGCACCATTACTGTTTTTACACAAAAGTGGAAAATACTAGTAAGAATCAATTGTTTTGCTTATTATTTTAGAATAAAAATATGCGAGTCACACCTATGACCAACAGAATAAAGAGGGAGATCAACAAGTTCAGATGCCAGCAAATCATCATTAGGCAACCCAGATATTAATATCGAATTCAAACAAGAATTAAACCTCTCATAAACTTCTTTAGCAGCTTGTGAGTGATCAAAAGTCACATTATATGGTACAGAAATAATAAGATAACCTTCATTTGCCAATAATCCAAGAAGATAACTGCAAACAAATTTAAAAAAAAGCTTACACTAATTGCATACATACACCAAATCATTTGTGTTTTATATATAACTAACTGAATAACTCACCTATAAGTAACTTCAGGAACTGCTCCTATAAAAGCACCACCAAGAAATTTAATAATTGCTTTTGGTTTTTTGCCTTTAGGTGGAGGGATAACCAAACAAGAATCAAGTCTCCTAAAAATCTTGTCATCATTATCCTTCTTAATTCTGTAAGGACCTCTTCCAACATAACCGTTTGAAATCATTTTCAAGTAGCGACTAGAAGAATTAATTTTGTGTATTTTGTCACGAGAAAGATTAAACCATTGAGGTCGTTGTTGTTGCCATTTGGAACTCAAACTCTTGAGATATACACAGTCACGTTCCATTGAGCCACAAGTACTGGTTCCCATAGATATTATTGCCATTTTTTTACTGTGGTTGAAGATATTTGTTATCATTGGATCATTGCAGAAATATTATATTCAGTTTGATGAAGGAACATATCACTTGAAACAAGAAACAGATAACTCATAACTGGATGCTGTTTGATATTAAACTATACAGAAAAGTCCTAGGGCTAACTGCTAACATATGAAGCCAAATCAAGGCATTTGGAACTGAGGGTGTGAAATAGTTCAAATTATAGAAAAGAATGCATAACTAACAACAAGGAGTGTTATTTATACACCACAGAACCTACTCTACACACCACAATCATTGTTTTACAATGCTTGAATAGTTTGTTTCAAATGTTGTATCGCATGAAGTAGTTTATATGGTGCATAAATATATCTCCTAACAACAACTACATATAGAATAATAGAAATTATCGGTGTTGAATACTTAACAGCATTAATATATTATCTGATTTTGTAAAGCCGCAAGTTTGACCTCAAAAGTCAAATTTGCTTGTACTTCGCACTAGTTAGATTGCAAATTTTCATGAAAGGAATCTAATCTGAGGAAAAAGTTACCATTAATGGCAATATTAGAGTGCAAATCTATTCTACAACTTGTACGTATATGCAATTATGCTTAACGAACAGTATAAAGTGGTACCGGTACCTAACAGTTACAATATGCTACAAATGGACAACAAAATCACGTTTTCGATCCAGTATCATTCGATTAGGGCTCTGTTTCATGTTGCGATGAAGAATTACAATTATAAATAGTGAGAAAGGATAGATTATTACCTGAAGTCGTTGATTTCGAAGGGTAAGTGTGTGTGTGGAAGTGTGGCACCAGAGAGGTTGAATACCTCAAGGAGACACGAAGGCAGTGATTAAGATTTGGATATTAAATTATAATTGGCAAATTATAATTTTTCAAGGCAATTAAATAACTTTATTTGCCTTAAATAACTTTATTTGCCTTAGATAATTAAATTATGTCTTGAACAAATCAATTCCCATTAAATAAATGTGATACAATTAAATAAATTAATTAATCATAAATTCTAAATTTAAATTAACATCAAATCCGGTGAAACCAATGTTATAGGAAATAAAGATATGTCTCTAAAATCTATTATTAAACTTTTAAAATATTTACGAAATTTTATGTTCCATCAGATTTTTAAATTTAAACTTATAATTATAAATATTAACTCAAACTTATAATTATAAATATTAGCCTCCCATATTTATTATTTTAAGATATGTTAAGCATTCCTAAACATTAGGATTGTAATCAAAACAAATATTAATTTAATTAGGGATATGCTAACCATTGCCCTGAGGGTAATGGTTAATGGTTTGTTAATTGGTTAATGTACAAGTATTGAAACATAACTATCATAAGTCGTTAGTGATTTATAGAGAGTGTGGTTTTATTATGGTTAACGTACAATAAATTTAAGCAACAATTTTTTTCTTAATCATACCTCTAAAGACAATGATTAACATTTTTCATTTAATTATTCCATGTTTCTATTATGATTTCCCGAAAAAAGTTTAACCATCGTTTTTAATAAGATAAATAAATTACTATATTTATCAACGCTCTCAATTCCAAAATTATTTTATCATATTTATGTTTTCAAGTTTAATTTTTCAATTTTTTTGTTTATGTTTTTTTTCTCTATTTAGGTTTATGTTTTTGTTATAATATATGTTTGCAGGTACAATTTATGCTTTCAACTCAAAATTGTTTTATATTCTCATTATATTTTTTGTTACCGACACTAACATATAACTCAACTTTAAAAGAGTGAGTCAACAAATTTGTATTTTCGATTCCACGTTTATACATTGTTGCAGCTTGTAAAAATATGATAAGCGGATCATGAATGATGGCTGGTGACATACTGAATATTTAGATACTTCCTCTGTTTCAAAATAAGTGACACAATTTTGGTTTCACGTTTTTTTGAGACAAAAGATTGTAATGAAGCTTAAATTCGATTAAATTGGATAGTTATTGAGAGATGAATCTCACATATTATGATTAAAGTGAGTTTAATGATGTTTAAAATTAAAAATAAGGGTAAATGAGTCATTTCACTTTATTAAAGTAGATATGTAACATCCCAAAACCCGGCCTAGTAGTTTATTGACCTTAAGGTATCTCATTAAATGATTATCTGATTAAATGCTTAGTTAATTTAATTAGCCTGCTGTCCTTTGCGGTATTTTAACCAAGGGGTTAAAATACCCGACTTGTGATTTATTTGGAATGAAAACGTGATTTTTATATATTTGGATTACTTGTTAAATATCGTTTCCAGAAATGCTTTCGTTTTTAAAATTGGAGTCCGTTTGCTATTTTAAATAAATTAATTTCGAGACACATAGTGTTATATTAAAAGAAAGACCAAGAGGGGCCCCACCCCATATGTTTGACCGGCCAAGAGAGAGGGAACACCTCTCTTCTCTTCATTTGAAACCTTATCCTCATTTCTCACTATTCCATTGTCTCTCTCTCTCTCTCTCTCTAGAAACTCCATACTTGTTCTTGAGCTTAATCTTGTTGATTCTTGGTGCTAGAGTCCGAATTTCACACTAGTGTTTGTGTAGAAGGAGCTTAGAAGTAAGTCACACCTTTCCCTTGTCTTGTTTATGGTGTTCTTGAGCTTGGTTATGAACTAGGATTTGTGTAGCTTGATGATTTGTTGGTGAATCTTGTTATGGATGTTGTTATATGTGTTTGTGCAAGCTTTTACATCATTTGTATGGTTGTTTGTAGGAAGAAAACAAGATTTAGTGAAAATCACCTTCAACCTCCATTAATGGTGGAAGTTGAAGGTGGGTTTTGATGAATCTTGGATTTCTTGAGTTTTGGTTGGATAGAATTGTTTATTAGGTTGAGAAATCATGTTTGGTAAGTTATGGATGTTAAAAACCTAGTATTGATTAATTGGTGAAGTAATTTAACTAGTGTTTGGATGATTTTGTCAAAATGGTGATCTAGTGATTATGCAAGTATGTTACTTGGAATTGTGATAGTTGTCAACTTGGTGGAATTGCTAAATGATTGTGAATTGATAGTATTAAGGTTAATTGCTAGTTGATGGAAATGTGGGAGTGTTAGGATCATGTTCGGGTTTTTGGCCCGTCTGGGTCAACTAGTTGTGAATACTTGCTAAATGGTCAAAATGGTCAATTGTATTGATGAAGGAATTGTGCTAGTTGAAAATGTCATAAAATGTGCATTTTATGAATCTTGTGTGGTTAGTTGTTGAAATTGATGATTTTGACAATTCGGTGGATTATCTCTAACTCGGTATATTGTTGACAGGAACCGGGAAGGATACTCAGTGATACTAGCTCACTGAGTTAAGGAATCGGAAGTTGAAAGGTGAGTGGATTCAACCTACAACTCGGGTTTCGATTATTGGTTTGGTTTGGTGTTGGCTTAATTGAAAAACTGCAGGAATTTACCAGACGAGGGGAGTTCGCGTCGCGAACTCCACTTCGCGAACGCGAGGCCCGTCCAGGGACTTTGGGGTTTAGTCGCGAACTTGTTCGCGTTTCAGTTCCCGACACGAACATGAGTTCGCGAACGCGAACTGTAGTTCGCGTCCGGGAACTCTTCCGTGACGATTTCGCGGTGTTTTCTCGTAGCTAGTCTACTCGTTATGTATGCCTAGTGTTAGGGAATACCATACATGACTATGTGCACAATCGGGACGAGGTCAGTGGTCGGATGGATAACGGCTGGGCACAGTGTATCGACTAATAGGGTATCCGACCTTACCTGTATGCGTTACATGGTTAAGGGGAGGGAGTTGCCCGGGTGTTGGATACAAAACGCTATCGGTTACCGTGGTTTTGGCCGACCATGATTTAAGGCCCGCAAAGCCGCCGATCCTCTCAAACAAGTGATTACCTAACCGGAGATGTTCTATAACTTCCGTGTTTAAGTGTTTAGTGTAGTTGGTAGTGTTAGGAATTCATTCACTTAGCTTTTGTGTTAATCCCTCCCTTATTGACACATTTCAGGTTGGATGGCTTGAACGGGTCGGGCTTGGACGGGAAGTTTGACCATGCTTAAATTATATGTTTTGTAAAATGAGCCATGTTTAGTAATACCGTCTTTTTAACTAACTTTGGTTGTAATATTTTGTGGGACCACGTTTTGTAAACCTAACTAACTAGATGCTTCCGTACTTAGACTAATACTTAATTGTCTTTCAAAAAAAAATGCGGTGTTACAACTTGGTATCAGAGCTTCAGGTTGGCGATGGATACATGGGGTTGGTGTTCCATTCCCAAATCGTGGCTCGTGTTTTGGTCAAACCTTCCAGTCAAAGGGGATTAGAGCAAGTGTGAATAGGGTTTAGTAGTTAGTATATGTGTACTAACGAGTTAAACTAAGTCTTGGTGAGATGTTGTGTTTTTGTAGCAGGAATGGCTACGGACGGAAACACCTTGGATAATGTCCCACCGAACACGAACCTTGGGAATGATGGAGCAACGGGCTCAGGGGGTGATGAAATACCGAATGAAGAATATATCGTGTTGTTGGAGACACGAAATATGGAACTTGAGGATACCATAAGGGCTCTTCGCCAAAGCCAATCGACTGAGCCGCGACCCGATGCTCGGTCTACCTTGCCACCCCCAACCCAAGCGAATCCACCCCCACACTTCACTCAAACCACTCGCAATCCCGTCTTTCCCCGAAATGACTCCTCATCTCCCAATGCAAGCATACCACAACCGCCACCCACCCACACCGTACCCTTTGCCAATGCCCAACACCAACAATTCTTTTACCAACCTTTCCCGATTGAGAAGAAACCGTGCACTTACAAGAACTTTCTCGATTGTAAGCCAACCGAGTACCGGGGGAGTACCGACCCGGCGGAAACTCTCACTTGGCTTAGGGCCACCGAGAAGGCTCTCATTGCTTGTAGTTGTGAGGACCACTTGAAGGTCCGGTATGCATCCCGAATGTTGGGGGGACCGGCTATGGATTGGTGGGATGGGTTGACCGCAAATTTTAGTAATGAGATGATGGATGCAATCACGTGGAAACAATTTAGGGATCAGGTGGAGGCTCGGTATTGTAGCCCGTTTGAGTTGGATAAAATCCGGAATGAATTCATGATGTTGAAGATGACCGATCGAATGACGGTGGATGAGCTTATCCTCCAATTTAATGGTAAGCTCCGGTTTGTGACACAATGGGTGCCCGATGAGTCCACCCAAATCAAACACTTTGTTGGGGCGTTGTTGCCCGAGTATCGGTATGTGACAAGGCTTGCGGGAACTCTCTTGCAAGCCTATGATCTTGCCAAATCGACCGAAGGTGATATTTTGGCACAAAAAGCCGCGAGTCGGGAGAAGGCCCCGTTTCATAAGGGAAAGTATGAGCAAACCAACTCGAGCAACCACAAGAGATCTCAAGGAAATCATAAGTCAAGCAATGATCGTCGAAAACAAATTCTTCAAGGTTCCAACCAAAGGAACCCGTGGTGCTTACCGTGTAAGTCCGCCCATGCCGGTCCGTGTACGGCACAAACTCGAAGGTGTATTAAGTGTGGACAACACGGGTATGAATCTTCGGAATGCAAGCTAGAAAATAGTGTATGTTGGACGTGTCAGAAAGAGGGTCATCGGGCCATGCATTGCCCAACGAAGAAGAGTTCGGGTTCGGCGGGGGATCGGCTTCGTCGGGAAGTCAAAAGAGGAAGAGTCATCCGCCACCTACGGGTCGGGCATTCAAGATGACGGTGGAGGATGCCACCACCACCGACGATATCATCACCGGTATGTTTCTAATAAACTCGATACCCGCTCGTGTACTATTTGATTCGGGTGCTAATAGTTCGTTTTCCTCAAAGAGTTTTTGTGACAAATTGAAATTGCCTATTTCCTTGATCGCGACACCTCTAGAGGTAGAGGTGGCCGATGGTGAAATGGTTCCGGTCACGACATCCGTGTCCGGGGCTAGTATTGATATTGATGATGTGAAATTTTCGGTTCTTTTACTTGTTATGTCGATATCCGGCTTTGATGTGGTTTTAGGTATGGATTGGTTAAGTGCTAATATGGCCAACATAAATTGTCACCAAAAGTAAATTACTTTTCTTTTACCCGACGGGTCACTCGTCGTGGCCCGGGGAGACCGTGCGACCCCGACCATACCCATGATAACCATGATGAAAGCCCGTAAGTCCTTGACCAAGGGATGTGAATCGTTTATAGCCTATGAGATTGACGTGAAAAAGGAAAAGAAAGTGGTTGGTAATCTCCGGGTGGTTTCGGAATACCCGGAGGTGTTTCCCGAAAACTTGCCTGGGTTACCTCCCGTTCGGGAGGTAGAATTCAAAATTGACTTGGTGCCGGGTGCCAATCCCGTGGCTAGAGCACCGTATCATTTAGCACCGTCCGAGATCCGAGAAATGATGACACAAATCCAAGATTAATTGGATAAGGGTTTTATTCGGTCGAGTTCCTCACCTTGGGGAGCTCCGGTTTTATTCGTGAAAAAGAAGGATGGTGCACTTCGTATGTGTATCGATTATCGGGAATTGAATAAAAGAACGGTAAAGAATCGGTATCCCTTGCCACGTATTGACGATTTATTTGATCAACTCCAAGGGTCTTCTTATTTCTCAAAGACTGATTTGAGATCGGGTTATCACCAAGTTCGGGTTCATGAAAGCGATATTCATAAGACGGCGTTCCGAACTCGTTACGGTCACTACGAGTTCTTGGTTATGCCGTTTGGGTTGACGAACGCTCCTGCGATATTTATGGATTTGATGAACCGAGTTTGTCGGCCTTATCTCGACAAATTCGTTATTGTGTTCATCGACGATATTTTAATTTATTCCAAAACCGAAGAAGAGCACGAGAAACACTTAAGGCAAGTGTTAGAAACGTTGAAGCGGGAACAATTATATGCGAAGTTCTCGAAGTGCGAATTTTGGCTTCGAGAAGTTCACTTTTTGGGTCACGTTATTTGTTCGAACGGGGTCAAGGTGGACCCGACGAAGATCGAAGCGGTTATGAATCGGGTTGCTCCAAAGAACCCAACCGAGATAAAGAGTTTCTTGGGTTTGGCGGGTTATTACCGCCGGTTTATTAAGGATTTTTCGAAGATAGCAGGTCCTATGACGAGATTGACCCGTAAGGATGTACCGTTTCGGTGGGGTGAAAATCACGAGAAGTCCTTTCAAACTCTAAAACAATTATTGTGTCAAGCTCCGGTTCTCGCCTTACCCGAAGGCCCAGAGGATTTTATTGTTTATTGTGACGCTTCACTTGCGGGTTTAGGTTGCGTGTTGATGCAACGAGACCGGGTTATTGCTTATGCTTCGAGGCAATTGAAGAATCACGAAAAGAATTACCCGACTCACGATTTAGAGTTGGCGGCGGTGTTTTTGCACTAAAATTATGGAGACATTATTTGTATGGTACTAAGTGTGTGATTTGTACGGATCATAAAAGTTTGCAATACGTGTTCACGCAAAAGGAGTTGAATATGCGTCAACGAAGATGGTTATAATTGATTAAGGATTACGATTGTGAAATTCGTTATCATCCCGGAAAGGCAAATGTGGTGGCCGATGCCTTGAGTAGAAAGGGAGATTCGGGGCGGGTACAATTTATGAGAATGGAAATTGTGTCGGATTTGGTGTCCCGGTTGAAGATTTCACAAATAGAAGCCTTAAATGTCGAACATTTGAAGACCGAGATTTTGATAAAGAGGAAGGACGATTTAGAAGAAGATTCTCGGGGTTTGAAGACGTATCAATCTCGG
Organism: Calendula officinalis; assembly: GCA_963853835.1. Lineage (NCBI taxonomy): Eukaryota > Viridiplantae > Streptophyta > Magnoliopsida > Asterales > Asteraceae > Calendula > Calendula officinalis. The sequence continues at coordinate 64,432,381 of OY970823.1, read as the reverse complement.
GTTTGGGTACCGTTACTCGGGGGTTTGCGGGAATTGATTTTAGCCGAGGCTCACAATTCACGGTTATCGGTTCACCCGGGTAGCACGAAAATGTATAATGATCTAAAAGCACTTTATTGGTGGCCGACAATGAAGACCGACATTGCCCGTTTCGTGGGCCAATGTCATATTTGTGCTCAAGTAAAGGCCGAACAACAAAAGCCTTATGGAACTTTAACTCAATCGCTGATTCCCGAGTGGAAGTGGGATCGGATCACCATGGATTTCGTGATCAAGTTGCCGCGTACACAAAGGGGTCACGACATGATTTGGGTTATAGTTGATCGTTTGACGAAGAGTGCACACTTCTTGGCTACTAGCGAGACCGCCTCACTTAGTAGATTGGCAAAATTATACATTGATGAAGTGGTATCCCGACATGGTATTCCGATTTCTATCGTGTCCGATAGGGATCCCCGTTTTGCTTCGAATTTTTGGAATAGCTTGCAACGAGAATTGGGGACGCGGGTGAATTTGAGTACCGCGTATCATCCCCAAACCGATGGGCAATCGGAGAGAACGATACAAACACTTGAAGATATGTTGCGGGCGTGTGTGTTAGAGTACGGTGGGTCGTGGGATTCCCACCTATCGTTGATCGAGTTCGCTTATAATAACTCGTACCACTCAAGTATTAAGATGCCGCCGTATGAGATGTTGTATGGCCGTCGGTGTCGAACCCCGACGTGTTGGTTGGAAGCGGGCGAGAAACAATATGCGGGACCCGATATCGTACAAATGACCGCGAATAAAGTTGCAATTGCGCGAGAAAAGTTGAAAGCCGCCCGTGACCGACAAAAGATGTATGCCGATCCGAGACGTAGACCTGCTACGTTCTCGGAAAATGAGATGGTTTACTTGAAGGTTTCACCTTGGAAGGGTGTTATTCGTTTTGGTAAACGGGGAAAGTTGGTCCCGAGATTTATTTAGCCGTTTCGAATTAGTAAGGTGATGAATTCTCAATCGGTAACACTCGAGTTACCCCCGGAGTTGTCGGCAATACACAACACTTTCAACATTTGTTACTTGAGAAAGTGTAACATCGAAGATCCGAGCCAAATTCTTCCGGTGCAAGAGTTGCGGGTTTACACGAAGAAGAGATTGGTTGAAGAACCGGTGGAGTTATTAGACCGAAAAGTAACGACACTCTAAGGCTAAAAAAATAAATATTTAGTATCTAAACTTTTTTTGTTAACCGTGTATTTTCAAAATCGTGAACCGTAACGTTAAAAAATACCGAATATAATATCAGTATTGTTAACCAAACCGGAAATAATAAAATATGTGTTTGATTAACCTAAATATCAGTACCGTTTTCCAGTTTTTAGGTTCGTTTTTTGGTTACCCTTTTTTTAGTACCACTAAACAAAAGCAAAAGTATAACCTCAACACGGTCATGGATTATCTTGATACCGTACACATATGCAAGATAAACATATAATAAACGGACATGTTCCAGTACGACACTCTAAGGCTAAAAAAACCATTAATGTCAAGATTACAAATGAAGCACACATATCGTGGTATTTTATATCTTCTAACAACTGTTAACGAATGTTTATGACAAGGAAGAAGAAAAGTTTCCTCCCACAAACTGTTACTGAATCTATAGATTCGAGCAAGGCAATAAAGGTGAAAATAGATTTGTACACTACAATTATATAAAATAATTTCAAATACAACATAAATTAAATAGAATTAAAATTTAATGGTAAAGTTACGTGGAAGGTTAAAAGCAAAAGCCGATGATAACAAAAAAATAACTTAAATGTAAAAAAGATAAAGTATTCATTTAAACACCATTAAGATATAATGAAAAAATCACGTGAAAGGTTTAAAGCAAAAGCCGATAACAACCAAAAATAGCTTAAATGTGTAAAAAGAAAAAAAAAACTATTCACTAACTATTCATGAATAGTAAGAATATTTGATAAATATTATTATAGATAATGTGGGTAGTAATGTATTTACTTTGGATTTTGTTGACTATTTTTTTACTGTTCAATAAAGTTTTACCTTAAAATATAGAAAGAGTATTCAAAGGTTTTTCTTAAAGATGTCCTTATTTTCATCTAGCGTGTTTTTCTTTAAATTTCGAACACAAAGTATGATCATGTTATAACATGGGTTTTTTTTCACATCTGAAAATTGTGTTTAACATGACTTTAAATTGCTAACATCATATCGAGTATATATTAAAAGTATGTTAAAACTCAAAAATCCTATAACATGACTACAACACTCATCCCAAACCTTGTGCTCTTAGTATAGAAATATGAATTTTGAATAGCCTAAAAATTGTTTTAATAGGTGGATTAGTTTGTTAATAGTACAATACTGAATATATGCTTTGTCTTTATAGCATTTATAGTTTTTTCTGAAACTAAAGATCTAATATATAAGGGTGTATAAGTACTTTTACACTACCATTGAATAATCAGCTTTCTTGCCGTTAGTATAAAACTAATTTTGTGACCCCTAAGAAACCATATAGCCAAAAGACTTGAAAGAGGCCGCGGGAAGACTTCGTTCCTGTTAGCGTTTAAAAACGACTGCTTCCAAGTTTCCCTCAATCTCATCGTTCATATTTCGGTATGTTTTTCGATCATTTTTGTTATATTCTTTGTAATTTTCCTATTAATTGTGCTAATATGAACTCTGATAGTCTCGGCACGATGTATTGACCAAATCAAGTCAAAATCAGGTCAACTTTTGCTCAAATTCGTTGATTTTATGGAAATCAAGAGCACCCTTGTGTAGCTTGAATATGGTTTTGTTGATACATGATAATAAGATTAGCGATCCTTATTTAACCTATGTTTAATATTAAGATCTGTAGGGTTTTCATGCAAAGTGACTGAAAAAATACAGGGATTCTTCATTGAGTCCTTGTTAATCTAAACATGTTTTACATGATTAAATAAATAGGTTACTGGAAATTTCATATTTTTGATTTGGTACATCAGAATGATTGAGAATTTAGGTGGCAATTCAGGTCGGGTTTGGGTTCGTGGTTTCGGGTTCACAGGTGATGTCGACTTTTTTAAATGTGTACGCGGCGGCGCAACCAACTAAAAGTATATTTTTGTTTTTCAAATATATCTATAAACTACTAAAGTATAGATATGTCTATTTTAAGCATGTTTTAATAACTAACCATGTTGGCCGGTCTATCATCGACCCGAACCTAACCCGTTTAATAAACATGTCAGTTGAGTCGACCCAAGACTAATCCAAAACTTCTTTTCCTCAACCTTAATCTGTTTATTTTCGTGTAGGTTTCAGACCCGTTTTCGTGTTAGGTCAGAAATTGCCACCCCTACCAAGTATTATATAGTGAAACTTTTGAGCTTTTGAAATTAAATGAAATTTGGTTTAAGAAAAATAACTTTTGAACGTCAAAATTGGTGTATGCAGTTTATAATTGCGATATAGTTAAGTTAACATATAAGAGCTGAAATTTTCTTGAAAATATCATTTAAAGGATATTTATAGAGTTCAAGTCATTTGTGTAATGTATTTAGGAAAAAAAATGAAGTGAGAAGGCTTTCTTAGTTGAGGGAAAACAAAGTTTGTTTCATCTTTGTGTGTATCTATTTAAAGGAATTTTCTCGCATTGCAGTTTGATGTTTGCTTAGTCATCCAAATCAGCGTCCAACAATGAGTGAGGTTGTAAGCAGTCTTGATGATCTGGCATTATCATTTCAACTAAGTAGGAATTCTTCTACTCATGGAGAGATAATGAAAAAGAAATTACGGTCAATTTTCTCAGTTAATGTCCATATTGAAAATAAAGAGGGAAATGATGGTCAAGTTATAAGTGAAACCGTTATCATACCCGTTCCCACTATAGAAACTGAAGTTGAACTTGACAAAAGAAAGCCTCTAGAAGAGCCAAATGATGATGATGATGATGATGATGATGATGATGATGATGATGATGATGATGATGATGATGATGATGATGGTGATGATGATGGTGATGATGATGCTGGTGGTGGTGATGATGACGACGATGGTGGTGGTGGTGATGATGATGAGGATGACTCAAATGATGATGATGACAGTAGTGATCGACTTCCTGGAATAGAGAATCTCGAGATTGTTGGGGATGCAATTCTGGGAGGAGAATTACAAGCATGTGGATACACCACAAATGGTACAGTTACTTGCAGTTTCCAGTGGGTCCACCAATTATCAAATGGATCTATTGAACACATACAAGGTGCAAACGGCCCTACATATACGGTTGCATTAAGTGACCTAGGTACCACCCTTGGGGTACAAGTTGTACCAAAGGACATGAATGGCCGACAAGGAAAATGTTTCAAATATTTTATCAATGTTCCAAAATAATTGCAATCAAAATGTTTTCTCACCTATGCTTCAAAGTGCAATAAAAGATCTGTAAATTACCAACTAATCGTACCTATACAGATTCCAATCATAATGTATTAATCAATTCATCTCGATATCATGTGAACCTTTTTGGTTTAATTTGTGTATTAAGATATCTTGTCAACTTGACCTGTGAATCTTTAATATATGTGTGTAAGGACCTAATCTTAGCTAGTTATTGTTTCTAACTTCTATTTAAATCGTAACTCTGTTTGAATTGTTCTTCAACTGTTTGGTGCTTATGTTTTGGAAGTTGATAAAGGCCTATGCTATTTGATCATTTAGTTCATTAGTCATTACTCTTCTTGAAGAATCTTGCTAGTAGGAACCGTAGGATGTAGTCATGTGACCTAGGTCGTAAAAATTGGCCGGAGGTATCTACTCGGTTGACCACCTTCAAGCGATTAATCGGTCTCGGTGGTAATTAATCGGTTTCTATGCGGGTACCCTAGATTATAAAGGAATTTATTTTCAAAAATAATTGAAAATTAGCAATGTTGACCGACTTGATTGTTTTTTACCGATGTTGACCGAGTTTGACCAATATTCTCGAGTAGAATTTGATGGACTTGACTGATATTCATTGATGTTGACCAATTTTGACCAGGATCGAATGTTTGAATAAGGAATTTGATCGAATGTTGACCAGGATCGACTGCTAAAATCGATATTTACAACACTTCATGTAACCCATACATGATGTCCTTAGCTCTGTTTATCTAAAAGCCTCACTGCAATAAGGTTTAGTAGTCATACTTGTTATCTAATTTATTCTTGTAGGCTGCTTATATAATTATTACATAAATCATCCTCCAAACTAATATCAGTATTACAGTTTAACGCCTAAATTATTTCTTAGATATCAACTATAAAAGTGTACACTCAGGTTAAGAATCTTTTGCTAACGCATTTTTAGGAACTAACTTTATATATTTTAAACATAGAATGTGGAAAAATCATTAATGGAGTTTGAAGACTAATCTTAAGGCAAGAAGAAGTCTTAGTTTTTATATTTTTCCCATCAATGAGAAGCATATTCTGTCTGATTCATTCATTAACATTGATAAAGTATTTATAACATCTGCCATGTCGTCCCTTTTTATCTATAGGTACAACTTCTATACCAAGGTAGGTACCTACATCACCAGATGCAACACTATATGTCGGGCCATTTGCACCTTCTACATATCGAATAGATCCATCTGATAAATGTTTAACCCATTGGAACGTGCATGAAACTGCACCATTGACAGAGCAGCCACACACATGTAATATTTCTCCGGGAACTGCATCCCCAATAATTTGGAGTTTCCTTATTTCCGGAAGCGGATCATCTAGTTCTTCTAGAAGCTTTCTTTCGGGTATGCTAACAATTTCACGGGTAGCTTTACCACCTTCTTTACTTTCGATGTGGCCTTTAAGCGAAAGAATTGATCATACTTTCTTTCTGATGGTTACTCTTTGAGTAGGAAAAACGTTTCTTTCTTGAAACGATAATGCAAGATCAAGACTGGTTACAACCTCACTCATTGTGGGACGATGATTTGGATTACTAAGCAAACATCTAACTGCAATGCGAGAAAACCCCTTCATACAATTCTTTGAAATATGGTCCCTCAAACTAGAATCAATTATTTTATTAAGTTTCCCCTGTTTGATATGATCTTGAGCCCATATTGCTAAACCCTCATCCAGACTCTCGTCCGATGCGGGCCTGCCACATAACACCTCAAGCAAAACAACCCCAAACGCATAAACGTCAGATTTTCTTGTTAATCTGCCTGTGTAGAAATAATTCGGATCCATATACCCAAATGTTCCTTTCACTTGTGTACTTACATGTGTAAGTGTCTGATTGATTGGTCCTGTTTTCGCCAACCCAAAATCTCCAATCTTAGCAGCATAATTTTGATCCAGTAAAATATTGGAGCTTTTTACATCACGATGTATGATCCCGTGTTGTGTGCCAGTGCCTGTGTGAAGGTAGTCCAGTCCCCGAGCAGCTCCTATGCATATCTTGAGCCGTTGTGACCAACTCAAAAATGTCCCGTTCTTGTGAAGATGATCTGAAAGGGTTCCATTATGCATATACTCATACACAAGAGCCATTGCAATAACCGATTAAAGACACCAAATTACAATGACGCAAACTCGAAAGCGTCTTGACTTCAATCCAAAACTCAGGTGCTCCTTGATCAGACATAATATGCTGCCGCTTAATGGCGTAGATCCAGAAAAATTAGAGATTAATCCTCTGTAAACCTTTCCAAATCCCCCACGACCAATGCACAATTCTTCATCAAAGTTATGTGTTGCTGATCGGAGAACAGCAAATGAAAAGCAACGCAATGGTTGCTCAAGTGAAGGTGTAGATGGAGTCTTCTCATCTTTGGTAGTTTCAGTTTCCAACATCTCAAATCGATACGTGTTATCACCTTAGCTTTTTCCTGAATATATAACACAAATTAGTTAAATCTTGATACAAACATCTAGTGATTAAGGACGCCTGAAATTATCTCCAAGGGTTTAATCCCTTCGCAAGGTTTTGAAAAGCATGTATAGATTAAGGGCGGGATCAAAAAGTCGAAGTCCTATATAATTGGCACGATAGACCTGCAGATCTTCAAGTTAAAACAGAGCTTACAAAGGATCACCGAAGGTTTCATGTTATTATCATTTATTCACAAAATTGAATCCAAGTACACCGCTAGTACTCTGAATTTCTATAAAATTAACGAATTAAAGCAACTGTTGACTTGATTTTGATCCGATTTACTGAATGCATAGAGACTATCGGAGTTCATATTAGCACTATTACCAGGTAATTTGCAGTGATATGATAAAAACCGTACCGAATTATGAACGATGAACAGATAGATCGAAGAAACCAATTGATCTACGTAGTGTTCCGCGGCTTCCTTTGTCTATTATGATTCATCCGTCCTAAGCTTTTTACACCTTAATTTATATTACTTCCTATTATCAATGGAGTATTCAAATCAAATCATAGGATAAAGAAAAAAAATTAGTAGATTTCACAAGAAAAATGAAGTAGAGAGCTTTAGGTATGTTTGGGAAAATATTTGTAAATTGTAATTATCAAATTATCCTTAATATTATCTGATTTGTTTATATTTTAAGAATAAAATTATAAATATATTAAATTATTTTCTTTTCTCTCCATGAATACAAAAAACGATAATTTTCTTTTCAATTATATCCAACCTGAAAACACAAAATAGAATAATATTTTCTTCTCAATATTTCTTCTTTTCTCTTATCCTTTCTTACCTTCTTCTCTTTTCTTTCATTTAAAAATGACTTTACACCTGAACCAGATTACTTTTGTACTGAAATCCTGCACTTAAGCTATTTAACAAACAAACTCTAAAAAATATTTAAGGTATAGAAAGTATAATACTGATAATTTGTTGAAGGATGGTTTTTGTAATAACTATATGTTGCCGACAAAATAAATAATAGAGGCCTCGATAACTCTGAGTAGATTGATTGGCTCCTGTCTCCAAAACATTCCACGAGCTTATGGGGCGTCCAACGTACCGAAACCACGACAAATTTTTTGGGAAATGGCGTCAACTAGTCACCAATTTAACAAAGTTTAACGATATCTACAACAAGCTTATGTCTGAAAAACGTAGCGGGATGAGTGATTTTGATGTTATGGCAGCGGCAATGCTAGAATACAAGGGTAATGGGCGTAATGGTTTTGAGCAAGAAAAGTAGTGGTTGGTTGTCAAAGACGACCCAAAATGGTTAGCGATGCTGACTTCACAAGAGCACCAACAACAACAATCAAAGCGGTCTCGTAGTTCCCAGTCGGTTGATGTTTCTGATGGTCATACGACTAGTTTGCGTATCGACCTTAATGTTGGGGACAACGACATCCCCGATGACGTATTCGATGAAGTCGAAGAAACCCCCACTCCAAGCCGACCGGTAGGAAGAGATAAGACCAAACGAGCACTACGACATGCGACGCAGCATGCATCGTCCAACAATACGATGGACGAAGTCGCAAAGTTGTTGGCCGATCATGGTGTGTCGGTAAAAGAGAAGGTTGCGTTGAGGATGGAAAAACTGCAGACCTACAGGACCGCTAAAGAGGAGAAAATAATGCTCAATATCATCTCCATTTTGAAGCATAAAGAGGACGATTTGGACGGGGAGGATCTCGAGATCTTGCGGGAAGCGAAAGCGAAGGCGAGAGCCGCTTTCCGCAATTTAAGCTAGTTTTTTTTTTCAAGTATTGTATTTTTTTTTTTAATTTCTAGGATTTTAATTTTTAATTTCTAGTATTGTAATGTTTAAATTTTTAATTTTAATGAAATTTTAATTTTATGTTTAAAAAATAAAGGGAAAAGAAACGATGAGTTGGAAAAAAAATGATGTGGGGTGGAGTGATGGGTATTTTTCGGATAAAGTGGAGTGGTGTGTTGTGGTGTGGTTGCTGAGGTGGCGGATGATGTGGCAGAAAAAATAGGGTGTGGTGCCCATACCCCATAGTCTAAATTTTCTAGCATCTCTCTGTTCGTCTTTCATAATTCTGTAAGTTTTTCGATGATTATTTCTCTATTAACTGTAAATATCTAATAATATGAAGTTCCGAGTGTGTCTCTTTAGTAGCTTGGATTTAGTTTTGTGAATACATGATAATAACATGAAACTGTTGCCGATCCTTTTCAAGCTTCGTTTAATTTGAAGATCTGAAGGTTTACAATGCAAATTTAGGTTTAGGGATTTGATTTGTTAAATGTGTCCTTGTTAATCCAAACATGTTTGACATGATTAAATGAACCGATTACTAGATATTTTAAATTTACGTTTTGATTCATCAGAAGATGATTGAAATAAAATGATTACTAACTTATTTAGTGATATATTGCATGAAATTTCCATTTGTTAAAATCTGGGTGTGTGGGAGAGTGGTAATCAAACAATCTTGATTAATTTCCTGAATTCTGTGGAGATGACATTCATATTTAAGTATTTCAACCCTGTATGCCTCATGTATCACGAAATCCTCAATAGGATAATTCAGAGAATCACACTTAAGGAAAGGGTAGTATACAATTCTAATTTAGTTAGGTTTGACATATAAGAGCTGAAAATATCATGCAAATGATACCTATGAAGTTTAAGTAATTTATGTTATGTATTCAGGAAAAAGCTAAAGTGGTAAGAGGCTTTCTTACCCTTTGAACATCAAAATTGGGGGAACAAAAGTTTATTTGAAATGTTGAAAACTGAAACTACCAAAGAAGAGAAGACTCCACCTTCACCTTCAATGGAGCCACAATGTCATTGTTTTACACTTTCTGAGCTCAGATTAGCAACAGATAACTTTGATGAAGAATTGTGCATTGGCCGTGGGGGATTTGGAAAGGTTTACAGAGGATCAATCTCCAATTTTGGACCAGATAACAGTAATACCTACGCCATAAAGCGGTTGCATATCATGTCTGATCAAGGAGCACCTGAGTTTTGGGTTGGAGTCAAGATTGCGTCATTGTAACTTGGTGTCTTTAATCGGTTATTGCAACGAGGAGAAAGAGATGGCTCTTGTATAATGGAACCCTTTCAGATCACCTTCACAACAACAAAACACTTTTGAGTTGGTCACAACGGCTCAAGATATGCATAGGAGCTGCTCGGGGGCTAGACTACCTTCACACGGGTACTGGCACACAACACGGGATCATACACCGTGATGTGAAGAGCTCCAATATATTATTGGATCAAAATTATGCTGCCAAGATTGGAGGGTTGGCTAAAATAGGTCCAATAAATCAGACACATGTAAGTACACAAGTGAAAGGAACATTATGGTTATTTCTACACGGGCAGATTAACAAAAAAATCTGATGTTTATGCTTTTGGTGTTATGTGGCAGGCCCACATCGGACGAGAGTCTGGATGAGGGTTTAGGCTCAAGATCATATCAAAAAGGGGAAACTTAATCAAATAATTGATTCTAGTTCCGGCCATTTCAAAGAATTGTTTGAAGGAGTTGTCGGTCAGATGTTTGCTTAGAAATCCAAATCATCGTCCAACAATGAGTGATTTGGCATTATCATTTCAAGAAAGAAAGGGTTCGGGTTCTTCTAGTCAAGGAAGGAAGATGATAAAGAAAGTATGGTCAATTCTTTCACTTAAAGGCTATATTGAGAGTAAACCAGATGTTATTGATCTGCTTCCTGAAATAGAAGACCTACAGATTGTTGGAGATGCGATGCCTGGAGGACAGTTACAAGCGTCGCTATCAATGGTACGGATTGGTGCATGTTCGCCATTTACCAGACGGAACTTTTGAGTACATACAAAATGGGACCAACCCAACTTATATGGTTGGATTAGATGATGTTCCCTTAGTGTACAAGTGATACCTATGGATGAAAATAAACGACAAGGCATGCTTGTTAAATGTGTAGCCAACATGTTATCACTGGAAATATGCCATGATTGGAATGGAATTAGAAATCCTTTTATCAACCAGGATATGGAATGGAGTTTAGTCCTCAAAACTTCCTTAACAACTAGTAGTGTACGCTATGTCCTATCAGGATGCATTATTCAAGTCAACATGTTGACCTTCATGGATGCTGGTAATGAAGGTTGCTTTCCAGAAAACCATCAAATTTCTACCGAGGATTATGGCAGCAAGATGATATGTGCTTGCAGAAAGTTTTAAAATACTATGTGATTGTGAAAATGTGTATATAATAAATCAGTGAAATTATTTCAGACGTCTTTAGGCCAGATAAGAAAAACTTACAAAAACAAATGTCTAAAGCAACATTCAACAAAGCTAAATCAGAAGAGATCACCACATAAAATTCCATCTTTAATCTGTAATTCTTAAAATGTTTCAACAAAACAGTACAACACCAATCATGAAACAAAAGTAGCATCGATGTTTATATGAACGTCAAAAGCTTCTCATGTTTTCTTTCACATCAAATGCTCCCAGAGAATGCATTACAAAATTGTCCCACATTTATATCTATTCTGCCTTTGTTTCTCCAGAGCAGCAACCACCACCATGATGGTGGTGGTGGTTGTGTTGAGGTTGATGTTGTTTTCCCTTCAACTGTTTTCTCATATCATATGCATCCTCACCATCTGCATAATATTTAGCTTCCAGATCATGAATCTTGTACCCAAGTGTTTCAGTGTACAAATTGAAGGCTGCCCTGTTACTCTTTCTCACGTGTAGTGATACGTATTCCGCACCAAATACCTAATTTGTTTTTAGCAAGAATTAGAAAATAATATATGATAGTAATTCACAAAGAATTATGATGATTGATGAGCACTTTTACACGATCAAATAAGCTTGTAACTATTTACATGCTGGGACAATGTATGATTGAATAACTACTTTGAAACTTAATAGATTTGGACTAAACCAAAATAAAGTTTATATAACAGCTTTGCTGGTCAATGTGATTACTAGTTTACGGATTAACAACTTAATAACTCAGAGATACGGTAACATGAATCTGATAACAGAATAAGATTGATTTGGATTGAACCAACACCTTATCTGGAGAAAAAAATCGCTTAATTTACTCAAATTTACAAAAGCTGCATCAAAATATGATGATATGATAGTATAAACACCAAGTTCTACACACAGCAAAAACAGCAGAATTAAAGACTATTGCATCAAATAAAATCGATTAGAAACCTAACAATAAAATTTGATCAAATTGAAACAAACCGAGATCTAAAATCACAATATCAACGAACTTGATTGAGAGACGGACCTGTTCCATGGCGTTTTGTGCAGCAGCCATGAGCTTGGTTGCAAGCCCTAACTTCCGGTGCGTGCGAAGAACAGCAAGAGAGGTGATGTGGCCGTGACACTCGGTGGTCTCTTCTTCCATCTTGGCGAGCACATATCCGACGATCTTACCGCCATAATCCTCGGCGACGTAAAGGAGCTGCGGCCATGAGAGAATGTGGTAAAAGTAGTATTTCATCTGGTAGTTTTCAGGGAGACAGAAAAGATTGCAGGCTTGCATCGCAAGCAGGTCATCCATGGTTGCCTTGCGTATGCACACCATTGTTGAATTTGGATAGCTAAGGTGTGATGTGGCGTTTTCTTGGAAGAGAAAGAAGGGCTAGGGTTTTGATTTTTAGTGACGGAAGACAAAGCCAGAGAACTGTAAATTATGCTGACACATTAACAATCCAACTCAACTCAAATTTTTATTACTTAAATAATATTTTATGATTTATTATTATTATTTTTATAATTCTACTTTTTCATTAAAAATAAATCATTTATTTTAAATACAAAACTAAATAAAATAGATAAATAATTTATACAAACATTGATCATACATATAAAATAAATAAACTAATTTACAATAATAATACGCATTTATGCGAGATAGAAATTACACAACTATTCATCAATGCCGAATTTTTGTCATATATGTTCGATTAAGTCGTTTTTAGAGCGTTATGAACTTCCCGATTATGAAGTTGTGCCCTATTGGTCATATACATGGATAGATCAGCAATTCTTTCAGTTGAGTATTGAAAAGGTTGTTCATTAACTCCAGTTTGATTTGTATGTATATCATTTATAAATTCGGATGGATCATACGTGTGGAGATATGTGTCACGTTCATCCTCAATGATCATATTATGAATGATTATACATGCAATCATAATTTTCCCATTATATCTTTGTCCCACACAAGACATGGGTGTCGAAGGAATGCAAAACGTGCTTGTAGAACTCCAAACGCTCGTTCAACATCTTTTCTAACCGCCTCTTGATGTTCAGCGAACAACTTGTGTTTTCGAAGTTGTGGAGAAGTTATTGACTTAACAAATGCAGCCCATGAGGGATATATGCCATCAGTGAGATAATATGGCATATTTCTTTCCCGACCGTTCACAATGTAACTCACATTTGGTGCTCGACCTGTCAAGATATCATCAAAAACTAGAGATCGGTGGAGGACATTAATGTCATTGCATGAACCTTGTGTTCCAAAGAACGCATGCCATATCCATAAATCGTAAGACGCAACAGCTTCCAAAATGATAGTGGGTTTACCACTTCTACCTGCATATTGCCCAGCCCAGCCGGTGGGGCAGTTTTTCCATTCCCAGTGCATGCAGTCAATGCTACTTATCATACCTGGAAATCCACGTTCTTCCCCAACATGGAGTAACCTTGCCAAATCAACCTCATTGGGCCTTCTGAGGTACTCTTCGCTAAAGCATGAAATGACACATTCTACGAAATTTATAAGAGCATCCCTTGTAACAGTTTCACTCATTCTTAAATATTCATCTTGTGCATCTGATGATGTCCCATAAGCCAACACGCGTATAGCTCATGTACATTTCTGCAATGGTGAAAGACCCTTTCTCCCTGTGGCATCACATCTTTGTTGAAAATATCTGTCATTCGCTGTAACAGCTTCTACTATACGTAGGAATAGTGATTTCTGCATCCGAAATCTACGTCTGAAGGTTGCTTGATCATACGTTGGATTGTCAACAAAGTAGTCTTCCATCAAACGTGTCTCACCATGCTCACGTTCCCGATCACAATACCTCCTTCTTGCCCTAGGAATATCTCCCATGAGCATATTTGGCATGCTTATGAGTAATCCATTGATAATGTTATCAACTTGTCGATTTTGTTGAACAACTCGTGCTTCCCATTCATCATACAGATTTGGATTTGATGAATCGGAACCTCCTTCTGAGTTTTCATTATGAGACATTTTTGAAGAGATTAAAATGAAGAGTGTAACACCTCAAATTTTAAAAATTATATTTAAACATTTTTCCATACAAAACACATATCGCATCATCATTTTAAAATACCAATAATACAAAATTGATAGATTTCTTGTTTGAGATAATCAGAGTTTACAAAAACGGTTTTAGAAAATATATCTAAGCCATAGGATAAGGGTCCTAACTATGAACACCAAGTTAATCTCAACAAGGCTTCTTCTCTAAACGGGCCTCCTATATCTTCGATCCCGAACCTGAGTACATAGCAAAAACACAAACATAGTACGTGAGACAAAATTGCCTCGTGAGATACATGAGTTTTAGACCCGATAAACAACTAGTTACATAATATCATTTATACTTAAAATAATATTACTAAATTCGTTTGGGTCACTTCATTACTTTCATCATTGGCCAATGTCAAGATAATCGGAATGCCTCCAATCTATCAAGACCGTCATATCCACGGTAATCAGAATGCCTCCAATCTACTGGGACTCATAGGTATTGGGTAATCGGAATGCCTCCAATCTACCACTAACCTTAAGGTACCGTGATAACCGGAATGCCTCCAATCTATCACGGCCCTAGGGACATCATCATCATCATCATCATCATCATTACTTGTCAAATTATCATTATGAGCCTTTAGCTCCATCATTGCTCAATCAATCAATCATATAAGCAATTCATCACATAAATAACTAAATTACTTATAGACTCGATAAAACATTTTAACATAAAACATTTTCTAGCATGGGTTCTCCATCTGTTCGCCGCTCAAAGCCAGCTCTCGCGCCTCGCTCGCGCCGCGAGCTCGACGCGAGTCTCAACTCGAGCTCGGCACGAGTCCCTCGCGTCTCGGCTCTAGACTCTCTATTTCACCTCGCGTCTGGCTCGCGCCGCGAGTGCTGTCCAGGCCAGTTTCTTGGTCTTTAAACTTGTTTCCATCCAAGTTTCAACCCATGCTCGATTATACCAAGTCCTAATCGTTCCAATATTCGATAAAGCACAACTCAAGGCATAATTTAACACAATTACTAAAATTCATATAAATCCCGAATTAAATATACGATATTACAAAAATGTAAAATTACGGTCGTTACAAAGAGTTATGATGAGATATGGAAGTACATGATTGGTGTACTTTACTTATACACACAAAAATTAGATAATGTTAGATTGCCATATCTAGATCAAATATAGACATCCAATAAAAAACTGACACATGGAAATGAAGATAAATTCATAAACATACATGAAAAACAATATCTTACACATACTGACAGCTCCATGTGCAATATCTTATACATACATGACACTTCTACAATTCAATATCTTACAAATACTGACACATCAATAATGCAATATCTTACACATACTAGAAACAAAACATACAATAAGTTGTAGTTAGTTTCCATAAAACTGGGACATTAGAAAGCGTTTCATGTTTTCTTCATCAGGCGACAAGGACTCCTTTTGTAGCAGTGTGTTCAAATGCACAAGTTGCATCTTCATTAGTTCCCTTTCTTCCGATTTTTACTCTCTTTGTTGATCCAACTCGAGTCTTTTTTTCATGATTTCAACTTCGTTGTCTCTAGTAAGCCTCAATGCACGAAGTTCTTCAACAACTTCATTAGGCGCCTTACCTTTTCCTTTTCTTTTAGCTGCATCTCTACCTATTGGACGGTTAGAAACTGAACCACCACTACTTGGTGTTTCTGGATTAGAAGGGACATAATATTCTCCTTCTTCAGTAGTCCTCGATCTTTTCGTGCTTTTGTGGGTTTTCCGCCTGATTTGCGTCATACAATTCCTTTACGTGTGACCACAATGATAATTTTTTCTAGTTCTTTCCAATAATCAAATTTCCACTAGCGATACAATATGCCGACATTAAAGCGATGTCTTCAACGACATCCCATTTATCGCCTCCGCCTTTTGAGTTCTTTCACGTGTTTGGTGAGGTTTGAATATATTCGGTGACAGGATGTTGATCAGGATTTGAGAAAAACTGAGAGTTTTGATATGGTTGAAAGCTTTGATAATCTTGAGAATCATTAAGATTAAAAACGAAATTTGGATATGAAGGATCCATGATAGCAAAGAAATCAAAAGGGTTTAGAAAAGATGAGTTGAAATTGTATACAAAATATGTCAAGTTTATACTCTATAAATAGACAAAAAAAATTTACGAATTTCGGTATTTTTTTAATTTTTTTTAGTTTAGATAATGTTAGATTTTTTAAGATAAGAAATTTTATCTTAATAAAATTTCAATAGCCAATCAGAAAATTACATCACTGATATTTAAATAAAAAAAAGGGAAATTGAGTGCCCCAAAGAGTGGCGACCTGATTCTTTTGACCGACCCAAGTTTGGGTGAGTTGGTTGCCCTTATGCTTATTTTTGAATATAATATTGGAAAGACCCTCATCTTACCGATGGGGGTAGTCTTACAAGTTACAACCCCACGAATGAAAATATATAATACAAAATTAAAATTAAACAAAATATAGTCAATGTTTAGGATGATTTATTTTGGTATCTTTATTTTTATTTTTCATGAATAAAATAAACATAACATTACTTTTCATTGAAAGCAAAATCAAATTGATTAAGTATAATTAATGAAAAACCTATTTATTAATAATAATAGCATGCCATATTAAATTATTTGCTAGTGGTAAAGATTCTAGGTCATAATTTTGATCCCTTATTGAGTAAATATTTACTAGATAGCGATACGAAGATTCAGAAACCGTCATGACAATGGTTAAGTCACATACATCACGAGCAAAATTCAGCCACCCAGGAGAGCCATTATAACAGGAGTATCTTTTAAATAAATAAAAAAAACTTCATGTCACATCAACAATTTATAAATTATCTCTTATATAAATTTATAATCACTATGCATAAAACTTTTTAAAGGTTTATAAACTATCCAAAATTTAAAAAACATAAATGTATTAAATGTCAAATTAAAAAAATCTGGAAAAGTTTCATAATCTTGGACCTTTTTATGTCATGTAACTGTGTAAGCTTGAAATAGATCTTCACCATGGCTTATAAAAAAAAAATGATATTCTTCATGTTTTTTAAAACCACTATAGGAGATGCTCTTAATATTACACAACCAATACATACTTTAAAGTTTAAAGACAATAACATCTATAAACTTCCTGAAAAACAGGCAAAAAAAATATTGTACAAGATATAAATCGTATCTGTAAATGAACTAGTTTGTTTAATAAAATAAGTAAAAAGAATATTTGGCAAAATGTCAATAACCAACATAAAACACAAGTCAATTTGACAAACAAATGTATGAACAAATATTCACATAGTTAATTCAATAAAACTCAACCACAAACCAATTATCCAGCCGAATTCTCAAGGACGATGATTAAAATAGTAAAATTATCAACATTTTAGCTTTTCATAATCACCCTAAAGTATTGTAAGTTACAACATCTCGAGTTCTACCCTTGAGGGAAAATGGCCCTTATTATAACTGCGAAAACTCGGTAGGCAATGAGCCCGTTTTACAAACGTCTCCACGACATAACGGGCAGATCCTGTTTCATCAAAATGAATTTAATTGTTTTTATTTTAAATTTAAAATTAAAATTTAAGCAGAAATTAATTTACCTGTGAATTTCCTTGAGCCATTTATCAATGCATAATCTATGAAACTCATGATGACAAGGGAGAACCCTAACTTCATCTCCTTCCTCATATTCAACAAGACAAATATAACATCTGCTAACACGATATGATCGATTTATTAGAAAAAATGCAGAAAAAAATAATAAAATAATAATATATACATACTGTGCATCTTCTTCATTTAAATTCTTTGGCAATTTGTGATAATGTTTAACAGGAAGTCTTTCCACAACTTCAATTGGGGCAGGAACTGACCCGATTGAAGATAATGCAGGCCGGGTTGAAGAAACTACAGAATGCTGATGAATTTCATCCAAAACCTAATTAAAATAAGTCAACGAGGTTTTTAACTCGTAGAAAAATTTAAAATATTATTAAAAATAAAAGTATCATCTTTTGAAAAGATGGCATCACCTCAAACAGAGCTTCAGCTAATAAAACAATTCTTGAAATACTACCACTTGCATTTGTACTATCGTTTGGATCTTGATTATTGAGATGACATGTGCATTGACCCGTTCGATGTTGACCCGATAATATACAAGACCTTTCGTGGCCCGATAGATTCTCAAAACGGCTTCCCATTCTTTGTAATGTGTGTACCTGTGGAAAATATGTGTGTTTTAAAATTAATTATGTGATCATGAATAATCATAGTTATATTACAATCAGATAATCAGTTTTTTTAGTGTTTGGTTCTGATTGTTAAAAAGTAACATGGGTACCTGTGATCTTATTCGTCTTCTTCGTTCAAGAAAATTTGCCCTAAGATTAGTATAGCTCGTTTCTCTACCACTCACATTTTCAGCTTCAAAATCATGATTACCATACAAAGAAATTGACGAAGAATAATTAGAAGTTGCTGACATCATCACATTTTCATCAGACAAACGCAACCCGATTTCAGCACTGACAACTTCGCGTTCTGATTGCATTTGTAAAGATGCTAATTCAGGAAATGTTGGTCTATGAAGAACCCTATCGCGAAGTCTACCAACACTTAAAGTTCTACTAAACCTAACATTTTGTTCAACGGGCTCACGGGCTTCCATTCGTCTGTTACCATTTCTTGGATTAGATTCCATTCCATTGTTGTTATTACCATTCCGACCCAATTCATGGATTGAACTCACATCACTTTTATCAGAACCAGAATCGGAATCAGAATTTTCGTCTTGTTGTTCAACTGGCATGAAGCATGATGGAAAAAACTCACAACCGTGACGAGTTTTTGTTTTATGCCCAAAACGAGTAGAATTAAGATCATCATCATTTGAAATTACAGAACTTGTGGAAGATTCCGGATATGCCCTCAAGGAACGTGAACTTGTATTTCCAGGAAAAAAATTAAATCGAGAAAGGAAATGATTTGATGGGTTACTGTTTCTTGATACAGGGCCACTTAGGCTCGATTCACCCTGTTCTTTAAGCTGTGTTTCAGAAGGTTTGCAAGCCCATTTATCGGATCGTTTAGTTTTGACTTTTTTGTTTGGTTTACATTTTGACTTTGATGTAATTGTGTTTGAATGATTGCCTTCTATACTGTTTTCTTTGGGCCGATTATCAGATACCTGAAGAGCCATTGTCAGTTCATAAATATGCAATGAATTTAACTAAAATTAACTTAAAAAGGGCCACTAGACCTTCAATTATCACAGAAGTCTTAATTGATCAACTCACAAACTGCTAATCAACATTAATTTGAATAAAACAACAATTAGGGACTCCTGGTTTGATATATAAATGATCAGTCTAACAAGTATATCATTTCTGAATTATAATCTACAAACTTCAATTAAATGCATACCTATAAGGATTTTAATCAGGGCAAAATTAGATAAAATAGTAAAAAGATAACGAACCTGTTCATCATCGATATCCACATCATCAATATCATTATCACTATTATCCAAAGATCCTGAAGCAGGTCGGATACACGAAATCTGAAACACGTTTCTCGAACAACTCCGGCGAGCCACTGTCGTCACCGCCGTTCCAGGATCAATAGATTTACTGGTACTCGATCCCATCGCTTTCTATCTGAACAACCACAATCGATTAACGCCTCAATTATTTCATTTTTTCAGATGCTAATGAAATGAAGTTTAGAAGAAAAGGTTTCAGATCCAGATTTTATACTAAATGATTAATGACGCTTCCATTTTCCTTGAAATTAATACAATGGGGGCGGATTGATAGAGTATATGACGACATTGTGACGTAGAAGATATGAAGTTCTGAGCATTGGAAGAATTTAGGGGCGGGGATAGGGCGATAAACCGCCGTGCAATGGCAGAATCAGGGGATTTAAATCCGAACGGCTAATTGTACCGATAGATGTTGTACTGCTGTTGCTGTGGTGCCTTCCGTCATTTAACCAACGTTAGTTGTTTTATTATACATACAAATAATTGTGTACAAATATGTATCCTTACTAAATATTTAACGCAAGTGGTAAAAGCTTGATTTTCTGAACAATTAAGATGACTACAGAATTATTTGAAAATTGTCATAACAATTATTAATTACGTACGAGAATAAGCTCTGCTCTGTCAATCCTAGGTAAGTATTATAACAAAAATATCCTTAAAAAAACTATATATGTATTATGTACACAGTACATATACTCTACATATTTACATACTATCATGATCTACTGTATTTTAGAATGTAGTTTACATATTTTACATGTTTTTTATGTCATACATGTTTTATGTTATTTTAGCTTTTTAATGTATCTAATCACATATTCTTTTTCTACTACACATTTTTACCGGATTTTTTTCACAAAGTATTTTCTCTACTCCTGATAGAATTATTAGCGTTTATATTTTGCCTCCCTTACTTTGCCTTTAGCAAGATTGAGTATCTGAGTTATAAAAAACATCATAATTTCAAACTATTTACATTAGAGAAAAGTCATTGGCAACATCTATTATAGATTCATGGATGCAGCAATACTAAATAAGAAAAAAATATAGAAGTTTCATTTTTAAACCATTAACTTTTTTAATGTTCACAATCATGCTATAATTGAACTCTTTTACCCTTTGATACGCCATAACAGTTACGGCCATCGACACCTTACATTTCCCTATTATATTTTCTATTTTGTTTGTTACAA
The DNA here is from genome assembly GCA_963853835.1 of Calendula officinalis. Lineage (NCBI taxonomy): Eukaryota > Viridiplantae > Streptophyta > Magnoliopsida > Asterales > Asteraceae > Calendula > Calendula officinalis. The sequence continues at coordinate 64,411,359 of OY970823.1, read as the reverse complement.
ACTCGATCATGACAAAAAAAAAAACAAATTGCAATTAGGACACAAAATCATATAAGAAGCACATTTATTGATTACAATCATCCAAAAGATCGAACTCACCAACACAAACACATTGGTGATCATCTCTTATTTCATAAACTTAACATTTCAAATTTTATATACCTATAACTAAAATCAGGTACCAAATTCCTTCCATCATTCGAGGAACCCAACCTTCTAACATACATGGAAAATCTATTTCTAACTCCAGCATGAAACCCGCATCAAATTAAGAATGTGTACTAAAACATCGTTTACATAAATTTAACTTTCTTGTTGGATATTAACTCCTTGAGATAATTGACCATTTTGATGATGCCATATTCTACTCGAAAACACGATTCTTGCAAGTTTTGTCACATGGGTACGGACAATCTATCTTTTTAAATGCAGCACGCTCATAGTACCAGTCACCAACTGCTTTTGCAATCGTCTAAAAAAAGAATTTCACACAAATGGAAACTTATGTTACTTTTATTTTATGTTTAATGATTTACCTTGTTGTTCAACAATGGTGAATCGGCTCTCAACCATGTTTCTTGAGTGCCCGTTTGGCAGTGGGCATAGCAAGAGTTGATGAACATTCCTCTAGAAGGAGAGTTACCGAATCTAGTCAATGCCTTTAAGAACTCCTGTCTGTACCCTGCGAAATTCAACCAAAATATCAGTAATGGGGTTAAAGGATTCACATATATATAAAAAAAAGAGTTAAGACGGGATTGAGTCAAACAGGTTCAACATCGTCCAAAGTCTATTTTTAATTCTTAAGAGGTTTAAAAAAAATACTATTGTAGTAATAACTTTTGCGTAATTAACAAATTATTAGTTCTTTAAACAAAGCGACAAAAAGTATTTATGGGTCAACAAAACCAGCCCAGTCTGTTTTGACCAGTTATCTAGCCCGCCCATTTTGTGGGTAAAGGGATATCAAAGGAGACCATAGTGTACCTTGCAGGACATTGAGTTGAGCAGAAGAACACTTAGTTATATCAAGTTTGCATTCACGCCATGTGCCTTTACGATCAGAAACTCCAGGAGCCAATATATTCTTTACCTATATAGTATATAAAAAATGTTAAAATTAAATAAAATGAAGTCATTGGTTATGTACTTATGTTACAATTGTTTATATGAATTATATCTAACCTGCCATGAATCATAGGCTGCATTTATCAAGAAAATTGGTGTTTTGATGTATTGCACCATGTTTTGTGGGAAAAAGCACTGCAAAACTGACGATTAAATGTTACATTTCGGTAGACAAAAATAAATAAATATATAACTTCGAAGGAGTTATCGTGACATTGGATCTTACCAAACCAGGACTCATTTTTGCTAAACAAGCTGGCGAAAGAACTTTAGCCGATCCCTAATGAAAAATTATTCCATTAATTAAAATGAAAAACTAAAGATGGCAACGAATAAATCAGAAAGGGATTAAAAAGTACATGTGTCTTAACAACATCTGCATAGAAGCCTTCAATGTGACTTTGGCCTATAATGGTCTTCCTGCAGTTTATGAAACAATGATGTCAACTTGCTAAATTGAAAACTAACGGAAAATGATTAAATATGAAATAAAAATTTGAAAATGGATGGTTACGCATTAATGAAAAAACCAGCATCGGAAAGGCATTTCACTTTAGTGGTTGCGGGTAAAAGCGATCTGAAATTATCGCATTGTAATATGGAAGTCAATCCACCAGCTGAACACCCTGCAAGTATGGCCTGTAATACGAAAGTTGAAATTGGTTATAAATTAAAATCATAAAGAAATATGTTTGACCCGATGTTTTTAAAGTTACGTTCTTAGCGTTCTTCATCCCTTTCGCCAACAAATCGTCAATAACAGCCCTGAAAATTCTTGCTCCTCTGAAGTGAAGATTGGTTTTCTGAAAAACAAATAATTAATCTGATAAATATCATTATGAAAACTATATCATTACAATAAAGCTATAAAATTGGTTTAAGTGGTTCTATTCATTTTGTAAACACTTTTGGCGACTTTTGACGAGTTTGAAGTTTTTTCATTTTAGCTAATTTATTTAATTTGAGATGTTAAGAGGGAAAAAAAAAGGGCGAATCGTAAGTTTGTGGGGTTTCATCTTAAAACCAATTGGTACGTGAGGGGGCGTGTTGAGATGTCCCACATTGAACAAGAAATGAAACAAGTACGGGTAAACCTTTTTCTGATACCATGTAAGTTTGTGGGATTCCATCTAAAACCAATTAGTTGTAAGAGGAGTAGCCCAAGACCCTTATAAACACATTACTGATTCATTCCTTGTTCAATGTGGGACATCTCAACACAAATATCTACCCATTGTATCCATAAATGGTTGAAATTGTCACATCTACTAATACAAGTAACTAACTACAAAATTCAATATCATGACTTACAGGATCAACTGCTTCAACATCACCGGTAAAAGAAGCTCCATCACAATAGCGAACCTTGAGCCTATTCCAGTTGTAAAAATCCAGAAGCATAATCGAAAGTATAAGCAAGAATAAACGGTTTCAAGGTTTTTTAACTATTAATAACAATTATACAAAGGCGTACGTACCAGGGTTATATTTTGCTTTATTGTGAAACATCCCCGAGAAGGTCTCGGTTGTCAACATTTTCTTAGAAGAACCTAATCGAGTATTTTTGCGCGTAAGGCAATTCGTGACATTGTTGCACCAACCTCCTCCCTAAAATTTTAGCACAAAATCTAAGTACAAAATATTTACTACAAACAAAAAAGAAAGTTCAATGTAAAAGGAATGTACTTTCAGTTAATTTCTAATTAGGAAACATACTTTTAGTCAATTTATACTTTAAGAAATGTACTATCAATTTTAATGGCAGTAGTAATTAAAACCATCTCTAACCCATGACCTATTAAGGGGATGTTTGGGATTGTTTATTGAAAATAGATTATGTGTTTTGAAAATGAATAATCAGATAATCAACGGTTACAAAACGTGATTCTGAAAAGTAGTGTTTGGATTTGATTATGTTGCTTGAAATCGCAATAATCAGATAATCTGTTTTTTAGTGTTTGGCAAACCTGATTATTTGTTTAGTTAATAGGTGATATTCAAAACTCCAATTTCAAAACGCAAATAAGTAGGTACCAACCTACTTAATTTTTGCCATTTTGAAAGCTCCAAAACGCAAATAAGTGATTATTTCATACATTTTGTCAAACACCAATTTTAAATTATTTGCGTTTTCAGCACGCAATAAGCAGATAATCTACTTCAAATCGCAATCCCAAACACCCTCTAAATTGAGTAACAACCTCAAAGAAAACCAACCAATTGTAGATTCCAACACCGAATCCCTTGTCCAAATGATATGCGGGTGCAACTTCCATCCAAACAAACTGAAAACGATCACAAAATTTAATTCGGAATCATATAAACAAGATGATTATTACATGTAAATTAAGCTCAAATATTTCATAGAGGAATGATGAAGCTAATTTACCAGCCCCTTTAGCAACAGCACTATTAAGAAATGTGAGTCCAACATCATAAGCTTCAATGCTCAACATGCTTAATAATCCCACAAAGATTATGCATAACCATCTACCTCCTCCCCCACTCATCATACCTTCAATTGCGCTGCATAAAGATTTCAAAATATATATTATCTTAATAAATTAATTCCAAATTGAAATTTTATCAGCATAAATTTTTTGAAATATAGACCATACACTCTATTATATGCTTTTTGCAACCAAGCAAAGTTTTCTTTTTCTCAAAATTCACATACACACATATGGTCATGTATATATATATTTTTTAAATGGTATTCGATCATGTTTATAATGGACTCCTCGGGTGGCCGGACTTTGCCCGTAATGTACTCTACTTAAATGTTGTTATGGTTGTTTCTGAACCTCCCTTGGCTATCTGGTAATTACCTAGAGATTGGTTCCGTAATCTCTAAAAGATAATTTCAGACGTGCTTACTAATACATCATCACCGGATGTTCCACATGGCCACATATCTCTACTATATTATAAAGAGTTTACCCCTTTCATAATTAGCAAGACTGAAAATTAAGACAACACACTTGCTAATTATGGAAACAAATATTGTCGTAAAAAGAAGCTACTTGTGAGACTCGAACTTAAGACCGGCAGGCTGCCAACACAACACCTAACCAATTGAGCTACTATTCAATTTGTAAATATTTTTCCGTCAGTAGCTATTATATCTTAAATAAAGTAGCATATTGCAGTAAAAATTCAAATATCTACGTTGGGTAATCAACAGACGGCTTTTGGAAAAGCATATTTTGAAACTAGCAATTTATTCATCACACGCCACAGTGCTACACCACGTCCCAAATTGCTTTTTTAAAACGAGTTCCAAGGTTTGATTTTTAAATTTTAACATAGCCAATCTGACTATCCCATGCGACCTTGGTTCGGTCTTTCTAACTGGTGCACGAAGCTATGAAGCAAATTGACTGTTGCTTAAAATCACTTCTTCATTTCTTTTGAACATGAAATTGTGTCTTCGAGATCTTCTTTAAATCAGGTTTATTTAATAGTTTTTGTTATTCAAGTTTATAGTTGATGATTTGGAGAATGCACATAACGTGTTTGATGAATTTTCGTCAATTATATGGTTTTGCATATGATAGCACCAAATTTTACCTCAAATTGTCAGGTGGTGTCAATCTGTAAACAAGTTTCCAACAGTTTGCATATGATAAACACCAATGTTAACCTCAAATTGTGATTTCATGACAATCAAAGTCGAGTTTTCTGCATCTTTTAGACTTTGTTCCAATTATAATTGCATGATCATCAAGAAAGATTGGCATTCAACCATTAATATCATTGGGATAATATATTACATTATGTTATTAGATTCCTTGTATTTTCTATAAAGTTGTTCACGATTTTAATGTATTTTTTCGTTAATTACTAACAGTAATCATCTCATTAATCATATATCCAGAATCAGTCAATTTCTGAAAAACAAACCATCTTCTGCATCTCAGCATAAACCATTAAACGGGCTTTATCCTTCAATCCGTGTAGGCGTATGTGATCTTTGATTATTTTGGATGATCTTGCTCATACTTTTATTTTGAAATTATAGAGTTTTGAGGGATATCTTTTTAATATTTGATTTTTTTTGGCTTGCATTTGTAAATCAGTATGTATTGAAGGCAAATGAGTTAATTTTGGTGACAATTTGGATCCTTATTTTAATATTAAATGACCAGTTTATGATTTATGTGTTTTATGTTTTTAATTCCTTTTATAGTGTTATACATGTCATTGGTATTAATAATAAGTTGTTTGAAGTTAGATAGGTTTGAGCAGGCCCGCGATGTAATTCTTTATGGTCTTCAGATTGATGCTGAGGTGTTATATTACATTATGATTGACCATTTTTAATTTAGTCTGTTCATTCGATATTATACATGTTTTATGTGCAATTAAATACATAGAATATAGCCTATTTTTCTTGTGTTTACAAAGCTATGCTCTAAGGAAGTTAGAAAGAATAACAAAAAATTATTTCAGACGAAGAGTTAATGGGAGGGAAACATAAACGAATGATTTTGAATGCAAACTTTGCTTAAAATTATTATGTGAACCAATTTCAACTCCATGAGGTCTTAACTTGTCGATCTTGCCTATATCAATCTATGAATTGAGGTTGGTCTCCTTTTTTTCATAATTAGATTCTCATTCTTACTATAAATCATAAATCGAGCCTTATTTTATTTATTTATTTATTTTGATGTAGGTTGAACGATTTACTGCCATGGATAATGGATGCAATGATCGATAAATTAACGGGAGGTATATTCACTTTTTCAAATTGTAGTAATTTTTCTAGGTATAGGATTTAATATATGGAAGGATACTGAAGCAAGAGAGTTTTGTTTCACAATGTTAATTATGTAAAGATTAGCTATTTTTATTTTTAATGTTTAATGTTATGCATTGATATCTCATGAAGTATTAATATCTTTTTATCCTTTGGGTCCAAATACATCGTTTTATGATGTTGTTAGTTATACACTGTGACATAAGAAAAAAGTTGTTTATGTTGGGGATTTTCCTGTGAAAGCTGTGAAGTGTTGCATAAAATTCATAATGGTTTACATTATGTAAAATTCGGTGTTAAATCACTAAATCATATATATTGGGGATTTTCCTGTGAAAGCTGTGAAGTGTTGCTCAACTTTTTTCTAATGGCAGATTGCCTGCTATCAAGTTTATTATGTGCACAAGATAATGAGATGGTGGATTATGGGAATAGTTTAAAGATTAAAATAAAAATTAAAGCTTTCTTAAGAATCTTGAAACAAAGACCTTTTGTTGTTGATTTCCCTTTTTAAAGTGATGAGTGTTTGTCTTTGTTAATTGAAATAAAAAATGTGAACTGTTTTTGGGCTTTGATTATTTGAAGAAATTTAGAAATGAGAATTCGGATTTGGTTGCGCGACAATAAGCAATTGATTGGATTAGGAAGGTGAGTTCATTTTTTATGTAATTAATCTTATTGATTTTGTACAGAGTTGCTTTGTTTATTATTTGGAAAATCTTGAAGATGCTAACACATTTTGTTGTTGATTTTGACTTTTACTTTGGCCAGCTTCATGCTCATTTCAGGTTTGGACCTTTGTGTTTTAATCTATCATACCATATAAAACTGAAATTATTTTAGAATTTCTCAAACTTTTTAGTTCGAAAAGTAATTTCTTGATGTTATAAATCATGATGATTTCAATTTTACTGATTTTATTGCTAATGATGTTTACTAATTGTATCTGCTATCAATCTCCAAACACTATATGGAGCAAGGATTTGATAAAGACATGCTGCCCAATAAAAACCCTTCAAAGATGACTCAAAGGGTAAAACGGTCATCTTTCCTTTTACACACATTTGGAATTCAGGTGTAGTAGCCCTAGATCGTATTCCGTCTGCAATCTCACAAGCTATGTCTCTGGCCCCTTCCGACCTCACGTTTGAGATGTCAAGAATTTACTATCCTTCTAATGTGAGTTTTTTTGATGCTTGATTTCTTCAATAAGTGATGGCACAACCAGCTGGAAATTCAGGAAAAGTAAAAGTTGTTTCCATGGGATTTTCCAAAGCAGAAATCCCTCCTGATCGAGTAGACTGTTGTTTTGGCTCACCTTTCAAGTTTCAACACCATGACCTAACTATATTAGGAAACAACTTTCATGAAGGTGATCGGTCAAATTGTCCCAAACATGTTAAAGGCCATCATATTTAACAAATAATTGATTGTACCCAAACGGTTCATTGTAGATCCATTTCCTTCGATTAACAAAATCCCAATTCTTTATTCATCTGATCAAATATGGATTTCATGAAGGTGATCCTGTCCATGAGACGTAAGCTTTATTTCCAAAAAAATACGAAATTAGATGTATAATCTTTTCGATTTCTAACATTTATTCGACGTTCATTCGATTTGTCTCAATTGCAGAAAGAGAGGTAAATTTTAAAGTTCATGAGATTAAACAGAAGGTCACAGCAACTGTTTATACTTTTATTTTGTAATTTTAGCTATCAGCAACAAATGTGTATATGTAAAGTATGAGCATTATGGGCATTCAGTTACTTAGAATTCTAGATCTAGGGTTGTTATGGATATATTGTGGCATGGAAATGGTAAATTGGATGATTACTTGATTAGTAATGACTTACTGCAACATAAAGCCACTTTTTAACTTTGAATTTGATATGAATTTAAACACTTTGAGAAGATGGTTCGTGCCTGGATTCATTTTCATAACACATGCTAAAATAGAACATTGGCGCTATGCAAGGAAATCCATATTGCTTTTGCATTTTAATAGGTATTAGGCTTGTCTATTAGGATTTAAAGTGTCGCTTTTGTGTAAAATGAAAAAACTTCCTTTTCATTCTTGCTGAATTTTGAGTTCAAGGATTTCATAGATCAAATTTCTAAAGTATATAATGAATTTTCATTTTTTAAAAGGAAGTGATAAGCTTAATTCAACACATTCTTAGATGTTAAGCATGTTATATTATGAATTAATGATAATGATACGCTTTAAATTCAGGATGAAATTAATTGATTATGTTTAGTCATTATTGTCTATATATCCATTTTTTAATGGATGAAAGGCAGTATTTTTTATAATTAGCTGATGCTGACTTGATGGTTGTGGAACTGTGGTACCCTCAAATTCTAATGTTTCATAAACCTTGGGACTTAAAGCATGATGGAATCATTTTTTGTCCACATTGAAGCCCATTTACTTAACCTCACTAATATTGGCACAGGTATTAGATGCAACAGATGATGCAACTTGGGGCCCACAAGGTACTGCATTGGCAGAGATTGCACAAGCAACTAAAAAATTGTAATTTTAAAAATATTATTCTTTATCTTTCTAAGTTTTTTTTACTGAATTAGATGACTCATGAGTGTTGGCTCACTAAATATGTGTTCGAGCTCAATGATAACTACAATAACTCAACTGCAAACGTTATAAACAAAGAATTTTTATTGTATCTTTAATTTTTATAACAACTATTTATGTATAATATAACATTTATTTATAATTTCAATAATAATTGGTTATACTTCCCTCGATTCAAAATAAGTGATACACTTTCCATATTTAGGTGATTCAAAATAAGTGATACACTTTAAAATTTTACCTTATTTGGTAAAAAGTTGTGGGCTCCACACTCACTAACTACCTACTTTATAAAGTGAAATGACCCTTATACCCTCACTTTTTATTTTTAAACATCATTAACTTTACTTTATTTAAAAATTATAGGACTCATTCTCCACTAACAATCCAATTAATCTAATTTAACCCTCATTATAATCTTTTGCATCAAAAATCGTGAAACTCAAAGTGTATAACTTATTTTGAATCGGATGAAGTATGATTTTATACCTTATTTATTCGCATTTTTACAATTTATATTTCGAAGCTAGCCCGCCCATCCGGGCGGGTTATGAAGCTAGTTTCATTATATTATACTTCGTAGAAGATAATTAGTGGATGAAACACCCATTACTTTTTACCAAATAAGGTAAATTATCAAAACATATCATTTATTTTGATATACAAAAAAATAGAAGGTGTATCACTTATTTTGAATCGAATAAAGTAATCGAAGTTGTGAATTATATATTAAAGGCGTGATAAAAGGTCAAAACGAGTATCCGAATAGAAGACCGATCGACTTGAATAATATATTTCGTTTCAAAAACCTTATTATTGAAAGAAAAAAAAAAGGAACATAACAATACATAAGGTTAGAAACCTTTTAATATACTTCATGTGCCCCGTTATAATGCCTATAAATATTGATCGCTTTTTATGAGATCAAACTGTCAGCCAAAAATACGATTACGACAATTATCCAAATCTTAACTAGCTAACCTATATTATGCACAATTTGGTTTAAAATGTACGGACACAGGCTCCAAATGTAACAGAAAGGAAGCAAAATCAATACCAGCAATGCTTCAAAACAACTCAATCATTGAATCTGATCGTTGTTTCAAAGAACAACTATTTTACACATTCAGATGATGCTGAAATTGTTGTCTTGTACAAGTGCAGAGCATAACCAACTTTAGTCCAGTCCACATCTGGATCATCAAAAAGAAACCAATTACAAATGGAACAAATGATGGTAAAATAGTAAAAACATCCCAAATACACACACACACACAAACATATATATTATATAATTAAACAAGATTCTCACCTGGTGGAACTCACACGAAAAAAGGGGTAATCTTGATATTAATCAATCCACACTCACTTTAGTCTGCATCTTCCATTTCAAGTATAGCTTTAGCATTTAGCTTAATCCTGGATTTTTTATAAATAAATATTAAAAGACAGAAAAGATTAACATTTCTTATTCATGTTAATTTCAGGATATAAAGCTTGCCTTTTCAGATAAATTCTGCAGCATTTCCCGGCCCTCCTTGAGTAAACTCAACATGTTGATATACCCAAGCGCACTGCAACAGACACCAAAATGTAAAAATAAAAAATTAATAACATCGATCATTAATTTTTCTACATTAATAAACAAAAAAGAGGATACTGAATAACGTAACAAAATAATCATCAATTTTGTGTATACATTTTCATCCACTTGTGAATTAATTTACAAAAAAATAAATAAATTCTAAAAGTTAAAAAATTCTACAAAAATGAAGGACCTACCATTTATAATTAATCCTTGATCATTCTTGACTTTTAACAGCTGATTTCCGGCTCAATCCATGAACTAAACTAGTGTATGTTATTTCATCTAAATCTACACCTTTTTGAGACATTTCATCAAACAATTGGAGTGCATTTTCAATGTTCCCTTCTTTTGAAAAACCGTTTGCAAGTGTATTATAAGTAACAATATCTGGAATAATTCCCCTTTTTTCCATTTCACCAAGAATCTTTGCACCAGTTTCCGTTTCACCAATTTTGCAATAACCATTAATAATAATCGTATAAGTGATTTTATTAGGGTTTATATTATATGAAGACATTTCTTGCAATGTAATTACAACTTTATCCATTTGGCCCATTTTACAATAACCGTTAATTAAAGCAGTATAACAGACAACATTTGGTGATAAACCGTTTTTCCTCATTTCATCAATAAGATTTTTTGCATCTTCAACACAATTGTTATTTGAATATCCATGAATTAAAGATGAATATGTCTCGGAAGTTGGTTGAATACAGTTATTTTTCTTGTCGGTAAAAAGTCTAACAGCTTCTGTTATATCACCATTTGTGGAATAAGCTCTAATAAGTGTGTTATATATGAAAGAGTTGACTTCCATTTTCTCATTGACCAATTTGTTAAATAAGTTCTTACCCTTTTGGATTTCATCATTCTTACAGAACCCTTCAATTATGACTCCATAAGTATAAACATCGGGAATCAAACCTTGAGATTTGAATTTTTCAAATAATATAACAGCTTCATCCATTTTACCCTTTTTGCATAAACCGTTTATAAGTGAAGTGTAAGTCAATGTATCCGGTAAAATCCCTTGTTTGACCATTTCTTGACTTAATTGGTATCCTTCCTCAAATCTTGCTTCTTTGCAATGCCATGAAATCAATGTGTTATATGTAACTTTATCCAATTTTAACCCTAATTTTTCCATTTCTTTAAGAATTGTAATCGCTTTCTCAACATTCCCGGATTCACAAAGACCGTGAATAAGAGCATTTGATGTAACAATATTTGGAGAAAAACGTTTCTCAAGTAGTTTAAACCAAAGGTCAACTGCTTCTGAATGTTGACTGTTCTTACAAAGAACACTAATTATTGTGGTTAGCAAACTATCATTTGGTCTTAAATCTCTTAACAACATTTCATTAACAAAACGAAGTGTTGACTCTGTTTTTGACTGTTTACATAGCCAATGAATAACAGAAGTAAATGAACCTGCATTTATGGTTAAACCAGTTGAGATCAGTTCTTCTAGAAGCTTTTCAGCATGCTGCATTTGATTAGTATAGCAAAAACCTTTGATTAGTGTGTTAAGCGTGACTGAATTTGGAACTAATCCCTTTGATGACATGTCATCCCTAACATCTAATGCTTTCTTCATGTCACCTGTTTTACAGTACCCGTTTATTAATGTGTTATAAACAACCTCATTTGGGACAAACCCATTGGATGCCATTTCAGCTAAAATAGGGCCCACTTCATTGTATTTTTCCATTTTTAATAAACCGTTAATAAGCACACTGTATGTAATAAGACTAGGATTTACACCTTTTTTAATCATTTTCTCTTTTATCCGGTAAGCTTCTTCCAAATTTCGAGTCTTGCAAAGACTGTGAATGATGTTATTGTATGTAACAACATTTGGCAAAACACCAATTTCCTCCATTTCTGATAATATTCTCATTGCATCTTTCATTTTACCATCTTTACACAGGGCATTAATGGCAGTTGTAAACAAATAAACATCTGGTTGAATGCCTTTACGTAAAATGTTAAAGACTTGATGACTTTTTTGAAGGAGGTTTGACTTTACAAGAGAATTCAAAAGAAAATTGCAAGTGGTTAAAGACGGAAAAATGCCCTTTTCTGCTATTAATCGAATCACATCCGATGCAAGATCAAGACCAAAACTTTTAAATTGAGTACAATAAACATGGATTAACAAATCAAATAAACGAACATCATCGAGAACTGAATCTGATGTCAGGTGAAAATCCATGAATGCAGTGGTAATCTCAGCATGTTTGTTTTTAGGATCATTAAGTGATACAGGGAGCTTATCATCAATCAACTGAATCAAAAGTAACCTAGCTGGTGCTTCAAGTTTCGAAACAACAAGCAAATGAATCAACAAACAATATGACTTAACAGTGAATTTAAATCCGCACGAGTTTGTAGCAAAATAAAAGAAATTCAATGCGGTTCTAGGTCTAACAGAATACCTAATATCGGAAAACACGGAATCAAAGTGGTGTGGAGACAAATGTGTAACTATATCTTTACATTTAATTGAATCTAGAGATGAATTTGATAGAATTGAAGTTACCGACTTGATGAAATCGTGATTGTTAAGCTGCGATGGCTTTGAATGATTGTGTTGTGTGGAGGTTGATTGAAAAGGATTCCTTTTAATTTGCGAAATTTTGGAGATTTTGAGTCGCTTTAAATCCATCAAGAAGCAGATTCGATTGGAATCAGGTTTAATCCTGATGAATTTGTTGGAGGTAAGGTTCATGCTGATGAAGAAAGGGGCGTGCCATGAGTTTTGGTGTACGTTTGAGAAATGGCCACGAGATCTCGGTGTTTGGGGTAACCGCAAAACCCTGGTGTAGGGTTTGGGGCCGAGGAAGCCAATGAAGGCTGTTTAAGCAAATGTACCAACCATGTTCACTTCTTCATTTTCTTTTTTTGATTTAAAAACAATTTTATATAAATTGTATCAGATGACATACTACCTCTTGTGTATGTTACTCTCTAGGCTCGAACAATTAACTTACTAACTAGTCGTTCAAAAGAATTATAAATTGTATCCGATGAATATTCAGAAATAATCACGACGACGATTAGATCATCATGAACAAAACTCATACACGGAAAATACTTAGATATGTGTAGTTTTTATTTCAACATCACCTAGTCTAATTCAATTTATACATAACTTACTTGAACCCATAACTTATAAGTCATAAGTATTACCTTACATATTACATCAATTCCACTAAACTATAACGGGACTTGAACCCATAACCTATAGGTAATAAGCAACATCTTATACTAATACAACACCTAATCTATTACAATTTGTAGTTAGGAATTAGTATAAATACTTTGAGAAGAACAAATACACAAATAAGTATTCAACGTGGACGTACCTTGATCACATTAATCAATTGAACCACCGAAATTCTTTTCTCTTCCATTTATTATTTTAGGTAACGTGAAATAAACACATTTGAGTCTCTAATTCACAGTTTATACAAATAATTGTCCATTTAAAAAGAAATTGTGCATTTTTTGAACAAATATGAACTGTATACTTGAAAAAGAAACAAATGGACAAATTTGTCCATAATTTTAAAATGTAAGAAACTATTGAGGTCATTTTGTGAACAGATAAACTTTAAAATCAAGTGGACAAAACGAAGCCGCGCGCACCAGACGATACAACAATGTGCTGGGTTGCCTGCCCTAGTGATTCGGGAGCTCTACGCACTTCTATCATCACCATTTTTCTACAATTTATTCATGGTAATGCTATGTTTTATGTTAATTCACCATTTTTCTACTTCTATAGTAGTGTTAGTTTGATATAAATACAGAAATGCTTCAATTTTTACAGTCTCGTGACATTTCTTCTCGCCAATTAAGAATCTGATGACAGCTTTCTAAGTTTAATTCGGGATAAATACCAAATTGGTTGTGTAAGTAATATGTTTGATTTTAGTAAATAAAAAAAAAAAAAACTCAAAATGTGATCTAGTCACAATTATTGCCTGATTTTTTTTTATTGAATTTTCATATGGATAAGTAGGGTTTAATATTGTAATTAGAAATCAAGAAACTGCTTAATATGTTTTTTATACCTTTTTTCAGTAATTCAAATATGTAATAAAGAGCATGAATACATGGATTATAGTTTACAGAACACATATAAACTATTATTTCAGTATTTTGGGTAGAGATGATAATTAAGGGGTTATTTACGAGGTATGAAAGATGGAACCCTGTGCATCTGACATCTGGCGCCTTTTGGGGCATGTTATGGTTGTGGGGCCCGGGATTACTCTTGCTGGTGTCGGCATTGGTCTTCCTGCAAATCAACTCCTTAAACTTCCTTTCAGTGGTACACTTCTTTCCTGTCTTCTCTAACCCTAATATAGAAATGACACTTTTCTACTAATTTAATTACAAACGGGAGATTTGGGTTATGTTTTTTCACTAATGGGTTAAATAGGTATAAGCAGAAAGGAACCAACCCTAAATTTTCTGAAAAGGCATACAACCTCTTAAATTTCTATAATCAAAACACTAGATTTTTTTGTAATAATATACTCTAGTTTTTTGTAATCATATTTAACTACTTATTAAGATGTTGTAAGAAGTGGACAATAACCCGACCCGTTTCAACGGTACCCAAAATGACCTGTTTTGACATGTTACCTTACATGCCTGTTTTACCACCTCTGCCTGATCCCCGATTGAATTAAGCTAATTTGAAAATTAATTTTTCCAACCTTAAACGATGAATGGTGATTGATGAGGTTAGTAGGGATTACCCTGTATATATAGATAGCTCCCCAAAACCCTAAATGATGATCTTCACTACTAATGATGGCTCACGTCACAATTCCGCTACTAATGGTCATGAATGTCGACTGCCTGTCGGCCTGTCAACGACCGCCTGTCAAGTCACGACGCCTGTCAAGATCGTCCCTGTCATTAGAGTCGTGGACGTCCCGTCATAATGGCGCGCCCCGTCATAATGGCGCTTCATGACTGCAGTCATAATAGTAAGGCGTTACAACGTTCTCATAATGGCGTTTCATGACTGCTTTATTGCAGTCATAATGGACCAGCGTCCATATACCTGAGACTGCCATATAAATACATGGCCTTGTCACCGAGGGCACACACACTGAAACAGATCAAGAAAGCCTAAAGCACAGAGATAACATACTCTCACTTTCACCTTCGCACTCAACCTCGATCACCCTAGGTTCGCCAAGAGCTTGTTGGGTTTGCACTGTGATCATCACAGGAGATCCAAGGTTGACGTCGCCTGGTCTTTGTGTTTGACAATCGTTGCTCGAACATTGGCGCCATCCGTGGGACACGTTTTTAAACGGCGTTTCACTTTTCCAAACTTTTTTCCTCAATAATCAAACCGTTCCTATGGCGGATACACAGCCATCGTTGGTCACTTCTTCATCGCCATTAATAGCCACTACCGTGATTACCACTATACCCGAGGCGGTGATAACCTCGCCTAGTCGTATCATGGAGCCATACGTCGATTCTGAGTGGACAGTGTCGGATGTCAGGACGACACGAGGGTATCCCTCTTTAACAAGTCCACTTTTCTCCACAAGGCTCGTTGGATCAAGTTCGTTTACCTCACCACAGCCAGTGACGCCCATCCCTTCAGTTCAGCCTCTTTTGTCCCACGGGACAAGCTCTCAAGAGGATGGCACGGATCCGGTCAGACAGCCTGCTTCCAACTTTCCGCAGGCCGCTACGCCAGGGGTTCGGGAGGATCCAATTGTGGAGTTACTCCGCAGGTTGACTCAGAGTACTCAGCCGCCACCACCTCCCCCACCACCTACTTCATCGGACCTGTTCTCTCAGTTGGTGGCGGCGTTGCGCCCAGCACCGCAGCCAACGGTTGTTCAACCAGTAGATCCGTTGTCACAATTATTGGAGCAGTTAAGACAACCACCCATTCACACCCCACCACCACATCCACCACAGGACACATCTAATGACATGTTGCGCGTGTTGCAAGCACTCGTGGCCGCAGCCACCCCACCCCGAGCAGCCATTATGCCTTTGTCGGTAGTTAGTTCGAAGTTCTGTGACTGGGTGGCCCGATTCCCACTCCCTAAAAAACAAAAAGTTCCGTCCATCGTTGGTACTTACGACGGTACACGAGATCCTGATGATCACCTTGCTCTTTTTGAACAGGCCATTATGACAGAGAAATGGCTAGACCCAGTCGCTTGTCACATGTTCCCTGGCACGTTGCAGGGTTTCGCTCGTGATTGGTTTGCTGACTTACCGGAGAGGAGTATTCAAGACTTTGCAGATCTAAAGGCTAAATTTGTGACTCACTTTATCCAGCAAAAGAAGCAGCAGAGAACTCATATAGAAGCACATTTGCTGCGACAAAGGGAAGGCGAGGGGTTACGCGACTTCATTCAGCGTTACACGCAGGAGTGCCAGAAAATTGTCGCCTTACCCGAAAGCCAACAAATTTCGGGTTTTACCCTCTCCTTGCTTCCAGGACAACTGCAAGAAAAGTTAATCAAGAGAACTCCAATTACTTTCAAAGAAGCCACGGACAGGGCATATGACTATCTGAGGTCAAAAGAAACTGTCTCCCTGACAAGAGAGGTAGGCGGCAAGTCATGGACTGACACGTCAGATCGCAGGCATGATGCTCTAACTGGTGATCATCAACGAGATGAAAGGAGCAACCGGAGGTTTGGCCCATACGATAAACATCCGTCTGAGCGTGCTCTTAGCAAAACACCAAAAGAAATCTTGATAACAGAGCAGGTGTGCGCTACCTTCACACCTCCACCCCAGATGGAGCATAGGTCGGGTACGAAAAACATGAATAAATACTGTGATTTCCATGAAGATCATGGACACGACACGAATGCCTGTAGAGAGCTAAAAAGGGAAATCAGGCGGGCTTTGGAAGAAGGCAAACTAGAACACCTTGTCCCTGGTGCTAAGCAGCAAGCAAATAAACCTCCACTTAAGAAGAGTTATGCCTGGTAAAAGAAGGGGGAAGACACAGAACATCCCGGACCACCTGATGGTCATATCCTCATGATACATGAGGGAGCCAATATTAACTGACCTATCAAGGTGCGATAGTCTTTACTGTCATTTTTTCCTTTATATTTTCAATACATGTTTCCAAGCACATGGAATGTCATGGTCATGCATGAAACTGGCGATAATAGCATTTGGTCTGATCTTGTATCCCAATATTATCTCACAATATCATTTTTCTATGGTTTTTGCATAAACAAATAAATATTGAAGTAAGGATTCAATACAAAAAGCATAAGGCCACAATAGACATCTCAGTCTAAAGCCAAACATGCACTTTCATTACGTACAATGTTACAACTTGAACACGCATGTGCATGTACACAACTAAGAACATAGTTCAATACAACATGTATGAAGCCAAGAAAGACAACCTTGTCTGGCCAAATAACATACAATCATACTCGTCTTTTAATCTACTTGATAAAAGATAAGCACTTCTCACTGGGAAGCGACAATCCTCGCGAGTAAACAAAGTAAAGGTTAACCAACAAAAGTGCCATTGGCACAGTGTCACAGGCACAATATGAAGCATACATCTGAGATGCCCAAATCCACCCAGGTCATTGGCATACAAAGGCATCATGGGCTCTCAAGAAAGTGTCATACGAACAACCAAATATACACACTGTCATGCACACCCAAGACGGTGTCATGGACACAACATCCATAATAAAACGATAAAAACAAAAATGTGTTATTGGCTTGATCATCCAATAAAACATTATTTTTCAAAGCACAACAATGGACAAGCAAGTCCATACCTGTAAGGTAGCGAGTAGCTCAGCTAAAACCTGCAGCAAACAACATACAATTACAGTTAGGAAGGAGTTAATTATTTACAACATACAAAATAGTCTGCAGGTCAGGAGCTAGCAGTCGGTCAAGGGCTAAATAAACCTTATCTCAATGACTAACTCTGGCAATAACCGAACTTGAGTGTTAAGCCTGAATAAAACTCAAAGGATTTAAAATAGATAACAACCAAACTTGCGTGTACTAAACTGCGAAAGTGAAGCACCTAAACTGCCGATCTACCTAAGCTAAACACCAAACCGACGCTAAACCCTAACCCTCGGGTACACCCTGCGACCGCCGGTCATTTAGCCTTGTGAGCTCGAACCCTAATCCGCCGGTCCCCCTAACCCAACCGTAAAACCGCCGGTCTAACTAAAGCCGCCGGTCTGATACCGACGACGCCGGTATTGATCAACTTGCGATTGCCGTCCGCCCGTACCCGGTCCGCCTTGGACAGCCGGCCAACCGATCGACCGCCTGCTTGCAGCGGTCCACTCGTGCATCACTTATCGGCCGCCGGTCACCACCCCGCCGGTCATGAGCACGATTGAGCAGCCGATCAACTCGAGCAAAACAACCCTAAAAGTGTGTAAGGGTTCAATTGATCGCCGGTCAAAACCATCAAAAGTGCCGTCGGTCCACAAGATTAAACAGCCGGTCGAACAAACCCAATACCAGTTGGCATGTCAAACCCTAAACCGCGGTTTCCTCAAACCCTAAGACCGCCGGAATATGAGAACCGCCGGTCCACCGAAAACCGTCGGACGAACATTAGCAATCTGCCCCGCCGGTCCAACTAAAACCGCCGGTCAAGACGTAAACCGCCGGTCACGAACGATCAAGCCGCCGGTCAAAGACGTAAACCGCCGGTCACGAACGATCCTTAACACCGCCGGTCAACCGCCGGTCACGAACGATCCTTAACACCGCCGGTCAAGCGCCGGTCACGAACGATCCTTAAAACCGCCGGTCAAGACGTAAACCGCCGGTCACGAACGATCCTCTGCCTACGACCGCCGGTCTTTGCTCGGTCACGAACTCCCTACGACCGCCGGTCTTTGCTCGGTCACGAACGATTACCTGCGACCGCCGGTCTGTGCTCAACGATCGACTAGCATCGCCTGGGACCGCCGGTCTTGCTCGATCCCGAATTATCGACTTACGCGATCCGTCTCAACACCTCTGCCGGTCGTGAACACCCTCGGTCTAGGGTTGGCCGCCGGTCAAGGACAACCGGTACGACTCGAAAAAAAAAACAAAAAAAAAACAAAAAAAAAACAAAAAAAAAAACAAAAAAGACGGACGAAAACTTACATGTATTGATAGTTACGACTCGCAAACAGTTGTTTTGGCAAATCCTAACTCGGGGGCATGATGAGGTTAGTAGGGATTACCCTGTATATATAGATAGCTCCCCAAAACCCTAAATGATGATCTTCACTACTAATGATGGCTCACGTCACAATTCCGCTACTAATGGTCATGAATGTCGACTGCCTGTCGGCCTGTCAACGACCGCCTGTCAAGTCACGACGCCTGTCAAGATCGTCCCTGTCATTAGAGTCGTGGACGTCCCGTCATAATGGCGCGCCCCGTCATAATGGCGCTTCATGACTGCAGTCATAATAGTAAGGCGTTACAACGTTCTCATAATGGCGTTTCATGACTGCTTTATTGCAGTCATAATGGACCAGCGTCCATATACCTGAGACTGCCATATAAATACATGGCCTTGTCACCGAGGGCACACACACTGAAACAGATCAAGAAAGCCTAAAGCACAGAGATAACATACTCTCACTTTCACCTTCGCACTCAACCTCGATCACCCTAGGTTCGCCAAGAGCTTGTTGGGTTTGCACTGTGATCATCACAGGAGATCCAAGGTTGACGTCGCCTGGTCTTTGTGTTTGACAATCGTTGCTCGAACAGTGATATTCCTTAATTCACAGCTTTTATGGCTACAATAAGTGGTTAGTGGTCTTCTTGCTACAAGTGTTGTTAATGGTGCGGTAGATGTTTCTGGTATGCAAAAATGGGTGTCTAATTTCAACCACCAACAGAGAAAAGGCTACATTTTTCAGGCATCAACAAATTAGTGTCCTCTCGAGCAAAGTTGGTTTTTAATTCTTTTGACCAGCTCAAAAGTTGCTTTGACCATTCTCGTTGAGGAATGAAACCCCTTTGCATTGATTAAGAATTCAAACCCCTTTGCATAGATTAAGAATACAATACAAGGAATTGAACTCGTGACATTCATTCAGGTGGCTAGAACCATAAGCTTTTTGTATAAACAAATAATATAATATACATACAATTAAACAAAAACCAACATTTATTCCACAAAACGTTGCTTAAAAAAGTACATTGTTGGATGAAGCAACCAGTTTAGCTCCATTTACGTTGACCCACATACCACAAAAGTCAACAAAACTTACATTCAATCCAAGATCATACAACATTAATCAAAAACTGTCTTCACACACCACTTTGGGTGCAATCATTTCTTGCAGAATACTCAGAAGCTGTAGTAGACATTGACAATTGAGTTGTGGAATTCTTACCATCACCACCATCTAAACTTGACCACGGTTCCCTGGTTTCAGGCCACTCATCAAAAAACGGGCGCATTAAATGTTGCTCGTTTTTCACTTCAACTGGTGACCCAATTTTGCTACCAAATAAGCAATGTTGCTGTTGAGTTGACTTTGACACTGGTGTGGGGTCAAATGCGTTAACCATGGTTAGCTGTGGGGATTCTATTAAGGAACTTGTGGGAAGTTGAGTAGGGACCAAACGCCATGAACTGTCTGCATTGGATTCCATGGTTAGACCACGTGCACTTGAAGCTCCAGATGAGTAATTCCTATCATCCACATCGACAGTTAATCCTTGATCGTACCTGAATTTGATTATAAAAATAATATTATTAATACAATAAACCAATTTATTCAAATAATTGCTTTTATATCCTTGTAAAACTCATAAATTATTTCTATATCCTTCTCAAATTCATAAATTATCTCTATATCATTCTAAACTTTATAATTACCTTCATATCCTTCCAAACCTATAAAACTTTTTTTTTATGTCCAAAACCTATTTTATTATTTATTAAATTGTGATAATATCAATAATACATGCAAATAAACATGGTCTCTAATACTAATACACAATCAACAGATATATCGCATAGTTATTTGATAATTATTTAAATTATAATGATTTAATAAATATTGAAATAAGTTTTTGGACATAAAAGAGAGTTCTAAAGATTTAGAAGGATATAGAGGCAATTACAGAGTTTAAAAGGATATAGAGATAATTTATGAATTTGGAAAGGATATAAAAATGATTTATGAGTTTTACAACGATATAAAAGCAATTATTGTAAAACTAATAAAAAAAAGATCCAGGACTTCCTTTGTAGCTAACTTTTTTCTATACATAATTTACGGTTTTTCACTTTTACCACTTATCAGTAAAATACATGATGAATGTAAGCGACAGAAAACATACCTAAAATTACTGTTGTTAATCCCATAGGTACTAGCATTCAGCTGCAACTTTGACACATTACTTCCAAAATCAAAACTCGCGGAATTTGAAGTAGGGTACAGATGAGTGTTCTGGAAGCTTCCATTTCCAAGACTATGGAAGCTTCTATTACCACCACTAGCACTAGCAGTAGCAGTGGCAGTGTTGCTGCTTACAGCAGTTGACAATGAGTGAGATTGAGAAGAAGATTCCACAGGCTTTCTTGAACGGTTTCTGCCACGATGCATGTGACGTTCACAGTATTTTGAATCCGGATATGCGTCTTTTGAGCATCTCCATTTTTTCCCATCTGTCCTTCTACACCTTCCTGGTTCTGGGTCAAACTTCTTCCCGTAATATGAACAGTAGCCCAATGCTGTACAAAATTAAAGCATAATATTAGCATATATCATAATTAAATCCATAATTAGAAGGTTGTAAGCGTTAATAATACAATATTGGGTGACTTTCAACCAGTTCCCTTTTAACTAAACTTTTTGATTTGATCTGTTAGTGACAAAAACTAACCCAAACCAACCCATTCGGATGTAAACAGGTTAGAATTGCCACAACTAGTGATAGTCAACGGAAATATGATTCAAAATTTAGAGATCAATGAACCTTTGGATACAAATGTAACAGAAGACACACCACACTAGTGACAGAAATCTACAGAAAACAAATGAAATGGAGATCAAATTTCTATCTTTTGAAAGCTTCGTAAATATGAGGTGAATCTGAGAATCCAGATGCTAATCTATCACAATTGTTGTACTGCGTAAGTGCGTATCATCGAAAGTATCTTTGATTTTCTAGATTTAAGTTAAATATATTAACGCGAATCCTACGCAAATTTCAACTAGATGTAAAAAAAATGAGAAACAAAAGTTCGTGTCTTCCTTACAAATGACTTTTTTTGTAACTTCTAGAAAAAGGAAGAAGAAAAAAAAAAGAAGATAAAACTACATCTGACTTCGAAAAAAATGAAATAAAAGCGGAAATGGATCTTAAGCTCTTAATGACAGATTGCAGAGAGCATTAAACTCAACTGCAAATAAAATAAAATTTGTTTCATCGATTTTCAATTTCAGAAGAAACCTATTGACTTCAAATCGGAAACCCTAATAATCGATCAAAACAAATCCTTATACAAACTTACAAGTAGGATTACTGAAAAACCTAGCAGATAAAGCTTCCAAGCTCCTTCTAATCGGAACAACCAGATCATAAGGAACAGGAACTCCTGCCACTAAATATTTGTATATCAAAGCTTGATGTTCCAGCTCCTGCCACTGCACCGGCGTAAACGGCGGTCGGTAACCAGAGATTGCACCTCCACCGCCACCGGCCGCTACCGCCACTGTCGTGCTGCCGCTCATCTCCTTTGTTTTGTCGTTTTTGAAGGGAAAACTGTAATAGATTATAGATATAGATAGACAGAGGTGAGGGAATTAGACATATGTTTGTAGAAATTGATGCAAAGGTATATACGTGGATGGATGGGGGAGAGAGAAGGATTACGATTACCTTTGAAGAGGCAGGCAGATCTAGGGTTTGGCCATGCGTGGTAAGAAAGGAATTTGGATGTGGGGATGAAAATCAATGAAATTAGATTTACTCCACATTTTTTGTTTTCTATTTTCTTTTTGTTACTTTCTTGTTTCTACTGGAAATAAATTTTTGGGGATAAGATTAAGATTGGTCTTAGTGACATTATAGTCTAAGGTTTATAGTTTCTAACTAGTAGATATTTCCTGGCGTCATCACGTGGAGATTTTCATAAGAAGCTCAAAAAATGATTTACAACAATAAACATTTCAGTTGTACACCATTTAACTGTATGCACGACTTGTTTTATTCTACTGGAGTATCCAATTTTTATTGTTCTCACTGATTATGTCGATTCATATCCGTTAGTTTTACTTTGTATATAGTGTGTGTTACTCGTATTTAAAAATAAGATTGTATAATTTGATATTTTTGGAAATATAAAATCTTTAAAACCAACTTTGTATAAGAAATTACTAATAATAATATAAATAAAAATAAAAACTTCAATAATACATATTATTTTTAAGATAAAAGTTATAATAATAGTAATTAAAAAATATTACTTTTAGTTATATAAAATTTTATTAATTATATAGAACATAAAAGTTTTGATTGTAAATCATTATTTTTAGAAAAAATAAAGTTAGATAGTAGTATTAAAGTTTAGAAGAGTAAATTCCTTTTGAAAATAATAATTAACATTTAGAAAAATGTAAAATTTACAAAGTTCATAAAAGATTAAATGAATTGAAAAAAAACCAAAAAAAAACGAACAAATTTAAAAGAAATGAAAAAACATTGAGAAAAAAATTAAAACCACAAATAAGTTTAAAAGAAATGAAATAACGAGTAGGGATTCGAGCTTGGGTTGCTTGGCAAGGAGAAGCCTTATCAAGAAGCCGCTAACGACATTGGCAGGAAAGTCTTTATATTGTGAATTGCCTCTTTAGCATTATATATTGAATGGAATTTTTGAAAAAGACAAAAAACCAATGTTTATCTAATGGTAAATGTTATATATATAATATGTGTGAATAAATTTTAATTGGTTTATGTGGAAAAGATTTTATAATAATTTTGCACATTGGAGATTGATGTTGATATATTTATTAGTGTTAGATAATTGTGGTTTTAGATCGAGGTTATCTATCTCCTTCCAAATCTATCCACCATCTCTATTTCTATGTAGTGGCGGGCCAAGAAAAAGAAACTAAAGGATATCCCAGGTTGCACATTGTTTTCTCAGAGGGTGTCACTTACATTAACAATACCGAAAAAAATTTATGGGGTACACCATACTAGGTCATCCCTTGATTTCATACCATGTGCCACCATAGAACATCGATCGAACACCATTGTACTCCGTTCGCTCACTATTCTCCCTCTGTCTCTTCACAGAGAGTCGGAAACCATCATTGCATCCCGCCTATTGTCACATCCTCACCATGTCAACAATTTGGGTTGAGATTTTAGATTTGTAAAGGAATCGGTCGGGGATATCTTGAAAGTTGTGCTAGTATATTGTAGTTTCGCGTTTTTTAGTAGTAGAAAAGAGGTAAACTTGATAGTGCTTGTGACTTGTGAGCCCGAGAATGATAACTAACGGCTAGGGATAAATCTGGCAAATGGGTCGGGTCGTGTTGGGGCCGTGTCGTGTCGAGACCTTAAACGGATTGAGACATCTAAATCTAAACCCGACACATTTAATAAACTGGTTCAACAATGTGAAACTCAACATACCTAATCTATATATTTAAGTCGTGAAACTTGTCTATAAGTACCTTATGGACTTGTCTGGCCAAAATGGATGATTAGTTGTTTAACATTGAAAAAAAAACTAAAAATAAAAACACAACAATACCATTAACAACTGTTATTTATTTAAAAAAAACATTTACCTAAATTTCAAAAAATAGTCAAAATTTAACTTTTGGTTGTATTGGGATTTGGGGTTAGAGAAAATGCTATTTGGTTTATAATGACAGGAAATACTGATGATGAGAAATGATATTGGTGTTTATAATTTGTGCATACTTATATGTCTATTTTTTTTAATCAAGATAAATATTAAAATTAAGAGATGGTAAAAGGAAATAGAATTAGCAGATTACATTGTGTTATCTTTAACGAAACGTTGCCCGTATAAATATAAATCAATCGATATATAGATCTTAAATTTGCAACAAAAAAGAAAGGCATGGACCCCACATAGGTCAAGAAAAAGCCACGACTCTTAGGTTTCACCTAATTGTGATGTGTTTCCTAACTCGTCAGTAATATCATATCATCATTTTTCCTACCGATGAGTTACTGACAAGTTCGTGTCAACAAAAACTTATCACTAACTCATTACTAATTATATAATATATTAAAAAACTCAAAACACCCCTTCCCATTCCAGCCCTCCCCCGGTCACGACGAGTTGTTTAACCTGACCCCATTGAGACGAGATCACTGACGAGTTGCCTAGAAACGAGATGGTGACTATGGTGACGAGGTAAAGACGAGCTCATGTCTACCAACGAGTTCAACGTTGGCACGCCTCTTAGGTTTATCCCAATAGTGACGCGTTCTCAAACTCGTCAGTAACACCACATCACCCTCTTCCATACCGACGAGTTACTGACAATTTTGTGCCAATACCAACTCATCAATAATTCATCTTCACTTCGCAGCCTCTTCCCAGGCATGCCCCCACCACGACGAAATTAAATCTCTTCCGCACAATGATGAGGAACCTACCGAAGAGTTTAAGGAATAGGTGTGCCAATGATGGTGTGAAGGAGGATGAGATTTAATCTAGCGACGAGGTTGAGGAATAGCCCATTGGCACAAATCTTATCGATAAAAGAATAAACTGAGGACGTCATATATTCCTCAATTTCAATCCATTATTCAATCATGGGCCCCATCTTTTAACCTATTCCCCGCAACCTATTTTTTATGACATCACTTTTTTTTTTTCCAATTCAACTCTCGCATTATTTTAGCTTTTAAATAACACATCCCCAAAATTATTTTGGCAAAATATATAGGTCTATAAAAAACTTTGAATGCTTTTTGAAATTAAATTAAATTTGATTCATTCGTAACTGGTTCATGAAACTTTCAATTAGGGGCGTGTGGCTCGATATAATCTTCCGTAATGTAATTGAATACGATTACGCGTTTGACTACTAAAATTTTGAATTAGAATTCAAATCAATACTTATACATTTTTTCAAAAACTTTTTTAGATTTCTTTTTTTTTTTAGATTTTGTATTTTATTAATTATTATTATTATTATTATTTTTGTTAAAACTTATTTATTTATTTTTTTAAATCATTTTTTTATTATTTTTTAATTTAAAAGATTTTTTTTCAATATTTAAATGATTTTAAAATCTGAACCATACAAAATATTTAAATTTGTTAGTTTACTAAAGGACCGTAATTGAATTTTATAGGGTGTCGGGACGGATTTGAATTACAACGAATATCGTATTCCGAAATTACGTCGTATTTGAATTACGAAAAAAAAGTTTATCCAAACGTCCCTCCGTAATTACGGAGGATTACGTCAAAACAAACGGGACCTTATTCTTCAAAATGAGTACATATGTTTCATTTATATTTAATCATGTATCATAAATCTATATTCTTATATTTTACTTTAAAGAGAATAGTGGTTTGTTTAAGGAGGTCCAGAATTATTATAAAGTCCCAAGGAACACTTTTGGACCCTTGGATCAAGGAGATCAATGGTCTAGATTATATTCTCATTTAAAATATTTTTTTGTGCGTGGAAGGGTATAATACCCCTCCATGTGTAATACTTATTTTTAATCTTGATCATTAATTAAGCTTGATCTGATAGCTGTAAGTTATTCCTTGAAACTTTATAATATTAGTGTTCCTCCCTGAACACAACTCTTAAACTCTTAAAGAATAATACGGAGTAATTTTTTTTAACGAACATAAGTTTACCATTCATAATAATGTCTAGTACTAGTGCATTAAGGAAGGGCGAGCTACCACCCGTCACCTACTAGCTCGCTCTTTAGATATTTCCAAACAACATTAATTACTATTAATTAAAGAATCTCATTCTCCGTATTTCGATTACATATTCGTAATATTATTGTATTACGAAAATCTAATTAATGGGCATTGAAATTTTATTTGTTGACGAAATTTCTATATAAAGGGTTTAGAAGTTCACAACACAAATACATCTCAAAACCGCAACTAAAAATGGCGAATGCATTATTCAAAGTTGCATTTTTAGTTGCACTGTTGCTCAATACTTCTGGTTTTATGTTTGTTATGGCAATACCAGGTACTCAAGCTCAAAAGTTGGCTCCAACTAGTGTCGCTGATGTTGAAAACTCGACTGAAAACCCAAATTATGTTCCAGACCTTAAACGAAGAAGATGTACACAATTAAGAGATTGTAGCTTTTACTGTCCGCGTCCTTTAGTTCCGCGTTGTATCGCAGGATTGTGTGAATGCATCAAGCCAGGCTTACAAAAAAAATCATAATATGTAAAAACAAATATGTTGTCTCTTGAATAATATTAATGCAAGTTTACCTTTTTCATGTTGTTTAAATTCTCACATTGAAAAATAA
Organism: Calendula officinalis; assembly: GCA_963853835.1. Taxonomy (NCBI): domain Eukaryota; kingdom Viridiplantae; phylum Streptophyta; class Magnoliopsida; order Asterales; family Asteraceae; genus Calendula; species Calendula officinalis. The sequence goes on along the minus strand of OY970823.1, from coordinate 64,383,730 downwards.
TTGTTTACATTTATACCCATTTTTGTTTATGGCTTAACCCAATTACTGTTAGATAAGAGCATGGATAAATGTTTGCTTATAAATCTCATTTCTTCACCAAAGTTATGGAAATCAAAATAGAAAGGAGACCAGTTCTCAAATTATTAAGATTTCTCCGCTATCAAAACTTATATCGAAACATTTAAATTATACACAATGTTTTCATATTCAACAATTTAATGTTTTCATGTTCTAACTGTAAATGCGCAAAGCAAAACAACGTCGTAGGCCTTGAGAATTATATATACGAGTAGCATGTGTCCGCGCTTCTCGACGAATTTGTAAAGATACACATCATACTTATAATACTACATATAATAATAAAAAAACTACTAATGAAAAATAAAAACTATTCATTAACAATTGATAAGTAATAATAAATAATAACATTTCTTTCTTTGAAATGTTTAATAGGTCATGTATAATAAATATTTCAAATTTCAACAAATTGTTTTAGTTGTCATTAACATATTTACTATTTATTAAGACTTGTAGTTTAGTGGAGTTGAAGTAAAATGTAACTTATTGTAAACATATTAGAGTAGATTATGTGTTATTAAAAAAACATATTTACTATTTTCTATATTTATATATTTATTGAATACTCCATCCATCCCATAATAAAGTTTTAATTTCCTCTTAAATTTTTGTCCCAAATAAATTTCTCATTTTTCAAACTTGACGATCTCTATTTAATAAAATAATACGAAGTATCTTTGTACCAAGGAACCACTATTATTTAATTTATTTCTCTTCTTAAATTAATTTTATATTTTAATCAAAATTAATACTAAAAATGTAACACTAATTATCTTCTAAAAAATTGTGTAAAATAGAAAAGTAAGTTTAACATGTAACAAAAAATGTTAGGTAACAACAACCTCAATATTAATGATATCATCATAAATTTAATGAACAAACAAAATTAATTCATTGAGTGCTTTCTATATTAGGAAAGTAAGTGGTTAGTTTAAATGATTATACTTTGAACTTAGATTTAATTATTGATTTGGCTCTTCGTTATATTAAAGATTTTACAACAGGAACAGAGGACATTTTGTCCCAACAACAGTGCAGCTTTAGGGAGTATGGTTGGGCTCTATTTAAGAAATTTATATATAAAGATGGTGATTTTGACATGTTTATTTATGAACAGATTCAGTTTTTTATTTTTATTTTATGTTTTATCTTGAAAGGATCAAATAGGTGAAAAATTATTTTTTGTGTAAAATGGAAATTAGGTAGGACAGGTCAAATAGGTTAAAAGTAGCCTAGTATGTATTTTTAATTCATTAAAATTCGTTAATTATTTTATATAAATATATAGATTATTAGTGTATTTTATTTTTTACGGCACCTAATTCACTCTATATGTCTACGACGGGATTTGAACTCTTGACCTATAATCATGGACAACACCTTAATTTTTACACTTATATCACTAAATTACAAGTTTTTGAGTTAGATTATTAGTATTAATATTTTGTAATCATATGTAATAAATAATTGAAATTTTGGACAAAGAATGTACTGGGCCGACCAACCCAATTGGTACAAAAGTACCAGTTTTGAACTATTACTAACCCACTGAGTCCTGAACAGTCATTAATACTTTGTTGTATTTTTTGTCAGGGTAAATTACAGAAATTGTCTCTGAGGTATTCCAGATTTTGTCCCTAATTTTTTTGTTTGCTTTTTTTATCCTTAAAGTTTTTAAGATTCCATTTTTTTGTCCTTCCGTCCAATTTTGACCATTAAATAACTAAAAATGCAAAAAAAATAAAGATATTTTCGTCATTTTTCTAAATCTTCCACGTTATATGTGCTTCCCCAATTATCTTCTATGTTCTTCCCTTATCATGTTCTTCCCAGTTATCTTCTTGGTGACGTTCATCTATTTTTCTCTATTTCTCTATGTCATCGATCTCACTCTAAATTCTCAGATATCTTAGCCGACGAGAAATTCCAGTAACTGACCGAAACAGTAAACAAGCTCCGGCAGTTGGTGTTTCTTCAACTTGTGATCTATCTCCGGCGGTACATCCGTACGAAAAACCCAGAATCCAACGGTTCATTATCCAGAAATTTAGGGTATGAAAGTCATCGTTCTTTTTCTTCCCTAATGGCCGTTCTTCTTCCCTAATTTGAATTCCCGACCCTATGAAAAACCTAGAATCCGGTTGCTGTTATTTTTTATTTCATACAAGTTTCAAACTTTTTAATGATTCAAGATCAACTAAGATTTGGGGGAAAAACCGTAAAAATCTGAATTTGGGTTTGATTTTGAGAGATGCGGAGGAAGGTGCGGCGGCGGAGTATAAATCTGAATTTGATTTTTGGGTTCTTCATCTTTTTTTATTTTTCAATTTTTCATTTTAGAAATTATTTTTGAATTTGAGTTTGTTGAACATCCGGGTGATATAATTTTGAAATAAGATGATGGTGGCTGGTTCTGATTGAGTAGCCATGGAAGTTTGACAACCCTAGTTCTTGGAAAGGAAGAAGATAAAGAAATATTATTAAAAAAAATAGAATTAAAAAGATAATTGGGGTATAAAAAGATAATTGGGTTTGATCTACACAAGTAGTTGCAGGTGTGATCTTCAAAAGCTGTTTTGAAGTTGGTGCCTGATTGGTGTTAGTTGCGGTTTTGATTTTAGGTGTGGGTTAAAGTATAACTTTGAAGCATAAAAGTTTATTTAAAAAGAGTTAAAATATGGGTAATTTAGGGAAATGGATAAAAATATCGTCAGTTAACAGATGATATTGGACAGAAGGACAAAAAAGTGGAATCTTAGAAACGTTAAGGACAAAAAAACCAAAAAAAAAAAAATTTAGGGACAGAAATCCAAAATCTGGAATACCTCAGGGACAATTTCTGTAATTTACCTTTTTTGTTATATTTTAATTGTAATGCATTAATATACAAGATTAATTGGATAGTGAAATGTTCAAGGTAGTCCATTAATTTTATCTAGTCCCAAGGGACATTTATTAGCCCTTGGATCAAGAAAAATTAATGGTCAAGATCAAGATTCAAAACCACCACCACCACTACAAGCACGTGTGCTTCTCCGGAGGCCGGAGACGGCGGCGGACGGCCGGCGGCGGCGGCCGGTGGCCGGAGGTGGCCGCCGGCGGTGGTGACCGGTGGTGGTAGTCGTGACTGGAAGCACATGTGCTTCGTGACTTGTTTTGATTTTTTTCCGTGTAGTGAAGCACATGTGCTTCATAACGTCAAGCACATGTGCTTCGTGATTCAAACACAAATGACTTGTTTGTAAGTTACATGTGTTCAGGAACAAAAACACATGTGCTTGGCTTTATGAAGCACATGTGCTTCATAATGATGTGTTCGTCACTTGTTTTGATTTTTTTTCCGTGTAGTGAAGCACATGTGCTTCATAACCTCAAGCACATGTGCTTCGTGATTCAAACACAAATGACTTGCTTGTAAGTTATATGTGTTCATGAACAAAAACACATGTGCTTGGCTTTATGAAGGATTGGCTTTATGAAGCACATGTGCTTGGCTTTATGAAGCACATGTGCTTCATAATGATGTGTTCGTCACTTGTTTTGATTTTTTTCCCGTGTAGTGAAGCACATGTGCTTCATAACGTCAAGCACATGTGCTTCGTGATTCAAACACAAATGACTTGTTTGTAAGTTACATGTGTTCAGGAACAAAAACACATGTGCTTGGCTTTATGAAGCATTGGCTTTATGAAGCACATGTGATTGGCTTTATGAAGCACATGTGCTTCATAATGATGTGTTCGTCACTTGTTTTGATTTTTTTTCCGTGTAGTGAAGCACATGTGCTTCATAACGTCAAGCACATGTGCTTCGTGATTCAAACACAAATGACTTGCTTGTAAGTTACATGTGTTCATGAACAAAAACACATGTGCTTGGCTTTATGAAGCACATGTGCTTGGCTTTATGAAGCACATGTGCTTCATAATGATGTGTTCGTCACTTGTTTTTATTTTTTTTCCGTGTAGTGAAGCACATGTGCTTCATAACGTCTAGCACGTGTGCTTCGTGATTCAAACACAAATGACTTGCTTGTAAGTTACATGTGTTCATGAACAAAAACACATGTGCTTGACTTTATGAAGCACACGTGCTTGGCTTTATGAAGCACATGTGCTTCATAATAATGTGTTCGTCACTTGTTTTGATTTTTTTCCGTGTAGTGAAGCACATGTGCTTCATAACTTCAAGCACATGTGATTCGTGATTCAAACACAAATGACTTGTTTGTAAGTTACATGTGTTCAGGAACAAAAACACATGTGCTTGGCTTGATGAAGCACTGGCTTTATGAAGCACATGTGCTTGGCTTTATGAAGCACATGTGCTTAATAATGATGTGTTCGTCACTTGTCTTGATTTTTTTTTCCGTGTAGTGAAGCACATGTGCTTCATAACGTCAAGCACATGTGCTTCGTATGCTCCCTTGTGTGTGTTAGAAACTCATGTTTACGGTGACTTGAAGCACATGTGCTTCGTGAGCTGAAACACATGTGCTTCGAAGTAATATGTTGTATTTAGTGAAACACATGTGCTTCGATACATCAATACCACCACCACCCCCATTAGCACCAGCACCTTCACTGTCAGCCACCACCACCACCGCCGGCCGCCGCCGCCGCAGGCCACCGGCGGCGGACGGCGGCGATCGGCGGCGGACGGCGGCGATCGGCGGCGGGCGGCGGCGGACGGCGGCCGGAGGTGGCCGGAGGCGGCGGCCGGCGGTGGTTGTAGGTGGGGGATTTGATCTTGTCCATCTTGATCCAATGGCTAGGATTTGTCCCTTGGGATTAGATAAATCCTTTGGACTTCCTAAAATACAACTCTAATTGGATAATATAAAAAATGTAACCAGGGGAATAAGCAGTCCATAAACAACGTAATAGTTAAATATTGTCTTCTGGTGCTGCAATATGCCCAAAAGGCAACTCACACACCTGCTACAATTGAATTCTAATTTTTAATGCTTGTAATCTAAAATAAAATTAAACTGTCCAATGAATCTTTTAATAATACTGTTTAGCTGCCAAGAAAAACAGCTAAGCAAGAAACAACCTCTTTGTTAATTCCTTTTTTTTCTAACATAAAATAAAAGGACCGACTAGGAAAAAGCTTCGACAAAGTCATTAACTAACCCTCAACAAGCCAATATAAAATACAAGAAAACTAGCGATAAGATAGAGATATACAACAACTAAAAGCAAGACAAATGAAAATTATACCAATCAGAGCATATATTAACTAAATTACAGAAAAATTTATTCTTAATTTAAAAGATAGAAAAAGCCTAAATTTTGCTAATTAACACATGATCATGTGCCCCAACCGAATTTGAAATAATCTCCTCATTCCTAAATTAATTTCCATAAAAACCGAAAATACAAATAGATTACTTCCATAAACGCCTTAGCTGATATTAGGAGTAATTAGGATATAGAGTAATAATTAGGTTTACTTTAAATGATAATTTTCATTAAGTGAATTAAGTCTTTATTACATAAATAAGTCAAATGCTTATATACCTTGCACTCTAGGTATTGACTAATTACTAAACACCCCCTACATTATTGTCACAACATAAAATACGACCCAACATTCTTAGAGAAAGTTAACTAAATCTATTGGCAACATGATTTTTGGTCAAACACTTACTCATGCACTGATCCATTTTCTTTTGCATCACTTACTTGTACCTTTTCGACATCTTCACCAGCTAATTTTGCATCAGGTTCATGGACCTTTTCACCATTTTCTTCACTCTTTTTAGCTGCTTCCTCAGCTTTAATCCTGGCATCTTCCTCATCTTTAAGTCTTGCTTCTTCTTTTGCATCTTCCAAAGATTTGATCAATTTTTTCAAGCAAACTTCAGCATCCTCTTCACCTGATTTCGGCATCAAATTTTCCGCCACATCAGCCGGAGTCATCTTAGTTTCCTCCAACAATCGATGAATAACCACAAACAACTCGTGCGATTCAAGATCTAAATAGTTCCTCACAAGAACCTTAAATGTTTCATAGCAACAATAAGACATTTCTATATGTTTATCCATCCTTCCTCTCCTAATGAGAGCCGGATCAAGCTTTTCGACATAATTCGTCGTGAAAACAATCAGTCTCTCGCTGCCACAAGCCGACCATAGCCCGTCTATAAAGTTTAGGAGACCGGATAAAGTCACTTCACTTTCTTTGTTCTTCTTACCCTTTCCCTCCTCAGCCATTTTACGGATCGGGTCCTTCTCATCTTTTTTATCATCTTCCTTTTTCTCCGTTCTTTGGCCCGTTAGATCAAGTGAACAATCGATATCCTCAATCACAATTATCGACTTACTCGATGTCTCAATGAGTAGTTTCCTCAAATCGGTGTTGTCTTTCACCGAAGTTAGTTCAAGATCGTAGATATCGTATTCAAGAAAATTAGCCATGGCTGCGATCATGCTAGACTTCCCCGTTCCCGGGGGACCGTAAAGAAGATACCCGCGTTTCCACGACTTCCCCACTTTCTTGTAATAGTCTTTCGACTTGCTAAACGTAACAAGATCGTCTAAAATCTCCTTCTTCTTTTTCGGGTCCATAGCAAGAGTATCAAAGGTAGACGGGTGCTCGAATATGATGTGGCTCCACATAGTCCTCTTGTAACCGTGCCACTCTTCGCTCTTGTTATTCGTGTAGAGCTTTCGTTGTCTTGTTTTGACCGCAATAGCTTTCCCTTCATCGAGTACGTGTTGCAAGTAAGATTTGGTTATGATTTCACGGTTTTCTCTCTTACAAGTGAGCTTGTAGTACCGTTTCTCGTCATCATCACGATTTGAAAATAACGCCCTTTGTTGAGGGATACTTTTGCTCGAAGTCCACCAGATCTTGACGCCTTTGTACTCATCTGTGACCTCTTCATAGTCGTCCATACTGAGGACAACGGGTTCACAGTCTTTAACGACGTTTGCTTTGAGCCGTTTAGCTCGGTTAGCCGAGTTGGTGCTGAGGTACCTTTCTATGGAGACATACGCTTTGCTTCGCTCAAACCCGTCTCCTTGGTATTCATGGAAAGTGATTTCAAGATAAGGGTAAACATAACTAACAATTTTGTGAACATATTTTTCGAAATGCTCATTGAACTCTTGTGGAAACCATTGCCGGAATATAGCCCACACGAACATAACTCCGGCCATCACTGACCCAAACTGAGTCATATCCCACATCGTTTTTTGCTCACAACTCACAGCTTTCAAGTGGCACAAAGATTTTACTAATGTATAAGATCATGAGGATGCATATATATTACATGTTTGCTTATATACAACTGAGTCCAGTAACGGAAAGTCTTTGTTTAAGTAAAATATTGGGAAAGTTCCTGTGAGAGTGACGGTGTTGTCCAGAAACCCATTTGAGATATAGCATGTTAAAAAAGGTACACGCGCTTATTTTTGTCTACAAGTTAAATGTGAAAATTTACTTCAACACGAAGCTTCCCTTAACATGATAGATCATGGTATTGGTAGTACTGTGAGCGGGCACAACAAGCCAGTTGCCCAGGTCCCGCCATTTTAAAAAAAAAGCCCTTGTGTTAAGTAATATTACAGGATAACAAATGAATATGTAATATATTTATAAGAGTTTTTTATTAGTACTCCTCTTACAACCAATTGGTTTTAAGATGAAACTCCATAAACTTATATAATATCAAAACAAGGTTCACCCGTAGTTGGTCAAACTAGGGATGGAATCGGGTCCGGAACCGACCCGAATGGACCCAGACCCGAAATATCCGAGACCCGATTTTAGATAATTAGTAGACCCGAGAACCGAACTGTTTTATAGAATCCGGTTCCGGTTCGGTTCCGGGTACGGTTCGGGTAAATCGGGTATAGTCCCGATTGGAACCGAAATAGTAATTAGAGCCGGTTTCGGGTGTTAGCATCATATTTATTAATTTATACATTTAATATTAGAATATTTTAAATATAGCAATCGTATAATAAACATAAATCGAATACTACCAACGGTATTATGACAAAATAAATTCTCAATTGCTCATAGATCAAATGGTTTCTACTTTCTAATATTTTGAAACATAAATTGCGATCGATCGAAAAAGAAGCATCATATTGGGGCTTGCATTGACAGCTATGTATTAAACTAAAATAGGGTAATATTAATTAGGGTTATGAAAAAGTTAATTATATTTCGGTTCCAGGTCTAGACCTGATTTGTTCCATACCCGATGTACCCGGACCCGAAATACCCGAGACCCGATTTCATATAAAAGTTGGACCCGATACCCGACCCGATATTTAGCAACCCGGTTCCAAACGGTTCCGGTTCCGGTTCTGTACGGGTCCGGGTATGATTTTTCGGTTCTATATCCCATCCCTAGGTCAAACAGTCACGTTGACTCCACGTAACCCATAAATATCTACGTTGTAGACGCAAAAAAAAGAACGCCACGCGTGAGGGGGCGTGTTGAGTTGTGTTCCACATTGGACAGCAAATGAATATGTAATGTATTTATAAGGGTCTTGATCAGTTACTCCTCTTGGAACCAATTGGTTTTAAGATGGAACCCTACAAACTTTTATATATATGTGTAAACTCATTTGAATCAAAGTAAACCAAATAAAATATTAAAAATGAGCGGACTAACGAGCACATTTGGCGAAAGAAATTTTACTTATATATTCAGTTATTAGAGAATTTATGTTTTACTTTAATGGGTGCGTTTTTAAGGTTATGTCAAAGGCCTAAAAATTGTTTAGACGTGGTGTGTTGGTACGTTGCAACATTCATTTTCATTCATTGAAAGGTACTGGTAGTTGCATTATTCATTCTCATTCATTGCAAGAAAAATATAGTCAACTTCTGGGTCAACGTCTATTTCACCATCTAAAACCTGGTCTTAGCGTAAGTGGCTATGGTTAAAGAATATAAAACCCCGGTCTCTTTCTTAATCGGTCTTGCACGTTATAGTTGGCCAGAGACAACAATGCCCGAGGCAGATAGTTATAACCGTTTTATGTATAGAGCATTCACAATGGGTTTATGTGGCAAAGTAAAATGAAAAGCAATTGCAATAGTGGCAAGTGTAAAATTTCATTGTGGTTTGCCAATCAGTCAATGCAAAGTAGGAGTGTTGGTCTGCCTAAACAATTAGTTAAAGGTGAAAAAAAAACGCTATAAAATCCGATCCAATTTTAAAACCGGTTTGATATATATTTTCTCAAATTATTGCACATGATGTAAAAATTACTTATTATGTTTCAATGAGGCACAAATAACGGTAACAAATCTTGCAGTATCTCCAAGGATAAACCTTGCCATGGGGCATTTAACGGACAAATGTTCCTAAGATTTAGTCTTTAGGGTACGTTTGGTACAGAGAATGAAATTGCAGGGAAATAGTTGCAGAGAATGGAATTGCAGAGAAAGAGAATTAGTCTGGAGAAAGAGAATTGACTCCTCTGTTTGGTAGCACAGAGACTTGAACAGAGAATTGCAGCAGAGAATCATTTCTCTTGTTTGGTATAACAAAAAAAATCAGTAGAGAATTGTACAAACTTTATAATTAGCAAACATATTTTTTTCCCACAACAATCATTAGTATTATAACATACAAAATTCATGGATAAATTAATAACGAAAGTGCATTAATAAAATCAATAATAACATCCAAAAACATAAACTATCGTCACTTTCAAAAACATCAATTCAATCAAAATGTAACAAAAAAAAAAAAAACAGTTCTAAGTACTTAAAACCACAATGTAACCAAGAACAATATTTGAACCATAAACAATCATCCCATAGAGCCATCAGTGTAAGATTCTACCATGCATATTTTCTCTTCTTGTGTCAATCCAAGAAATAACCGTCCTAGAAAGACATCCTTTCCAATCAAATTAGATGCTTTAAAACGTTTGGTCATTGTAATACCCGGTAAAGCTTTCAACTCATCACTAACCTTCTCAAAAATTTCACGAGTCTCAACACCTTCTTTACTCAGATGTTCGCCAATAATTTCTCCAAACTTACCAATGACTTCCTTCATCTCTTTGCACGACTCCCGATATATTTCATCTCCATCCGTGCTTTTGCGTCTTTTACGTTTGCTTATTACATTATTTGTTGGTACTCCAGACCGACCGTCATCTTGAACACCCTCTTCAACGAAATCAAAGTCATGAGGATCAATTGGGGAAATTGGTTGCGTCTCTGGAATGATTTCTTCATCTTCTCCAAGATCAGTCGATTTACAACCCGTTGCTCTTACTTTACCAAAGATGATACACAGATTGTCATAGAATGCAACTGGCTTGCCTCGATATTTGCCAGCACCTTTGTGAGACTACAAGACAATTAGAAAAAATAAATAAATAAGAATGCTTCTTCATTTTTTAAATGTATATTTAGAACATACCTTGACATATTCATCCCATACACTATCTTCAGCGTAAACACATTTTTGTTCTTCATTCCAGCCGAACCCACTTGTATTCACCATATCATATATAATGCTAAAGTGCTTCTTCAATGACTTCATCCTAGACTTTATATGTGGTTCTGCTTTGAGACCAGAGTTAGGAAGACTTACATCTAGTAATTATTGAACTCCATTCAAATAGTCTGGTTTGAAACCATTGTCAGCACCTGCATACTTTCCAGATACATGTAACTCCATTAACGCATCAATTAACTTTTCATCTTCTTCAACTGACCAATTATGTTTGCTCCTTCCGGTTCCGCTCCCTACATTTGAATTTTCCATGCCTATACAAAAATGCATAATTTATAATTATACAAAGAACGGAGAAAAATATTAAATAAAATTGAAGAATCAATATTATCAATCATAATTCATGGTTCAACAAATAAAGAGTAGATAAACAGTGCTTAAAGACTACATAAAAACTATGAATTAAACATTAAATATTGAAACGCCTCGCATTCCAATCGGTAAACATTTCATTAGCAAGAAGGTCTCTACGATCGGTCCACTTTTGTGAAGGCTCAACCGTAGAAATAACATTATCATGATCGTTTCCAGGTTGTGTGTGATTTGTTGGGATTTCGTTATCTATAGGGTCTTCGCTCATTGTTGTTCGTATGAAATTGTGTAACAAACAACAAGCAATGATGATACATGGCATGGACTCTATTGGATGATATGAGCTATCACGCAAAATAGCCCATCTAGCTTTAATTAATCCAAAACACCCTTCTATGACATTCCTTGCGGACGAATGCCTCTTATTAAATAACTCCTTGGTAGTCGTAGGCGGTCGAGACCAATCATTTAGGTGATAACGTTGACCACGATAAGGGGCTAAAAAACCTTCACCATTCGTATAACCGGCATCACAAAGATAGTATGTTCCTACAATTAACCATAAACTATATGTTAATTAAGATATATAATTGTACATTATATTAATAGAAGACAATATATCACATACCATGACTTATTTTAAGACCATTAGGTCTACTAATTGCATCTCGTAGAATTCTACTATCAGCTGCAGAACCCTCCCATCCCGCTAATACATATGTAAATAAAAGGTATCTCGTACATACTCCAAGTACGTTGGTACAAATCTCTCCTTTTCGTGTTCGATATGGTTTTCGATCAACATCAGCGACTTTAACTTTCACATATGTTCCATCTAATGCTCCAAGGCAACCCTTCATAAAAATTTAACATTTTTAGTAAATTATGTTACCAAAGAGTAACTTTAATAAATAAATAAGTAAATCTATTTTGACTAACCTTAAACCATTTCCATCTCTCTTCAGTTTCATTATCTGGCATTGGAGCGAGTGACACGTAAAATTCTTTGTGTAATCGACATATTGCATTTAAGACCAACTTAAAGTACCGACTTATAGTTTCCCCAGACCGATTGAATCTATTGACTGGTATCCTATTTTTTGCATTATGAGCTACCGTATGCAAAAACATAGCAACTTGCTCATCGACTAGCATATTTTTACTATTTGTTAGCCCTCCTCTACTTTCTAACATATCACAAAGTGTTGTAAATGCATGTATATTCATTCTTATATTAACAACACTAGTAACATCACTTTCATACACCATCCTCTCCATGTTTTCACGCCTATTACGGTAACTCATTAAATATTTTGTAATTAACGATCTTGATTCAATCGAACGACGGAAACGATGAGTACACATCATCCACCAACGAATCATAACATACATGGCATAAAATGCACCTATGACAATCATTCTTTTTCTCAATGGTAATCTTGCCATATCAACTACACAATATTCATAAAACAATCAAGATTGAAGGTATAATTCAAAATTATTAAAACCTGTAGCAAACACTTTGACCATATTGAATTTACAAGCAAATGTCCAAATATTGCTTAAAACCTGTAACTCATTAAATATTGCTTTCATAACATGTAAATGTCCAAACGATATACTGCATATTAACTATCGACATAAATTGGGTGTTTGCTTATTCTGAAGCCACGTAAATGTCCAAATATTGCCTACTGTATTATGGAAAGCCACATAAATTGGGTGAAAGCTTATTCTGAAGCCACTCATTAAACAAATTGGGTGAAAGCTTATTCGAATAACACAATTTTAATGTTTAAGGTGCGTTAATTTATGCAGCGAAAAGAAAGACGAGGGTAATTTATGGTCATTAGGTCGAATAGGGTTGCACATGTATTGTGGAAAGCCTGTAAGACAGAGATCGAAAGAAGAGAGATAGAAATCGATATTAACCTTTGATTGTGGAAGCCTGGAAGACAGCGGCAGAAAATTCGATGGAAGCGTGGAACTGTGGAAGACGACAATTGACGAGAGGCATTCTTATTCGCCCAAATAGAGAGAAACAAACGAGGGCTTTAGATGGGCTTCAAGTCTCAGCTTTTATTTTTTCATTCTCGATGGACTTTTCTCCCCCTTTCCCCTCATTTAATAGGGAATCAAAGGAAATGTTTTTTTTTCTCTATTTCCTTTTCTCAGTGTAACCAAACAAGAGAATTGGATGCCAATTCCTTTTCTCCCCCTCCATTTCTCTGTACCAAACACACCCTTAGTGTAATTAGGTGAGATTAACGGGTTGTGGCATGCCGTAATCTTCCGTAATGAAATTCATTTATGAAAGAATTGAATTCATTCAAAATTCAATTCCTTCACAATTGAATTTCGTTGCGCGTTTAGTTACAAATTTTTTATCTGGAATTCAAATCCATAGTTATGCATTTTTATTATTAATATATTATATATTTTATTGAGTTTTGCTAATGACAACCCTTAGGGCTGTCAATAACATGCATTAAAATGTTGTACTTTTATTACCAGATGAGTAATACCTATAATGCAGGAGGTGGTTGTTGATTAATTTACAAGTTTTAATGCGCTTATTGACAGCCCTAAGGGCTGTCATTAGCAAAACTCTATTTTATTTTATATATTTTATTTTATTTTTATTTTTAAATTTTATCATCTATTATTTTTTATTATTAAAATTTTAAAATTTTTAAGTTTTTTTTTTATTTTTTTTATTTTTAATTATTTGATTTTTTAGATATTTTAATTTTTTTTTTAATTTTTTTATATTTTTTAGTTTTTAAATATTTTTTTTATAAATTTATAAATATTTTAATTTTTTAAAATTTTTAATTTTTTATTAATTTTCTTATTTCTTTCTAATTTTTTAGTTTATTTAATTTTTGAATTTTTGTTTATTTATTTTTAATATTTTTAATATTTTTGAACGATTTTAAAGTCCAAAAAATAAAAAATATTCAAGTTTGTTAGTTAACTAAATGATTATAATTGAATTCATAGGGTCTCGAGAAAGATTTCAATTACAACAAATAACGTATTTTGGAATTACGAAAGAAAAAAATTCATCCAAACATCTCTATGTAATAAAATTGAATTCAAATTAGGAAGGATTATGGTGGATTACATCAAAACAAACATCCCCTAGAGTAATTAGGGTAAAGAGAGATAATTAGGTTTACTTCAAATGATAATTCTCATTAAGTGAATGAAGTCTTTATTACATAACATTAGTCAAATGCTTGTATACCTATCACTCTAGGTATTGACTAATTACCAAACACCCCTGCATTATTGTTACAACATAAAATATGACCCAGAGAAAGTTAACTAAATTTATTGGCAACATGATTTTTGGTCAAACGCTTACTCATGCACTGATTCATTTTCTTTTGCATCACTAATTTGTACCTTTTCAACATCTTCACCAGCTACTTTTGCATCATGGTCATGGACATTTTCACCATTTTCTTCAATCTTTTTACCTGCTTCCTCAGCTTTAATTCTGGCATCCTCCACAGCTTTGAGTCTTGCTTCTTCTTTTGCATCCTCCAAAGATTTGATCAACTTTTTCAACCAAACTTCAGCATCCTCTTCAGCTGATTTCGGCATCAAATTTTCCGCCACATCAGCCGGAGTCATCTTAGTTTCCTCCAACAATCGGCGAACAATCACAAACAACTCGTGCGATTCAAGATCTAAATAGTTCTTCACAAGCACCTTAAATGTTTCATAACAACAATAAGACATTTCAATATGTTTATCCATTCGTCCTCTCCTAATGAGAGCAGGATCGAGCTTTTCAACATAATTCGTTGTGAACACGATCAATCTCTCGCTACCACAAGCTGACCATAGCCCGTCGATAAAGTTTAGCAGACCAGATAAAGTCACTTCACTTTCTTTGTTCTTCTTACCCTTTCCCTCCTCAGCCATTTTACGGATCGCATCTTTCTCATCTTCTTTCTTATCTTCTTTATCATCTTCCTTTTTCTCCTTTCGTTGGCCCGTTAGATCAAGTGAACAATCGATATCTTCGATCACAATTATCGACTTACTTGATGTTTCTATCAGCAGCTTCCTCAAATCCGTATTATCTTTCACGGAGGTTAATTCAAGGTCGTAGATATCGTACTCCAGAAGGTTGGCCATGGCTGCAATCATGCTAGACTTCCCCGTTCCCGGTGGACCATAAAGAAGATACCCGCGTTTCCAGGACTTCCCCACTTTTTTGTAATAGTCTTTGGACTTGCTAAACGTGATAAGATCGTTTAAAATATCCTCCTTCTTCTTCGGGTCCATTGCAAGAGTTTCAAAGGTAGACGGGTGCTCGAATACAATATGGCTCCACACGCTTCTTCTCCACCCGTACCAGTTCTCGCTCTTGTTATTGGTGTACAGCTTGCGTTGCCTTGTTTTGACCGCAATCGCCTTCCCTTCATCGAATACGTGTTGCAAGTAAGATTTGATTATGATCTCACGGTTTTCTCTCTTACAAGTGAGCTTGTAGTACCGTTTCTCTTCGTCATCACGACTCGAAATAAACGTCATTCCTTGACGGATAGTTTTGCTCGAAGTCCACCAGATCGTGATGCCTTTGAACTCATCTGTGACCTCTTCATGGTCGTCCATACTGAGGACAACTGGTTCACAGTCTTTAACGACGTTTGCTTTGAGCCGTTTAGCTCGGTTAGCCGAGTTGGTACTGAGGTACCTTTCTATAGAGACATACGCTTTGCTTCGCTCAAATCCGTCTCCTTGATATTCATGGAAAGTGATTTCAAGATAAGGGTAGACATAAGTAACAACTTTGTGAACAAGTTTTTCGAATTTTTCATGGAAGTCTTCTGGAAACCATCGCCGGAATATAGCCCACACGAACATAACTCCGGCCATCACTGACCCCAAGTGAGGCATATCCCACATCATTTTTGGCTCACAGTCACAACAACCCATAGCTCACAAGTGACACAAAGATTTTGCTAATAGATAATATGAGGGTGCATATTAGTGCATCACCTATTTGCTTATATAGAACTTCTTTTTTCTTCCATAAGTGTACGTATTCCCATTTTTAAATGTTACCGGGTGGTTAAACTTATGTCAAGATGTAAACGAACTAACCGTTGGCGTGACTGTTTTTTTAACTCTCTCCTAATCATCGATCTGGTAAATGTTTATCCACGGCAGGATCGAACCCGTGACCCCATGAAGTCATTCGGGAGCTGTTACCACTAATTCATCACCAAATGATTTGCTTATATAGAATCGAGTCAAGTTACAATAACAATAACGGCGATACTTAATCTTGCCGAGTAACAATAAGTATTTGTTTATGTAAATTATTGGGGAAGTTCCTGTGACAGTGAATATGTTGTCCAGAAGCCCATTTGAGATATAACATGTACACACACTTATTTTTTTCTACAAGTTAAATGTGAAAAGTTACTCCAACACGAAGCTTCCCTTGACACGAGAGATCTTGGTATTGGTAGTTGCATCATTCATTCTCATTCATTGCATAGTACAGGTAGTTGCATCATTCATTCTAATTCAATTCAATGCAAGAAAAATATAGTCAACTTCTGGGTCAACGTCTATTTCACCGCAAAAAACCCGGTCTTTGCGTAAGTGGTTATGGTTAAAGAATCTAATAGCCTCGTCTCTTTCTTAATCGGTCTTGTTATAGTCGGCAAGAGACAAAAATGTGAGCCCGTTTGAGGCAGATAGTTATAACCATTTTATACTTAGATCACCCAGAGTGGGTTTATGTGGCAAAGTGAAATGAAAAGCAATTGCAGTAGGGGCAAGTGTAAAATTGCATTGTGGTTTGGTAATCAGTCAACTAACGCAAAACAAGAGGGTTTGTGTGTCTAAACAATTATTAGACAAACATAATGGGCAACTTAAATGTGCAGGAATATTCTTGTTTGTTCTTTAAGTTGTAAGATTGTGTGAGGAAAGTGGCTATCCTAAAATGTTCTTTGTTTTAGGTCTAGTTGTTCTTATTTATGTTTTGCTTGACAAATAGATTTTGAAAATCAAATTAGTGACATTCAAATAAATAGACATGATTTTTGAATTATATTATGAGTAATGGTATTTGTCAGGATCGAATAACAATCAAGTTATTAGAAACTCAGATCTACTAACACAAGAAGTTACAGCGGATTAACACTTATGAAATTAGTTTAAGAACATTGTAAACTGCAATTGAATAAGAATAACACGAAGAACATAGTTTATCACAAAAAGCTTCAATGTATTAATTCGTTCGATCAATACACGTATGTTTACAATTCATAAGGAACTATATATAATAGTCCTTGAAGCCTAAATTATTAACCTAGTTATTCTAGGAATCGATTACAATTGAATTACATAAAGATTTACATTCCGTAACTAACTCTACTAGAATATCGGACTTGATCTGTTCCAGATACGCTCATCAGTAGTAAATCAGATCATCAGTAGTATTTGCCTTTAGCAGTAGTAACTTCGAGATCAGTAGTAACTTGCATTCTTCAGTAGTAATTCAATTTTCAGTAGTAGATCGTTTATGTTCCAACAATCTCCCCCTAAACTTATTAATTCACTTTGAATTAATCAAGTCTCTTCTTCTTCTTTCTTCCTTTGCTCTTCTAAAGCAGCTCGTTTCTCAAGTGTTCTTTGATTTTGCCTCTTCCTTTGAGCTATAATATACTTGCTGTTTCTTTTGATAAAATAGTTAAGTTTTTCTCGAAACATTACCTCATCATAAGGTTTCATCATTGTGTTTGTGAATATCTGATACATTATTTCTTCAGAATGTGGATATTCTTTCTCATATAAGTACGGTTCACAGTTTTTGCTTGATCTTTCAAAGAAGTACATATTTACTGTGGGTAACACATTCCAGGCATACACATTTTCTGTGTTTGAGAATATTTCTGGATAATTTTCTGGATAAAATGCAGCATCAATCATTTTGGTTAAGTATCCAGCTCCAGAGTTCTTCCATTTCTTTTTATCCATTCTAGGTTTTCCAATAATCAGTACTTTGATTATATCACTTCTTGAACAAGATCTGACCATTGGCTTCCATCCAGTAAATCTCTGGACTTGTCTGTCTTCCCTTATAACTTCTATCACATTATTATTAATGACTCTCCAATTGATGATTGGATTGTCTTCAATGGGAGCAACAGGAACTTCAAGAACAGGAATAATTTGTTCTGTTTGTTTTGATTTCTTGTTGATTTTCTGTTCCTGTGGAAGAGCCTTTCTTTTCTTTGATTGGGGTTTAGAAGTTTCACCAGGAGTTGGTGTTCCAGATTGAATGATTGGTGGATCTATTGCAATTAAAACCTTTGCTTTTTCTTCTTCTGCTTCTAATTCAGCTAATTCTTTCTTCTTGGCAGTACAATATTTATCTACTATTGTAATCATTTTCATTCTGCCAAAAGATTTTGCACTATGCCCATTTGACTTCAGAAAATCAATCATATTCTTTTTCTGTTCAAATATGTCATCTGGTAGTTCACCTTTTACTCTTTTACATTCAGCTACCAGTTCTTCAAGACAATTTAAGTGTTCTTCTTCAATTTTTCTATGTCTTTTAAATTCAGCTTTTTGATCTTCCACCAGAACTCCTTTTATTTGTGGAATAGGTACTTCAGCTTCTTGATTTTCTTGATTTTTCAATCTTTCTTTTTCCGCCTTTTTCTTGTCTTCAAGAGCTTGAGTAATAGCCACTTTCTTTAAGTACCTCATATGGTTCACTTTCCATTTGGCTTGTTTAGCAGATCTGACATGGTTCATTTTGTTTACCATGTGATGACCTAAAGCTCTGTTGGGATAATCATCATCATAAATTTCTTTTCCTTTTCTAATACAAGCTGGAAGTATAGATGGAGGTGGAGTGTATTTCATATCAGGAATACCAGTAATTACAATTGATAGAGAAAAGAACTTAATCTTATTTTCTGTTAGAATCTTGGGATGTGGAGGAAGTGCACATTCATCAACTTCAAACCAGTTCACATTATCATCAATGTCAGGTATGATAAGTGGTTGATCAGGAGTTGGAGGTTTTGTGATGATAACAAAACGTTCACGTTCAATAAGCTCTGGAATTTCTTCTTCTTCCTCTTCAGTAGTAACCAATGTGGTTTCTACTGGTATAACTGCTACTGGTATACTTTCTTGTTCATGTGCCACAATTTTTCTTTCTTCATTTACTACTGGTGAGGTTGCTGTAGGAATTACTACTACTAGGGCATCAGTAGTATTCATGATATCTTCTTGTGTAGCATTTACTACTGCAGTATTTCTTTCTTCAACACGATCAGTAGTAACAACCTCTTGATCCTTTGCCTCAGTAATAATCATAGGATCAGTAGTTTCTATCACTTTAGTAGCAACTGTAGAGTTTATTTGTTCTGCTGTTTGTGATTGATTTGCAGACACAAATATATCTTCATCCATTTCTCTGTACAAGTCTTCACCAATATTTTGACTTGTTTCACCATGGACCTCTTTCAAGTTCAGGAGGGCTGCTGCTGCAATAGATTGATCAATCATCCCTTGAATTTGATCTTTCTCCCCCTTAGTGATCTCAACTTGTTGAGCCTCACTACCTGCAATCTTCCTTTGTAATTTCCTGATCAAATTGGATTGCCTTTGAAGCCTGTGCTCAAACCTCTTCTGCCTTTTGTTCAAGGTATTGATGTAGCGCTTCATGTAGGTCATGGTTTTTCCTTGATTGTTAAGTAACTCCAGACAATGTTGTACAGTGGTTTTAAGGTTTTCCTTCTTAGCCGTCAATTTAGTGGTTTTAATACTGCCCTCAGCCCCTTTGGGTGGATCATTGGGCTCAATAGGTACATTGGTTTTAAGGTTTTCCATCCTATCCGTCAATTCAATTGGTTCTGTTCTACCCTCATCACTTCTTGGTGATGAAATGGGTTGTTTGGACAGAATCTTCTTCCTAGAAGAAGCAGTAATGCCCCCTTGTGGTTTCTTGGCACCGGGGTCCTCTCAGTAATTCCTCAAATTCTGAGTCATCACTAAGAGTTGCCGAGGTTTGGGTCCTAATGATGTTCTCACTATCCTGTGCACCCACCTTTGGGGCATCAGTAGTGAGAGCCCTTTCCTCATGACCTCTCTCCTCCTGTGAGATCAACTCTTGTAGTCTGGGGTTTGACTCAATTGGTCCCCTGGTGTCCTTTAAGGAAGTTTTCTTCCTTTTATATTTGATTGAAATTTGTTTGGCTATGGTCTGGTCTTCCTCAGAGTGAAGAGTAGCACTCTGGGGATTAATCTCATGTACCTGGGACACTTGCAGGACATCTGTTGGTTCATTTAATTGAGTGGACTGAATGGGTTCTGTTTGGGTTGTATTTGGTGGTGGAGTGGGTTGGGGTTCAATTGGGTGACTTGAACCTTCTCCAGTTGGGGGATGATCATAGATCATGTTTGAAAATTGTGGAGTGTCTTTACCAGAAAATTTAAATTGTTTTCTCATGTTTGCAAAAACCTTTTTGTTTAATTCTGGTGTTACAAAAATGTTTTTGGGAGTTGACAGATTTTGTAATTCACAGTTTATTATATGAGTTAGAAATCTTGGATACATTAAAAATTTTGAGGATGACAGATTTCCAAGTATTCCCTCAAATATCATGTTTGAAAAATTAAATACTTGTCCTGTGCTCAGACAAACAACAGCAGATGCTATTGATTTGTTGAACTCATTCCAAGTACTTCTTTTTGAAGAGATACAATGTTGAATAGTATGTACCAAAAACTTCCATTGAGGTGAAAGAAGACCCTTTTGAAAAGTAACTACATCCAGTCTTCCTTCATACCCCATTTTCTTTAAAGTTTCAACAAGATCTTCCTTTGGAAGAGAGAACATACCTGACTCATAATTGAGTTGAAGATGATTTCGGATTGATTGTTCAGTGATAATGATCTCCTTTCCATCTACAGTAGACTTGATTTTGGATATATTGGAGTCTTCAACTCTTTCAGCATTTGTCCAGAAATCAACTAAGTGTTGTTGATATGCTTTAGGATTGATGGTGAGAGCAAACTTTATATATGAGTTCTTTAGGAACATCACAATAGGTCGAAAATCCTTTGTACCATCTGGATTTCTTAAGAAGGCACACATATTGTGGAATTCGGAAAATTTAAGATCAGTATTGACATTGAGTGATTTTAGGGTTGCCATTGTGCTTGATTTTGATCTTTTGGTATGAATTTTTCAGAGAGAGTGATCGTTTTGGTAGGAATTTCAAGTGTGTGATCGTAATTGAGTTGTTACTGATGTGGGGTTTTGATAGGATTGTGCAGAGATTAAGGTTTAGCGTAGGGTTTATCAAATCGAGGAGAAGATAATGCTATACTAATCTCAGTATGCTATTTATATTTTTCGATTAAACCTGCAAAATGACCAAAATATCCTTCGAATAATAACCCAACGGCTATTTTCATGAGGGTCAGTAATGTAATTTTCGTATTTTACAGATAACGGCCGATCAGTAGTAACTAAGTATCAGTAATAGAAACATCAGTAGCAACCTTTGTTTCTATATTTGACCTAATTTCTACTGAGAACCCCTATCAGTACTAGATTGTGGTAGAAATAACAAGATCAGTAGTAATGAATAACCAGTAGTAAACAAAAGATTAAAGTTAAAATTTGTACAAAACATTTTACACATGTTTTTCCTTTTAGACTTAACTTATTAAAATCATTCCAATACTGCTAACCAAAAAGCTGAATCTTCCTATATCAAATGCTTTTGTAAAAAGATCTGCTAATTGATTATCAGTATGAATTTTCTCTACTTTAATTAATTTCTTTTCATTGCAATCCCTTATAAAGTGAAATCTAATTTTAATGTGTTTTGTTTTAGAGTGTTTTACTGGATTATTCACAATACTGATTGCACTTTGATTATCTATAAAAATTGGAGTTTTAAGTATAGAGATACCAAAGTCTAGGAGTTGATTTTGAGTCCACAGCACTTGAGCACAGCAGGCAGATGCAGCTACATACTCTGCTTCAGCAGTTGAAGTTGAAACATTGGTTTGTTTCTTGCATTGCCATGACACTAACATTGATCCAAAGAATTGACATCCACCAGTAGTAGATTTTCTGTCTTAGCATTCACCACCATAGTCACTATATGTGTAGGCTATAAGTTCAAATGGTGATGTATGTGGATACCAAAGACCAAGTGAGGGTTTTCCTTTCAAGTATCTGAAGATTCTTTTGACTGCTTGTAAGTGTAACTCTTTTGGTTTTGCTTGATATCTGGCACATACACAAACACTATACATAATGTCAGGTCTTGATGCAGTTAAATACATCAAATATCCTATCATTGATCTGTAAAGGTGCTCATCTACATCCTCCCCCTCAACATCAGGATGTAGGTGTTTGTGAGTTTCCATTGGAGTGCTTGCACTTTTGCTATCTTTCATTGCAAACTTCTCTAAGATATCTCTGACATATTTTGATTGATTGATCAAAATACCATCTGATTTCTGATTGATTTGGAGTCCAAGAAAGAAATTCATTGGACCCATTGAACTCATCTTGAACTTGATCTGCATCAGTTCTTCAAATTCTTTGCACAATTGATCATTTGTTGATCCAAAGATGATATCATCTACATATATTTGGACCAGTAGTATATCATCTTTGACCTTCCTTGTGAATAATGTCTTGTCAATGGCACCTCTCTTGAAATTATTCTTCAATAGGTAAGAGGACAATGTATCATACCAAGCTCTAGGTGCCTGATGAAGGCCATATAGAGCTTTATCTAGTTTGTACACATAGTCATCATGTTCTGGATCTTCAAAGCCCGGAGGTTGACATACATATACTTCTTCTTCTATTTTCCCATACAGGAAGGCACATTTTACATCCATTTGGTAGACTTTGATTCCTTTGTATGAAGCATATGCCAGAAATATTCTGATTGCTTCAATTCTGGCAACTGGTGCATATATTTCATCATAATCAATGCCTTCTTCTTGTGTGTAACCTTGGGCTACAAGTCTTGCTTTGTTCTTGATTACTATACCTCTTTCATCTTTCTTGTTTCTGAAGATCCATCTTGTTCCAATGGCCCTTTTTCCTTTTGGTAGAGGTACAAGAGTCCATACAGCTTGAAGCTTGAATTAAAGAAGTTCCTCTTGCATTGCTATGATCCAGTTTGAATCTTTCATAGCTTGTTGAATCTTCTTAGGTTCTTCCTGTGACAGAATCATTCATACATGCATTCATTAGAGATTAGACTGATGTTACAAACATTTGAGTTTATGACAGATTTAAATTTGCTTCTTGTCTGCATGGTTGAGTTGACATCACTTAGGACTAGGTCCAAAGAATGATTCTTTTCAGTTCTGGTTCCAGGAATTTTGTCAACCGAGATTTGAGAGTCTAGATTTGACTCATTTGATTCAGGAATTTGAGCATCTGTCATTGTTTCTTCTTGATTGTTTGTACTTTGTGAAGATTCATCATTACTACTGGTGTCAGTAGTAACGTTCTCTTCATTGACTTCAGGAGTATCATCATTGTTGTTACTGACATCAGTATTGAGTAATTCATCATTATAACTCTGAGGTTCAGAGTTACTACTGGGATCAGTAGTATCTTCATCATTTGAGTTGTTACTGGTATCATTGAAATTAGGGTTACCAAAGTTACTACTGTCCTCAGTATCAACTGTGGGAGCAGTATCAACTAGGATATATTTCATGATTTCTTGACTTCTATTTGATGATGGTCCTACTTGTTGGCTTTGATTGTTTGAATTTCCTGTATTAAATTCATAATTGACATCAAACAATTTGGTTAGATTATCAATGTTAAACAACCAATCTGGACCATTTCCTTGTTCATTCATAAGATTTTGGATACATTTACACTTTCTTCAATGATCCTCAGCCTTTTGTTGAACACTCTGTAGGATTTGCTTTGAGTTGAGTATCCTACAAATATTCCATCATCTGCTTTGCAGTCAAATTTACCAATTTGTTCTCTTGTAATTAAAATAGTACAAGGACAACCAAATGGTTTTAAGAAACTTATTGATGGTTTTCTTTTGTTAAACAGTTGATATGGTGTTTTAAAGTGATGCTTAACTATTAATACTCTGTTCTGAACATAACAAGCAGTATTAACAGCTTCAGCCCAAAAAGTTATTGGTAATTTTAAGTCTGCAAGCATAGATCTGGCTGCTTCAATGATGGTTCTATTTCTTCTTTCAGCTACACAATTTTGTTGTGTAGTTCTTGGTGAGCTGTACTGCCTGTCAATTCCTTTAAGATCACAAAAATTAATTAGATTAGTATTTTAAATTCAGTTCCATTATCACATCTAATTGCTTTCACTTTGAGATCTCTTGTATTTTCCAGCTTTACAATCAGATTCTTAATTATTTCACTTATTTCATCTTTGGTCCTGAGAAAGAATACCCAAGTATATCTGGAAAAGTCATCAGTAATAACAAGGCAGTATTGTTTCTTTCCAATACTCATTTCATTTGTAGGTCCACAAAGGTCCATATGTAAGAGTTGCAAAGGATTAGAAATAGAGTTAATTGCTTTGGTCTTATGAGAAGTCTTGTGTTGTTTACCTTTTAGGCAGGAAACACAATGATGATCACATATAAATTCTTTTTGTGGTAGACCAACTACCAAGTCCTTCTTGACTAAGTTGTTCATATTTTTAAAATTTGTGTGACACATCCTTCTATGCCAAAGTTCTGATTCATTTGTGTTTGCCTTAGATATAAAACAGTTGATCTCATTTGATGAAATGAGTTCTCCCCCTATATCCAGGCAATACACATTGTTTCTCCTTGGTGTTCTTTATACAACATATTTTTCATCTAAAATAAAATCAGGAGAAAGAATGATGCACTCAACATCTGTAAAAAGAATTGTGTTCTTCTTATCACAGACTTGAGACACACTAACCAGATTGTATTTAAGCTCAGCAACATAAAATACATCATCAAAAGTAATTTTACCATTTGATACTGTACCTTTACCTGTAATCTTACCTCCCCTAGGATTTTCTCCAAAAGCAACATACCCTCCTTCAAAAGACTTGAAATCTCTAAGTATTTGAAGATTTTCAGTCATGTGTCTAGAGCATCCACTATCAATATGCCATGTTCTACCTTCTTCAGGGATCTGGATACTCTGCACATATAGTAAAAGGATTAATTAATTTTGGGAACCCAAGCTTGTTTTGTCTTGGGTTCATCCTTTGAAGAATAAGTCTTTTTAACTGAATGAGTCTTATATGCAGTTTTGTACTTAGTACTGATGTTTTGAGTCACTGCTGATCTAGGTTTATACCCGTAGTTTTTAGCTTTTGAGAATTTGACTACTGATGGACCAGTAGTGTTTGGGTAATATGAGTTTTGAGCATAACCAGTAGTGTTTTTGTAGTTATACCAGATAGCATTGTAATTAGTGTTTTTGCCAGTAGTAAACCTGGTAGTTTCTACTGATGTTTGAAAACTTTAAAAATTGAGGAAAACGATTTTGTGTTCCATTGTTTTTAAAATAATTGCTTCTGTTTGGACTTTTATACCTGGTATTTTGCACAAATCGTGGTGCAGTTCTTCCAAATTTATGAGTGTCAGCACATGGTTTATTGAATTTCTTTTGGTTTGGTGTTTTAGATTTCTTTTCTTTTGATTCTTTAGTTTGTTTTAGTTTTAAGGCTTTTTCCTTTTCTTTGTTGATTTTGAATTCTTTAAATTCTTGATTATTAATAGGATTGAAGTGACAGTTTTTAGCTATGTGGTTAAACTTGTTACAGATTAAGCATGATAATTTTGTTGATTTAGAATTTTTCAGGTTTTCTTTGTTCTTTTAATTGGTTTATATTCCTTTGATTTCCCCTTCTTAAAATGGTAGGTATATTTTCTGAGTTGTATTTTGGTGATTCAGTTTGACTTTGTGTGGTGTGAAAACTTGTATCATTTGACTCCGTTGTTTGATCATCATCAGAAGATTCATTTGATTCATTACTGGTTTCAGATTCAGTTTGACTTTCAATTTTTAAATCATTTAAAACTCTTTCTGTACTAGACTTTAATGGAGGAATAAAATTTGTTGGAGGTGGGACTGCATGATATCCCACTCCATGAATAACTTTTTCTGTAGTTTGATTGCTAGTTAACTCATTGACAATTTTAGAACTTCTTTCAAACTTTTTAATGGTTAGTTTATTCTGTTCTAGTTCCATTTGACATTCTTCTAGTTTGATCAAAGTCTCTTTTAATTTCAATTCAATATGTTCTTTTTCATAAGTGGTTTGTAGCAATTCATCTTTTATCTTTTGATCAGTTATTTATAGATTTTAATTTGGTTTTCTAAATCAGCTATACAACCATTATATTCAATTCTTCTGTTTCTATTTAAAATCATCTCTTCTAGTGTTTCTTTATTTAGTTTTTCTAATTCTTTGTATGATTTAATGCATTTAGGAGTGCAAGATTTAGAATGTACCTCAGTAGTAGAAGGATCAGTAGTAAAGGCCATGAGAGTTTGGTACTGTGCATGTTCTTCTGCTTGGAAGCTCCAGTCATACCCTTGTCCTTCTTGAGATACTAAGGCAGTTGAGTTGGACGTGCTGTTTTTGTTGTAGCTTGATCTTTGATCTTTGCTTGGACATTCTCTGGCAAATTGACCCAGATTGCTACAGTTGTAACATTTAACCTTGGTCTTGTCAAAACCAGCTCTATCACCTTTGTTGTAAGATAGGTTTTGTCTTCCAGTTCTTTTAAGAAACCTTTTGGTTCTTAAGCTTAGCATAGCCATTTGCCATTTAATATCCATCTCTTCCAAATCATCAGGATTGAGTTGTTCTAAATCTTCACTAATCAATGCAGTATGCACATGACTAGTGAAGAAAGATTCTCTTGTTATATCTTCAATGCCTACATTCTTTACAACCTCCTGACCTGTTCCTGTATTTAACACAAAAGCAGCTTTGTTTGAAGGTAGATTTAGAGTTTTAGTACTTACCTCAGATTCAAACACTCTCAGTTCATTGTAGAGTTCATCAAGTTCTTTTTCTTCTAGTGCATCTCCTTGTCTATATATCACAGTGTACATAGACCATTCTTCACCTAGAGACCTGAGAAACTTTCTGTTGACATCATCATTGTCTGGTTTATAACCAACTTGATTTAGTTCACCAATGAGTTTGTTAAACCGATCAAATACTTGAGACAATGATTCATTCTTCTGTCCTTTGAAGTTTTCAAAGTCTTGTTTCAGAACAGACTTCATGTTTCTTTTTGTGCTCTTTGTACCAACAAACCTCTTTTCCAGAGCCTGCCATAATTTCTTTGCATCATCATATTCAACAAAGAGATGTTGATAGTCGTTGGGAATGGCAAGCAAAAGAGTGCTTAGAGCTTTAAGTTCAATTCCTCTGTCTTTCTTCTCCTTTTCACTCTTAAGTTTGTCTGCTTCAGTTGATGAACTTGCTGCTTGGGTCTGAATCGTTTTGTTGCCTTCAACAACAACTTCCCACATGGAATAATCAGTAATAAGCATATACTGCTTGATTCTGTTTTTCCACATCCCAAAGTTGTTGGGAGTGAGAATTGGAATCTTGTTTGCTTGAGTACTTTCATTGTTATCAGACATGATTAACAATTTTAAGATCGAAAGTATGAAACTTTTTGTTGTTCTTAATTCGTAGATCTAGAACCGTAAAGCTCTGATACCACTTGTCAGGATCGAATAACAATCAAGTTATTAGAAACTCAGATCTACTAACACAAGAAGTTACAGCGGATTAACACTTATGTTATTAGTTTAAGAACAATGTAAACTGCAATTGAATAAGAATAAAACGAAGAACACAGTTTATCACAAAAAGCTTCAATCGTTCGATCAATACACGTATGTTTACAATTCATAAGGAACTATATATAATAGTCCTTGAAGCCTAAATTATTAACCTAGTTATTCTAGGAATCGATTACAATTGAATTACATAAAGATTTACATTCCGTAACTAACTCTACTAGAATCTCGGACTTGATCTGTTCCAGATACGCTCATCAGTAGTAAATCAGATCATCAGTAGTATTTGCCTTTAGCAATAGTAACTTCGAGATCAGTAGTAACTTGCATTCTTCAGTAGTAATTCAATTTTCAGTAGTAGATCGTTTATGTTCCAACAGTATTTAAGCTTACAATTTAGACTTACTCATACGCCTACTCATTAGATGAAGACACATGTCAAAATCAATGGATAATATTAGGAGAGAGAATTAGTGGAATACACATGTCATCCTATCAAGTTGATATGCCTATGAGTAAATCTAAATGATAGGACTAAATATCATTTCTCTTATATTATTATAAGTGTTCTTACTTTTTACTAAGCCACATAAGACTATCCCCATTAGCAACCCAACCCAACCCAACTTTTTAATTAAAAAATAATTTCTTTCTCTTCCACTAACCCAACCCAATCCAACCTAATATTTCACACACATTAACAATCCAACCCAACCTAAATCAAACTACCAATAAAAAATTACACATAATAATAAAAAATAACAATAAAAAGAGTATAGGTGACCCAGGGTTATGACCCATGGTTGTGACCCTGGTCTTCTAAACAGCCTAGGTCACCAACCTTTCAAGGATTCCCCTATTTTTTTATTATTATTTTGGTGACCCCAATCTTCAAAAAACTACCGATGGGAGTAGTCTAAACAAAATAGCACAACAATATTTTGTAATTAAATTTTTCTTAAATGCCACCTTGCCTATGTGTCGGTCCATTTTACATTTGGGGTAAATACATTGAAGATTTACTTCCATTTTCTTCAACGGTAACTTATTTACTAACAAAGTGATTTAAACCCGTGATCTATAGGTTATGGACAATATCTTAAACTTCATATTAATACTAATAACAAGTCTTGGGTCATTGGAGATTTACTTAACACCCGATCCTCTAGGAGCTTAGGACCAGGCTCCAAAATATTTCATTTACAAATATTAATTAGTTTTCCGGTTTAGCTATTAATTAGTAACTAAATAATGACTTCTTTTATACGAGTTAATGACATACATTTCTTATTGATTTAAAAAACACAACACGAGAATTTACATTTGGGTTTAATTCCTTTAGCACGTCTAGGTGCATCGGTCAAAGGTCATATTTTGTTGTTTCAAAAGGTTGCTTAGATGTCATGTCGTATTTGGTGAGTGTTAGGGCTGTGTATTGGTCCATTTCTTTATTTAGGTTTTGGTATTTGTAGGTTCGATCTTCTTCTTTAATATGTTACTTGGGCGATAATGCTAAAAAAGAAAAAGGAAAAAGAGAGAGTACATTTTCGTCACATTTAATAAAAATGTCGAAAGTTTATTTCTCATTTTTTTTTTTTGATAATTTCTTTTATATCCTTGTAAAACTCATTAATTTTCTTTATATCCTTCTTAAATTCATAAATTATCTATATATCCTTCTAAACTTTTTAATTATCTTTATATCCTTCAAAACTTCTAAAATTTTCCTCTATATCCAAAAATCTATTTTCATATTTATTAAATCATTATAATATTAATAATCATTATCATCAAATAAATTTATTTAACAAATTACCATATTGCCCTTCCAATGTAAATTAATACCATGAGTTGCTTAATTTTCCCTCCGCTCTCTATCATCAACACCACCACATCACAATTCCAAGTCTGGCGGCGCGCACAACGTCGTTGTTTCAAGCACAAGAATCCCACTGATAACCAAATCTTCAAGAATTAAACAAGTTTGATTAGGCTTAAATGCAACTTGAATCGTTTTTGAAGTTCCGTAGTCCTTAATTTCTTTACGACACATTAACATTGGGACATCGGAAGTGAGATGACTGTGGCAATTGGTAGTGCGATGTAAGGAATGCCGCAAATGACGCCGTACGCGGCGGAGGAAATGAGGGTGGAGATGATTGTGTCGGAGGTCTCATGGAGGAGTTTAGGGTATGAAACGATGAGACAAAGGTTGATGTCAATTGGGGATGAAATGAACTTGACAACTGAGATATCATGTAACTGAAGAATTAGGGAATCGATTGATGCTGATTGTGATGAACTTGATGACACTTTGCGTTCGATTTATACAAATGTGTTTTTGGTGTTGATGGGTTTCGGCGTTACGGAGGTTTTGAAGGTCTTCTTTATGGCGTATACACAAAACGTGGAGATAGAGTTAGAAGATAGAATAATGGTAATAAAATAATAAAATAAAGGTATAATAGTAATCAATTAAATAAATGAATTTAGTGATAATAATTATTAATTTTGTAATGATATAATAAATATTAAAATAAGTTTTTGGATATAAAGAAGAGTTTTAAAAGTTTGAAAGGATACATAAGTAATTAAAAAGTTTAGAAGGATATAAAGATAATGTGTTAATTTTAAAAGGATATATAGATTATTTATGAATTTTTTAAGTATATAAAAGAATTTTTCCCTTTTTTTGTGTGTCATTGCTAGTTTTTACCAAGAGTAAATTATAAAAATTGTTCATGTGGTATATCTGATTCTACATTTTTGTCTTTATACGTTTTTTTTTTCCAGTTTTTTTGTCCTTATACATTTTTAGATTTTAGATTTTTATCCTTCCGTCCAATTTTCATCATTAACTAACCGCACATGCCAAACATGTGAGTGTATTTCTGTCATTTTTCTCAAATAAATTATACCTTAAGCTTTAAAATTTGAATCTTTAAAAATTGTCTTTTTCCCCAAATTTCGTCTTATTCTCTGTTGTGTTCTTCTTGAACCGAAAAACAAATTGAAACAAAGATCGATGCCATAAATCTTCACCTTCCTCATCATTTTAACCTGCACTCTTCTCCCCTCTCTTCTCTATCATCTCTCCTCTCCCAAAAAAACAAACCAAACCCAAATGAAAGAACCGACAAACACCCAAATGGCAAATCCTAATTTCATAATCCCCAATCAAAACAAACATTAAAATCCTAAATCATAAACCACATGAAATCTTCAACAACATGACCCTGCAACTGATATGATATGTGTGTGGCAAGACCGTTGGTGTGTGGCAAGTATCAAAAACCTGCAAGTATTAACGACAAGTATCTCCGCTGTGATTGAAGGACACGAGATGAGATCTACGATCTGCAAGTGTCAACGATGGAGTGGGGGAGACCGGAACCAGCATCGGTAATTGGCAAGCCCGCCTGCGCCGTTGGCAGTGGCGGCAGCAAGGTGGAAAGTCGTCGATGTGAGGGATGCGATAATCTCTATTTCACCACCGAGCATCATCGTCAGTGGCGGCAAAAGAAGAACGCATTAATTTTTGATAGAAAATGTGTTGGATTTTAGCGTTCATCTGTTCAAAAATGGACCATCCAATGAGTGAAGATGACTTTCAATTTTAGACGCATTCTTTGTATTCTTTTGTTGATTTTAAGAATGGAGCATTTGTGATAATATCCATTTTAAGAATGGAATGGAGCATAACGTAGTTAGTATTCATAATTATTGAAGATGAAGATTTTGATTAGATGAGTGAAGAAGATGAATAAGGGGAAGAAGTAAAAATTAAAAAAGTGAAAATAAAAGAAAAGTGGAAAAGACATAATTACCCCCACATATTTGTCATATGCAGTTAGTTAACGGTGAAAATTGGACGGAAGGATAAAAATCTGAAATCTAAAAAAGTATAGGGACAAAAAAACAGAAAAAAAAGTATACGGACAAAAATACAGAATCAGGTATAACACATGGACAATTTATGTAATTTACCCTTTTACCAATGAAACATTTACCTTCACTTTTTTATACATATGGAAAACAATTGGAGACATTTTGACTTTTCAAACACAAAATTTCGACTTTTAGCAGGTCTTTGACTATGACCGGTGCCAGTAATGACACAACCGACGCCATCAGTTCTTGTCAAATCAGCGTCACGTTAGTTCACACTCCAACTAACATACTCATGACATCAATACCATATTAAATTGACATGAACCCCACTAAATTTAGCCTTTCAACTCTTCCCTTGGGAGTTGAGTTTCACCGACAAGGTATTAGTGAATTGTGATGCCAATGGGTGATGGCCTAAAACCCTCCAACCGATGACTTTGGCTCTTGCCGTTGGTAGGAGTTTATAGTGAGCCTTTTAAATGTTCCACCTAACGTTGTTAAGTCAAGTCCGTTAATTAAAGGCATCTTAGTCATTTAAATATGTTCTTCTTCCCCTCCCTTCTTCCCCAAATTAAAAACTAAATTACAGTTAAATCTAAAACTAAAACTAAAATCCTTATTAAAACTACCACCATCCCTAGCAGATCAGATGGGCGCTCGACCTCTCCATCATCACCGGAACCATCGCCGGAATCAGCGTCTCCTCCAGATTACCTGGTTTTCGGAACCATCGCTGGAATCAGCATCTCCACCAAAAGGGCTAAATGATGGAGTTTGGGAATGGTTCCCCACCACCGTAGCACCTTCAACTCCGGCAAAATCAATAATAATCCCCGGTGAACAAATCCTCTATTAGTTATTATGAGCGGAGCTCTAGTCAGCTGGAAACCCATGTGCTTGAGTTACACATGTGCTTGAGTTACACATGAGTTACACCTGAAACAATCACCACCATCGGAGAAGATGATAGGAGCAACGCCCATCAACCAAATTTGGAGAAGATTTCCCCTGTAATCTTGACTATTCCATGATTTGAATGTAATATTATTATTCGTTAGGGGAATATTCAATTTGAGAATTTTGTGTTTTTGGTTTGTGATTTAGGGTTCATGAATGAAATTCAGGAAGATGAGAGAGAGAGAGAGAGAGAGAGAGGGGGGGGGGGGGTGATAACACATAGGCTAAATGACTAGAATACCCGTAACTAACGGAGGATATTTAACAGCGTTAGGGCGGAGGGATCATGAGTGTACAAAAATACATACTATGGGTATCACGCCTGCACTTAATAAACACATGGATTAAACGTGCAATTTGGACAAATCACAAAGACCATTCTTACAATTAACTCGGTTCATTATAATGTTGTTATGATATACGAAGTAGTACATGATTTAGTTGCCATTTTCTAATGTAATTTCAAGGGCATTTCACTAATTAAAATCAAACAATATAATATTTACCTTTCATTACAGAATATATACATATTTTTATTTATACATGCAATAGTCAATACCATACTACGTACTAATTACAGAAGACTACTTGACATAGGTATCAAGAAACATACAACTGAATGAGCAACACGCAACATTTATATACAAAAATAAATACATTTATATACATAACTACTTGAAATAGATGATCAAACTGTACGTTGAGATCAGTCACCGTTTTCTTTTGCATCATTGACTTTGACCTTTTCATCATTGACTTTGACCATATCATGCCCTTTTTCTTTTTCATCATTGACTTCACTCTTTTTTTCTATTTCCTTCTCAGCCTTCATGGCTTCCTCTACAGCTTTGAGTCTTGCTTCTTCTTTAACATTTTCTAAAGATTGGATCAACTTGTTCAAGCAAGCCTCTGCATCCTCTTCATCCGACTTTGACATCAAATTTTCCGCAACATCGGCTGGAGTCATGTTGGTCTCATCTAGCAACCGACCGATGGTTGCAAACAACTCGTGCGATTCAACGTCCAAATAGTTCTTTGCAAGTACCTTAAATGTCTCAAAACAACAATAGGAAAGCTCAATATGTTTATCCATCCTTCCTCTCCTAATTAGAGCCGGATCAAGCTTCTCAAGGTGGTTCGTTGTGAAGACGATCAATCTCTCGCTGCCACAAGCCGACCAAAGCCCGTCGATGAAGTTCAAAAGACCGGATAAAGTCACTTCACTCCCCTTTCTTTTCTTCTTCTTCATATCCTTCTCCTTTTGGCTAATTGGATCCTTCTCTTCATCTTCCTCGTTTTTCTCCTTTCTTTGGCCTGTTAGATCAAGCGAACAATCGATATCTTCTATCACAATAACCGACTTACTTGATGTTTCAATGAGTAGCTTCCTCAAATCCGTGTTATCATTCACGGAGGCTAATTCAAGATCATAGATATCATACTCAAGAAGGTTAGCCATGGCAGCAATCATGCTAGACTTCCCCGTTCCAGGGGGGCCATAAAGAAGATACCCGCGCTTCCACGACTTACCCACCTTCTTGTAGTAGTCTTTCGACTTGCTAAACGTCATAAGATCGTTTAAAATATCCTTCTTCTTCTTCGGGTCCATTGCAAGAGTGTCAAAGGTAGACGGGTGCTCGAATACGATGTGGCTCCACACGGTTCTTCTCCACCCGTACCAGTTCTTGCTCTTGTTATTGGTGTACAGCTTGCGTTGCCTTGTTTTGACCGCAATCGCCTTCCCTTCATCGAGCACGTGTTTGAGGTAAGTTTTGGTGATAAAGTTGCGGTTTTTGCGGTGGCAAGTGAGCCTATAGAACCGCCTCTCTTCATCATCACGGTACGAAAACAGAGTCCTCTGCTCAGAGACACTTTTGCTAGAAGTCCACCAAATCTTGACACCTTGGAACTCGTCTATGACCTCTTCATAGTCGTCCATACTTAGGACCACACTTTCGCAGTCTTTGACCACATTTGCTTTGAGCCGTTTAGCCAGATTAGCCGAGTTGGTACTGAGGTACCTTTCGATGGCCGCATACGCTTTGCTTCGCTCAAAGTCTTCTACTTGGTATTCATGGAAATTGATCTGGATATACGGGTATAGATTACCAGTAATTTTGTGAACGTACATTTCAAAATACCCACGTAACTCCTGGGGAAACCATTGACGGAATATTGCCCATACAAACATAACTCCGGCCATCACGGGCCCTAACTGAATCATATTCGCCATCATCTGAATTGCTCTCGAGTCACTCGAAGTTTTTATGGTAAAAATTGTAAGTGTTAAAAATATCTATCACATAGTTAGTTTATATAGCACCTAGCAAGTCAAGTGGCGCAATTAACAAAGATTAATAGTATACAGTAGTACGTTCCACCTAATTCTTGTAATGCTGTACAGGTTCCAGCTGTACGTCTCCCATTAACATAAAAAATTCATGAAAATTTGACCATTTTCTTGGCGTCTACAAATTAGCGTGAACCCAATAGAAACTTTCCTATATGGTACACGACGTCATGGTATATTTTCTAAATAGTGCTAATAACTGTTAAACGGTAACATAAACAAAAAAAAAAAAACAAAATCAAAGTTATAAGGCCAGCTGGTACCTTACGATCTCTGCCTACAATCAAAGGATCCTCATCAATTCTTCCTTTTGTGTATTCACTCTTTCTTGTATAAATATGTAATATTCTTGCAATGTAGAACATACAATATATAATAAAAATGATTCAACTTTTTATCATGGTATCAGAGCTTGGTTAAGATCACCATCTACCGTGTTCTCAACTAAGTGTCTCTAATCCAATTCGGATAACATCAATACTCTTTTCAAAATCATTACCAGTTATATCAAAACCTTCCTCAAGTTCACCAATCTGAACAGCTTGCATCCAAGCAAAATTATACAAACCAGAAGCAGTAATCTCCGACCTCAACGCTGGAGGTTTAGAAGAAAAATTCTCTGCACTGATTAGAAATAGCATTAATCCGAGCCAAGCTATGTCCGCAGACGGCAACCCGGGTGCAGACTTGTCATTACAATTGGCAAATCGGAACAACTCAGACCATCGAACGACGGTAACAACTCTGACCCTCAATAAACAGATCGGAACAGAGAAAAAGAGGCCATCGAACGACCGTAACAAGTCTGACCGGAAGATAAACTCCGGATTCGGCGGAATTGCATCGGCCGTCGCAGATTTAGGGGAAGAAGATAACTTCTCCGTGGAATCGATAGGTACAGGGGGTGAGGGCATGAAAAGCTCAAACCCCCCCCCCCCCCCCCCCCCTTTACTCTTTTAAGTTTCCTTTTAGTACCCCTTGTTTCTCAATTAATGTCAAAAATGACTCAAACGTTTTTAATCAGACAATAAGTGAACCAAGTTTTTTAAATAATGTCAAAAAGGAACCAAGATGCTTTAATCGGACATGTAGTTTAAAAAGTAATCCAAGTTTTTTAAATAATGTCAAAAAGGACCCAAATTCTTTGAAAAAGAGAACAAAACTTACTCCTTATTTTTTAAATAATGTCGAGACAAATTTTTTAAATCAGACCAAATTTGACCAAAAACTTAAAAATCTTTTCAAACAAACCACCTTTATGTATTATCTTGAAAAAAGTTTTAAAAATTGTAAAAACTTTAAAGGGTGTGAAAAAATAAATACTAAAGGTGGTGTGGTAAATATGGCCCAAAATATTCAAAAACTGAAACAACTATGGATATTCGATTGTGGGGCCACGGATACAATGACCCACGACTTATCGGATTTCACAACAACTAATAAACCAACAAAAAACTTTATAGAAACGGAAAATGGAGAAAAACTTCATGTCAAAACAGGAGGGAGTATTGAGATATCTCCAACTCTCAAGCTCTCTAAATGTTTATATATTCTAGAATTATCTCATAAACTTTTATCCATTAGCCACGTTACAAAAGAATTAAATTGTTCGGTGCTCATGCAACCGACTTTTTGTATCTTACAAGATATCAGGATGGGAGCGATAATTGGGCGTAGCACTGAAAGGAACGGGCTATATTATGTGGATGAAGTAACTAAAAATGGAAGTGCAATGTTATCTCACGGAACGACATCACGGGACGCATGGTTGTGGCACAGAAGACTAGGTCACCCATCTATTAATTATTTACATACTCTTTTTCCGAAACTTTTTCCTTCAGATTGCAAGACACATTGTGAAACATGTGTGTTTGCCAAAAGTCATCGAAAAACTTTTAAACCGAATTTTACAAGAGTTGAACAACCTTTTTCTTTAGTTCATTCAGATGTATGGGGCCCAGCACCAATCGCTGGAGGCCAAAACTTTCATTTTTTTTTGTCATGTTTGTTGATGATTGTACTCGTATGACATGGGTATACTTACTAAAAAATAAATACGAAGTTTTTGAAAAATTCAAGACTTTTTATACCATGGTCCAAACCCAATTTAAGAAAAATATTCAAATCCTTAGATAAGATAATGGTGGGGAATTTATCAACACCAATATGAAACTTTTTTTGCTAAAATAAAGGTATAATTCACCAAACATCTTGTCCCCATACTCCTGAACAGAATGGCGTCGCAGAGCGGAAAAATCGTATCCTTCTTGAAATTACTAGAGCTCTTCTAATAGAATCACAAGTTCCAAAAACTTTTTGGCCTGAAGCTCTTGCTACAGCTGCCTATCTCATCAATCGTCTTCCAACTCAAATTTTGAAATTAAAAACGCCATTGCAAGTTCTCACTGAATACACTGATCTTCCTTCCACTCACACTCTAGAACCCCGGATTTTTGGGTGTACTGTCTTTGTGCACATACCAAAATCTATTCGTTCTAAACTTGACCCATGTGCGGAAAAATGTGTTTTTGTTGGGTACGGTGTTAATCAGAAGGGATACAGATGCTATAATCCAAAAACCCGACGCATGTTTACCACCATGAACTGTGACTTTCTTGAAACCGAATATTACTACACCGCCAACCTCAGCAGTCAGGGGTAGAATACTTCAAATGACACACTGAGTTGGCTTGCAACATGTGACGTTGACATGGCAACAGAAAATAATCAAAAAGATTCTGAGGTTCCTCAACACACGGAAGACATTGACACACCAACTGACAATAATCAAGAAGTGCCTGAGGTTCCTCAACACATGGAAGACAGTGTCCACCAAGACTCGCCGCCTATCCTGATATCACCCGAGGTAAGTGACCAGGACCCATCTCCTAGTGTTACTAATCAGTGTGTACAAGAAAATATGCAGGGAGTAGATAATGAGGAGAGATCTACCACAATTCAAGACAATATGAATGAAGAAGAATGTACCACAGTTCAAGATGAACCCACACAATACAATTTACCTCCAAGAGCAAATCGGGGCATCCCACCTAACAGATACTCACCAGAAAGAGAGACAAAGAAAGGTAGATATCCAATGGCTAACATTGCCAATGGAAATCTATCTGATCAAGCCAAGGCTTTTACTGTAGCCATATGTTCTGAAAAAATCCCTACAAACCCAGAGCAGGCTCTAGAATCAAGAGAATGGAAAAACGCAATGAAGGAAGAAATGGAAGCCCTAGAAAAAAACAAAACTTGGATAAAATGTACTCTACCACCAGGAAAGAAAACCGTTGGATGTCGTTGGGTGTTCACAACCAAGTACAAACCAGATGGAACAATTGAAAGACACAAGGCAAGATTAGTAGCAAAAGGCTACACTCAAACATATGGAAATGATTACTCAGAAACCTTTTCTCCGGTAGCAAAAATCAATACTATCAGAATCCTCTACTCTGTAGCTGCAAATAAAGCCTGGCCCTTACACCAGTTTGATGTATAAAATGCCTTTTTACACGGAGAGCTAAATGAAGAAGTATACATGGAAGCTCCACACGGATTCACAAGCAATTTCAGAGAAAGGGAAGTGTGTCGCCTTAAAAAATATATTTACGGTCTAAAACAATCCCCTCGGGCTTGGTTTGGGAGATTTACCATAGCCATGAAAAGCTACGGGTTCAAACAAAGCAACTCAGACCACACTTTATTTCTTAAACGTAGGGGTAAATTAATAACATGTCTAATAATTTATGTTGATGATATGATAATTACAGGCTACGACAAAGAAGAAATATCAAAATTAAAAAGAAGCTTGTTCTCAGAATTTGAAATGAAGGACATTGGAAATCTCAAATACTTCCTAGGAATCGAAGTTCTACGGTCAAAGCAGGGAATCTTCATGCATCAGAAGAAATATGTTCTTGACTTACTGGCAGAAACTGGTATGATCGATTGCAAACCAGTTGAAACGCCAATGATTATGAACCAAAAACTCCTCAATGAAGAGAATGAGGACCCTGTAGACAAAACAAGATATCAACGAATGGTAGGAAAGCTAATATACCTCTCTCACACTCGTCCAGACATAGCATACGCTGTAGGGGTGGTGAGTCAATTCATGCACAAACCTCAAAAACCTCACATGGAAGCAGTTTTAAGGATTATAAAATATCTCAAAGGAACGGTAGGGCATGGAATCATGTTTCAACCAAACGGTCATCTCGAAACCCAACTATATACCGATGCAGATTGGGCAGGAGACAAAAACAACAGAAGATCAACCGCATGGTACTTTACCCTTGTCGGTGGAAATCTTGTAACATGGCGCAGCAAGAAACAAAAGGTAGTAGCCTTATCGAGTGCCGAGGCAGAGTTCAGAGGGATCGCAAAAGGGATAACTGAAGTGTTATGGGTAAGACGGCTGCTAACTGAGATAGGTTATCCTCCACAAAAATCAAGCGAAGTTTTTAGCGACAACGAGGCAGCAATTAAAATTTCTGAAAATCCAGTCCAACACGATAGAACAAAACACGTAGAAGTGGACCGACACTTCATCAAAGAAAAGTTAGAAGCCAAAATCATCACACTGCCTTTCGTTTGGTCCGAACACCAACTTGCTGATATCCTAACTAAAGCAGTTAGCGGGAAGGCTCTACATGAAGTTTTTGGCAAGTTGAATTTCCGTAATCCCACTATTCAACTTGAGGGGAGTGTTAAACGGTAACATAAACAAAAAAAAGGAATCAAAATCAAAGTCATAAGGCCAGCTGGTACCTCACGATCTCTGCCTACAATCAAGGGATCCTCATCAATTCTTCCTTTTGTATATTCACTCTTTTTTGTATAAATATATAATATTCTTGCAATGTAGAACATACAATATACAATAAAAATG
Source organism: Calendula officinalis (assembly GCA_963853835.1). NCBI lineage: Eukaryota > Viridiplantae > Streptophyta > Magnoliopsida > Asterales > Asteraceae > Calendula > Calendula officinalis. The sequence continues at coordinate 64,343,899 of OY970823.1, read as the reverse complement.
ATTCAACTTTTTATCAATAACAACTCATTATTAACACATCAACTCTTCAAAAATATATTAAAAATTAACTCTCTCCCATTGCAGCTCCCTCGCGGCCCTCACATGCCTGCCGACGAGTTAAACAACTCTTACGCCGACGAGTGCCTACCGAAAAGTTGCAAGACAGAGGGCGTGCCAACCGTGACGAGGTCACTACGCGTTTGTTGCCTCACGAAGAGGCCGACGACCGTCCTCGCCTTGTTTTCTAGGAAAAAAAAAGACTTCATGCAACGATACCTATCGCTGCAAATTCTCGCGTTGAAAGTTAAAGCACGGACGCCCAATTGTTTTTTCGTTTTGCAGCGTCATGTATGCCGCAAAAAAAGCCTCCGTCGCAAAAAAAAACACATTTCTTGTACAAATATTTGGCCTAACCAGTATTTTCGTGACGTTTCGAACTTTCTTCGCTCGTCGTTATAAAGTGTTATCGTTTGAAGTTTAAATATTGATATCTTAGGAGACAAATTGCCTCATTTTCCGCTTGGACATGGTTTCTTGATCCCCAAGTAAATGATATTAATTGGCGGGTTTAATTAAGAAATTTCAACTCGTTAGTGGACTCTGAAGAGCAACTACTGTGTAAAATATTGATCTTTAAGTAATTAATCTAAGGCTTATTCTTTTTTAAACATTAAATACATTATAAATTACTAGTATGGTACCCACTATATTTCGTGGCGAGCAAGTGTTGTTCGTTTACACGGTTTTTCCAACAATAATTGCGCAAATGAATGATTTTTTTCCATCTTTAAAAATTGCAATTAGTAATCATCATCATCTAGAACATAATAATACATTCAAGTTCAAGAAACTTAAGCATTATAATTAAAGAATATGTGAGCACACATACAAATACATTGATCATGGAAAGTTCGATACAATATGTTTTCTATTTAAAGTTGGTTGTTTATTTATTCTAAAACAAAGTGTCATTTAGATCAATAGGTTAACACACAGTCTGTACTCAGAAAAGGTCTTGTGTGTCGAATCCTGTAAGCAACATTTTTTTTAGTGGTGTTTAAGATGTTACTAAAAGTAGAAAAAAATTTAAGTTTAAGTTTAAGGACTTCTATATTTAGTAGTCCTAAACACATTATAATTTCTATATTTAGTAGTCCTAAACACATTATAATTTCTATATTTAGTAGTCCTAAACACATTATAAAGGAGTAAGATTAATTGGGTTCAAAACCCACTACTTGATATTTTATTTGTAGTGTCATATATTGAAGATGTAAATGTTTGGGAAAAATAAAAGTAAAAACAAATACAAATTAACATGTATTACATCTAGGTCCGAAATAATAATTTAACACGTGAAATATAAAGTCGCACAAAAAAAAACCAAGTAACATTATTGTTCACATAACGCAGATATTGCGACAGATGGTCGGGTTTTAGACGTTGGGTCTATAAGTAGTGGGGGCAAGTAGGGGTGTTCGTTTGGACGGTTTAGTTTTATCCGAACCAAATAGGTGAAACCAAATAAAGTCTGGTTTTCAAAAGTTCAAACCGAATCGTCCAAACTAATTCGAAAACCAAACCGATCCGAACCAAATAACAATTTGGTTGGTTTGGTATTATCCGTTTGGGTTTTCCTTAAAATTTTCAAAATACTACAAAAGTAAATAACATAAATAATATTAAGTTCGATATGTAAAATTCCAAAAAGATAAACTACTTTGTACATAAAAACAAGTCTAATTCATAGCTTATGACATTTACAATCATATATGCAAAAATCTTGACATCAACTTTATCAAAAACTCCAAAAAGATTGGAATATCGCCAACTGATACAATATAAAATGGAACAAGTGTTAGTATATAAATCAATTTACTATAAGAAATTTATAGAAAATGAGTACCATAATTTGCTTACAATGGAAACCAACAAGTGTTAGTATATAAATCAATTTACTATATATTACTATTAGGTTTTTTTGGACAATCCGGTTTTCACAACGGAAACAAAATCCAGTCCGAAATCCAAACTATTAATTTGGTTCAAGTCCAAACCAATCCAAAAAACCAAATAACCAATCCAAATAATCCGATCCAAAATATTCAATTGGACAATTCGGTTATATCCGAATAGTGAACACCTCTAGGGGCAAGCTTGGTTTCTCTACTAAATAGTATTGCCCAATCATTTTGAACGAAGCTGTAGTTGTCAAAACGTGGATAGTCGTTGGGAACGTAGTAATCTATATCGAAACACTTCAACGAAAAGACACCACCTTCTAACTGCCGTCCCTCGTATGCACGAATTAAATTGTGGGGGATCATAGCTGCAATTTTGTGCCTCTAATAAGAAAGGATTAGCAGGTTAAATGAGTTAGATAATCGAATGTATTATTAATGAAATTAAGAAACTGTACATGAGTGCATGTGAAAATTTTAAAATCTACTTACGTATTTGTCGAGCAAAAACAACCAGAGTGTGTTATGTTTTTCGTCCTTCCAAACAGACTCCACCCGCACAAAGTTGCAGCTGTAACACCACTCAAGATTGCAGAGAGACTCAAAGCTCTCAATTGGTACACAAGGTTCAAGCTCCTATCAAATTTCAGTGTTATAATAATGAGATGAAAAATATGTATTTTTTTGAATCTTGCTACAAAATTTTCGAATAAAAAGCAACAATTTACAGCCGATATTAATTGTGTAATTAATAGTCAATTGTTGCTAGAAATAAATAATTAAACGGAAATGTGGATTTTGGTAAGTGTTGATGATTTACAGCGTCGTATATTTAATGTTATTGGGTAAAATGGTTTTCGAATAACAGACTTTTGTTATTAAGTGTGTGTGGTGTTACTAAAGTGTAATGTATAGCAAGTGGTTAACACATAGTGATAAGTTAGGAGAGGTCTTGGGTTCGAATCTTATTAGCCGCGATTTATTTTTAGTTAAGGTAGAGAACTAACTAACAAAAGTGGAAATGTCCTTAAAATTAAGTTTAAGGAGCTCCTTAAACTTGCCTAATAGGGTAGGCATAAATGTTTTATATAGTAGTAAGATAAGGACGCTATCTAAATTGATACCTCATCTGTCTCATAAAAACAATTTAACTCTATTTTACATAAGTTGTTAAAAAATAATTAATGTTGAGTATTTGGTAAGAGTTTCGAATAAAGTAAAGGATTCGTTTAAAGAGAGATTTATAGTTAATGTTGGATACTTGATATAAAAGTTATTATTATTATATCTAGTAGACCTGTATCAATTGTGAGATATAAAAAATTTATTTGACATACAAATTTAAGAGAAAAGGAAAATTCTATTATGAATGGAGAAAGTAATAATAGGTAAAAAAAAGTCCCGACAAAGCACAATACAAATAGCCGTCTCACGAAACTAATAGACAATCGAGCCACCACAGATTCTAACACTTCCAACAAAAAGTTATATCGTTATTAAAGTTACATTATTTTAATGTATTTAAGCTCTTTCTCATAAACAAATGTTGTTGGATTAAATTAGGCACGTGACAATTCATGCAGGTGGCGGAAAAATCGTTTTGTATGCAGAGTCATGACACAAAGTACCTGCCCGGTCTAATCGGGCATAACCCTCTTCCTCTGCCCGTCTACCCCTTTTCCAATTCACTCCTTTTTTGTCCATTTCCAAGAATCCATCCAATTTTTTCGGTCGTCTCTTGCAGTCATGACTCATGAGGCTTTTCGGTCTTGGCAGGCGAGCCTTATTATAATCTATTTCTTCCGTTGTTTTAATAATTTAGCTGAACTGGCTTGTCAGAACAGGAAATGGCAACATAAATAGTCGGAATATTGTTAAATTGGTGGTTATCATTCGGCCGGAACTTGCCATTTTGGCATAATAATTGTGTTAAATACATCAATCACATAATATATCTTTTTTAACGGTAACTAATCTACTCTATTTTTTATCAAGGAACTTGAACTTATAACCTATTAGCATACATTTTATCAAACTGCAATGACATTAGGCTATAAGCTAATTGAGCAATTAACAAAGCTTATAATAGTATAGTAAGTCTTACTTAATTTTTGTAAAGTTGTACAGGTTCCAGCTGTAAGTCACGATATCGTGTTTAACCCATTAACATAAAAAAATTATGAAAAGTAATCAATTTTCTTAATTGGCGACTAGAAATTAACGTAAAAAGTTCATGAAAAGTTAATAAACTTTCTTGGCTCCTATATTAGTAACGTTAAATGGAACCCAACAAAGAAGCTTCCTATGAAGACTCATGGGCCCTGACGTCATGATAGTAGTATACTATATACATCATTCATTTCTTCCTCCCCAAGGAAATGATATTAATTACCAGAGGAATGATATTTAGTCATATCATTTGGTCCTACTCATAGTCGTCACTTGATAAAATGATATATGTAATCTACTAATTCTTTCTTTTAATATTATCTCTTGATTTTGCCACATGTTTTAATCTAATGAGTAGGATTATAAGTAGGATGAAATGATAGGACTAAATATCATTACTCTAATTGGCGGGTTATTAAAATGAAAGGGTTTTTCTAAAGAGGGTGATTTTTACACCATACTTTTTAATCCACATATCATAATAGTTGCATCATATGTTTGTAAAGTCTATAGTAATACTTGTACTGTGTGGTATTAGCATTAAATAATGTGGTACATAAATTAGTTCTCTTTTTCTAATGGAAGGCAATATCTACCGGACTGTCAATTATTTATCTGACGTGAAACTCGATTTGATAGATACTGACATGAAGATAAACAGGTTAATGTTAAAGACAAATCAGTTTCAAATTTCAGATCGACCCAACTAACTTTTACTAAAAAGCGTATGTTCAGATTAATGATATTTGAAAACCAAACCGGTTTTTAGTCAAAGTGGCAAAACCAGTTTTTAATCAAAGTGGCAAAACTGGCTTTGGGTCAAAGTGGCAGACCAGTTTTTGGTCAAAGTAGCAAAACTGGGTTTCGGTTACGTTTTCGAGGATAAAAGGTCGAACCGGCCGGTTGTAACTAGTTAGGTTTAGTTTGGGACCGATTTAGTTACAAAACCGATTATAACTGGTTATTCATCTCTTGTTTCACCAGCTCCGCTTCATGAAGGAAAGCGCTCTGGACCAACTTCAAGATCTACGTCTTTCATGGCTGATTTCTTCAGATCTACATAGCTGGTGAAAGATTTTGTCAACAAAACATTCATATTGTTGATCGAGGGAACTGGTTTAATGGGAGAGAAAGATGGAAACTTGTGTTTGATTTCAGATGAAATGGGGTTTGTAACCCGTTTTCAACCAAACCGGTTAAAACTAGGAATCGGTTTTCAATGTCCATATTACAAACCGGTTAGAAACCAATGTTTTTCCAAAAAATTCGAATCCGTTTTTGTCAAAACCGGCTTTGACAAACGTACAACTCATGAACATGCTAGACAAATCAAACATATAATCACAAGAAAACATCATAATAAAAAGATAAAACCGTCACTGTGTTGTCTTGTTATTTCGTCCGTATGCCTCATGGCTGGGGGTTCTCAATTGTGACCAATCCTCCGTGCGTCAAGAACTAATTGCTGTCCACACAATTATGTGGCCGTTTAGTCTAATGTGTACGTGGGCCGTGACTTGTGGGCTTTGAAAGTTATGTCCGTCTCCATAGTATACATGCCACGTTGCCCAATATTGCTTTGAACATGGGCCATTCTCAAGAACTAATATCTGACCTCCTTGTCCCCTTTATTTCGTCCGCGTCACCAATTTTTGGTCCAAATTAATGACTTACTTGGCCAGTTGGCCTCTCTTGTCAATTAAATAAGATAAATTATATTTCTTCCGATTTCTTCTTTTCACCTATGCATTTAATATGTGGAATTCATTAATTCTTTTATTCTCATATCATCCTTTCATTTTGACATATATTTTAATCTAGTGGGTATGAAGATCACTAAGAACAAATAGTATGAAGCAATACCACTTCTCATTAGATAAAACCCCATACACCAATTGTTTTGTCCGTCCAAAACAAGGTTCTAAAAAACGTAAGGCGCGACGTGACGACACTATCAAGCCTCAGTACCTGGCTTGTTGTGTGGCTTTGAAAGTTATGTCTGTCTCCATAGTAACATGTTATTCATCTCTTGTTTCACGAGCTCCACTTCATGAAGGAAAGCGCTGAGATGGTGATCCGGTTATTGACTTGTTGTAGTGTTTGCATCTTGAGATCGTGCTCTGGACCAGCTTCAAGATCTACATTTTTATGGCCGATTTCTTTATACATTATATATCTACATTGCTGGTGAAGGATTTTGTCAACAAAACATTCATATTGATGATTGATGAAATTGATTTAATGGGAGAGAATGATGAAATGTTTCATTTCAAATGAAATAGGGTTTGTAACCGGTTTCTAAAACAGGTTACAAGACCCGACCTAGAACCGGTTTTCAACGTCCATATTACAAACTGGTTAGAAACCGGCGGTTTTTTTCAAAAACCGAACCGCTTTTGGTCAAAACTGGATTTGACCAATTTCAGTTTTCGGTTTTCAGTTTCCGGTTTCTGGGTCGATTTTGAGTTTTTTTGTGTACGCTTAGCGCTAGTTATCTTGAATGTGATTGACCGTCCTAGGATTAGTCGGCTCATAAATTAAATGAGTCGAAATCTAGGTTACTATAAAAAGAAGTTGCATTGCTTTAATGTATTAAAGCTCAACATTCTCATAAACAAACATGATAAACGAACTACCCACGATTATAAAATTCAAAATGTCTTCAAATCCATTAAACAATCACTAGATTATGTCTTTTACGGTCACAATGAGTCAGCTTTAGAAGTATCCAAGTGTCGCCAATAGTTCTAGCAAAATTACAAGTTGACTTAATTCAAACCTATGATCTGGCTATGATTTAGACCTCATATATACACTCAAATTGATTAGTGAATAAGTAAATGACACTAATTAATTAATCCTTTGATCATTTATAAATAGATTCCTTTTGTAACAACTTGATTAAATTCACATAATGTATTAAAAATATTACAAATTGAAGTCTTCAAATATATATACTTCTTCTACTTCATGCTTGTATATAGAGGATGCATATTTAAAACACAAGACCATTTTTTTATGAAAAACATAGGGCCTATTTTTTCAAACGTTTCATACATGACAGAACATACTTACTGAAAGAACGATCGATTACAAAAGTGAAAAAAATGTCTTGACTTCAAATCAGATTCTTTATGATCAGTTTTATTTTGCATCATTTACTTGTGTCTTGATCAGCCTTATTTCCTTCTTTTCCATCACTATCTAGTACCTTATCACCATTTTCTTCACTCTTTTTAGCTGCTTCCTCCTCAGCTTTGACCCTGGCATCCTCCTCAGCTTTGACTCTGGCTTCTTCTTTCGCATCCTCCAAAGATTTAATCAACTTTTTCAAGCAAATCTCAGCAGTCTCTTCATCTGATTTCGGCATCAAACTTTCCGCCACATCGGCTGGAGTCATGTTGGTCTCCTTCAACTGCCCACTTATGGTCTCAAACAGCTCATGTGACTCAATATCCAAATAGTTCTTCACAAGAACCTTAAATGTTTCATAACAACAATAAGACATTTCAATATGCTTATCCATCCTTCCTCTCCTAATGAGAGCCGGATCAAGCTTTTCAACAAAGTTTGTCGTGAACACAATCAGTCTCTCGCTACCACAAGCCGACCATAACCCGTCTATAAAGTTTAGCAGACCAGATAAAGTCACTTCACTCCCCTTATTTTCCTTACCCTTTCCCTCCTTCACCTTTTTCTCAATTGCATCCTTCTCATCTTCTTTTTCTTCTTCCTTTTTCTTCTTTCTTTGGCCCGTTAGATCAAGCGAGCAATCGATATCTTCAATCACAATTATCGACTTACTTGATGTCTCTATGAGTAGTTTCCTCAAATCCGTGTTATCTTTAACCGAAGTTAGTTCAAGATCGTAGATATCGTATTCAAGAAAATTAGCCATGGCTGCAATCATGCTAGACTTCCCCGTTCCCGGTGGCCCGTAAAGAAGATACCCGCGTTTCCACGACTTCCCCACTTTCTTGTAATACTCTTTCGACTTGCTAAACGTAACAAGATCGTTCAAAATCTCCGTCTTCTTTTTCGGGTCCATTGCAAGAGTGTCAAAGGTAGACGGGTGCTCGAATACAATATGACTCCACATAGTCCTCTTGTAACCGTACCAATTCTCACTCTTGTTATTCGTATAAAGCTTTCGTTGCCTAGTTCTAACGGCAATCGCCTTCCCTTCATCGAGCACGTGTTGCAAGTAGTATTTAGTTACAATATCACGGTGTTCGCGTTTACAAGTTAGTTTGTAGTACCGGTTTTCTTCATCACCGCGATAAGAAAAGAGTGCCCGTTGTTGTGGGATTCGTTTGCTCGAAGTCCACCATATCTGGATGCCGTTGAACTCATCTGTGACCTCTTCATAGTCGTCCATACTTAGGACAACGGATTCACAATCCTTGACCACGTTTGCTTTGAGCCGTTTAGCTCTATTGGAGGAGTTGGTGCTTAGGTATCTTTCGATGGAAACAAAGGCTTTGCTTCGTTCAAACCAGCTCTCTACTTGGTATTCATGGAAAGTGATTTCGATATAAGGGTACACAAAGCTAACAACTTTGTTAACGAATTTTCTTACATCCCTTTGAAACTCATCCGGAAACAGTTGCCGGAATATTGCCCAAACAAACATAACTCCGGCCATCGCTGACCCTAACTGAGTCATATCTCCCATCATCATCTGCTTGGTCACTCGAAGCTTTTGGTATATGGTGTTTTAGGATGTAAATGAGTTGAGTGATTATATATTGATCGAATATCTTAATTTATAGCATGAAGTCAAGTGGCCTTTAGCAAGTCTTTCTTTTCTGTAATCTTGTGATGACATATATAAAATGCCGAAAGAGGTAGCCGACCTTCTTTGACTCTAGAAAATAATGTGAAGGGTTAACAAAAAAATGCCATGAAGCTTCCTAATAAGAGACTTGTAACCAATGACTTCATGGTGTTTTGCATCACTCAATTCATTGTCATGCCTAAAGATGATGTACGTAGCCAATTTTGTGTCCGTTAAATAATATTATTGTGAAAAGTTAACACATCATGGCATGAAGCGTCCCAATAACATACTAATAAGAAATTACATCAACTAGCAGCTACATTTCTATTTTTCATGAACGGCGATAAATCAATAAAAAATAGCATTTAAGCAAGAAAATAAGAGGTGTTTGATTTGCTGGAATTGAAAGCAGTTTGGGAGAATTGGGATCATGATGATCCTTGATTAAGCTTTTAATCCATTGTTTAATGCTTAGATGATGATTTTGATTGATACTTGGTGAAGAAGATAGGGTTTTAGACAGAGAAAGTAGAGGAAAGAAGAATTGCTTGAAGATAAGATTGATTAATGGCAAAAGTTACAATTAGTGTCTTACATTCTAGTATTTTTATACCTAGCCCCTAATGACTATTCTTAGTAACTATACAATGTTGGCAATATTACCCCCTAGACTATGCATTACAATATAATATGTCCTAACAATCTCCCTCTTTGTAATAATAGTCTAGGTTGCATATCTTTGAAGTCCTTTTCGTTTGTAAAGCTGGAACTGAGTGATACCCCGTTGTGTACGTAGTTTGAGATTAGAGCTATAGACTGACGAACATACTCAATTTCTTCATTTGTTCCCTCAGGAATAAGCGTCTCAGGTTCATCTTTAACAACCTCTTTTGATTGAGCTGCTAATAGGGCTTCATTAACTCCTTTGTTCAGTGCTTGATTTTGTTTAGCCAGCAGTGCAAGTGTGTCAGCATTGTCTTGCCTGGATTTGGCAATTCCTTTTACCATCGGCTCATTCTAGTGTAAATATTCATATAGTTCATGAACATCAATCTGACCCAAATCTTTGTGTTGCATCGCACTGTTGCCAGACATTTCCCATTCAGGTAGGAGAGATTGGATGAATTTGATGTTGATTTCCATGTTTCCCTTATTCAGGTTATTCTTTCGAAGGTCATTCAACATATTGCAGAACCTATGATAGGTTTGTTCCAGTTCTTCTCCACTGTTTGCTTTAAACTGAACGTAAGCATTAAGGGTAGATACCATTTTAGCTTTGTTGCCTAGGTCAGTTCCCTCCATTTGTTTGCGGATTTCATCCCAGAGTTCTTTTCCAGTCCCGAAACTGTCAAGACTGTTATATATTTCATTTGTAAGACCTTGCAGCATGTATGAGTGTGAATATACATCAGCCCTTGCCCTTTATTTCTGTTCTTGATTGTATTCCGCAGGGGGAATTTCGATTACACCACCAGTTACCGGTGGCTCTGAGTTTGGAGTAGCAACCACAGTTCGGTAGAATTTTGCTAGTCCATTTTCAAGGGATTCGAGGATTAGTGGACTTGTAGTTTGACTTAGGATAAAATGGAGAAATCGTTTCTTCCATTGACCATATTCTCCTCGGTAGAGAACAGGTGGTTTGGTATCCGATCCGATGGACAAAGCATCTTTGGAAGTCATGTTTGATTGGTTAAGTTGAGATTACGACGGGGTAAAAAATTTGAAGTGTTTGGAAAAGATCTCGAGTCGAGATGTAAGGATCTCGAGTCAAAGTGAGAAAAGATCTCGGGTCGAGATGTTGAAGGTTCTCGGGTCGAGATGTGTAAAAGATCTCGAGTCGAGAAGCTGAAAAGATCTCAGGTCGAGATGTTAACAAGATCTCGAGTCAAAGTCAGGAAAGTTCTCGAGCCGAGATGTTGAAGGATCTCGTGTCGAGAAGTGTGAGGATCTCGAGTCGAGATTGTTCTTGAGGATCTCGGGTCGAGATGTTTGAGGATCTCGAGCCGAGAAAGTTCTTGAGGTTCTCGAGTCGAGAACAGTGTCGACGTTCGAGCAGAACGGTAACGAGCAGCCACTAAACTCCACTAAAATGATCCTAACTTGATCAAATCTTAACCAAAACGATTGATTCTTTTTGCAATATGTTCTAAAATCGTTTTCCTTCAATCCATTCCAATAATTTTGACCAAAAACAAACAAAATCTAATCCAAATTTTGAATTTAAAAACTGAAAACTTGAAGTTCAAGCTTTAATGAAGTTTTACTAAAATCAAGATTTCATTGTCAAAACGGGTTGGAATTGATTGAAACGTGATTCTAAGCTTAATAATATGAAGAAAGGAACACATTCAAGCCATAGAAACTAACAAAAATACCTTAAATCCAGATTTTCATTTTTGACCATTTTTCTTCAAAAACTTGAAAAAACCCCAATAATCTTTTGTTTTGGACAGCAAACAACGGATTTGGATCGAATTCATAGTGAATTTGTACTCTGATACCAATTGATGATCCTTGATTAAGCTTTCAATCCATTGTTTAATGCTTACATGATGATTTTGATTGATACTTGGTGAAGAAGATATGGTTTTAGAGAGAGAAAGTAGAGAGAGGGAAGAGAGAACAATTGCTTGAAGATAAGATTGATTAATGGCAAAAGTTACAATTAGTATCTTATATTCTAGTATTTATACCTAGCAACTAATTGTCTAATTAGTCCTAATGACTATTCTTAGTAACTATATAATATTGGCAATATTACCCCCTAGACTATGCATTACAATATAATATGTCCTAACAGATCATATTCTGCTAAATTCTTGTATTTGGTTAAAAATAGGGTAAAATTGAAATCCCAAATGACGCAAAGTCACAAACATTACATCAAAGAAAGGAAAGTCAATTTCATTTAAATATTGATATAATTGAAATACAATGTTGGATAGAACGTTCTTTTTATCTTTATACGTTTGTTTAACTTAAGAAAACTCTATACTTCTTCCTCATTTCTAACTCGCCACCAGTACCACCCACCACGGACACCCCACCACCACCACTACCATTACCACCCACCGCCACTATCACGACTCACCACTGTCACCCATCACTACCGCCACCGCTACTCACCACCAACCACCGGACGACACCTGCCACCACCACACTAATGCCATTAGTCTCCACGATCCAGTAGAAGTAGAATAGGTGATTAGGTTGTCTATTTTCCTAGCTTTTAGGAATGCTAGTATGTATAACTAGACGGTTAGGAGAAAGGTTTTAAAGTGGCCAATTACTTTGTTTCTTTCTCAATACAATAAACAGAAATCTTGGCCCAAACTCTTGTACGTTTCTTCTATTCTTTGCGTGCCTTGTTTGTGTTGGTGTTCAGCAAAGGTACTTTATTCCAACAATGTGACTATGCTTCGAACCAAACCACACCTAAAGGAATTGGAGAACCATATTACATGTTACAAGACAATAGTTTTAGTGGAGTTTGGTAGACGCATCATATCTAATCAACCTAATCAATTTTACACTGCCTATTTCTTTTGTAGATCCATAGAGAAGATGCAAGCTTCGGGTGTTCAAAACTCGGTATTCAGATTTTTAGGTACATGTATTTCTGATAGTTGATATGTACTAACTGAATCCGGTATCTGAAAATCCGGATCCGAAATTTGAAAAAGAAAAAAAAAATTGAATATTTATATGATATTTCTGACATTTTTCGGGTATCAGATATCCAAGAATTTTGAAAACACTATCAAATTTCAGATATCAGATATTTTTGGGTAGTGATTTTCGGATATCTTTGGGGATGATGTGGGCAATTTGAGATTTGCCATCGTAATTGTATCCAATTTGTTTGCTAATTTTAAAATTGAACTCATTTTCATCATAATCATGAAGTTACAGTTGGTTTACTAAAAATTCTAAGGTTGCAAATTTTAATAAAAAAATCCAAGTCAGAATTTGAGTTCAATATTTGTGCATACAGAAAAGAAATACGAGAAAGGGGTCAAACAGTTTCATGGACGTGTAACTTTTTTCTTTTTGTGTTTGGTGTTTCGTTGAGTATAATTGGACTCGATGGATTTAGGCTTAGTGGGTTATATTTTTCTTGTGTTAAAATGGTAGGATTTGTTGATGGGCCGTTTGGTAGGAATGGGGCGATGTAGACTATGGGAGCCCACGATTAAAGAATTGACAGACGAACTAGGTTTAAAAATGGGTTAAACATGCGCTCATGTTAAGCACCGCTCTCTTGTGTTAAAGCCTTCTTCCGCCAAACGAAATCGATTTCAGGGGCTTTGGTGCTTTGGCGAGTATTGATTGTATGGTGTTAAAAGTTTGGCGGACACCAAAAGCATTAGATTATGCGTAATGGGTGACCGATACTATATTGGTCACCCTTGACACATCAGCGCCACATCAGCCCGACCAAACACATAAAAAATCTCGACCAAACCATTTCCCTTTGAAAAACCCATCCTTTTGAAAATCAGGCGACCCATATCGGTTGTGTGGCCGACCCCTAACCTTTAAACGGACGCGTCCTTCGTCAAGTGTGTAACGACTTTGGACGCGTCGTGGAGAATGAAATGGGGCGACCAAATGGGTCGCGACCGATGGGTTACGCCCAGTGTTAGGTTCATGGGTTTTGTTCCACTAGTTTAGATGCGATCTCCTTCCAATCTGTCTAATTTTATTCCCTATTTTGGATGTTCAGTATTTCCGCAACATTAATTACTCCATTACTTCTTAAATTAATTTTTCATTTTTTCTTTGAAACTTGTTCCAAATAAACTTATCAAACTGTAATTTTATGAAATCTACTTTTTTTTTAACCAAAGGGCTAATGATATAGCGATAAAGATGTTTACCCCTAATCTTAAGGTTGAGGGTTCAAGTCTCATAATATATATAGGTGAATTTATAAGTAAATTATGATTGCCGTTCAAAAAAAAAATTGAAATCTATTTAATAAAATAATATTTTTTATATAAATATGTGAAAGGGTCCACCATTATTTATTTAAGACCCACCACTAACTATCTTCTACAAAAATGTGAAAAATATAAATGGATATCTTCTTTAAAGACATCACTATTTACCTATGACTCACCACTAACTATCTTCTAAAACATTGTGCAAAATAGAAATCAATATATAGCTTATTTTAAGACGAAGAGAATGTAATAAGATTATAGCAGAGTATCCGCGCAATATGGCGACGCGTACACTAAATTATATTTTGCGGTGAACAAATGTTTGGTTACACGGTTTTTTTCTAGAAGACCATAAATAACAATAAGCAAAAAACTCATAATCAAAAGTTAAACAAACCAAACGTTAAAAATGGTTCCGTTGTTCTTGTTGGTCCCATTCAAATTGATTTATATTTCCTTGAAAACATATATTTGTTGAATACCAATTTCACAGTTTGCACTAACAAATCATCAATTGTGATAAATAAGCATATTCGTTTGATTTAGCAGATACATACATTCAAAATTGCTTGTGGAATTAACATAATAGATTGAATCGTCATAGCGATAATTTTAAACAAATTTATATGATTAAAAACAGGAGATGATTATAAAAATAAAAGTGTAACACCCGTATTTTTAAAACATCGTTTAAATCATTTAAAATACATTTTTCCAATATTTGACATATTGTCCAAAATACAGTTTAATAAAAACTTTAAAACCTTTATCAGAGTTTACAAAAATACGGTGTCACCAAGTATATCAAAACCATAGGCAAACGGGATCTACCTATGAGCTCCCGAGCTAAACATCTCTAGGCCACTTCTAGTGCAACCTTCTATCACTTCAAACATGTACCTGAGTACATAGCCACAAAACAAACGTAGTACGTGAGACAAAATAGTCTCGTGAGATACATGGGTTTTTAGACCCAAATAATAATAATAATTGCTTCATAAATATATATATATAAACATATACATATACTACATCAATGTAGGCTAGTCACCCTATAGTGACCCTATCGATCATGCTTCCCTAGCAAACAAATCTAGTACTTAAACATATAGGTACTAGAAGCACATTAACTTATTAACCGGGGATCCCCCGCGTTAATAAGCTTCAACAATTCTAACTGTCGGGTCGTCCCCGCACAAGCTAGAGGCTCAAGATACCGGCAAGAGGGAATCGTCCAATCTACCGATACCTGCCTTACTCGCCGGAATACGTCCAGTTAGCAAGACTACATATCTAACTGTCGGGTCATCCCCGCACAAGTTAGAGGCTCAAGATACCGGCAAGAGGGAATCGCCCAATCTACCGATACCTGCCTTACTCGCCGGAATACGTCCAGTTAGCAAGACTACTAACGTGGAAGAGTCGATGGGAATTCATCCCAACTGCCCCTCAATCCACACCTCATGATCGGGAGTCGCCCGTATCATCACATCATCTCAATCTCACCATAACTCAACAATTATGTTAATCAAAGCCCATGGCTATCTCATCTATCACCAAACAAGTTAGTTATCTAATAATAACTATATATACTAGTTCAACACAGTGTGAACGTACCTGTATGGTCCCATAGACCCAATCTTAAGCAGCTCACATCTACTTCTACATCTATGAACCCTATGAGGTTCATACTTACTTATTTCATAAGATACATTTCTTACTTATCGATATCATAATACTTTTATCTCTTCGTTGACTATAATACATAATTATTACTAGTCACATCATATTCTTTTTCATATATATATATTTGTTCTTTACTTTTATTAGTAAATCTTACCAATAGATATTCACTACTATAAAATAATTCCCAATTGCTTTACTAATACATATTTATTAATAAAGATTCAATATACGTTCTTTTACTCAATAATTTTATTATTATGATTCATTAATAAAGATTACATAATCACTTTAGTTTGCCATTCTTACTTCCAAAAATCATCAATCATACTAGACTTATTCTAGTATCACATTATACATATTTTCTTATCATTTTCAATCACTGTCTTTATCAAAACATTTATTAATAAAGACCCATAAAAATATCATATGTATTTTCAAAAACTCTTTGCTATGTACCCAGTTTAAAAGTCTCATGTACTCACCTTAGCGATAGCTAAATCCATATCGTGCTCATCAACACGAATCCTTGCTTCCCGCCTTTGGAATATCTCCAACCTTTAGGTTCTTGCAACCTATCAACATATAATCACATTTCTAGTTATCCTTAATAACTAGATAGCACATAATTTCTATTTTCATCCTTAACCACCAAGTTCATCAAACTTGGTGAAAATCTCAAAATCTTAGTTCCAAGGTTTCACCAACGAAACCTAACCTAACCACAACCCAAGGTCAACACCATTAGTCTCCAATATTAGTCTCATAACACTAATTAGCCACCAACACCCTTTTCCCCAAATTTTGGTTACATGCAGAACCCTAGGTTTAACCAATCTTAAGATTCTTACAAATCTTAACCATACACTTGTTTCCTTTGTTAAAATACCATCTACCAAGTGTATACAACCTTTATTTCACCATTTAAGAAAACCCCAAGAACTAGGGTTCGAGATCCAAGCTTTTACTTCCATGGATCTAAAGTAATAAACATCAAGGAGTGAAGTTTTACCTTAATCTCCGACAATAGAAGCAAAATCAGCTGATTCGGACCCCAAAATCGGCTTCGGATGGCCTTTTCCACTCAAAATATGTATAAGAACTTAGAGAGAGAGTTAAGGTTTCAAGTTTGGCACTAAATGACCAAAATCTCGTATTTAAGGTGTTCCAGACAAAAATCAGCAGTAACTGATCAGCACTAACGGAAATCAGCAGTAACTGATCAGCACTAACGGAAATCAGCAGTAACTGATCAGCACTAACGGAAATCAGCAGTAACTGATCAGCACTAACGGAAATCGGCAGTAACTGATCAGCACTAACGGAAATCAGCAGTAACTGATCAACACTAACGGAAATCAGCAGTAACTGATCAGTACTAACGGAATCAGTACTAACTGAATCGTTACAGCATCCTTCCTTGAATTTCTTTTCCTTCTCGTTTACTACCCGGGTTCGACCCGTTTCGTCCATAACTTTCTCATACGATGTCCAAATGACACGAAACCAATTCCTACGTTCTTTAAACGATTTATCCTTATTTATCATATATTTTTATAAAATTTATTTAACACAAAAAATTCAGGTCGTTACAAAAAGCAATTCATACATCTTTCAAATTGGAATTATTATTGATTTAGAAAATAAAAACTTAAAGTTTAGCTATTTAATTTGTCTATTAATTACCAGAAATGAGGAGCTGGTATAAAGATTCAAGACACGAGTTAAAAATCAACCAACCAAGTAACCCATTGATTAGAGCTCTTACCTTTTTTTTCGAGAGTTCAAAACCCAATAGCTCATTTTATTTTAAGAGCAAAAAATCAAGACTTTCTTAAAATAGAAACCCAAAATTTAGACATGTTTTAAATAGAATGTCTTAAACACTATTGTTTACTTCAAACAATATCGTAATGTTTGGTAGGGATGAATTAAAGGCGTAACTGAATCAACTATTCCAATGTAATACAAAAAAGTTGTTTGTTACATATTTGGTAATAGAATGGTTAATTATATTACATATCCTATTACATTACAATTCATATTTTTTATTCCATAGCCCCCCATGTATTTTTTTTCATTCCATACTTGGGTATTTTTGTTTTTCCAATTATGCCCCTTAAAACATGATTAGTATTTATATTATAAGGATATTTTAGTCTTTTTAACATAATTTCATTCCATTTTAATGTTTATTTATACATACCAAACAAAATGCATTAATCGTTCATTACATTCCAACATAACTATCAAACATGACATTATAATCATAATTAATCATTCTATTACTTCAATTATTCCATTACATTGATCGTAATTAATATGATTTAAAACTTCACTTTGAATGGCCAGAAACATATATAGTTGATATTTTCAGACATCTTATCAAATATCTACGTTAAATTATTCAAAATTGCAATCATAAAAACCTGTTAATATTTTGACTCTTTTGCCGCCATAACATATACCAAGAATCTTATTGACAATTTTACCACTAGCCTTGGGTTAGTGAATGTCTCGATCGAACTAACATAGAAAACGTGAGCCGCTAATTTGGGTAAACCCATACAAGGTTTTAATTACGTAAGACAAGAGTTAACCAATTTCTTGCATCACTAGACTTTGCTTCCATTCAGGGCCACTTTTGTCAATTAGACCTAAAAAAACATTCTACTATTAAAATAAAAAAATAAAAAGAATATTCCGATTTCCAGCCCATCATCATACATACAGAAAGGAAACGTAAATTCATCGCCTCATTAAAAACAGAACGATAGAGGTTTCCTCTTTCTTCTTACCTGGAATTTGGTTTACTTTCCCACAAGGACTTCTTCATAACCCTAGCTAATATCCTTCATTGTTTCAAACTATTGTTTAACTTGAGCTACAAGTCATCGATCTGATCCCCATGCATTTCATTTCTCTATATATTATATATGCATACATATGTGCCCACTCCATGCAATCATCTCTTAAATCTTAATCAAAATAACAAGTACTGTAATTAAGATTAATTTGATTTCATGCAAGAAATGTCGAACGAGGTTGTGTTCTTCGATTTGGAAACAAACGTACCAACAAAACCTGGACAAAAATTCTGGGTCTTAGAGTTTGGAGCGATGGTGGTGTGCCCACGAAAGCTAGTCGAGCTCGAGAGTTATTGCACACTGATTCGACCGGGAGACCTAACCGCGGTTGGGGTGAACCCAGCACGGTGCCATGGGATCTCAAGAGGGTCGATTTTGGGAGCTCCATCTTTTGAAGAAGTTGCTGATAAAATATTCAAGATTTTAAATGGTAGGATTTGGGCGGGACATAATATCTGACGGTTCGATTGTGTTCGGATTCGAGAAGCTTTTAAGGAGATCAGTCGGCCTGCACCCGAGCCCATTGCATTGATTGATTCGTTAGGGGTTTTATCAGAGAAATTTGGAAAACGAGCTGGTAACATGAAGATGGCTTCTTTAGCAGCTTATTTTGGACTCGGTGAACAAAAACACAGGTAATTACTTTATAGTTTATATCATATCATAACACACTAGCTAGTACAGAATGTGTTTAACTTATAGTAGGAGTTAGCATCAACAAATGGTGTTTTTTGGGTGCATAATTAAGTATTAACAGCATCAACATATATGGTATTTTTGGTGCATTAGGCATAATCGCATCAACAAACACTTAAATGGTGCGGTTATTGGTTTTTATATATGCTAATTCAGTTTTTTTGTTATATGATGCGGTTTTGTTTTATAACCGCATTAAACAAAAATAAATAAGTTTGTCATTTGTACCATATATATGGATATGTTCGAATTAATATGTACAAAAAATAAAAAAGAAACAAATTGAAAAGGTTAACTGATCGAGATAGTTGATTTATATACAGGAGTCTTGATGATGTTTGAATGAATCTTGAAGTTCTCAAGCATTGCGCGACAGTTTTGTTTCTGGTAATGAATTAAAACGCGTAAATATAACTTATATGTCGATTTTTCGTGATTGTTTAATGTTTTTCCATATCAAATAAATTAAGGAATCTTCGCTCCCTGGAATTCTTGAGGATCAATGGCAGAACGATTTAACTCCCAACATCACAACCAGAAGTCGAAGCAATGTAATGGTATGTTTATAACATGGACTTTTGTATAATCAGAACAACAAATATCTCATTTTGTACGCATTTGTAATTCCGGCGCGCTTTTTTAAAAAATAAAATAACAAAATGCTTAATATTTAGTCAATATGAAAACACTTATAAACCATGAACAAGAATGTTACAATAGATAACTATATGTAATATTGTTAGAATTTTTATTGTAATATAAAAGATCACATGAAGAAAAAAATCTTGTATACACACGTGTCAACACGCAAACAAAGAGAGTGTTAGCACTGGTCACAATTAATCAATGCGCTTAGGGACGTTGACTGCATTAAACTCGTGAGCTATTTGGGAAATACTTGACATCGACTTAATTTAATCGAGTCGAGCTCGAGCTTGATAATAAAGGCTCGATCGAGTTCGAGTTGAATTTCAAGCTTCAAATTTTATAATCAAGCGGATCGAGCTCGAGTCGATTCGACTAAACTTGATTACACCCTAAACACGCTTCGAAGTACGGTCAATTTGACAAAATCCTACTCTTTTTTGTGAAGTGTACAGAAAAAAATGCATGCACATGATATTTTTTGTAGTGAATTCATCTGATTTTTGACTTGCTATAAACCATGGATATTATTAATTGCATATTTTTTGGTAAATTTAAGGATTCGAGTGTATCAAGCAGACCAATCACACTGAACAAACGATGGGATCTAGAGGCAAGGGCGAAGATGACAAGAAGAAGTAGGAGCAAACTGCAGAACGGTGAAGAAAGAAGCCGGAAATCGCCTTCTTGTGTACTGAATCATCATCGAGTGGTCCCCTATCCAACCGGAAGTCTTGAAAATATGACAGAAAAGGTGAAGAACATATTGTGTAATGCACGAAACACGCCATTGAATAATATTCTCAAGCATTCGCATACATTGCTCAGATGAAACCAATCCAAAGCTGGTTAAACTTCAAATGGGATTTTTCAGCCATGGAAATTGAACATTGTTTCTTTGATTCTTTGATTTTTTTTATCGTACATATAGATTATTTGATTTGTGTAAAGCATGTTAATTACATGTTTTAATTTGATTATATTAACGAAATTTAAGATTCTTTGGCTAGTCATCTTTTCAACACGAAATAGCGTTTCATTAAGCATAAACTCCCTCCGTCCCAGTTTTTTTTTTTCTCATTTCTCTTTGGCACAACTATTTAAGAGATAATTAGTAGTGTGATCATTGATAATATAATTTTAATTTAGATATAACATTATATTAGAAAGAAATTGTTCTTAGAAGATTATCATTGATAGTTAGTGTAATACGGAGTAGTTATGCAGCCTTTTCAATCTTTAAATTAAAAAGATGACAAAACTGGATTCATAAAAACATGCATATTATTTTTGTCCGGATACAACTTATCATTAAATTATGGAAAATGATAATGACAACTCTTAGAACTGTCAATAACAAGCCAAAACATGCATCAAAATTTGTACAATAACCAATAACCGCCCCCTGCATTTTAGGAATCATCTCCCACTAACAAAAGTACAAGCAATTTATGCAAGCAACTACCCCTTAATGACAGCCCTAAGGGCTGTCATTAACAAAACCCTGTAATTATTATAATCAAACTTATAGTATTATATTTCTATAATTTATATCGTGAGTTATTGGTTATTGAGCTTTACTTTCCCTTATAATCATAATTAAACGAATTTGATGATATTCATTGATGAAATTGTGCATTATATCTATATTTGTAGCTAGTCTCTTATTAAGCAAAATGTTTATGATTCGATGATTAGCAGCTTTGAGAGATATAGAAAGACAAAAGAGAGTAGGTGGGAAAAAGATAGTTATACTATTGTCTAAGACTCCTCAGTATGGTCCCAATTTTCACCGGGCGTGGGGGTGAGGTGGACGGCCACGCCGTGGGTAGGCAAGGGAACACCCCCCCCCCCCAACGGCGTGGGGGTGCGGCGTGGTCGAAGATGGCAACGGTCGACGGGGTGCAATGGGCGTGGAAGATGGTTTTGGGACGAAATGTAGCCGTTTGACAACGGCTATATAGCGTTACATTTAAAAAAAACTTTTTTTTATTAATTATTTACCTATATATATTTACATACTTTCACTCATTTTACACACACAATTAACACATTTTACTCTCTACAAACTCCAATCTTCATACCTCTCTACTTATAATGGATCCACACAACAACTCTCCACAAACACCCAACCAACCTTCACAACAAAATATACCACCGAACCTTGGATTTGGTAGCTACGAGCCGTATGTCAACATCCTAAATTCCGGTGCTGTCCCACCTCAATTTTATCCACAAACCGCACCTCAATATCACCCTCAATTTCAACAACCCCAATATTCACAAAATGTATCTCAATTTGCACCCACCGATCAATATTTTCAACAACAAGAAATTCATCAACAAACCCAACCACAAGAACCACAAGCGGGGGGGAGCAAGCGAAAGGGGAAAGGGAAAGGGAAAGGGAAAAGGAAAGAAAAAGTGGTTGTAGAAGAAGTTGGGGAAGAAGATGTGGAAGAAGACACACAACTTCCATGGACGGAAAAGGAGGAACTTGCGTTGTGCCGAGCTTGGTGTGCGACTTCTAAAAACGAGAAGGACGGGAATGGCATGAGAATTAAAAACTATTGGGAAGCCATTCTTTCTAAACTTCATAGCTTCATGGGAGTCGCGCCATACCGAAAAGACAATAGTCTTAGTAGCAAATGGCGTGACATAAACAACAAGGTTACAAAATTCAATGGTATATACAACAAACTCTCGTCGGAAAGAAGTAGCGGAATGGCCGCGTTTGATGTTTTGGAGGCCGCCAAGAAACAATACAAAGTTGAAAAAAAGGGCCATGCTTTTGAGCTATATCGACATTGGTTGATTTTAAAAGAGGATCCAAAATGGATCGGCACAATTACTAAAGATCAACAACAATCGAAGCGCTCAAAAAGTTCACAATCGGTTGACGTTTCTGATGGTCGTTCTCGTGTCGACCTTAATGCAGGGGACGATGAATTTCCCGATGACCTATTCGACGACATTGATGAAACCCCAACTTCTCTTGAACGACCAATTGGAAGAGACAAGGCTAAACGAGCGGGTAGGCATGCGGCGGAAAAGGAAGCGAAGAGCAAGCATAAGGAAGACATTCAAAAACGATTAAACGAGCACTTTGAGGCAACGAAAGAGCGCGTAGAGATGCGTCGTCAACAAGTTCAACTGGAACAAGAACGACGTCAGCAAGAGAGGGAGAAATATGAAAGAGATAGGGCGCTTGCAACCGAACAAAGAATGATCAATAATTTGAATATTTTGAGTATGCAACCGCCGCCAGGCATGACGCAAGAAGATCTTCAACATTTCCTAGCCGCGGAGGAAATGGCTCGAAAAGCCATGAGTGATTTAGGATTGTAATTTTTTTATTTTAAGTATTTTTAATTTTAAGTATTTGTATTTTTAATTTTAAGTATTTGTATTTTTAATTTAATGTATTGTTATTTTAATTTTAATGGAAGTTTAATATTATGTTTAAAAAATAAATGGAAAAGAAATGATGAGATGGAAAATAAAATGGTGTGGTGTGGTGCGGTGAGTATTTCCACCAAATGATGTGGTGTGGTGGTGGTGTGGTGTATGAGGTTGCGATGATGTGGCGGAAAAGGGTACCACCACATGTGGTGCCCATACCCACTAGCCTAAACAACTAAAAAATATTTTTAACTAAGAAAAGCATGATAATATTTCCGCATTATGGACTATATATGTACTTTTTGAGAGCTAGAGACCAATTCACAACTTTTAACAAACCATAAACACCACAGTGTACTTTTATCCTAAAGTGCAATATGATGAAAGTTTAGAGCTTAACTTTGGGTAAAAGTGCGTAAAAGAAGAGAAATAAAAGAAAATTATAATACTTCCCCCGATTCAAAATAAGTGATACACTTTCCTTTTTGGGGTGATTCAAAATAAGTGATACACTTTGAAAAGTTTCCTTATTTGGCATAAAAAATGGGACACACACTCACTAACTATCTACTTTAACAAAGTGAAATTACCCCTTTACACTTACTTTTTACTTTTAAACATCATTAACCTTACTTTATTCAAAAGGTGTGGGACCCATTCTCCACTAACCATCCAATTAATCTAATTTAACTATCATTATAATCTTTTGCCTCAAAAACCGTGAAACCCCAAGTGTATCACTTATATTGAATCGGAGGAAGTACTATTTTTCATGTACCAAATTGTTTATATTAACTCTGAAAAATAACTAAAAACATGTCATTAATAAATAGAATAAAAATGTTGAGTTTGTGAGTCCAAATCATAAACCAATTTTTTTTTTTTATCAAAATGTGTCCTTTTTATCCAATTTGTGGTTTTAAAAGAATATAAAGATCAGGATCTCTTCCACCCGTAGGTTTTATGTGATTAATACCAAATTATTCATATGGCATTACTAGTGGTGGAGAATGTGAGGTCTCTCTCTTTCTCTCGTGGAATCTTTCTTTTAGATTTCCCCCTTTCCCCCAATTTACGATGGATTGGAGGCAAGAAAACCTTGTTTTGGATTTTTGAATATTAATAGGTTGACAATACCTAAAAAGTGATATTGTGATTAGAAATAATTACCAATTTAGACCAAAAAAAGCGAGAGACTCTCATTTAAGACTGATAGACTTCAATTTTCCCAAAATTCCTCGTGCGACTTGGGAGACTTGGACAATATCAACTGGGAGCAGCACTAACGAGCAGCACTAACTGGGAGCAGCATTAACGAGCGGCATTAAGTGGAGAACAATACTAACGAGCATTAGTAACAAGTTTGAGCAGTATTAACGAGCAGTAGTAACAAAGTTGAACAGTATTAATGAGCAGTAGTAACTATTTGAGCAGCACTAATTCGGATACGTGACGGCGTTCTAGTGGAGTTGCACGGTTGCACGCTCGCGGGGGTAGTTGCACGAGGTATTTTGGGAAGATTTGAAACCCAAGTCTATTTTTAGGGAGATTTAATTTTATTTGGTCCAAATTAGGAAATAACCCTTGTTATTATGTTTAGTAAAATTAGATGGAAGCTGAAGTTAAAAGGTAAAATTTTTATTTGAAGCTAGAATATGCTGCTTTTATTTATCTAAACATATTTGATGAATGATTTAGGACTGAAATTGAAAAATGTAAAATGACATTACAATTTCGAGTCTAACTCAATATGTATTTGACATTAATGATGTAGTTCAATTCTAACTTCTAAACACAAGATAACCCTACCAAAACAGATACTTAAACTATTATCTTAGTCAGATTAAGGTTACTATTTTTGTATTTTCAGTATAAAATTTTACGATTCTGATTTGATTCGATCTGATTACGACCATATACATCCCTAGTTTTTATGTTTTATCAATCCAAACATTCAAAAATGTTACATTTTACATGGTGGTCAATGACCAAAATGGCACAAATATTACACGAAATTTTGTGTAAAAAAGAAAATTGACAGATACGAGACGAAGTTTTTCCAGTTGGCCTACTTCCAATCCTCCTACTCCCACCCCAAATCTTTTAAATTTTAGTAATTTAAAATTTCAATTTAGTCAGAATTCTCCTGCCGTTGATGATCCCACTGTCTACACATTTCTCTCTCTACAATACCACCGGCACCAATACTACCTGCCGGCCGACACCCTCAACTCTCAACTCTCACCGGAAACTCATAGATCGTATGTCCATCACCTTAATTTTAATCACTGCATCGATACAGTGTTCAACTTGCTGTATAACGACTATCTACACGCCTAATTTTGCTCATTTTCACTTTAATTTTGTAGGTTGATTTGAATTGCACATGCTCAAAGTCGGCAAGCGAATCGGTGAAGTTTGGATTCGCCAGATCGCCGCCGTTGATTGAATTATTTGAAGTAAATTTAAGGAGGATTGGTTCACTGAATTTTTGAATTGTGAGGTTTAGGGTTTGTGGTTTTGGAATTGAATAATTTTTGGGGGTTTTACGGTAATGAGTTGTTAGTTATTGATCTGTTGAGGATCGGAAGAACCGAAAGAAGATAGTTTGAGATGTCTAATTCGAAGGTAGTATATGATGGGTGGATGGTGCGGTACGGAAGGAGGAAAATTGGGAGATCTTTCATACATATGAGATATTTTGTACTTGAATCGAGATTGCTGGCTTATTACAAGAGGAAACCTCAGGACAGTGTGGTAAATGTCAATTATAAACTTCAATTTTGTGTTAATTTTAGTGAATTCCTCTATGATTTTTATTTGATACTAGCATGATTTCAAGAGTAAATACCATATGTTTGAGTTTTTGTTTGTGTAATTTGATGTATCTTTTGCTTTCCATTAGGTTCCAATCAAGACTCTGGTTATTGATGGTAACTGTAGAGTGGAGGATAGAGGTTTAAAAACACAACATGGTCATGTGAGTCTCTTTTAATCATTTTTTGTTGGTTGCTTAATAATATAGTACATACATGGTTTGGACTTTGGAACTTGAAAGTGTATGATTCAAGCCCTTGATAATGCACTTATATAAATAATCATTTCATATAAAGATATGGTGGCTGGGTAATATGTGAGGAGAATATCAAACTAACACTCTGATATTTATGAAATTATATTCTGCTGATAATTTATGAATAACTTAGTAAATAGATACTTTGTCCTAAGTATTGATGTGAGTTGTGACTTGAAAAGTTGAAATCTACATGATTCTGTGAGCGAAAAGTACTATAATGGTTTGATCATACCGCCTGATTTATAAGTTCAAGACTCTCTGTTGTGAAATAGATTATAGAAATTACAAGAAAACCAAAAAGATTCTGCAAAGCTATTTACTTTTTTCTGTTGGCTTATTGTGTTGATGTTCCTTCACATATTCTTATTGCAACAGATGGTATATGTTTTATCAATTTACAACAAGAAGGAGAAATATGTTCGGATTACGGTACATGATCTTTACTTGTTTTTCTAATTAACTGCAAGAATTGTGACTCATGTTTTTTTTTTAATTTTTTACTATTTAAGTTAAGGATGCAATTCAAAATTTCTTTTTGTTATGAGTAATGTAAAAACCGTCCTTTGTGTTGTAGATGGCAGCTTTCAACATCCAGGAGGCACTTATTTGGAAAGAAAAAATCGAGTCAGTTATCGATCAGGTATATCTTTTTCTCAAACTAATATCCTGTCAGATATTTGTAATTATTTACCTATATTCTTTAATGAGTTTTTAATGTTTTGCAGCATCAGGAGTCATTAGTTGCTAATGGGAATAAATACCATTCTTTTGAATATAAGTCTGGAATGGATAGTGGAAGGAATGCTTCCTCATCAGATCAGGAAAGCCAGTAAGTTATATATTTGTATTTAACTCTTTTTATGAATTTTTCCTATGTTTTGGTTATTTTAATTATTTTATGTCATATATAGGTATAGTGCAGCTGAAGATGAAGAAGATTCACGACCAAGTTTGATGCGAAGAACAACCATTGGGAATGGTAATTGGTTTTCTTGCAATATTATCTTTATTTATTTATTTTTTAATTTTTGCATGTTTATTAACCTATTAATTGGTAGGTCCCCCTGAATCTATCTTGGATTGGACCCAAGAAAGTTCAACATTAGCAAGCCAAAATACCAACAATCATGCATTTTCAAGGAAACATTGGCGACTTCTTCAATGCCAAAATGGTGATTTTTTTTATCTCACTCTTTTGCATACAGGTTGCCAAAATATGTAAATCTAAATTGTTAATTATTAATTTTTTGTATTATGTAAAATTTCATGCAGGACTGCGTATCTTTGAAGAGCTCCTAGAAGTTGACTTCCTTGTACGACTTATTTGACTTAATTTTTTTATTCATCCATCCCTTTGTGAAGTAATTTGATATTTATAATATTAGCATAAACATTTATACATATTATTCCAATTATTGCAGCCAAAGAGCTGTAGTAGGGCTATGAAGGCTGTTGGTGTTGTGGAAGCCAGCTGTGAAGATATATTTGAGCTTGTAATGAGCATGGATGGAACACGTTCTGAGTAATCATTCTTTTATCCTTTAATATTCATATATTTCAACATTTCATATAGTTGCAAATAATCATATTCTTGCAGGAGTATGCTTTTTAATTCTTTTTTTTTTTTTATGATTTCTTTTTAAAAATTTGCAGGTGGGATTGTAGTTTCCAGGATGGTAGTTTGGTTGAGGAAGTCGATGGACATACAGCAATTTTATATCACAGGCTTCAGTTGGATTGGTTCCCCACGTAATACACTCTCATTCCGTGTCTGTTTTTTTAAAAAAAATTATTTTAACTTTTATTTATGGATCACACTAAAAGTCAACTGTAAATGATATAAAGTCCAAGTAGGCCTGTAAATGAACCGAACGAACACGAACGGGGCCTTGTTCGTGTTCGTTTGTTAAGGAAAAAATGTGTTCATGAACGGTTCACGAACACTTATCGAACGGAATTTTGTGTTCATGTTCGTTTGTTAAGAAAATTTAGTGTTCACGAACGGTTCGTGAACGAGGGTGACAAATATATACGGACATAAACAAACACAAATGTACACGAAATAAACACAAACAAACACAAACAAACATAAACAAACACAAACGTACACAAACGAACACTAACAAACGAACATAAACAAACGAACACGAACGGATGTTCACGAACATAAACGAACGAACGGGCCTTTGTTCGTGTTCGTTTGTTTAACTAAATGAACACAAAATCTTGTTCGTGTTCGTTTGTTTAGCTAAACGAACGAACATAAACGAACTCCCGCCGAACGGTTCGTTGAGCGTTCGGTTCGTTGAGCGTTCGGTTCGTTGAGCGTTCGGTTCGTTGAGCGTTCGGTTCGTTGAGCGTTCGGTTCGTTGAGCGTTCGGTTCGTTGAGCGGTTCGGTTCGTTGAGCGTTCGGTTCGGTTCGTTGAGCGTTCGGTTCGGTTCGTTGAACGTTCGGTTCGTTGAACGTTCGGTTCGTTGAACGTTCGGTTCGTTGAACGTTCGGTTCGTTGAACGTTCGGTTCATTGAACGTTCGGTTCGTTTACAGGCCTAAGTCCAAGATTACAAATTACGTGTCGGTTTCTATTACAGGTTTGTGTGGCCACGTGACCTTTGTTATGTACGATATTGGCGCCGAAATGATGACGGGAGTTATGGTAAGTGTAAGAATTAATATTTATTACGCCAAAATACATTTAGTACCCTGAATTTGATTGACTAAGTTTTCTACTACCTTGAATTATTAAAGGTGCAATATGGTACCCTGAACTTGACAAAATAGTCGATCTAGTACCATGAGTCCATGACTCACTATTGTTTTCTCACGTGATTTGTTTCTAATAATATCAATATATTGAGATTAGCGTATATTTTTTAGTCCGTCAAAAACTTTAACGAAAATAAGTCAAGTAAGAAAAGACAATCAAATAATGAGTTAGGGTACTAAATCGAACATTTTATCAAGTTCAAGGTACCATGTTGCACCTTTTATAATTCAAGGTAGTATAGTCAGCCAAGTTAAGAGTACTAAAATGTATTTTGGCCTATTTATTATTAGGTTTTCCAATTCAGTTTTTAAAACGTTATGTATATTTGTTATCTGCAGTTGTACTATTTTGCTCAAGGGAGCATGAGAACTGTGGCCCACAACCAGGATATGTGCGCGCTCATATCGAAAGTAAACTCTTATACTTTTCATATAATAATTAATAATTAATTATTTATAATTACAATTGCCATAATGTAAATTTTATTTAGGTGGAGGGTTTAATATTTCGCCACTGAAACCTCGAAACGGGAGACCGAGATCACAAGTCCAGCATCTTATGCAAATTGATTTAAAAGGATGGGGTGTCGGTTATGTTTCATCATTTCAACAATATTGCCTGCTACAAATGTTAAATAGTGTTGCTGGTGAGTTCCAATATATTATATAAAATATAAATAACTATAATTTGCATATGTTAAATAAATTATGATTTTTGATAACAGGATTACGGGAATATTTTGCTGAAACTGATGAAAGAAGTGCTCCCCCGAGAATTCCTGTTATGGTTAATATGGCCTCATGTTCTGTTCCTACAAAGAAAACACAAAAAATCCAGTTAAATTCTGTTCATAATCGCAGTCAGTCTCTTGATAATGCTGCAAAAATGATGGATGAATACTCAGACGAGGATGAAGATTTTCAAATCCCTGAAGAAGAGGTTGGCAGTTATTTTTTATTATTTTTTTAATTTTTAAAATTTCGTTTATTTGATTTTATAAAACATTTGCAGGCATATCGTGTTGAGCAGGAGACTAAACGAGTCGGTGGGTATTTATGAATATGTATATATAATATTATTATAAGTTTTTAATTAATTTATGTATTTCAGCTTTTGAAGAAGAACCTGTAGTTGAAATTGACTTATCTTGCTTTTCGGGTAATCTTCGACGAGATGATAACGAAAATGCACGTGATTGCTGGAGAATGTCTGATGGAAACAATTTTAAACTTCGTAGTAAACGTTTTTGCTATGATAAATCAAAGGTGTGTATTTAAATCACATTATTTTCTCAATATTCTATACTTTTAGTTTAATTAATTTCTTGATATAATGTGATTGATTATAGATGCCTGGAGGAAAACCACTTATGGATCTTGTTGCTGTTGACTGGTTCAAAGACACCAAACGAATGGATCATGTTGCTAGACGCCCAGGCTGTGCAGCACAAGTATGTATCTGTATCTATTTTTTCATAATATTTTTATTTTTAAAAATAATTATTTGTCATTTCTTATAGGTTGCATCTCAAAAAGGACATTTTTGCTTGGTGTTCAATGTCCAAGTAAGTTGCTTTAAATGTCACGATTATAATATATTACATGATGTTTGGAAAATTAAAAAAAAATAAAAAATCTTGTTTTAAAGGTACCTGGTTCAACCAACTACAGCATGGTTTTCTATTTTGTGACCAAAGAATTAGCAGCTGGCTCACTTTTGCAACGATTTGTTGATGGTGATGATGAGTTTCGTAATAGTAGGATGAAACTCATACCATCAGTCCCAAAGGTATTTATTTATTCATCCATCAATTTTCTATATTATTTTCTATAATCATAATTAACATATTATTATTATTATTATTATTATTATTATTTATTTGTAAAAAATTCAGGGGTCCTGGATAGTTCGTCAGAGTGTTGGAAGCACTCCTTGTCTTTTGGGAAAAGCCGTTGACTGCAACTATATTCGTGGTGCTAATTACTTAGAGGTGGTCTTTTTTTCTTTTTTTTAGTTTTATTTTAGTAAAATGTTGATTTTTTTTTAATTTTTTTTTCCATTTGGTAGGTTGATGTTGACATTGGTTCTTCTACTGTGGCTAATGGTGTGTTGGGGCTTGTAGTTGGTGTTATCACTAGCCTTGTGGTTGATATGGCTTTCCTTGTACAGGTATCTTATTAATCAATCAATCAAATATAATTTTTACACCTAATTATGATTATTTATTATTATCTAATCACATGTAATTTCTCCAAATTATTTAATTTCATTTTTCTTCATCAGGCAAACACAACTGATGAGTTGCCAGAACGGCTTATAGGTGCTGTTAGGGTTTCCCATCTAGAACTAAAATCAGCAGTTGTTCCCATATTGGATCCAGATCAATGACGTTTATTAAATCAATTCACTTCAACATGGTTAGTGCCTGTTTTATTTTTTATTTTTTTTTATAATAGTAGAGTCAGGTTTTTCTTTTTCATAGATAGTGTAAATTTATTATTCAGATCTATCCAACTTATTAGGTACATAAAGATTATCTTGAAATCTACAGCAAGTTAGTTGCGGGCCAGCAGGTAGAATCAATGTCTTATTTCTTTCTTTTTTAATATTATGGTCATAAATCATAATCTGTTTTTGATTGATTTGGCAGCAAACTGATGGGACGATGTAGAAACAGTTACTTTGAAGACAAGAAATATCAAAAGCTCGAATGTGACATTCAGAGATTGACCAAAATTCATTTTGTTACTTTCAATACATGTAAAAATTACATTTTGAAATCCAAACGTTACTCAAAAGGGATGTTGGCCCTCAAGTGACACCCCCTTTTCTCGAAATCTTTTGAGATTTATAGTTTTTGATCAATTGTTATATGAAAAGGATAAGGAACATAAAATTTTGTATCTATTCGTTTGGTAGATAGCTGTCCAACGGTTTGAAAATTAGTTGTTGAAAAACTCATGTCATGTTAGGATCATGAGGAAGCTCATTGTTTTTACTCCTATATTCCCCTCTTCACATTGCTTGAACAAAGCAAATTGCTCCCCTATAGGTTATGATTTTGATCCTTTTCATAAATAAACTTACCAGATGGTTGGTTAATTTGGGGAAGGTTTGGAAACACTCACGACAACGGTTAGGTCGCATGCATAACAAGCAAAGCTCGATCATCTGGGGGAGTTTGTCATAATTGGGAATACACTTTTGAAAAAACGAGTGTTTATCGAGTTTTGCTTGAAAACCACATATTTTTAATAGAAAAATGACCCATTTTTCAACAACTAAACATCTCGCTAGTTTCAGTAACTTGTCCTAAATTCTAATTATCGTAGAGTTAGTTGTTTTGATCTCATCCTGTTTCGATAAAGGTTCCTACATTCATGTTTCCTTTTCACTTATGTTACAATGAAGACGATTCTTTGTCCAACTCCCGCCCTTAAAAAGGAAAAAAAAAAAAGAGTCCAAAACGTTGATCATGAACGAATCCATCTGCTTTTATTTCATGTCATATCACACCAACGAACATTTCGGATGTAGCAATCACTGCAAACTTTAGGAACACATTTCCAGTTTCTCACACAAAACACATGAAACAAGACAATATGCATACAAGCATGTTAATTAAAATAAACGGAGGTGACTTAAAATCTGAAAATAAACTTATTCACACACCACAACATATATGTTGACATAGTTGTACAACGTGTTTCAAAACTGGTACAATGTGGTGTGTAAAGAAGTTTTTGTGATGTAATTAAAGAAATTGCTTGAGGTAATCCTCCACAGTTGTGTATTTAACATCCGGGTAGAGATCATAAGCTTCTTCAGCATCATCTCCAATTTCAAAATTTGCAAGACATCCTTCGTAGAAAAAATGGTAGAAATGAGTCATCCCAGTCTGAACAATATAATCTTGATCTGCAATTCCACAAAATATAATGAAAACCGTTAGTAACTTACCTTTTTACCACTTAAATTGCACGGGTTTGTTAAATGTACGTTGTATATATAAAAAAAAAAATTAATTTTGCGTCACCTTTTATGCTATCGAGAAACTCTTGTTCGGGGAGAGATGTTTTTTGGAGTTCTTTTCCGATGAGTTTTTCCCAAATTTCTACGACTTCTCTTTGCGAAAGAATGTTTTTCGGAGGCCTGAGGTAGAGTGTCTTGTTAAGAGTACGGGGATCATCTATAGTTTTTATCGTATATGTTGCTACGTCATCTTCATCCAAAAATATTGCTATACAAACAAATTAAATAACAGTTAGGTTGTGTAAATCACGAGTCAAGCTCAACCACCTTTGAAAGCCTTTATAACAATAATACATTTTTAAATAAAAATGTAAACAAATTAAAAAACTGACATTTTGTTCATAAGCTTAAAGATAACATTTTATCTTTTAAACGGTTCATAAATATGGTATATATCCACAAAGAGACATCTAAAGACAAGGATTGAGTATGCATTATTGCATACTATACCGGTAGGCCAAAATTGACACTTCATTATTAGTATGTCATCAAATCATGTCGGAAAACGACAAACTGAGATGTGAACTGAATTACATGTCTAATTATTCCACTTTTTCTTCCCACTAATTCACGCCATTGTGAGTTGGTTTCCTTCTCTTTTATCCCACCATTCTTACTTTCCCACCTAATTATGTCCACTTATGAATTATGGTTTTAAAATTTATTATATATAATTAGCAGTGTTCTAAACATTATCACAAAAGTATTTGCATATGCTAAAAAGGTAGTTTGTTATTGCAAAAGCATTCGCATATGCTAAAAAGGTATTTTATTATTACAAAAGCATGCATATGCTAAAAAAGGTATTTGGTTAAGAAAAATAAGAATGAGATGAAATTTTGATTTATCATTCAATTTTACAATAATTTAATTTATATTTTATGAATTATAATCAAATATACAAATTTTCTTCTTACCCAAAAAAATGCATTCTTATCCGATTCTATCATTCTACTTCTACTCCTACTCCGTCATACATAAGGAATAGAAGTTTTTCCAAGAAAACGATTTAGACAGTTTTTATATATAAAAATATACGTTAGAAAGCTTTCAATTCATTCCAACTAAACACGTTTGACTAATTTTCTTCTCATCTCTCAATGATGCTAAACGACTCAATTTAATCAACTACTCCGTAATACGTAAATATGTTATAAATTGTCAAGTACACCTCTATATAGGTTCAGGCCCGGTCCGAAGCTTTTAGAGGCCTAGTACATATTCTAGAAAAAAAATTAAGGCCCCAAAATTTAAACGATCGAAAATTATAATTATAAAAACATCTAACATTTGGTTTCCTAGCTCGCTTATGATTCTCTTAAGGGCCAGCTTGACTGTTATTAATATAACCTACTATTACTTTTGTCAATAATGAACCTAGCCTAACACATATGCAAGATAAATATTGAGCTCCTAATTTTAGTAGGTCATATTCTCATGCACATTTCAAACACTCCTTGGGCCGGCCCTACATTAGGCAACATGTAAGCCACCCGGAGCCCACAAAATTTAAGGATTCATTTTTTAAAAAATTAGCATAAGAAATTTGTTGATTCATAGTTCAATAAATTAAATATGGTTAAAAGTAATTATAGCTTACATTTCTGATTGCCATCTCCGAACAAGACGACAGAATCCCTTGGTGGAAGAAGATGGCCGAGTTGACACAACCCACCAACAAAGTAGCCTGCAAAGCAATTTGCCGATACATAAGTGAACGGAATTCCACTCTCTTCAATCGCTTTTCTGACCACCATTTTCTCATCAAATGTCTCCCGTCCCGGTGACATTGCATGCGCCATTCTTGCCGGATCCGTACCAAACTCCGATGGCAAAAACCGCTATTAAATATCATACCATATATCACACCGATTACATGTTAAACTGTAATACTCCCTCCGCCCAATTTTACTATCTACATTTTTATTTTGATTTGTCTTAAAATAATTCTCTACTTTTAACTTTCAACCAATAAAAAATATTTAAATGAGAAAAAGAAAATTTAATTTGTGACGTAACATAATTAATGTACTTTTCTTAAATCATGTGTTTTTGTTTGGTGAATAAGAATATTGGGACAGAGTAATAATAATCTTTATAAAGAGTATATATTTATACCTTGATGTTTCCGGCTTCTTTCATGGCATCGACAAGTTTGAGCTGAAGCAGGATTTGATGACTACGAAAATGAACACCCGATACCGCACATATCACGACATCGACTAGCTTCACGGCTTCAACGAGGCTGCGATGATCGTTAAACGAGCCGATGACAAGATGAGCTCCTTGTTTTTTGAAGGACATTAACATCTGGATCTTTTCGATATCTAGACCGATTTCTGGTCTTTGGAGAACGTATGTTTCGTGGCCTTGTTCTAAACTAGCCTTCACGAATCTCTTCCCCATGTATCCAGTCCCCCCAATGATCAAAACTTTGCTCTTCATCGTAGCTTGTTTTTGAATGATATTGTTGAGTTTGGTTCATCTTTGATCAGAGTTATCATGCTATAAATATCATTCCATGTACCAACAATTCAATTGTTTACTATATATTTAATTTCCTCCTCTTTCTTCAATTATACTCTTTATTAATTTAGGAGATATAGTTAGTGGTCGTCGGTCGAAGAAAGTAGGTAAAAGTTTGCTTAAAAGTTAAAACCGTGTATAATTTGTGAAAGACCAAAAGTTAATTTATTACCCTAAATTTGGTAAATTATTAATTATTCTATTGACCAAAATATAAAAGTTGCGACATAGTATTCCTAATTTGACTATAAGAGCCAAAACTGTGTTAAGTTTTCAAAGCTGACTATTTATGCACGACTTTTAATATTTTTCAAAATGTTTTTTTGTAGTAAATTATGATTAGTTTGATTATTTTCTATGGACGGTTGTTGGAATAAATATCAAATTATCGCTATTAATATTATTACTAGAAAAGGTATACGGTAACAAATACCCTGTAACTCTATTTTGCAGCGACTAATTGGTGGATGCAGCGCTTTCCCGGGCCGAGCCATAATTCTTTATTAGAATGGGCAGGCAAAGCCCGACCTTTACTTGAACTTGAGCGGTTGTCTGGAACTGATAGTGGTGATGGTTGTGGACCGGTCGCTTTCGAACTCTGTGGATATTAGGTCGCCATAGGAGGCTTTGGACCGGAGGGCAAAACCCTAAACCCGCGCCGGAGCCGCCCTAGGGACTTGGTCGCATTTAATGCGATCGTACTAGTGGGGCGCCCTTTCCGTAATTTCCGCATGTCGGTTGGATTGGTTCTTGGGATTATCGATATCTCTGCGTCCGTTTAGTCCTTCCGTTCAGGAAGGTTCCGTTTAAACCTTCCGTTCAGGAAGGTTCCGTTGAAACACTCGGTTGGGAAGGTATATACGGTATACCTCATTAAACTATATGCAAAATTTAAACTTACAACTTCTATGTTATTTACATAATATCCTAACCCAAAAGAGGGATTTGTCACCCTTCTCAAATTCTTGCTTATAAAAAACTGATTTAGGCTTGTTCATCTACTAATGTGGAACAACTTTCAACTCATTCAATGTTTTATTTTTTTGTTCTAAGTTCCTCAATTTGAGATTAATATTTCATTCACAATAACTTCATTTTAGACATATTTTAACTTGTTGCGTAGCTTTCATAAGGAAGAATGCAAAGCTAGAAACGATTAATTATATATATAACAAATATATGTGTAATTACATGGGTTTAAAGTTGGTAAAAATCATTCTCAAAGACAAAAAATTCCAACATTATTTATGTGACATGAGATTAGTAGATGTAATATGACATACTACATTTTAAAAATAAAAATCACTTTGTGATTCCAATGAGATTTCGAGAATTTTGGCAAGGCAAAAAGTGCGTTCACATACTATATGTTGATTTCGAAAAGATGCATAAAAGAGAGAATTTATTTTTATTTTAAGAGCTTTTTTCTTTTGGTTTCTGTATGCAAAAAAATGTCAAAAGCCATTTTTTATTAAAGCCTAGCACATCTCTTTATGTCTTTAATTACGGTGTGATATATATTACTACCATCATAATTCATTAACCAACTAAGCTACTAGATCATATGTTTCTTACTTAACATAAATTTATCTTTATTAACCCCTTAAATCTTAAAAAGTTAAAATTACCATCACCGCCCACCATCCGTGACCACCACCACTACCAGCAACCACTCTCCGTCACCAACACCCACCAAATATAATCATATGATAGCCGCCGCGGCATTGCACGGGTACCCTGCTATCTATTTACATAGCCGAATGAACTCGTTAACAAGTAAATGTTTGAAATTTCGAGCTCTACTAAAGATCAATATTTGTAAAAAACTACCCATATGAGATCCTATGTGCGTAAAGAACATTCGAGTATGTACATAAAAGTATACAACCCTATGTGCTTGTATTTGTGTTCATGTTTATAGAATGACACATACAGAGGTAACTGTCGAAACAATATACGACAAACTTGGAAACCTATGAACATAGAGAGAGCAGTTTTCAAATTTGCAGAAATCATGGAAATATATACTTACATCCCGGACTCTTCGAGGAGTTTAAGGATGTTATGTTCAGGTGCACTAATTGATGGTAATATCATACGATTTGTCCGTGGGCGTGATTTCGTTCTAGGCGTTTCAGGTTCAGGTGGGCCCCCTGTTTCTTCCTGCACTGAGGATACGTCAGATCTCCTTTGTGCGCCTGCGGATACACGCTCTTTCCATATTCTTCCATCCTTTTATGTAACAAAATAAATAGATCAGCAACACGTTAGGAAATTGTATCTTTCTGCATTTTGTGCCTAATTCATGATCCTAACAAGGAGATAATGATAAATGTCTATATTTTCATCTATTGTGTTCATTTGGTCATGCGTCACAATTGTATTAGGAGGATAAGTAGGCACAAAAAATATAGGAAAATTATAAGAGATAGTGTAATGTAAAACTAGTTCGGCCACGTAGGGCCGACCAAGAGGCCAGCTATGCTAAACCCTAACTCTGCACTATTTTAAATAAAATAAAAATGTTTTTCCAGTCTGAAATGAACTAAAAACACAGACTCAAAATATGTATATTTTGTCATTTTTTATGTCAATACTACGTTAAATGGTAGTTGTATGGATGCTTACATTGAGAATTGAAGGTTCGGGCAACGGGCACTGAATGGGTTGATCGATGTCAAGAGGCTCGAGAGGATGCTCAACCGGTTTAAACTCAACCGCTACTTCAATTCCATGATGAGAAGTCGACATGAATCCTGTCACACTTGTCGTTTCTGCAGCCACTGTATCCGCGGGTATAACTTCCCTTTCTACCTTCATGGGATTAAGCAAACAAACATATAATCAGAAAGAAAAAAAAAGTCAACGAGCCCAATTTGACCCAGGGATAAGTTGTTTATCCGACCAAAAAACACTTATTAATGCAACCTCAAGAAGTAATAATCAAATTATCAGTTTCAAAACATATATCCAAAATACTAAAATATGCATGTGCACAGTCCAAAAACCGGACAGGATCAGTTGGAACCGAACTTGACCCGGAACCGAGAAAATGGTTTATGCCGGACCGTAGACCAATGACCTATTGGACTGAATCGAAGTGGACCGGATTTTTTCCACTTAAGAAGTGAGGTAAATAACCATAACCAAAAATAAAGTATAACACCTCAAATAAACATTTATAGAAATAAAGTCACAATTGGTGACTTTCATTTTTAGTTTTTACCCAAAGAAACAATTGTCAATGTGACCCCAAAAGTCAAACATGGTAATGCTATATGGAAAATCAAAAGTTGACTTTGAAATTTTCTGTAGAGACAACAAGCAGCATACAAAACTGAATTAGAAGGCCTAACTCCCACAAAACAGATTCTCGGGTGACCAAATTAAAGATAAATTTCAACTTATTGAATTCAAAGTCAAACTCCCCAAATCCTAAGTTCACAAAAGTCAAAGCAAATTGGTCAGAAAACCAATAATCCAGTCCTCACAATCAAACAGAACAAATTCAAAAGGGGGATTGTAATGGCTGTAAACAAAAGAATCTATGGATGGTTGTTGTTACTTACGAGTGCACTCTGGGAACGACGATGACCATTTCTGCTGACAGAAAACCTTGAAAAGAGACCCACCATATTTGCTGCTCGCTTCACAGAATCTTATGCTTTAATTTTGAAGTGATCAAACAAACGTGATCTGGGTTCTTTATTGCCAGGTTTATTAATACAAAAGTATGCGTGTGTGTGTGAGAGAGAGATTGTGGGTAGCTTGGCTAGGTGGGTTTTGTGGGATTCTATCTGTCATAAATATTCTTTTTGGCTTTACCATCTACAAATATCGGTCCATATTCAATGCTCGTCATGAACGTCTTGGTTTTAGAGGAAGGGTAATGGTAAGAAACGTGTTTGATTTAATATGATAAATCAAAAGACTATTTATTCGTATAATCATAAAATTTTATTATCAATAATTTAGATAATATATAATTTAAACTAAGTTAATACTCATTTACATATTATAATTTTGGATAAAAACTTCAACATAGTAAAATAAAGAAATTCAAACGTAAGTATTCCAATTTAACTATAGCTGATGTATATTTAAGCTTTCATACCATGCATGAATACAATAAATAATGGTCAAACTTCTAGCTCCTCTACCAAAAAATAATTAAAAGTACATAAATAAATTTGAGTACTATTCATCCTGTCAAATCAAGATGAAAAATATTATATATTAAATAAATAGTGATGTCTTATGAAACTGAAAATTAAAATTCATTATAAACAAGAACCTATAATCGGACTAAAATAATGGTTATGGTTTCGATTCGATCATGTTTCAAGTTTAAAAAGGATAAGAAACAAAAATTATATTATCAACGAAAACTATATTATCAACCTTGACACCCATAGTTTTGAAAAAAATACGTTAAACACGGATTATCAAACTCCGGTTCTAGAAAGAAAAAAAAGAACCGGAAACCAAAAAAGACAAAAAAAAAAAAAAGCAAACCCGAGAACTGGTCCGAAAAACCGTAAATCAAATCTAACCGGTTTCTATTCATTTATTTGTTCGTTAAAAACTCATCCTTACTAAGAAAACTATTTATATCTATAGGATTTCAAAATCAAACTTAGTCATTATATATATAACATTAGACAACAGGTGAACAGTAACCTGACCAATTGGGTTATGCTAGCACTTCAATATTTGTTTTATATTTATTGAGTGTAGGCGAAATATTATCAAAGCCAGCATTTGGCCAGAGTGGTAGATGATCAATTTTTTAGAGTGAGGTTTGAGTTTCGAGTCCTTGCACTCACATTTTTTTTAAAATCCTGAAATAACAATTTATTACCCTGAATGTAACGACCGAAATTTTGTAA
This sequence comes from Calendula officinalis, assembly GCA_963853835.1. Taxonomy (NCBI): domain Eukaryota; kingdom Viridiplantae; phylum Streptophyta; class Magnoliopsida; order Asterales; family Asteraceae; genus Calendula; species Calendula officinalis. The sequence continues at coordinate 64,303,460 of OY970823.1, read as the reverse complement.
ATAAACAAATTGTACAAAAATATGATAAATAGGGATAATTCATTTTAGAACCGTATGAATTGGTTTCGTGTCATTTGGACACCGTATGAGAAAGTTCTGGACGAAACCGGGTCGAGACGAAGACCGAAAAGTTCAGCCTAGCTGACTGGAGAAGTTCACGGCGCGAAGTAGGGATCGCGATCGTGAACTTCATCCAGGGATTTGGAGTTTGTGGCGATCAGAGTTCACGACCCATTACCGATCGCGAAAAGTTCACGAGGCGCAGAGTTCGCGACGCGAACTTGAGTTCGCGATCGCGAACTGTTTGGTTCTGTATAAAACGGGTTTAGCCTAGGGTTTTAGACATCAACAACCTTACACACCTACCAGCCGTTTTTAGAGAGAGAGCTCGTTGTTACTGTTCTTGGGCTTGAATCTTCATCAATCTTGGAGATTCTAACATCAAAGGTAAGGATTCTTGGTTATCTTACCTACCAAACTTAGTTTCAAGCTTTTCATGGGTATCAATGGTGGTTTTGGGAACCAACCACATCATCTTGGGGAAGATGATCTATCATGAGTGTAAAACACTAATGGTAAGCTTGTAATCAATGTGTACAAGATAGATTTCAGTTTTATGAATAGAAATCTTGAACTAGGGTTTGAGATTTCCACCAAGTAGTATGAACTTGGTGGTTGGGAATGTTAAGATGGATTAACTAGTAACTAGTTATAGTTTATGACTAGATTTGTGATGATATTGATAATAGGTCAAGGAGGAGTTGAGATTGGAAGCACTTCCTTGATTGGGAAGTAGAGATTGTGTTAATTTACACAAGTATTGGATAGCATTGCTAAGGTGAGTACATGTGATCTTTCTGAGTACATAGTAAACCATGTTTTATGAATTGAAATGATTTTAGAGTCTTTATTAGATAAATGCTTTTAATAAAGAAGGGATTAAATTGATAGAGTACGAGTTTAATTTAATTGAATTGAATTGAGTTGTAAATTGATTTGCTTAATTACCACTAGTATGATTGAGTTGTGATCTGGGCTTTGACCCAAGTTAATGATTTGTTATGTGGTAGCTAATCGATTGGATCCTAGATAACCCACACAAGTTGGGGGAGTTAGTGACACCTACTTGGGGCGGTACCACCCTGCGCAAGGGTAGTGTGTCGAGAAATAGATAACCCGGAAAACGGGGGAGTTTGAGATAACCCGGAAATCGGGGGAGCAAATAGATAACCCGGAAACGGGGGAGTTTACCTAGATAACCCATATCGGGGGAGTTGTTTCGGGGAGGCCCGTTACGTATGTGTTTGGCTTATGGCAAGCCTTAGAGATTGATTGACTATGTGCAATTTGATAATTAATTAATTATTATTTAATTGCAAATTATTTCTAACCGGGTCTAAAACCCATGTTTCTCACGAGACAATATTTGTCTCACGTACTACGTTTATTTTGGCTATGTACTCAGGTTCGGGAGCTAAAGATTAGGCGGCCCGTAGTTAGCATTTGGAAGGATTAGCTCGGTGTACTTATTTAGTTCCCTGGACTATTGTTTTTGATATTATTGTAACACCGGTTTTGGTACTTTCTAATTATTCCAAATGTTTCATTTAAACCATATTTTTAGACACTCGGTTTGTAAAGACATATATTTTTATATTTTCAAAAATTTTAATTTGGGTTGAAATGTCGGTGTGTTACACTGAACTTTAATGTTTAAAATTTAGATTTTTTTAAAAAAACAATGATAGTTTAATTTAAAAAATTATGTTTTTATATAACTAAGAATGATGGTTTTCTTTTAACTATTATTATTAAATACTTTTTTATACTTTATATTATTAATATTACTATTAATAATTTTCAATATAAAGTTAGTTTCAACAATGTCTAAATTTACATAATAACAAATTATATGATCATAATAACTGATGATAAAAAAATTGTATACAAATAGCTGGATAACATATGATATAGACGTTATATAACTAAAACATTTACGATTTATACAATCTTTTGAACGTCGTATGAAAATTCACGCGACATCGCGCGTGCTACACACGACTAGTTTAATATATGGTTATATTCTCTATGTTGACTCATATGTTGAACAAATTATATCAAGTTTCTGAAAAAATATAAGGTCCAGCATGAAGGTATCATAAGCCTTAAACCTTATGGCTCATGACAAATCATGACGTTTTTTAAAACATGGCTTAACAAGTCAATTTTTTTAATATGATTTATATGTATGTGTATATCAATTTTGAAAATAATTATAAATCGATTGATTTATATGATTTTAATATATGTAATTCACAAAAAACTATATACAAAATTTATAATTATATATCTTTTTTTTTTCTCAAAAACTTCATTAAAAAAAATAACCACTCAAATTTTATAAAGCGCCTAAAACCTCGCGATTAGACACGCCTTACGCCGTCTTATCACGTTTTATCTTACGTCACAACTCACACCTTACACTCTTACACTACCGATACCCGGTATTTCCTAATGACAGAGTCGTGCCTTACAACTCCAATGTAAGTTTTTTTTTTTTTTTTTGAAAACTTGGATTATATAAAAAGTGTCCGTAATAATATACTCCCTCCATCCCTAAATAAAGTTCTCATTTATCCTTCAAGTTTTGTCCCTAAATAAAGTTCTCATTTCTCAAACTTAAGGGGCCCACTTATTGTCAATACTTTCACCACTAACTATCTCCTAAAACACTTTCTCTTTCCAATCAAACCTTATATTTTAATCAAAAGTAATACTAAATACCTCACCACTCACTATCTCCTTAAATGTTGTGCCAAAGAGAAATGAGAACTTTATTTAGGGACGGAGGGAGTAGTATAATATATTTATTGAAAAGTAAATAAGTTAAATAAATATTTAATTAATTTAAAACCCTTTTAAAAACAGTACTATTACCTTTCAGTAAGTAATTTAATTAATTTAAAACCCTTTATTCGTACAGAGTAACTTTTATCGATGCAGAGCAATTTCATCCCAAATGACAATCACGCCCTTACTTTACTTTTAACACATTTTACATTTCACCCCCCCCCCCCATTAAGGGCATGATTGTCATTTGGGATGAATTTACTCTGTATAGATAAAAATTGCTCTGTACGAATCAGCTCCCTTTTTCTTTACCTTTTCAATAAGTCGTTTATAAAAAATTACATGTACATGATTTTTCAAATTAGTTACGATTTTAATTGACATTTTACATCAAACAGTTAATTCAGACACTTTAAAAAGTAATTTATCAATGTCAATAAATCAATAAATATTTTTACCTAAAAACACTTGTAAAATTAAGAAAAAACTTATCCAAACTCTAACAAATTACTAAATGCTTCTAAAAACCAAAATGTTCCTAGGTTTTAAAAGTCTTTTAAGAAGATTTTTTTTTGTTAATTAGCAAAACGGGGGCCCGGCCACTAAAGGAAACAGGTAAAGTAACGACCAACACAAACTGTCAAGCTATTAAATTTTAAAGGATGAAAATGACAACCATTAAATATGTAACTAAAATAATTAGTTGATGGCGTATCATGCCAATGTAATGTAATAAACTTTATATTATAAGTTGAGTGAAGTATAAGCTATGTATCATTACCACATCATTAAATGATTATTTGTTTTTAGAAAGGAAAATATCTTCACACACGTACAATTATGTTATATTGTGTCATGTTACCTATCTCATAAGGGAATTTATTTGTTCAAGACATTTTTTACTTATATAAGGTAAATTTAATTTATTTGACATTTATATCATTATGCATTTTTACTCCTTTTCTTTTAACCTAAACCCCACATTAAATTATCTTTTTTTCTTTATCTTTATGTTTATGTCATGAAGTAGTTCTATCACTATTGAATATACCATGTGAATTGATTCATGTATCACCCCTCGTCTATAATATACGAATACAAATGCCATATGCATGCCAAATAACCATTCATGCAAATGTTTTATCTTCTCATCCACTTTCGTAATCTTAACTAACTCAACTTTACATGACAAATATAACCTTAGGGCCTATTTAGTTAGATGGAATGCGATGAAATCTGAACGAATTGGAATCCAATTCCACCATATTTCAGGTTGGTTCAAAAAAATAGATGGAATTGAATTTTCTAAATAATAAAAACATTCTACCAAATGAAGTAATTTCAGTTCCATCAAAATGTTGATGGGATTGAATTCTAGGGTTTGATGGAATGTTCTTTTACTTTTATACCCTTTATACCCACCACCACAACCACCATCATGCATCACCACCGCAACCCACCACCACCACCACCAACCGTCACCTCTATAACCACCACCCACCACCACGTCCAATTCAAATTCATGTTAACCAAACGGATTCCAATTCATGCCAACCAAACAGAGTATGGAATTGGATTCCAATTCATGACGGATTTCAATTCCTTTCTATATTCCAATTCCATCGGAAATATTTGTGAACCAAACAATACCTTAGGAAGAAGATATCTAAGGTGGCTCATGTGGATATATATTTGTATGGCTGAAAATATTGGTGATATCTTAATGATATTAATGGGCCATGTTCAAGACTGGGTTTAGGCCCAACTTAAAATTTTAATCATTCTTTATATTATATATTTTCTGAAGTCCTTTGGTGAGTGTAACCCTTAAGTTTTCACCATTTTGTCAATGTAACCCTTGGACTTCAGTATTTATTTAGACATCAGTAACGAGGTTAATTTCGCTTGGAAAATTCAGGTATCATGTGTGCAAACGGATCATCATTCTTACAAAATTACAGTTAAATTTGTTTACGATATACTGACTGACCGTATCCCTTAAATGCAGAGGCACATGGCAGAGAGAGGACACAGTCTTGAAAGTATCAAAGCTAGCATTGAGGCTAGAAAAGCCAGATTTTGATGCTTACATTGGTAAAATCTTCTATAAAACATCAAAATTTACTTTTAATCAAGAGTTGGGCAATGGGTAAAAAGATTTTGGTCGAAAGGGCCCTTTTTCAGTCAGAGTCAAAACGGACCGGGTTGATCCAAATACACTTTATACTAAAATGGGCCCAAACTGAAAAAATGTGTACTAATGGCAAGATCATGATGATGAATCCAGACCCACAAAAGCAATATGCAGATGCAGCAATTGAAGTATTACCAACACAACTGATTCCCGATGATAATGAAGGAAAAGTGTTGAGAGTGAAATTGATCGAGTTAAATATTTCAACCCGTCGATGAAGGTTCCGCAGTAACATGGATCCCATGTGGCAGAAAACTCACTTGTTCATATCCTGGAATCAAATTCGCATACGGTCCACAGACGCCTATTTTGACCATGAGGTGACCGTTGACCATAAATTTATCCAAAATCACACCTCTAAAATCGACTAATTTAACCGAAAGTTTCATATTTTTTTTGTAGGTTTTGGCTCCACTTGAAGTTACAAAAGCTTGATTATAAATAAATAAAAAGTATGAATGTTGTGATCCCGTATGTATTTAGTTAGTTCCATTTGTGTATTACTATTCTATTGAGATCTATAATTCATAAATAAGATCGTAATCAAGATCATTAATCAAAAGCCGTACAATTTAACGTATTCCACATGTCGCTTTTGTAGCCACGTGTCGTGATGTTAGCCGTCTTTGTGATTTTAGTCAAGAAAGCATGATATAAAGGTTTTGAAATGGGTTTTGTAACTCCCACCTGAATTGGGTTGGAGGTGAGTAGTAGGAAAGTTTATTTAATGCATTTTTGGTATATAAAAAGGGGCTCTTAGATGTAGTAGCTAATGATATAAGTGATTGTTTGTATTTACATAAAGTTTTTGAAAATGAAGTCGAAGGGTAGTTTAGTGTTGTTATTGGCATTTGTTGTTATTGTTTCTGTTGTGACAGTTGAAAGTTTGGAACATGATGAGAAAAAAAGTAAGTATTTTGGTTGTATATATAGTTATATGCTAACATGTTTTGAATGACTTAATTTTATGTGTTTTTTCTTATTGTTATTTATGGTTGTATAGGGGATTCAAATGGAAAAGCACAGCAAGTAGGTGGTGGTGGCGGTGGAGGTAAGGATGGTTGGGGCGGATTTGGGTATGGAAGTGGAGGAAAGGGTGGTGGATCGGGTGGCGGTTGTATTGGAGGATGGTGTGGTTATGGAGGTGGAGGTAAGGGAGGATTTAGTGGTGGCCATGGATGGGGTGGTCATGGTGGAGGTGATAAGGGGGGATGGAGCGGCGGAGGTGGTGGTCATGGAGGTGATAAGGGAGGATGGAGTGGTGGCGGTAGTGGTCATGGAGGTGGTGACAAGGGAGGATGGAGTGGCGGTGGTGGAGATCATGGAGGAGGTGGTGGTGATAAGGGAGGGTGGAGTGGTGGTGGTAGTGGCCATGGAGGAGGTGGTAAGGGAGGATGGAGTGGTGGAGGTGGTGGTCATGGAGGTGACAAGGGTGGTTGGAGTGGTGGTGGTGGTGGCCATGGAGGAGACAAGGGAGGTTGGAGTGGTGGCGGTGGTGGCCATGGGGGAGACAAGGGAGGGTGGAGTGGCGGTGGTCATGGAGGAGGAGACAAGGGAGGGTGGAGTGGTGGCGGCGGTGGCCATGGAGGAGGGAGAGGTGGTGGTGGAGGAAATGGCCGCTAGGGAGGTCTCGCAGATAACTGAAACTACAACAAGTTTGGAGAATAAGGCCGGCCATATATATGTTGTTTATTTGATTCTGTGTAGATTAAGCATACTACTTTATGTAGCGTTTTCAGTATTAATAAAATAATTCTTAATCGCTTAACAAATCTACCATCATAGATCACGGACTACATCGTGATCCATTATTCAGATCATTAATCACATAAATCATGAGTTTCTCCAGAGAGTTCTTTAACATAAATTATGCAGACCAAAACCAGTTAAAGTCTTGAATATAATTTATCCTTCAATTGCCTCCTCAGAATCTTTCCAGCCGGAGACCTTGGTATCGAGTTGCTGAAAATTACTCTTCTCACCTTCTTATATGGTGCCACCTGTCACATTAACCATCAATATGACTTAAAAACATTAATGACATAGATGCTGTGTATGGGCCAAACAAGCTGCAATAAATTGTATTCAAATCCATAAATAAACTTTACTAAAACCGTTAGATTATTTATGCTATACTAAAGTCTTTATAATCGTATTTCACTATTTTGCACGCAAAGCATTAATTGAAGTTACATTTACCTTTTATATTGAAAATTGCATTTAATAGTTGTAAAAATTATACTTCATTTAATGCATTTTTTGATTTGTTAGGAAATGTTTTGTTCATTTAATGCTTCTAATCTCATGCCCTTAGGGCATGAGTTAACCAAACCCTTTTGCAAATTTTTAACAAAAATAAATCAATAAATGGATAAAAAGGTGGTCACAACAGGCCTGGCCCATTTTAGCCCACACTAAAATTTACAAAGAATGAATCAAACCTGTTTTGCTACAAAGTCAATTATGTTTGACTCAGAAACTTGTGCTCCTGGCCTTATTACTACAAACGCCACTGGGATCTCTCCTGCTTCTTCATCTCTTAATCTGCACAATACAGTCAACCATAAATGACAATTGACTTTTTATGTTTAACTTCAGTTAGTCAAACTCACCCTGTTACTGCAGCATCAAGTATAGCTGGATGAGATGCTAACACATCCTCCAAATCAGCAGGAGCAATCTGAATTGTAATTAAAGAATCAATTTAAATAAACTAGTTTATATGAGTACTAATTAAATTTATTAAATTACCTGAAACCCATTATACTTTATTATCTCTTTAACACGATCAACGATATGCAAATAACCATCTTGGTCAAAATAAACAATATCTCCCGTATGTAACCAACCATCCTTATCAATAGTCAAACAAGTTGCCTCCACATTGTTCAAGTATTCTACCAAAAAACATATCATATATCAATACTATGATATCATGTATTCATATAACTAGATTAACTACCACAACTACACAAAAAAAAAAAAAAAAAAAAAAAAAAAACTTTGATCGGGCTACCTTTCATTATAGCTGGCCCACTTAACCAAAGTTCACCGGTTTTTCCAGGTGGCAAATATAAACCGGTAACCCAATCAACCACTTTAGCTTGCATATTTGGAGCCAATAATCCAGCAGATGCATAATTGTGAACATCTCGAGTGTTAAATCCACGTGTTCCTACAGCTGTTGACTCACTCATACCGTAACCCTAAAAACAAAAACTTAAATGCATAATTTGTTTAAAAATCCCGTTTTCATGACTCTAAATATGTTAATTATGTGATAAGATGGTAATTTTGTTACCTGAATAAAATCAACTTGAGGAAAATAATGCATAAATTCCTCTATAGTTCGTGTGTTCAAAGGTGCAGCGCCACATGAAACTTGCTTCAAACTCTTTAAACTTCCACCGGAAGCACCCTTTCCCGCCCTAGTCAAGGCGGTCAACAATGGCGGCACTCCCGGAAAATGAGTCACCCCGTATCTATCTATACATCGCACCATTTCATCAATACCAAATTTCTTCATAACAACAATTTTACTACCCAATGATAAAATCCCCAAAGTGAAAAGAGTAAGCCCATAAATATGAAACATGGGTACAATAGCCAGATACACGTTTTCTTCAGGTGAATAATCGTATTGTGTAGCTTCAAATCGAACAAAAAGTTCGACCCCAGAAATCAAATTCCGGTGAATTAACACAACACCTTTACTAGCACCAGTAGTACCAGATGAATACAAAATGGCGGCAGTTTCATCTTGATTAACCGTACAACATTCTACCAAATCGTGATCATGGAAAAGAAGCTTGTAAAATTGGGCAAAATTGACGTTTTTTGAATCGATTGTTACGATTTCAGGAACTGTAATAACGGATTGAATTCCCAATGAGTTTAATTCATGAGCTTTATTGAGTAAACTAAAGGCCGCTTTCACATGCATGCCAACTGTTTGTTTTTTAATCTCAGAGAAACTACTAAACGGATTCATGGGAATTACAACAGCACCAAGATATAAAACGCTTAGTAAAATAATGGGATAGTAGACTGAATTTGGTAAGAGAATCAAAACGACGTCACCTTTGGAAACACCCATTTGACGGTGAAGTCCACTAGCTAACGATTTCACCAACGGTTGGAGTTGGGAGTATGAAATTGAAGCCCCAGATGCAGCATCAATGAGTGCGGTTTTACCGTTGTGTTTATGCGAGAATATTAAGGAAACAATGTTGAGAAACGGGTCTGATGGGAGGGTGATTTGTGGGTGTTTGCTGGTGTATACTCCTGTTTTGTTGGAATACCAGTTATGAGACGTTGATTGATTGTTTGATGTTTTGAAATTGGGAGTTTTTGTTGAAGAATGAGTGAAATCTGATTGGGTTTTTGAGAAGGTAGCCATTGGCGGTGAGAGATGCACAGAGGTTTTTGAAGAATAAAGATTTTTAATGGAAGAAAGATCAGATTCCCTCCGTTTCATGTAAAAGGTGATGTATGCCTGTATGGCTTGGCCAGTTGGGTCGGGTTGGCCGGGTCACCCATTCGACATTTGTTAGAATTAATTATCAGGAAATGTGAGTTTTTTTAGTGGATATACTTTTAATAAATGCAGTTTATGTAGACATGACAACTAATCGGATTTTAATCCTAATATGATCTAAACCTGCAAGTGTAACATCCTGAGCCCCGGCCTAGAATTTTGAAGTACTTTAGGTAAGTAATTTATTTGTTTATTATATAATTTATTTGATTTAATTATATTTAATTGTATTTTAACCATGGGATTAAAAATTAGTATAACGGAGATATTTGAATGTTAAAATGATTTTTACATATTTGGGTCCACTTCTGAACCGGGGTTTCAAAAATATATTCGTTTTTAAAATTGGAGTTAGTTAGGTCTAAATTAATTATCTGCGAACTTAATATTCAATACTGTGTTTAAATGAAATTAGTTTTCTTTCCTTTGGATGACACGTTACAGGGGAGGTGTCAAAAAAAAGAAAAATTCTTTTCTCTTTTCTCTGGTATATTTCGACACACACACATACACCATAAGAATATTGCATGCTAAATTGGGGGTTTTATGCTTGAATCTCTCATCCTTCTTCTCTAAATCTCGAATTGAAGCAGGCATTAGGAAAAGGGAAGGAGCCTCAGTGATATAAGATCATTGAGCTCGGCACGAAAAGGAAGCTAAGGTGAGTGGATTTAACCTTCCTTCTTGTGTAATTTGCAAAAATTATGAAATGGTAGAGTTACATGAAAAATTGCAGGATTTTGGCTGATCTGGGGAGATAGCTGCTATCTTTAAGATAGCGGCGCTATCTTGGCTGGTTTGCAAACAGAAACTCGAAATAGCGGATGCTATCTCAAAATAGCGGCGCTATCTTAGATAGCGGCGCTATTTTGGCTGATTTTTGGGAAAATGCATTTTTTTGACATTTTTTGATTTTCAGTTGTGCCATTAATTGTGGGATTGTTAATGGTAGTATGTGCACATGTTTTCTAGAGGTTAGCTATGGTGGTTTTCGGCTACGCTTCGTTACTCTTGGTGGGGGCGATCGGACTCCTTCGTATTCGTTATGTAAGGAGGGATCACCGTGCCTCTAGTAAAGAAGCCATCGGTTGACTGTTGTTGGCCGACAACAGTTGAAGGTCCTCGCCCGACCGCCGATCCTCTTATAACGTCCAATTGCTTGTGGAAGTTTGGACGGGTTTTCCCTATTGATTTCTCTTGATTTTCTAATTTGTTGTGGTTATACAAATTGACGTTTATTTCTATTCACTTAGCTTTGTGCTAATCCCTCATTTGTTGACTCTTTTCAGGTTGTGGATTTGGCTTGACTAGAGTCGGGTTCTGGAAGTCTGACCGTAATCTGATTTTGTAAACCGGGTCGAGCCTGTTTTTAGTAACACCTTTAAATGTTTTATATATTTCGGTTAATATGTAAATGGCCTTTATAATATGCAATAAATAGGGTTTATAGTTTTCTAAAATCGCTTCCGTATGCATTTAAAAAAAAAACAAAATGGCTCTAAGATTGTGGTGTTACAATTTGGTATCAGAGCCTCGGTTTGGCGATGGTTGCACATTTAGGTGTACCATTCCCAAATCTTGGCTCGAGATGGTCAAACTTCCTTAATTTTGGAGTGGATTAGTAGAGTGAATATGAATTGTGGTTTAGTAGTAGTTAGTATGATAGGTACTAACGGATTAAACTAAGAGTTTGTGAGATGTTGTGTTTGTCACAGGTATGGCCGATAACGATCCCAACCCGTTGGTAATCCCGTCGAACCCCGAACCGGAAATCATAGGTACATCTAGAAATGCAAATGTAGACAGAGAAGATTATATTTTGAGACTGGAAAGTCGATTGGAACACCTCCAAAATCTTGTTGATAGCATGAATCAGAATCAGAATGACCAACCACCAAACATCCCTCACATGTTTACCCCTATATTATCCGCCCCTCCCATGCAAATTCCCACAACTCCAGCCTTTACAATGACGGTTCCCTTGATGTCAACCTCATCCGAACCTCATCCTGTAATGTCACAGCCACAATACTACTATGTTAACCCAAGCCAAGGTATACCTCAATATCAATTCACGAACCAACCTTATCCATTAGGTATGAAACCGACTTGCACCTTCAAACAATTCCTAGATTGTAAACCCCCTGAATTTAGTGGAAGTAGAGACCCCAATATCACAATGAACTGGTTGAGGGAAATGGAGAGAACTCTAGATGCTTGCGGTTGTGATGATAAATACCGGGTGATGTATGCTACACGAAAATTAATAGGTGGTGCAATGAATTGGTGGGATACCCTAATTGAACATTTACCCAAGGAAGTTAAAGATAGTATAACGTGGGATCAATTCAGAGAGCAAGTATGTAAGCGTTATTGTAATTCATTTGAAATGGATAGAATTCGATCAGAATTTATAAATTTGCGGATGACAGAGGGGATGACGGTAGACGATTTGATCGAGTAGTTCAATGAAAAATTAAGATTTGTACAACAATGGGTACCTGATGAATCTTCAAAAATAAAACATTTTATTGGAGCTTTGCGACCCGAATACCGAACTACAGCGAGGCTCGCAACCACTTTGTCACATGCCTTCGATTTGGCCAAAACAGTAGAAGGTGATTTGAATAGTCGAGATTGGGTGATCAGGGATAGGTCAGAGTATCAAAAGTTTAAGTCTGGACAATCAGATTTCCAACAAAATAAGAAAGGGCAGGGAAATCAAAAACATGGAAACTCGAATTGTGGACAGTCCGGAAGTAATTCGGGTCAGAAGGCACAATGGTGTGCTAGGTGCAGATCTTCTCACACGGGTGTTTGTACAACTCAGACTATGCGATGTGTCAAGTGTGGTCAGTTCGGGCATGAATGGAATGATTGTAAGTTCCCGCGAAGGGTATGTTGGAATTGTCAGAGAGAGGGTCACAGGGCCGGTGATTGTCCTTCAGAAAGGAAATCGGGTTCAGGGTCGGGGTCGGCGAGTGGGTCGTTATCTTCAACAGGCCAGAAGAGGAAGAATCACCCTCCACCCGAGGGTAGGTCATTTCAGATGATCGTGGAAGATACTACCTCCACTGATGATGATGATATCACAGGTATGTTTCGACAAACTAATTACTTATACGTATGTTAATTGTATTGAAGCAAATTGCTTATTTGTGATTATGAATTATGTGATGAACTGAAAATTGTTTACGTGTGTGTTTACTCCATTAGGAATAAAGATAGTTAGTGATATATGGATTTAAGTCTTCATCTATTTGTTTGAGGTTCAATTTGTTTTGGTAAATGATTGTTGTACTCGTCCGTTAATATGATGCCTATAGTTAGATTGGTGTAATCTTAGGCATTGACTAAGTAGTCCTATGTAGGATTGCTACTTGATTTAAGAAAATTTAGTTATTTGCCGTGACCTATCAAGTCACATGTAGTGACTCGATAAGTGTTAGCCGAATTTATTGACCATTGTATATTGAATTATGATTATACTGTTAAATGATATACTGAATTGCTAACAAATGAAGATAGTAGTGGTTTGAAAAACGAAGACTGACATGTTGACTTTTATGTTGCTTGGCCACTTAGTTGAAATACATCGTTGTACGCTTATAAAAGTGTTAATGGAATCTTTCATGTGTTATAGATGTTAAATAAGAAAGAAAGTTAATGAAGTATATCTGAATGATTTCTCTATAACTCGAATTGTTATAGGTTGGATTTTCTAAAATTGCCTTTTATGTTTAATGTGTAAATGAAAATTGACATGAAGAATTAAATTTATTGACCATATTGAATTGATTTTCGTTTATATTGATGGATGAATTTCAGAGTGAATATAAAATTTAATAAGATTGAGAAATTTATTAAAGATACATTTTGAAATGATGAGAATTAATGCCGTTATATGTGAAAATTGATTAGAATTTGGATTTCAAAAAGTGTAATTTTGAGAATTAGTGAATTATGACTGTGGATTTATTATAATTATTCTAAAATTATGAAATTTTTAACAAGTTAAACCGCTTAAGAGTGCGAAATTTAGGTGAAATAATAAACATAATAGGATATTTGAGAATCTAAGACACTTAAAATGTTATATTACTTTAAATAAAAATAGATTGTCTATGCTTTGCAATGGTTTTAATCGTTTAAGTAGAGTTATGCGGACCATGACCTAGAAATTGTGATAAATGACATTGCGAAATTATCAACTTTTAAATATAAAACGTGCAAATTGTACATGCCGAAAGAGTTTACAGTGTGTTTATCTGAAGAAATTATGATTATTTTGCGAATTACTTAAATATAAATGACTCTTGTTAAGTGCATAAATTAAAAACAACGTAACTAGAGAATTTGTCGAATGAGACACCAAGTTTGAAACTACAAAGAAAAGGAAATGAGGATTTAATAAATTATAATTTCGATAATATTCATAAAATGGAGGAACAATAAGAATTATATTTTGACATGTAAATATGAGACAAAGATATAATGATATTTATAAACTTGTTTTATTTCTTTTGCGTGTAATCAATGAGATTTCGAGGACGAAATCTTTTAAGGGGGGTAGAATTGTAACATCCTGAGCCCCGGCCTAGAATTTTGAAGTACTTTAGGTAAGTAATTTATTTGTTTATTATATAATTTATTTGATTTAATTATATTTAATTGTATTTTAACCATGGGATTAAAAATTAGTATAACGGAGATATTTGAATGTTAAAATGATTTTTACATATTTGGGTCCACTTCTGAACCGGGGTTTCAAAAATATATTCGTTTTTAAAATTGGAGTTAGTTAGGTCTAAATTAATTATCTGCGAACTTAATATTCAATACTGTGTTTAAATGAAATTAGTTTTCTTTCCTTTGGATGACACATTACAGGGGAGGTGTCAAAAAAAAGAAAAATCCTTTTCTCTTTTCTCTGGTATATTTCGACACACACACATACACCATAAGAATATTGCATGCTAAATTGGGGGTTTTATGCTTGAATCTCTCATCCTTCTTCTCTAAATCTCGAATTGAAGCAGGCATTAGGAAAAGGGAAGGAGCCTCAGTGATATAAGATCATTGAGCTCGGCACGAAAATGAAGCTAAGGTGAGTGGATTTAACCTTCCTTCTTGTGTAATTTGCAAAAATTATGAAATGGTAGAGTTACATGAAAAATTGCAGGATTTTGGCTGATCTGGGGAGATAGCTGCTATCTTTAAGATAGCGGCGCTATCTTGGCTGGTTTGCAAACAGAAACTCGAAATAGCGGATGCTATCTCAAAATAGCGGCGCTATCTTAGATAGCGGCGCTATTTTGGCTGATTTTTGGGAAAATGCATTTTTTTGACATTTTTTGATTTTCAGTTGTGCCATTAATTGTGGGATTGTTAATGGTAGTATGTGCACATGTTTTCTAGAGGTTAGCTATGGTGGTTTTCGGCTACGCTTCGTTACTCTTGGTGGGGGCGATCGGACTCCTTCGTATTCGTTATGTAAGGAGGGATCACCGTGCCTCTAGTAAAGAAGCCATCGGTTGACTGTTGTTGGCCGACAACAGTTGAAGGTCCTCGCCCGACCGCCGATCCTCTTATAACGTCCAATTGCTTGTGGAAGTTTGGACGGGTTTTCCCTATTGATTTCTCTTGATTTTCTAATTTGTTGTGGTTATACAAATTGACGTTTATTTCTATTCACTTAGCTTTGTGCTAATCCATCATTTGTTGACTCTTTTCAGGTTGTGGATTTGGCTTGACTAGAGTCGGGTTCTGGAAGTCTGACCGTAATCTGATTTTGTAAACCGGGTCGAGCCTGTTTTTAGTAACACCTTTAAATGTTTTATATATTTCGGTTAATATGTAAATGGCCTTTATAATATGCAATAAATAGGGTTTATAGTTTTCTAAAATCGCTTCCGTATGCATTTAAAAAAAAAAAATGGCTCTAAGATTGTGGTGTTACAGCAAGAATAATATGAGTTTTCATCATAGTTTATGATTCACTTTCCCATTACCTTAGTGTCTATCATGTGCTTCTGTGATCGTTTTAACGCTTAAAATAGATGGTTGTTTGGGCAAGGGACTCTAGGTGTAACAAATTACATACACATGGGACATTCAGTGTTTTTTTTAACTCCTAACACATCCCCTAATTCCCCATCTTTTTGTCCACATCAGGACTTGAACTCACAATCATGTGGAACATCATAAACATCAGATACCACTAGGGGTGTACGTTCGGGCGGTTTACGTTTAGTAGGGTTATTCGGTTTGGGTTATTCGGTTTTATAAATATTTTTAACCAACCAATATCCAAACCAAATTAACTAAAACCAAACCAAACCAACCAAATAAGTAATCGGGTTATTTGGGTCGGTTATCCATAAATCCAAATAAAAAAAGTGATCTATAAAAGATAATTGCCCTTAATTATTCAATAACTATTTCTAATTAAAATTACATCTTTTCCTTTAAAAACACAATGGATCATAAACACAATATTCATAGTAAATAAAAAACCTAGAAATGCATAAACCTATATTATATAGTATATAATATAATACTTTATATAATTAAACATTAAAATATATTGAACTTCCTTTATATAATTCGGTTATTCGGGTCTTAACCAAATCCGATCCATAAACCGTATATTATTTTGGGTACATCCATATATCCAAACCAAACCCAAATAAACCAAACCCATTTCACCCAATATCATTTGGATTGATTGATTTTTCGGGTTAATCCGTTTAATGAACACCCATAGATACCGCTGGACTATAAGTCATTTGGTACAAAGACATCAAGTATAATAAACAAACTTAGATGATTGAGATTATAATAAGTGACATACCATGTGAACTATTCATGTAATTTGCTCTATGATTTATTAGTTTACAAACTTAAGCTTATTTATAGGCTGACAAACTCATGAGCTGACAAAAGATAACTTGGTTTTTCAAAATTACTATAAAGTCAATAAACACGTAAAGTAAGTTGATCCAAATACCCTCGCATGTAGTAACTTAATTGCTTTGGTTTGATGCATGCTCTATACATCATCTTCTTAAGGTTCGCCTCTACAAAAATGTGGCCAAACCACCAAGCGTATTATTGATGATTTAGCTGGTTTGGTTTGACATGTTTCCAAAGTAAGGTTGCCAGTTTGATCGAAACTTTATCTTTTAAACCAGCCTAACTAACGGCTTGTGTTTCGATTAAAGTATATCTACTTAGTTTCTATATCTTCTTTTTTTCTGGTCTTTTCTTTTAGTTGTACAATGCGTGTATGTCCCGCTTCCTCGTCTTTAACTGTCATTACTAACAAAAAGAAATTAGAGTCGTACATTATAATTATTGCATACATATAGACTTGTAGTTATGGTTCTTATTTCTCCCTAGATATATAGGACTCTATACTCCGATTCCGTTATTAATGCATACGTATTTTACGAGTAAATTACAGATATTGTATATGAGATTTATTCTAAATTCTATCTATGGTATTTTATTTTAAAAAATTATATTAGCAGTCATTGTTCTGGAAATGGTTTACATATATTATTTTTAGTCTAACATTCGTTAAATCTTCCTGTTAAAAATTTGCGCCGGTAGTCCTTTTAAATTACACCAATATTCCCTTTTTCGTTAAAGTATTTAATGAATGTTCGGTTAAAAGAGTGTATGTGAAACAGTGCAACATGTTAAAAGATGAGACTTGCCACTATTATTTTTTAAATTAAAGAAATATGAAATTTAAAGTAAGCCGGAACATTGTTTTAACTTACTTCTACTTCTTGTATCTACACCTATTTGTAGGATACATATTTTGAGAAGAACTGAAAAAGAGACGTGTATAGAACTAACTCCTTTTTAATAGAAAGACACAACCGAACCAACACATGTCACTGATCAATCTTAAAAGGAAAATATGTCTGTTATCCGAATGAAATGCGAATGTGACTTAAAAAAGTATGTTTTTTAAAAGGTATTCTCATTTGAGAATGATATTTCTTTCTATATGTTCTTTCTATTTATATTCCTACTCACTTAAGAGTAATGGTATTAGTGCCTATAATTTGTGCATACCTATATATTTACCAATTTGATCATGATAAGTATAAAAATCAAGGGATTATATGAAAAGAGAGAATTAATAGATGACACGTATCAAGTTTAGAAGTGGGTAGACATATGGGTAGGCACAAACGGTAGTCACAGTCACAACTATCATTCTTCACTTTCTCATATCATTCATTGATTTTGACAATTATAATGATCAAATAAGTATGCACATTAGCAGACACAAATGGTAGGAATCAATATACACCATTTCTCTTCTCGTTTATAACGCGCTTCTTTGGGGTGACTGAACCTTTCTCATGATGTACGCCATCTAATCGTTTGGATGTCCATTTCCATGTCTGTTTCCGAACAATCTCAATACCATCTGATAGATGTACACTCGGGGAAGGGATCGAAACAATGACCTCTAGAAGATAATTGATTAATTTCAATCATGTTATCACTAGGTAATTAACAGTAATTAACAGATGGATTAAAAGCATTCTTCCTATTATTTTCATTTATTAAGTTCTTTTATTGTAAAAAACTCAGCTGTTTTAAGCTGTGAAGGAAGTGTGGTATTACAAACGTGCGAGTTAGTTTGTTGTTTATAATAACTAACTTTTAAGTGAAAGACATATGTTTTATATATATATTTTTTACTTTCATAAATAGTTTTTGTTTTATTTTATAAGTGAAACGTTCAAGGAGATCCATCATTTTTATTAAGTCCCGAGGAATAAATCTAAACTATTGATCAATAAGATCTAATGATCAAGATTAATCACATATTTTATACATAAAGAGACATTTTGGTCATTTGGCACTTAAAATATTTTAATTTTTTATTTAAAATTTTTTATTTAGTTTATTTATTTTTTTTACTTTTTTAGTTTTTAATTGAGGGGTATTTTGGTCATTTTGAAAAAAATTATTATTATTATTTTATTTTTTTTTATTTTTTATTTTTTTAAAATTCTTTTATTTTTTTTATTTTTTTAAAGTTTTGCTAATGACAGCCCTTAGGGCTGTCAATAAACGCATTAAAACTTGTAATTTAATCAACAACCACCTCCTGCATTTTAGGTATCACTCATCCGGTAATAAAAGTACAACATTTTAATGCATGTTATTGACAGCCCTAAGGGCTGTCATTAGCAAAACCTATTTTTTTTATTATTATTCATTAAAAAATTATTATTTTTTTTATTAATAACACATAATATGATTGCATAGTGAATCACATGTGATTGCATTCTAAATCACATGTAATTGAACTAAAACATTAAATGTGATTAAATATACAATCACATGTGATTTTACACTAAAATCACATGTGATTACAGTAAAATCACATTTGATTACACTAAAATCACATGTGATTAAGTCATACACGTAATTATCAAATAAATATTATTTTTTAATAAAAATTATTTAAAAAAATAAAATAAAAAAATTTAAAATAAAAAAAATTGAAAATTTTATAAGTGCCAAATGACCAAAATACCCCTTCATAATAAAAAAAAAGTAAAATTCTAAAATAAAAAATAAATTAAAAAATATTTTTATTTTTTAAAAAATGACCAAAATACCCCTCAATATATAAAATATGTGATTAATCTTGATCATTAGATCTTATTGATCAATGGTTGAGATTTGTTCCTCGGGACGTCGTAAAAATAATGGACCTCCTTGAACGCAACTCTATTTTATAAATATAATGCTGAATATATTAATTTATAAATATGATGTGTATACTTACAAACTCATCACGAAGTGCAGTCACATTACTTATAATAATATTTATCAAATGTTTTTACTATTCATGAATAGTTTTATTATTTTATTTTACATTTAACATTTTTTGGTTGTTACCGGCTTTTGATTTTGACATTTCACGTGACTTTATCGTTATATTTAATGGTGTTTAAATGATTTTTTTTTTACATTTAAGCTATTTTGGTTTGTTATTGGCTTTTGCTTTTGACCATTCACGTGACTTTATCATTAATTTTATTTAATGGTGTTTAAATCATATCTTTTTTCTATAATAATAGTTTTTTATGATGTTTTTTATTTGATTTATTTCATTATTTCATTATTTTATATAATTGTAGTTTACAGGTTAAGTAATTTGCAATTAATCTAATTTGTTTGTACATCTTTCAAATATCAATTAGGATAATAATTGTCCAAGTTACCCTAACAAAGTTGATAACATGTTAGTTTATAAATATAAAATGTGTATATTTGCAAGCGGCCCTAAATCTTTGTACTCTCGTGTTTAGCCAATGATCAATAGTGAATGCAATGTCTATGCTTGGTCCGGTTATTTGGGCCCAATGGTCCCAACTGGTCTAAACTCGGCCAGTCCTTGTTTTACTTTGTATTTTAAGTTTTTAATTTCACAATGTTTATTTATTAAGTATTAAACATTACACTTTTAAATTTTAGTTACACAATTTACGAAATGACAGCAATATTAATTTACAAAAACAAAACTTTTAAAAAATTTGTTTATAAATACCTCTAATTATCTGTATAAAGCATACATGAAATACAAATTTAAATGACATTGCATATAAATTACATTTAACTCATAAAAAAGATTAAATGATATACAAAAAATAAAATATTGATATCTCTATTACATATAGAAAAAGGGCCAAACGGAGCCTATCAAGCTTTTTGATCGGACATTAGCACCATCGTACAACCAACAGGCCAGGCGTTTCAGGACAAGCATAAATCACATACAAATGTAATGTACAATACATATGAATTTAATTTAACTAATAAAAATGATTAAGCATTATCCGAAAAATAAAAAAATTACATCTCTATTACATTATAAAAAACGATTTTAGGTACTGGGCCAATAGACCAAGCATTCGGGCCTAACTGGTATTTTCAATCAGATATCGGGATTGGCATACAACCAACAGGCTAAACCGGGCCTAACGGGCCAGGCCTAGGACTAATGATGCATCCCTAAACTCAGAAGAACAAACCCATTTCTATCAACACATCAATTAGTAATTGGTTAGCCTCTTGTGCAAGAAATCATACATAAGCTACTCTGGTTCCGATTCGGGCTCGGGCTCAATAATGATAGTATCCACGTGTTGACTCCACATGGTGGTCCTGCACATCGTGTTGTGTCTCTCCATACATATTGTAATGAAATATGTTCTCATGTTGTTCATACCCGTAATAATAATAATCATTAGCCGCAGGCCCAACTTCATAATGTTGGACCGTTGCAGATCCTTCATTTCCTTCTTCATGCAAGTGGTGGCCCGGTGAAGGAGATGGTGAACGAGTATGAGAACTCGAAACGGGCTCAGATCCCGATTGACTCTGACCGTCAACCAGGTCCTCCTCAACTGGGCTCGGGTCAACTGGGTTAGGGTCAACCTTGATATCTACCAACTCCACTTCATCAAAAGAACGAAAAATCGGGTGTAGGTAAGCATCCGCCAAGTAAGACTTGAGGTTGATTTCAGGCTCGGAAGCTTTATCTTGTGCATCCTTTTCCATGGCTTCCTACAAAACACAAAAAAAGAAAATCATACGAGATTCGATTAAAAACTTTTGTTTGAAATTTTCAATACTTTAATTGGTTACCTCGAGAGGGTATTCTCGGAAAGCAGGTTCAAAGCGTGTTTTGCAGTATTTATGGAACGTTAGGGTCAAAATAGGCAATGCAACGAGTAATGGGGTTGAATTTGCAGCCTTTTTTGTACTAAGTAGTCCTAGTAAAAGTATTGTTGATTGTACACGTTAATTATCTGTACATCCATATGAACAAGTCATTTAAAAGGGTTAAGTTTTATTAAAAAATATTAGTAATGAGGTTATACTAATTTAAAAGATAAAGTTGATAAAATGTACCTGATGGCGGTAAACATGGTATGCAAAAGCAAAGAAGATGAGAATGTAAGGAAGAAGGATTGGAGTAACAACTGCATACACAATCCCCATTAAAAAGTATAACTGTAAAGAAGGAATAGTTTCAGGAAATTCTACACTCCCGGGCCCATCGCCTTTTCTCTATCGCGTTCGGTTTTCACAATGAACATGTTTTTTAGGTGGAAAATTACCAACGGTTTTAACCGAAGAATTTCAGCTGCAATTCCAGCCCACCCGTCAACCATTATATATGTAATAAAGAATATAGCTTTCATTGGAATTGATACACCAATAGTCCTTGGAATCCTGTATTAAACTTGACATAGATATATAGGTATATAAATCATGTCCCGAAAATGAAATGACGAAATTTGGACCTATTTACTAGTTAAACGTCTAAACTAAGAAAGCAGATACGGAAATTTCGAACTACTTACTTATGAAAGGGTAAATTTGTGTTGGTCAAACGGTGGAACAAAAAAATCATTTTAAAAAAACTGGTCAAATGGGTTAAAAGTTGCCAAATGTGTATTTTTAACGCATAAAGCCACCTAAATAAATTTCATGTAAAAACTTAGGGCAAACCTCAAACTATATCGTAATTTATCCAACCATACACATTTTACTATTACATGTTTCGTACTTCAAAGTTCAACTTTATCTTTTAATATAACAAACTCTTAAAACTTACTTATTAAGTTAAATAACTTTGTTTTATTAATGTTCCTATGTAACCAACTTTTTTATGGGAGAAAAATAAAAAATTGGACATAGTATTGCTTCTAGTCAACCCGACCCGATGCGTGCAAAATGATCTGTAAGCCGTCCCCGCCAATGTTGCCACCTCTGTAACACCTCAATTTTTCAAAACAATTTAAAAATCATTAAAAGTACTATTTCCATGTCATTCGAAAATATGGTTTAACAAAAACTTTTAAAAGATTATCAGAGTTAGAAAACACGGTGTTACAAATATAATATCATAACCATAGGATAACGGGGATCTACCTATAAGCTCTCGAACTAAACATCTCTAGGCCACCTTTAACGCGACCTTCTAATCCTTCAATCTCGAACCTGAGTACATAGCAAAAAACAAAGTAGTACGTTAGACAAAATAGTCTCGTGAGATACATGAGTTTTCGACCCATTCTCAAGTATAATAAATGTCATATTCATTACTTTTTTTTATTCACTCATTAATTATCAATTTATATTCTTATCGTTTATTCGTATTTACTAGTAAGCTAACCGTAAGCTAACCCATCACGTAAGAACATACATGTAAGCTATCCACAAGCTTACTCATTTTATCACATACGCAACGGGTCATCCCGAAGCAAACTCCCCCGATGTGGGTTATCATCACACGATCACATGGTAATTGGGGTTCTCCCAAACTTACCAAGATCACCAACTCCCCCATCTCGCGGGTTATCGTAACCCCCTTTTTATCGGGTTATCATAGTTCCCCTATTGTCGGGTTATCATTCACATAGATATACTACCCTTACGCAGGGATGTACCACCCCAAGTATCTCATATAGATTTATATCTCTTTTACATATATAAAATCTAATGTGTATCACATATGAATTTAATTTAACTGATAAAAAAGATTAACTAGTTACCAAAAACAAAAAATTTACATCTCCATAACATTATGATTTATGCATCTCTAAACTCATAATTAAGAACAAGCCCATTTCTATCAACAATTAGTAATCACAACACCATCTTGTAAGAAATTGGTTAGCATCTTGTGCAAGAAATCATACACAAACTACTCTGTTTCCAGTTTGGGTCCTGATTCGGGCTCAATAATGATAGTACCCACGTGTTGACTCCACATGGTGGTCCTGCACATCGTGTTGTGTGTCTCCATACATGTTGTAGTGAAATATGTTCTCATGTTGTTCATACCCGTAATAATAATAATCATTAGCCGCAGGCCCAACTTCATAATGTTGGACCGTTGCAGATTCTTCATTTCCTTCTTCATGCAAGTGATGGCCCGGAGAAGCAGATGGTGAACGAGTATGAGAACTCGAAACGGGCTCGGTGCCCGGTTGACTCTGACTATCAACCGGGTCCTCCTCAACGGGGCTCGGGTCAACCGGGTTAGGGTCAACCTTGATATCTACCAACTCCACTTCATCAAAAGAACGAAAAATCGGGTGTAGGTAAGCATCCGCCAAGTAAGACTTGAGGTTGATTTCGGGCTCGGATGCTTTATCTTGTGCATCCTTTTCCATGGCTTCCTACAAAACACAAAAAAAGAAAATCATATGAGATTCGATTAAAAACTTTTGTTTGAAATTTTCAATACTTTAATTGGTTACCTCGAGGGGGTATTCTCGGAAAGCAGGTTCAAAGCGTGTTTTGCAGTATTTATGAAACGTTAGGGTCAAAATAGGCAATGCAACGAGTAATGGAGTTGAATTTGCAGCCTTTTTGGTACTAAGAAGTCCTAGTAAAAGTAACTGAGATATTAATAAGCTTGTGACAATACGGCTATGAACATGTGGCCAAAATGCAGCAGCACTCTCGTATTGTTGATTGTACACGTTAATTATCTGTGCATCCATATACAAAAGTCATTTAAAAGTGTTAAGTTTCATTATAAAAAAAATAGTAACGAAGTTATATTAATTTAAAAAATAAAGTTGATAAAATGTACCTGATGGCGGTAAACAAGGTATGCAAAAGCAAAGAAGATGAGAATGAAAGGAAGAAGAATTGGGGTAACAACTGCATACACAATTCCCATTAAAAAGTATAATTGTAAGGAAGGAATGGTTTCAGGAAAATCTACACTCCCGGGGTCCATCGCCTTTTCTCTATCGCGTTCGGTTTTCACAATAAACATATTTTTTAGGTGAAAAATTACCAACGGTTTTAATCGAAGGATTTCAGCTGCAATTCCAGCCCACCCGTCAACCATTATATATGTGATAAAGAATGTAGCTTTCATTGGAATAGATACACCAATAGTCCTTGGAATCCTGTATTAAAATTAAAAATAAATGTTTGACTTGGCATGCATAGGTATATGATTTAGGTCCCAAAAATGAAATGATGGAAATGCTTGACTATTTGTCAAACATCTAAGCTAAGAAAGCAGATGTGGAGATTTCGACCTATTTACTTATGAAAGGGTAAATTTGGGTTGGTCAAACGGTGAAATCGAAAAAATATCTTAAAAAGCTGGTCAAATGGGTCAAAAGTTGCAAAATGTGTATATCGTAATGTATCCAACCATACACATATTATTATTGTATGTTTCGTACTTCAGAGTTCAACTTTATCTTTTGACGTAACAAACTTTTAAAACTTATTAAGTTAAATAACTTTGTTTTTATTAATGTTTTTATGTAACCAACTTTTTTTTTTTTAAATAAAAAAATTGGGCTCAAAATTGCTTCTGGCCAACCCGACCTGACCCACCAAATGACCCGTAACCCATCCCCTGCCCATGTTGCCACCTCTAAGAAAAAGTGTTGAGAAAATTTACTGTGTAGGTGATTGATGAAGGAAAGAATGAAGCTGTTCAAATGCTGTTCCCGTTACAATACTCCCTAAAAACACATTCACCAACATAAAATAATAATATTTTGCAGCCGTCCTTCTTTCCAAAACCGAAAACGCCACATGCCCTTCAATTTTCGACATAACCATAAGAACTGTTGGGAGAATATACAAAAAAAACTTCAAAGCAAGACCAGGAAGAAACCCTTGAAGAAAAGACTTAACAAAATTCCTGCAAACAATCAATTAAAAAATCAAAACACTTAAATAAACCATAACCCGATAATCTTTTAACAAAAAGATTAGATCTTTATTACTTACAATTCGATCACGGGCCTGAGAAACGGAGCTACTCTTTCAAGACCATCAAGATTTGCAAGTGATTGAACAAATGCAATTGGGATCATGTAGAAAAATACAAGAGCAAAAACTGATAATGATATGATTAGTTTCCGTATGCTTAAAGAAACAAATGGAATTGCAAGATTCTTCCAATAAACATCTCGGGGTTCTGGGGCCCACTTTGTTAACCATAAAGTTGGGTTTTTACTTTGTTGTGTTTGTGCACAGACTGCAGCACCCCATCGCGAGTTGAATGATACAAATGCAGCTGGCATTATGCATTTTGGATCTTTTAGTACTTTCTGACGTTCCATTGTTAACTATAGTTCAACAACACAAAATAAGTTATTTAGTTATAATTTATGAATGAGTTGATTTGGGTTCTGTTTTATCTCTAACGGGTCGAAATTTAAAAACCGGAAAAAGTTAGCTTATAAGAATATGAAGCAACTCACTCTTTGGTCAAACTCTTTAATCTTCTGTTTGTAATAGTCAATAGAATCAACCTTTTCTCCCCAAAGTCCAAGGAATCCTGTCTGAAGGTCGAAAATGTTATAAAAGTTAGTATTTTATAAATCTTACAATTTTATATAATACGCGAACTACCTTTAAAGTTGGTCGTTTTTCGGGGTTTCTTTCAAACTTAAGTTGGTTGTAATCTAACCAATTTTGCAACCGATGTCTTCTCCTAAAAAGTCTACCAAACTTGTTTGCATTGTAGACTACCTAAATTACAGTTATAGGGTTTAATGGTTACGTGACAATTATTTAACATTTAAAAAATAATAAAAATAGGCGAATATATCACCTGGTGACATAGATAGTGACCAGGGTGGTTCTTTTTAAAAAAGGTGTCCACATTATCTGATATAGAATGACTAGACGTATGAGGCACGTTCCTGGCTAAAACCTTCAAAATTAAATTCAAAATGTTAAAAACGGGCGGGCCAGGCGGGCTGGATTAAGGGGAAACGGGTCGGGTCGAAGTGACCCTAAAGACCTTTTGTAACACAATGAAAATAATAATGAGTTGCAACTTACTGTAAATTGCTCTGCTCGCCTATGTTTTGAAGCCATAAAATTAAGTCTCATTGAAGCTATTGTATCATACTCCTTAAACAGCATGTAACAGATCCAAAATGTGAATGCATACATCATTGAAATATGTGCAAAAAATCTGAAATTAAATATATGTCATACAATCCGTTAACATCATTAGAATGTTTACAACAAGTTTATTTAACATCTTTCGATTATTTGAAATTTTGAAGTATTAATAAAAAAAATAGCATAAACTTACTTCAAAGATTTAGGTTGAACATTTGATATTGAAAGTTTATCAATATCACTAACCACCAATTCTTTACTGAGGAAAAATAAAGTTCCACCCGACACGTTGACCGGAACAAGAAATATAAGTGCAACGACAGTGACTGGTCCAAATATCTTTAATCTGTAAAATATAATAGGATGATGTTAAAGATTGATTATTTCATTGTTTTAATCACAATCTTTTTCAATGAATTAACACTTAACAAGAGTTTTTGACAAATTACAACCAGATTACGATAATCCCGCTAAATTTAACAAAATTAGATGCAGAGAAATGGATTTGAAAGTACTCATGACTGTAATTAAAATCATAACTTTCACAAGCTTTTATCTACAAAAGTTGTTGAATTGTAGTAAATAAAAAACACTAAAATCTCAATTCTCATAAGTTTTTTCAACAAATTCACAATTCAACAATATATTTCACTAATTAACCTCAAATTATAAACACTTCTACCACTTCAACAAAAACCCATGTAGAAAAAAAAAAAGATTCAGAACTACAGTATAAAATTATGATTTTTATAATAAATATAGAAAAAATCCATATAAAATTCAAGATTTAAAAATTCCCCAAGAAGATGACAATAAAAATCTCAACTTTTTACAAAACCCCTCAACAGTAGTTATCAAATTATGATCAATTCCAGTTAATTAAGTAATCCCATATCAAAAAAACAAGATTTAATGTTACCCAAGAATGTAAATCCTCAAGAAAACAGCAGAATCAAGACCAGTATGTTCAATAATATCAGGCTCCTTCATCTTCATAGCTTGAGGCATCCAATTAAGGAAAGAAAGATAAGTATTGAAATTGAGATTAACAAATTTGCCGACAAAATTCCCTCTGTGACTAGGACTACTTCTAGCCCCATTAATGTACCATTTTGGGAAATAAATTCTGTCATTAACTGGTTGAATTCTTAACAGAGCAAAAGCTATCAAGAATGCAAAAACACTAATTATATTAATCAAAGCAGAAACACCAATATCTTCAAGACTTGCCATAGAAAAAGAGGAAGAAAGAATTGGAAAAAAGATGGAGAATTTGAAGTCGGAAAGACTTCTTTTAATTGGTATGATAAACGGAATCCTTTTTTGTGAATTTTTTTGGTGTTTTGGTGGTAAATGGAAAGTGGGGATAGAATGGAAATGGGAATTCTTTTTTATTTTATTTTTTATTATTTAAAATTTGTTAACATTTTATTTTTTTATTATTTAAAATTTCTTATTATATTATGGGGAAAAGTTTAAAGAAACTATGAAAGTGAACATGGGTTTATTCTATTTTATGGTTTGATTTGCTTAGGTTTTTGGGAACTATTAAGTTGACAAAAGAACAATCTTTTTGCAGCATTCTTGATTAGTGCAAATGCGGTGGGATTTGTCCATTATTTTAAGTTCAAGTTATTTCTTGCCATAATGTTCTTATTTTCTTGATTTAAAACATCAATTTTAATGTTTAAATCCATTAAAGATTTTAATGATACGAGTTCAAATCTTAATACGCCTTATTATCATTCGATTTTATATTGTTAAGAGTTCGTTGGAATCGATGACATCCTATTTTTATCACAAAATTGATTTTTTTTCAAAATTTTAAGGTATTTATATTGACTTGTAGAAGTTATATTGTCAATAAAAGAATATAAACTGTGTGGTCAATTAGTTGATCATGGTTAGTTTGTTGTCTTGTTTATAAGCCATGTGAGGAATTTGCTAACTTGTCGGCATAATTTTGGCTTCAAGGACCACATTTTAAACTATGTATAATATTATATTTGGGGAGTTTCATGTCTCTAATAAATTTCAAATATCATATTTATCTTAATTAGTTTCATAACATGAATATATAATAATTATTATAAATGTAACATTTATTAATAGTTAATAACACTGTCAATATCTAATAACCATATCAATAAATGTAACATTTACTATTATACTTTATGTTCAATTAATCTCATAATATAATAGCTAAAAGTCATGAAATTCAATTTTTACTTAGCTAATCAACTCAATAGTAATCTTATGTCCTTAAAATATGACTTAGAAAAACCCTTTTAAGATTTAATTGAGATATATATGAAATTCCACCTTAATATTCTTATACTTATATACTTATATTTGTCATAGACTTATTTTTTTTGAAAACAGCTTTCATATATATAAACAAACTAGCAAAAAGCTAGACAAAACTTACAAAAAACAACCGAAACAAACCAAAGCAAACAAAACATCAATTACATGGAATGATAAGCCATTCGGCCCAACTAACTCTAAACTTTGGTCGCCGATTGCAAACCCATAAAAACGCTATTTCTTTGATCGAGTCCACCAAAGTATTCCGTCGAGCATCACTATTATTGAACGTAATTGCATTCCTATGACGCCAAAGAATCCGGATGACTGTAAACGCCACCGCCTCAATAATCAATTTTGATTTAGCACTAATAGTGCTAGAATCCAAGTTATTAAAAAAGTCATCTAAGTCATCCGCATTCGTATCAATAACTTGTAACCAATTTCCAATGGCCCGCCAAACACCTTTTGCCACATCGCACGACCAAAATAAATGGTCAACATCTTCAATACCATCTCCACACATCACACACTTTAAGTCTTCAAAATAAATTCCCCTCATTAACAAGTTAACTTTAGAAGGAATTCAGTTCAAATTAATCTTCCAAACAAGAATATTAACTTTACGGGGCACTAAAGAATTCCATCGTGTTTGTATTATAGACGACGGTAAAATTAGATTATCAAGCCAACGTCTAGTATACTTGACTACAAACACCCCCTCACTTCCAATCTCCCATCTCCACTTGTCTGGTTCGTTTAACAATCTAACATCATCCAACATACACTTTAATTCACGAACCTGATCATCTTCCCGACCTCCTCGGATATTACGTGACCAATCCCACACCACCGTACCCCCTTGACACCGATCAGACACCAAACAATCCGGGTCTACATCTAGCCTAAATAGTCTCGGGTACATGTTCCGCAAGGGGCTAGAACCGACCCAAATATCCTTCCAAAAGCGGATCGTCTTACCGTCCCCCACATTCCTCTTAAGATAAGATAGAAAGTCCATACCATCATCTTTAAACCTACTAATCATCTTGACAATTTGGGACCAAGGTGTCGAGCCAAGGCGATGAGTATTAGTCAATTCCAACGCCCCATTATCACCATAAATCGCCTTCACCACCTTTGTCCACAACATATTATCATTTGACCGAAATCTCCAAACCCACTTCAAAACAAGAGAAATATTAAAAGCATAAAGACTCCCGATATTTAAGCCTCCATTTTGAAGTGAAGCTAGAACCGACTCCCACTTCACCCAATGAATTTTCCTCCTTTCCTCGGTACCGCCCCAAAAAAAGGAGTCTCTAAGTCTCTCTAAAGAATTTGCCACAACTTTAGGCATAACAAACAGTGACATATAATAAATACCCATTCTTCCCAACACCGATTTCAACAAAAGAGACCTACCACCAACCGATAGCATGTTGACTTTCCAACCCGACAACTTGTTTTTAAAACGGTCAATTAACATATCCCAATTCTTTTTTCTGGATACACAAGCCCCCACTGGAAGACCAAGGTAAGTAAAAGAGAGCTTACCATTACACATACCAAGCATCTCCGCCATGTGAAACACATACTAAATACTTACAAGTCAAACACATACTAAATATTAAGGTGTATGGAATACTAGTTTTGGAAACATTATATATTAATATCCTCCCCTATATATGAGGCTACACATGATGATTTCATGCCACATCATCACAATGACGACTTTTGATTGGTGGACAATGCCACGTATAATTCCGGCATTGGTCCATTCATTTTTCATAAACTACACTCTTCGACCCTAGATAGCAGTTAACAAAACCCGTAACAGGCATTATTTTTGGCAGATTCGCATTCTTCTTCCCATGGATTCACGTATTGCAGCCCTACACCCATCGCCCGCAGCATCTTCAACGACCGCCGGTAAACCCTCTGCCTCTGCCTTCAGATTTTAACCTCCGTCGATTCACGTCTACACCCTAACCTACGCTCCCGTCGATTCCTATTAAGGTAATTTCTATAAGGAATTGACATATCCAACAATTTTCTATCCCCTCAATTTTCATGTCGATTGCCACTGCATTTTCAATTTCGATTAACATCAAGCTTGCATATTAGGTGTTCGATGAAATGCATTTCCACTCCTCAATTTTACTTTGTGATGATTTCAATTGTGTATGAATTTGGTTATAGATATCACATTGCTCCAATTTGTGTTTCCTGCTTTAAGAAGATTTGGTAGATTCAATAGGGAAATTGACATGGTGTCCCTGATGAAATCGGTCATCTTGAAGTTCTTCGTATTCACACCAATAACATGAAACTTTCTGAAGATGTAAGCATGTTTTTTCAATGTATTAACCATGAACATTTGATTGTTTAGCAACTAATTATAAAATTTTAACTTATTTTTATATTTTAGGTTGATTTGGAGAAGATATCTACAGAAATACACGGTTATGTGTGTGTTGTTCTGACTGCACTTTGTACTGAAGCTGCACTTCAATGTATTAGAGAAAAAATAATTATTATAAATTTGGAAGATGAATCTGTCGAGGCTGAAATATTAAATAAAATGGCTGTTTCTAATGAACATTTCTCAACTGCTCTTGAAACAAGCAATCCATCTGCTTTACGTGAAACGGTCATTCACACTCTTGTACTTTACACCCTCTCATTTATATATTTGATTTATTCATCCCTTTTCGTTTAAGCAAAGGTTGTCGAGGTTCCAAATTGTAGCTGGGATGATATCAGAGGCCTTGAGAATGTTAAACGAGAGCTTCAAGAGGTAACCAAAACAATTTTATTAAATTTAAATTATATATTTTTTTGTCTTTTTTTTATTCTCTTTTGTTTTTTTAAATAAATAGTGGAACAACCTGAGAAATTTGGTATGTCACCATCGAACGAAGTTCTTTTTTATGGGCCACCTGGATGTGGAAAAACACTTTTAGCAAAAGCAATTGCAAACGAATGTCAAGCAAATTTCATCAGTATAAAAGGGCCCGAATTGCTAACAATGTGGTTTGGTGAAAGTGAAGCAAATGTTCGGGAAATCTTTGATAAAGTCAGTGGATCTGCACTTCTATAAAGTGTTATAAATGCCGAGGGGAAGTATATCTGGAGAAGGTGCTGCTGCTGTGTTTTGAATCAATTACTGGCCAAAATGTGGGCAAAAAGGACGGTTTTCATTTTTGGTGCTACTAATCGACACTGCTTTATTACGGCCCGGTCAACTCGATCAGCTAATTTAGGGGGATTTTAATCAAATGCATCATGATGTGTGGTTATTTTTTTGGTATTTCAGTGTAATGGTCACTGTTTATCCTTCACCCCTGCATTTTTTATAACATTAACTGATGCCGGTGGTGTGGTTCGCATTAGTCTGCTAGGTGGTTTCGAATTGGTATTATTGAACTATTACATGGGTTGGTATGATTGTATTTTTAAAGAACACAAATAAAATAAAGCAATTTTAATTTGGATTTTTTAATTTTTGAAGATGGCAGGAACACTTCAATAACTGCAAGAACCCCAGAGACTATATTCAGGCTTTCTACAGCACATGCTTTACTCAAATTAAGCAAATAGGTACCCAAATCTCATTTGTTTTTCCCTCTTTTTTGCAGTTTTTTTTTTGTTTACATACATCTTGATGTATGTTTTGGTTAATACAGGAGGAATACTTCAAACGGTTTGTTGCAGTTGTTTAACAGTCGAGGGATTTAATCTACAAGAGTTGACAACAATTTCAGTGGGAAAAGTCCAAACGTTGAGAAATTATATCTTGATCTATCCCCTTATTTTGTTTAATTTCTATACTATTATTTTTATATTTTTTTAAATCAAAGAGATCCATGGTTGCAGGATGGAAGGACCAATACCAGTAAGCATTTCCCTATTGAAAAAATCAATTGAACACACTGATGTACTTTAATTTAATATTTTATACTTATTACACTAATTAACCATCATGTCTTTATATAATCCTCATGCAGAAGAATGCCTGATCTAATCGGAGAAGGTTCACCATTTCCAAATCTAAGTAGCATGGCAAAGATGGAAAAATTGTAAGAAGATTTATAGATACAGTTTGACCAAAAATGTCAAAATTAACCCTAATCGACCCATTGGCAAATGGTCAAAGTTGTCAAGTATATTAATTTTTTGGACATTGGCTAACGGAAGCTGTAATAAATATACAGTACAATTTGACCCGTTAGCCCGACCTACCCATTTGAAACGGGCACCAAATGTTAATTTTAACTACATAAATTATCTTACCAAAATACTAGATTACTATTGTATATTTAAAGTACTAAATCTTATATGATATCAGTTAGTTATAGAAAAATTTAAAATTTTGGGTCAAACTTATTTGAATAGACTTTTTGCAGAATACAACATCAATGGACAACCAGATTAAACATCTTAATATCTAATGGAAAATGTTATGCTTAATCTTCCGGAAGGTCAAGAGAAATGGCATAGTTGATTGATTTTATAGGCTGGTCTTTTTATACACTCCACCACAAATCTTTGAAGCGTTTTGAAAGGTTATGTTAATGTAGGAATATCACATTTTTTAGTTCTTATTTTTCCACAACTCAATGTTATATCCTTTTATTTTATAAAAGTGCATAATATTGACCATTTGAATTAGTAGTTTGTTACTTTTATAAATTTAAACTATATGATTTTTTAAAATTTTCTGTTATTTTTAGTTTTATTTTTCGAAGCATGCCCGCCCAATCTAACTGTACGCATACATCTTTATTAAAATTTTATTTTAATAAGATTATAAAGATTTAGTTAATTATCAACCTGTTTTTTAAAAATCTGTTTGACTTTAATAGTCAAAAAGTTTTGACTGCAACCCAGTCAAACAGTTTAATTAATAAAGCAAATATTAATTAAACAGTAAAAACGTATAAATCACAGTTTGACTGGATAAGTCAAACAGTAAATCACAGATTGAAGGTCATTTGTTGTGACATCGATGGGAATTACACTAATTCAACAGCAAATGTAGTTTACAAAGAAGTCTTATTTCGTTTGTAAATTTTATGTAACATTTCTTCATGTATTGATTTTTCTACCAATTTATCATTAGAGCTACATCATTATTATGTCATTTTTAAAATTATTAATCTTTGTTGTCATTTTTCTACATACTAAATTTTGAAGCATCCCGCCCATTGGGCGGGTTATATAGCTAGTATCGTATATATAGGGGAGGGTTCCTTTGAGAATTGGAAAAATGGTGAGAATGTGAGAATTTTTATAATCATGGGGTAATCATCGATGATTACACATTAATCATCGATGATTAAACAGGGCACATGTGCCCCCTCGTGCCGCGCGGCAGACTTTGCCGGGTCGTGAGCCCCAAATCCGCCCTAATCAATGGTTAAAATTTATTCTCGCATTCTCACCCAATATATTAATTCTCAATGGAACTCATTTCTATATTTGGCAGTATACATGGTAATGGTTTGTCTCGTGGCACCAACTTAATCATGGAGTCATATGCATCTTCTCAACCTCCTTTCTTGTATAATTATGCTTTCCTTCCTTTGCCTATGTTATTAAAAGTCATTTCATCCTTATGAAAAAGTACGAAATGTAAATATTATGTACTATATATTTATCAAGTTATTATTCAATAAAAAAACTTTTAAAATAAGAACGGTAAAAATATTTAATATTTAAAATTTTAATCATATAAGCAAACGCATACTACCTCCGTATAAGTGATACATCTCAGGTTTCACGGTTTTTTAAGTAAAATAATAAAACGGATGTTAAGATAAATTAAAATGAATAGTTAGTGAAAAATGTGTCTCACTGCTTTTAAATAAGGTAATATTGATGATGTTTAAAAATAAATATTAAGGATAAAAGTATACACTATATTAAAGTGAACAAATAGTAGAAAATGTGTTTCACCTTTTTTTAAAAAAATTTAGTAAATTTTAAAGTATCATATATTTTGAAAAACTTGTAAACTGAAAATGTACTTGTACAAAAGTAGTACGGAGTATAACTTTGTTTACAATTTAATAACATTCTTATTTAAGTGTTATAATATGTTTCAACTTTTAAGCATCAAAGTCAATAAAATTACAATATTATCTAAATCAAATTAGCGCGTTTACAATATTTGAGTGTATCCATGCATTTATTTATTTTGTGTATATAAGTACATTTGAGATATATAAGTGCCAATTTTTTGTTAATCAATTTTTATGATTTGAATATGATATTTTAAGTAATATTTTGAGAAGTTTTCTTTTATGGACATTACTCATTTTTTACACTAGACGACTAGACGTCCTATGTAACATGATGATGAGGATTTGAATTATTGAGATTCTTTTTCTTAAATAATCAAACAACTCTTTGTGAATACAACATTTTTTTCCAATTAGACCGAAAGTGATGCAACTTTTCATCTGTTAATTTTTATGATAAAAGACATTTCTTGTCCATCACCACTTTTATTATATTCATTTTATCAACAGAAAATAAAAATGGATGCAGCTTATAATATTAAATCAACAATAAAAAACTAGTTATTAGTTGGGTTATGCAATTACTTTTGTTTCTGGTGGGCCAAATCTTGTTTGTGTGCACAATAAATATTCTCTTTCGAAGAACACTGATAATTATAAAGAAAAAAAATTAAAAGCAAGATGTATCATAATTATTAAAAGGTCGTTTATTTAAACACCTTATAAAACTATATAATATCCTATAATTTCCTATTAATTAACTAATAAATTCTATAGCTTCGTCATATTTCACCACTAACCACCACTTCTACAAATTCACTCGCATTATAAACAGTCGCGCGCCGCTTACTACGCCACCACCAACTTGCTATGTCGCTCATACCGCCTCCACCAACTAACTCCGTTCCGTCACTACCATCGCATCTCCTGCTCACCACCACCACCACCGACCATCAATTTTAAGTTAAAAATCAGGCATACTTACGTTAATTAATTGTCTGTGATCATAATTTTCAATATTTAGAGGGTGTTTGGGAAGCTTATGAGTTTACACAAGCCTTAATAATCTCTTTAATAATCCCTTTTTAAAGGGATCATTAAGACTTATGTAAAATCATAATTCATAAGTCATAAGGCTCTCTAAATAAGTTTTCCCAAACACCCCTTAACTTTGTTAGAATGTTTATTTCGTACGAAGAAATGTTCAAATAGTAACATCCTCTATTAATTATTAAAAATGAACTCTGTTAACATTATTTTTAGTCTATTGTTAGGGAAAAACTTAAATGTAGCAACAAGTTAAACATTGTTTAAAATATATGATAAATTTAAGTTGAAAACGATTGAGATACTCAAATTTTAGCAATCCGAAAATGAGACAACGTAAATGTACGTTGTTCAAAATATATGATAAATTTCAGGTGAAAAGTGAAAACTAAGATTACTTAATTTTAGAAACCATCATGAATTATATTGGGATCTTCTATTATAACAGCCCACTTAACTATCCGAACAGACTCTTTATTAGCTAATCATTAACCATTAATTATTTAGTAAATTTTTATATTAAAAAAGGGTGTTACTATTTGAACACCTCTCATTACCAAATAAACACCTCGAATAAAGTCAATTATAAAAATTATAATCATATATAATTAATTAACATGGCTATTCAGATTCTTTTAAACTTAAAACCGGTGATCAACGGTTGTGGTGGTGGTGGTGAGCGGCATATGCGATGGTGGTGACTGAGTTAGTTGGTGGGGGCGAAATGAACGACATAGTGAACATCAGAGCGAGTTGGTGGTGGTGGAGCGAGCGAGCGGTGACAGCGGTTAGCTGATTCTAATGTGAGTGAGTTGGTAGGGTGGTGGTTAGCGGCGGAGTTCGTTGGCGGCTACGAAAAACTTTATTAGTTGCTCATTATGGAATTATGAGGTGTCTAAATAGAACTATGAAGTGTGCCAATAGTCAACCCCTTAAAAAATAGATTTTTAATTTCTTTTTGCTCTTTCCTTTATTTATTGAAATAAACAAATCCTTCTTCCAATGTTCACTATAACCAACCACCCTCTCCCACCAACACCAATATTCACTCCTTCCATTGACCACCACTACTACACCGCCCTCTCCCACCGGCACCCACTCCTTCCATTCACCACCACCACAACCGTCGAGCACCGCCACAGTCGAGCTGTTTTTAAAAAAAAAAAAACTTTTTAATGACACAATTCTTTAAAGCGCTAGTAAAACTAAAATGTTTGACCTTTTCTCGTATTTTATATACAAAGTTCAAACTTTCTCCTACGATTTTGAAATTGTGTCGCTTAAATCCACAATAGTAACATTTTTTTGTATATCACTAAAATATAAGTCACCAGATGTCACTTTTGTTGTAGTAGTGTTCAAGTGTTATACTGTTGTTATCCATGACCCGCCCAAATTACCAACTATGTTGTATCATTAAACCATAATCATAAAATATAGTTTTGAGAGACCCACAAGTGATAAAAAGGGGAATCGACAATGATATGCAATTATGCACCATCAATTGGTCCACTAAAATGGTCACGAGAAAAAAGTCTACCTTTTGGACTTATTTTAGACTTTACAATCCTATTCTTCTTTCCGAAAAAGAAATCATATTAATTAATTAAAAAGGAAACAAATGTAATGATTAATACTAAGTAAGTGATTCCAACTCTAGTTCAGATTTATGAACATGCATGTTTGAATGTCAAACCAAAGTGTGTCGCAATTGTTAATATGGCATTGACACGAAGTTAGCTGACAGGAGACATTCGATTAAGTCAATGTTAAATTTCACTTTTATTATCAAAGAAGGAGTGTATGTGTACATTGTGACATGTTTGTAAAGATACACGTCATATTTATAAATTAACATATTCATATCATGATAAAAGACTATTATATAATAAAAACATTGTTTTATAAAATAAAATAAAAAACATTATTCATATCCCTTGTGGGATGTAATTATAGGTAATTGGGGACTAGAGTTATACCTATGTTCTTTCTTGAAATATCCGTTTGCTTCACCTGTTTAGCGATGCACAAAGCCCAGGACATTGCTGATGAGGCCGGTGATAAACACAAAACCTAATAACACGTCATTGAGAATCTAAAATGGTTGTTGATTAAATCCTAATCAATGACGAATTTAGGATAAAACTGTAGGTAATAATTCCAGAAATTAGGCAACAAAACTAAGTCGAACATGTTAGTTTGGTCAATTTGGTCAGCTCGAAAGTTAATATGAATGTGTAATACGTAAAAAATATTCAATAAATCAAAATACGTTAAAAAGTGTTGGAGATTTTTGGTGAAAAAGTGAGTTTTCACCAAATTTGGACAGAAATAGTTATAAGTATGTATTGTATATAGGGGTGAGCAGAAAAAAAAAGGGTAACCGGAATTGGAACCGGAACCGCTTTGGAACCGCCGGTTCCGGTTCCTAAAATTATGGAACCGCCCAAGGAGGTTCCGGTTCCGGTTCCCAAAATTTAGGAACCGGTAACCGGTGGATAACCGGAAC
This sequence comes from Calendula officinalis, assembly GCA_963853835.1. NCBI lineage: Eukaryota > Viridiplantae > Streptophyta > Magnoliopsida > Asterales > Asteraceae > Calendula > Calendula officinalis. Next base: position 64,265,037 of record OY970823.1, on the reverse strand, counting down.
CGGTGATTATTCGGTCTACTTTTGTTAAAATATTATATATATGATAAAATTAATGTCCAAATTTAACAATATGAGAAATTTTGTGTAATTTTTAATGAGTTTAGTCATTAATTAGTCTAAATATAGTGTTGTAATGATATAATATATAGAAAATCATATGTTTAAGTGTTTGGAGTTTATGATTATTCAAAGATTAGTTGATAAAATGACAAAAAATGATTAATATTTAAGCTTCACATCTCATTTTAATTTTACGATTTCAGAAACAGGGTAACCGGAACCGGCACCGGAACTGGAGGTTCCGGTTCCGGTTCCGAAAATTGAGGAACCGGTACAAGAGGTTCCGGTTCCGGTTCCGGTCGGAACCGGCGGGTACCCGGTTATGCTCACCCCTAATTGTATATACTATTAAACTATAATTTACATATAATGAACCAATATGTGCATACGAACATGAATGCAACTCTAAAAAATTTGATCTCATACATGTCAATTTTTTGCAACAATAAACAATAATTTTTCACTCAATAAGTATAAATCGCTCTAAGGTTGAAACTTTAAAAAAAATTACACATATTTTCTACAAATTGATATTTTGAAGATCCCATTTTGTGTATTTTGTAATAGATAAATGATATTTCTTATTATATGTTCTATAGGAGCTAATACCAATTTTCATTAATAAATACAATACAATTGGGTAATTGACGAAAAGAAATACAAGATTGAAACAAGAATTGTAGAAACAAAGAAGAAACAAGTTTTAGTTGAGTCTCGTGAAATTCACGATCCTCTTAAAATAGATTCGTCGTCTATCTCCCAGGGTAAAACAACCGAGTAGTTTTACACTACCGGAAATAATCCAAGTCAAAACACTTATCGAAAGTTCATGTGTTTAAGGAACTCGAAAAATGGAGAGAGAGCATATTGTGATGCTTGTAAGTGGGTGTAGACAAGTTGGTGAATGTGTTTCAAGTTGTCAAGAATGTGTCTTCCAATGAACCACACATCTTCTATTTATACTAGAATTTGGTCCAAGGTCTAATGACACTCATTAATGTCATTAATCCAATTCAACACAAGTCATTACAAAGAAATGAAACCACTAATTCAAATATATTTTTAATGACAAACATTAAAATATAAATAATATTATTAATATTATTATTTGAATACTTCCACTAAATCAAGTGGCAAAACCGAGTGGCAAAAAACGAACCCCCATGAAACCCGGGAGACGAGTGTGGATATGTTCGAGTTTTCACTAGTTCATTTGTTTGATTTCTTTGTCCCGTACACTCACTTTGAGAGTCGATATCTCATTCACCATAACTACATTTTGGACATACCAACCATTAATTATATATAATTAAATATATAATTATATGTGTCCATAATTTTCCAACAATCCCCCACATGAATAGAGATCGATCGAAAACACAACAAAATTTCGATAAATGTTCAACATTCAAGTCTTGCAAAGGATAGGTAGGTGTTGGCCTTTGAACCTTCCCTTGAGAAGCATACTTAGTCTCCTAGCAGTCAGTAGACGCGATGTCCTTGAACTGAATCCGCCTTTTGTGTAGACGACAGTATACATTCTCACAAGACTCTCCCTAACTTGTTCATATCCTTTATCGTGCCCGTCTTGGTCATGGACACTGTCTGGTTCTACGAGAGCTACTAAAATTGTGCCCAACAATTCCATTCGAAGCGACCCCACTTTTCCCTCACATAGGTGATTCTCTATAATGAATCATTAAATCCTCATTGTCACTGAACTAGGAATGGACTAGGAAGTAGTACAATGTACTCCCTTTAAGAATGTTTGGAGAAATTCCGTTACCCCCACAGTGACATCCCTTCGTTTATACAATTAGGTTGTCCTATTGAACCTAGATCTTGGGATCTCCAGTCAACTAGGTTAGGTTTCCTTCGCATAAACTTTTATTACAAGGGCTTTAGTCTCATTTCATTATAACTAACTCTCTACTTAAGCATTTTCATAAGCGGATCCGCATTGTTATCATTTAACTTTTATAGTCAATCATGATAACTTCACTTGAGAGTAGTTGTCATATCATATTATGTCTTACCATTATATATTGTATACTTGACTAATGTAAATGTAAGACAATAATATATACCTTAGCAAGGTACCCCCACATTCGTACGTATTTATAAGACAGTTTTCTTTCAAACCAAAATTCGTACAATGATTCATCTAACCTTCACGAGGTATCTTATATAGACGATAAGTAGTCCACACACGACATACCCCCACATTTGTACAACTTAGTAAATCGATAGCTTCATTTTTACTTTTCTTTAAGTAAAATTAACAATATAATTTAATTCTTACATATCAATATGTATTAAAATCATCAATATACATTATGATTTACTTGTGACCACCCTTAGAAGTTAATTTCAAATCACACACTTTTGTATGAATCATATCAAGGAGTTTGGTTATTTCTTTCAACCAAATGGAATGATGATTTTGTTACATTTGTTACATTTGTGACTTTGAATCAATGTGAAATGTTGGTGGTATGCAATTTAATTTATTTAAACAACAAATTTAATTACATTTATATGGTATAATCAACCATGTTAAATATTTAACAATTTTTAAAATAAATGAACAATTTTATTAGCATTTATCAAATTGCGGTTACAAGTTGTCATATTTAATTTTAACATTTTTACCAATAACAATTCCATATTTTTACAGCACAATTCCATTGGATTCAATCACAATCCGAATAACAAACTTAGTAAGCAACCATCCGGACACAAGATTCTTACGAATCTCCGGAACATACAAAACATTGCTTAATGTGACATCATTTCTGGAAATCATCCTTAAGATGACATTTCCTTCACCTTTGATATATGTGGTAGCAGAGTTTCCCATAAAAAGTTTTTACTCATTTTTCAACATCTTTTAAAATGATAGACATATTTTTATCGAAACACACATGACGGGTAGCACCCGTATCGACATACCATCCAATTCAATTGGTTCCCACAAATTCACTTCCGACAAATCGTAAATCATGGCCACATTATGCACATCTTCCTTCATGTACATTTCCATGTTAGGCATTGTCACAACACTTGTCATTTTTATCAAATAAAAAATACAAATTTGACCAATAAGCCTCAACAACCAATAAGTTTCACAAAAGAAACACAATTTAATTAGTTATAAGATTTCTTGCAAGTATCCTTTTTCCAAGAATCAACTCAAGAAGCCAACGGCTATCTTGTATCTTACTAACTAATACACACCAAACTTTTACTAAGTCTCACAATTTGAAAGTAAAATTCTAGATGCCAAAGCAATCCATAGATATAAAATCCGAAGAATTTAACTTTTACCAAATTTGAGAAAATTCAAGTAACCAAAATTAACTTGAAATCTTAAAACAACAAAACCTTTTTATTTCAAAAATCTTATAATTTCCAAATATCTCACATTATGAGACTATATTCAAGAAACCAAAGTAATCTTGATATGTATAAAATGGAAATTAAAATTTTTCAAAGCAAAATCTCTATAATTCAAGAGAACAACAATAATATGAAACTTCAATCCAAACATTCAATCTCCAAATAGTTTCACAAATTGAAACCATATTTCAAGAAGCCAAAGCTACCTTGACATGCATAAAATGTAAATAACATGAACGAATTTACTTTTCTTAAATTCAAAAATTCAAAAATCATAAGGTAAAATCTCACAAGATTGAGAATAAATTCAAGATGCCAAGGCAATCTTGATAACTAAAAGTTATAAAATTTTAAAACCAAAGGTTCAAGTATATTTTCTCACTATATGAGATTAAAGTCAAGAAACCCTAAGTTATCTTGATACTTGAAACAAAATAAATCAAAACTTTTATATCCAAACACTTTTAATTTCCAAATATCTCACATAATGAGACTATATTCAAGATACCAAAGTAATCTTGATATGTATAAAATGGAAATTACGAAAAGTTTATAAAATATTTTCTCAAACAAATTCTTTATAATTAAAGAATAATGACAATATTATGAAATATAAATCGAAAATATTTGATTTCCAAATAGTCTCACAAATTGAAACCATATGTCAAGAAGCCAAAGCTACCTTGAGATGAAGAAAATGGAAATCAAAATCACTTACAAACCAACATATTTTTTGATATTCTAATAATCAACAAATTTCACAATGATGTACAAATGTTTGTAAGATTTATTTCAAATATCATCTCTAATGAGAATCAACTCAAGAAGCCTATGACTATCTTGAACCTTACGAACAAATATGATTGCAAAACTTATAATTAACAACAATAATTTTCACAATTATAAATTTTAAATCCAAAATTGTTTTAAATAATATACCAAATTATTTAAAATCAAACTTTAAAAACTTGATATATTATAATAAACTTAACCAAACATCTTGTTTTACATAAACATTTCAATCAAAACTTTTTCCGAATCGATGCTATTAAAAAGCAAAAATCAAAAAACAAAAAATATGTATTTTCCAACCGGTATTAGCTAGAGAGGAAAAATCTATTTTAAGTTTGTAGGAGCTAATACCAATTTTCATTAATAAATACAATACAATTGGGAAATTGACGAAAACAAATACAAGATTGAAACAAGAATATGTAGAAACAAAGAAGAAACAAGTTTTGGTTGAGTCTCGTGAAATTCACGATCCCCTTAAAATAGATTCGGCGTCTATCTCCGAGGGTAAAACAACCGAGTAGTTTTACAATACCGGATATAATTCAAGCTAAAACACTTATCGAAAGTTCATGTGTTTAAGGAACTCTAAAAATGGAGAGAGCATATTGTGATGCTTGTAAGTGGGTGTAGACAAGTTGGTGAATGTGTTTCAAGTTGTCAAGAATGAGTCTTCCAATGAACCACACATCTTCTATTTATACTAGAATTTGGTCCAAGGTCTAATGACACTCATTAATGTCATTAATCCAATTCAACACAAGTCATTACAAAGAAATGAAACCACTAATTCAAATATATATTTAATGACCAACATTAAAATATAAATAATACTATTAGTATTATTATCTGAATACTTCCACTAAATCAAGTGGCAAAACCGAGTGGCAAAAAACGAATCCCCATGAAACCCGGGAGACGAGTGTTGATAGGTTCGAGTTTTCACTAGTTCATTTGTTTGATTTCTTTGTTCCATACACCCCATTTTGAGAGTCGATATCTCATTCACCACAACTACATTTTGGACATACCAACCATTAATTATATATAATTAAATATATAATTATATGTGTCCAAAATTTTCCAACATGTTCTTCCTATTTATATGCCTACTTACTTCTAAACTTGACATGTGTTATCTTCTAATTTTCTTTTCTCATATCATTCCTTAAACTTGACACATAGGTTGAAAGAAAAGATAGCAAGAAATATGATTACTCTTTGTAATATTAAGTCTTAGTTTCTGGTGGTGGTAGACAATTAGTCCATGTAATTGACTTTGATCAAATCATTCCAGGTCTAGAAATGACACTGAAAGCAAATTGTGAAGTAGAAATTTAGCCTTGGACAATTTACATACATAGATATAGATATAGTCCTTCCAGAAAATTCTTTTACAGTTTTTATTTTATATGTTATGTTATTCTTCTTAATTTATATAAATATCGTTTTATCTGAATTTAATGCATAAGCACCAAGGCAAAAATTCAAGCTATTAATTCAATAGTTTTAATTTATAGAACAAGTTTAAATTTTTTTAAGAGCACAACATTTACATCTCTAAACTACATTGAAATCTGTATTATTTTGTGCATAGCGGGACTCGAACTCATGATCACTAGGCTAAAAACCCATTGGTTACAAGTTTAAATATTATACAATAATATGCTATCGAGCCTTCATTTCCGTAATGGTTATATTGTTTACAGAGTAATGTTCTGACCTCTTTTAAATTGATGTTGATGTAATACTGCCAAAAAAGAATGCTGGGCGTTTTGGAGCGGGTAACAACATTGTTGGGATATAAAACAGATATATCATTTTATTACTGATGCTGCAGTTGGTACTGATTCAAGCATAGTGAAGATTAGTACTGATGGGGCAGAACTGCATTTACTACTGATGATACTGATCTCAAGTTTACAACTGATGACAGCAAATACTACCGACATTCTATTTTTGGTGGTGATCGCATACGAGATTCTAGCATAGTTAGTTACGGAATGTATATCTTTATGTAATTCAATTGTAATCGAATCCTAGAATAACTAGGTTAATATTTTAGGCTTCAAGGACTATTATAAATAGTTCCTTATGAATTGTAAACATACGTGTGTATTGATCGATCAAATTAATATACATTGAAGCTTTTTGTGAATTATTGTGTTCTTATTTACATTCGTATTCATTAACAGTATTCATTGTTCTTAATCAATTAAACTATAAGTGTTGATCCGTTGCAACTTCTAATAGTTTGTAGATCTGTGATTAATTAATCCTTCTGGGTTAATCGATCCTGACAAACATAGTGTCATTACTAAGCATAGAGATGACATCCGACATGAGCGGTCTGTCTAATGCGTTTTCTTGTACACAAAGAAGTGCAACATGAATAGTCCTCAACAATTGTTGTACAACACAAGTACTTTCAAGTGTTGAATCTTCCAATTCCAATGCATCCCCTTGTTGCCAAAGCTCCCATGCCTAACACCATTTAAAATTACTCGATTAATGGTCGGTCAACCGAATTACTTTTCTAAAAGGTTGGTGTAAAAAATTTATGTCAATTAGACTTACATATCCGATTAGATTGAGTGTCTTGTTCAAATGAGAGAAGCTTCCGCTCACAATTTCTAGGATCAAGACTCCAAAGCTAAAGACATCGGATTTCTCAGAGAAAGTCCCTTCCATTGCATACTCAGGAGACATGTAACCACTTCATAACGTATGTGAATTAAACAATTAGTGAAATTATGTGTGCCAATATCAATATCATCAATTTATAATTTATATGTAACCAAGTAATTAGTTAGAGCACAATAGGGGTGAGCATTTGGACCAAAAAAACCGAACCGAACCGAAAACACCGAAACTTAACCGAACCAAACCGATAACATATTATCGGTTTCGGTTTTGAAATTTATCGTTTTCGGTTTCGTTTCAGTTCGGTTTTGGGATAAGGATGAATATTTGGGCTAAAGAAACCGAACCGAAACCGAACCGTACCGATACCGGACCGAACCGAACCAAAACCGATAACATGTTATTGGTTCGGTTTTGGTTTTGAAAATTCATCGTTTTCGGTTTTGGTTCTACCGGTTTCGGTTCGGTTTTTGAACCGAGCTCACCCCTAGAGCACAAATTTGGTGAAAGAGAGTGTTCTTACTATGTTCCAACGACCCTGATGGTCATTGCTTCGGTCTCGTTTTGTTTGAAAATCCTCGCCATACCAAAATCAGAAATTTTGGGGTTCATACTTTCATCTAACAAAATATTACTAGCTTTAAGATCTCTATGAATAACTCGCATTCTCGAGTATTTATGAAGGTAAAGCAAGCCTTGAGCTATTCCTTCAATTATATTCCATCATTTTGGCCAGTCTAGAAGCGCTTTTCTGGTTTCATCTATGCAACCATTTTAGCATTTAACCCAGATTAAAAAAATGAAATCAGCATAGAAATTTAGCTGGATAATAAACTTTCCTTACCAAAGAGAAAGAAATTAAACTCTTGTTGGGCATGTACTCATAGATCAACATCTTTTCTTCCCCGTGAATACAGCAACCAAGAACCCGTACAAGATTTGTATGTTGAAGTTTGGCAATAAGTATGAGTTCATTCTTGAATTCCACAAGCCCTTGTCCTGATGTTTTTGAAAGCCTTTTAATTGCAATATCTCGTTCATCACTAAGTTTCCCCTTTTATTAAAAAAAGAACATGTATCCCATGAAATAAATTAATAAAAACTAGTAGCAATTTTAAAAATACAACCCATATGTAGATTACAAGTACCTTATAAACAGGTCCAAAACCACCTTCTCCAAGCTTATTATCACTCGAGAAATCGTTTGTGGCAGCTACTAAAGAAGCAAAACTGAACAATATCAAGTCACTTCCTTTTCTGCCATTGCTTTCAAGATTGCTTTCACCCTTGAAGCTTTCTGAAGCCATAAGCTCAAGAAAATATTCATCATCTCTCTTTTGTCTATCCGCTACAATCAAAATCATGGCTTAGAAAGTTAAATAGCTATATTTTTCTGAATGTATTACTATTTTAACATGTCATACCATCTTGTTTCTTACGATACCAAAATAAACCAAAACATACGAGAAGTAGAAAAATTCCAGCAACAATAGGTCCCCAGATCCAGTTTTTAGCTTTTCCTGTGTATAAGCGGTCAATATCTATACTAATTAAAATTAAAGTGCTAATTGAGTTAGTATGAGTAATGGTATTTAGGCCTACCATTTAAACCTATTCATAGGCCTATTCATTAGATGAAGACACGTGCTAAAATCAAAGGATAATATTAGGAGAGAGAATTAGTGGAATACACATATCATCCTATCAAGTGGGTAGATTTATGAGTAAGTCTAAATGGTAGGACTAAATATCATTTCTCATAATATATTTACCACTTGGGTGAATAGTGGTAAGTAGACTGCTCATTTTATTTATTTATTTTTTCTTAGCCATCAATTTTGACTTTCTTTCTTATTTTAAATTTTAATCTTTTAACATTTAGGTTTTGAATACTTATATTTTAACGCCCTTATGATATGTTGATTTTTTGTCCAAAAAATGTAATTTGCAAATTAGTAATATAACATTTATCACTTAATTTTACAGCTCAAATTATTTATTATTTATAGTATCCAAATTATTGATAATATAAATTTATGTTTGTACGAATATCAGAATAATTTATGATTATACAAATACAAAGTCAAATACATATTACATATAAAAAATCATATTTTATTCACTGATATTCCTAAAACATGTAAATTGAATAATGGGTAAATAATTATATATACTATATAATACTTCCTCCGATTCAAAATAAGTGACACACTTGAGGTATCACGGTTTTTGAAGCAAAAAATTATAATGATAATTTATTAGATTAATTTGATGGTTAGTGGGGAATGAGTCTCACACTCTTTGAATAAAATGGAGTTAATGATGTTTAAAAGTAACAAGTAAGGGTAATTGAGTCATTTCACTTTGTTAAAGTAGATAGTTAGTGGGTGTGTGTCCCACTAATTTTTGTCAAATGGGGTAATTTTTTAAAATATGTCACTTATTTTGAATCACCTTAAAAAGGAAAGTGTGTCACATAGTCTAGTCGATTATTTTGAATCGGTGGAAGTATTATTTTAGCAAACACACGCTCTCTCTTTGGGCATGAGAGAGAAAAATGGGGAACATAACTCTAAATTGCAGAGAGATTGCGTCAAGGACTCAAGGAAGATTCCAAGAAATTAAGGACCGAGTCCACTAATTTTTCAATTCGGACTGGATCAGCTTTTAGGATTGGACCGGGTCCTACATCTGACCGAGTTAGATGAAAACAAACGCTCGGATTTGAGTCTGGGTCTGAGTCCTATGTTCAAATCATTCAGATAATAATTAACCTTAAATTGTCATGATCATTTACCTTTAGTTGTAGTTGTAGTTGGAGACATACTTGGATATAGAAGTCCCTTGAACATTGATTGAGAAATTATTGACCGATTTGGTTCCGGTCCATGTCATACAACCAGTTTCATTGCGGTAAACCCCAAACAATCACAATCATTCCAGCATTTAACCATACAATCACTAATGATTAGGCTTGAATTACTATCGTACGAGCTGCTCGTCATTTGAGGAGAAAAATCCCCATTCCTTAGACTAAATTCATCATCTGCACTCCTACACTTTGGCAAATGATCAGAATCTTCCACACACACGTTACCCGTAGCAGAATTCGGGGCTCCAAATAAAAGAGCTATCACCATCTATTATTTCGCCTTTTGGGCATTGGTGTAACACCATTGACGTCATGATAGCTCAAGTATCTTTCTTCATTGTTGTATTCATAACTGAGATTGTACAGATATTTGCTAAATGGATTGTTGACAGCACTCATGAACTCGAATGTTTGATTTCTCAAATCCCCACTAGTCCATTCTCTGAGAGTTTTCTCCATTGGGTTCCCAACTCAAAGTGAAAGCACCCGAATCAGGGATTTCATTGGTCGACCAAGAAGTTAAGTTCCAATTCCAGCCCGTTGTAAGATCCGACCCGAGTTTCATACCGGGTAAAAGCACGTTGGTTGGATGATCAAAACTCTGCCACAGAATCCGGTTATCGGTTTCGTTTTTCAACTGGAAGTTGCCAGTGTCTTGGAGAGTTGCGGTTAAATTAGGGTTAGAACCGGATTGGTTGTCGGAGATGTTTACAAGGGTTGTTCCACTGGCGGTGATGATTAATTTCCCGGTGTTGGGATCGATCATGAGGGCGGCACCCGAGCTAGATGTAATCGGGGTTGATGGGTTGGCTATCCATACTCTCCTGAATTGATCATCGTTGGTGTACCAAATTCCTAAATAAGTGTAGTTTGTGGCGGGAATCGGGAAGAATCCTAATGTGAAGTTGTTACCGGTGGAAACAAGTTGTGAGGTCACGTTGAGTTGGTCGGAGATTTTGATTGTTGAAACACCGGTGGCCGGAAAACAATTGATGATTAGGTTGCTACATAGAATTGTGAAGATGACGAGAGTAATCATTTTTTTGAAGAAATTGTAATTGTTATTGTAATATGGTTGGATTTAAATTTGAGATTTTGATTGTTTTTATGTATGGGCTGTGATTGATATTTAGTATTCAGCTGCCAACATAGACTATTTCTCATTAGTCAACGAATTTTGAACAATTCTATGGATAAAAATGGGTTTGACATTGTGTACACGGTTACAACTTACAAGCCGCCAACCACAAGAGGAAGTGGTCGCCTAGATTTTATAAAATGGTGAAATTTCTAAAATACCCCAATTTCAATTTCAAGGAGTACCAAAAAAAAAAAAAAAAAACTCTTATTACTACAAGTTTCACCCGCGACGATTCTGGGTCGGCTTGTAAGGCAGATCAGAACCCGGTTTTGCCAACAATTAATAAGATGCAGCATCTGAATCGGACTCGAGTTTCCACCACGCGCGACTTTCATCCGTTTTAATTTCATCATCTTCACCTGAAACTAAACTACTCGCATCATCTTCAGAACACGAACCGTATAATTTCTTTTCCTTTTCATAATTATAAGTCCATTCCAACCGTTTCAAAACATCACGATCTTTCCACCGCCCAACAACCGAAACCGCTTCTTTTTTCGCTTTCCCCATAATAATCTCCTGCCACGAAAAAGAAGCATCAGAAACCCGTTTCAGAGCTCCATCATTATCATCACCAACAACCACTGTTTTCAAACATCTCAATTTCGCCTCTTTTAAAACCTCAACAAAATCAGAATCATCAGACACAAGTATTAAACAATCCATTTGTCGTCTATCCATCATATCCACCATGTGGCTTGTTAACGCAACATCTGCAGCTTGTGGCTTATTTGAAACCGTACTGACCCAAAACCCGGCCCGTTTCAACTCGTCCCCTAACCCGTACCCAACTTTTGGAGTTAAAATATCTCTTGCAGCGTTACTATACTTTTCCATTTTCATGGAGTATTTTCCAACTAACTTTACCCGTTGACTGCCTCTAGCTGATTCAATCTGACTCACTCGTTTTGCATTCTCACGTTCGTGAATTTGCTTAAAATGGTTAATAAGTTTCTCGTTGGTATAAAATTTCCTGCCACAAACACGGCATATATATGGATGAATTGGTTTAACAACACCCTTATTTTCTAGCTGATTTAATGTTTTTCTATCTCTCCTGTGTTCCCTAATCTCAGGGGGAACGTAATCAAAAGAATGTTGATTAGCATAAGCTATCTTGTACCGTACAACTCCAAATGACTCAGCAGCCTTTTTCAGCCTAATAGCAGCATCAAATGGAGATATTGATTTTGGCGGTTTGTTGTCTAAGTCCCAGAAAACAGCCACAATGTTTCGGTGAACACCCTGAACATAAGAAAACAGGTCTGGAATTTTGGGAGTTCGGTCTCTGTTTAGATGATAATGTCTAATTATTTGAAATATTGTTGAGATGTTTCGTAGGGTTGAAGAATGTATTTGCCTATTACTAGTAAATAATTTGACGAAACTAGCCATTGTCAACCTGCAAAACATAATATTTTAAGCGATTAACAACAAATCGACAATGATTTTCAGCAAAAACTAGTTGATAAGAGTATGGATTTTGAAATAAAAAACCTGAAAGACCTAAATTATCATTTTAAGTCTCTGTTAAACTGAATACAACCTTCGTTTATGTCTTAATGTGCTGTTGATATCCTAATAATCCTTTGCTGCATAAATGCTTTATTACATCGTTCTATGTGCTTACAAGTTCAGGTAAACCACAAAAAACTCACTGAGGCAAATTAACAAACAGGTTATTGTTGGAATATGCTTCACGCGTATAACATATAGTTATATGGCTAGTTGTTTGTGAGCCTAAAGGGTCACACACTTAAACACTAAACACCATTATATAATTAGTATAATTAGTGTAATTACATTAATTATTAATATATAAAAGCTTCATGCTTGTATATAATAAGTTTAATATTAATTGTTAATATTGAAACTTTATTATGAGCAAACTAGAAGAAACAAATAACAAGGGACTAGAGTGAAAATAGAAGTATGGTTTATGGAAATCTTTAATGGGTCTTTATGGCACAATTATGTGTGATGAATGAGTCCATAAACACTCCCTTGACCCCTCTCTTGGACGTACACCATAACACACACAAGAAGGTGTTTTGTTTTCTTCCTTGTTTTTGCTCTCAAGGCTTAAGGACTAGCATCCATTATTTGGTGTTCTTGCAAGTGTTGTGTGGATTTCTTTTAGAGGTATTCTTGTTGAATACTTGGTTTCAATCCATCACCAACTCCATCCGATTTCATAATAATCAAAGGCAACTAGGGTATGAATTCTTATACCATTCTCTTTGATTTTCTTATAGTTTAATTGTATGATTGATATCAAGATCCGTTCATGGTGATTAAATCTTTCCGCTGCGTTTTGGTTCTTGTTTCAACCGAAAATCACCATTTGTGGTATCACGAGTCATTATATTAATCATATAATTAGCTAGATTTTGTGAAAAGTGGCAAAAAAAAAAAAAATCAATTGTTTTTGTGTTTTTAAAATTCCGATCGGACAAAAACAAAAACCCTACGGGTTTTTTATTTTAATTTTCGGATTTTTATAAAAATATGGGTTAAAATATGGTATTTTTGGAACCCTATTGTCACTTATTACAAAATCATATCAAAAAAAATTAATCTTGTTATTGTATTTTTTTTGATTATTTGGCTTGGATTTTAATTTATTAATTCCATTTTTTATGATATGGCAAAACATGTATTTTTGCCATATCCCAAGCCAAAGCCTTGTCAATTATTGCTAGTTTGTGCAAACCGATGAAAGCCTAGACCTTTGTGAATGAATGTGTTGATTGTTTGGTTGTTTGTTATTTCGGGAAAAGCCGTGTTTTTTGGCTTAATTGTTGTAATTTGTTTAATTTTTTCTTTTAATTTTTGGTGCCATTTTTTGGGGCAATTTGTAATGTAAAAGTAATATAATAGATTGTATTTATTTTATCTTTTTATTGTAAGTTGTTGACAAAAAATATTGAAGACCAATGAAGAAAACAACAAATTTCCGTCACAAAAGCGAGGGCTGTACGAAAACAGGTTTTCCAGAGGCATACAGACTCCTTTTTGGGCGATTCAAAAGCCTAAAATGCTTGCAAAGTCGTGGGCTACAACTTTCCAGAAGGCCGGGAAGACCAACGAAGACTCCTTCAGTGACTTTTCGGGCTTCAAAGTCTGCTGGAATTTTCTGGCAGATTACACTTTTTCACAATTTTGGGTTCTACTTGCTCAAGAATGTCTTGGAGCAAGTGGGAGCCCATTGGGTTTATGTAGGCCCGTTTGGGTTCATGTTGGCCCGTCCCCTAGTTTGACCCTTCGGTCCGTCGTGATGACTCACGTGATCGAACCTAGGATTTCATCGGTCGAGGTTTGCACAAAATTTTGTTGCATGTTTATTCTTTGTTTGTGGTTGTTTTTCTTTTCTATTAGATACAAATAGTAAAACAAATTAAAAATGGTTTTTAGACACAAACATTAGAACATTCAAACCCTTAAAGATTAAAACTTTTGTTGTTCTTAACAAATCGTAGATCTAGAACCAATACGCTCTGATACCACTTGTCAGGATCGATTAACTATATAGAAGTTAATAAACACCTTAGATCTAATTGAATATAGAAGTTGCAGCGGATCAACACTATATCAATGTAATTAAGAACAATGAACTGTAAATAATATGCGAAAATATTAAGAACACAGATTCACAAAAAGCTTCAATGTATATTATCAAGTTAACAATACACACGTACGTTTACAATTCGTAAGGAACTATTTATAATAGTCCTTGAAGCTAAACTATTTACCCTAGTTATTCTAGGACTTGATTTACATTCTAATTCTGTAGATATACATTGATTTACATACTATAACTATCTCTACGAAGATCTCGGACTTGATATGCTTCCAAAACGCGTATCAGTAGTAAACCTTTAATCTAAAAATCGTTTTGAGATTAAACTAAGTTTAAATATGATTTGAAACTTATCACTTAATAATCGCTAAAAGTTTTTACCGTTTATTACAAGACTTATGAAGTGGTATGAATGAAATACATGATTCATTCATATCTTAAATAAAATTTTATTAAATTAAAATTTAACATACCTAAAATTTAAGTCACGCCGTCCAATCGGTTGTAAATCACTTGCTTCTATTTTTGAATTCACGTGAGACGTGGTTTGAATTTAGATCCGAGGTCATTATTCTCTACGGTGAGACCTAGATCTATTTTGACATGATTTCACATTGGATGACTTAATCAAGTTAACGGTGAGACCTTGACTCCAGGCGAAGATGCGACAAACATGCCACTTGACCCTAGATGCTTGTTCACTAGGTGCCATGAAGTCCCATACCTCTAAGAGTTGCACTTGTAATGCAATTGTTGATCGTCACCTACCTATTGGATCTATCACCTCTAGCAGATCAACTGATGCGGTGATAGAAGCTCAATGGGATCTTAGTTTTTAATTAAATTAATTGGGTAGTTAATTTATTAAAAGAAATTATTATTGAAAATACTAATTAATGAACTTTGTAATTTTGTAGATGACTTCAAACAATCAAACCCTAACACATACCACCATTCGTTCCGTTCTCGAAAAAGAGAAACTTGATGGAACGAACTTTGTGGACTGGTCTCGTAACTTAAGGATTGTCCTTAGGGCCGAGCATAAGTACCACCATTTGGAGGAGGCGCTACCCCCTGCCCCTGCTGCTACCGCCACTACTGCTGTTCGTACAGCCTATACCAAAAGGTTTAACGAACAACAGGAAGTCGCCGCGCTTATGCTAGTGAGCATGATTCCCGAGATTCAAAAGAATCTCGAGGACCTCACTGCATTTGATATGATGCGTGAACTAACGGCCATGTATCAAAAGCAAGCCGAGCAGGAACTCTTTGACACTGTCAAAGCCTTCCACGCTTGCAAGCAGGAGGAGGGACAGTCTGTTAGCTCTTATCTCTTGAAGATGAAGAGCTACTTAGACCAAATGGAGAGGTTTGGTTACGCTATGCCGCACATCCTTGGGATTAGCTTGATTCTAACGTCCCTAAACAAGGATTTTGCACCGTTTGTCATGACTTATCATATGCATAGTATGGGGAAGACATTCGCCGAATTACATGCTATGCTGAAACAAACGGAGGCAAGCCTACCCAAGAAAACTCCGGCCCCTACTGTCCTTGCTATAAGGCAAGGAAAGATCCAAAAACCAAAACCGCAAGTAGTTGCGAAGGGCCAAGGCAAGGGAAAGCAAGTTTACAAGCCCAAGCCAAAGGTTCCCCCACCTACTCGTAAGGAGCATCCCGCTAAGGATCTTGCTTGCCATCACTGCGGTGAAACAGGCTATTGGAGGAGGAATTGTCCTGCCTACCTGGCAGAGTTGATGAAGAACAAAGCCAACAAGGTTGGCACATCAGGTATCTTCACAATAGAACTATATGCTTTCCCTAAGAAATCATGGGTATATGACACTGGTTGTGGAACTCACATTTGTAATACCATGCAGGGTCTAAGGGGAAGTAGAAAGCTAAACCATGGAGCTTTGGACTTGTACGTGGGCAATGGCAATCGTGCACCGGTCGAAGCTATAGGAAGCTATGATTTAATCCTTCCTAGTGGTTTAATTATTGTATTAGACAATTGTCACTATGCGCCTAGTATTACTAGGGGTATAGTATCGCTTTCTTGTTTGTGGAATAATGGTTTTATTCATACTTTTACGGATTTTGGTATTTCAGTTTCAAAGGATAATGTTTTTTACTTTAATGCTATTCCTCGTGATGGTATCTTTGAGATTGACATGCATAATCGTATCACAAACAGTAGTTCTATTTATACATGTAGCAACAAGAAATCCAAGAAGAACTTGGATTCTACTTTCCTATGGCATTGTCGCCTTTGCCACGTTAACAAGAAACGCGTTTTGAAATTACAAAAGGATGGACTTATAAAATCAGATGATTCTGAATCATTTGATAAATGTGTTTCTTGTATATCTGGTAAAATGGCGCGCAAGCCTTTCTCCCATGTAGGCGAAAGAGCCAATGATCTACTTGGACTCATACATACTGATGTATGTGGCCCTTTTAGAACTCGAACTAGGGAAGGTGCTACCTACTTCATTACTTTCACTGACGACTTTAGTCGTTATGGTTATGTTTACTTGATTAAACATAAACATGAAACCTTTGAAACGTTCAAAGCTTTCCAAAATGAAGTAGAAAATCAACTCGGCAAGAAGATAAAGGCTCTTCGTTCTGATCGAGGAGGAGAGTACATGAGCCATGAGTTTCAAGACCATCTTAAGAATTGTGGGATTGTCTCACAATTCACTCCCCCTTATACACCACAGCATAATGGTGTATCGGAGAGGAGAAATCGCACCTTGCTTGACATGGTCCGATCGATGATGAGTCCTACAACTCTGCCTCTATCCTTTTGGGGTTATGCACTCAAATCGGCTGCTCGCATACTGAATATGGTTCCCACCAAGAAGGTTGAAAAGACACCATATGAGATATGGCATGGGAAAGTCCCTAACTTGTCTTACTTGAAGGTCTGGGGTTGTGAGGCTCTCGTGAAACGCGACACGCCAAACAAACTTGAACCCAGAGCTGTCAAGTGCATCTTTATAGGATACCCTGAGGAAACGATGGGTTACTATTTCTACTACCCACCTGAGCAAAAGGTAATTATTGCTCGTTATGCTGAGTTTCTTGAGAGCAATCTCATTTCACAAGAAGCAAGTGGGAGTACCATCGACTTTGACGAGATTCCAAGCGATGAAGATGCACAACCTATTGTAGATACTAGCGAACATCAAGATGAGGTTGAACATGAAACTGTTCCTGTTGCACCTCAAAATGATGAGGTCCCCGTTCGAAGGTCCGCAAGGACACCTCATGCACCTGAACGATATGGTTTCCAAATCGATGCTGAGGAGCTGAGTTTAGGGGATCATAATGAACCCCCTAACTATCGAGCTGCATTAGCAGATTCTGAATCTGACAAATGGCTTGATGCTATGAACGCGGAAATGCAATCCATGAAAGATAACCAAGTATGGACTTTGGTTGATCTTCCTCCTAACAGTAAGACTGTTGGTAGCAAGTGGATCTTCAAGAAGAAGACCGACATGGATGGAAATGTACACACCTATAAAGCTCGATTGGTAGCAAAAGGTTACACTCAAACCTACGGGATTGACTATGATGAAACCTTCTCGCCTGTTGCCGACGTTAGAGCTATTAGGATTGTCATAGCCATAGCAGCGTACTATGACTATGAGATTTGGCAAATGGATGTTAAAACTGCTTTCTTGAATGGACACCTTGATGAAGATGTCTATATGGTTCAGCCTGAGGGTTTTGTTAATACAAAACACCCAAAGAAAGTATGTAAGCTTCAAAGGTCCATTTATGGACTGAAGCAAGCATCCAGAAGTTGGAACAAAAGATTCGACGAGGAAGTCAAAACGTTTGGCTTTACTCAGAATCCCGACGAGCCATGTGTATATGTAAGAGCTAGTGGGAGCATTGTCGTCTTTCTAATCCTATATGTCGATGACATACTACTCATAGGAAATAACATTCCAATGCTACAAGATGTAAAATCCTGGCTTGGGAAGTGCTTCGCTATGAAGGATCTTGGGGAAGCGGCATATATACTTGGTATAAAGATCTACCGAGATAGATCAAAGCGGTTAATCGGACTAAGTCAAAGTGCGTACATTGATAAGATTCTAAAACGATTTAGAATGGATGCTTCCAAACGTGGAAGTCTCCCTATGCAACACAATGTACACTTGAGTAAGACTCAAGGACCGTCCTCACCTGATGAGATGAAACGTATGCGTGATGTCCCCTATGCCTCGGCAGTAGGATCTATCATGTATGCTGTGCGGTGCACAAGACCTGATGTAGCGTTCTCACAGAACCTTACAAGCCGATATCAACAGAATCCAGGTGAGAGTCACTGGACTGCTGTTAAGAACATACTGAAGTATCTTAGGAATACTAAAGATATGTTTCTTGTCTATGGTGGTGAATCTCAAAATGAACTAAGCGTTACTTGTTATTCTGATGCTAGTTTTGAGACTGATAGAGATGATTCCAAATCTCAAACGGGGTATGTTTTCGTTTTGAACGGAGGCGCTGTTGATTGGAAAAGTGCGAAGCAGAGCACTATCGCCATGTCTTCTACAGAAGCTGAATACATTGCAACTACTGAAGCTGCAATGGAAGCTGTTTGGATGAGGAAATTTATTTCTGGGCTTGGAGTTGTCCCCAGTAATGAAAAACCTATGGATATGTACTGTGATAACACAGGTGCTATCATCATTGCCAACGAACCCGGTGTTCAGAAAGGCGCCAGACATTATCGGAGGAAGCTTCACTACATTAGAGATGCGATCCTAATGGGAGATGTACGCTTGCTCAAAGTTCATATAGATGACAACTTAGCTGACCCCTTCACAAAGCCAATGCCATGTACCAAACATGTTGAGCATGCTAGAAACATTGGGCTTCGACCAGCTAGTAGTTTCATGTAATCTGTTTTAGTATTTGAATAATGGAACATTGAGCAGTTTTTATTGGAATAAATTGATATATTTGATATGATCGTTTTTATATGAATATCTACTGTGTTCTATATTTGCATGTTTATATCCATGAATATTTACTGCGTTTTATATTCTAAACTGTCCATTGTCATATTAATAATATGGGAATATTATTAAGACAAATCTGAGGGCATTGATGACATTATCTTAGTATGACTAAAGATGATGAAATCAAACTCACATGTTGTTCATATTGATGCACAATTGGACTGACCCAACCTATGAGAAATCACTTCCTGGATTTATGTCACAAGTGAATCTCACAAAGGCTTTGTCACTTATCCTCTGACTTGAGATGCAAGTTGGTTTGTGTATGTAGAGGGGCAAACTTTGATGTGGTTAAACGTTGACCTGAATAAGGCTGCTATAACAACCATTATCGGGTTTGTCATCAAACATATGACAGACACGTGCAGTCAATAAAGAATTTGTTCCTCCACACATGTGGATTAGATACTACTGGGCCCCTCGATGATTTGAATAGATGTATGTGTGGCCACACCCAAAAGGTAATCAAGATGAATCTTGATTGGTTTTGGTAATCTACTTCAATGTATAGATCGAGAAACAGAATCGTTGAAATTTTAGATTGACATTTATCCTTGTCTAAAATTCAACATAGTATCAGTAACAAAAGGATAACTGCTCGAAAACTTTGAACAAAGATTTTATGAAACTCCTCATGTACTTCTAGGGGCATTGGCGGGTTGCTAGACTCTAACCTTTGCTTGTATAACTACTTGATGTTATCACGTGCGCAAGTGGGAGCTGTTGGAATATGCTTCACGCGTATAACATATAGTTATATGGCTAGTTGTTTGAGAGCCTAAAGGGTCACACACTTAAACACTAAACACCATTATATAATTAGTGTAATTAGTGTAATTACATTAATTATTAATATATAAAAGCTTCATGCTTGTATATAATAAGTTTAATATTAATTGTTAATATTGAAACTTTATTATGAGCAAACTAGAAGAAACAAATAACAAGGGACTAGAGTGAAAATAGAAGTATGGTTTATGGAAATCTTTAATGGGTCTTTATGGCACAATTATGTGTGATGAATGAGTCCATAAACACTCCCTTGACCCCTCTCTTGGACGTACACCATAACACACACAAGAAGGTGTTTTGTTTTCTTCCTTGTTTTTGCTCTCAAGGCTTAAGGACTAGCATCCATTATTTGGTGTTCTTGCAAGTGTTGTGTGGATTTCTTTTAGAGGTATTCTTGTTGAATACTTGGTTTCAATCCATCACCAACTCCATCCGATTTCATAATAATCAAAGGCAACTAGGGTATGAATTCTTATACCATTCTCTTTGATTTTCTTATAGTTTAATTGTATGATTGATATCAAGATCCGTTCATGGTGATTAAATCTTTCCGCTGCGTTTTGGTTCTTGTTTCAACCGAAAATCACCATTAGTTATGGGCACCGCTAATGGTACAGTAATCTCTTCAAGTCTCAATATATATTCCATAAATTCCACAAAAATCAACAAATTACTAGGAAAGAATATCAAAGAACTAACAAAAATTAAAATTAAATTAAAATAAGGTCCACATATTTTCTCAAGGATCCGTCACATAAGCAACAAAAAGAAAAGGATTGGAGATGTTAAGTATCAAGGAATACAATTTCAGTTACATATGTGCAATTGATGACATTGAATTGAGTATTCTTACATGATATCAGAGTCAATTTCTCATAGCAATTCATTTTCCTGAAACAAAATCCGAGTAAAATCCTCCTCCACAGCCACGGCTGTGATATTTCAGAGCCAAGTGCTCGAGAATCCAACACCCCAATCAAAATGGCCGCTACTGTCGATTCTTCAACACCACCGTATTCTAATAATCCACCAAACGATTCTGGAAACAGCCATCGTCGGACTTCACAAATCATCGCAATATTGCGTCTGATATCTGGCATCGACCCAATAACCCTGATATTCATTGACATGCGTCCAATTGTAATACTGGTCGCAGCTCTTCCAGCCCAAATTCAACTTTTCTTAAAAGGCCCAGTAAAGAGTACACCAAATTATCAATGGGCTGCATCCCCACCAACTTCAACCACATATCTAAATTGACCAAACCCTTATTCAGTACGATTCAAAATAACTGACATACTTTAGGTTTTATGGTTTTTAAGGTAACAGATTATAATAATGATTAAATTAGATTAATTGGATGGTTAGTGTGGAATATGTCCCACACCTTTTGAATAAAGTGGGGTTAATGATGTTTAAAAGTAAAAAAAATAGGGTAAAGAGTCATTTCACTTTGTTAAAATAGATAGTTAGTGTTTGTGGGTCCCACTATTTTTTACCAAATAGGATAATTTTTCAACGTGTGTTACTTATTTTGAATCTACCCCAAAAGAAAAAGTATGTCACTTATTTTAAATCGGAGGAATAAAAGGAAGTATTAGTTTTCTTCTACAATAAGAGTTTACTGTCATCATTTTAGTTTATTTTTTGTTTTCGTTTATGTTTGCAAACCCTAATTATTTTCAAGAGTGAGAATTCTATTCTTTGTATCATTTAATATTAACATTTATTTCAATTAAATAAGTAAAAAAGTAAGTTAAAACATACTCCCTCCGTCCCTTAATAAAGTTCCCATTTGTGTTGGGCACAACATTTTAGGAGATAATTAGTGGTGGGGTATTTGGTATTACTTATGATTAAAATATAAGGTTTGATTGGAGAGAGAAAGTGTTTTAAGAGATAGTTAGTGGTGAAAGTATTGGTAATAATATTATTATATTAAGTGGGCCCCTTATATTTGAAAAATGGGAACTTTATTTAGGGACAAAATTTGAAGGCAAAATGAGAACTTTATTTAGGGACGGGGGAGTATATCATTTCTCGATTAATTAATATATTAAGTTACTAATAAATATTCTAATATTTTAACTATAGACTTACAGCCCTAGTTATTTTTCTTTTAAGAATAGATAAGATGGGAGAAATAAGCAGTCGCACTTCCCATTGTACAGCTTACGGTGCCACCGTGTGCTTTAAAGAAAGGAAATGATTATGTGGCGAAATGATCACATGGTAGGAGAGAGAAAGTAGAGTTATTACAGAGAGAGATAGGAAGGGTTGACTTTTTTTAATGTCATTGTTATAGAAATAAATAAATGAGATTTTGTGTAGTTTATTGGATTTTTATATGTAATGATAGATTAATCTAACTGATTAATTTATTAAAAGCATCGAGACAAATGACAAAATTTAGGTTAACCGGGATAGAAAATAGTTACAGCAACGGGTTCGTTTCCACCCTGCCAAAGGATGATTTGAATTAGTCATGGTAACAGTTACGGAGTATATCATTGTTTGCATTGACGTAATGAACAATTATCAACACCTAATCATTTTGACAATTATATGTAAACCATCAAAGTCTGATCACATTCATGTATAATAGCACAATAATAATATACCTACTTACGTTAAATTATTCATAAATGATTTCTCTCATCATCTTCACCGTTCTGTGTACCAACCTACTTCCGGCCACCGGTGTTTCAACAATCAAAATCTCCGACCAACTCAACGTGACCTCACAACTTGTTTCCACCGGTAACAACTTCACATTAGGATTCTTCCCGATTCCCGCCACAAACTACACTTATTTAGGAATTTGGTACACCAACGATGATCAATTCAGGAGAGTATGGATAGCCAACCCATCAACCCCGATTACATCTAGCTCGGGTGCCGCCCTCATGATCGATCCCAACACCGGGAAATTAATCATCACCGCCAGTGGAACAACCCTTGTAAACATCTCCGACAACCAATCCGGTTCTAACCCTAATTTAACCGCAACTCTCGAGGACAACGGTAACTTCCAGCTGAAAAACGAACCCGATAACCGAATACTCTGGCAGAGTTTTGATCATCCAACCAATGTGCTTTTACCCGGTATGAAACTCGGGTCGGATCTTAAAACGGGCCGGATTTGGAACTTAACTTCTTGGTTAAGTGATGAAATCCCCGATTCGGGCACTTATACTTTAAGTTGGGAACCGAATGGAGAAAACTCTCAGAGATTTATGACTCGACAACGAGGTCGGCCATACTGGACTAGTGGCGATTTGACAGACCAAACATTCGAGTTCATGAGTATAAACGAGTTACTTCTTTCACGATACAATCTCAATTATGTTTATAACGATGAAGAGAGGTACTTTAGTTTTGATAGCATTAATTATCTTCATCCAATGTGGATTTTGAGACCACAAGGTAAGATTGTAGATGGTAATAACCGTCGTTTAACTACGACTCCTGAATTATGTTACGGGTATGATTTGGGCAACGGGTGTGTTGCAAGTTCTAATCCGCCTCGGTGTAGGACCAAAAATGATAGATTTAGTCCAATGAGCGGAGATTTTGATCCCGAATTAACGACTAGCTCGTTTGATGATAATTCAAGTTTAAGCATTAGTGATTGTATGGTGAAATGCTGGAATGATTGCGGGTGTTTGGGGTTTATCAGTGATGGAAATGGAACTGGCTGTGTTACATGGGCTGGAATTAAATCAATCAATAACTTTTCGGTTAGTACTCAAGGGAATTCTGTTTCTAAGTATGTTCTTATTTCTTCAAATCTGAATAAAGGTGATTAAACTATTCTATATAGTTTTCTTGATTTCTTCACTTAAATCCTGCATATTAATGAGCTAACTTATGATGCAAGGCAATGCTAAACTCCGGATTTGGGCACCCGTCGTTGGTGGCATTATTTTTCTTCTTGTTTGCTTTGGTCTATTGTGGTATCTTAAGAAGAGAAAGCTTTCAGTAGAAGGTAGGTCACTTGATATATATTGATGTTAATTAGGTCAAAATGTAAAGTTAATTTGTAGTTAACTTTGAAACTTTATAGCTTATAAACCATAATTTTGATTGTAGAAAAGAGACAAATGAGAGATGACAAACAAATACTTGAGCTAATGGCTTCTGAAAACAATGGCAGCAAAGGAAGTGATATAATGGTGTTCAGCTTTGCATCTATAATAGCAGCCACTAATGACTTTTCTAGTGAAAATAAGCTCGGAGAGGGTGGTTTTGGGCCTGTTTATAAGGTATATTTATCTTTGATAACGATCAAATCATGTTTTTAAACTACAAGTTTTCTTTAAATGGGTCGATCAAACACGTTTGGAAACGGGCCACAAAGGGTTGACCAAAAATAATTTTCCTTAGTTTCAATGAATATTGTTTAATGTCTCTAGTTTTTGCCTTACAATCTGACAAAATGATACATGATATGTGCTTATGACGAAAAGGGGAAACTTCATGATGAACGAGAAATTGCGATTAAAAGGCTTTCAAGGACGTCGGGACAAGGGCTTCTGGAATTCAAGAATGAACTAATACTCATAGCCAAACTCCAACACACAAATCTTGTTCGGGTTCTTGGTTGTTGTATTCACGGGGAAGAGAAGATGTTAATTTATGAGTATATGCCAAACAAAAGTTTGGATTTCTTTCTCTTCAGTAAGTAAATATTTCTATAATCTTTTAAATTTCAGTACTAAATGTGTGGTATATCATACATTTTAATAGATGAAACTAGAAAGGCCCTGTTAGATTGGCCAAAACGATGGAACATCATCGAAGGAATTGCTCAAGGGTTGCTTTACCTACATAAATACTCGAGAATGCGAGTTATACATCGAGATCTTAAAGCTAGTAATGTATTGTTAGATGAAAATATGAACCCCAAGATTTCCGATTTTGGTATGGCGAGAATTTTTAAAGAAAATGAGACCGAAGCAATGACCGTTAGGGTGGTTGGAACCTAGTAAGTACCTACCTCCCCCTCTTATCTTCATTCGATTCCTTTAGGCCTAAATATATTTAAACTTTCTGATTTTTTTCATTATCATTAAAAAAATAAATTGATCTTATTTTTAATATGTTACATAGTGGTTACATGTCTCCTGAATATGCGATGGAAGGGACATTCTCAGTGAAGTCCGATGTCTTTAGCTTTGGTGTCTTAATCCTGGAAATCGTGAGTGGGAGAAGAAACAGTAGCTTCTCCAATCCAGACAAGACGGTCAACATAGTTAGATACGTACGTCTAGTTTTAACTTAATTTATTCTTTTTACATCCCATGTTATATAATAGTAATTATGTCGAAGGTCTTTCATGAAGCAATCTCTCCACTGAGTGGTAGAGATGTGAATGCCTACATTATGTAATAGTAATTCATTTGACCTAAAAAGTCAAAGTTCACACATATCATTCACAGTTAAAGATATCTTAATGGTTTTCTTAGGCATGGGAGCTATGGCAACTAGGGGATGCATTGGAGTTGCAGGATCCAACACTAGCCGATACTTGTGTTATTGACCAAATGTTGAGGACTATACACGTGGCACTTCTATGTGTAGAAGAAAAGGCATCGGATAGACCAGTGATGTCAGACGTGATCTCTATGCTTATAAATGACACTATGCCGTTAGCTGTCCCAAAACGACCAGCGTTCTTCTTTGGCGGAACTCCATCAACTTCAAAGTCGGTAGAAAAAAAGT
This sequence comes from Calendula officinalis, assembly GCA_963853835.1. Lineage (NCBI taxonomy): Eukaryota > Viridiplantae > Streptophyta > Magnoliopsida > Asterales > Asteraceae > Calendula > Calendula officinalis. The sequence goes on along the minus strand of OY970823.1, from coordinate 64,238,989 downwards.
CAAATGATTACTCTATAAACCAGATTACAGTTACAGAATTGGAGGCTCGATAGCATATAGCTGAGCCTTTGAGCAATTGCAGTATTATCAACACTCAGTTTTATTAAATATTTACCACAAAATGCTTTAAAATATAAGTTTTTTTTTTTTTCATGACTATTAATTTTAAGGTTTGTTATTAAACTAAAAATTTAAGATTTGTTAGTTATTAAAAGAAATATATTTCGTGCCATATACATTTCACACTTTGAATATAAATATAAAAATAATTCCTTGATTCTAGCCTATCATAATGATCTCACTAATTATCTACGATGTTGACTCATAATGGCTAAATATATTCTAAACTATTATTTCATAATGACAATATATTCTAATACTCCCCTGCAGTCGCAGCGAGAGGAAGACGAACGCTTAGACTGGTACGAAAATCTTCAAAGAGAACCACTGGTAACCTTTTGGTGAAAATGTTGACAATTTGATACCGAGATGGAATATGTAATACCCGAACAAGGCCACGAGCAACTTTTTCACGAAAAAAGAGTATATCCATCTTGATGTGTTTCGTGCGTTGGTGATCGACCGGATTTCCCGATAGATTGATTGCGCTCACGTTGTCACAATAAACTAGAGTTGCTTTTTGTAGAGGACAATGGAGCTCCAGTAATAAATTTCGTAACCAACAAGAATCTGCGACAACGTTCGCAACGAATCGGTATTCGGCCTCGGCACTTGACCGGAATAGGGTCGGTTGGCGTTTAGCCGACCAAGGAATCAAATTATCCCCAAGATAAACGCAATAACTAGAAGTGGAACGCCTTGTATCGGGGCAACCGCCCCAATCCACATCGGTATAAGCCCGCAAAGAAGTGGTTGGAGACTTATACAAGTGTAGGCCATAGTGTAACGTGCCTTGTAGATAACGAATTATACGTTTAAGGGTGGCCATATGTATTTCTCTCGGATTGTGCATAAACAAGCACACCTGTTGAACCGCATAAGAAATGTTGGGTCTCGTGAACGTGAGGTATTGGAGAGCACCCGCTAAACTGCGGTATTTTTATGGATCCGAGAATGGGGGACTAGTATCGGCACTAAGCTTGGGTTTTGTGTCGACCAGAGTGGCCGCGGGTCGACAATTGGTCATGCCGGCTCGTGTAATAATATCGGTCACGTAGGTTGATTGCGACAAAAATAAGGAGCCCGGATGATGAGTAACCGACGCACCCAAAAATGAGCTCAATGTACCTACGTCCTTCATGGCGAATTCAGATCCAAGAGAGGCAATGATTTTGTTAAGAAGATGATCCAAGGAAGCCGTAAGAATTATGTCATCAGCATACAAAAGAAGATAAGCCATACGATCCCCGTGTTTAAAAATAAATAACGAATTATCCGAAATACTATGTCTAAACCCAAACGTAGATACATAATCAGCGAATCGTTTGTAGCACGCCCGAGGAGCTTAATTGCTATAACCCATATAAAGATTTCTTGAGCAAACAAACATTATAACACCTCAAATTTTATAACAAAAACGTTTGGCCAAAATATATTATTTTATAATAGAAAAACGGTTCCAAGATACGGATTTACAAAAACATTTGGTATGAATCAGAGTATAAAGTTTGGTGTTACAAAATATTTCAAAACCAAAGTTAGGCATAATTCCGCTCTAGTGTTCTTCTATCCTAGGCCCCGCACGTCTCCATCCGTACGCACCTAAACCTTCGATCCAGAACCTGAGTACATAGGAACACAAACAAGGAGTACATGAGACAAGAAAGTCTCGTGAGCTACATGGGTTTTAGACCCCAATAATAACAAGTATCACATAACATATAAACGTATATATATATATATATATATATATATATATATATATATATATATATATATATATATATATATATATATATATATATATATATATATATATATATATAACTCGTCCATCTATCTAGTCACCCTATTGTGACTCTATCATCCTTGCTTTCCTAGCAATCATATCTAGTTACCGGGTTGACCACGAACTAACCAGAACCACATTAACTTACTAACCGGGGACCCCCCGCATTAATAAGCTTCAAGGTAGCGATAAGAGCGAATCGCCCAATCTACCGATACCTGCCTTACTTGCCAGACTACATCAAGTTAGCAAGACTAATATCATGGAATGGGTCGATGAGGATGCGCCTAAATGCTCCCATTCCATATCCTCATGACCGGGGATCCCCCGCATCATTACATCGTCTCATCCTTACTATAACTCAACTGTTATTCCAATCAAAGCCCTCGGCTATCACATCAATCCTCAAACAAGTTAGTTAACTATTATCAATAATATAAACTAACTTAACATACTATAATTCTACACAATAATCAAATAGACTCAGCATATGTAAATGAAATGTATTTCCTGACGGGAAGTTATAACAAGTCAAACGGTATAAAACAAATGCGGAATTGAAACCTTCGTTTGACAATACTTTCCCATCCCGTTTGAACCTATTAGGATGCAAAAAATTAGGGCAAAACGAATACACTTGTTGCAGCCCCAAATCGGTACTAAATCAGCCCTAAAATCAGTAGTATGGTAAATAACAAACACACAATAAGAACACCGACTTTTAGCGTGGAAAACCCCAAAATCTGGTAAAAACCATGGGACAACTAGTGCCGCTTAAATCCACTAACCACAAAAGAGCAATACGAAGTCTTTTCTAGATAAAACTAGAGGAATACAATAAACATCATAATCTTGGAATCAAACATCAAGATCTATGGCAACAATCAAAGAACAAGAAAAAAAAAATATATCACCAAAACTGCAGGATCTGTTCGGGTATGAAAACAGAACTTCTGAACCTCAAAATGAAGATCCCAACGGTCAGAATGTTCCTTTATATGTAAGGAAGCTTCTGTCCCAAAATGGTGACGATCCGACGGTGCAAACTCCAGAAATCGTGAAAACAGTGAGTTGCTCTGATGGAAGAAAATGAGCTACGAAAAACTTCTTTCTTTTCTGATTTCTCTCTCACTTTTCTCTCGTGTGTGTTAAATGAATTTACCCTAAAACTGAAAATATAAAACAAGACAATGAGCCAATAAAATGGGCCTAAAGAAGATGTTGGGCTAAACCTAAATAGGCTAAAAAAACCCAACAAATCTCCCCCGTTTTCTGCCTATGAGGATGAGTTCGCCATCCTGGTGATCGAGCAACATACCTTCAAATTTTCTCTTGCTAGAGCCTTTGTCAACATATCTGAAGCATTATCACCCGTATGAGCTTTATCAAGTTCAAACATACCGTCTTCAATGTGATCTCTAATTCAATGAAAACGAACATTAATATGTTTTGTTCTTTTATGATACATCGAATTCTTAGCAAGGTGAATAGCACTTTGATTGTCACAAAGAACCGCATAACGTTGTTGCTTGAAACCAATTTCTTGCAAAAACGTTTTTAACCATAATAGTTCTTTGCATGCTTACGTTTCCGCCATATACTCAGCCTCTATTGTAGACAAGGCCACACACTTTTGCAATCTAGATTGCCATGAAACAGCTCCCCCTGCAAAAGTCATCAAATATCCAGAAGTGGATTTCATGTTGTTTTTATTTCCAGCCATATCCGAGTCTATGTAACCAACAAGCATTGCCTGATCATTACCAAATGGAATACCCAATTTGGAAGTACCTCGTAGATATCTACATATCCATATAACAGCTTCCCAATGCTTCTTAACAGGATTTGACAGAAACCGACTAACAACACCAACTGCATGAGCTAAATCCGGCCTTGTACACACTGTAGCATACATCAAGCTAGCAACCGCTGAGGCATATGGAACTCTATCCATCTCTTCAATCTCATTCTTTGTAGTAGAGCAATCTTTATGAGTTAGCTTAAAATTCTTAGTAAGAGGGGAACTAACCACTTTAGCTTTATCCATGTTGAACCTGCCACCTTCATAATGTATTGCTCTTGTGATATGTGCAGCTTCTTGGCACTTCTATCTCGAGTAATTCGTATGCCAAGGATTTGTTTTGCTGGCCCCAAGTCTTTCATAGCAAAAGACTTGCTCAAATCTTGCTTCAATTTCGCAATTCTTTCAATGTTCTTGCCAACAATCAGCATATCATCAACACATAACAACAAAATGATGAAATCATCATCACCAAACCTCTGAAAGAAAGCATTGTGATCTGAAGAGGTCTTTCGGTAGCCTTGCTTCCCTATGACCGACTCAAACTTCTTGTACCACTGCCTCGGTGCATGCTTCAACCCATACAAACTTTTATGAAGTCTACAAACGTAGTCTTCCTTCCCCTTAACCTGAAAACCTTCAGGTTGCTCCATGTAGATTTCTTTATCCAGTTCACCATGAAGGAAAGCTGTCTTAACATCCATTTGCTCAACCTCAAGATCAAGGCTAGCCGCTAAACCAAGAACAACTGGAATGGATCCCATCTTCACAACTGGAGAGAAAATCTCATTAAAATCAATACCCTTTTTCTAACTGAAGGCTTTAACCACCAATCTGGCCTTGTATCTAGGTCTAGAAGTATGTTCTTTAGTCTTCAATTTGAAAACCCACTTGTTTTTCAAAGCTTTCTTGCCCTTAGGCAACTTCACCAACTCAAAAGTATTGTTATGATGTAAGGAAGTTATCTCATCTTGCATAGCCTCAAACCATTCTTTCTTGTGTTCATCTTCCATAGCTTCTTCATAACACTCGGGTTCTCCCCCATCAGTGAGTAAAACATACTCATTTGCAGAATAACGTATGGAAGGATGATGATCTCTAGTAGGCCGCCTAAGCGGAACAAATGGTGGTACATCTGGTACTGGTAACTCATGATGAACGTCTTCATCTAAATCTGGTTGCTCTTGAGCATCAACATCATCAATACCCTGTTCTTCATCATTATGAACATCATCTCCTAAGTGTGAGTCAACATGTTTAGGAGGAATTGGATCCAAATCTGTAAGATCATCATTAAATTCATGAATTGTTTGTTTATCGGCCTTCTCAACATCTTTTAATGTGTGATCTTTCTCAAACACTACATCTCGGCTTCGAACAAGTTTCTTTTGAACCGGGTCATACAATCTGTACCCAAATTCATTTCCACCATACCCGAGGAATACACATGGCTTAGTCTTCACATAAAGCTTTGATCTTTCATCTCTGGGAATATGCACAAATGCCTTGCATCCAAAGACTCGTAAGTGGCGGTATCAAATATCATTACTGCTCCAAACCCTGTCAGGAACATCAAAATTCAAAGGAACGCAAGGGGTTAGATTAATAACAAGAACCGCCGTATTTAAAGCTTCACCCCAAAAGGAATCGGTCAAGCCTGCATGTGAAAGCAAGCATCTGACTCTCTCAACTAAAGTTCTATTCATCCGCTCTGCTAAGCCATTCAACTGTGGTGTCTTTGGTGGAGTCTTTTGATGCTGAATTCCATGCTCTCTACAATAAGCATCAAACGGGCCAATGTCACACCCCGCTAAAAATGAGTTTTACTTCATTTAAAATGTTTTGCGGAAGAACGAAGGTGTAACGTTCATGACAACATAGCAAAAATTAAGAAAATAAACAACCACGCAATAACGAAAATAAAAGTTGTTTTCACTTTCAAAAAGTAGAAAGTTCCCAAAAATAGTAAGTTTCCTAAAATAGAAATTGTTTGAAAATAGAATGATTGTTCGTAAACTTAATGTTTCATTCATGGCTCACGACAATCCCACTGCTCATATCCTCCAGTTCCACTGTACCTAATCACCTAGAAAAACATAATATAAAAAGGGTCAACAATAATATTGAGTGAATCCACAGGGTTAACGTTGTATGAAAAGTAAAGTGTTTGCTACCCAAAGTGTTTGTTATGAAAATGGTTTATGACTGAAAATGTATAAGGTTCAATACTCATATAAGATGAGAAATAGATATAAAAAGTAAAGTGTAATTGTAGAAGATCTACAATTACTAGTTTTGTTTATGAAAATGTGTTGAACAAGTTGTTATGTTTGACATCGCGTGAACTGTTATCCCCAATAGGTAACTAGTCTATTGAGTTAATATACCAACCCCTAAGTCCACAATCCACACTTCAACTCCAGTACGTTATCGTTCTTTTATGGATATACACTCCCGAAAGATGTCTTGGATAAACCAAGTAGTGATCAAATAATGTTGGGAGGATGAGTGTCAGCCAATAGTACTATCTGCATATCCATGGTCTAGATCCACTAGTTAATGATTGCTGGCACCTTAGTCTGGTATAATAATTGTTTGTCATGCCAACGCGATAATGAAAATGTAAATGTTGTACAGTCATAGTAAAACAGTAGCTATTGTGTTTATGTTTTCCACCCCAAAGTTTATAAAAACAGTAAAAGAGTAAAAGGGGTCTGTGGACTCACCTGGGCAAAGCTTAGCGACAATAGGACAGCGGAATCCTTCAAAGGCTCCTAGCTTCCTAAATGATATAACTTACTAATTAGACTAAGCTAACACAGGCGATTCTAATACGATATAAGATAAATAATAAATGTTATGTTTTATGTTTTCTGACATCGAATGAACTTGGATCATTGGGCCTTAATGGGCTGAAATGAAATGAAATGAAATGGGCTTGGGTTAGGCTTAATGGGCCTAGATTGGGCCGATTGGGCCTAATGGGCCTAGATTGGCTTAATGGGCCACTAGGTTGGGCCACTTGGGCCTCATATTTGGCTGAGGTCCGATTAGATTGGGCCATGGATTGGGCTTGGGCCCAATTGGGTTCAGTTTGGGTATAAGTGGGCCAAAGGTTTGGGCTTTGGTCCAAATGGGCTTGGATACTAATGGGCCAACTAAAGTTTGGGCCCGATGGACTAAGGTAGATCGAAATGGGCCAAGTACGGGCCTTGGCCCGATTAAGTATTCGGGTTTGGGTCGATCGGTTGGGTCAAGAACCGGCCTTGAGCCGGTTTGACTTATGGGTCAAAATTAGTACATTCTAAAGTCAACATTGGTCAAATAGTTAACAAAAGTCAACATTGGGCTTCTAGATTTCGACTAGGTCTTGGTGTTCAGATCTAGGGTTTAATCTAGCATAGGTTTTGGTCAACGAAAGTCAAATCTAGTCAATATAAGGTCAAACATGCAAGTCAACTAGGGTTAGGGTTTGGTCTAGGGTTGGCCGAATGGCCAAAACCCTTCGGGTTCAAGCTAGATTCGGCTAGATCAGTTCTAGAGTTCGAGTTTAGCGATTAGTTTAGCTAGATCTAGGTATACGGTCACAACTATGGTAGATCTAGGGTTCAAGCATCAAAACAATGGATCAAACAACAAATCTAGGGTTCAATGATCAATCGAATGAACATATACACGAATACATGCGTGTGGCTACGGATTTAAGGGTGATAGGGTTTATGCCGAGACCAAATGGCCTTGGCCATGGTCTCGGGTTCAAGCTATGGGTCGGAACAATCAAAGGAAAATCAAGCAAGAAGGATTTGGTATCATACCTTGGGATCTAGATCGAACAAAAGCAAGAAACCGAGTGGAGATGCTTGCTTGCTTGAACAAGAACGGACGAAGGGGAGATGATGGTGCTTGCGGCCGAATGGGAGAAACAAAAAAGCACATGAATTCGGTATTGGGGTATTTATATGGTAGGGTTTAGGGTTTACTTGGAAGAGTTATAGATGGACAAGGACTCTTTCAAATTGTGATCGGGATAAAGGTTAACAACAAGATAAGATCAAGGAATTTGCCTCACACCCCAAGGGGTGTTCGGCCGACTAGGGGGTTCAAATGGAAGAGTGTGGCTGGCCACATAGGTGGTCGGTCTTGGCTAGGAGTCGGGTTTAGATGGTTTGTTCAATTCGAGTCACATTTAATTAGTTTGTACGTTTATTGTTTTACCGATAAAAATCATCGTTTTAGAAATGTTTTAGCTCAAAGTGTGTCACCATAATAAAATAGAAATGTTGTGTTGACTAAAATAGTCATACACTAACGTATGGTGTAAAAATATATAATTTGGTGTGTGTTAGGATGCCAGAAATAGATATGTCTAAAAATAGAAACTTTCTAAATAAGGAAAGTTCTAGAAATGAAATGAGGTTGCATACCGGAAATATCGAGTTGTCACAGCCAATGTATTCACCTCCATTGTCAGTACGAATACATTTAAGTTTCTTCCTTGTCTGCCTCTCAACCAAAGCATGAAACTGCTTAAACATATCTAACACTTGATCGTTAGTCTTCAAGGTATATACCCAAACCTTTCTTGAATGATCATCGATGAAACTGACAAAATAGGAACACCCACCAAGTGTTCTAGTCTTCATGGGACCACAAACATCGGAATGTACAAGATCAAGTATGTTCTCCATTCTGAAAGAAGAACGGCTCTTAAAAGCAACTCTGGTTTGCTTTCCTGGAAAATAGTGAGAACATTTCTTCAAGTTAATATCATGCACACCGGATAACACATTCTTCTTTGAAAGAATAGACATCCCTTTTTCACTCATGTGACAAAGTCTCTTATGCCATAACTCATCCATATCATCATTTTTTACAGCATTGACAATGCTATTGGAGATCTTTGGATGTGCCACATATAACTTTGATTCCCTTTTACCTCTTGCTACAATCAAGGATCCGAGAGTCACTTTCCACAAACCATTACCAGAACTGTTGTAGTAACCGTCTTCATCAAGTAGACCTGTGGAGATAAAATTAAGTCTCATATCTGGGACATGTTTTACATTATCCAAAACCAATTTCATCCCAGTGTCAAACTTCAAACAAATCTCTCCAATACCAAAAATATTTGATAACCTTGTATTATACATCCTAACAACCCCATAATCACCTGGAGTGTAAGATGAATAATAATCTTTTCGTGTTGCAACATGACACGAAGCTCCACTGTCAAAGATCTAACTCGAATCATCATGAGCAAGATTAACCATATCATAATCACAACAAACAAAGAACTCACCTGTGGTGGCATTTACTTCAACTTTGTCATGACCATTATCATATGTCTTGTGATTGTTCTTCTGGTTGTTGTAATTTTTCTTCTTGTTCTCCCTTTACAATTGTCTGCAAAACGGTGTGTCCTTTTCTACCACAGTTATAACATTCATAATCAACAACTTTTCCTTTGCTGGAACTACTGCGGTGATTACCTCTATTACTTGGGCCTTTACTTTGACTTCTCCCCCGCCTTTCTGTAACCAAGACTTCTGACTGTGAAGAAGAAGAACCCTGTGTCTTTCTTCTCATTTCTTCATTTAGAATACTACCTTTAGCCAATTCCATAGTAATAATACCATATGGTGCGGAGTTGGACAAAGATGTCATAAAAGTCTCCCAAGTAACTGGTAGTGTGCCAAGAAGCCATAAACCTTGTATCTCATCTACAAACCCATACCTGCAAGCTGATTTATTGTTAAGGCAAAAAGCCTTACCCCTTTGGAATCTTAAGATAACAAAACAACCTAGACTGGCTTAGAATAAATAGTGGAATAATTATGCTAAGTTTAGGAGTGATACTGAGTTTGGCCAGTATTGGCCACTCAGTATCAGCACTCAGTATTGGAAATCCAATACTGAGTAGAAGGACTGAGTTATAGTCAGTTTTGTAACGGACTAAGATCAAATCCCTTGATCTTAGTCATTTTCCTAGTTTAGTCCTTCGGTTACTCCTTTGCCCATTATGTAAGATCTCTATATCATTATAAATAGAGATCATCTTGCAAAGGAGAACTTACCAATTTACGTATTCACTTTCATATCTTTGTAATTGATCAGTGGTCTTGTTATTCCGCAACAAGCCACACTTAGTGGATTTATACATTGACTCTAATACTGTGTTTTACACTTTAATTGTCTTAAGTATATTTAATCTAATCAATTAACTTATAAAAACAGGGTGTTGTGACCTAACAACTGGTATCAGAGCAGGCTAAATAAATCCTTATTTAGTCGATCTATTACCCTGGCAGCCATTCCCTATATTTATCCCTCCCAAAATCAAAAATCCAAAATGTTTACAATTGTTGCACCAGTTATGTCTGGAAAAGGAGTGCCCATCTTTGATGGCAAAGACTTCCATCAATGGAAGCTAAAGGCTCAGTGGTATCTTGAATCTATTCATCATGAGATGCTCACTATTGTGAATGATGGTCCCATCATTCCACAAACTGTGGAACCCGTTACAGCTACTGATGATGCTCCTGAGAGCACAAGAACAGTTCCTAAACTGAAGCACACATGGACTGATACTGACCGCCAGTTGTACAGTTTAGACTCTAGAGCAAAGGGGGTGATAGTAATGCTGTTACCAAAGAAATACTTAATGCAATTATGAAATTGCCAACAGCAAAGGCTATGTGGGATAGCCTATCAGTCACCTATGAAGGCACACCTAAGGTGAAGTTGCAAAGAAAGAGCAACATGAGAAGGAAGTATGAAAACTTCTTTTCAAGTCCAAATGAAGACATCACCACTCTCTATAATAGGTTCAATACTGTTATCCATGATCTAACCAGTGTAGGCATTGTGAAAGAGGAAGGAGAGCTTGTTCAAAAGTTTCTTGATAGTCTTCCTCAACAGTTTCTTGATATGACAAATTCTGTCAATGCTGCTAACAACATTGAGTCATACACTCTTCAAACTTTGTATGGTCTAATGTTGAATCATGAGGAGAATAATGCTGCAAGACTGATCAACTGGAAGAAAACTGACAAGTCTTCCACTGGCATGGCTCTAGTTGTGCAACAGGCATATACTGTGACTGAGCCTGAAGAGCCAGAAGTTGATCTTGTTGATGCTGAAGCAGAAGAGCTTGAAACCCAAATGGCTCTCATGTCTATGAAGCTGGATCAGTTGAAGAAGAAGAGACTTGGTGTTAGCTCTTCTAATACTGACCCAAGATCAGGTCTTTGCTATAGGTGTGGAAAGCCTGGACACACTGCTGCCAACTGTCATACTAAGTCAACTAAAACTGATCAGAATGACAAGATTGCATACCGAGCTAAACGGTATAGAGACAAGTATGTCAAGTTGAAGAACTGGAGCAAGGGCAGGGGTGCAGCAGGGAATGGAGCACCTCATCAAGCACTCTACTCTGAAGCTTGGATGGATGAAGAGCTTAGTGATGATGAGGAAGAAGTTGAAAACAAAGCCTTTATGGCTTTCACTGAATATTTCATCTGATACTGTAGTTGTAGGAACAGAAAAATCATGTACTGAACAATCTAAAGAACCTGTCAAAGTTGTCATTTTAAAACATGATAATCAAAAAACAACTTCAACAGGATCTTCAAGTGGCAAAAACAAGAAGTCTAATATTAAAAAGACTTCTCTGCCAAATAAAAAGAAGACACCAGATCCATCTCCTTCTAAACCAGTCAAAAACAACATTAAAACACCAGTAAAAAATGACAAAAATAACATTTTAAAATCTATTGGTGATCAGATCAAAGTTTTAAGTCAAAAGTTTGCAAAACTTACTCATACTAATCTACCAAAAGTCAAATAATTTTCAAAAATTCCTTATGAAAACATGTTCGGAAATAGACCTAGAAAATGTTATTGATGTCATCATACTGGACATAAAGGAGATGAATGCTGGAATGATCTCTCGAGTCCTAGGTACTCAGTACCAAAGAAAAGGAGAGAAACTAAGCCAGTATCACCAAAGAAAACCTATAAGGTTTCCCCTGAAGTGATACTGACCTCTCCAACAAAATAGATCAAGTCTACCCCTGTTTCTCCTACCAAAGGTCCCATTCAAAAATGGGTTCCTAAAAAGAACTAATCATTATTTTGTGTCTTGCGCAGGGTGACAGAAAATGGTACTTAGATAGTGGCTACTCAAGACACATGACTGGCAGTATGGAGTACCTTCTAAACTATACACCAGAGAAGGGTCCTTCTGTCAAGTTTGGAGATGATTCAGTTGGAAAAACTAGAGGGTATGGAGTAATCAAGGCATGCAACATAACTTTTAAAAGAATTGCCTATGTAGAGGGTCTTAAACACAATCTGCTCAGTATCAGCCAGATGTGTGATGATGACAATGAAGCTCACTTCAGGAAGACTGCATGAATCATCTACAATGATAAAGGGCAACATGTACTCATTGCTAGAAGAGAAAAAGATGTATATGTGGTCAACCTGTCTGAACTAGATCCAACTATTCGTGTTTGCCTGCTTTCTAAAGTCAAGCCAGAACTGAACTGGTTGTGGCACAAGAAACTCTGTCACATAAATTTCAGAAATATTAATGAACTCAGTATGAAGAAGCTGGTGAGAGGTTTGCCCACTATTACTTATTCTAAAGATAAGTTATGCTCAGCATGTGAAATGGGCAAGCAGAAGAAGAGTTCATTCAAGTCTAAAGTCAACCATTCTATTAATGAACCTCTTATAATGATACATATGGATCTTTTTGGCCCCATCAGTACACCATCATTGGCAAAAAAGATCTATACTTTAGTCTTAGTTGATGAATACTCAAGATATACTTGGGTCATCTTTCTCAAGACCAAATCAGATGCAACCACATAAATCATTGCCTTTATCAAAAGAGAAGAACTTCAGAAAGGCAACAAGGTCAAGCAACTAAGAAGTGACCATGGTACTGAGTTTAAGAACTCAGTATTAAAGGAATCGTCCAAAACTTCTCTGCAGCCTACACACCACAACAAAATGGTGTTGTAGAAAGAAAGAATATAACATTAATTGAAGCTGCAAGAACTTTGTTATGCCATGCTGGACTGGCACTGAGCTTCTGGGCAGAAGCTGTAAACTGTGCAAATTTTACTCAGAACATAGCCACAATAGTCCAGAGACATCAAAAGACTCCTTATGAGTTACATAATGGCAAGGTTCCTAATGTGGAATACTTCCACATCTTTGGGAGTAAATGTTTTGTACTCAGTACTAAACAAAATCTCAACAAATTTGCTCTCAAAGCAAATAAAGGTGTGTTCATGGGCTACTCTCCACACTCTAAAGCTTTCAGAGTGTATGTCATCTCAACTAAGATTATTGTAGTATCCATTCATGTCACTTTTGATGAAGATCAGGATGTGCATTCTACCTCAGCAAAGGAAGACATTAGTGGCATAGACATTCTATGCAATCCAGAAAACACAATTGCTGAACAGCCCAAGTCTCACCCATACTATGTTGATCATGGTGTGAGTGATACTGATCAAGACGGAAGTCTAAATAACTCAAATGCAACAAATACTGAGGTTCCCATATTTGAGAACCCCAATACTGAGTTCCCAATAATTGATCTGAACAACTCCACCTATGAAGAAGGTGAAACTTCCAGTACTTCTCAAGAATCCACCTCAAATCTACAAAATCAAGAAGAACAACAACCTGAACTGTCGAATACTGACCAGAATTCAGCTCAGTATCAGACAGACAACACATCAGTGCAACAAGATATTGTTGACCTTACTTCAAATTCTCCCTTAGGAAACAATCTAAGGGAACACAGAGTCATCCGCATTCCAATATTATTGGTCCTATTGAACAAGGTGTTCAAACAAGAAGAAAATTAGAGTTTAAACCCCAAGCAACTGCAAACTTCTGCTTCTTTTCAAGCTTCTATCTACCATGGAACCAAAGAAAGCTGATGAAGCTTTATTAGATGAAGACTGGGTAGAAGCTATGCAAGAAGAACTTACAGAGTTTGAGAGGAACAAAGTTTGGAACTTAGTATCACCCCCTGCTGGCAAAACTATTATTGGTATTAAGTGGGTGTTCAGATTCAAGATGGACAAGGATGGTGTTGTCATTAGAAACAAAGCAAGACTGGTTTCTCAGGGTTACAGGCAAGAAGAAGGCATTAACTATGATGAAACTTTTGCACCAGTTGCAAGAATTGAAGCTATTAGGTTGTATCTTGCATATGCAGCTTTCAAGAACTTCAAAGTTTATCAGATGGATGTCAAGAGTTCCTTTCTCAATGGAAAACTACAAGAGGAAGTTTATGTTAAATAACCACCAGTTTTGTTGATCCTAAATTTCCTAATTATGTTTTCAAGCTTGATAAAGCTCTACATGGGCTCAAACAAGCACCAAGAGCCTGGTATGATACCCTGTCTGAGTACTTAATTGAAAATAAATTTATAAGAGGAAAAATTGACAGAACATTATTTTCAAAAAGAAAAGGTTCTGACATCTTACTTATTCAGATATATGTAGATGATATTATCTTTGGCTCCACTGACAAGTCAATGTGTGACTGGTTTGCTTAGATAATGTCATCTCAGTATCAGATGAGTATGATGGGTGAACTTACTTACTTTCTTGGTTTACAAGTTGATCAAAAGCCTGATGGCATCTTTATAAATCAAAGTAAGTATGTGCATGACATGCTAAAGAAATACAAATTTGAAAATTTATCTTCCATGCACACTCCTATGGGTACTCAGGATAAAATGAGTAAAGATGAAACTGGTAAACCAGTATGTTAATCCACATACAGAGGTATGATTGGTTCTTTACTTTGCTTAACAGCTAGCAGGCCTGATATCATGTTTGCAACTTGTTTGTGTGCTCGGTATCAGGCTGATCCTAAAGAATCACATATGAAAGCTGTTAAGCGCATTTTTAGATATCTTTCGGGTACTTTTAACATGGGTCTTTGGTTTCCCAAAGACTCAAACTTTAACCTTGAAGGGTATACAGATGCAGATTTTGCAGGTTGTAGGTTGGACATGAAAAGTACAAGTGGAGGATGCCAATTTCTCGGTGGTAGACTAGTTGGTTGGTCATCCAAGAAGCAAAACTCAGTAGCAACTTCCACTGCAGAAGCAGAATATGTTGCTGCAGGAAGTTGTTGTGCTCAACTCCTATGGATGCAGTATCAACTCATGGACCATGGGTTCAACTTTCAAAAAACACGCATTCATTGTGATAATAAGCGTGTTATTGCTATCACAGAGAACCCACTCCATCACTCAAGAACAAAGCACATTGATATCAGACAGCACTTTATTCGAGATAATGTGGAAAAGGGTAAGGTTGAGGTAGATTTCGTTCCTACAGATGACCAATTGGCCGATGTGTTTACTAAACCTCTCTCTGAGGAAAGGTTTATGTACTTACTAGGGCAATTGGGTATGCTGAATCCTTAATTTTCCTTAAAATTTTTCTGATACTGTCTACTCAGTATTAGCCCTAATACTGACCAGCTCAGTATCACTCGTCTGACTTATCAAAATTTAAATAATTTTTATTTTTTATTAATTTATGGATTAAATTAAATGTTTTTATAATTTTTAATATTTTTTTTAATTTATTTTTTTTAACTCGGTATTGAAGTCCTGGAGTGGTAAAACTGACTTTTAATCCTCATACTCCCCAACGGTAACCTTTCTTAATAAGAAAGGTACCGTTGGAACAGGATAAGGTTGTCATTTCAGCCGTTTTTACTTCCCAATACTGTAATTATCTCTAATTAACGATAAATAACCATTACTTTTCTTTCTTTAAAATTTTCTAACTGTTATTTCATACTTTCTTCTTCAATTCTCTCTGCGATTAACGATTCTACTCTCTCTTTGCAAGCAATTACTTAATCAAAAAACGCAGATGGCAAATTACAGATTCTTTGCACCGGAGGCTGCACCGGCGACCCAATTTCGAAAGGACGAATTACCTAAGTTTGCAAGGAATAACATAACTGCAAACTTCGATATTCCTCAACCGTGGGCGTGTCCTGAATTCACTCACATCGTAACTTACTTGAAGCAATATCCAATCACTAAGGCGTTGATTCTATCTCCTCGAGCAATATATCCGGAGATGCTATGTGAATTATTGTACTATGCAAAGCTTGATTCTCCGGATATGATTACTGGCTGGATTATCCGAGATCAACAACGAGCTTTTGTTTCAACAGCTATAATTCGGGAAACACTAAGGCTTCCTGCTCACGCTCAGTATGAGCCTTTTGTTGATAGAACAGAGGCTCGCTCGGTGTTACCTTTTATTGGACGAAGAGGAACCACGGGCATAATTAAAAGGAATGAATTTGGTCCAATGTGGGGTGTTTTAATTTCCACACGCATTTGGTGTATGACCCACAAGACTGGAGCTTTGGACCAAATCAATGATTTTGGGATACAAACTGTCCATGCCATGTAACATGACCGGGACATTGATTATGCTAGATTGATATTTAATGAACTTGCTTCTCTGGTTCAGGCTCAAATCAGGGAAATAAATGTTCCTTTTTGCAGATTTCTTTCTCTCATCTTCTAGAATTCAATGACTGCTAATGTTTATGATGAATTCAGTAGTCCAAGAGCAGATCTGTTAAGGCAAAAAGCCTTACCCCATTATGAATCTTAGGATAACAAAACAACTTAGACTAGCTTAAATTAAATAGTAGATTAAATTAGCTAAGTTAGGAGTGATACTGAGTTTGGCCAGTATTGGCCACTCAGTATCAGCACTCAGTATTGGAAATCCAATACCGAGTAGAAGGACTGAGTTACAAGTCAGTATTGTAACGGACTAAGATCACATTCCTTGATCTTAGTCATTTCCTTAGTTTAGTCCTTCGGTTACTCCTTTGCCGTTATGTAAGATCTCTATAAACATTATAAATAGAGATCATCTTGCAAAGGAGTACTTACCTATTTACACGTTCACTAATATCCTTTTGTAATTGTTCAAGTGGTCTTGTATTTCCGCTACAAGCCACACTTTGTGGAATAATATACGTTTGACTAAATTACTGTGTTAATCACCTTAATTGTCTTAAGTAAATTATTAATCTAAACAATTATCAAACAAACCAGGGTTGTTGTGACCTAACAACTGGTATCAGAGAAGGCTAAATTAATTCTTATTTAGTCGATATATTACCCTGGCAGCCATTCCCTATATCTATCCTTCCAACACTCAAAAATCCAAAATGTCTACAATCATAGCACATGTTATGTCTGGTAAAGGAGTGCCCATCTTTGATGGAAAAGACTTTCATCAATGGAAGCTTAAAGCTCTGTGGTATCTTGAATCTATTCACCATGAGATGCTCACTGTGCTAAATGATGGCCCTATCATTCCACAAACTGTGGAACCCGTTGCTGCTACTGATGATGCTCCTGAGAGCACAAGAACAGTTCCTAAACTGAAACACACCTGGACTGATACTGACCGTCAGTTATTCAGTCTAGACTCCAGAGCAAAGGGAGTGATTGGTAATGCTGTTACCAAAGAAATACTTAATGCAATTATGAAATTGCCAACAGCAAAGGCTATGTGGGATAGTCTATCAATCACTTATGAAGGCACACCAAAGGTGAAGTTGCAGAGAAAAAAGCAACATGAGAAGGAAGTATGAGAACTTCTTCTCTAGTCCAAATGAAGACATCACTACTCTCTATAACAGGTTCAATACTGTTGTCCATGACTTAATCAGTGTAGGCATTGTGAAGGAGGAAGGAGAGCTTGTTCAAAAGTTCTTGGATAGTCTTCCTCAACAGTTTCTTGACATGACAAATTCTGTCAATGCTGCTAACAACATTGAGTCATACACTCTTCAAACTATGTATGGTTTAATGTTGAATCATGAGGAGAATAATGCTGCAAGACTGATCAACTGGAAGAAAACTGACAAGTCTTCCACTGGCATGGCTCTAGTTGTGCAACATGCATATACTGTAACTAAGCCTGAAGAACCAGAAGTTGATCTTGCTGATGCTGAGGCAGAAGAGCTTGAAACACAAATGGCTCTTATGTCTATGAAACTGGATCAGTTGAAAAAGAAGAGGCTTGGTGTTAGCTCTTCCAATACTGACCCAAGATCAGGTCTTTGCTATAGGTGTGGAAAGCCTGGGCACATTGCTGCTAATTGTCATACCAAGTCAACTGAAACTGATCAGAATGACAAGATTGCATACCGAGCTAAATGGTATAGAGACAAGTATGTCAAGCTAAAGAACTGGAGTAAGGGGAAGAATGCAGTAGGGAATGGAGCACCTCATCAAGCACTTTACTCAGAGGCTTGGATGGATGAGGAGTTAAGTGATGATGAGGAAGAGATTGAGAACAAAGCCTTCATGGCTTTTACTGAAGAAGATTTGAAGAGCTCCTTTGAAAGAGATATCAAAGAAGCTGAGAGGATGAGTGTCCATACTGATTAGGATTCCACTCAGTTGTACAAGGTGAGTTCCTTTCAAACTTATTCAGTGAATGAAAAAGAAAAGATTTTTGAGTATATGATTGTTGATTTTAAAACTTTAGTACAGAGAGAAAAAGCTTTAAAATTAACAATTCTTGAACTTGAAAGGGTAAATAATGAACATTTAGATAAACTAGCAAAATTTAAAGATTTAGAACTAAACTTTTTAAACTTACAAGACATGAATCAAAGATTAGCTGATAAAGCTCATTTACACAAATTAGAAAAAGAAAAATTTGAAAACCAGTGTAAATCTTGGGGAAATGCATCTATTAAATTAAATAAATGTCTAAATCAACAATTTCCAGAAAATGTAAGGGCTGCACTTGGTGTTGATCCTCAGTTAAAAAATAGAAATAATTTTGCTGATTTATTTGAAGAATTTTCTGATATGAACCCTATTCGGTTTGTAAAAGCAAAAACTTTTTGTGAAGTTGGATGTCAAACTGAGTCAGATGACGAGGATAAAACTATTTTTGAAAAATCAATTAGTCCTTCCATCTGCTCTAAGTTCTATACTGAACTACAAGAGCTCAGTATTGAATTTCCTGAAAAAGAAATTTTTGATACTGACCTCGAAGTTGTGCAGTATGACACTTCTGATGTTCCTCCATTTGAAGTTTTATTTAACACAACTACTTTTGAGATATATAAAGAACCTGAGTCTCTACTACTCAAAATGCTTTATCTAATACTCAATCTACAGGAACAGCAAAGTCACCTACTCAAGAATCTAAAGAACCTGTTCAAATTGTCATTCTAAAACATGATAAAAAGAAGACAATTTCAACAGGATCTTCAAGTTGCAAAAACAATAAGTCAAATAATAAAAAGACTTATCTGTATAATAAAACTAAGACACCAGAATCATCTCCTTCAAAAACAGTCAAACATAACATTAAAACTCAAATAAAAAATGACAAAAATAACATTTTAAAATCTATTGGTGATCAGATAAAAGTCTTAAGTCAAAAGTTTGCAAAACTCACAAATACTGATCAACCAAAAGGCAAAAAAATTTCAAAAATTCCTTATGAAAATATGTTTAGAAACAGACCTAGAAAATGTTATAGATGTCACCATACTGGACATAAAGGAGATAAATGCTGGACTGATCTCTCAAGTCCTAGGTACTCAGTACCAAAGAAAAGGAGAGAAACCAAGTCAGTATCACCAAAGAAAACCTCAAAGGTTTCTCCTGAAGTGATACTGACCTCTCCAACAAAAGAGATCAAGTCAACCCCTGTTTCTCCCACCAAAGGTCCATTCAAAAATGGGTTCCTAAAAAGAACTAACTCTTAATTTGTGTCTTGTGCAGGGTGACAGAAAGTGGTACTTAGATAGTGGTTGTTCAAGACACACGACTGGCAGTATGGAGTACCTCCTCAATTATACTCCAGAGAAGGGTCCTTCTGTCAAGTTTGGAGATGATTCTATAGGGAAAACAAGAGGGTATGGAGTAATCAAGGCAGGCAACATTACTTTTAAAAGAGTTGCCTATGTAGAGGGTCTTAAACACAATCTGCTTAGTATCAGCCAGATGTGTGATGATGATAATGAAGCTCGTTTCAGAAAGATTGCAGGAATCATTTACAATGATAAAGGGCAACCTGTACTCGTTGCTAGATGAGAAAAGGATGTTTATGTGGTCAATCTATCTGAAATAGACCCCACTATTCGAGTTTGCCTGCTGTTTAAAGTCAAACCAGAATTACATTGGTTATGGCACAAGAAGCTCTCTCACATAAATTTCAGAAACATAAATGAGCTCAGTATTAAGAAACTGGTGAGAGGATTGCCCACAATTACTTATTCAAAAGATAAGTTATGCTCAGCATGTGAAATGGGCAAGCAGAAGAAGAGTTCATTCAAATCAAAGGTTAATCATTCCATTAATGAACCTCTTACAATGATACATATGGATCTTTTTGGCCCCATCAGCACACCATCTTTGGCCAAAAAGATCTATACATTAGTCCTGGTTGATGAATTCTCAAGATACACTTGGGTTATTTTTCTCAAGACTAAAGTCGATGCAACAACAGAAATCATTGCCTTCATTAAAAGAGAAGAAATTCAAAAAGGCAACAAGGTCAAAAAACTAAGAAGTGACCATGGTACTGAGTTTAAGAACTCAGTATTGGCTGATTTCTGTGAAGAAAAAGGAATCGTACAAAACTTCTCTGCAGCCTACACACCACAACAAAATGGTGTTGTAGAAAGAAAGAATAGAACCTTGATTGAAGCTACAAGAACTTTGTTATGTCATGCTGGACTGGCACTGAGCTTCTGGGCAGAAGCTGTCAATTGTGCAAATTTTACTCAGAACAGAGCTACAATAGTCCAGAGACATCAAAAGACTCCTTATGAGTTATATAATGGCAAGGTTCCTAATGTGGAATACTTCCACATCTTTGGGAGTAAATGTTTTGTACTCAGTACTAAACAAAATCTCAACAAATTTGCTCCCAAAGCGAATGAAGGTGTGTTCATGGGCTACTCTCCGCACTCTAAAGCCTTCAGAGTGTATGTCATCTCAACTAAGATGATTGTATAAACTATTCATGTTACATTTGATGAAAATCTGAATAAGCATTCTACCTCAGCAACAGAAGACATCAGTGGCATAGAAATTCTATGCAATCCAGAAAACTCAATTGCTGAACAGCCCAAGTCTCACCCATACTATGTTGATCATGGTATGAGTGATACTGATCAAGAAATAACCCATTCTAACTCAAATGTATCAAATTCTGAGGTTCCCATAACTGAGAACCCTAATACTGAGTTTCCAATTCTTGACTTGAACAACTCCACCTATGAGGACGGTGAATCTTCTAGTACTGCTCAAGAATCCACATCAAATTTGCAAAATTCAGAAGAACAGCAACCAATATTGTCTGATACTGACCAGAATTCAAATCAGTATCAGGCAGACAATATATCAACGCAACAAGATATTGTTGACCTTGTTTCAAATGCTCCCTTAGGAAACAATCTAAAGGGAACACAAAGATCATCCTCATTCTAATATTATTGGTCCAATTGAACAAGGTGTCCAAACAAGAAGAAAGTTAGAATTTGAACCCCAAGCAACTGCAAATTTTTATTTCTTCTCAAGCTTTTTATCTACCATGGAACCAAAGAAAGCTGATGAAGCTTTATTAGATGAAGACTGGGTAGAAGCTATGCAAGAAGAACTGACAGAGTTTGAAAGAAATAAATTTTGGAACTTAGTACCACCTCCTGCTGGCAAAACTATTATTGGTACTAAGTGGGTGTTCAGAAACAAGATGGACAAGGATGGTGTTGTCATCAGAAATAAAGCAAGACTGGTTGCTCAGGGTTACAGGCAAGAAGAAGGCATTGACTATGATGAAACTTTTGCACGAGTTGCAAGAATTGAAGCTATTAGGTTGTATCTTGCATATGCAGCTTTCAAGAATTTCAAAGTTTATCAGATGGATGTCAAGAGTGCTTTTCTTAATGGCAAACTACAGGAGGAAGTTTATGTTAAATAACCACCAGGTTTTGTTGATCCTAAATTTCCTAATTATGTTTTTAAGCTTGATAAAGCTCTATATGGGCTCAAACAAGCTCCCAGAGCCTGGTATGATACCCTGTCTGAGTACTTAATTGAAAATAAGTTTATAAGAGGTAAAATTGACAAAATATTATTTTCAAAAAGGAAAGGTTCTGACATTCTACTCATTCAGATATATGTAGATGATATTATCTTTGGCTCCACTGACAAGTCAATGTGTGACTGGTTTGCTAAGATAATGTCATCTCAGTATCAGATGAGTATGATGGGAGAACTTACTTACTTTCTTGGTTTACAAGTTGAACAAAAGCCTGATGGCACTTTCATAAATCAAAGTAAGTATGTGCATGACATGCTTAAGAAATATAAATTTGAAAATTTATCTTCAATGCACATTCCTATGGGTACTCAGGATAAAATAAGTAAAGATGAAACTGGTAAACCAGTATGTCAATCCACATACCGAGGTATGATTGGTTCTTTACTCTACTTAACAGCTAGCAGGCCTGATATCATGTTTGCAACTTGTTTTTGTGCTCGGTATCAGGCTGATCCTAAAGAATCACATATGAAAGCTGTTAAGCGCATTTTTAGGTATCTTTCAGGTACTCCTAACATGGGTCTTTGGTATCCCAAAGACTCAAACTTTGACCTTGAAGGGTATACAGATGCAGATTTTGCAGGTTGTAGGTTAGACATGAAGAGTACAAGTGGAGGTTGTCAATTCCTCGGTGGCAGATTAGTTGGTTGGTCATCCAAGAAACAAAATTCATTAGCAACTTCTACTGCAGAAGCAGAATATGTTGCTGCAGGAAGTTGTTGTGCTCAACTCTTGTGGATGCAGTATCAACTAATGGACTATGGGTTCAATTTCCAGAAGACACCAATACATTGTGATAACAAGAGTGCTATTGCTATCACTGAAAACCCAGTCCATCACTCCAGAACAAAGCACATTGATATCAGACACCACTTTATTCGAGATAATGTGGAAAAGGGTAAGGTTGAGGTAGATTTCGTTCCTACAGATGATCAATTGGCCGATGTGTTTACTAAACCTCTCTCTGAGGAAAGGTTTATGTACTTACTAGGACAATTGGGTATGCTGAATCCTTAATTTTCCTTAAAATATTCTGATACTGACTGATCATTATTACTTTCAATACTGACCATCTCAGTATCACTCGTCTGATTTATCAAATTTTATAAATTTTAATTTTTTATTAATTTATAGGTTAAATTAAATGTTTTTATAATTTTTAAATTTTTTTATTTTAATTTTTTTTAACCCGGTATTGGAGTCCTGGAGTGATAAAACTGACTTTTAATCCTTATACTCTCCAACGGTATCCTTTCTAAATAAGAAAGTTACCGTTGACACAGGATAAGGCTGTCAAATCAGCCGGTTTTACTTCCCAATACCGTAATTATCACTAAATTCATTATAAATAACCGTTTTCTTTTTCTTTAAAATTTTTTCAACAGTTATTTCTTAATTTCTCTTTCGATTCTCCCTGCGATTAACGATTTCGTTATCTCTTTGCAAGCAAATTTCTTAAACCAAAATCGCAGATGGCAAATTACAGATTTTTCGCACCGGAGGCTGCACCGGCAACTCAGTTTCGTAACGACGAACTGCCCAAATTTGCGAGGAACAACATCACCGCAAACTTCAACATACCTCAGGCTTGGGCGTGCCCTGAATTCACGCATATGATCACGTATTTGAAGCATTGTCCGATTACGCAAGCATTGATTCGTTCTCCTCGAGCAATTTATCCAGAAATGCTCTGTGAATTCTGGTACTCTGCTAAGCTCGATTCTCCGGACATGATTACCGGTTGGGTTATTCGAGAACAAAGAAGGGCTTTTGTCTCCACTGCTATAATTCGGGAAACACTGAGGCTTCCTGCTCACGCTCAGTATGAGCCCTTTGTTGATCGAACAGAGGCTCGCTCAGTGTTACCACTTATTGGACGCAGAGGCACCACTGGCATTATTAAACGAAATGAATTTGGTCCTATGTGGGGTTTGTTAATATCTACACTTATTCGGTGTATGACCCACAAAACAGGAGCTTTGGATCAAATAAATGAATTTGGGATGCAGATTGTTCATGCCATGTATCATGGTCGAGATATTGATTATGCTAGACTGATCTTCAATGAACTGGCCTCTCTGATTCAGGCTCCAATCAGAAAACTCAGTGTTCCTTTCTGCAGATTTCTTTCCCTCATTTTTCAAAATGGGATGCCTGCTCATATTTATGATGAGTTCAATAGTCCAAGAGTGGATCTTCCTCCACTTCATGAGAAGATTTATTTTTACAGGCCAAGAGAAGGAGAGCCTGTACTAAGTCACTCCATGTGGGCTATAGTCCAGGCACACATCAATGATGAGCAAAATTCTGATATTGAATCAGAAAATGATGATACTGATGATGACAGTGATAATGGTGGGAATGATGATCAAGATACTGAGATGGTGGAAGCTCAACCAGCAGTAGTACAAGAACCAACACACATTTCTCCACATGCACAGGATCTTGATGCTCCTCATATTGAAACAGCTTCTGATACTGAGCCCTCAGAAGATACAACACTGGTCATTCAAAGAAGAAGAAGAAATCTTTCCCCAGTTCTTATGGGAAACTTATCATCAGAAGAGATGCAACCCGGAAATGTTCCTTCATTAACTGCATCTCTTCAAGCACAAAGCTTAGTTGCAGCCAACGCTGACCTTCCAGGTCCTGAACCAGAACCAACTGCTCAACCTATTGAGGAACCCCATGCTCCTCTGGATGTAGAAATTCAGTATCAGCATCATACACTGGAAGGTGCAGATGTCCGAAGAGAAGAGGCTAATGAAGGTGATGGTGCCTCAAATCAACATACAGAAGATCCAGCACCGACCTCAAATGATGCAAGAAGAGAATCCGACAAAGTCTCAGGTATGAATTTCTAAAAAGCCCTAAACTTATATATATATATATATATATATATATATATATATATATATATATATATATATATATATATATATATATATATATATATATATATATATATATATTCCCAAATAGAGACTATGTATTGGCCAGTACCAACTCAATACTGACCACAGTCTCAAACAAAATTTCAAATATATCCACTTATGGCCACCATCATTAGAATAACAAAACAACAGGGGAGATTGTTAAGGCAAAAAGCCTTACCCCATTATGAATCTTAGGATAACAAAACAACTTAGACTAGCTTAGATTAAATAGTAGATTAAATTAGCTAAGTTAGGAGTGATACTGAGTTTGGCCAGTATTGGCCACTCAGTATCAGTACTCAGTATTGGAAATCCAATACTGAGTAGAAGGACTGAGTTACAAGTCAGTATTGTAACGGACCAAGATCGCATTCCTTGATCTTAGTCATTTCCTTTGTTTAGTCCTTCGGTTACTCCTTTGCCATTATGTAAGATCTCTATAAACATTATAAATAGAGATCATCTTGCAAAGGAGTACTTACCAATTTACACGTTCACTAATATCCTTTTGTAATTGTTCAAGTGGTCTTGTATTTCCGCTACAAGCCACACTTTGTGGAATAATATACGTTTGACTAAATTACTGTGTTAATAACCTTAATTGTCTTAAGTAAATTATTAATCTAAACAATTATCAAACAAACCAGGGTTGTTGTGACCTAACAAGATCTCCCTCCCTTACATGAGAAGATATACTTTTACAGGCCAAGGGAAGGATAGCATGTACTGAGTCACTCTATGTGGGCTATTGTACAGGCACACATTAATGATGAAGAAAATGATGATAACTCTGATACTGGATTAGAAAATGATGATGATGATAATGATGATGATAGTGGTGATGGAGGTAATGCTGACCCAGATGTTGAAATAGTGGATGCTCAACCAGAACAAGAACAAGCACAAGCACAACCACATATATCTCCACCTGCACAGGATCCTGATGCTCCTCATACTGCATCAGATTCTGATACTGAGTCCACAGAAATGCAGCCACTGGTCATTAGACGAAGAAGAAGAAACATATCCCCAGTGATAATGGGTGCTTTATCATCAGAGGAGGTGCAACCTACTCATGTTCCAACTTTAACTGCATCTCTTCAAGCACAAAGTCTAGCTGCAGCCACCGCTGACCTTCCAGGTCCTGAACCCGAACATATTGCTCAACCAATTGAGGAACCTCATGTTCCTCTTGATGTGGAGATTCAGTTTGAGCAAAATATGCTGGAAGGTGGTCATGATAGAAGAGAAGAGGCTCCTGAAGGTGCTGGTGCCTCAAATCAACATACAGATGATCCAGCACCGACCTCTGCAGCTCGAAGGGAATCTGATAAAGTCTCAGGTATGAATTTCTATAATGCTCTAATACTTTTATATATATATATATATATATATATATATATATATATATATATATATATATATATATATATATATATATATATATATATATCTTCCCCAAAGAGAGACTAAGTATTGACCAGTACCAACTCAATACTGACCAAAGTCTCAAACGAACTTTCAAATATATATCCTTTATGGCCAACATAGTTAGCCCACTGCTGTTATGCAAAATTCATACACTGAGCACTTATATGATAATTGTCAGTCTACGGTTGTCTCAACATTTAAAGAGACAATAGTGGTTGATGTCATACTGACACCCACTGGTGCTGCTTGAATTATGTCCAACTTATTTTTGAGAAGGGTCACATAATTCAAGAAATGATCACAAACCTATTAAGCCACATTAGCCATAATTTTCCATGGGTTTTAGCCACATTTCTGTTATCACTCTGATACCGAGTGATAAACATTGAAAATAACAAGAAGCACATCCCAGGCTTCGATTTCCCAAACCAAAACCTTTTAGTAAATGTGACCTATCCTATACTGAGCTACTCATATATTCACACTCACTTTTACTAAAAACTTTCTTACACATGTTATGCACAAGTTCACAATATTTCATCATAAACCAGATGAAATACAGACTTCTAAATTCTGTTTACATGATTATAGAATTTAACAACACCACAATTCTATTTGATAAACCTTTCATTCTAACCAGTTTATTTTTTTTCTTTAGCACCATCTGTGCAGGGTCATAAAGCACAAGCCACTCAGCCTCAGGAAGTGCAAGGGGCTCTACAAACAATTCTCAATCAAATCATGGCCATGCAGAACACTCAGAATAATATTCTGGCCAGGATGGATGCAATGAGTAATGAAATTGACTCATTAAAGCAGTCGGTGGCACTACTTCAACAACAACAACAACCTCCACCACCTCCACAATCTCCACTTGGTGGAAATGATGCAGATGATGAAGAAGGCCATGATACTGAGCCTAAAAGATCACCCTCTAATGCCAATACTGAGGGTGAACACGATGCTGCTACTGAACATATGCCCTCCCCAACTCTTGATGATCAACAAGGGGACATAGGTGGTGATACTGAACCTCTTCCCTCCCCATCAAATGATAACAATAAGGGGAAAAAGAGACAAAGAGAAGAAGAGGTTGATCAACCTGAGCCATCTGCTCAGGGGGAGAAAAGAAGGAAATTAAATGAAGATCAACCTCCACAGCAACAACAACAACATCAACAAACTCCTCATACTGAACCACTTAGGTTTCAGTATGAGAGAAGAAGACAAATAGGAAGGTCAGTTCTGGAACAACTTGAAGAATTATCTGAGCCAACTGCTCAGGGGGAGACTACAACTGACCAACCACAGCAAGTTGATACTGAGCCTCTTGCTCAAGAGCAAAATAACTTGCAGATTATAGTCTATAGGCCTTTTGTCTGGCCAATAGCTGATGATGAAGATGAAGAACATCCAGTGCCATCTCAAAATTTCTTAAACTTTGCACTGGATGTGGCACATAAAGAAAGCTCTTCATCATCATCCTCAGATGATGAAGAGCCTCCAAGAAAACCAATCTCTCCTCAAGCTGAAGGACCTTCTAGAGTTCCTAGAAGACCAATCACCAGAAGAATGTCAAGAGTTGTTATGTCTTCTGAATCTAGTGAGGAATCTGATCCAGCTCCTCTAATCACTAGACCAAGAAGACATGTACATGATACTGAGGAAAAGAGTGATGCTGAGGATGAGATTGAGGGTCAAAGATTCTTTCCTGTTAAGGAAGAAGATCCTGACACTGAGTCTGATGCAGATGTTCCAAGGAAATCTCACACTACAAGAAGAACTGGAGATGAACTTCTTCAACAATACTAGAACATTGTTGCTCAAAGAACAAGGTATAGGGAGACCAGGATGGGTATGCTGAGGAATAGAGCTTTCCCAAATGTTGGCTGAACATTTATGTCAACAAAATTAAAGTCAAAACAATTGACAAGTCCATAGTTGCAGTCTGCACTGGACCAGTCAGTCCTCCCATGAAGATTTTTCTTCATGTTATTCAGAACATGGGATTCCAAGACTGGGTGAAGATTGCCAGACTAATAAAGGAGTTACCATCAAGATCCTCTGAAGCCCAAGTAATGATGGATGAAATCTGGGCTGTTTCTGCTATATGCTTTGAACAAGGCATTCTGTACCAAGCAGATTATAGGGCACTCAGTGTAATGACTGAGGCTGTCAAGAACAACAAGCCTGAGTGCCTTAACACTTTCAGGATCTTTAACTCATACCCTGTTCCTCCAAATCTTATTTTTCAGGATCAAAAGAGCACCATATATCCAACTTCTGGATATATGTATACTGACTCAGAAGATAGGGAATGCTTCATTACTGAAGCAGATTTGCCAAAGGCCCCTATTAGTCATCTGGTGGGATTGAAGTGGATGATAATCAAGAAAGAGGACTCTTGGTTCAGAAAGAAGATAGTTGTTGTGCTCAACAACAGGCAGGATGAACTGAAGAAAAGAGAAGAGGTCATCCACATAAAGAAAGAAGTCTTCTATGAGTTTGAATCAATCAACAAACAGTGAAAAAGAAGACTATGCTGCCTGAGTTTTTGTTTATGTAATATTCTCTTTGTAATTGTTTTGTTATCATTAGATAGGGGGAGATTGTTAAGGCAAAAAGCCTTACCCCTTTGGAATCTTAAGATAACAAAACAACCTAGACTAGCTTAGAATAAATAGTAGAATAATTATGCTAAGTTTAGGAGTAATACTGAGTTTGGCCAGTATTGGCCACTCAGTATCAGCACTCAGTATTGGAAATCCAATACTGAGTAGAAGGACTGAGTTACAGTCAGTTTTGTAACGGACTAAGATCAAATCCCTTGATCTTAGTCATTTTCCTAGTTTAGTCCTTCGGTTACTCCTTTGCCCATTGTGTAAGATCTCTATATCATTATAAATAGAGATCATCTTGGAAAGGAGAACTTACCAATTTACGTATTCACTTTCATATCTTTGTAATTGATCAGTGGTCTTGTTATTCCGCAACAAGCCACACTTAGTGGATTTATACAATGACTCTAATACTGTGTTTTACACTTTAATTGTCTTAAGTATATTTAATATAATCAATTAACTTATAAAACCAGGGTGTTGTGACCTAACATTTATAATACCCTGCAAAGCATTTAAGTGATCAGTAAGAGGAGACTCATCATTATACTTTAATCTCATCATTTGCTTGATTAAGAACAACTTGTTATTTCCAGTTTTTCGAGCATATAATTGTTCAAGTTTGTTCCAAATATTACGTGCATGTATCTCCTCACAAATATGGTTCAAAACATTATCATCAACCCATTGCCTAATATACCCGCAAACCTGTCTATGCAAAATAGTCCATTCTGCATCTATTTTGTTCTCAGGTTTATCGGTAAAAAATACAGGCAAGTAATAATCTTTAACATAAAGGAAATCTTCCATTTTTCCTTTCCAGATATGATAATTAGAACCATTCAAATTAATCATCCTACTTGTATTAGCTTCCATTGTTCAAATAGGTTAAATCCCCAATCAATAGCCTAAAGCTCTGATACCAAATTGACGGGAAATTATAACGGGGCAAACGGTATAAAACAAATGCGGAATTGAAACCTTCGTTTGACAATAATTTCCCAACCCGTTTGAACCTATCAGGATGCAAACAACTAGGGCAAACCGAATACACTTGTTGCAGCCCCAAATCAGTACTAAATCAGCCCTAAAATCAGTAGTATGGTAAATAACAAGCACACAATAAGAACACCAATTTTAGCGTGGAAAACCCCAAAATCGGGTAAAAACCACGAGACAACTAGTGCCGCTTAAATCCACTAACCACAAAAGAGAAATACAAAGTCTTCTCTAGATAAAACTAGAGGAATACAATAAACATCATAATCTTGGAATCAAACAAGATTTATGGCAACAATCAAAGAACAAGAAAAGTAATACATCACCAAAAAACTGCAGGATCTGTTCGGGTGGGAAAACAGAACTTTCAAACCTCAAAAATGAAGATCCCAACGGTCATAATGTTCCTTTATATGTGAGGAAGCTTCTGTCCAAAAAAATGTGACGATCCGACGGTGCAAACTCCAGAAATCGTCAAAACAGTGAGCTGCTCTGATGGAAGAAAAGGAGCTGCGAAAATTTTCTTTCTTTTCTGATTTCTCTCTCACTTTTCTCTCTTGTCTGTTAAATGAATTTACCCTAAAACTTAAAATAAAAAGAAGACAATGGCCCAATAAAATGGGCCTAAATAAGATGTTGGGCTAAACCTAAATAGGCTAAGAAAACCTAACATTTCCATGGCTATGTACTTACTAAAGTCCACACGTACTCACCTTAGCAAATATTGCTCCAAGTGTGTTCCTCAAACACAATACTTTCTTCCCAACGTGTTAGCACTTTTCCAAGACTTCACCAAAAGCCCTATTATACAATCACAACTTGTTCAACAACAAATAATACTAATAATAAACTCTTTTATCATTAGAAACCCTTTAATAACACTTTTCCCCAATTTTGATGATTACCAAAACCCTAGGTTTAACCAATCCTAAGATTCTTACAAATCTTAAGCATACACATGTTTCCTTTGTTAAAATACCATCTATTAAGTGTATACAATATTTATTTCACCATTAAACAAGAACCCAAGAACTAGGGTTTAAGATCCAAGCATTTACTTCCAAGCTATAAACATAAAGGAGTGAAGATTTACTTTTAATCTTCCTTTAGGAGTGAAATCACCCAATATTTGGTGAAGATTTAGCTTCAAACACCACTTTGCACTCAAAATCGCTCTCACACTTAAAGAGAGAAGTTCTAGTGTTTGAAAATGCATTATATAACTGAAATCCCGCATTTAATACAGTGCGTGAGAAGTTCGCGCCGTGAACTCCTAGAGTTCGCGCCGTGAACTCTGGATATGCGCGTTTCTCGCGCCGTGAACTCGTCGTGAACCAGTCGTGAACTCTTTGTATCAAGAACCCAAAATCTATGCCCGAAGTTCACGATCGTGAACTCCTAGTTCGCGTCGCGAACTATCTGTGCAGCCCAGGCTGCAGTGTTTCGTTGTTTGATTCGACCTGGTTTCGACCTTAACCATATCAAACGATGTCCAAATGACAAGAAACCAATTATCACGTTAAAACTTGTGCCGAAGTGAAATGAGAATTTTTTGTGAGACGGAGGGAGTACAAAATTTCGGGTCGTTACACTTATACTCTAATATGTGTAGTTAACATATAATATTATAATGATTCGGGATATATTTGAACATGTTATACTAGAATTGCTAGTATATATGTGATTTTAGTAATGTATTAACGTACTAGTCTTTATTATGTACTCCCTCCATCCCACAAAAAAGGTTCTCAATTCTCCTTACGTGTTTGTCTCGCAAAAAAGTTCTAATTTCTCATATTTGGTACGTCCACTTGCTAAAATAATAAAGAGTGTGTCATTTATATTGGTAGGTACACTTGCTAAACCGTTAAACATAAAGTGTGTCACTTATTTTGAATCGGAGGAAGTATAATATTTTTTTATATTGTTAGTTGACTTAATTTTTAATCTTTTTATTTTAAATATATAATAATAACTTTACTGCACGATATATACATCTTTTATATAATATTTTTTTTATGTTGTTAGTTGACCTGGTTGACCCGCCGGTTGAACTAGTTAATCTGTGACCCGATAATCTTAGTGAGTCGAGTAATAACATGAGTTTTAAAAAATTACATTGTATTGTGTGCTTTAAAGAAAAGAAATGATCACATGGGAGGAGAGAGAAAGTAGAGAGTTATTATAGAGAGAGATACGAAGGGTTGCCTTATTTAATGTCCATGTTATAGAAACAAATGAGATTTTGTAGTTTCTTGTATTTTAACAAATGTAGTCATTTAGATTGTCTTAGATTAATCTACTAAAAGCATCACTAAACGGGGGATCAAAATCTTTGCGCAAGACAAATGACAAAATTTAGCTTAACCGTGATAGAAAATAGTTAGAGCAACGGGTTCGATTCCATGCCAGAGGATGATTTGAAATAGTCATGATAATAGTTAGGTTGTGTACATCACGAGTATAACCTCGGTTTGGATTAATTTTATCAGGTTCGAGAAAAAGTTAAATTTTGATTTTCATGAAACCAAAAAAATTACACTGGTTTCCAACCACAGTAATATCATTATTTGCATTGACGTAATGAACAATTAATGATCAACACCTAATCATTTTGACAATTATATGTAAACCATCAAAGTCTGATCACATTCATATATAATAGCACAATAATAATATCCCTAGCTACTTTCATTGAATTATTCATAAATGATTACTCTCGTCATCTTCACGGTTCTATGTACCATCCTAATAATCACAAGTTTTCCGGCCACCGGTGTTTCAACAATCAAAATCTCCGACCAACTCAACCTGACTTCACAGCTTGTTTCCACCGGTAACAGCTTCACATTAGGATTCTTCCCAATTCCCGCCACAAACTACACTTATTTAGGAATCTGGTACACCAACGATGATCAATTCAGGAGAGTATGGATAGCCAACCCATCAACCCCGATCATATCTAGCTCAAAAGTTGTCCTCATGATCGATCCCAACACCGGAAAATTGGTCATCACCGCCGGTGGAACAACCCTTGTAAACATCTCCGATAACCAACCCGGTTCTAACCCTAATTTAACCGCAACTCTCGAAGACAACGGTAACTTCCAGCTGAAAAAAGAACCCGATAACCGAATCCTCTGGCAGAGTTTTGATCATCCAACCAATGTGCTTTTACCCGGTATGAAACTCGGGTCGGATCTTAAAACGGGCCGGATTTGGAACTTAACTTCTAGGTTAAGCGATGAAATCCCCGATTCGGGCGCTTATACTTTAAGTTGGGAACCAAATGGAGAAAACTCTCAGAGATTTATGATTCGACAACGAGGTCAGCCGTACTGGATTAGTGGGAATCTAAGAAACCAAACATTCGAGTTCATGAGCATAAACGAGCTAATTCTTTCACGATACAATCTCGATTATGTTTATAGTAATGAAGAGAGATACTTTAGTTTTGATAGCATTAATTATCTCCATCCAATGTGGATTTTGAGACCACAAGGTCGGATTGTAGATGGTAATAACCGTCGTTTAATTACGACCCAAGATCTTTGTTACGGGTATGATTTGGGCAACGGGTGTGTTGCAAGTTCTAATTTGC
Organism: Calendula officinalis; assembly: GCA_963853835.1. Taxonomy (NCBI): domain Eukaryota; kingdom Viridiplantae; phylum Streptophyta; class Magnoliopsida; order Asterales; family Asteraceae; genus Calendula; species Calendula officinalis. The sequence continues at coordinate 64,205,526 of OY970823.1, read as the reverse complement.
CTCGGTGTAGGACCGAATATGATAAATTTAGTCCAATGATCGGCGATTTTGATCCTGAATTAACGACTAGCTCGTTTGATGATAATTCAAGCTTAAGCATTAGTGATTGTATGGTGAAATGCTGGAATGATTGTGGGTGTTTGGGGTTTATCAATGGTGGAAATGGAACTGGCTGTGTTACATGGGCTGGAATCAAATCAATCAATAACTTTTCGGTTAATACTCAAGGGAGTTCTGTTTCTAAGTATGTTCTTATTTCTTCAAATCTGAGTAAAGGTGATTAAACTAGTTTATATAGTTTTCTTCACTTTAATCCTGCATATTAATGAGCTAAACTATGATGCAAGGAAATACTAATCTCCGGATTTGGGCACCCGTCGTTGGTGGCGTTATTTTACTTCTTGTTTGCTTTGGTCTATTGTGGTATCTTAAGAAGAGAAAGCTTGCAATAGAAGGTAGGTCACTTGATATATATATTGATGTTAATTAGGTCAAAATTTGAAGTTAATTTATAGTTATTTTGAAAACTTTATAGCTTATAAACCATAATTTTGATTGTAGAAAAGAGACAAATGAGAGATGACAGACAAATACTTGAGCTAATGGCTTCTGAAAACATTGGCAGCAAAGGAAGTGATATAACGGTGTTCAGCTTTGCATCTATGGTAGCAGCCACAAATGACTTTTCTATTGAAAATAAGCTCGGACAGGGTGGTTTCGGGCCTGTTTATAAGGTATATTTATCTTTCATAACAATAAAATTGTGTTTTTAAACTACAGGTTTTCTGTAAATGGGTCGATCAAACACGTTTGGAAACGGGCCACAACGGGTTGACCCAAAATAAATTTCCTTTGTTTCAATGAATATTGTTTAATGTCTCTAGTTTTTGCCTTACAATCTCACAAAATGATATATGATACGTGCTTATGACGAAAAGGGAAAACTTCACGATGAACGAGAAATTGCAATTAAAAGGCTTTCAAGAACGTCGGGACAAGGGCTTGTGGAATTCAAGAATGAACTAATACTTATAGCCAAACTCCAACACACAAATCTTGTTCGGGTTCTTGGTTGTTGTATCCACGGGGAAGAGAAGATGTTAATTTATGAGTACATGCCGAACAAGAGTTTGGATTTTTTTCTCTTCCGTAAGTAAAATTTCTACAAGTTTTTAAATTTTAGTGAATGTGTGGTATATCATTGTTGCTTATATATTTTAATAGATGAAACGAGAAAGGCCCTTTTAGACTGGCCAACACGATGGAACATCATCGAAGGAATTGCTCAAGGCTTGCTTTACCTACATAAATACTCGAGAATGCGAGTTATACATCGAGATCTTAAACCTAGTAATGTATTGTTAGATGAAAATATGAACCCCAAGATTTCCGATTTTGGTATGGCGAGAATTTTTAAAGAAAATGAGACCGAAGCAATGACCAAAAGGGTGGTAGGAACCTAGTAAGTGCCTACCTCACCACTTTTATCTTCATTTGATTCCTTTACAGGTCTAATTATATTTAAACTTTCTCATTTTTTTCATTATCATTAAAAAAATTGATCTTATTTTTAATATGTTACATAGTGGTTACATGTCCCCTGAATATGCAATGGAAGGGACATTCTCAGTGAAGTCTGATGTCTTCAGCTTTGGTGTCTTAATCCTGGAAATCGTGAGTGGGAGAAGAAACAGTAGCTTCTCCAATCCGGACAAGACGGTCAATATAGTTAGATACGTACGTCTAGTTAAAACTTAATTTAATCTTTTTACATACCATGCTACATAATAGTAATCATGTCAAAGGTCTTTCATTAAGCAATCTCTCTACTCACACGGGTAGAGATGTGACTACCTACATCTTACGCTTCTTACACAGTCTTTGACAGGATTGGGCATCGTTGTTGCTAATGTGTAATAGAAATTCATTTGACCTCAAAAGTCAAATTTCACACATATTATTAACATTTAAAAATTTGCAAATGGTTTTCTTAGGCATGGGAGCTATGGCAACAAGGGGATGCACTGGAGTTGCAGGATCCAACACTAGTCGATACTTGTGTCATTGACCAAATGTTGAGGACTATACACGTGGCATTTCTATGCGTAGAAGAAAGTGCATTGGATAGACCAGTGATGTCAGACGTGATCTCTATGCTTATTAATGACACTATGTCGTTAGCCGTCCCAAAACGGCCAGCATTCTTCTTTGGCAGAACTCCGTCAACGTCAAACTCAGTAGAAAAAAAGTCAAAGGATTATTCTATAAACGAGATTACAATTACAGAATTGGAGGTTCGATAGCAGATTGTTTTAGCCGTTGGGCAATTGCAGTATTATCAACACTCAGTTTTATTGAATTCTTACCACAAATGCTTAATTGTTTTGTTTTTTTCATGACTATAAAGTTTAAGGTTTGTTGTTAAACTAAAGACTTCATATCTGTTAGTTATATCAAAAAGCTTGATTTACTAAAACTTTCTTACGATTATATTTTGTTTCCTACCTTCGACTTAATATTATTAATAGAATTATAAAAATTAGAGTTCACTAGCAGTGTACCCGCGCAATGTGGCGGCCTGTAACTATATTTTGTAATAACGATAGTGATTGTATGTGAGGATTTAGTGTGTGTTTAAGATTAAGGGAAGTTGATATTAAACCAATGATCTCTCCTAGCTCAGTGGTGGATTGTTTGGAGCATTAGGTGAGAGGTTGTGGGTTCGAATCCCAGATGTTGTTTTTAATATTTTGTGTTATTAAGTGCTTTAAGACATTTTCCAAAGAATCAAGTGGAAATTAAGACCTAAATGCTTCGTATTATAGATGGGCCGTATTAGTAGAGATTTTATGGTGTTGGGATCTGTTGAAGTTAAAGATTATATGTATTAGTTAATGGGATAAAGCAAAATATCGAGTAGATGAAGTGGTTAACACACACTCCTAACTCCCAAATGGTTATGGGTTCGAATACCTTAAGCTGCATTTTTTTTATTTTTTGTCTTGTTTAAGACCTTTCCCAAAGTAGAAATTTAAGATTAAGACCTTCTAATATTAGAAGACCTAAATGCGAGACTAAAAGGAATTGATTTGTATAAGACATTTATTATTTCATCCAAGGCAAATCAATCTTATCTAAGAATTATACCCTCACAAATATTCATAGCCTTTTCTATTCATAATTAACCCTAATTCCACTATTAATTACGTGTTGCTGCCTCTCTACCCACGTTAGGATTCCTGCGCATCCACTCAATTCCATAGTCATTATCTCACAGGAACTCAGTAGGTCGAACCTTGCAATTCCTTTTGTTCGTAATTTCCTAGAATCCTAGAACCGGTCATTTTTAGATCTATAAACCACTTTTTCTTGTTCTTATTGGACTAAATTAATTATGATTTGAATAAATCTGGTGATCCATGTAAGAATGAACAAGTTGATCTTGAATTAAAATTGAGTACTATGATGTGGTTGAGGTAGAAATAAGATGGAGGCAGACAGTACCGGCCCTTAGCATATATGTTGTAGGCCCAAGCCTACACCAAAAGAAAATTAAGGGCCCATTTTTTATTATACTACTTATGTATTGTAAAATCAAAAATCATATACCCTTAATTATATCTATTCCCAAATCCACTGCTTGTTTGTGTAGTGGCCAGAATGTGAATACGCCAGCCTCCAAGGTCATCTTCAATATTCGTTGTCATTTGTCAATTTTAAAAACTCACATATTCACAATTTTACCTCATGTTTATAATGTTTTGACTTTTTATTTATAGAATTATAATTTGATTTTTGCCTCTAGAAATGTTAGACGTCTCACATTTAAATGAGTAATTTATTTGACAAATATTTTGATACTTTTTGTATTGATATTTATTTTACAATTATGATAGGGGCCCAAAGTTAGTGTTCGTCTAGGGCCCTGACGGCCGGCCCTGGAGGCAGAGGAAGTGACTGATGCGAGAAGGTGGATATCTACGAATGAGCCACGAGGGAGGAGAGAACAATAAAATATCATGAACAGTTCAACATTAAAGGGAAAAAAACAAATTAAATGGTATATTAATTATGTAAAAGAGTTAGGAGGTATAAATGTCAAAATAAATTAATTTGTCTTGATGAAGTAAAAGTTGCCTTGGATAAATCATTTCCCTTTCACTAAATGAGACTTAATGTGTGCCTTGAACGTATGTAAGCCACTTCATTAAACAGATTGGTAATTGCGTACACTTTGCCTAATTAAATCCACATGTGTAAAAATAATTTGGGATAATACATGTGGAGGTCATTGGGCTTGTGTAAACTGGGCCGATAATTTATTGGCACTGAGGAATCAAGTCGGACTGAACCGGTCTGGTTTTTGGTTTTAATTTCCATGCAAAAATGGTCCTCGGTCGGTCCAAAACCGAGAAAAGTTGAAAAAGACTGGAAATTCGAGGTTCTTGGCCCGGTCAAAGAAGTTATCAGTTTGGTACTCGGTCTGAGTGAAACTATTTTTTTAGTTCTCGGTTCGCTTGAGAGTGATTCGCTTATTGATAGTGCATAAACCTCGAGGCCAGTTAAACATTCAATTTTGTTCATTAAGCTATCCATGTATTGAAACAATTTTATATGCCACGCCCATGTATTAAAACAATTTTATAGGTAACCCATGTATCAAAACAATTACATGCCACTCCAGTTTCGGTCCACCTTCATGTGTACAAAATCCGGTCAAATTCTTGCCGGAAAGTTGTAAAAGGACACAAATACAATTAGAAAGAATAAAATAATACGGAGTATATAAAAAAAATGTAAAAGAAATTTCTGGAAGGACTAAATCTACACATAGGTAAATAATCCAAGGGCAATATTTCTACCTCACAAATCACAATTGTCATTCTCACACGTGAAAATGACTAAAAGATAGATCAGAAAAAGTCGTGCGTTTGTCTATGTGATCCGACCGAACTTCAAAATTTTCAGAATAGGACATGCGACTCAGTCCCCATTCGGGATACTAACTCGAATAATATCAACCTCCCTGAACATTTGTCCTAATATTAATTCTTCGGAAATCCCTATTAAAGATATGTTCTCGATCAAGATTCTTTAGATCGCAGCTGAATGCGTTAATTCATCTCAGGTTTGATCTATCATTTCTCCTCAAGCCAATAACTGTGAGAGTTTCCACTCTTCTAATTGACGTTGTTTGTGATCTTATTTTGACATGACCAAACATCTCAATCGTTTAGTCTCCATAACAGTAAAATTGGTACAAGCATATAAACTAAAATAATTAAAGAAGTTTTTTCTGACAGCACCTAATCTAGTTTTATTTTTCCGTGACGGAATTTTAAGAGTAACAACTTATAATTCATACCAATACCACTAAACTATAATAGTTAATAAATGAAAAGGGCAATTAGAGTTTCAAAAAAGAATCAGAATAGTAATTAATGCATTTCCTAAGGGTAAAAGTACCCAAAAGTAAAACAACCTCCTTAAAATTACACATTGTTGATAACCATTTACCAAATCTCGACCCAAGAGCATATCCGTTATAAAGGGGGAAGAAGATAGATTCCCGCCCGCCCAAATTGCTTATTCTCGTCAACCCCGCCCAAATTTTTTCTAACCGTCCCGCAGAACCCTAATTCTGCAGAAATATCATTGATTGCAGAAGACCAAATTTGTTGTTTCTGATCGATTCCGTCATTAACATAAACATGGTTATTGGTGTTGTGTTATAGGCACAGCCGACAATCGAATTAATCAAAGGTCGTTATCCTCTTCGTTCTTTCTCAGAAAAGGTGCGTACACTCTCTCAAACCCTAGATTGTGATGAGCGATGGATTAATTTGTCAAAAATCCACTCTACTTCACAATTTAGAAATCAGTTGATGTGCGCTGCATTATATCTGATCGCGATACCTTGCTATCAGGAAATGCAATTCTGTTTTTTGTTCATAGTTTCATACGGTCTTCTGTGTTTGCTCTGATGGTGTTGATATATGATTACTTGTTTTAGGCATGTATTAACTCCTAAGATAACTGCAAAAAAGGGATCGCAGTTAGTGCGTGTTTGTTTTAAGGATTAGTATAGCCAATTAAGTCATATTTTTATCGATTAAGTAAAAAGTAAACATCCTATGACGACTTACCAGAAACTGATTCAAATATTACATTATGAATTGCAGATTATCATTTGATATGGATTGTGATTTGCAGAACCCAAAGAGAGAGAAAATGAACTTTGATCACGTTAGTGTTAGATTAGCCGTAACTGAAGACAGATTGAGCAGGTTGCCAGATGAGCTTATTCATCAAATACTTTCTTGTTTGGATACCAAATTTGCTGTTCAAACCTGTTTGTTGTCTCCAAGATGGAAGTTTATCTGGAAATCAATACCTTGTCTCAACTTTTCAAGTAGCAAATTTAAAACTTTACCCAAATTTTCCAAATTTGTGACCAGTGTTTTGACTCATCGCAACCATCAAGTAGAAGTGACCTCCGTAAAGCTATCTTTTAATGGAGCAACTAGTCAGGTTTTTGTTAGAAAGATTGCGAATTATGCGTATTCTCACAATGTCCAAAACCTAACTGTCATGTTTTGGCCTAAAAAGCACCATGAGTTCCCTCCTTGCTTCTTCAGCTCTCAGTCACTTAAACATTTAACATTTGGTAGCAATTATATTTTTGAATCTTGTGTTACACCAAAAACACCTTGGGATTTTCCAGCTTTAACTAATTTGCATCTCAGTGACATCACACTGTGTGATGATGATACTCGTGAATCTGTTGATCTTTTCTCCAAGTGTGTGAACTTGAAGAACCTCATTTTGAAAAGATTTGTTGTCGATTGTGTGAAAGTATTTGACATAATTACCCCTCGACTTTCTAGTCTCCTGCTTATCGATGGCTGTATATGTCCCAATGTTGTGAATGTGATTGCACCTCAACTTGAGAATCTTACCATAATTAATTGCTCAATCAAGTACTTAAATGCACCATCAGGAATTTTATCTTTGTGTTACACAAATCATCATCCTCTACAACTTTCAAAATGTCATTTTCATTCACTAAACAAAGTGAATTTACATTTGTACCTTTCTTGTAAAAACACACCTTATAAGGAAAAAGATGCTCGTAATATTATTAACATGCTTGATGAGCTCTGTGGTGCCAGATTTCTTACTCTTAACTTAGACATTGTTGAGGTATGTGGATAAAATAAGGACTATTACAATTACAATTAATGTATATAATTATTCATATGCATGTTTAACATATATATAATTCTTGTTATTTTCGTGCAGTGTCTTTCCTCGTTTCCGGATTTAATATCTAATGTTCCTTCACCTTTTAGCAACTTGGTTTCCTTAAAGATAGACTCGAGCAGACATGAACCATATAAAGTAAAAATATCTACCGAAACTAAAAACTTCTTCCTTGATAACTCTCTTAGCGCTACTTTCATCACTGATTTACCCGAGGTATGTACTTTCATCAGAATTATATATAAAATTTTGACATTATTATATATGTATATATTATCGCTGTCTTGTTTCTAATTTGAAACCATTTGTAGGACCCACCAACAAAAGCAATGATTGCAAAACAGGCGAGGGAAGAAAAGAATGCCAAACTGGTTGTAGAAATAGAGTCCCATATGAAGGAATTGCAGGTGTTGTTAGAGAATGAAAATAATAGGCTTCTTGTTGAGAGAAAACATGCAATTAAAAAGACCAAATTAGCCCTTGACAACCATATGGCAAGACTACAAACTGTATTAATGGCAAATAATTCTGAGCAAGCAAAAGAATCAGTGGGTAGAATAATGGGACAAATATTGGACTGTGTGAAAACGTTACAAGATCTGATTCAGCAAGAAGATGAGCATCTTGTAGCAATTGATTCAAAAGTGGCGTGGATTAAATCATTGTTGGAAAAATTGCCTAAACGAAAAAAGGCAGATACGGAAAAAATTAACTCTGGCCAACTTGCAAAAATAGATAAAGTGTGTGATCATCTAAAGTCAACGTATCAGGAATCGTCTTCTTATTTGACCAGAGTCCTTGTTGATTGTTCCAAATTTATGTCTGATCTCAACTCAACATCTCAAGATGTTTCTAGAAGCAAACTTCATGTGGCATCACAACTATCGTCATATTCTTCTTCACCCATTGTAAGTTTTTAATTACATATTTGCACCGTCGTAAAACCGGCCAACTCAGCCTTGTAATCGGCGATTCTATGTTACTCAGCCTACTCTCGAGGCAAGTACACCAAAATCGCTCAAAAAACTTTGTCAAATTCTCCAAAATGCTTACTTTCCGCCACTCCATTCACCAAAATACATTGGAAGTTATTAGTCTTATTATTATTATTATTATTATTATTATTATTATTATTATTATTATAATTATACAATAATAGCGTGATACATTTTACTTATAGGCTATGCAGTCAATAGTGGTGGGAAATAGCAGAGCCGCTAATAGCAGCGCTATTTCCGCTAATAGTGGTGAGATAGCGTTTTCGTCTTATTTTGGCATATTAAAGCAATAAAGCCCAAACCATCTGATTGCCATTTCCCGTATTACTATTACTATTACTACTACTATTTACTATATATTAGTGTTCTAAATAAATTTTATACTATGCTTTTAATTAATGTATTATGATTTTAATTATATATATATATATATATATATATATATATATATATATATATATATATATATATATAGTGTCCGATTCAGCGCAGAACCGTTTAAAGGTGCAGAACCGCAGAACCATTTTAAGTTTTGATCTGGTCCGTATATATTTTGATCTATGGCTACGAATAAGGATGGATTAAAAGTAATTTTAATTATGTTTAAATCCAGATATTTAGTTATTGTAGGGGTAGATCCGGAATTTTAGTGAGGGAGATATTTATATCCATTTAATAGAAAATTGGTTTTCCATTCGTGTGCATAACTGCTCCTCATTTCATGCTATTTCCTTTTCAAATATGATGAAAGCTCATACATGCTTGTATCCAAATACAATCAACACGTACACACATATGATTCAAACTGATTTTAATCATACATGCTGTGTAGATGTATGTATCGCTTTTACTAACACACGTAATTATCATTCACGTCCTAAACATTCACTGTTTTGATTTTTAAATACATACAGTTATGTCGTAAAACATTTAATGTCGTAAAACATTCAATGTCGTAAACATTCATTTTTTAGTATACATTGAATGATTTACATCCATGTCGTAAACATCAACTGTTTAGTCTGTTTGAGAGACTAGTTTCGCGAATTATACATTGAATGTATCTATTTAATTCACAAAACACACATGCTTAGTTAGAATAAATCCATTTACATTACTGTTGTAAGACATTCAATGCTTGAGTCATCCAATGTAAACTAACCAGATTTGTTTTTATAAATTCTACAATCACGTCGTGCACATTCATTGTTTTTAATTTGTCGACGTTTACTTTTAGAGTTCATACAATGTCTGTTATTCTTATTATTTGTATTACAGTATCACGCATGTTAAAATATACGCATCACATTCTATACATTCGATGTCATAATGCTTTATATACATTCAATTAATAATTATTAGGGTTCTTGGAACATGTGCGGGGTTTACAAGGAAGAAGAGGATATAAGATTTTTGATTTTGAAATTGATTACGTGATAATGATTGGAGATACCAACTTGCCATATTTTTAGGAAACATGCACACCCTTTTAATGTTTCCATACATAATCGATTTTTATGCATTGACTACTATGCCCTTTTCATATTCTTAAAATAAATAAATATTAATTATAAGTTGGTGCATTCTGATTGGCCGAAACATGGTTCTGTAGTTCTGCACCTTTAAACGGTTCTGCACTGAATCGCACCCTATATATATATATATATATATATATATAATTAATAATTAATACATATATATTCTACATAATATTAAAAATCGCTATCCCACCGAGATAACCGCTATCCCAAATTAGGGACCTTGATCACTGTTTGATTGCCCACCACGACAACTGCATATCTTATAGGTTTTAAAATATGTTTTATTTTTAAGAAGTAGGGAAATTATATGTATAGTATATATTTTTACACAAATTCATATATGAAAATCCCAATGTGAGTACTGGTCGAGTACTCACATACTAAACGATTACAGGCTCCAGGGTTGTTGAATGAATAAGTACCGAGTGGCGAGTTTTACAACATTGCATATTTGACTTCATTATTGTATTTCAAAATCAAAATTTATGTGCCTTTTTTTACTTGCTTAATGTTAGATTCCAACACCCTCTGCCTCAAATGTCATCCCTACAGAGTGAACCAGGTAACCACTATAACTTGAACTACATAACAAATTGAATCTTTCTAACTTATGCAAAATATTAATATCGTTATATAACTCAAATGTAATAAATGGCCTTCATTTTAATATTAAAAACTAGTGTGTATTAATTTGCTAGCACTTTAGATTTTATGTGCTAATGGTCATATTGTCATATTGGGTTTGAGCAGGCCGTCCTATGGATTTTGATGGTCCTGTGCTATAACTAAAAAAGTAGGCCCTTGATTGCAAATTTTTTAACTATATTAGACTTGAATAAAAACTTATTCAAACTTCTTATTTTAGCTTGATCCATTTCATGCATACTTTGTGAATTTCCTCTTTTTGATATACACATTTTTTTTCTTGTAAGAATTATATTTAAAATTTGTCACGAATTTTACAGGGCTTCTAAAGATTGTACCAACACTAAGATGTTCCTAGTCATCAGCTTCATATGAATTCGACTTATTGGAGTTGTTTTTTTAATCTTATTATCGTGGTTGTTCTTTGTGAACATTTGATTACCTATATATGCGGGTACTTTTGCATGTGGTATGATAACTACATTTAAGCACTTTTTGCGGTTAGCGGCTTCTACCCGAGTTCGAATTGGCATTGGGATTTATATTTTAATACAATTCAAGTTCGAATCCATTTCCAACCAACATGGAAATTTAATTAAATTTTCTTGTATTGCAAGTATAGAAATTGAAAAAAAGAAGAAATCAAAACACCAATTAAGAAATGTTCTTCAAAATATAATATCGTCTTACATGTTCTAAACATTGCAGGTAGTGTGACGAACTTACCACTTCGGTCTACTTCCCAACTTCATTGCATGAACATGTGGCATTTGTAATCGGGTTTGTTAATGAAAATCATTTCATCAAGATATAATTAAAAAGTGAATATTTGGTGTCTACTATTATGCTACAGTGGGTTTATCTTAGACATGATTGTGTTGTTGCATGGCGTCCTATGTATATTAACTGGATTGTCAATTACGTTGAAGCCTTGCACTTTAATATGCGTAGTTAACATGTAATGTTATAATGATTCGAGATGTATTTGAACGTGTTACACTATAATTGCTAGTATCTATGTGATTTTAGTAATGTATTAACGTACTAGACTTTATTATGTAATATTTTTGTTCATGTGTTTAAATAATGTGTCATGGTTAATTTATTATTATACTATTAGAGGGCAAGGTATGACCCTTGTTATAGCTTAGTTATAGGGAAAAAGCATCTTTTGGCGGGGTTATACCAACACTGCCTTCTTCGTAATTTTCTCGCCAAAGTGATTATCTCGCTGTGGGTTTGGTGAATCACCAAAGTTCGGAAGAGGGAAGACAACGACTACTTTTTTTGAATTTAACCCTTTTAGTGGGACCCCTTTAACACCAATTTAATTATAACAACATAGAGCTACTTTTCCCTCCCTATGTTATAGTCATGTTATAAGCCCAAAAATTATATAACATAACTATAACTACATTTCCACATCTTATGCTCTTAGCGTAGCTATAAAATGTTGGTTTCTCAAATATATAAAAAAAAATCTCAATGTGAAAAAGTTTATGTCAATGAAAAAAAAAACGATACAACGATATATTTCCCTAACATTATAGATTAAAAGTTATAAAAGAAAAACAAATTTTGAATTTAAATTAATTAATATTGTGCCAAAATCATTTTTTTTGGCGTGTATAGTCATTCCTGGAATGATTTGGTCAAGGTCAATTCCGTGGACTAATTGTCAACAACACCATCATCATTCATCTTCCTCCACCACGATTCATTTAGAAACAACACGGAGAGAGAAATAACTTCGTTTTATAGTAGTCGATTGATCGTTAATGAGTTCAAAAAAATGTATTCTTTGTTATCATCATCTTCGCAATCTCATGTATCAGCAGTTCCTCAAATTCTGACCTATGTTTTCTTCTTTTACTTCTTATCCATTGGTAAATCATATCCTCTGTATCACGAAAAAGAAAAAAGGAAAAAAAAACTAACACACATGCTAAGATTTTGTTCTGAATCCTATTTTTTTTTAAATCTGCAGGTGCTTCAGGGACTGTAATTACTTTTGTGAACAACTGTAGCTTCACTGTTTGGCCTGGAATCGCAACAACCTCAGGCATGCCTGAACTCAACACAACCGGATTCGAGCTCAGAAAAGGTAGTTCCCGCTCTCTTGAAGCTCCATCAGGGTGGGTGGGTCGATTCTGGGGTAGGACCGGTTGCACCTTTGATGTCTCCGGTAACGGGTCGTGCACCACCGGCGATTGCGGCACTGGCCAAATTGAGTGCAACGGAACGTCATACAAACGACCCGTTACGATTGCAGAGTTTAGTTTAAATCAATTTCAGGGCCAAGACTTTTATGACGTCAGTCTTGTTGACGGCTACAACCTACCGATGCTTATTGAGGGAACTGGCCGGTCAGGTAGTTGTGCAAAAACGGGTTGTGTTGAGGACTTAAGTCGGAGGTGTCCACCCGAACTGACAGTTGGAGGTGGGTGTCAGACTGCTTGTCAGGCCTTTAATTCACCAGAGTATTGTTGTACCAGCACGTTTGGGACACCATCAACGTGCAAGCCAACAGCATATGCTCAATTGTTTAAATCGGCTTGCCCCAGATCCTATAGCACCCCGTACGAAGATCAGACAAGTACATTTACGTGTAATGGTGGGGATTATATTCTCAGATTTTGTCCCGATCCGAATTCGTTTTCAACAATTAAGAGTGGCAGCCAACTCGAGTCCACTGATCAGCTTGTTTCCAACCTTGGAAATTTCACATTAGGGTTCTTTGGTGAGGATAATAGTTATTTAGGAATTTGGTACACCAGTGATGTTGAGTCCAACAAAGTATGGGTAGCCAATCCAAACCACCCAATCGTGTCCGCCTCCACGAGCCATGCTCTGTCCATCGTCCCTGAAACCGGAAACTTGATCATCACTGCGGGACGGGCTAATCTGATCACTATTACTGATGTTCAAACGGGCCCAAACCCAAACGTGACTGCTACGCTTGAAGACAATGGTAATTTCCGGTTAATTAACGAAATCGATAACAGGGTTTTGTGGCAGAGTTTTGATCACCCGACTGATGTACTTTTACCGGGTATGAAGCTCGGGTATGACATAAAAACAGGGCAGAATTGGACACTGACTTCATGGTTGAGTAATGAGATCCCTGATTCTGGACCGTTTACTCTGAGTTGGGAACCGATTGAAGAAACATCTCAGAGATTGATGATTAGAAGACGAGGCCAGCCCTATTGGACTAGCGGGAATCTAAATGATCAAACATTTCCGTTTATGTTTCAGCTAAACGGGCCAGGTAGCCAATCCAGCTATAATCTCACTTCCGTTTACAATAACGAAGAACGATACTTTAGCTACGAGGGTAGTATTAGTACTACAGATTTCCCAATGTGGATTTTGACACCAAAAGGGCAAATTAGAGACAGTGATAATTCTACTTTTTGGACCCCTGAGTTTTGTTACGGGTACGATTCAAGTAATGGTTGTGTAGAGGACTTGAACTTGCCTCGTTGTAGGAGAGATGGTGATAATTTTAGCGAGAAAAATGGAGAATTTGCTCCCAATGTGACAAAAACCACTACCGATAACAACTCGAGTTTAAGCATTAGCGATTGTTTCATTAAGTGCTGGAATGACTGTACTTGTGTGGGGTTTAATAGCAGTACCACCAATGGAACTGGTTGTGTTACTTGGTCAGGAAGCAATAACTTTGTGGTGAATCCACGTGACAACTCTACCTTAAAGTATGTCATCAGCCGAAATCCAATCAATCCAAGTACGGGAAAAAGCAAGAAATGGATATGGATACTCGTTGGTGTTACTGTTCCTTCGGTTATCCTTCCTTTGGGCCTTGTATGGTGTTTAAAAAGAAGAAAACGTAAACGAGCAGGTATAAAAAACTAAAAGATAAACTTTATATTATATTTGCTACTTTTGTTAAGTTGTTGTTACTTATTTATAGAATTCGAAAGACGGAAGAGAGATGAATATTTCCTTGAGCTGACAGCTTCCGAAAGCTTCAAAGACATACACCAGCTTGAAACCGACGGTGGGAAAGGAAATGATTTGTTTTTATTTAGTTTTGCTTCCATTATGGCTGCCACAGATGATTTCGCTGATGAAAATAGGCTAGGTCAGGGAGGTTTTGGGCCAGTTTACAAGGTAATTAGCTTACTTTCATGTAAATGGTATTAGATCATAGAATTACTTGGTTCTTGCATTGTATCTCTGATATATCATGATATTAATTAACAAAACAGGGGAAATTAACGGATGGACGAGAAATTGCAATCAAAAGGCTCTCAAGAACATCAGGGCAAGGGCTCGTTGAATTCAAGAATGAACTAATACTCATAGCCAAACTCCAACATACCAATCTTGTTCGAGTTCTTGGCTGTTGTATTCACAGGGAAGAAAAGATGTTAATTTACGAATATATGCCCAACAAAAGCTTAGATTTCTTTCTATTTGGTAAGCATGTTTGCAAGTTAAGTCGTTTTCACTTGCTGATTTATGTGATAGACACTTTCGATGTCTTGCAGATGAAAACAGAAAGGCAGAGTTAGATTGGCCCAAAAGATTTAGCATCATCGAAGGAATTGCTCAAGGATTGTTATATCTGCATAAATACTCAAGAATGCGAGTTATTCATAGAGATTTAAAAGCTAATAACATTCTTCTAGATGAGAATTTGAACCCCAAGATTTCTGATTTCGGCATGGCAAGAATATTCAAGGAGAACGAGACAGAGGCAATGACTACCAGAGTTGTTGGAACTTAGTAAGTTAACCTTTTTTCATTTTTAGATGAATTATGTTATGTGTTAGATTAAATAGTTAATATTTATTGCTTGAAATGTTAAGTCGGCCGTATATGTTATGTTTAGTGGCTATATGTCTCCTGAGTATGCGATGGAAGGGACTTTCTCCATCAAGTCCGATATCTTCAGCTTTGGAGTCTTGATTCTAGAAATCGTCAGTGGAAGAAAAAACAGTAGTTTCGTTCATCTCGACCGGACCTTTAATCTGATTGGATATGTAAGTGTAATTTCACAAATCTCTCTTAACATCTATTACATGCTATATGCATATAATGATATACATGTGTTTGTAGTCTTTTAAATTCTACGATTTTAAGATTTTTTTCATGTGAGGTAATCACAAACCATAGGGACAAAAATCACGACAAAAAAGTCTAGGGACAAAATCGTAGGATTTGAAAGAGTACATGGACAATTTATGTAATTTAGTCTAGTATGTAATTTTCTAACAATTTAGGCATGGGAGCTATGGCAAAACGGGGATACATTGGAATTGAAGGATCCAACACTCGGAAATACTTGTGACTTGGGACAATTTTTGAGGATTGTTCATATAGCCCTTCTGTGTGTACAAGAAAGTGCAATGGATAGACCAACAACTTCAGATATGATCACCATGCTTCTTAACGACACCATGTCGTTACCCACACCAAGCAGACCAGCATTTGTCATTCACAGAGTCGAGTCAAAGTCAAAGTCAACTACAGATGAAAGCAAAGATAGAGATTTCTCTGTGAACAATATGACCATCACTGTCATGGAGGGTCGGTAGGGTATGAAAATAGCTAGCAGCTTCTATGATAATTCTTTCTGAAATATTCTCTGTGATATAATTTGAATTTATACAATTCTGTAGCAGGTTTAGAATCTATAAGGCGTTCTCAATCAAAATTAGCAACAACTTAAGAGTTTTGAAACATGCTTCTCAAGTTTGAACAATCACAATGAATTTATGCAAATTAAGATGATATGCAACATGCCATATTTCACAAATAATTATTAATTATAAAATTAACTACTTTGGAGATCCTATCGACTCTGTGATTATCATTTTGTTTGAAGAGCTATTTACTGGTTTCCCTTCTTCTAAGATTTAGTTTGACTTAACGAAGTGATTGCTAGTAAAGGTTTATGAGAGAAGATCGTTTATTCTCATTGATCACCAAAATATATATAGAGTACAATTTAACCTAGTTACCTAACTTAAGAGATAATTACAAGAAAACTAATATAATACAAACTATAATAAAGATATATACAATCTTTGATGTATATCGGCTAATACTCCTCGTCAATTTGGAGCTGGAGGAGACCGAATGCACAAACTGGTCTTGAATTTTTGGAATAAATGCCGAGGGAGGCCTTTGGTAAAGATGTCTGCATACTGATGTTCTGTTGGTACGTGTATAACTCGGATGCGGCCAATCTTTACAAGTTCTCGAACAAAATGAATGTCAATTTCCACATGTTTAGTGCGCTGATGTTGTACCGGGTTGTCTGATAAGTACACGGCAGATATGTTATCACAATATACGAGCATTGCCTTTGTGACCGGTACGTGGAGTTCGAGAAGTAGATTACGAAGCCAGCTTGTCTCAGCCGTAGCATTTGCTACTCCCTTGTATTCTGCCTCAGCACTTAATCGTGATACCGTAGGTTGCCGTTTAGATGACCAAGAAACTAAGTTTTCCCCGAGAAACACACAATATCCCGAAGTGGATCGTCGTGAGTCAGGGCATCCTCCCCAATCAGCATCTGAATAGGCCGTGATGTTTAACTTCGGAGATTTTATTATAGAAAGGCCTTGATTGGAGGTGCCTTTAAGGTACCGTAGGATCCGTTTGATGAAGTTGAAATGCGGGACTCGAGGTGCATGCATAAATAGGCACACTTGTTGTACTGCATATTGTATGTCTGGCCTTGTGAACGTTAAGTATTGTAATGCACCAGCCAAACTCCGGTAAAGTGTGGGATCGGTCATGAGTTCCCCGGAGGTGGCGCTGAGTTTTGATGACGTGTCCACGGGTGTAGCAACCGGATTACAATTTTTCATGTTCGCTCGTTGTAGGATATCATCTATGTAATGCGATTGTGACAAAAATAATCCTTTTACGGTATTGGGAAACCTTGATGCCGAGGAAATGATGAAGTTTCCCCAAATCGGTCATTGCAAATTCTTTTGATAAGTTGTTGATGACATTCCGTAAGAAAGTATCACTGGATGATGTGAGGATGATATCATCAACGTATAATAATAGATATGCAATGTCTTGACCGTTACAGTATACAAACAAAGAAGTGTCGGTGGCGGCACTTTTAAATCCCGTAGATGTAATGTATGTGGCAAAGCGTTGATACCATGCTCGGGGTGCCTGTTTAAGACCATATAAAGACTTCTTTAACCTGCAAACAAAATCAGGGTGATCACGGTTAACGTATCCAGGTGGTTGATGCATGTATACCGTTTCGGTGAGGTTCCCATGTAAAAAAACGTTTTTAACGTCTAGTTGGTGTATTGACCATGATCGGGACACGGCTAATGTAAGAACCGTGCGTATGGTGGTCGGTTTAACCACGGGACTAAATGTCTCATCACAATCAATCCCCACTTGTTGAGACTTCCCATTTACCACTAGACGAGCTTTGTAACGAGCCAACGAACCATCGGCATGAAATTTATGGCGATATAGCTATAGGCAACGTATAATATGTGCGTTCGTTGGCCGTGGTACCAATTCCTATGTATCATTGTCACATAAGGCCCTATATTCATCGTTCATGGCAATTTTCCAGTTAGGGTCGTGTAGGGCTAGGTGCGGGTTTTTAGGGATGGGGGAGAGGGAGGTGGTGTGAAGGTTGAGACGTTGAGTGGGTTTGGTGGTACCGTCACGGGAACGTGTGGTCATGGGGTGGGTTGAGGTGGTAGTGGGTGCGGTTGGTGGTGGTGGGGGTGTCGGCTGGGTGGGGGTGGGGTTGGTACGGTGTTGGGCAGATTGGTGGGGATAGGGTTAGGCAAAGTAGGGGAGGTGTCGGGTTAGGTTGAGGGTGGGCAGGGGGTTGCGGGTTTGGTGATGGCGGGTTTGGGTGGTGGCGGAAGTGGTGGATGGTGGAGGGTAGGTTGGTGTCGTGTTGAAGGAAATCGTAGGTGGTGGGTGGCGGTGTGGGGTTGTTGGCAAAGGGAAAAATGGTCTCGTCAAAGGTGATATGGCGAGATATGTGAATTTTGCCAGTGGATGGGTCGAGACACCGGTACCCGCGGTAGTTGGATGGGTATCCAAGAAACACGCATTTGATGGAGCGTGTGTTGAGTTTGTGGTTGCGGTTTGCGGAAAGGTTAGGGTAGCAAGCACATCCGAAGACCCGGAGGTGATCGTATGTGGGGTGGCGGCGGTAGAGGGCAAAGGTTGGTGAGTTTTTGTTAAGGGATTTGGTGGGGGTGATGTTATGAAGGTAGGTAGCGGCATGGAGGGCGTCTACCCAAAATTGAGGTGGAAGAGTGGCATGGGCGAGGAGGACAAGGATGATTTCGTTAAGGCGACGAATCATTCTTTCGGCTTTTCCGTTTTGAGGAGAGGTATGAGGACATGAGAAACGGAATTGTAATCCGTGGGTGGAAGCAAAGTTTTTGAAGTGGGTGTTGTCAAATTCTCCACCCATGTCACATTGGAAACTTTTAATGTTGGTTTGTAATTGGGTTTTAATTAAAGTGTGAAATTGGGCAAATTTAGTAAAAGTTTCATATTTAAGTTTTAGAGGATAGACCCATACATATTTCGTGAAGTTGTCAATTAAAACCATGTAGTATTTATAACCGTTTTTACTTAAGACGGGTGAAGTCCATAAGTCACAATGGATGATAACGAATGGTAAAAGGGTGGTGGACGTGGACTCGTAAAAGGGTAAGCGTTTGTGTTTGGATATTTGACACGAATGACATAATGTATGCGAACTAGAATTTTTATTTCACGAAATTACATTATTAGAACGTAAACAATCTAAAATATTCACGGCCAAATGACCAAGCCGAGAATGCCACAAATCAAAGCTAGAAATAGAAAGAAATGAATGTTGGAGAGGCGTCGGTGGAGTGAACGGGTAGAGGGTGCCGGTGCTATCGTGGCGCGTAAGGATCTTCCCACTCCGATAGTCCTTCACAAAAAAACCATAAGGGTCAAACTCAAGTGAGACACTATTATCAATAGAAAATTTACGTATGGAAACGAGGTTTTTAATAATATCGGGTGTGTGTAAAACGTGTTTGAGTTGAAGGGGTTTTGGTTTGTGAAGTAAAGTGTGGTTACGCGAACCTCTAACTGGAACAGAATTGCCATTCCCAACAAATATATCCTTTATGTAACTTTGATCTGAGTATTGGTCGAGTTTACCTGAGTCACCCGTGAGGTGAGACGATGCTCCCGTATCCATGTACCACTGATCATCAGGCGGATCTAGAGTCATTGCCTGAAACGAGGATCCAATATCTGTAGGATCAAGTGCGTTGTAATCGACAGCAGCATTGGCTTGTGGTGGTTCGCGGTTCCGGTTGTGGTCACGGTTCCTGTTCGGATGCTGTGCGGGTTTTTGTTGCGGTGGAGGGTACCACGGGTACGGCCAACCGGGTTGAGCCGGGTACGGACACGGAGGGGGCATCATAGCCCACCAAGGTGGGACTTGTGATCGGTTATAACTCGGGTTGTCGGGGTCGCTGTTGCGAGAAGGTTGCTGCGGGTTCGATGGTGGTGGTCCGTCACGGTCACGATTAGGCTGCCCATGTTGATTCGAACGACCAGGGCCCCGCTGGGAATTGTATCTGCGGTTGTTGGGTCTCTTTTGCGACGGGCCGCGCGAGGACCGGTTCTGGCGGGAGTCACCGGTGGCAACATTGGCTTCGGTGGTGTCTTTGTTGGTGATGGTAGTGTCCCGTGCTTGCTGCCGATTATATTCAAGCAGGAGCATGTTCCGGGCAGTGTCCCAATCCGGTAAAGTCTGATTGATGTAGGCGGCGGCCGTATCAAACTAGGGGGTAAACCACGAACTAGTTGCAACACCAAACGTTGTTCGTTAACTGGATTGTCAATGTCATTCAGTTGGTCTGCCAAATCTTTAAGTTTCTGACAGTATTCATCAAGAGAGGCGGATGCACGAAGAGTATGATTTGTGAATTCATGCTCTAAGGCAGCGGCCCGGGAACCTTTGTTGTTGAGGAAAATCTTTTTGATTTTCTCCCAAGCTTTGTAGGCAGTGGTGTCGGGTTCAAGAACCCGAATGAGAACGTCGTCTGAAAGCGTGCCATATATCCATTGAAGGACAATAGCATCAATCTCGGACCATTGAGTAGCGGCGGTGCTGGTTCCGGTGGGGGGTGGGGTACGGTCAATGTGTGATAAAACTCGATACCCTTGGGCATGAAGGCGAAAGAGTTTTACCCAAGACGAGTAGGAGACCTTGACACCGTCCAATATTCGAACCTTGGAATGAATATTAGTGACAGTGTAAACGGGATGCAAGGGTTTAATGTGTTCATCATTGCCGCCGGTCATGATGAAGGAATGCTATGCCGCCGGAAAATTTCGACCGGAAAAAAAATTGGTGATGCCGAAGCTATCACAGTGAGCCGGTTAGGGTTTTTCAGAATAGCTCGCTAATAGCTTGTTGCCTTAAAGTGAAATAAAAATTGAGCCTGTTAAGTTGATGGTTATAACTTAGTTGGAACTGGGTTGGACAAAAGAACCTGGTGAAAAACTGATTTTTCAAAGAAGTATATAATTAAAATAGACGTATGGAATTTCAAGTTTTTATTGTATTTATTTTGTATTTTTCTTAGTTTTTGGTATCCGTACACCATTACATAATTATTGTATCATTAAGAGTTAATTACACAAATGGTCCTCTAAGTTGATATCAGATTTCACATTTGGTCCTAATCTTTAAAAACTGACAAGGATAGTCCTTTATGTTGACACATTTGTCACGTTTGGTCCTTTAGGCCAAACGTTGTTAACCTTTTCTGTTAAGTCTTCTCATGTGCAATGCACATGAGGGTATTTTCGTGTTTTCCTATTTATTTTTTATAAAAAAATTAAAAATAAAATATATGTACAACTATCAACAAGGTTCTAAAAGGCGCGCCATGGCGGCGACAAGGCGTCGCCAAGGCGTGAGGCGCGGCGTTGACGTTACGAAACAGACCATGGCGGTTGGGCTAGGCGTGGCGTGAGATAAGGCGCGATAAGGCGCGCCTTATGACGAGTTTTTTTTAAGGCGGCTCTGAAAAATGAATTTTTTTAAAAAAAATGGTAAAATATATAATTATAAATTTAGATGTAATATTTTTTATGAGCTTTATATATGAATTGTTATATAAATCAATAAATTTATAAAAAAATTAATTTAATATACGTATATATATAAATTATATAAAAAATTTGCCGCCTTAAATCACGCTTTGAAAAACGCCATGGCCCGCCATGGCTCGCCTTGGCTGAGGCTTGATGGTGCCGCCACACCACGCCTTACGCTTTCTAGAACCTTGACTATCAATGCATTAAGTAGACATTCATTTAAATATACACACTTCATCTTCTTCCCAAAATCAGAACCTAAAATGTTCAAATCTTTTACCTAAAAATTAATTTAAGATCCTGAAACCACCGCATCTTTAACCAAGAAATCGTACACAATCGTCAGACGCTCCACCGATTATCTCGTTTCAGAGACATTTAAGTTGTTAGATATCTGCTTAATTATATAGACAATTGATCTGTAAAACAAATCAATTGAATAATAATATTGTTGACCAATTTGCAGGTATAATTTCGACATTGTAAAGGACGCTCCATTAAAAAGTCGTTTTGAACGGGCTGAACTAAAGCCATGAAAGAAGAAGATAAAGATGATGATTGATTTATAACTTAACACGTACGGTCATTAATATAAAAATTGTTTCAAGAATATTGTAGAAGCAAAGGTACTGTACGTAGTGAATTATTTTAATTTGTTAGAGTTAATTACACAAATGGTCCTGGTCGTACAATACCGCCGGAGAAGAACGCGATCGAGGAAGAAGAAAACCTAGGGCTGCGGTGGGGTGGAGAGAGAATGAGAGGGAGGTGGTGGTTGGGTCGTAGTGGAGAAGAGAGAGGTGGTGAGAAAGATGAAGTTGATAAAATGACTATTTTACCCTTATGTGCATTGCACATGTACACATGAGGAGACTTAACAGAAAAAGTTAACACCGTTTGGCCTAAAAGACCAAACGTGACAAATGTGTCAACATAAAGGACTATTAAGACCAAAAGTGAAATCTGGTATCAACTTAAAGGACCAATTGTGTAATTAATATATTGTTATCTGATTCAATCGGCCGGCTAATCCTTCGATTGTTTCAACCGTATTTAGAATATTTAGAATATTGGCCAGTTCAATTTAAAAACCGATTTTCATAACACTGCATATATACAAGTACTTTAAAAGCAATCAATTTTTGTCCCACAGAATTATAGCAACCAAGGCTACAATGAATATGCACAAGAGATTATATCAGACACAATAATATGTATGTTGTACAAACATTACAACGAATATGTTATTTGTTCACATTTTTTTGGCACTTACAGAAAACAGGGAAAAAATATCATATTGTTCACACATATAGACGTTTACAGCAAGTTCACATTTATAAGGGCGAAAAGATATAAGGAAAAAGTCGCACTTAGAAACGTGTACAAATGTAAAACTTGCATTTGTTCACGCTTGTAAGTGCAAACATTGTTTGTTGTGTTTAATCTTATATTTTGTCATGTTTATAAATGTAAGCTTCTTCCATTCATAAGTGCAAACAACTTGACAAGTTTCTTCGCATTTTTTGAAAGCGCGAAGGAAATAATGTGAACAAATGACTTATTTGTGGCTGTGAAATGTAGCTACTTTTCATACCCTATCTACCATCCATAATAGTGATGGTCATATTGTTATGAGTGCAATCTTCTGATTTGCTTTCATCTGAAGTCGACTTTGAGCCAACTCGGCTAGCTAAAAATGCTGGTTTGTTTGGAGCTGGTAAAGATATGGTGTCATTCTGAAACATGGAAATCACATCTGAAGTTGTTGGCCTCTCCATTGCACTTTCTTGCACACACAGAATAGCTACATGAACAGTCCTCAAGAATTGTGGTACATCACAAGTACTTTCAAGTGTTGGATCCTTTAGCTCGATTGCATTTCCTTTTTGCCATAGCTCCCATGCCTAAATCATATGAAATAATTGATAAATGCCCTTTTGATGCAGGTTTAAGTGTGGAGGAATAAGCCCGTTTGTCTTTTTTTAGCCCGCCCAAAAATTTAGACCTTATTTATGGTTTGCTTGAGACTCTGTAAATTTTTGTCCTAATCTTTATGAAAACTGAATTTTCTCCCCAAAATTGGTGTTCTTGAGTTGAACAGGTTTTGAAGACCAAATCCACGGAATTCTTTGAATCAACGTGGTTTTTGGATTAGATTGTCGTGGGTACGTATTCTAAAAATCAACGGGACGTATTTGTGTTATCGTTTTTTACTCTACTATCACCTTTCTACCCAATTGAAAGGACAAATTATATGAAAAACGTGAAGTTTAGTACAGCTTAACAGTTTTGTAGCAAAAATGGCGGGATGGGTAGTGGGTTGAAGACTGGTTTCTAACCGTGGTGTGTACTTTGAATGTTTACCAAATTAGCAAGTAGAGTTGCATAAGAACAATTTATGCAGTAGCCTATGGGCCAAGCCAGTATTTTTATAGTGTATGTATGTTAAATTATCATGTATGTGTCTTTAATATTAACACAATATAACATGTAAAATGGTAATAAAAAACATTGTTATTGACTAGACTTACATATCCGATAAGATTGAATGTCTGGCCAAGATGAACAAAGCTACCATTTTTTCTTCCACTAAGAATTTCGAGGATCAAGACTCCAAAGCTGAAAACATCAGACTTCACAGAGAAAGTCCCTTCCATTGCATACTCAGGAGACATATAACCACTGACATAACCGACTTCCTTAGCATTTTGAGGAAAAAAATGATCAACAAATAACAAATTCATCTAAAAGTACTTACAGTGTTCCAACGACCCTCTTAGTCTTTGCTTCAGTCTCGTCTTGCTCGAATATTCTAGCTAAACCAAAATCAGAAATTTTAGGGTCCAAGTTCTCATCTAACAGAATGTTATTGGGTTTTAGATCTCTGTGGATAACTCGCATTCTTGAGTACTTGTGCATGTATAACAGCCCTTGAGCAATTCCCTCAATGATGTTGTATCGTTTGGGCCAATCCAGCTCCGCCTTTCGGTTTTCATCTATAACAAATAACAAATTCTATATTATAAAGAAAAATAAATACTTAAAACCGTTGTGTTACACTTATGTTGCAAACATGCATACCAAAGAGGAAGAAATCTAAGCTTTTGTTGGGCATATACTCATAAATTAACATCTTTTCTTCCCCGTGAATGCAACAACCAAGAACCCGAACAAGATTCGTATGCTGAAGTTTGGCTATGAGTATTAGCTCGTTCTTGAATTCTACAATCCCTTGCCCTGAAGATCTTGAAAGTCGCTTAATTGCAATCTCTCGCCCGTCGCTAAGATTGCCCTGTTTTGGTAATTTCACAATATATTTATTTGTAATATTAAAGGGACGGAATTAAAGAATTTAACGAATTTATAAACTAGGCTTCGATGTAAAAGTAACAACACCTTATAAACAGGTCCAAAACCACCCTGCCCTAGCTTATATTCAAGTGAAAAATCGCTTGTGGCAGCCATGATAGACGCAAAACTGAATAAATATAAATCGCTTCCTTTACTATCATTGCTTTCAAGCTGATGTATATCCTTGAAGCTTTCAGAAGCTGTAAGCTCAAGGAAACACTTGTCTCTCCTTTGTCTCTCTTCTTCTGTAATCGATATAAATGACAAAAAAGAAAAAGAAACAACTATAAATCTATAATTTACAAGGTGAACCTAAATTTAGTCACTCTAATTTGTTTACCTTCTCGTTTAAGCCTTCTATTTTTCCTGTTACATCTGACCCACAAACAGAACAACACCAAAGGAACGGCGATAGCTATGAGTTTCCATGTCCAGCTAATGATCTTTCCTTTTTTGTTTCCTGCATCACGACTTTGTTAGAATTTTTCTTAACAACATAACACACACCCTCTAAACTACTCCTAAATCTACATCATTTTGTCCACCGGACTTTTGGGGTACACTTTTTCCAACACCTTATACTTTTGGTACGACTTTGTTAGATGCAAAGTGAATAAAATGGCATCAACAAAAGAAATTATGAAATCCAACACTTTTACCTGAATTTCGTTTAATCGGATTAGTGTCATCGAGCACATATTTTGACCTAGATTTGTCACTCTGATTCTTAGCCGGCAAAAGTACGTGGGTTGGGTGATCAAAACTCTGCCACAAAACCTTCTTGTCATTTTCCTTAATCAACCGGAAATTACCATTGTCTTCTAGAGTTGCAGTCACATTTGAGTTTGGGCCAGCTTGAACATCAGTAATATTTACCAGAATTCTCCTCCGGCAGTGATGACCAAGTTTCCGGTATTTTGGTCAATGGAGAGAGAATGAGCGCGTGAGGTGGATATGATAGGTTTGTTTGGATTGGCTACCCAAACTTTCCTAGATTGAGCATCATTTGTGTACCAAATTCCCAAATAGCTGTAATTGTCATTGAAGAAACCTAAAGTGAAATTTCCATGGATGGAAACAAGCTGCTCGGTGGAGTTAAGTCGGCTGCCGAGTTTGATTGTTTGATTGATGGAAGCACCTGCAAATATTGGTGAATTTGCTATTAGAACAAAATCTTAGCAAGTGTGTGTGTGTGTTTATCATACTTGGAACCTTATTTACCATTAGAAAAGAAGAAGTAGAAGAAGAGAAAACTGAGAATTTGATAAGTCATTGATGGTATTGATGATGATGATACAAACATTTTTGAAGTATATATTTCTCTTCTGCACTTAGCATTTGAATCTTGGTGGTTACAAATTTTTCATTAAAATATGATTTATAGAGCAGGAAGACAAACGAGCAACAATTTACGTCACTAGCCTTTTCCAATTGTATAAAATATGGAAAATATATATTGCTTCCTACTAAATATTCATATTTCAATCATTATACTGGTAAAATGATTGACATGTGAAATCCACTACTTTCTCTTTTCTAATTTCATTATTTGATTTGCACACTTATAAAACATAAATAGGAAGATTAATTTAGTGACTCTTTTATGTTACAAAAGGTTGTAACCGGCAATCCCGATTGGCCTCATCGAACCAGCCTCCAAGGGTACTCGGTGAGGGGGCATGTTTTTGACTCACTCAACGATTGGGAATCATGGAGGGGGCCGAGGTTTGAACTCGTGACCTATTCGATATGTTACAAGTCGCCCCATGCCCTACCAACTGAACTAGACGCCAGAGGCTATAGTGACTCTTTTATGGACGTTGACTAAGAAATTTTGGCACACGATCGTGGAGTAAATCATTTAACTACGGTTTGGCCCACTTGAAAATTATTGAACCGGATGGTTGGTTTGGAATTTTGAATATTTAATATTATATTAAAACTACTTGTAAATATTAAGATAAAGGATAATATTATAAGAGAGAATAAATGAATTACACATGATATTTTATTAAGTGGGTAAGAAGATGAGCAGAACATATCATTTCTCATAAATAAATATTAGTATATATGTGTGGTGGTGGTCATGTTGGGCACGTGGTGATCATGGATAGTGATGGTGGGGTAGGTGGTGAGTGGTGGCGGCTGGATGGTGCTCATATATTCTAGGATTCCAGTTCAATTCCCCTCTTATAGAAAAGAAACGGAAATTTCATTTGTTAACACTTGGTTTGACTAACAACATATAGTCTAAATTGGCCAAACCGAATTGTAACCTGCTTTTTTTTAAATATAGATGAAGACAAAAAAAGGTTTGGAGACTAATTGCAGATGGGTCCGATTAGTGAATTAGGACAATGAAAATTTAGAGGATATTTGCAGACGTATCCAATTAGGTGATTAGGATTGTAACTTGTAGCCCAGAACGCAAGGGATCATTTACTCCCGCCGTGTTAAAAGGGGAAGAGGTCTACGTCGACGTTTTGTTTGTTCTCCAATATTGATAACTTGTTATCCATGCCAATATTTGGATATTTCTGTTACATAATTATCAATTTGATTTAATTAGGTAGAAATGTGAGAGAGATATATAAACATGTGGTGATAGTCTCTCTAGAGTTTCTAGTTGTATAATATTATATTTGAGCTATTTATTTAAAGAAAATTTGCTTACAAAGTATTAAAATACAAAACTTGACAATATGAGTTACATAAAGGTTACCCTCTCAAGTAAATGATCGGGAGTTCAGAAATTACAAATTTAAGGGAACATTAACTAAAAAAATGTGTTGACTCATCATGCTATTGTCTATGTGGCAAACCATGTAGCATAGGCATGTGCAAATTGGACCGAAAACTGGCCGGAACCGGCGGACTGGATCGGACTAAACAGAGGTTCTTGATTTGAATTTTATGTAAAATCAGTTTTCGATCCGGCTTGTTACAGTCTAAAATTGTTGTACATTAATTTTTTTTACCAACAATGGCACAATGTAATTATCATATTTTTCTTAAACTGTGTTTCTTTGTACTTGAAAAAATAATTTTTAGGATAGAAGAAATATCATATATGAAATGAGTTTTGGATATCCATGCATCAAATGTTTTGCACCATATATAGCATGCAGTCCATGTTTCTTACATTTCATCTAATTCTTCTTTTGTAAAATGTAACATTCCATATAATTGTATTTGGTTCATCGAATGTAGTTGCACAATCTTTCTTGAAAAATACAGCAGATAAACGAGGAGTTTTATTTTTGGATTCAGTGATGCACTTATCGCTAATCAATCTAGAGATGAGATACACCGCAACCGGTTGGAACCGTAATACTGTTCGGGTATCAGTATTCGTGAAATCAGGTATCAGGTCTTTCGGGTCAGGGTGCATCGGATATAGAACAAATCGGGTCTAAGACCTGGAACCGAAATTAAATTAACTATATACTTGGAATTTGTTGTGGTAGAATACTATTAATAGTGTTCGCTTCATGTTATTTACACAATTTCTATTTGTAAATCATTCTAATTTACATATATAAACTAATGGATATGATAAAAACACCTGAAACCGGCTCTAATTACTGTTTCGGTCCAATCGGGTCTACACCCGATTTGCCCGAACCGTATTCTGTAAAACGGTTCGGTTCTCTGATCTACTAATTAATCCTCTGAAATCGGGTCTTGGTATTTCGGATCCGTGTCCATCCGGATCGGTATAGGTCCCTCGTCATCAGCTTGATCCAAAGGTCGATTCTCATCACAGCGGTTGTTTGCATTAGATGACAAATCAGTATCATCACCAAGGGGAGCAACAAGCTTCCCTTTTAACACTGGGTTGGCCTCTATAAGCTTTAGCACCTCAACAAGCATATTGGCTCGAGATGACTGCACATCTCCATACATTGCAAGCTCGTCATTTTCCCTAATGACACATCAGCGAAGGATATTGTGAACAAAAGGATAACATCGTTACCAAGAATAACAATAAGGAGACCAGAAATCTTGAGATATATGTGCAATGTGTGCTCGTAGGAACGGGAGGTGCCACAAAAACTACTTTCTTTCACCATAATGTACAGTTTTAAATCAAACTATACAAATATACCAAAACAAAAAGTGTAGTGTGTGCAGTGTGAATAAGTATTTGTGGTGTAAAATATTATATTTCCCATAAGAATACCTAAAATTGTCAAGTGTTATTAGCAAGGCAATCTCCTTATAGAGCTCTTCGTTGAAGGTAGCAAAGATCCTCAAATCCTTCTTAAGAATGTCAACAGCTTTTGCTTGGTCATTCCTAAGTTTACCAACTCAAATGTCAATGGCAATAACACTAATATATGTAGAAAATTGAACTAATTAAGTAAGACTTGCCTATCAAGAGCTTCATAGTACTTATGTTTTCTTATTTCAAAGAATATTTTCATCGAGTAACGGTTGTCATCAAGTTTGGTAAACCAGTTCAGATAGATTTCAACTTCATCCCATTCACCGGCTAGTATTTTAGCCTTAAAATAGTCAATATTGAAGATAGACGAAGACTGTTCTTCCAACCTGAAGACATTGAAATTAGCAAGGTGAATTAAGCCACCGAGTAGTAGATTAACAATGAAAATCATAAAGAATATGAACTCACTTGTAGACTTTTGAATCAAATACATCAGTTAGCTTCAAGCTTACTTGATACTCAAGTGCAGCTTCAAGCATTCTTACAACCTCGTCCATTAACGGACGTTCTTCGCGCTTTTTCTTCAAACATCGATAAGCTATTGCAGTAAATGTCTTCAAAGAATTAGGATTAATTTCATCCTTTATGCTACCAAAAACAATTTCACTTATTCTGTTCTGTTTATAGAGCTCTTGCACTAATCCTGTTAGAGGCCGACACATATCACTCTTACTGATGATACACAACCTCCCACATAATACTTCAAACAACACCACACCAAAAGAGTAAACATCTGACTCGATCTTTTGTTAAAAAACCCAATTCTGCATATAAAGGATCGCAACGTGCCTACAGCATTAGAGAACATAAATGTAAATCGCTGGTTAGCAGGACCAAATTTAGATAGGCCAAAATCAGAGATCTTGGCATTCCAGTTTTCATCGAACAAAATGTTTGAACTTTTAACATCACGATGCAATATATACTCTAGTATGGTTATTGAAAGGATTATGAAGGTAAGAAGCTGCCCCAATGCATATCTTTGGATCCATGTTAGGTCACCATTGTTGAGATATAAGTCCAGACTTCTGTTAGATTCATATTGGTACACGAGGATCATCTCGTCACAAAACCCTAACAGAGAAACAATGTTTTCATGTTGGTAAAGGGAAAGTGTTATTACCTCCTTCCAAAACTCGGGGTTTCCTTGCCCAAATGCACGGTTTAAACGCTTAATTGCAGCCATGGACTCCCCCTTATAATGGGAAATTAAACCCTTATACACTTTCCCAAAACCTCCATTGCCAATTATATTCTCTCCAGCAAAGTTGTTGGTTGCTGATTTTATAGCGTCTAGCTCTATTCTCAGGTGTCCAAAATCTTTTATATGAGACATAGTTTTAACGATCGAACACAGGTGAGCTTCAAAGAGTAAAGATACAATAGTTCCAAAATAGTTTGCAATTTAATCCACTCAGAATCAGAAGAAATATAAGAATACTGGGAGAATCTCAATCAACAGGAAAGCAAAATATATGAGTAGTCGATCACCAATATGATTCACAAGAACAGATATAAAACCCTTATCTCAATGCCAGAAACTCATCGAGAGCAAGGAAAGGGAGAATATCTGGGAAAAGTAAAAGTTGACAACAATCAAAAAAACAGAGGCCTTCACTTAGTTCAGTGTTGCTCCTTTTTCAAATCAAGTCCTCCATCTTTCCTGCTACATGCCCACAGCTACTCTACTTTCTGACTTGTACACCAATCATCCTCCAGCTTTCACCATTTATCCAAACTGTAATCTAAGAAAACACAAACCCCTGTGATTGATCTTCTTTGATTACAAACAGCAACTGAAATCAATAACAAATGAAACCAAACGTGAATCCGTTGGCGCTACTCATTTAAGTTGCAAACACATCCTATAATAGCAATTTTTTTGGATAATCTGCAATTTATTATGATGTTATTTTTATGTTACAAAAGAAAATTAGTGTTCAATGCATGGTAGATAGAACATGTCACGAAAACTAAAAATAATCAACCACAAAAGTGTCTACTTAGTAAGCAAATGTGACTTTATAAAGTAACCAAATGTGACTTTATAGATAATATATAGTAACACAAAACGAAAAGAATGTGGACATATTTTTGACCTTTTTATCCCCACAACTTTTTCACAGGTCACTAAACCCCCACTTAATAAAAAAATGTCGCAGAAGACTTTGATATAGTTGCGTTTTCACGCGAGAAGTGTTTTGAATGAAAATACTAGCAATCACATATTAACCCTAGATTTTAGAATCAAACGTTGTCGTTGAACATCTAAATCATCATAATGGATCCACAATACAACTACTAATATAGCTCGTTTCTTATATATTATCCATAAACACACGAGTAAACAAAATCCGTACTAATTTAAATCTACAAATTGCACACCAAACAAACCCTAAATAATAAATCGACTAACATCAACCACAATCGCTTGTAAATTGATTAAAGTTACGAAATACTATGAAGAACGACTGATTGAAACCCTTGAGATATTTCTTTCTCTATCAAGGAAAACAAAACTGTAATCTAAAACTTTACATTACTTCTATCCTAATGGTGTCATCTTTTGGGCTCATATTCTGTTATCTTTATCTGGATGGTGTTTCTGATGGTTGACTATTCAACGCAGAATTTGAAGGATTTGATGATGCTATGGTCCCACCGTTTTCTTGAGGTTCTGACCCGCCCCATTTTGGATCCGCATCCGCGGGCTCAATAACATGAACCGACCCGTCACTCATTCCAAGGGCAAATTGGTTAGGATCAGATGGATGAGCTGCAATCACCATAGGATATGCAGTGCTGTTGCTGCTGCCATAAAAAACACAAAACACGTGATTAGAATTTGCATTTTGACCCGTTTTCGGGTCAAATAGGTTGAATGGGTCATACCTAGAAATTGAGGAGGATATGTATGCAGAAGGTGCTATACGACATCTAAGCATAAAATTTTCAGCATCAAAAACTCCAACAGCACCATCAGAAAAACCGGTGTACACTAGCATTCCATCACATGAGTAAATCGCACTTGAAATTCCAGCAGAAAGTGATTGTCTTGGATGCCACTGCAAAAATATAAATACTAATTCAATTAAATAATATATTATTTATTAATAACAATAACTTATTTTGATAGATGTGATAATTTACCAAATTTTTGCATTCAAGTTGGTGGTCATAAACAGCGATTGCACTTTCGTTAACAACAAGAAGATGTCGTTGATCATTATGGAATTGAACTTTAGTTTCTCCAAGTAATGGGAAAGGACCAATTGGTGGTGATTGTAAGCTTCTTGATTTCCTTTTCTCCCATCCATTAATATTCCAGATACATAACTGCAGTAAAAAGATAATTCAATATTTTATACAAAATTTGGAGAAAATAATTCTACCACTTACCTGAGCATCAGCTCCAGATGAAACCAGTGCGTTTAAAGTCTGTGAAAACGCAAGTCCTGTGATTGGTTTCTGGTGACCTTTGAGCTTGATTTTCACCTATTAAACAGTAAGGTGTAAGAATACAATTTTGACTTTTAGTCAACGTTTTTCTCGTTCCAATTTGTAGTTACCTCATCAACCCTAACGTTATAAATCTGTATTGTGGAATCCTCCATTCCTATAGCAACAATATTGTTGTCTTGAGGATGGAAAGCCAAGTAAGTGGCTGCAGGTGGTGGTGGCATGAAAGTTGTCATGACCTGAAGTTTAGTCAAACCAGTCAACTCTAGTCGTTAGTGATGCATTCTATGTTAAAATTAAATTAATAATTTAGATACCTTAAAAGTCATCATGTTAAAAAGTGAAACTTTCCCACCCGATGCAGACATGACATAAGAATCGTTCTTTGATAAAGCAATGCATGCTGCTGATTCTTCAGCAGGTTTATTTTCGTTTACATCATTAGACATGAGGGCCCCATTTGTAGGTTGCCATAATTGTGGGACAATAGATGCAGTTGACTGAATATATCAAAAAAGGTAATTAAATTTTAACAAAAGATTAAGCATGTTAATGAGAAATATTTAATCAGGATCACAAACCTTGCCAGATGGATTGCGTTCGTTTCGTTGCCATTTCCATAGTTTATGAATTGCACTTGAAGCAAGTGCAAGTAAAGCTAACCCAGAATTTGTATAGATTAATCTCATAACCTGAAACAATTAATTTAGGTTTTAAAAAATATATAAAATAATTTCAAATATTTTTTGCAATATGGAAACACACCTTGCTGGCAGCCATTGGATCAGGCAACCTTAAAGCTTTTAGGTGCGAGGAATCAACTATTTCCGGAAGCTTCCAGCTTCTAGTCTTGTCAGCATTATCCGCAATTCTAGGTTTAATATCCACAGTTTTACTGGTTTCTGCATTATTAGCCTGCAATATACACATACATAAAAAAATTAACTGGCCACAAACAAAACCTTGGTCAATGGTCAATGGTCAAACGGTATAACTTACAAGATTGCCAATGGATAATGGAGTTTGCATTCTGTCACGTTCCATAGCAGATGCCATAGATGAAGATGCATTAGGTTGCATAGGACCTATTGGACCAGGGATTGATGGCTGCAGAACAGAGTAATTAGATAATTATATAATTAGATGACTTTAAAGATAATAATATTAGATAAAAAAAAAAAGTCAAACAAACTACTTTGACTGTATCAGAAAATGCTCGAGAACCCTCGTATGCTCGATTTTCTAGCATTCGTAACATGCGTTGTCCATCACCATTTGCCAAAATCTTAATTCCATTGTCACTTGTGGTGACCGCTAATAATGATCCTTCTTTGTTAAACCTTAGTTTAGGTCTTGCCTGAAACAAATGTAATAAAATATGATAATTAAAAATTAAAAAATATTTATTAATTATATTGTCATTTAAGGAGTATAAGATTGGTTACAGGCAATCCATCATCTGCATCAGTAACAGTCAGCATGTTGATACTATCCATATCCCAAAACTTAATTTGAAATTCATCTCCAGCAGCTAAGAAACGATTTCTTGTTGTGTCAAATTGCACAACTCCCATTGACCGTTTTCTAAAACCAGAATATTCCCTTTTAATGGCTCCTTCACTCTCGTTCCACTCAACCAAGTGTGCTTCACCTTCTTTGCTTGTTCCACAAGAAAACAGTCTGAAATAATACTACATTAAGAATTAAAAAATAATTTACAAACAGAATATGATGTGACATATTTAAATATGAGTATGACCTGGTTCCATCAGCACTATATGCCATTGTTGTACACCAAAGACCAGGTGCATCATAATCTACTCTTGAACCCAAACAGTCATAAAGCCATGCTTTAATTTTTCCATCAATTGCTGTTGAGAAAATAAACTGCATAAACAAAAAAAGAATAGATACACTTTTTTATGATATAAAAAACATAATGTTAGTTATAGATCAGCAAATTAAAAAAAAAAAGAGAGAGAGAGAAAATTGCCTGTATTTGTTCTTTATAGTGAGGGCAAACAGAATATACAGGTGCCTCATGACCTTCAAAGGTATACTGTCTGCGTCCAGATACAGCATCCCATACCTAAAACCAAAGATGCAAGAGCGGTTATGCAAAAAAAATTAAAATTCATATTGAAATTAAAATTAAAATTAAAAATATCAATGATAGATGTACCTTAATTGTCTTGTCATCGCCACATGTGACAATACACAGTTGTTTGTTAGGATGAGCAAAAGCAATATCATTTACACCACCAACATGTGCATCTATCTGTAATTATCACAAATTTAAGAATCAAAATGTGTTCAAGAAAGAAGGACAAGAAGTAGGGTTTAGGGTTTAGGTTTACTTCCAAATGATGCCTTAATTCCCCTGATGGACTGTATGTATATATCTGGACAATGTGTTTAGAGAAGGCAACACCTATGACAGGGAAAAATCAAAAACAAAAACCAATAAGAATAAACCTGAAGAATATTATGAGAATGGTATAATAGTAATAATAATTTCATTATACCAAAAATTTGTCCATCGGGTCCCCATATGCATCGATTAACTGATACCGCTGCATCCTTCACCAAAGTTGTCTGGAAATGAAGTTAATTATTAAAAAAGATAGAAAATGATACTCTAAAAAGATGAACCAAAACAAAAAATATCTTACCTGAAAAGGCATTGAGCAAACAGATATATCCCAAACTCTGAATGGTTTATGCACCATTCTTTCTCGAGATCCAACCTCCCAAATGCTTATCTCCCCAACATTCGTTCCAACTGCAAGAAATTTTGCAAATCAAGCCATATGTGGTTAGATGAATAATCAAATGTTAAATTAAGAAACTTTTAAGGATTGAAGTCAATAGATTGAGGATGAACCTAAGAGAATAGTTTGTTGTTGAGGATGGAAATCCATGCACATGGCAGTAGAACCCTGGTTAAGGTTTCTAGCAACAGTTTTTGGAAGATCATCTGGTGAATATACATTAGGAGGGTGAGTTGAACCAGAAAATGACACCTGTTCAACATATTAGATCATGTTAGCACGAAAATAATAAAATGATAATAACTTAAACAATATAAGCATTTGCATACCTCATCAGACGGGCCCACACATGCACGTTTCATCAAGTGCTCTGAATCAGCCATTTGATATTCCAATCCAGGACCACCTGGCGGTGCTCGTGGATGCTTCAAAAATGCAGCTACACATGTAAAGAAAAAAAAAACATCAATTAAACAGCAAAAATCATGATATAATAAAAAAAGTGTAATGAAAAATGATTAAAATCCAACCTGCAACAGGAGGCTGCATAAGACCAGGAGGTCCAGCTGGCACAGCAGCATGAGGCATTGAAGGATTAGCAGTTGCCATCCATCCAGCAATTGCACCAGCAGAAGGAGAAACCACAGGTTGAAATGGCTATACAAAAAAGTCAACCTTAAGTATGAGTAAATTACATAAATCGTCCCTGTCGTTTGTATGAAATTATAGACTGCGTACCTAAACTTTCTAAATAGTCCCCAATTTTGAAACTTCTAACACCAACAAGCAAAAAAGGCCGTTGAACTTTTAGGGACCGTTGATGTTACAAGTTTCAAATTAGGGACTATTCGTGTAAATTTCATACAAACAACAGGGGAAGAATTTAAATATATTTTGTTGTATACTTACACCATGTGCTCCAATTGGGGGAAATACACCGGCTTTAGGAATGGGTCCCGCAAGGGAATTGTTGGTAGGTGGAGGAGCTCGACCTCCATTATTGGTAGCACAAGTATGATCAATAAATAAAGTTTTAATATCAGGATTGGGTCGTGGATTCTTGCAAAGTTGATGCTGCCAATTAAGACTGTAAAATAACAGATATAAGAAGCCAATATTAATAATAAAAGATATTGAAATTTTTATTTATAATACGGTTGTGTTCAGACCTTTGATTTATCAGTGTACGCAATCGTGAAGTTTTAAAAGTGGGAAAAGCAAGCTTTTCCCTAAACAAGGGGTTTGCTTCAATAAGTTTCTTCAGCTCAACTAACATGATGCTTCTTGCTGATTTGGTGTCACCATATTTCGAAAGCTGCTCATTTTGCCTAATTACACATTAGAAAATCAATTAAGTTAATCAAAAAATAAGTACAGAAAGATAAATCAGTGTTCATAAATCATAATAGTACCTAAAATTGTCAAGGGTTAGTAGTTGAGTGATCTCCTTAAAGAGCTCTTCATTGAAGGTAGAAAAGACTTTCAAATCCTTAACAAGAATTTCAACAGCTTTTGCTCGGTCATTCCTGAGATTAGCAACTCAATTTTCAATAAAATAAGATTAATGTAGAAAATATGGAATATATAATTATAAACAGAGTATTAGACTTGCCTATCAAGAGCTTCTAAGTACTTCTGTTTCCTTATTTCAAAGAAGATTTTCATGGAGTAACGATTATCTTCAACCTTTGTGAACCCACACAGATATCGCTCAACTTCATCCCATTCACCAGCTTGAACTTGATCCTCAAAATATTTCATATTGAAGTAAAAAGCAGATTCTTGTTCCAACCTGAAAACAAGTAATTTCATGTATGGATAAATAATGGCTGAAAAATAAACGTATTATATAAAAAATACACTCACTTGTGGACAGTTTCCTTAAACTTTTCTTCATCCAGGAACTGCAGGATTAGGAAAACTAGTTCCCGACTTAAGGATGACATGGCTCCTGCTGCAGGTACCCCCAACCACTCCAGTGCAAAGTTTAGTTGTTAACAATATAACTTATGGTTGATGAATTAATTCCAAAAATCAACGCTTTCTAATCCTTAATTTATAACATCAGTGTCTTCAATTAAATATCCTCTGTGCAACCTACACATTCATAATCTGTAAATTTTAGTACACCATTTTTGAAACAAATACATCCTAAGTCAAAATTTGCAAATCAAATACAGCAAAATCACAACTTTGAAACAGCTTAATCATACATTCACTTCCCCCAAATTTCTTTTATTATCCAAAAATTGGCTACAATATAACAGAAACCACACTTATAACAAGAAGTAGACTCCACTTAGGAAATTAAACAGACAAAACATTCAGAATAATCCCCATTAAGTTCATAATAAAGCAATATCCTCAAGTGTAATACCCAAACACATCCGTAACATACAAAATTCTAGAAAAGGTACTCTAATCACGAAGTACAAAATAAGAAACGAAACAAACCAAACAAAACTATTATCACCGTATAGCTTCCGTTCATCTTTAGATTTACTCTACTTTAACAAAACAGAGTTCATTGTTAACACTGACAACGACAACATTCAACATAACTGCCATATTATTTTCATAAATCATCACAAATTCATAATATGGAGTTCATATAGATCGAAACTACACAGAGCTGAATTCAACAACACTAAACAAATTCATCAAAAACTTACTTGCGAGCTTAAAAAAGTTGAAAGTTAGGGTTTCTTCACAAAAACAGCAACTTCTTCAGTCTTTCTGCAAAAACCGCAAAACCACACCACGTCCTGCTTTCTACTTTCTCTCTCTGTCTATATATAGTGCATTTCTCTCTCCTCTACCGCCACTACTTCTGTCTTGATCATTGAGGGTCTGATAAAGTGACAGATCTGTATGAAAGTAGAGTAAGACTGTGACGTGGATAGTGAGTACGTGGACGATTTTGATTGGCTGTTACGGGAATATATTGTGAACGACAGGTTAAGTTTAGTACGATGGATGAGAGATTAATAAAAGGAGCATCTTTTGTTTTCTTTTTGGTAATTTTCATAACTTTTGGAACTTTGTTAACTTTTTCTTCTTTTATTTTGGACTTTTTCATTTTCGTTACATCTGCTCGGGCAGTAGCCTTGGTTTGAAAATAATTTGTACATGGAATGAAATATATGTTAGGAAAATATTTGTGACGTATATGGTTTTTTTACGAAGTACTCATTTAATTATATGTATAGGTAGTATATATAACTAATGATTGTTAATTTTACGTTCTATTTTTTAAGAGTTATGTATCTAGCTAAATTATATGTTCAAAATTATGTAGTGGGCGATGAGATATCGACGCTGAAAATCGGGTGTTTGATACAAGAAATCAAATGCGGGAGGTTGTCTCACACATTGGAAGAATATCAAGTCAAAGTATGGTTTATAAGGTAGAAAGTGAGACGGAGATTAAACTCTTATACTTTGGTTTTACTCGCATCCATACGTATGCGCGCTCTGAAAAGGCTTGAATTCATGTGCAATCCGCGGATACAAATGCAGCTCTGAAATTATTTAGATCATGCGGGTCTACTTTGTGCACATGTCTCTCATCTCAAGCTGACCTGACTCAGAATCTGGCTCGAATCGAGTAACTCGGTTTCTGCAGACAATTACGATTTTAGGTATTTAAGTCTGAATTTCGGTTTCGATTTCTTGTTAATGAATTGTCTTAAATGGGTTCAATGTTTTGGGTTTTTCTAACATGTGACCCTAATCAATTCAAAGTTTCCATTGTAACTTAAAAGTGCATTTGATACATCTCTTGAATATGTAAACATGTACCAAGGGCTCACATGTTAGAAAAACTCTGATGTTTTTATTAAACATGAATTACAAATTTGCCCTATAAAAAGAAATATTTTGGTTTATTTATAGACACACTTCTAAACACCAAGAAAATCACAATACCCTCTTAAATGTTGCATACAAAGTATTATATAATTAGAGAAAATAATTTTAAAATCTAAAGATCACTTTTTATGATAGTATGAAAATAGATTGAATTCGACTTATATGTTAATTATGATTCACATAGATTACAATGTGTGAATTAAAATTACATATCCATCTTTCTCTATATATGAGGCTTGGATTTGAGTTTTTTTGTTAACTCATCACTTTAAAGCATCCCCATTGGCTCACAATGTCACCTCATATGCCACCTGGCTTCGTAAATAACTCATTCAATATAATATATTTTAAATAAAAATAACTCCGGAAGATTATGAAGTTTTAAATATACTATAAATATTATTCGGATTAATTTTGGTAATCTGTTGAATTCCATTCGAATTTATGACAATATAAGGAATGAATTCACAAAATACGCAGGTTTTGTATGGGCAATTAATGATTTTTTTAAAATTTGGAAAGTTCCTAACTTTTTAAACTCATTTAAAGCAAATCTTTATCCCAATTAGTCCGGAAATATTTACACCAAGTATACAACAAACCAATAAGGTAATTCCGAATTGTATGGATTCCGAAAATTTACAGAACACGAATTCAAAACATACTGGCCTAATACGAATCTTCCTCTATATTATCTCTAAATAACATAAACTATTCAAGATTTCTGTAACATTTATTCATGTATCAAAATTTGTACAAACTTATCATTACAACTATGAGCTCTTACGTCATTTTAAAAGTATTGATATTTGTTGCTATTTTCTTTAATATATCTCTTGAAACATGTTCACCCAGTCGGACAGACTATGAAGCTAATTACTCTTATATACATTTACCGTAGTACAAACATGAACTATGAATACTAACAGATATTTTGCGCATATACCGATTAAAAGGGGAAGTATATAGGTGGCACAAGTGTCATTGTACCGTGAACTTGTACAACTTTGACAAACATTGAATTTGCCACTCAAAGATTTTATGCTAAAAGCAAAATGCTCATGTAGACTTGTACATGTATAGGTGTCTTATATTCTAAACCTCCTACAAAATTGTCTGATCATATATATCACAAACAATATTTAAAAAAGCCGCACTTTTTCATACATGGCCTACCGACCATCCATATCAGTGATATTCATATTGTTCACAGAGAAATCTGTGACTTTGCTTTCATTTGTAGTTGACCTTGACTCCACTATTTCAATGTAAAATGCTGGTTTGTTTGGTGTGGGTAAAGACATGATGTCGTTAAGAAGCATGGTGATCATATCTGAAGTTGTTGGTCTATCTGTTGCACTTTCTTGTACACAAAGAAGTGCTATATGAACAATCCTAAAAAATTGTTGTAAATCACAACTATTTCCGAGCGTTGGATCCTTCAAGTCCAACGTATCCCCATTTTGCCATAGCTCCCATGCCTATATCATTAAAAAATTACTTGTATGTCATTATATGCATATAACATGTAATAGATGTTAAAAGAGATCGAATTGTGAAACTACACTTACATATCCAATCAGATTAAACGTCCGGTCAAGATGAACGAAGGTACTGTTTTTTCTTCCACTAACAATTTCTAGAATCAAGACTCCAAAGCTGAAGATATCAGACTTGATGGAGAAATTCCCATGCATTGCATACTCAGGAGACATATAGCCACTAAACACAATATATATATGGCCGACTTAACATTTCAAACAGTTAAATATAACAAATAACAAAATTTATCTAAAAAGTGTCATATATGCCTTTTGAAATCATATAATTCGATAAGATTAGTGACATTGTAAATGACAAAAGGTTAACTTACTATGTTCCAACAACTCTGGTAGTCTTTGCATCTGTCTCATTCTCATTGAATATTCTTGCCATGCCAAAATCAGAAATCTTGGGGTTCAGATTCTCATCTAGAAGAATGTTATTGGCTTTTAAATCTCTATGAATAACTCGCATTCTTGAGTATTTATGCAGGTATAACAATCCTTGAGCAATTCCTTCAATGATGTTAAATCGTTTGGGCCAATCTAACTCTGCCTTTCTGTTTTCATCTGCAAGACACCGAAAGTGTCTATCACATACATCAGCAAGTGAAAACGACTTAAGTTACAAATAAGTTTACCAAATAGAAAGAAATCTAAGCTTTTGTTGGGCATGTATTCGTAAATTAACATCTTTTCTTCCCTGTGAATACAACCAAGAACCCGAACAAGATTTGTATGTTGGAGTTTGGCTATGAGTATTAGTTCATTCTTGAATTCAACAAGCCCTTGCCCTGATGTTCTTGAGAGCCTTTTGATTGCAATTTCTCGTCCATCTGTTAATTTCCCCTGTTTTGTTAATTAATATCATGATATATCAGATACAATACAAGAATCAAGTAATTATATGATCTAATACCATTTACATGAAAGTAAGCTAATTACCTTGTAAACTGGCCCAAAACCTCCCTGGCCTAGCTTATTTTCATCAGCGAAATCATCCGTGGCAGCCATAATGGAAGCAAAACTAAATAAAAACAAATCATTTCCTTTCCCGCCGTCGGTTTCAAGCTGGTGTATATCTTTGAAGCTGTCAGAAGCTGTCAGCTCAAGGAAATATTCATCTCTTTTCCGTCTTTCGAATTCTACAATAAGTATCAACAATTTAACAAAAGTAGCAAGCATACAACACATTTATAATATATAATT
This sequence comes from Calendula officinalis, assembly GCA_963853835.1. Classification (NCBI taxonomy): domain Eukaryota; kingdom Viridiplantae; phylum Streptophyta; class Magnoliopsida; order Asterales; family Asteraceae; genus Calendula; species Calendula officinalis. The sequence continues at coordinate 64,163,514 of OY970823.1, read as the reverse complement.
TATCTTTTAGTTTTTTTTATACCTTCTCGTTTACGCTTTCTCCTCTTTAAACACCATACAAGGCCCAACGGAAGGATAACTGAAGGAACAGCAACACCGACGAGTATCCATATCCATTTCTTGCTTTTTCCCGTACTTGGATTGATTGGATTTCGGCTGATGACATACTTTAAGGTAGAGTTGTCACGTGGATTCACCACAAAGTTATTGCTTCCTGTCCATGTAACGCAACCAGTTCCATTGGTGGTACTGCTATTGAACCCCACACAGCTACAATCATTCCAACACTTAACAAAACTATCGGTAATGCATAAACTCGAGTGGTTATCGATGGTGCTTTTTGTCATGTTGGGAGCAAAATCTCCATTTTTCTCGCTAAAATTATCACCATCTCTCCTACACTGAGGCAAATTTAAGTCCTCTACACAGCCATTACTTGAATCGTACCCGTAACAAAACTCAGGGGTCCAAAATGTAGAATTATCACTGTCTCTAATTTGCCCTTTTGGTGTCAAAATCCACATTGGGAAATCTGTATTACTAATACTACCCTCATAGCTAAAGTATTGCTCTTCTTTATTGTAAACGGAAGTGAGATTATAGCTGGATCGGCCACCTGGCCCGTTTAGCTGAAACATAAACGGAAACGTTTGACCATTTAGATTCCCGCTAGTCCAATAGGGTTGGCCTCGTCTTCGAATCATCAATCTCTGAGATGTTTCTTCAATCGGTTCCCAACTCAGAGTAAACGGCCCAGAATCAGGGATCTCATTACTCAACCATGAAGTCAGTGTCCAATTCTGCCCTGTTTTTATGTCATACCCGAGTTTCATACCTGGTAAAAGTACATCAGTCGGGTGATCAAAACTCTGCCACAAAACCCTGTTATCGATTTCGTTAATCAACCGGAAATTACCATTGTCTTCAAGCGTAGCAGTCACGTTTGGGTTTGGGCCCGTTTGAAGATCAGTAATATTCATGAGGGTACTCCCTCCACCAGTGATGACTAAGTTTTCGACACCAGTGATGATTAAGTTTCCAGTATTTGGGTCAATGGAGAGAGAATGAGCGTTCAAGGTGGATATGATAGGTTTGTTTGGATTGGCTAGATTGAGAATCATTGGTGTACCAGATGCCCAAATAACTATAATTTTCATCAAAGAACCCTAATGTGAAATTCCCTTGGATGGAAATAAGCTGATTTGAGTCGGCTCCCGAGTTCCAAAGTTGAAAATGAATCGGAATCAGGACAAAATCTGAGAGTGTAAGCCGAAGCATTACACGTAAACGTACTAGATTGATCCTCGAAATTGGTGCTAAGGGCAAGCCGATTTAAACAACTGAGCGTAGGCCGTGCGTTTGCAGGTGGAAGATGTTCCAAATGTGCTGTTGCAGCAATACTCAGGCGACCGACAAGCACTCCTACACCCTCCTCCGCCCTTCAGTTCGGGCGGGCACCGCTGATACAAGTCCTCAACACAGCCCGTTTTTGCACAACTACGATACCCATAAATGTCAGCTGACCCCACAGTTGCCTCAATAAGCATCGGCAAGTTGTACCCTTCCACAATACTCACATCATAATAGTCGAGGCCCTGGATTTAGGGGTGAGGAAACCAATCCGTTAAAACCGACAAAACTGAAAACGGATAATTCGGTTTTAGATTTTAGAAAAACCGATGATTCGGTTTTAGATTTTAAATAGAAGCCGACTCATATAAATATTTGAAAGTCCATTTAGTATGGTTTATTAATGTTTAAATTGTTATTATATGCTACAAAATGTTTATAATTTAAATATTTGTCTAAAAATGGTATTCAGTGTTAAATATATTATTAGACATTAATTTAATGATGTAAATTACATATTGTCGATGAAATGTGTATGTAATTTTGGGAAAATGAGGATTAGTGCATGAAATTATATATGTATGTTTAAAACGAGGCGGTTCGGTATTAAAACCGAAACCGAATTGTTAACGGCTAAAAACCGCTAAAACCAAAACCGATAGAAACCAAAACCATTTGGTTTTTAAAACCGTCTCAAACCGCCTCATGCACACCCCTACCTGGAATTGATCTAAAGCAAACTCTGCAAGGGTAACGGGCCGTTTGTATGATGTTCCGTTGCACTCAATTTGGCCCGTGTTGCAGTCACCAGTGGTGCACGACCCGTTACCCGACACATTAAAGTTGCAACCGGTCCTGCCCCAGATGCTACCCATCCACCCAGATGGAGCTTCAAGAGAGACTGATTTACCCTTTTTAAGCTCGAAACCGGTGCTGCTGAAATCAAGTCTGCCTGATATTTCTTGCCTGTTTGATATTCCAGGCCAAACAGTGAATCCACATTCGTTGACGAAATTAAAAGTAGCTCCTGCAAATTAAACGAAATTGAATTCAGAACAGAATCGAGTCTGCTGAAATGAATGTGTTTTTCTGATACAGATTCTATGATTTACCATTAGATAGGCAGATATAGAAGAAAATAAATGTCAGAAACTGACAAACCGTTAATACACGGAATTGTGAAGATGATGACAAACACTCCATTTTTTAGATCATTGAAAGCAATTAAGTTTTAGTGATGACGACAAAATCTCACAAGAATTTATTTCTCTTGCTGCTGTGTTGTACCATACTTTTGGTACGCCATTGATACGCCAAACATATAAGATATTTAGATATGATCTCAAAGTTGTATTTTTTACCCCTGTAACATACGAACTACATTTTTTAGTCCTTGTGAAACTTGCAAACAGCTCCTGAATCCTTCATCTCTTAAATTTGTACAAATTAGGCCTTCGAACTATTTACCTGCACATTTTCTAACCAAAAAATTCCATGTACACCTTTCCTAAACTAATAAAGTATCTCTATATCTTTTCAAAATTCATAAATTATCTTTATATTCTTCTAAACTTTTTAATTACCTTCATATCTTTTCAAACTTTTAAAACTATCATTCATGTTCAAAAATTTATTCTGATATTTATTAAATCATTATATAATACTAATAATGTATATATGTATTATTTCTACTTCGCCTACAAGATGGAAAATTTTAGTTGACAATAATCCAAATTTTAGAGTTAAATCTCTATCTAATACTCGTTGGGAAAGTAGAATAAATAGTGTTAAAGCAATCCGATCTCAAGCTACTAAAATAAAACTAGCTTTATTAAAATTGCGTAAATTATGAGATGACGCAAAATCAAAAACGTAAGGAAAAAAGTTAGTTATTGCTTAGTATGATATATATATTTCATATTAACATGGTTAGTGAAAAAAATGACATTCTAAATCTATATGCATTGATGATAGTATAAATGCAGTAGGTACAATAATTTTCACGTGTAGGTAAAGTAGACATTTTTGTGGTTGATATTTTTAGTTTTCATGACATGTTCTATCTCCTATTAAACAATAATTTTCTTGTAGTATAAACATCTTTATAATAAATTTCAGATTATCTAAAAAAAAGTGCTGTTTGATGTGTTTGCAACTTATATGGTTTTTTGGATTGTTAGTGACATGTTGTGTTTCATTTGTTGTTGATTTCAGTTGGTCTTCTTTCGGCCAGATTTAATTTGAGTTTTTCCAGATCTATTCTTATGATCGATGCATCATCTTGGTGATGGATTAGTTTTATATTTTGCTTCTTTGGTTTCCTGATTGAGATTCTCCCACTGTTTTTGTATTTCTTCTGATTCTGGGTTGATTAAATTAAAAGATATTTCGTTTGTGATTTTGAACAAAGCCCAACCAATTAATAGGTTGATTATAGTATTTTCACTTCTTTAAGCTAACGACATTGGTGCAGTTAAGTTCGTTTCCTAGTTTTGTTAATTCGATCGTTAAATCTATGTCTCATATAAAAGATTTTGGACACCTGAGAATACAGTTAGACGTTATAAAAGCAGCAACCGACAACTTTGCTGGAGAGAATATAATTGGCAACCGACATCACTTTATTAAAAAGATGTAAGGCTCATCTTTATTAACTATCAAATTTTATATATTATAACCCATTATAATTTTTTGTTTAAGAAAATGTGAAATTTATATTGTATTATATTACTTATTTTAAAATGATAGAAGTATTGAATATAATATAAATAGTAACTATAGTTTCAATCCGTCTTTATTAAATAACTTAGATTTAATAATATCTATTGACTTAGTGATCAAAGAAAAGAATTAAAAAGGTATTAAAGTCTTAGGGGTGTTTGGGAAAGCTTATTTAGAGGGGCTTATGACTCTAAATAAGCTTTCCCAAACACCCCTTAATTACATCCCCAACCTCCCGCTCCTCCTCCATTTAGATAAGTTAGATCCCATCAATGCGAAAACCCTAGACGGAGATTCTTCCGACAGTTGCTGGATCTCAGGAGCTGACAGCAATGCTGAGTGTGCTAATCGTTTATCACATTGTGCATTGCTGATTCGGTCTCTATCGAAGTCCAAAATCGTCGAGGGTGTCCCTGAGGTCAACTGCAGTGCTGGATCTTAGAAATGCTCAACCGAGTGTTCACCGGAAATAAGTTTGTATGAGGTCTCCGAAGATTAAATTTAGGATCGGCTGATGATGACGATTTGAAATTGGATATCGTAGATAGACTTGATGGGGTCTAAGAAGAGGAATTTGGATAAAAATGGCTCAAAATCAGATAAAAATGCCGAGCTTAACGGCACTAAATTGGAAGTATTGCCTCTTACATTGCAAGCACTTAGCAGTGATTTTGTTTACAATGACGATGAATCGCCGGTGCCGTTGACTGTTTTTGACCCTGGTTTCGAAATGAAGGAATCTATCATTACTCCAAAAGGCCCGTCTCAAAAGAGAAGCGTACCAAGAGACAAACATGAGCGTAGCTCTACACGGAAATCACCACGATTAGCTTCTTCGACGGCGTTGGTTGTTGATCCATTGGATTCTCAGGGAAGGCACCTACGAAGGTCGCCGAGGTTATCTCCGGAGATGGCACAGCCGAAGAATGCCGGTAAGAACCAATTGGAAGTGCATCAAAAGAATTGCTTAAGAAGATCACCTAGATTATCTTCATGTCCACAAATTGAAGGACCAAAACTGAAGAAAATTAAGTCTTGTGTGAAGGAGGTAAATATCAAACAAAGTAACAGCAGTTGTAAAAAGTTAGCATTACCTGCTCCATCATCCGCATTAACTGAAAATGTTGACTTGATTCCGATTGGAGAAAATGCAATATCATCTGCATTGAAGTCTTATGAATGCAAGAAGGAATTCATTGACTTGAAATCTAATAAGAAACAGATTGAATCTTTCTTTGTTGGGGAGCCAGTTCCTGAACATGAAGCTCAAGAAAGGTGGGGATGGCGATATGATTTGAAGGTATGATACTTAATGCTCTTGCAATTTGATGATTTTAGTCTTTAGTGCCAAACTGCTTCATTGTTTACATTAATTTGATTCTGCAGAGTAAAAGACGCAAGGGACAGAGCTGGATACTAAAGTGAGTGTGACTCTTTTGTCTTGTTTTATCATAGTCAGTTAGTTAGTTAGTTTGTTAGTTACTTTCATGCCTTCAATGTATGATAATGATAAATGATGCAGTGCTGGTGAAGAGGATGAAGTACATTTAAATGTTGTATGTCATTATCTTCAAGCTCATGTTGGTGGATGCATTTTCAGTCTTGGAGATTGTGCACACATAGAGGTAAGCCATCTTATTATTAAATAATAAATATCGATTAAATGTGATATCTAAAGTTTATGTAACGGTGTCATAATCTTATGAGCAGTTATTTTTCAGGGCGAGGGAACACAACCACACGTTGGCAGGATTGTAGAATTTTTCAAAACATCCGATGATGAGAATTATTTTAGAGTGCAGTGGTTTTATAGAGCCGAAGATACGGTTAGTTACTGTATTTAAAAAAAACATAAATTAGAATTTAATCTTCAATTTTTTTCTGTTACTCAGGTTATGAAAGAAGCAGCTGCTTTTCATGACAAGAAGCGTTTATTTTCCTCCAGTTTAATGAATGATAACTTATTAGAATGTCTACTTTCTAAAGTCAAAGTAATAGAAAAAGCTCCAACGGTATTTCACAATCTTACTTTTCATTTATATTACATTATATTAATTTGTTTATATTTTTTTATTATATTATTTTTTAAAATTTGCAGCTAGGTTTCCAAGCGACCTCCATTCAACCATCTGAGTATTATTGTGACATGGAATATTCTGTAAAATATTCAACATTTCGCTCATTAGTTCCTGGTATGCTTGCCATCAATTTTTTATTTTTATCTTTTTTTCCTTAAATCGGTTTAGATGGAAAATTATAATATTTAATTTATTAAGTACAATACAACTGTTATAATATTCAAAATTTCTGCAGACAGTTTGGGAGCAAGATGTGATTTAAACATACCAAATAACAATAATATGGCAATAACTACAACTCCATTAAGCTTAAATGGTTGTGAAATGTACAAATCTGAGCTGGCATTATTAGATCTTTATGCTGGTTGTGGTGGAATGTCTACTGGATTGTGTCTTGGTGCCAAACTTTCTGGTGTTAAACTTGTAACGGTAACTTTTTTCTTGTTTAAAGCTGTTATTTTTATTCTTCAAATTAACTAATTTTTCTTTTTCTCTCCTTAATTAAAGAGATGGGCAATTGATTATCACAAGTCTGCATGTGACAGTTTGAAATTAAATCATCCAGAAACAGAAGTGAGTGCTTTGATTACTGTCTCAAATTATCAATAAATCATAAATAATATTATTCAATATATTTGATTATTTGCATTATTTTTCTTGTTCGTTTTAGGTTCGACATACTACTGCTGAGGATTTCTTGGAATTATTGAAGGAATGGGAAAAATTATGCAAAATATATGTATTTAATGATGATGATATAATGATTGACTCTTCTGTATTGGATGCTGATGTGGATGCTGACGTGGCTCCTGGAGAATATGAAATTTCAAGTCTAGTTGATATATGTTATGGAGATCCCAGTAGAACAGGACAACATGGGTTAAAGTTTAAGGTACATTAAAATGTACATTTGGGTAATTTATACTAATCAGTTATTAAATACTAAATACTAAATAATAATAATAATAATAAATTGTGTATTTTCACTAAATAATTATTTATTAGATTGTATTATAAAGATCTCATACTAGTAGCTTTTCCCTTAGGTGCGATGGAAAGGCTATGATCCAAGTGAAGATACATGGGAGCCAATTGAAGGGTTGAGGTTTGTTTTTGCATATATTTTAATTATTTTTACAGTTGGTAAAAATAACAACATACTTTTAGGTTTGTCTCTGTTTAGTCAATTTACAAAAACTTTTCTCCAGTTGAGTGACATTTCATTTTTTAGCTCGTTTAGGTCATTTGGTAACCGCCACGTCATCGCTCTATCAGGTTACCGAATGCCCCAAACATGACAAAAAACCATCTTTTATGACCAAATTGGACAGAAATTTCTACAATGATTAAGCAGGGACAAATGTAACGTTACTAATTTAGAAAAAAAAAGGGTAATTTCATATACATCCTTGAAAACTTCCAATATTACGTATATATCCTTGCAAACTTCATTATTACGTGTATATCCTTCCAAAACTTCAAAATTCTCACACATATCCTTTTATCTAGTTTAATACGTAATATTTAAATCATTTAAAATTAAAAAAAAACATAAATCCTAATCTAAATTAATGGTAAAATTCCGTAAATACCCTTAAAGTTCAAGGAGTTTTTCTTTCGTCAAGGGTATTTTCTCCCCATGCTCGAAAGGTGCATCTTCGTCGAGAGTATTTAGTATATTTTACCATTAATTAAGATTAGATTAATGTTTTTTTTATAAATATTATTAAATTATGTAAAAGGATATATGTGAGAATTTTGAGATTTTGCAAGGATATATACGTAATAATGGAAGTTTGCAAGGACGTATATGAAATTATCCCAGAAATAAAACCCTATTTATTATAATAAAATCAATAGTGCAACTATTTGCATGTTTACTTGCTCATAATCATCATCACAGTGATTGCCAAGGACACATACAAGATTTTGTTAGAAGTGGATACAAGTCCAAGATATTACCATGTCCAGTAAGTCACATCACTAAATTTGGTACTGATATTTAATTATTTATATTTTATAGTAAATATATTCCTATTTTTCAGGGTGATGTAGATGTTATATGTGGTGGTCCCCCATGTCAAGGAATAAGTGGATATAACCGATATAGGAACACCGTTGATCCATTAAACGACGAAAGAAATCAGCAAATAGTTGTCTTTTTTGACATAGTAAAATTCTTAAACCCTAAATATGTGTTAATGGAAAATGTTGCTGATATTTTAAGATTTGATAAAGCTTCTCTTGGAAGATATGCTTTAAGTCGTTTAGTTAATATGAATTATCAAGCAAGACTCGGGATTATGGCTGCTGGTTCTTATGGTCTTCCACAATTTCGGTTACGTGTTTTTTTATGGGGTGCTCATCCTAATCAGGTAATTAATTTTAATTACTTCCTCCGTATCAAAATAAGTGACACACTTTCCATTTTGAGGTGTATCAAAATAAGTGACACACTTTGAAAACTTTCCTTATTTGGTAAAAATAGTGGGACTCATACCCACTAAGTGTCACTTTAATAAAGTGAAATTACCCTTATATCCTTACTTTTACTTTTAAAACTCATTAATATCACTTTATTCAAGAAAAGTGGGGCCCATTCTCCACTAACTATGTACTTTAATCTATTTTAACCTCTACTTTAATCTTTTACCTCAAAAAACGTGTAAGCCAATTTGTGTCACTTATTTTGATACGGAGGAAGTATATATAATACATATATATTAAATTATTAATATTAATATTAATAAATAATATGTCCTTATATTAATTAGAAACTTCCTCAATTTCCACTTCCGACACACGAAGTCATTGTCAGATACTTTCCTCCAGCTGAGTTTGAGGTATCTTTTATTTGTTTCAAATAAGTCATTCTTTTATTATATTTTCTAATAATTGATTTTCTTTTAATGCAGGGAAATACAGTTGCTTATGATGAAGGGCAACCTAGAAAACTTGAAGACGCCATTGTTCTTCGTGATGCTATCTCTGATCTGCCAGCTGTGCGTACTATCCGAAATTATACTTTGATTTTTACTTATCATTTTATAATGTTATTTAATTTAATTAAATACTTAGGTTACAAGCCATGAAGAACGTGAAGAGATTTCATATGATAAGTCTCCAGAAACAGAGTTTCAGAAGTATATTAGGTTAACAAAAGAAGGTAATTAGTAATGCTAATTAATGTTTATGCAAGTACTTAAAGTATAGAAGTTCACTTATTAATTCATTTTCTTGTAGAGCTTACTGGTTCTGTTTCAAAAGGGATTACAGACTGGAAATCCTCTCTTCTGACAGATCATCGACCTTATAAATTGTCAGAAGATGATTTCCATCGAGTGTGTTATGTACCGCACAAAAAGGTTAATTAACTAATCACTTGTTACATTTTTTATTTTAATTTTATTAATTTTTCCAATTTTTATAGGGAGCAAATTTCAGAGATTTCCCTGGGGTAATAGTGAATGCTGATAATACGGTTCAAAGAGATCCAACAATACAAGTGTTACTTCCATCTGGAAGACCATTGTTACCGAATTTTGTATTTACTTTTGAAAAAGGAAAATCTAAAAGGTTCGATTTTTATTATTTTATATTATATATTTTATATTTTGCAATATTCTCAAGTTTTGATATGTGGATAGGCCATTTGCAAGAGTATGGTGGGATGAAAACGTGCCAACTGTCGTAACATTCCCAAGTCTTCACAACCAGGTATACTTTACTATTTATGTAATTTCATATGTAGGAAATAAAAATGACATGAAACACATACTTTAATTCGGTTATTAAAGTTTTTATATATATAATATGGTATAGGCAGCATTACATCCAGAGCAAGATAGAGTTTTCACATTAAGAGAGTGTGCAAGATTACAGGGGTTTCCTGATCATTATAGATTTTGTGGCAATGTTAAAGAAAGGTATTAATTAAAATTAAATTCACATTCAAGTGATTTTATGATTAATTAAATGGAAAATTTGCAGGTACTGTCAGGTGGGAAATGCTGTGGCTGTTTCTGTATCAAAAACCTTGGGGTATGCCCTTGGAATGGCGTTTAAGAAATTAAGTGGAGATGAAGCACTAATGACATTACCAACTGGTTTTGCATTCCAAACACCCCCATTCCAGTTTCATGAATTATAAGTTATAACTGACTTGACCCCTTTTTTGTTGTTGTAACATCTAAAAATGAAATAACACAAGTTGTAATCCTTTTCATTTATGTATCAAGAATTAACCTTTCTATAGTAAAGTAAGAACATAAACGATTTGTCTATTCGGTAGGTATCATATACTGTATGAATATTTACTGTTAAATTTTTTAGAACCGTGCACCATGCTTATTTGCTTAAAGACCAATTTTATATTAAGTGAAAATGTTGTAAATGGATTAACTAGATAAAAATTACAGGAAAAGTAAGAATAAAATGGGTTGGTGTAATTCGTGATGAACATGCAAGCGATATTAAGTGCATTTTTTAGGAGCTTTTCAGTCTCTCTACCTCCGGAACTGTCTACATCTTACCTCATTCATACCTTTACTTTAAAGGGATGAGTATCGTTGTGGTTGCATTATTCTTACCTTCTCAATATTACTACAATGCAAAAGGATAAAATAAAAGCATATGTATGATGACTTCAAAAGCTCAAAAAGTTGTATATTTTTTTTAATAGCGAAATTGCATTAAAAGCTACTAGCTATAGTAAGAAAATTCAAGCAAGAGAAGATAGAAGTTGGGTTGGTGATCCAATTGAAAGGGAAGTTTTATGTGTATACGTATTAGATAGAAGGATTCAATTCAATTGAAAATACGGAAGTTTTTTATATCAGTGCATTCCTAATAGGCATGCAATTGATGTAATACATAAGCGTCTCTTTTAAGATTATAGCGATAAATTGATGTGATACATACACGTCTCTTTTTTGCCCATCAGATTCCATGTATATTCCGTCTGAAATCCATCATAAAAGGCCTCATTTGAAGTTAGGCTTCTTCAAAATTGCAAAAGCATCCAAAGAGTGGCATAAACAACTACATCAAATGATCTCTTCAGGCCTCATTTGAATTCATAGAATTGTGTCATTTGTGACCTTTAGGTCATGAATCAATAGCTACAAGCCTAAGTTAAAGTTAATTAAACCCACGAATCATTTGCTAATGATTATTCAATAGCAATGCCAATATACAAAATTACTCTTTCTTAATCACAAATTCATGACAGGCATCTTGTTGAGTCTGACAAATTCATTTTCATAAATAAATGGTGCCGTTTCATGACCAGAAAGCATTAAAAAACAAAATTTAGTTGCAATAAGTACATGAACAAGGATGCACACCCATATCAATATTTCTCACTTAAATACAAGAAACATAAACACCATTTCATTACCTTCAATTTCTTCTTCGCTTATCTGGCGGTGGGGTCCCACCACCCTTCCTTTTCCTACCCACAGGTGATGACCTATGCCTGACGTCATCATCATCCAATGCTCCAACCTCACCTTCTTCCACTAACTCAATATCAATATCAACATCATCATCATCATTATTATTAATATTTGAACAAGATTTGGACCAATTTTGTTTTCTTTCTTGTTTGTTTTTCTCAGATTCAGCAGCCAATTCCACACCATCTTCTAATTCTCTCTCGATCAAATCATCATCATCCATAAAATCTGTTCTTCGAGTGACATCACCACCCCGTGCTTTCCTTCTCTTCTCAAGAGCCGCCCTAACTTTATCTTTATCAATCTTTTTAATAGCATCTTTCGGTGTTTGACCTCTCGGTTCCAAAGTTTGACTTTGACTTTGATCTTCTTTCCTTTGACCGTTTTCTGACTCGTAATGGTGATCATCAACATCAGAATTGACATCTTTGTTTCTGTCTGTACTCCCATCATCATTGCTTTGATCTTGGGGTGTTTTTGCGTGATTTGATATTGGTCTTGATGATGTGTGTGATCTGGATGTGGTGGGACCCACGTGAGAATCACTGTCCTTTGTGGTGGTGTGTTCTTGGTTGACAGCTGGCGCTCGGGGTTTCTGTGTAACTACCCCGCCACCTGTACTTCCATCTAGAACTTCACTGGTTTGGGATGGTGGCATTCTGTTTTGTTCATATAGTTCTAACATTTGGTTACTCACCTCTGCAACAAATAAATAAATAATAGCACCAGTTATTATTTATCATACTAAATTACCCCAAATAAATTGATGTTAAATTTCATGATTTTCGACCCGTTTACTTATAAATGGGTCGATCCAGGTTATGTAACATCTTTAACAGGTAAAACAAGCAAGATTAAAAACAAAGAAGCTTAAATAATGTCAAATGGGTCGAACAAGTGTATTAATAAAATAGGGAAAATTGTTTTTATATCTTTGTAAAACTCATAAATTATTTCTAAATCCTTCCTAAATTTATAAATTATTTCTATATCCTTATAAACTTTTTAGTTGCCTCCATATCCTTCTAAATCTTTAAAACTCTCCTTTATGTCCAAAAACTTATTTTAATATTAATTAAATTATTATAATATCAATAACCATCAAATAAGTATGCAAAATATCTATTAATTATGTATTAGAAATCATGTTTATTTTCCCATATTATTAATATTATCACGATTTAATATATATCAAAATAGTTTTTTGGACATAAAGGAGAGTTTTATAAGTTTGGAAGGATATGAAGGTAATTATAAGGTTTAGAAGGATATAGAGATAATTTATGAATTTGGGAAGGATATAAAAATAATTTATAAGTTTTACAAGGATATAAAATTAATTGTCCCAATAAAATAATATAAGCTTACTTTGCAGTCAACAAAAGTCAAACACCAACCTTCCAACTGTCGGGGAGTAACATTAAACTCCTGCCACCAAACTTTCTCACCATCTGACGGTAATTTCACTTTAAGAAATTTGGCAGCAAGAAAAATGGCACCTGCTGCTATATGATGTGGCTTAAATTGCAAACAGAGAGATGTTCGAAGCCTGTAAAAATGTCCTTTTTGCAGGTCAAAAAGCAGAAAAAGGACAATAACTTGATGCACAAGTTACATAAAAGAATATTACAGTATTACCCATCATTTACAAAGTTCCATGCAACTTGAGCAAGTGCATTTTGTGCAACTTTGAATTTCTTTATTGCTTCAACAAGTGGTTTATAGGGATGATTCACATTGAAATCAAATGCAAGTGTTGCAAGAACTACCCGTTCTCCAATTAAAATTAATTCTTTTTGTTGTTCGTATACTTCCTGTGTCACAAGTTATAAACATCAACCATCAGAAACGGGTTGGCTTTTGACTCCAATGGGTCAAACAGTTCAAGCAGGTCAAATGTGATTAAACTATTAAAGTAACCTAACGTGTCATTCAAATGTCTTCAACTTTCTAAATCAATTCAATCATATTAATTAGATTATGTGCTTATAAAATGAAGTACCTTTTGTTTAATTCTCTGTATTGCTTCAGGGTCCTTTTTGTGATTAATTTCATAGGAAACAAGGATAACATCTTTCAAAGGACGAGGAGTTTCTTCAACTTTGCCTGCAAGAAACATGCAGACTGTTGCAATCGTCTGCAATACGAGTTTGTTAGTTAATAATTAATAATTAATAATTAACAAATCTCTGTGATTTATTATGCTGTTAATAATCATGTAAGTAACCAAAAATGTCAAAATTTGATCCAACACACTCACACTAATTACATATCCCTTTACATTAAACGATACTTGAAAAAAATGTAATTCTTATTTTAAAAAATTAATATATAAAAGTAGACACGTGGAAGCAGGATGCAACTTACCCTTCTGTCATTCTTTGCATGTGATTGTCGAATGAAAAACCGATGACTGAAAATAATAGCTGTAGCAATAGTTACCTGAGGCCTGCATAGATATATCCAATTTATTATTTCAGACAAGTTTTAGGGCTTGCAAATACCAATAAAGGCATGTAGTTTTACACTAAAAACAGTTAAGATAAAAATGCTGAAAGTTATATAAATGTACAAGAATGTAAACCAATAATCATACGAAAAAACAAAGGACAACAAGACTTACACTTTAAGTCTCATGCCCAAATCTTGCAGAAACGTGCAATACGATTTACGCAGATATGTCTCTTTCTTCAAATCAATACCATCTGATCTTGATGGTGAGTTTTCTTCTATTTCTTTTCTAGAAAAATACCAACGATCGCTATTATCCTCATGGGTATTATCAGACTGTTTATAAGAACCACTTTCATGCATTCCAGAATGCATTGGATCACTGGACAAAACAGCAGCCATTTGTCTCCCTTAAATTCTTCTCAATTATCCAAAAATGAAGCTAAAGATTCCCTTAGTTAACAGGGTACAGTAAAATCACCATCACCTGCCTGTATTTGCGTGTGTTTTACAAAAAGAAATTATAAACATATATAATAAATTAAGATAGCTATTAATTACCTTAGCTATTGATATGAAGAGGAAAAACATATGGCTAGAAGGATGCGAATATATAAAATTAACTTCCAAGTTCCAAAAGAGCTAATTATATCAATAAGATTTCTATTAGCTGATATTCATGGGTTCGCTTTCTTATAATTTCAAGATGATGGAGGTACAGAACTATGAAAGCTTGCAGATGATGAATATAAGTTATAACCAATGCCACATAAAATTCAATATAACATACATCAGTAACCTAAATATTCTCATAAGTTGTATTAAAAGATCAAGTTTGTTCATCTGAGTTACATTAAACTACAGGTAACATTGATACCCTATTAGATCTGTGATGATTTTCAGAAACACGAAGTTTCCTCTAAAATTGATGCTATAGAGTATAATCTACAAACCTAAAATCAATAATAACACAAATAAAAAGACTTACGCAATTAAATACAAAAAAGAAAAAGTCGATTCAGAAAACCTAATGAAAAGGGTTTCGTATATGACAAGTGGATTCTCACGATTTCAATATCAGAAAACTGAAACTAGAACACAAGATCGCGTAAAATCATTCGAATTTTCGTTATTTAACCATTCTCTTGACTCCTAATTGCATGTTAATTAAAAGTAAAGAATTTATCCATATATAAAAAACTAGGGCACAAAACACAAGAGCGCATAAAATAAAATAATGTAACCATGATTTGAAACTAACCGGAGACCAATCGAGTATTATCTCAGCGAGGTTCCGGCGGGTACCAGCGTTTTCCGACGTCCTCTTGGCCGTACGATGTCGTTCTTGGTTTGCAGAGGCGATGAGATGAGAAAGAGGCTGGATTCGATCGTCTTTCAGTGGGAGGGTTTATGATCAAGAAAACGTTAATTACATTATCAGTCCCTGGACTATTTCTAAATCTGCGATTTTTGTCAATTAAAAGAGTAAAGTTGTCCATGGATTTTTAAAAATCTTTAATCAATAAGGAAATTTTTGACGACCAACTTTAGGAATTTGTAATTTTATTTAAATAGAGTATTTTAAATAAAGTAATGGTATTGATTCTTATCATTTATTCATATTTATCTTCATATTCATTATATAAAAATATGTGTCAAAACCAAAGGATAATATTATAAGAGATAATTAATGAATTATTACATACTTATTAAGTAGATAGGAAGATACATAAGAACAAATGATAGGGATGAATATCATTTCTTCCTTCAAATAATCATATTTCTTCCATAAATATTTCTTATATCACTGTACTTTTGTATCATCTTACTCCTTTTTAAAGCATTTAGGCTTTCTAAGTTTAGAAGGTCTTAATCTTAAACTTAATCTTAAACTTCTACTTTGGGAAACACCACAAAATAAAAATAAAAAATTGTTTAGGGGATTCGAACCCGAGACCTTTTGCGAGTGCGGACTGTATGTTAACTAATTAATCTACTGGATACTTTGCTTTATCTCATTAACTAATATATATAACTTTTAACTTCAACATAGCTAAAACGACCCATATTAAAAAAACATCAATTTCGGATTTAAGAAAACTTATGAGATATTCAACATAGCTAAAACGACCCATATTTAAAAAAAACGCCAATTTCGGATTTAAGGAAACTTATGAGATATCTTTATTAATCTTTACAAAATTAAAATTAACATCACCCACCATCCGCATGACCACAACCAGCAGCCACTATCACTACCATCGTCACCACTCAATACTTAATCGCCGTCAAATTTAGTCACATGATACCCGTCGCCGTATTGCGCGGGTAACCTGCTAGTAATAAGTAATACACTTTTCATCTATGTGTGTTTCAAATTAAGTGATACATTTTAAAATTTACATTATTTGGTAAACAAAATGGGATCATCCTACACTAACTACCTACTTTGTGTAGTGAAATTACCTTTTTACCCTTATTTTTACTTTTAAACGTCTTGAGTACCACTTTATTCAAAAGTAGTTAGACTCATTTTTCACTAACTATCTACTTAAATCTAATGTAATCTCATTTTAATCTTTTGACTGAAAACCCATGAGAGCTCAAATGTATCACTTATTGTGATACAGAAGTTATATATTTCATTTCACGTTTTTAGCTTTATTATATTATCAAACAACTCTTTAAAAATAATAGTTTTTTTTAACTAATGTTAGTTATCTCTATAAGTATTTAACAAATTGTGGTAGTTTTAAAAATATTTAGTAAAAGATGGTACTTTTGAGATAAAGAATAATGTGTACAATTAAAGTTGCAAAATGTACAACATTATTTTTCACTCATCCTCTCTCCATAATTTTTAGCCATCTCTCTCTCTCTCTCTCAACTCGTTTCCCCACAACAAGATCTATCACCACTACCGAAAACCTCAACTTCCCCACAACCATCGTATATTTGTCTAGGAGATCTTAATCTGGGGGAAAATGTAGGCGGTCATTTGATTGAAATCAACCAATAAGTTTTAAATGAATGTAAGAAAGAATGGAGTCACACAATGGTTACTATCAAACCAACCATGTGACATATGAACTTTATAATGATCTGGTAAGATTGCTAAAACAAGCATCTGATACGTGCTTGGGTGTAAATTGGAGTTAAATCAAATTGTGTAAAATGTAGAGCTCAAATTGGGGTAACATGAAACTGTTTGATATGGGATGGTTTCTTAAGGGTGATTTAGAGTGCTGGAGGTGTGGTGGTTGATGATGGATAATATATTTGGGACAAAGGGAGTGCTTGTAAATGGGTTAAGAGAGAGAGAGAGATGGCGAGAAAGAGGGAGAGAGGGTGAGTGTAAAATAGTTTTGTACATTTTGCAATTTTTACTTGGACACATTATTTTTTATCTCAAAAGTACCGTCCTTTACTAAATATTTTTAAAATTACAACACTTTGTTAAATACTTATAGATAATAACTAGCAAAAGTACCTCAAATGTATCACTTATTGAGTTTCTGTGATACGGAAATAGTATATTAGATTTCACGTTTTTAGCTCTATTATTTTATCAAACAACTCCTTAAAGATAAAACTTTTAAACTTTTCAACTTCCAACTTTCAGCTTATAGATTATTAGATCCCTTGTACCCATTCTATTATTATAAATGTCAAAATCAATGCATTATACTTACAAAGAAATATAATGTATTATAGAAAGAAATATAATTGAGTTATAAACTTATAATTTATGTATTTTATTTTATCCAGCATTTACTGATCATTAGACGGGTGCCAACGGCAGCCTACCGACGCTGCCAGTTGGCCCGCCGGTTATGGCGACTGTTCGCACGACCCGCCAGTTGGGCCACGCCACTTTGGAGACGAGCGAAAGAGAGAGCGCTGGTTGAAGATGGGTTATTTTTAAAATTCTTTTTTAACTCCTTGAAAGGTAATAATTAGAAAAAAGGGTAATATTTAAAAAAATTCAAAAAAATCAAATAAATTTAAAAAAAGTTTAAAAAGATAAACTTTTTTATGTAATGTTTTTTTTATAATTAATGTAATTTATTTTTATTAGTTATATGTTTTAATTAGTTGTATATTTTTATTAGAAAAAGAAAAGTAAATGGTGGGGCCCAAATTTGGTGAAGTGACGGAGTGCTGTTGGCATGAGTACGTTAGTTTAGTGTTAGTTAGTTTGTCTGCTGACGCGGCGCTGAGTTGGCAGCAACTGACGGCGTCAGTTGCTTATACCATTATGAGCGATCTTAGTGCATTTTAATACTTCATCCGATTCAAAATAAGTGCTACACTTTTACTTTCACGTTTTTTGATGCAAAATATTGTAATAAAGATTATGATAGATTAAAAGGATAATTAGTGAAGAAGGGTCCACTATAATCTTTGTTTTTATTGAGGAAATAAAAAGAAAAGAATAATCAGTGATGTTTAATAAAGTTAAATAATGATAAAATGATAATTTTATATATAAAAACTTACCAAATAAAGAAAATTAACATTTATTATTTTGAATCACTCATATAAGGAAATGGTGACACTTATTTTGATCGGAGGAAGGATAATTTTAATTCAAAAAGACTAGCAGATATCCGCGCAACGCGGCGGCGGGTTCCTAATAACTAAATTTTGTGGCGACCATCGGTGGGTGATGACAATAGTGATCGTGGCTGGTGGTGGTAGTCGCGGATGGTGGGCCGTACTGATGGTGGTAATTTTAACTTTTTAAAGTTAAAGATATATTTAATAAAAATAGCTATAATAAAGAAATGAACATATGATCTAGTAGCTCAATTGATTAGAGCACTCTGTTAATAAGGTAAAAGTTAAAAGTTATAAGTCCTACATTATGCAATTTTTTTATAAATAGAATTCTATCCTGCAATAGCAAATATTGTCTGAAAACTTGATAATTTAAGAAAATACTATATGTATATAGCAGAGGTGATTAACTAATAAATTCCTACATGTGAATTGTACTTGTCATATCAATTTGTTAATATATCATAAAGATGATAAATAGTGTAAAAAGACTACTTATATTAAACATAAATTGTTGAAACCCACATCTTTCTGCTAATTTAGATTCATATGCTCTTGCTTCTGCATGTCCTGCATATTCTCACCTAACCATCATATAGCCCTAACCATCATAGCCTTTTCTCTTTCCCTCTTATGTGCTCAAATTTGTTCTTCCGTTGCATCATGTCCTGCTCATTTTCACCTAACTGATAATTGTTCAAGCATTTTTAGAAGTTCTTGATTTCTTGTTCTATGGTGCTCATCTTCTTTCTGCAACATATTTATTGTATTATAATATATATCATGCTGATATAAATTATTTAATAAAAATATTAAACAAAGCATATAAAAAAGAACATGCCTTTATACTCTTTCGCTCATTTGTGATTTTATTTGTGCTTTGTTATTGAGCTAGTTATTTTGTTCTTCATATATTACCCTTTCTGTCCGGGCAAACATAATGAACAAAAAATATTTGAACATTTTGCAAAAAGGCTTGAATAAACAGATTACTGAAACGAATTAGACAAAATGAACAGTTGATTTAGCATCCAATTATATTAAAACAACAAAAACTGTCTAATATTGAAATCTGTATTATGCAGTATGACAACAAATAATCAAATATCATCATGAAAGCAGGGGTATTGCAAAACTTATAGTTTCAGATCGAGCTAGCATTTTTTTAAAATTCAACAGCTTTTTATGCTAATTCCAACTGCATAGGCTCTTCCTGCTTCATCAACTCAAAATATAAAAAAAACCACCAGCAAAAATTATCACCACAAACAAAACAAATAATCACAGTCTCAATCAAAATTTGAAAAGGAAACAAAAAGGATAAATTATCATCTACAAAAGCTCTATTCATAGAAAACTTTGTCCAACGTATCAAAGCAATAAGATAAACAAAAATTAGGTATAAAAATAAACCTTTTGCGGTTCTTTAGATGCAACAACTTCTTTAGCAGCTTTTTGCACCTATTTCAATTACCCTCGTGACCACCTGTAAGTAAAGGAAACAACTAACTTTTTAGTAATTTGAATAACTCACATATGTTTTTAATATTGATAATCTTACCAACCTTTCTCCTTAACTATGTTTTCCATCTCTTTCACGAATCAAATACAAATTGTTGGGTTTTTTTTCTGGGCAAACCAAAAAATATCTGAAGACGCTGAATCAAAAAATGTCTAGTAAAATTGCAGAAATAAAAGAACACCATAAGTTCGGCTGAGACTCTGACTGCAACTCCCGATGGCAACCAATTCTTGATAACAACTCATTTTGTTTGCTAAAAACATATATTTAACACTAACTATGACTTCAATTCCATATATTGGGAAGAATAACGAGAGATTTCATTTGTGCTTCGAGATCTTACTTGGTTTGTCATCACAGCATGTATTCGTGAAAATTCAGCAAGTGATATAAAGAATGAAGAAATGAAATGCAGAAGAAACGAACCAAATTCTTATTAGCATCGAATCTCTCACGAAGTGCATCGGCCTGAAATCAACAATTTACACCAAATCAAACACATATAAGAGGAAATATCGAAATGAATCTGCAAACATTGAAACCCTAAGAGAGAGATTTAGGAAAAAATATATCGGGAGAATTATCAACTCCAAAAGACTGAAATTATCAACACCAAAAGGACTAATATTATCAATAGACGCAAGCTTGAAGAAATCGAGGCAGTGGAAGGAATCGAGGAGTCGTTTTGTTAATTGAATCGACGGGGGCTTTTGAAAACCCGATGCAATTGAATGGAAGAGGCAATAGTTTGGGGGAACTGTAACATGAGGTGTAGGGACATATTCATTGGAAAAGAAAGAAAGGATATCAAATCTCGTAGTTCAGTTGGTAAGTTAGCTCGCATATGTTATGTTGCTCCCGTGTTCGAGTCTTCCTTGAAGCATTTTATTTTTAAAATTCAATCAAGATAAAAATGAAAAGTGTGTTGGCTGAATTTTCAGCCTTGCTAAATGTGGAATGGGTAAATACTTTATAATATAGTAGAGATGGGTAGGCATTTCCCTACACCCGCACCCCATGGAAACCCCGTACATCAGCACAAATCTACCGTTGAAACTTGAAACGAACTCACCACTTAATCAATGACTTTCCAGTCACAATCACCTTCAATCAATTCGAAGCTTGCTCGTGAAACAGAGACGACAATTTTCTGCTAATCTTACATACCTCCTTCGACGAATTTGAATGCGATCTCTCTAGAAATTCTCCTCTTTAATTTCCTCTTTTTTATATATTCTATAATTAGGGTTTTGAGTTTGATCTAGGTTATTATAGCAAATTGCAAGAGCTCACCGGTTTGATTCATCGTGTGACGAAGATTTTCGGTAATTTGTTTCATCCGAAGCTCTTTATTTTTTACTGCGTTAATGTTGAAACTCAGTGCAGTTTATTTTGTCTTCTTGATCAATAACGCAAAAAAAAAAAAAAAAAAAAAAAAAAAACTCTATCGCTTATGTTTAAATTGTTATATTTCTGCAGAAAAAATCATTCTTTTAGTACTTTCTTTTTTATCTAATTGAAAGCGTGACTTTTGTTTGGTGTATTGCCATGTTTCGGTTATATGAATTCGTGCAAATCCCCTAAATTAGTATGGTGATTTAGGAAGCTTGAATGTCTTGAAAACACCATTTAACTGTGCAAATATAAAGCTTTAAATCCAATTCTGCAAGCCGAATCTGTATAGCCCTTATATGTTCTCCGATATTTGTCTTTTGTTATATCTATTTATTAATTTACCTGTTTATAAATTTGTTAATAGGATGGTTTATGATATTTAAAGTGATACTCAATACTCATTTGAGTAATGGGAAGTAGCGAGATGGATAAATCTGCCAAAGAGGCAAAAGACTCACCAAAGGAGTCAAAGACAGTGAATTCCCAAGTGAATTTATATCTTCTTCTTTTTTCTTTTTCTTTTTTTAATTTACAACGGTGTATCCATTATACAATTTCTGATAATATGTATTTTTTTCTTTTTTGTTCAGGAGCAGACTTCAGGTACTGCAACGGGCACAGTCAATCCAGATTGGACAGCATTTCAGGTTCTGTTTAAAAAAATGAACTTTTACAATTTTTTATTTTTTTTAAGATTTGAGATATTTTACTAAGATTAGGTGGTATGTTAATGTTGAGCAGCCTTATCCTCATATGCCTCCACATGGATTTATGGCATCAAGCCCTCGGGGCCATCCCTACATGTGGGGTGTTCAGGTACTATGTTTTATAGATTCTTAATTTAGGTTATAGTTTCTTGCAGTTATTTCATGCTGGATTTATTTCCATTTTTTAATATTTATTTGCATCTGCAGCATCTTATGCCAGCTTACGGTACTCCACCTCATCCATATGTGGCAATGTATCCCCCTGGTGGTATTTATGCTCATCCATCTATGCCTCCGGTATTTTCTTGTTAATCATAAATTATTATCGTCCAAATATTATTTATTTTATAAAATAATAATTAAGATTTTTGTTGCGTTTATATAATCAGGGGTCGTATCCTTATAGTCCATATCCAATGCCTTCTCCAAATGGTGTTGCTGAAGCTTCTGTAAGTTGCCTGAGTTAATATGGTTTTATGATTTTTTTTAAAAAGATTTTTTTTTTAAATAACGAGATTTGAATTTTGTGCAGGTTAATAATACTCCTGGAAATACGGAAGTTGATGGTAAGTCATCAGATGGGAAGGAAAAACTTCCTATTAAAAGGTCAAAGGGTAGTTTGGGAAGTTTAAATATGATTACAGGCAAGAACAATGAACCGAGTAAAGGTGCATCTGCTAATGGAGTTTATCCCAAAAGGTATTATTAGTTAATCATTGAACTTTATTACATGTCTATACTCTGTAGGGTTAATTGTATTTTAATCCTCAAATTTTTATTAGTTTGGCGTTTTAACCCTTATACTTTTTTCTGCCTGATTTAATCCCTTAACTTTGGTTAACTTGTTAAAAAAACCATGGTGTTAATCACAAGTTAATACTTTCCAAACCATTTTAATCCCTGACCTTTTTTTTCTTCACAATGGTTTAGTTCCTCAACCTTCATAATAATTTGTACCAAACTTGTATAACAATATTAACTGATAATTATAGTAAGAATAGACAATAGTAATAGTAATAGTGTTATGAAGTTAAAATATAGGTGAAACATTGAGAAAAAGGTTTAAGGGTTAAATCGTCAAATAGGTAAATGTTTAAGGGTTAAAACACATTTAACTATAAGGAAAGTTACACCTCAACACAAAATGATTGTTTGACCGGTTAGCAAGTGAACAAAAGCGTTAAAAGTAAAACACCACGTCAACAAAAGTTTAGGGGTTAAACACTAAGTCAACCAAAGTTTAGGATAAAGCCATTAGCAATAAAATTTGAAGGGTTAAAACGCCAGATCAGTGCAAGTTTGAGGATTAAAACATAATTAACCCTGTTATTTTTATGTTCAAAATCTTATATTCGATTTTCAGCGGTGAGAGTGGAACTGAAGGATCAACCGAAGGAAGTGATGGAAATTCTGAAAATGTAAGTATTATTAATAATTACTCATTTACATAATTTTACCTACAATAGGATCATTTTGTACTTAATATTTATTACAGGATTCACAAATGAAATCAGGATCCAGACAAGATTCTATTGAAGGTTGGATTCTATAAATGTCTTTAAAGTCAAGTCATTACTTTTACTTTATTTTCTGTTATTCTGTTACTGAAGTAATTACTATTATAATAACAATAGCGACAGGTGAAGCGTCACAAAATGGGAATTCTGCAAATGGAGGACCAAATGCACCTAATTCTGTGATTAACCAAACCATGGTTGGGGTAGGGGTAGGGGTAGGTCCAACTACTAACTTAAACATTGGTATGGAATACTGGAACGGTACAAATTCATCCAGTAGTCCTGCAATGCATGGGAATGTAACCTCTGGTCCAGTTTCAGGGGGGATGGTTACTGTTGGGTCAAGGGATAACATGCAGTCACAACCCTGGTTACAGGTGCACCTTTTTAGTTTTTTATTTTTTATATAATTGTTTAATATAAAAAAACTTGCTAAATATATTTTTTTATATTTGATGGCAAAATGAATGTTTGGGGGTTTATTTCAGGATGAAAGGGAGCTAAAACGACAGAGAAGGAAGCAATCTAATAGGGAATCTGCTCGTAGATCCAGACTTCGCAAACAGGCAATTCATTTTTATTTTTATATATGTCAAATAAAATTTTGATAAATTATTAGCGTGTCAAATATGGTTAAGAAATATATACTATTATAATAATAATTAATCTATTTAGTAAAATGATTTAGGAGGTTTTATGTACAGAAAATACATTATAGGTGACTTTCAGCCCATTTCCTTCTAAGCTTTAATTTTTTCTTTTTGTTTTAATCGTTAGATATTAACAATAACAAGAATCGACCCTTTTGGGTGTTCTGCAGTTTTTTTTTTTTTTTTTGGTATCAATTTTAGTTACATTTGTTTATGTTGGGTCAGGCTGAATGTGATGAGCTGGCCCAACGAGCTGAAGTTTTGAAGGAAGAGAATTCTTCACTTAGAGCAGAAGTGGGCCGCCTTAGGAGTGACTATGAGCAGCTTCTTGCTCAAAATGCTTCCCTAAAGGTAATACCTGAGTCTAAGGGTGAAGTAAATTTACCATTCTACCCTTTTTTCACCTAATTTGGGATACTTTTATTTACATTTCATACACCATCTCTACTTTTTCGACAAAACGCCATTATGTCTATTAATTTCTCAAATAATCAGAGTTTGTCAAACATTTATCAAACACCTAATTATTTGATTATCACAACAACTTCAAAAACTATTTTTTGCTGCTAGTTTAATTTCTAGTTAATCCGATTTTGATTATTCTTTATTTTTTGTAGGAACGGTTAGGGGAAACTTCTGGGCAGGATGAACTAACATCTGGTGGGAATGAACAACAGATGGGAACCGAGGATCATCAATGAAAGTTGTGTCTTTCTTGTGTTTGCTAAGAGTTTAACCTAACCACAGTTAGCAAACAAGAAGACATTTGTATTAGATATGACCACCATCTAGTTAAGAATTCATTAAACACTTACCCTTGTCGTGTATTGGATACACGAAATAACTGTCAAATTAGTTGCTAATCATCCGTGGTTCTCGATCGGCCCATCTTTTAAGGCCCGTGGAATAATCAGGATGATATGTAGAATGTAATGTGAAATTCATGCCATACCCTTGTATTTGTATTCCTATAAAGGGTGTTGGTCTCTAATTATTGTTAACATTTTATGTACTAGTATGATTAATATGATTGTGGTTTGTTAGACGTTGCATTCGGGTTCTATTTATTCATTTTATGGCATCCTAAAAACCCTAGGGTTGAACTCATTTAAGTTCACTTATTTAATGTCTTAGTTTGTATCCGATTCTATATTAAACAATTGATGGGCAACACTCATGACCAGATGTCAAATGGCATGTTTTATACCGGCTAAACAACTTTTCTTTCTTTTCCTAAAGGTAGAGGATTACCAACTAACTCACCGTATTTACACTTGGTATATTCATAACTTGAACTTAGAGTTGTATTCTACGAATTCCAAGAGTTTTGCATAATCCCAAGGGATAAATCCTAGCCATTAGATCAAGATGATCAAGATTAAATCCCCCACCTACAGCCGTCGCCTCCGGCCACCGCCCGCCGGCGGCGGCGGCCGGCGGTGGTGGCTGACAGTGAAGGTGCTGGAGGTAATGGGGGTGGTGGTGGTATTGATGTATTGAAACACATGTACTTCATTAAAACACAACATATTACTTCGAAGCACATGTGCTTCAGGTCATGAAACACATGTGTTTCAAGTCGCTAAAACATGAGTTTCTAAACACACATGGGAGCATACGAAGCACATGTGCTTGACATAATGTCAAGCACATGTGCTTCACTAACAAGAAAAAAAATCAAAACAAGTGACGAACATATCATTATGAAGCACATGTGCTTCATAAAGCCAAAGCACATGTGTTTTTGTTCCTGAACACATATAACTAGGGGTGCCTAACGGATCAACCCGATCCGACCCAGCTCTTATCGGGTCGGGTCTATCGGGCTTGAGGTAAAAAAATTCTAACCCGAAACCCGACCCGATAAGGAATCGGGTTAGTCGGGTTCGGGTTGGTTGAGTTTCGGGTTTGTTGGGTTGACCCGATCGGGTTGGTCGGGTTAGCCATTTATAAAAGTTTTTTTTTTACAAGAACACTTAAAACACTAATCAAAACACTGATTTTTTAATTACGAACAATAACAAGAATACTTCAAAAACAATCCTTTAATTTTTATTACCTTAAAGTACTAACTACGAACACCATCACTTAAAAAAACAATCCTTTTTCTTATCAAACAACTACAAGTTGTATACAATCCTCTCGATTGATACATGCTTTTTAAGTAGCATGGAATGAGTGCAGTATGCCAGTCGTTAGCATTGAAAACAACTTGCATAATCTAACAATGCTTTTTTAATCAAACAACTACACAATTTTATAAACAATACCTAAAAAATGCTTTATAAAACAAACAATGCTTTAAACCCTAATCCTAATCGGGTCTAATCGGTTCAACCGGAAACCCGAAATTTTAAAAAATTCTAACCCGAAACCTAACCCGTTAAGGAATCGGGTTAGTCGGGTCGGGCTTTAAAAACCCGATAAGATCACAAGACCCGAATACACCCGACGCGACTAGCATAATCGGGTTCGGTTCGAGTCGGGTCAGGCCGACCCTTTGGGCACCCCTATGTAACTTACAAGCAAGTCATTTGTGTTTGAATCACGAAGCACATGTGCTTGACGTTATGAAACACATGTGCTTCACTAACAAGAAAAAAAATCAAAACAAGTGACGAACATATCATTATGAAGCACATGTGCTTCATAAAGCCAAAGCACATGTGTTTTTGTTCTTGAACACATGTAACTTACAAGCAAGCCATTTGTGTTTGAATCAGAAGCACATGTGCTTGACGTTATGAAACACATGTGCTTCACTAACAAGAAAAAAAATCAAAACAAGTGACGAACATATCATTATGAAGCACATGTGCTTCATAAAGCCAATCACATGTGTTTTTGTTTCTGAACACATGTAACTTACACGCAAGTCATTTGTGTTTGAATCACGAAGCACATGTGCTTGACGTTATGAAACACAAGTGCTTAATTACTTGAAACACATGTGTTTGGTTGTACATATACACTCCTTTATTTTCAAAACAACTGTTATTAGTGAAACACATGTGCTTGGTTGTACATATACACTCCTTTATTTTCAAAACACATGTGTTTCAAACACATGTGCTTCCAGTCACGACCACCACCACCGGTCACCACCTACGGCCGCCTTCCGCCGCCGCCGGCTGCTGCACATCGCCGCCGTCCGCCGCCGCCGCCGGAGGTGGGTGGGGTATTGATGTATTGAAGCACATGTGTTTGTAGTGGTGGTGATGGTTGAATCTTGATCGTGACTATTGATTTTTCTTGATCTAAGAGTTAATAATTGTTTCTTAGGATTAAATAAAATTAATAGACTACCTTGAACATTTACCCTTGAACTTATATCCTCTTAGTTGTAGGATAACTCATATACTGCTAGGTTTAAGGGCTTTTTGATAACCGGCTAAAGAACTTCAATTCAATAAAAGTAAAATCTTAAGTAATATATCTATTTATTTATTTATTTTATTCTGAAAAATAAAAATAATATGATGTAATGATTGTTAATTACTTTAGAAAAGGCTTCCTATGAGGTGTAAATGGTTAGTGGTTACACACTTACAACTAAATTAGCTACTCTGACTGTGGTAAAATCTAATCACGCATAAGATTACTCTTTAGGATTATGCGCTATCAAATTGCTGATAATTAGTGGATGTAGTTGCTAAATAATTGAAACTATTGTTTCACAAATATACGCTCACACATATCCTACGAAAAAATATTAATTGTACCTGTCTTCGGTCCTTTATTCAATCACTTTTAGTCACTTTTCTTTTTTATTTCACAATTTCAAATTTTCATCTTCTTCTCTATGACACCGAGGCCACAACAACAAACTCAGCCTCTCACCACCGCAAACTCCGCCGTTCACCACCACCGTCAACTCCGCCACCACCGTCGTTCACCAAAGCCAACACCTTTGCCGCTGATCAATAACTCCGCCGACGCCTCCGTCGTAGTAGTCGTTAGCATGATCGATCTCCTACCTGCAACTTGTCTTCTTTGTGTTACCGGTGGAAACAATACCATTATTTTAATCTATTGAGTAAAATGATAAATATGAACAAATAGTAAGAAACAATACCGTTATTTTAAATTTAATTTAATCCTACATGACAATATTAAATTACAATAATTACTCATTCACTCCTTCTAACTCACACTCTACCAAAAATACAAGGGACATATAAAGAGATCTATCTGCGCATTTTGTATACGGAGTAATAATTAACAATTAACAATTAACAATGAAGAAAAGCCATTAAAGCTGTACGCCTTCCTCCCATCATAATCGCACATGGTAATCACAATCATCTACCACATCAATCCAGTCTAGGGTTTTATGTTCTAGATCTGCTTTCTCCATCCCCGATTTCTAATTCTACCATTTTCTGCTTCAAACCGGTACGCCTACTCAATCCGCTTTGCAATGTTCACATGATTATCATAAACCAGGCATTTATTTGTGTCTGCATTATCCGCTTCATGTTTTTGCCTTTGATTTTTGGTTAAAATTGTTAGGTTAACCGACTGATCTGCATGTTCGAGAACGGATTGATTTTCCGAGATTTATTTGATCCGAATAGTACTTTTATTTGAAAACATTGCAAGTCTCACTTCATATTGAAGTTTCCCTAATTTGTAGGTATATATATTTTCTGGTGGTAATATAATAGTATATAGAATTGGAATTGGTATTAGTTTCTATGTTCAATCGGTCATTAACGCAACGATGAAGACAATTTAAGCACGTATTCTAATTCATCGAATTGGAATATGAAAGCTTATTTTGAAGAATTAATTTAGGGATCTAGGATTACAATTTTCACTGTTTGTTTCTCTTCTTTTTTCATGTAATGTTTCTAACTACTTTTACTACTTGTTTGTTTGTTGGTTGAAGTATTTTGGTAACTAAACCTGAAAGAAAAGTTGGCTCCCGAACGCCGATCACAGCGCCACATGGGCGGCCAGATGCAACAGAGAAATGCAGCAGCAACATCTCTGTATGATCAATCTGCAGATGGTGGGTCCCACCACAATGCTAGTGATGCTGGAGATGCTGTAATGGCAAGATGGCTCCAATCTGCAGGTTTACAACATCTGGCCTCACCAGTGGCCTCTAATGGAATCGATCAACAACGTCTTCTACCTAATCTTCTCATGCAGGTATTCTTGATTATCTTCTTGTCTAAATTTCATTTTTGATGATTCATGTTGTATTTTATGTTTATTTTGGCATTTTTTACTTGTATTTGCAGGGATATGGAGCACAATCTGCTGAAGAGAAACAAAGGCTTTTCAAATTAATGAGGAATCTTAATTTTAGTGGTGAATCTGGCTCTGAGCCCTTTTCTCCAACAGCCCAAGGTTCTGGAGGAATTAGTGCATCAGATGGTTTTTATTCTCCTGATTTCAGGGGCGATTTTGGGGCAGGACTATTGGATTTAAATTCTATGGATGACACCGAGCTTCTTACTGAGGTATGAATCTTAAATTCTTAATGTTTAGAATATCTTTTAGCCCTTATGTTAGTTTTCTTAGATATATAGCATCATGTAAGTAAAACAAGTAATTAATCTATCTAGGTGCTTAAATGGCTGCCTTTTCAACATTTTGGTAGTTGTTGTGAATTTAGTGACATGGTTATTAAAGCATCTGTTAATTCCATATTCTTTGGAGACATTTCAGAATTTTTTCACATATGCAAGGTGTTTAAGTTTTGATTTTATTTTTATTTTATTTTTATTTTTGCATTTGGATAGCAAATGAATGTTTGAGTTTCCTTTCACCAGAATCTTATATCAGAATCATTAATCGATAGTGACTATGATATTCTGCTCAACCGCCAGCAAAGAGAACAAATAGATATAGATTCTTCTCATGTATTGCCTACACTTGAAAAAGAAAGCAATTCAAGGGAAAATAATGTGGCCAAAATCAAAGTTGTGGTATGTATGCCTATTCTTGCATAATTAAAATTTAATGATTTACGGGAGCCAAATGTATATATTTATTTTATTGTTTATATTAGGTCCGAAAAAGACCACTGAATAAGAAGGAACTTTCTCGCAAGGAGGATGATGTTGTGAGTGTATGTTCTAATGGTCTAGCTGTTCATGAACCCAAACTAAAGGTTTGTAACTAACTTTGTACTTATCTCTATTACATTGAAGTTATATACATTTTATATCTAACAAGGAAAAATAAACTAATTTTTTGAAAGGTTGACTTGACTGCTTATGTTGAGAAACATGAGTTCTGTTTTGATGCTGTTCTTGATCAGCAAGTAACCAATGATGAGGTAAATCATCAACAAACTGATCTAAAGTTATATTATTATTATTTTTCTTTAAAGAGAAAGTACAACCTTTATGCTTATGTCTCCAATTAATATTTACAATTAAAAGTTTAATTTTGTGGTTTGCTTGAAATAGGTATATCGCGAAACTGTACAGCCGATCATTCCTATTATATTTCAACGAACAAAAGCAACCTGTTTTGCTTATGGCCAGACAGGTATTTATAGTAAATTAACATTATGTTAAACATAAGATCAGCTATAATTTTATTTTAATATTTTTTTATTTTACTGCAGGAAGTGGTAAGACATATACAATGCAACCATTACCTCTTAGAGCTGCAGAAGATCTTGTTAGATTATTACACCAACCAACTTACCGTAATCAAAAATTCAAATTATGGCTTAGTTACTTTGAGATTTATGGTGGAAAATTGTATGATCTTCTAAGTGATAGAAAGTTAGTACTCTTGTCTTATAACTAACTGATTTACTGTCATTTTTTTTAAATAAATTTTGAAAATTTATATTTTATAATGTAGGAAACTTTGCATGAGAGAAGATGGAAGTAAACAAGTTTGCATTGTTGGATTGCAAGAATTTGAAGTTTTAGATGTACAAATTGTTAAAGAATACATTGAAAGAGGGAATGCTGCTAGAAGTACTGGTTCTACAGGTGCTAATGAGGAATCTTCAAGATCACATGCAATATTACAGTTAGTTGTTAAAAAACACAATGAAGTAAAGGAAACCAAACGAAACAATAATTATAATAATAACAATAATGATGGAAATGATTCTAAAAGTGGAAAAGTTGTTGGGAAAATATCTTTTATTGATCTTGCTGGCAGTGAAAGAGGTGCTGATACAACTGATAATGATCGACAAACACGGTAATATATAATATACATATAGATAACAATTTTTTAATGTTGAATATGCATTAAAAAATAAAATGTATTATTAACAGGATTGAAGGTGCTGAAATTAACAAGAGTCTTTTGGCTCTTAAAGAATGCATTCGTGCCCTAGATAATGATCAACTTCATATCCCGTTTCGTGGGAGCAAATTAACCGAAGTTCTTCGTGATTCGTTTGTTGGCAATTCAAGAACTGTTATGATTTCTTGTATTTCTCCAAATGCGGGATCTTGTGAACACACACTAAATACTCTGAGATATGCTGATAGGTCTGTTTTATTAATATTTTTTTGTGTGTATTTGTGCATTAATTTACCTAACTTTTAATGCATACAGAGTTAAAAGTCTTTCAAAAAGTGGAAATTCGAAAAAAGATTCACAAACAGCCAGTAAAGGCACATCATCAGCAAATATGCAAGTTTCTTGTGATGTAGATGACGTTTTCGACCGAAATCAGGAGCCAAAAGTTATGGAAACAGGTAAACGAGGTGTGCAAAGAGAGAATATTTCTTACAATGCCACATCAGATTTTGAAAAACAACCACCTCAAAGTTGTTCAAATTATTCCTACAATAGTCGGGATGACAGTGTGCAAGAAAAGGAGAAATTTGATGCAAGAAATACTTGTAGTGGCTTGAATAATCAGAAAATTAATTCGGTTTCAAGTTTGGTTGATGCAGAAGAAAGTGTGCAGAAAGTATCACCGCCTCGAAGAAAAACTCAGAGAGAAGAAGTTATAAAGTGGCAGATAGCGGTGGTGATGAAAAATCAGAGAAATTCGGTTGGTTAAATAACGATAATTCAAGTGTGGGTAATAAGCAAGAAGGATCTAGTATTCCAAGTGGCAGTTATATGGTGTTGGAAAGTGATGATGAGAATGTTAATGAAGTAGTTATGATTTAATTATTTTGACTTTTTGAGTGTATATAGTTGGGAGTTTGTAGGAAGAAGAAGCTCTAATTGGTGGTCACAGGAAAGAGATTGAAGATACAATGGAGATAGTGCGCGAAGTAAGTGTTGGGTTAATAATTATGTTTTAATCTTATCCTAAACATTGGTTTGAGTGGTGATTTTGAGGTATAGGAAATGAAATTGCTGGCAGAAGTGGAGAAAGCAGGAAGGACAATTATGTGAGCCAGCTGAGTTTTGTGCTGTCGCGTAAAGCAGCAAGTCTTGTGAGCCTCGGCTTGCCAGATTTCAGCACCGACTCAAGGAACAGTCACCCGTAAAAGACTACATCTCACCTTTTCTGACCTATGTCTAATTTTCTGTATATTTATTTTGCAGAGTGCATAGTCGGGCTGTGGGGACAAGTGAAAGAAACAAGACCACAAAAACATGAATACTAGTCTGATGTTGATGTTGCTTGTTTATATGTTTTAACACCTTCCAACATTCTTATCAATTCTACATGACCCTTATATATGTAAATGGAAAGTGCATTCATTTCCGTCTCTTCTGTAAACACTTTTATGCGTAATTCATATTTCATGATTATATTCCAGAATTCACACGATACCAGGCTGCTATCTACTACCAAGTGGGAATAATTTTCTTATAACAGTTTTTTAAGGTCAGTAGTACTCTATATTTTTAACTTCTCTACTAAACTACTACCTTGAATTATTATAAGTGTATTATGATATCCTGACCTTGACAAATTAGTTAATTTAGTATCCTGATTTACTAACTTGGTCTTGTTTTCTTATGTGATTTGCTTCTAATATCTATCGTCAAAAGTATCCTGACATATGTTTTTTTAGTCCGCTAAATATTTCAACAAAAGTAAGTCAAGTAGGGAAATTCGATCAAATTCAGGAACTAGATCAACAATTTTTTCAAATTCAGGATATCATGTTTTATTTTTAATTGTTTAGGGTAGTACAAGACATAGTCAGCCAAGTTCTAATACTAAAATATATTTTGACCTTATATCTATACCGAAAAGTCAAAACTTGGTTGTGACATCCCGTTCCTGCAGTATCATGTTCTACCTTCAGTACAAGTAAATCAACTAAGTTCATATCTACTTTTATTTAATCATGATAGAGCTTAGATAGCAGCGGAACATACATAAAATTATAACTTTGATTTATTTAGGATAACTAGACTTCACCTTGTCTTTATTCCTTGGTTCTTGAGATACATACATGAATATGTAAGCTTTAAG
This sequence comes from Calendula officinalis, assembly GCA_963853835.1. NCBI lineage: Eukaryota > Viridiplantae > Streptophyta > Magnoliopsida > Asterales > Asteraceae > Calendula > Calendula officinalis. Next base: position 64,129,728 of record OY970823.1, on the reverse strand, counting down.
CTTAGTGAGAAGTTATGGTTTGATGATAAAACATACATATCAAGAAAGACAAGTTAAATAAAGAATCTTTTTCTTTCGAATGAGTACTTCCGTTCCTAGTTTTTGAACTTATACTTCTAAAAAGATGCCACATGCATACTTTCTTATTCCTAACTTTACTTTGTAACTCCTTCTAGAGTTGCCACACATCTTCAAGTGATCAATGATAGTTTCGCATATTCATTGAGTTTTTGTAGTCTATATTTGTATTTTGGTAAAGCAAACTTCTTGTGTGCTACTTACTTTATTTACATTTCTTATCTATTTGATCTTACATTCTAATTAGCATATTAAATTATTTTGACTTCATAGCAAATTTGGATGATTATCAAAAATATTTTCTTTTAACAAAATAAATTAAATTAAATTAAAATAGAATAAAAAATATGTATATAAATTATATTTGGCCGAAAATAGGACTGTTACATCAAGAACCCAAACTAAAAAAAGCACTCGATGTAAAACTCAAAATTTATGGCCTGATTTTCTCGAACCCTAACTCAAGAACCCCGAACAGCCCTTGCAAAATATGGATCAGGAATATGCTTAGAAACTGATCCAACAATTGCTCAGAAAACACCATCACATAATTTTCAGTCAGCTCTCAATCTCAATATCTCCTTAGCTGTCCTTAATCTAAAATATGGCATATGCTCCTACAAAAAAAAAAAAATCAACAAAACATCAGATATTCACTGCATATTAACATGTCTTAAAATATATTATCTCCTTATATAACCAATAATTTTCAAAAATTAATTTAAAACATTTATAATAATATCCCACCTGGTTGAAGCATAGTCCTATGTCCCTGCTATAGAAATCTGCATATTTGATCATGAACATGCCACAATCATACCTGCCCACATTACAAATCCTTCCTTTAAATCTTGAAAAACCTCCAAATAATTAAAATTAAAAATTATATATATATATATATATATATATTATTATAAAAGTAACGAATTAAAACACACCCATTTTCTTGATTAGGAAGATCTGTGACAAATTCTTGCTTCCAAGAACTAACATCAATATTTTCCCCAGTTTTATCTTTCACCTCATCTGTGATGTAATTGGCCTGCACATATGTACAACACAAACATGCATACGTATTTAAAAATAAAATAAAATAAAATATAATGTTATAAACATATAAAAGAGCTTGACATACCAACATTTTCAGTACTTTTCTGTCAGCACCACCAAGTGAGTCAAGATACTGGAATTTTTCTTCTTTTTTGTTGATAACAGCCAAACACCAATGTATTTCTTTGTGTATAGGGACAAATATCTAATTATAACTTCATATCAGTACACATGAAAAAAAAAACAAAAAAAAAAAAAAAAAAACTGCAAAAAATAAATAAAAAAATATATTTTTGACCTTGTCACAATCATGGAGACCGTATCCCAACTTCTTCTGAGTAGTCCATCTTCTAACTGACTTATAATCATAGCCAGTCCTCCCACTTATCAACTAGCAAACATAAATTTAATTATAAATGTCAGTTCATAGTTACCACTTAATATATCATTTAAATTAAATACTAAGTAAGATTCATTCATGAACTAAATAAAGATGGTTGCATCTTATTTCAGGTAATTTTCGAATGCTTAAATATTTTATATAAAAATGCGATCAACCAACCTTTTTGTAAAAGAATGTGTTGAAAAAATGACATTTCAAATACTTTTTAGGCTCCCTATTTTCCCTCTCTTTAAGCAACTCAAGATAAACATTGATGACCTCATCGTTTAACCATGCCCGAGGTCTCAAACACTGCATAACTTCCCCCGTGATTATAATATTTGAGTTTTCATGATTGACCAACACCTTCATCCTACAAATTTTGAGCACCGTTGATTTAATAACTAATCCAATCGCAAATTGGTTTAATATGTATACACATAAACACACAAACATAAATAAAAAAAATACCGATTAGAATAAGCTAGCGCATTTTCAACCATTTCCTTTTCTTCCTCTGTAAGTGGTCTAAAAGGGTCATTTGCTACATCCTGGAAATAGAATCAATTTGATAAGAAAAAACAACCACTAAATAATTAATTTCATTAAATAGTCATTTTTTACGTCTTTTTTCTTTGATTTTGGAAATGAAGCCCGCCTTGTTTCTAGTAATTTGATTTCATATTTTAAACTCCTTAAACTTGGATCGCGTTTGTCAGCTGTTTTATGCAATTTCTTATGCAAAGGCAAATCCGAATCTACATCTGTAACATCTGAATTCGAGTTCAACGATAATGATTCCAACGTCTTTCCATTTGTTAATTCTGATAAATCATCAGAATTCTGATCCAATTTCATATATTTTGCTACTATTTCTTGTGCCTCACCTGAGATATCAATGTGTTCTGTTTCATCTTCCTCCATTTCAACCACTTCGATACTTGAATTCCCTGAATCAGTTTTATCATATTTAACAGAAACATCACTATCATGATCATCAACATCAATCACCTCAGCCACATCGTTCTCTTTATCAAAATTAACATTGTTGCAACTACTGATTGCAGATTCCTTTGCGCGATTGGACCTCGAAAACAGAGCGTTCCCCATCCGGTCACCAGAAAAAATAGATCTTCGTCTGATGATTCCACTGAAATTAGTACCAAATCTTTTAAAGCTAGCGTTAAATCCGCTAACAAATCTACAAGGAGCGTGAATTTCTCTGTGGATCGGGGTTACCTGCTGAGGATAATGACTGAGCCTTGAAACCGAACTTTTTGAAGATTTGGTTGGAGCGATGTATGATTTGAGTTTCTTCGCAATGTGAAGAAGATTGCAATTTGATGCAGATGGAGATGGTGATGAAGATTGAAATTCTGCGGAACGTTTTTTGCGATTACTCGTTAATGCACCCATTTCAACTGGGTAAAAAGAGAGAGGATTCTCTAGGGTTTTCGACTATTTGGTTTTACATTTCAGCAGATTTCGTTTTAAAAAGTTACGTTTTAGTCGTTAAATTTTATTAGGGTAAATTACATTAATGATCGTTGTTTACCAAAAAATTTGGATTTAGTTCTTAAATTTCCGCAAATGATGTCTCAGCTTATTTATATATGAGTTTTATTCTAACCGTGAGGTTGGGAGTTAGATTCCTGTAAACACCTTGTGATGCTAAATATGAGGGATTTTTCTCTGCAAATTCTTATGGGGCTGGGTTTGCCCTGTAAAACCCAGGGTGCTCATTGGAATATTACGAATAGACATCCGTTGTTATCATTTTCCGTTTCCAAAAAAAAGTTCTTAAATTTCCAAAATTACACAGATGATCTTTAAATACGAAATATTGTTACCTGATACCGTTAAATCAAGTAATTTGCAATGAAAATTGAGGGTATATTTTTCATACCGGAGTACGCCACTCGTGGTCAGAGGAGAGCCCGGAGGGAACTTTCCCGACGATTTGTGATCTTGTCAATTTATACTCTTCTCTCCCACACTTTCTTTGTTCATCTGTACAATGAAAATTGAGCATTCCGCATTTCCGCATTCGTTACTTCCACATGAAGTGGGAGATCTCTTGTTATTATTATCATCACATTTATTTTAAATATATGATATACGAAGTATGCTATTAATATTGTTTATACTATTAATTAGGATATAATCAGTGAAAATTCACGGGTTGTCGATAATTTACGGGTACTATTAATATTATTATTATAGAGAATTATTCAAGAAGTTCCGTTATTTTTTATGAAAATCGAGAAACAAATCTCGACCATTGATCAATAAGATTAATCCCATATTTATACGTAAAGGGGTATTTTGGTCATTTGGCACTTAAAAAAATTTTGATTTTGATTTTTTTTATTTTTTATTTTAAATTTTTTTATTTTTTTATTTTTAATTGAGAGGTATTTTGGTCATTTTAAAAAAAAATATTTTTTTATTTCTATTATAAATTTTTTATATTTTTAAATTTTTTTATTATTTTTAAATTTTTTTATTATTTTTTAAAATTTATTATTTTTTTATTAAGAACACATAATGTGATTGCATATTGAATCACATGTGATTGAACTAAATTATCAAATGTTATTAAATATACAATCACATGTGATTTTACACTAAAATCCAATGTTGTAGAACTCGTTACTCGCTACCCGTTCGTTCGACAACCTTGTAACGAGTACTCGGTTACTCGGTGAGTACTCGGCAAGTGGTCGAATCGGGAATTTTTATGTATAAAGTTATAAAATATATAAAATCTATGTAAGTTACCTAATTTTTGAAATAAATACATATTATATGATAAATTTTAAGTTTAATTATGCCCCATGTATAAGATTAGTAGCTAGGGCAAGTAACATAGCATCATTTTTAAATCTATAAACTTAAAATTTTAAAACTCAATTGGGCCTAAATCCCCGTTGTAGTCTGATATTGATCGCGAAAACCGATTTTCACCATCGTTGACCACTGTTGACCGCCGTTGACCGAGTAATTACTCGGTTAGGACCAACCCGACTCAGTAGAACACCGGGTAGCGATTACCCGACGAGTACTTGGCCGTAGAGGTGTTCATTAAACGGTTTGACCCGAAAAACCAACCAATCCAAATGATATTGGGTGAAATGGTTTGGCTTATTTGGGTTTGCTTTGGATTTATGGATTTAACCGAAATAATATACCGGTTTATGGATTGGATTTGGGTTCAAAAATCCTTATTTGGTTTACACCTGAATAACCGAATAGTAAAAAGGAACTTACATATTAAAGATATCTAAATTAAATATACATCAACTTTGTTGATCTATTTTTCTAATGTGCTTTAATGTCTATTGTTTTTATATAAATGAGATTGACTCAAGGTTGCTTTGAGTTTTGTTTCACAATTAATAGAAATTTTTGGCGTGGATGATTAATTAAGTTATAATAATACTATAGACAATTACTTTTCATAGATCATTATTTTATTTGGTTTTATAGTATACCGAACCGAATAACCCGATTACTTATTTGGTTGGTTTGGTTTGATTTTAATTAATTTGGTTTGGATATCGGTTGGTCAAAAATATTTTTATAAACCAAATAACCCAAACCGAATAACCCTACTAAACCGTAAACCGCCCGAACGTATACCCCTACTTGGCCGGGCAGACCGAGTTTTACAACACTACTAAAATCACATGTGATTAAGTCATACACGTAATTATCAAATAAATATTGTTATTATATAATGAAAAAAATTAATAAAAAAATTAAAAATAAAAATCAGATTTTTTTTGAAGTGCCAAATGACCAAAATATCCCTTCATAATAAAAATTAAAAAATTAAAATTCTCATATTAAAATTCTAAAATTATAAAAAATATTTTTATTTTTTAAAAAATGACCATAATACCCCTCAATATATAAAACATGTGATTAATCTCGACCATTAGATCTTATTGATCAATTGTTGAGATTTGTTCCTCGGGACTTCTAAAAATAATGAACCGGGTTGAACGCAACTCTATTCACTACAAGAAAAATCCGGTATAGCTACGAAAAATTGCGACGAAACTCATTTGCGAGGAAGAATTTTGCTACGGAATTTTGTTGAATTCCGTAGCTATTCATGATTAGGTACGGAAAATCAGCTTTTTACTACGGAAAATCAGCTTTTTGCTACGGAATTTATCCGTAGCTATTCAATATTTTTTTTGTAGTGATTATTATAATTTCATACTTCACCCGTTTCAAAATAAGCGACACACTTTCCATTTTAGGATATTTTAAAATAAGTGACACACTTTGAAACTTTTCTTATTTGATAAAAAATAGTGTGACTCATACCCGCTATCTCCTTTAACAAAGTGAAATAACTTATTACCCTTACCATACACACTATCTCCTTTAATAAAGTGAAATGACTCATTTACCCTTACTTTTACTTTTAAACATCATTAAACTCACTTTAATCGTAATATGTGGGACTCATTACTCACTAACCATCCAATTTAATATAATATAATCTTCATTACAATATTTTGCCTCAAAATACGTAAACCACAATTTGTGTCACTTATTTTGAAACGGAGGAAGTATATAAAATTGATTTCAACAAAATTTAAAATTTTAAAATACAAATTAGATAAAATTATTTTTATAATAAAGTTTAGGTTAATAGAAATAATATACATTCCTACCCAGAGTAAAACTAAATGATAAAAATATACATAATAACTAAAGACAAAAATAAGTATTTCAGTTAATAGATAATATATGTTAACAAATAATATCTTACAATATCTTATAGCATTAGAATCTTATTTTCAATTTTGTCACAAATTTTTTAAAGATAGTTAGTAGTGGTACATATTAATAATTTTAATTAAAATATAAAATTATTTTGATAAGAAAATGTTTTTAGGGGAGTTAGTAGTGTGATATATTATAAGAATATTATTTTTTTCAAATTTAAAAAATTAGAATTTTTATTGGATAAAATTTAAGAGTGAAAAAAATTTGCGGAATGAAATGTTTATGTGTGGTAGTCAACCTTTGCAGATTACCTACGTGTTGGCCTCCCATTGGTTCTCTTGGGTCAAGTTTTTTGGCCGGTTTAGTGGACGTGGCGGAATTCAATTGGTAGGCAGAGATTGTAGCCCTTCTTCGTGAAGTCCACGACTGAAACATATTTTCGTAAAACACATTTTCCCTTTAATTAATGTCTCATAAAGTCAACTAAAGAAACTTGATAACCACCCACGAATTGTTTATGCTATGAAACAACTGGAATCAAACCCTTAATTTCGTATATTTTGTATATATAAAGGTTTATCTAACTCATGCCTTAAAGGCATGAGATTAGAAGAATTAGTGAACTCCAAATTTCCTTTCATGATGAATAAATGTATTTATTAGTAATTAATGAAGTGTATTTTTGGCATGAATTAAATGCATTTTCAAATAAAAATGATATTTTTGAGTTTATTAAACATGTTAATCTCATGCCCTCAGGACATGAGTTAGCCAAACCCTTTGTATAATTGTATTTGAGAAATTGGTACTGGTGTCTATTTTTTGTACATACTTATTTGTCTACTCATCAGATCAAAACAAGTTTCAAAATCAAAAGTTAATAAAAAAACACATATAATTTTGTGGTGAGTAACAATATAAAATAAACACAAATAATAAAGCAATACTATCATTTCTCTTTGTCTTAATATTATGAAATTATGTGATCAGTTGACACAGTACAAAAATACACCCACCTGGAATGTTGACTTCGGCATCCTGTCTCAACTATGCCAATGGTTTAGTAGAACAAGTTATATAGTTTGTTTAATTATATTTCATTTCGTAGGTTTGTGGTGTAATATATTTATAATTGGGTTTTGCTAATATCTTCTATATTCCTGAGGAGTAAACTTCATTGTGGCCACGGAGATTAACCAGCGTCGAATCCGGAATACTCGTAAAGCGGGTGTTGTCTTGAGATTAATCAGCTCGTAAAGTGAATTGGATCAGATTGCCAAAAATAATAATTAGGAATTGTATGTTAACATATGCAAAAGCATATATTAGCAAACTCATTTTCTATCTTTAGTTCCCTTCGTATGCCTATATAAAGGCATTAATTGCTATTTTTATCTAACTATATTCTAATTAACCATAAGGTGTTCATTTTAATCTTTCTTCTCCGTTCTTTACCCATCTTTCAATTCTTTGAATATAAGAGTTAGAAATTCTCCTTTCATTAGAGTACTTAAGACACCTTTCAACTTCTCAACTTTCAATTGACTGGAACACTTGATTTGAATTTCTCATAATTATCGATCCACGGATAATGGCGACCTTTATGAAAGAGTTTGAACATCTTAGAATCCGACTAGAAGAAATTAAAAAAGCCACCAATAGTTTCGGCAACAAAGTTATCGGAGCTGGTGGATTTGGCAACGTGTACAAAGGAGAAGTGTCTCACTCCAAGGGACGAAGCTTGGTTGCTATTAAGCGTCTTCTAGATCGTAAACTTGGGCAAGGAGACCCTGAATTCTGGAAGGAGATCATGTTGCTTTCCCGTTACTCGCATGAAAATCTCATCTCTCTCCTGGGATTTTGCGACGAGGATGGTGAAAAGATCCTTGTTTACGAGCTTGCAGTTAATGGAAGTCTGGATCGCCATCTAAGTTCCACTGATCTAACATGGACACAACGAATCAAGATATGCCTTGATGCTGCAAAGGGACTAAGCTACCTTCATGATCATAAGGGCACACAACAAAGAGTTCTTCACCGAGATGTAAAAAGCGCTAACATCCTACTCGGTGAGGATTTTAGCGCCAAAGTTTCTGACTTCGGGTTGTCTAGAATTGGGCCCGCCAATCAGCAGTACTCAGCTCTTTTCACCAATGCCTTAGGTACCGTTGGATACTGTGATCCGCAGTATATGAATAGGTACATCCTAACGAAAGAGTCAGATGTATACTCTTTTGGCGTAGTATTATTTGAAGTAATATGTGGGAGACTATGCTTTGAATATAGAAAAGGTGATCAGTTAAAGGTGTTGGTGCCTACGAACGCTACAAAGAGAAGAAGATGGACGAGATCATCTTTCAACATCTCAAGCAACAATTGGAGCCGACATGTTTGGAAATATTTTCAGACATTGCATTTCAATGTTTGCAGGAATCTCATGAAGCACGGCCAACAATGTCTCTTGTTGTGGAAAAACTTAAGACCGCACTTAGACTTCAGGAGATTTATGATCTCAAATTGCCACAAGAGTATGTAGAGATGCTTAGGGGTGTAGTGCCTCCTTTGAAATATGGATCTATTGAGGAATTGAACTTGCTTTTCTCAAATGGGTTCTTTCTTAACTCCGGAACGGTAATTTGCAATTTTGATATGGATTTTTTTTACCCTTTTCACAATGGTAATTAAACTGGGATTTGTAGAATGGTAACTTCTTTCATTACAAGAATTTACTCTTATAGCGATGAAATCTACACCGACGACACTTGTCACCGCAACAGAGTAACCTATATTGACGACATGTCGTCGCTAATAGGGTTGATCAGAAATGATATTTGATTTCACATGTACCGACGATATTTGGTCGCTATAGAATGAAAAGGAACTCTAAAATTTTGACTAAACCTATACCGATGACAAGTTGTTGGTATAGAATAAAAAGAATTTATTTCTGATTTTCTTTAATTACGGTTTGCAGAAAAACAAAGCGACAACGTTTGATGCGAGCCTATGGCGACGACATGTTGTCAGCACAAGAAAAAATAAATAATTTTAATTTTTTTAAATTAAGTGGCCGGAGAAAGAAAACGATGGCGTTTGGGACCACATGTCGTCGGTATAAATTATATTAAAACATTTCTTTTAAATGGAAATATTTTAGCGACGTTCTGTGTAGCCACTAGTTGTCGTCGGTGTTGGTCGTCTTATAGCAACGACATTTATGCAGATGAAAATTTTACACTATACCGAAGAAGCTGTAGCGACAATTTATCGACCACGTGTTGTCGGGATAGGCTATAACGATGAAAGTTGGCCGCGGCAGCCTCTTATCGGGTGGTCGGGATACTGGTTGTTTGTTGTAGTGTTTGTGGGTTCTTACGTGATTAACACACCTTGAAGATTGCAAAATATATATTTCCAACTAATCCCAACTTGTTTAATGGACAGTGGTTTAATTTAAATGACAAGAGAGAACATTGTGTGATGAACTCTATAGCTGACTGTTTTACTCAAGGTGGAGATGTAGATAAAGATTACTATAGTTCGCGATATTCGTCTGACTACAATTCAAGGTGGCCTAATTGTTCTCGATCGTACTCGATTTTATTAATTACTATCTCAAAATGTATAGTAATGTATCATTCCTTAGTGCTTGCTTGCTTATCTTCATGCAGATTTGAAGTGGGTTGCTATTCAACACATGGAAATGAATTCAGAACTCGTGTCAGGACTCGATTCTTGTCACCATTTGTTACATACTCGGTCAATCTTGTCTTCAAAATTTCCGACACAAAGATGGTGAACAGACCCAAGTATATACCCCTCAAATACGACTTAGAAATATGGAAGACAAAAATATCAGTTGTATACCTTGAAGATAAGAGAGAAGACGAATGGTTGATCGCTAAATTGTACCAGTTTACTAGCGAAACGTCAACCGTTGATCTTGAATTTTGGTTTGAAGACCATAAGTACTGCAATCTACAAATAGAAGGCATCGAGTTCCAACCCCAGGAAAATGTAAGTTGATGATGTAGAGTGAAAAACGATAACACGTATTGGTCTCGTTAATTCTTAGAATACCAAGACAATCTAGTCCAAAAACTGCGTTGACTCAAAGAATATCAAAGAATACCGTGTATTGGATCTAGGGGTAAGCATTTGGACCAAAAAAACCGAACCGAACCGAAAACCGACCGAAACCGAACCAAAACCGATAACATGTTATCGGTTCGGTTTCGGTTTTGAAAATTCATCGTTATAGGTTATCGGTTCTATCGGTTCGGTTCGGTTTTCGGAAAAGGATGAACATTTGGCCTAAAATAACCGAACCGAACCGAAAACCGACCGAAACCGACCGAACCAAAACCGATAACATGTTATCGGTTCGGTTTCGGTTTTGAAAATTCATCGTTATCGGTTATCGGTTTTTTCGGTTCGGTTAGGTTCGGTTTTGGCCCGATAATCACCCCTAATTTTGATCTACAAAATCTATTGAATACAAGAACACAAATTTTAGGAGAAAATTCAGTTTTCAATACAATCATCAACTATAAATTCAAGCTAGTGTGTCAAACAAATCCTAAATAAGACCTAGATTTTTTAATAGGCCAAAAAGATAAACGGGCTGAAAACTGGTGTTGAAACATAAACTCGTAGCAAAAGTTATATATGCTTATGTTTTAGTACAACCACTTTTCTTACACGATCCATCCTGTAGCGTTGACGTAGAAGTACCTATTATTCATATAGGTCATTTTCTTGATGATGGTTTTAGTATTTAAACCATTCTTAAAAAAATAGGTTAGCCACAAGAATATATTGTATGCGAATTATATGACCACTTAATGCCCAATTTGTTAATCTTTTCATAGGTGGAATATCATGAATTGTTAGAGCTAGAGTATGAAGACATACTTAGAGCTGCGGAGCCTCCTCTGGTCTACAGCTCCCTAGACCAACTGAAGGTGCTTCTCTCCAAAGGGATCCTGCAACACGCCAATTGTACGTCTTTTACTAAATTTCGGAAAATTTAAACTGTTTATGGTAGCATATATTTTTGTGAAAATATAAAATAAAAGGAAATGATTATTGCGCTTAATTAGACGAATGGTCCCATCGGTTGCAAAGTGATGAAAGTCACTTAAGTGACACGGACATGTCACTTTGCCCATCAATTTTGAATCTTCAGTTATTAACTATAGAAGTTTTTATAGATCCCTTCTTAGTTGTTGCATTATTACGAAGATCTCATTGCACGTTTAATGGAAGTGCTTGCATGCAGTGGTTTTCAATAAATGACAATGGAGAACACTATGTAATGATAGCGATCAAAGAATTTATGATTGGAGAGCCATGGGGCAAATTTATCAACAATTATAAATTTAATTCAAGGTGACTTCGTACTCCACCTTCTTGTTTCTAATTACTAGCTATCTTTTTACACTAAAATATATTATTCTTTGCTGCTTTCTTATGCAGATTTGGTTGGAGTAGACAGTTATTCTCCACGTGTTGAGGAGCTCCGAATAAGTGTCAAACCTCAATTCTTGTCACCATTTGTTACATACAGTGTTAACTTTGTCTTCAAATTAGTCATGTATACAATTCCTATATCCCCATTTTATGTAGAAATCAAATACAAGTTAGACGGGGAGACAAAAACTTACCTGGCAGATAAGAGAGAAGATAACTGGTGGATGGTTGAATTGTGTCAGTTTACTAGCGAGGGGACAACTGTTGATCTTGAAATTATCTTTGTAGTCGGTTTATAATAGAAGGCATCGAGTGCGTAATTAAGGAGAAAAATTCATATTTTCGTTATTATTATAGGTAGAAAGTCAAGTGTCAGAGGATGAGAACGTGGATATGCAACCCTCCATATTAGATTCGGACAATACTTACTGGGAACAAAAGTTGCCAGATGATTATAAAGACATAATCAATATGACCTCCAATGGACAACCAACAAGGAACTCTACTCTGTTCTTCGCAAAGGGTTCCTAATTAAGTACGGTTCGTTTTTGCAACAGCTAGTCAACAATGCTGATCAACAGGTCAATTTCATACAAATACATTGTTTTCATTTTCACAACCAACCTTTTTCAAACGCTAATTATTTATTTGCTTATTTCTCTTGTCAGTGGTTATTTGTTGACAAAAATGGGAAGAAATGTCTAATGATATCGGCAAGAGCTGCTTTCAGAGTGAACGAAAAGTGGGATTGGGCGCATTTACCAAAATACAGGTTCTTTTATGTCTTCCTGTGTGCGTATCAAAATAAGTATTATATTAGATTAAATTGAATAGCTAGTGGGATGAGTAAAAATGTCTAACATAGTGATGATCATGATGTTTAAAAATAAAAGTAAAAGTAAAAATGTCATTTCACTATATTAAAGGCATATAGCTTGTGAATATGAACGTAATTAATTTTTACTAAATAAGATAAATTATCAACATATATTACTATAAATATATATTTCTTCCGTTTTAAAATAACTGATACACTTTTCATTTTAGGGTGTTTCAAAATATGTGATGTACTTTAAAAACCTACTATATTTGGTAAAAAGTAGTAGGGCTCACACCCGCTAACAATCTCATTTAATATAGGAAAATGACACATTTACCCTTACCTTACTTTAAAACATCATTAACTTCATTTAAATCAAAATGTGTGAGACTCATTCCCCACTAACTATACACTTTAATCTAATTAACCTTCATTATCATAATTTATCTCAAAAAATGTGAAAGATAAATTACATCACTTATTTTATCAAATGATAGTAAAGCTTCAAATATTTTATGTTACGGTCTTTGAGAAGGAAATGGAGCACCAAATAATGTATTTTGGGGCCCCACGATATGCCAAACCACTTTAGGCCTTTGCTTCGGCGTGCAAAATCTTCTACTCCCTCCGTTCCTAAATAAAGTTTCCATTTGTGTTGGGCACAACATTTTAGGAGATAGTTAGTGGTGGGGTATTTGGTATTACTTTTGATTAAAATATAAGGTTTGATTGGAGAGAGAAAGTCTTTTAAGAGATAGTTAGTGGTGAAAGTATTGATAATAATATTATTATATTAAGTGGACCCTTCATATTTGAGAAATATGAACTTTATTTAGGGACAAACTTGAAGGAGAAAATGGGAACTTTATTTAGGGACGGAGGGAGTATTAACTAACTGCGACCCCCCATTTTTTATGTTACGGTCATTTGAGTGAGGTTGACATCTCTTTTCTTTTAATAGTATAGTTGTGTTCGTTTCCAAATCATTTGGTAAATATTTATCCATTGAATATGTCAAAATTGTTATCTCAAGGAGATATTTTTAGCCATATTACCACTAAGTCATCATAAGATGGTTTGAGTCGACATGTGTTTTGACAGATTTTCCACTATACTCAATAAATGGGAAAACTCTTATAGAACATTTCCCTTTTTAGAAATTTTAGCATTGATGGTTTCAACGTTGAAAATTCTCAAATTCTTCTGCATTTGTTTTACAGATTTGGAGATTCTCTAAGTTTTTACAGATTCCAAGAAGTGGTTGTGATAGAAAATCATACCAAACGCATTACTATAAAAGAACACAAATCCCGTATACTATCACCTCAAACAAGATATGCAAGTTACCTTGTCTACAAATTATTACTTGAGCAAAATAGATACGAGGCACCTTTGGAAGTGGATGACATTTTGGGTTCGAATTGTTGGTATATCTACATATTTAGTCCTCAAACACCGGTTATTAGACCAAAGGTTGGTGAAAACACCCATGTCCTATCGAATATATAAAAGGCATTCCACAACAAAGGAGCGATGGTTGGATGGAAGTGCAAGTATGCGAAATTGTAACAGATACTACCATGGCAGGCAGTGATTCCTAAACTCGAATTGAGATCTAAAAGGTTTGATCTTATGGGACTTGTTATACAAGGAATCGAGTTAAGACCAATATAGACTCTTATCTTTTTAATAATCAAGTGCGTTTTGAGGCTTACAAGCTTTTGAATAATAATACGACTAGCGTCTGATCTTAACTTTACAAGAGTACCATTAATTGTTCTTTATTTAAGGACAACACGAAATATGCATGTTTCCATTACATTACAAAGATGTCTTACAATCGATCAAAAGTAACTTTTGCTACATACTGAGTAATATTACTTGATGAGGATACATCTTATAGGAGATCCTTCAGCTCCAAATAACCTTAATGGTAAGCAGTGAACATTATATAATCCTGCTTCTACACCTTCAAGTTTCAGACCTTCTACAAGAATGATTTCCTGAGACCAAATTTACATTCATAAGAGATACAAAAAGTTGAGATTTAACTACCACACGTAAGTATGTTTTCAACCAATATTGCAGACTGTCTTACCCTGCTCTCAAAGAAGACACGGTGTGTAGCAACAGAGTCAACAAATGCAGCAACCGATAAGTAATCAATACCTACATAAGTATAACAACAACAATCATAATATGCAAAACCAAATTAATTGTGTGTATGCTAAAATGAAAACAGTTAGAAACCATTAAAGGCAGTTTTAGATAATCTGAACGCATAAAAAATGTGTGTGTGTTTTACCAACAAGTTTGATGTCAGTGTTATCCTTCAGCCACTGGGCTCCATCCCTCATGAATCCAACAAAGCTCGTGTCAAATCGCTTTTGCCACATTAGCCGCCTGAAATCAAAAAAATAACAGAATGAAAGAATTAAAAGAAGCTGAATAAAATTATTAAACCAGATGCGTAACAAATTCTTGTTAAAACAGTGAATTACTTATCAGTGTTTAATGTTCTGAAAAGCACACGCATCACTCCTTTGGGTATATTCAAGGACTTCATAACATCAGCTGAAATAAGATAATTGGCAGATAAATTATAAAAAAACTCAGCAATAATTTATAATTACATGTAAAGAACCATAATTGAATCAGTACCTGTGATGTTCTTGTTCCTTGGAACGTCAACTAATAATGCTGGGCCTGCAAAGATGAATAAAATTTGATTATTAACTTAGTGGTTCAACAAGGCTTCTTATAGGTCTGTTTTTAAATCTTGTTAGCTTCCAACACATAACATAAATTATTGCGGAAAAACGTTCAAGACTATGTTTCAATCGGTAATTGATCTTACATCATCTACAGTACAATATTCAAATCAACGATTAACTAACTAATCTGGTTAAGTGATGCTTTGACCCAAAAGAACAATACTTCCCATATCAGATCTACAACTCTTTTAGATGTAAAATTGAAACAGATTTTGTTGTAAATCTGTAATGATTCTTATATTGTTGTAAATCTCAAAAGATTCTTCATTTTTGTTGTTGTGCTTATTAAATGACAGTTAAGTAGTATTATTTGTAAGCTATAAAGTTTCATTGAGGCATTTCATCAAACAGCTTACACTCACCATTAAGAACATGAAGATCAAGCGTGTCAACATCAAAACCAGCATCAAAGTAGTGCTCAATCATGTGCCCTGGAGCATCTACGTGGGTCCCAGTGTGTGTCACCATTTTCATCTCGGAAACATTAGCGTGTGAACCGTTCTTCATACTGGACGGTAGCCGGAGAAACTGTCCAAGGCCGTCTTCCGACAGCCATGAAGGCATATCAGGGTGGTACCGGTGAGTGATGTCAATGATACGGCCACCGTCGTAGACTTCTCGGCGGATAGGGGAGAGACTGCCGTCATCGGCGATGTCGCAGGGACTCACTGCGGTGTTATACGGAGATGGGTAGGCCTCGTCGATGGTACAAGAGGACGGTGAAGCAGATAATATCACAAGTATTACAAAAAGTATTGCAGCTACCGGATTCGATGGAACCATCGGAGATATAGGTCAAACAACAACAATGGCGATCTAATCTGAAAGTTATATTAGTAGTAAATTACTGAAATTATAATTGGTCTTTGATCTTTCAAGTTGTCTTTCAACCCTTTTTCTTCGCTTTTTTTTGCCCTTGTACTCTAAACTTTTCAGTTTTTTTAGTACTTTTACACCTGAAATTATAAAAAAAAATTATCCATATCATTATCCTAAGTAAATTTGTAGGTACATAAATATGTGACTATATTAAGAGACCATGTTGATTAAAATAAGGATAAAGATTAATAGTCTAATGACGATAGACAAAAACTTTCATATAACATAATGTAAAACTCCTTTAGATATACGATTTTGATATATTTTATCAAGCGATTGATCAATAATCAAAATGCGTTAACAAAGTTATGCTGTGAATCAGAAAGTCATAATTTATTTTTTATTTACTAGAACGGGGTGTACCATCTTTCATGCTTATGGTACAAGTTATGTGAGAATCGTATCATGTATTGGTTTGAAAGGGTGCAATCGATAGGGGAAATGATATATAAAAAGATAATTCATTTGAGCAGCACGGTTTTTACTTCATACACGACACAATACAAATTTTATATCTAATTGTACAAGCATATCAAGCAATAGTTGATTATATAAAAGTTGTGGTGTGAAAATCACTCATACTTCCTTCGTTTCAAAATAAGTGATACAAATTAGCTTTCATAATTTTTGAGGCAAAAGATTATAATGAAGATTAAATTAGATTAAATTGGATAGTTAGTGAGTGAAGGGTCCCACATATCATGATTAAAGTGAGTTTAATGGTGTTTAAAAGTAAAAGTAAGGGTAAATGAGTCATTTTACTTTATTAAAGAGATAATTAGTGGGTATGGTCCCACTATATTTTACCAAATAAGAAAAGTTTCAAAATGTATAATTTATTTTGAAACACCCAAAAATGAAAAGTGTATCATGAAACGGAGGAAATATATAAAAAGGAAGGAAGTCAATGTAATACTCACTTACGTGGACAAGATCAATGATTGACAAGAAAAACTATAGCCTACGTTGATGACATCTATTACCCTTAGGAGGGACTCTTGGCTAAGGTCAGCTCAAGTGATTGAGTTTATGTTATAATTTGTGTTAGTTAAGGCTTGTGTGTGCAATCCCTCTTGATTCTCTAGTTATTAATACTTATTACTTCTTAGGGTTTAAGTTATGTTACAAATTAACTATATTACAATTCTAAATGAGATGAATAGTAGTTTTTTGTTTTTAATGAAACTTTGACATCTATAATGTATATACATGAAAGGGAAATTTGATATACGAACGTAGTAGAGCAGTTGGTGTACATGATGTGCATATTTCGACGGGTAATGTGTTCAAATCCTAAACGTGGCTTTTCTTTTACATGCAAAATTAATCTTTTTTTTTTTCCTTTCTTAACACAAATATTACAAGAGTTTACTTTCTTAACCCAAACATTTCAAGTCTTTTTTCTTTCTTAACTTAAATATTTTAAGTTTTTTTTTTCTTTTCAATTCTTTAATTTACTTTTCCTTATAACCAAAAGATAACAATTTAAATAAGCTTATCAAACATAATTTTTTTTATAAAATATAATATACTTTTATAAACATCAATTTTATACTTCAGTGAGAGTAAATATGTAACATCCTAAAACCGGCCTATATGTTTTAGGTATATAATGATATTTGGAAAAATATCTATTTGACCTTGTATGGAATAAAGTGACTAAATGTTAAATTTATTGTTTGACTTTTGTCCTTTTGTGATATTTTAATCAAGGGATTAAAATATCTGCTTTCTGAAATGTTTAAATAAAAATGTGATTTTTATATCTTTAGATTCCTTGTCGGATCTCGTTTCCAGAAATGCTTTCGTTTTTAAAATTGGAGTCCGTTTGCTATTTTAAATAAATTATCTACGAAAGGGACTTTTCGTATCGTATCGTTTAACAAGTTGAAAATTTTCAAGTGGGTCCCCCACCTAATTGTTGGACGGTTTGGTGATGGGGAAAAGCCCCCATCTCTTTTGTCATTATTCACTTCTCATCCATCTATCTCTCTCTCACTCTCTCTCTACCGTCTCTTTCTCTCTCTCTCTCTAAACCTCCATATTCATCATCTTCTTCAAGTTCTTGAGCTTTTGGTAAAGATCCATAGCTCGTTTCTTGGCCAATCTTTAATCCGAACACGTTTTTGGATAGCTCTTGAGGTAAGCTTCAACCTATATGTGTTCATTTTCGATTTCATGATAGTTGGTAAATTAGGGTTTATGTGTTCTTGAGATTTTGTTGGTGATTATGGTGTTAGATGGTATGTTAAGTGTTTATACTAAGTTTGTCATGTTTTTGTTGTATATGTACAAGTATTTTAGCACAAGGTACAACCTTTTTAGCAAAATGTACAAGTTGGTGTGTTGATGTCAAAGTAGGTTGTATGGGTTTTGTCAAACCTTAGATTTATTGTTGTTTGTATGCTTGGAGTTGTTCATTAGGTTGAGAAAACATGTTTAGTGAGTTATGGGTGTTGAGAAATCAAGTATTGGATGTTTTGGTGGATCATGACTTGTATGGATAAAATTGTTAGTTGAAAGTTGTATGGATTTTGTGTATAATTTATAAACTAGTTATTGGGTTAAATAGCTAATTGGTGAAAAATAGGTCATTGGTGTATTTTATGGGTTTTGTGGTTTGGTTATGTTGAAATAATATGCCAAATATGTTAGTTATGGATTATGTCAAGTTTTGGTGAGATTTAATGAAATGCTAGCTAGTGTTTGGCTAATTGGGTCAAAAGATAGAAATAATGATTTATGGGTAAAATACTTGGTTTGGGGAAGTTATAATCTTGTTGAATTGATTTATTAGTTATGATTTGCTAAATAGTAGATTTTAGCATTTGTAATTGTGTTTGGATGTTGTTAGTTAAAATTGGTTAACTAGTAACTTGGAAGTGTTATAGTCATGTACGGGCTTTTGACCCGTTTGGGCCATTGGGTAGTAAAGTGACCTAAGAAACTTGGATTGTGCAAGTATAAGTGTTTTGTTAGGTTATGTGATTAGAAATGTTATTGGTAGCATTTGGCGAATGGCAAGTTGATGATATGATTATAGTTGTAGGATGTATTATTGTTTAATAATCCGGTTTGACCCGTTTGAATGTAAGACTTGCAAAATGATTATTTGACTTGTTGTGTAAGTGTAGATGGTCATGACATGTTCATATAATGTTGCAAGTGTTTAGTTATCTAGTTGGTGTAAATGCTAGTGTTAAATGTATGTTTAACATTGTTTATAAGTTTGGTGGAATTATATACTAATTCGGTATTCCTTTGGATTCACAGGAAATGGGTGGACAACTCAGTGACATTAGACTACTGAGTTGGCGACAAGGAGAAGGTTACGGTGAGTGGATCTAACCTCCAACTTATGTATGGTTTCAATTGGTTTGGAATAGCCTACTTGTGGGAAAAAGTGTAAAAATATGGTTGTGCAGGGAAAACTCGCGTCACGAGGATGAACTCGTGAACACGAGTTTATTTGGGCAGAAAGTTGAACTCGTGAACACGAGTGTAAACTCGCGAACACGAGTTTAGTGGGCAGAAAATTGGACTCGTGAACACGAGAATCTTCGCGACTGCGAAGCACTAGTTCGCGACGCGAGTATAGCCTTCGCGACACGAGGTTGACCGGTTTTGTTTTTTTGACGCGATTCTTCGTATCTAGCTTGCTAGTTTAGTACCTATTTGCTAGTGTTGAGTCAAATAGGTTATGTGCACATATGTGAAGGGACTTTGCCTGATTGGTAGCAACAACTCGTTAAGTGGGCGAACTAAGTTTGAGAAGTCAGTGCGCTGGGCAAGAGGTGTCGACTAATCGGGTATCCGACCTTACCTGTATTTGTTGCATGGTTGAGGGGAGGGAGTTGCCCGGGTGTTGGTCACGAACCGTTATCGGTTACCGTGGTTTGGCCGACCATGGTTTAAGGCTCCGGCAGGACCCCGATCTTCTTGAACGAACCGGGAAGCGTGTATTGAAACTTCCGTGTTCCAGTGATGACCCAACCGGAGATGTTTATTTAAACTTCCGGGTTAAAGTGATGACCGAACCGGAGATGTTTTATAACTTCCGTGTTCTAGTGAACAGTGATACGTGGTTAGGTGGCTTTTAGATAGTAGAGATGTCTATGCTAGCTCGTTGGGCTTTACAAAATTTGTAGATTATATTCATTCACTTAGCTTTGTGCTAATCCCTCCCTCGTTGAATCTTTTCAGGTGATCGGTGCTTTGGACGGGATGATTGACCAAGCTCAGTTGATATGTTTTGAAAATGAGTCGTGTCGTTTATTAACACCGTTGATTAATATTATTTTTATTATTTGGAGTTTATTTTGGGACACTTGGTTTGTAAACCTAAACCTGAACTATATACTATCTATATGCTTCCGCACACTTAAAAAAAAAAAAAAAAAAAAAAACGTTTCTCTAAATTTTGCGGTGTTACAAAATAATATAAATAAAGCCATAACCTTTTTTTAATTTTTATTTTGAACAGCAATATATATATATATATATATTTATTGAAGAGCTAGTTACAGAACCCATTTTAGGCTACAGAACCCGTAG
Source organism: Calendula officinalis (assembly GCA_963853835.1). Classification (NCBI taxonomy): domain Eukaryota; kingdom Viridiplantae; phylum Streptophyta; class Magnoliopsida; order Asterales; family Asteraceae; genus Calendula; species Calendula officinalis. Next base: position 64,108,973 of record OY970823.1, on the reverse strand, counting down.
AATTCAATCTAAGCCATTGAATTATAAAATGAAATGATCATGGAAGATACATGAAGTGATTTAATGAGGGACCCCCATGCATGTATGTTATTAATGCACGAAAACATATATGTTTTTGTGCATGTATGTTTTCATGTATGTATACATAAGTATTATTTTTGCATTATTTGAACATATATGTTTTTCAGTATTTTTGATGTTTTTCTTAAAGTATATGTTTGATCTGGGTTAAATGTTATTGTTTTGCATATTTTTTTACTAAATTCTAATATTCTTAGATAGGTTCTGCTTGGTTCTACGCAAAAAATGGATTCTGCAAATAGCCCGCTATATATATAGGGTTTTGTTAATGACAGCTCTTAGGGCTGTCATTAAGAGGTGGTTACGTGCATAAATCGTTTGTACTTTCAGTGGTGGGGGTTGATTCCTAAAATGCAGGAGGCGGTTATTGATTATTGTACAAGTTTTTTTTACGTGTCTTGACTTCTTAGTGACAGCCCTTAGGGCTGTCATTATTATTTTCCATATATATATATATATATATATATATATATATATATATAAATAAAAATAAAAATAAAAATATGGCTTTATGTTCATGTAAAAAATAAACCTACTAATATCATGTTGCAACATACATATATAAGATATAAATAATAAATTGTATCGATATATTTGCAAATAAATATGTTTTGGTATAATCGCAACAAGGCACGAGACATATTTCCTCGTTAACTATATAACAGAAGAAGATGAACAGTGACAATACCATATATGCAAACTTTGACCCGTATTTCTTCTACAAAGTTAGACGATGTATTTCTAGCCGCATCCTTTGTTGACCCAATAGCATATTTGTTTTTTTCTAACCAATATCTTTTTACTCACTCAGAGAGGAGATGTCCAAATATGATGCTCTTTTCTACAAAGTTTTCAAAAAGTCCCTCAACTTTTAGATACTATCATTTTTATTCCGACTAGATTTGCGAGTCATCTAATTCAAGAAAGATCAAGCGCTTTGCGTGTAGCCCATAGTCGTCGCAGATGAACCTTTATTGCCTTGAGGGGTCTATTTCTAATAGGAATTATTTTGAAACCTATGACTTGGAACCATATTTGGTTTTTTAATACAAAATAATCTTTCGATTATTATATAAATATAAGTAAATAAACTTTTAATGTTTACATATGCAGTTAAGATTGTACAATCGGACTGAAAAGAGAACACATAAAGTTATAGACATAAAAAGTTTTAGTTTAAGATAAAATAATAACTAATGGGTAGTTAAATGCATGAATCATTTATACTTTTATTAGTAAAGGATGATTCCTAAGGAATAACTATTGATTATTGTATAAATTTTAATACCTGTATTTACTTCTTATTGATAGCTTTTAGAGTTATTATTATCATTTTCCATAACTAATATAGATGTATACAAAACAACATGTTTCAATGAACAACTTTAATGTCTAGTTGAACCAAATATAATAATATAATGTAATAAATCATTAGATTAGGAGTTTGTATGTATTTATGTTATTCTGGAGGGCTTGTATTGCAATTTACGAGAGTATAAAGTCACGGCCTCACTGGTGATTCCGTAATTCGTTGAAGCTCAGTTGTTTCTCTCTCTAACTTTTTCGACATTGTTGCTGCTTGAGCTTTCTCTCAATGTTTCTACAGAATCCGACAGCCGCTATACTTCTTACAACACTCGTTACCTACTCTGTTTATGCGGCTGCTTCTGTCGCTGATGATGCCTACCCGTCTCCATATATCACCGCCGTGACACCCTGCGACCTCGATGACGGCGGCAGCCTCTCCCCTCTCCGTAAAGAAGTCTACGACGACGGTCATATCATTGACATTAGTCACCGGTACCACCCTGACATGCCTTTATGGGGATCGGACGACAGTCTTGGAGAGTTTCTCCGGCTTCCGGCCAGTATGAAGAACGGCTCACTGGCCAACTTTTCCGAAATCAAACTTCCGGCGCACACTGGGACCCACGTGGATGCTCCAGGACACGTGTATGATCACTATTTTGATGCTGGCTTTGATGTTGACACGCTTGACCTTCGTGTTCTTAACGGTGAGTTAAGGTGGATAAAAAATGGTTGATTGTTTGATTTAATGACTCAATGAAACCCTTTCGATATTTTAGCAATTTTAATATCTTATCAAACATGATGACAAAAAAAATGAACCCTGAATTCATATTTCTCATGCTTTCATACCTGTTGTTTGTTGCTGAATTGATTCCAATAAGGAGGGATGTTTATGTAAATAGGAAAATTTATGATATTAAACATAAGAATTACTTTATAAACACCAACGTGGATTTACCAAAACGCAATTGGGGGTGAATATCTTACAATTTATTTGAGCATGAAAAACAAATCAGATTATAATTTTTCGATTATAAAAAAATCGGCTCATTTTGTTACTCATGTTGATGCACCTAAACATCTTTATGAAGCAGGGTTTGATATCGATAGTCTTGATTTACAAGTACAGAAACAGAAGTACTCAATGGTGTTCAATATTTTTGTTAATGTATTATTTCTTGTTATATCTGAGGATATATATTTGATTAATTGCTCTTTCGTTTGTGTTAAGGTCTGGCCTTATTGGTTGATGTTCCAAGGGACAAGAACATAACAGGTATAGTTTTTCTTTTCTTTTTTGTCTTCAATCTGAGATTGTTGAGTGTAATTTATCTGAAACTTAACTTGAATGATTTATCAAATTATTTCAGCTGAAGTTATGAAGTCATTGAACATTCCCAAGGGAGTAAAACGTGTGCTTTTCAGAACATTAAACACTGACAGGTAAATTGAAGATGAACGATTATGTGGTGTTTGTTACTTATTCAGTCCATAATTTTTTTATTATGGTGTTTTTCCCGGGTCACTATTTCAGGCGGCTGATGTGGCAAAAGCGATTTGACACGAGTTATGTGGGATTTATGAAGGATGGCGCCCAATGGTTGAAGGACAACACTGACGTTAAACTTGTTGGTAATTAATGTGTTTTTTTCTTTTCTTATATGGGATATATATCATATATGATGATGATGATAGTAAAATTTGGTTTTTAGGTATTGATTACTTATCGGTTGCTGCATATGATGATTTGATTCCTTCTCATCTTGTCTTCCTAGAGAACAGGGTAAGTTGTATACTAAAGCATCACTCATGATGCACATACTTAAATGAAATCTACTAAATATGGCGCGACCTAACAGTTGTTGTAGCCATTTCCGACCTTCCTCTGACCATATGGTAAATGTTTATCTAACAAAGAAATCAAAGTCGTAACCTATATGAGATCCTTTCAGACGCTTTTACTGACCATGAAATCATTTGATTACATGTTTAAAGTACTTTTCAGTTATGATTAAATACATGACAAGCGCTACTAATTTGTGTGTGTGCTTTCAGGACATCATTCTTGTTGAAGGTCTGAAACTTGAAGGTGTAGAAGCCGGATTATACACTGTTCATTGCTTACCATTAAGGTTATTAGGCGCTGAAGGATCTCCTATAAGATGCATCCTCATTAAGTAATATTACTCGCTATGTAGCAAAAGTTGCTTTTGATCGATTGTAAAACTTCTTTGAAATGTAATGTAATATGATATAAATGTAATGTAATGTAATGGAGACATTCATGTTGAAATTAGCTTCTTTGCAATCTGCAAGGAGCTATATGCACATATTTCATATATACATCACACTTTATTTTATGGATTACTTGTAAAACATCATAAAGTTGATGTCAAACAAGATGACATATAAGGGCATGTTTGGGAAAGCTTATTTAAGAAGATTTTTTGAGTTTATTAAGATAATAAGTTAAAAAGGCCCTTAAATAAGCTTTCTCAAACATGCACTACACAACAATTATTATAAGGGGAATTACTACAACACAAAAATTATATTGCACATCACAGTCTATGCTTTGTTATATGTGTACAATCTACTTTAATACTTGTCTAGTGTGGTAAGTAAAGTAGTTTTTGTGGTATAGATATCACAACATGTATAACAAATCATAGTGAATCAAAGTATAAGAAATCATAGTGAATCAAAGTCTACGTAGACGATTGGGGTGTTGATGTAGAGTAAAAAACAGGAACACATATTGGTCTCATTGATTCTTAGAACACCACCTATTCTAGGAATACGTTGATTCAAAGTATTCAAATTTGTTCAATTCAATAACATAAAAACTGAAACCTCTAGTGTGTCAAACAAACCTTAGATAAGGCTTAGATTTTCAAATGGATGAAAAAAAAGACAAACATGATGAAAACTAGCGTAAAAACAAAGTTTAAAAATTAAACAAAAATTTTAAAATGCAAATAATTTCTAAAGTACAACGTTTTAGGGTTCAAAAAGGAGATTTGTAGCAAAAGTTATGTCTATTTTAGTGCATCGCCTTTTTCACACAATCTTAAGGCTCAAGGAAGTTTGTTCCTCCACTTCTGTGTTGCATAAGCATTAGTTTTGAAGGGGTGATGTTTACACCACATGTTTTAATCTATGTACCACAAGAGATGCATTATATGCTTGTATAATTTGCAGTATTACTTGTACTGTGTGGTATCTATACTACTTTAAAATGGAGATTACACATTTCTAAAAGAGGAAGGTCTGAATTTCAACCTTTCCGTTTTAGCAATGTCCAAACCCACGTTAAAATTAAAATTATAAAATTGCTGCTGCCAAGATTAGAACCCAGGTGGGCAGGTACCACAGGCAGGAACATTACCACTAGACTATAAGCAATTTGGTGACTATATTTCGTAAACTAAATATACTAACTGTCCCGAAACGCATTATTTCCTTCCTTTCCCCCACAGACGCCGGATCTTCCCAGCGTTAAACTTGACAAAGCCCAGAATTCAATGTCACTCATCATAACGGCTCATTATAATTAAGAATCATTAACAATATGGGTTACGTTAACACCGCCTGTAATTGTTCCCTACGATTACGATTCAAAACTCTCGTACTCCCAAATTAGCATAATCACCTCCTTTTGAAGATGCATACAGATACCACGATAGATGCTTCAGATTTTCCAATTCACACTTAGTTTGCTCAAATTTTCCGCCGACCTCCGACGACACCCTCTTGTCTCCTCTCGCCTCCTCCGGTAGCCTCCATCTCATGACACATGGCTACGCTCTTAAATTTATTTAGGGTTTTAACTATATGGTATAAGCATTTCTAATTACATGCTAAATTTTGCAATTTCCGAGTGAAAACATGTGCGTTTTGGTAGCTATAATCGTCTCTCATGTTCAATTATTGATTCATCACTATAACAATGAATTGGTATGGCTGCTTATCCTTTCCCGATTGTTTTGCAATTTCTTTTGTTTTATTTAATATTATTGTAGGGTGCAAGAACATGGGGTGAGCCAATTACCCCTTTTTGGCTTTCTAACCAATATGGGTAACTGTTTTCTGTTACGATTTCTTGAAGTTGCATGCTATTAGCTTATACTGTCTTTTAAAGCCTGCAGAGGTCGAATTTGATGTATGTTCGGCACGGAGATTATTGTGTGTTTATTTGGATTCTTATCTGTTTTTTTTATCTTGATTATATGGGTCTGATTATTCAGTCTAACATAATAATGTCTTCCAAAGTGCATTATTAGACTTTAATATCTCATTCCTGATTATTAAACTAAATTATTATTTCTTAATTGATTGAATTTTGGCACTGAATTTGCTGTTGTTCTGATTAATATCTCAGTTGAGAATTCTGCTGGATGGAAGTACTCCTGGACAAAGAACTACAGTTAGTAGCCTTTCTTGCTTCCCAAGTTACTTGTAATATTGAATATCTTATTCTTGAAGAGTATATGCCATTAAAACGTAGGTTATCAAGGGTAAAGTTGAAGACGTTGAATTGTTTCCTTTTTTCAATTCTTTTTTTATTATTTAGAAAAAGCTCTAATCTTTTTTCAATACTATATGGAATAAGGGAATGTCTTTCTAATTATAGAAGGTCTTAAACTCTCCCTTTCCATTAGTGGAAGGTCTTAAACCCATATAGCACATAATTCTGCCTTCTTTCCAGCTGCTAAATGATGGCACTATTTAATTATTTTCCGTTACCATTCCTATATAATCAATATGCAATAATGGTATTAATACGTTTTCTTATAAACTAACCAGAGTACAACCAGCAATAATAAAAATGTAAGTGCAATTTCTATTTATTTATTGTTCATAAACTATTATGAATGATTTGGTTTTCTACTTACTTTTGATTACAACTCCAGAAGAATGTGTTTGGATTTTTTCATGTGTTGATGCTGTTCAAACTTGTAAGTCATTTGTAGAATGTGTTTGGTTTTCTACTTGCTATTGTCAATTATTCATAATCTCCCGAGTATATTAACACATGTATCTTAATTGTTACTTATGATTTGGCGGGTATCATTAGGATGATTTTTGGTGATTGTTAGTTTTTATCACTGCTAATTAGCGTGTTAAACCAATCAAGTTTATCATGTTTCTTTGCTCAAATCTGGTAGTGGTATGTACTTTAAGGATTGGAGGTTTGGCGAGGAAGTCGAATGGATTAAAACAATTGGAGCATTGCAGATTCTTGATCAGATTCCCTGAACAGCAACTGGTGCATCTCTATCAATATATATATATATATATATAATAAACCAAAAGTTTTTTGAATCCTTTAAAGCCACATCATTGTTGCCAGTTTGCCACTAAAAGTCCACCTATACAATATATGCCATATACACATGCATTTATATTATTCAAGAGCTTCATCATGTTGTAATATTTACTCATTCCAATATTAATTATTCTTATTATTATTGCTTTTCAGTTATATACTTTCAAAATTATACAATTGATATAAATAATTTATGATTACCTTTCGGTTACAACTTGAACTAAATTGCTCATAAATTGATATTATGTAACCGGTATACCATTTCGTAACCAAAACTAATTTGTATGAGATTTTATAGTATTTGTATTTCCCTTCCTGTGATCTTTGAGCAGGTAATGTGGACATTTTCCTTATATTTGGAAGCAGTTGCTATACTTTGTAAAAAGTAAAACGTCAATTAATTGTTGAATTTGTACATTTTGACAGAACTTGGTGGTTCCTATTCAAGAAGGAAGTCGACAGTTGACTTTAGTTTATAGTGGCATGTATCTCGGGTCGGTTACCGGGCTTGCATATGGATGCCCTTCAAACTTTTTTCTCTTTACGGACCATATGGGCTGCATTATGGTTAAATAAAATACTAACAATCAAAAAACAAAAAAATATCGATTCAAAATTATACCTCTAAAATATATAAATAGCAAACAATAAAAAAGGTAAAATGAAACAATAAAGTAGTATAGATATGTAACCAATGGACTTTTAATCGCCAAAAATATGTAGTTCGCAACCCGCCGCATCGCGCGGGTTTTAACCTAGTAAGTATAAAAAAATGTGATGTAGAAATAAATTCCGTGCCATATAATCTAAATGTGGTGTAGAAATGAATTCTCTGCCATATAATCTAAACCTATGTCCTTGTAAGCCTCAAAATGCACTTGATTATTAGAAAAGATTGTCTATATTGGTCTTAACTCGATTCCTTGTATAACAAGCCCTAGAAGATCAGACCTTTTAGATCTCAATTCGGGTTTTGGAATCAATGCCATGGTAGTATCTGTTACAATTTCGCACACTTGCACTTCCATCCAACCATCGTTCCTTTGTTGTGGAATGCCTTTTATTTTGGGTCTATTCGATGGGACGTGGGTGTTTTCACCAACCTTTGGTCTAATAACCTGTGTTTGAGGACTAACTACGTAAATATACCAATAACTCAGAACCCAAAACTTGATGCACTTCCAAAGATGCCTCGTGTCTCTTTCGCTCAAAATGTTAATTTGTAGACAAGGTAATTTGCATATCTTGTTTGAGGTGATAGTAAATGGGATTTGTGTTATATAGTGAATACGTTTGGCATGATTTTCTATCACAAGCACTTCGTCGAATTTTGCGTTCTATAATTTTTAAATTGATCAGAAAAGTAAGTATATGTGTATTCAACCTCCTTTCCACCGGGACTAACACTAAACCCACTAGTTACAATTATGCCTCCCTGAACATTCTCTGTCACCAGTAACTCCATGGTTAGACTATCCCCATTAATTACCCAACTCAACCTAACTTTCTCAATAAAAAAATAATTTCTCTCTCTTCCACCTACACAACTCAATCCAACCTTTTTTTCCACACCGATTAACAACCCAACCCAACCCAATCAAATTAACCAATCAAAATATTCCATATCTTATTACAAAATATAATAATAATAAAAATGGGGTGGCCCTTGTTGGTGACCTAGTCCTCTCCACCAACTTAGGTCACTTCTTTTGGTGGCCCTCTTCATTTTTTTACTAATATAATATTAGGTGACCCTAACCCTCATATTACCAATGGGAGTAGTCTTATGGAATATAGATTCACACACCTCCAATTTCAAAGCCGAAACCGAATCAATTATATTTTTTTGGTTTTTGTTAGGTTCAATTTGGGTAACGTTTTTTAGGGCAAAAACTCATCCCTATGACACACATGAAAACCTAGTAGTTTTCACTAGGAGACACTTAGACAGTCACGGGTGATTCCGTAATTCGTTGAATCTCAATTGTTTCTCTCTCTAACTTTTTCGCCATTGTTGTTGCTTTAGTTTTCTCTCAATGTTTCTACAGAATACGACAGCCGCTATACTTCTTACAACACTCGTTACCTACTCCGTTTACGCAGCTGCTTCTGTCGCCGATGATGCCTACCCGTCTCCATATATCACCACCGTGACACCCTGCGACCTCGTTGCCGGCGGCAGCCTCTCCCCTATCCGTAAAGAAGTCTACGACGACGGACATATCATTGACATAAGTCACCGCTACCACCCTGACATGCCTTCATGGGGATCGGACGACGGTCTTGGAGAGTTTCTCCGGCTTCCGGCCAGTATGAAGAACGGCTCACTGGCCAACAATTCCGAAATGAAAATTCCGACGCACACCGGGACCCACGTGGATGCTCCAGGACACGTGTATGATCACTATTTTGATGCTGGCTTTGATGTTGACATGCTTGACCTTCGTGTTCTTAATGGTGAGATCGCATAGCTAAAAATGGTTGATGCACGCAACCTGTTTGATTTAATGCCTAAGTGAAAACCTTACAATATTTTAGCAAATTTCATATCTTATCAAACATGATGACAAATAAAAGAGAGCCCTGAATTTATATTTCTCATGCTTTCATACCTGTTGTTGTTGTGTGTTGCTGAATTGATTCCAATAAGGAGGGATGTTTGTGCAAATGAGATAATTTATGAACACCAATGTGGATTTACGAAAATGAAATTGGGGGTGAATATTTGAGCATGAAAAACGAATCAGATTATAAACTTTCGATTATAAAGTTACCTGCTCATTCTGGTACTCATGTTGATGCACCTGGACATTTTTATGAAAATCGTTATGAAGCATGGTTTGATATCTATAGTCTTGATTTACATGTACAGAAGTACTCAATGATGTTCAGTTTTTTTGTTAATGTATAATTTGTTATATTTGAGGATATATATTTGATTAATTGCTCTTTCATTTATGTTAAGGTCTGGCCTTATTGGTTGATGTTCCAAGGGACAAGAACATAACAGGTATATTTTTTTTGTCTTTAATCTGAGATTGTTGAGTGTAATTTATCTGAAACTTAACTTTAATGATTTATATTATTTCAGCTGAAGTTATGAAGTCGTTGAACATTCCCAAGGGAGTAAAACGTGTGCTTTTCAGAACATTAAACACTGACAGGTAAATGAAGATGAATGATTATATGGTGTTTGTTACTTATTCAGCCCATAATTTTTTATTTATTTTGGTATTTATTTTAGGGTGATTATTTCAGGCGATTGATGTGGCAAAAACGATTTGACACGAGTTATGTGGGATTTATGAAGGATGGAGCCCAATGGTTGAAGGACAACACTGACATTAAACTAGTTGGTAATAATTGTGTTATTTTTTCTTATAGGGGATATATGTCATATATGATGATGATGATGATGATGATAATGATAGTAAAATTTGGTTTTGTAGGTATTGATTACTTGTCGGTTGCTGCATATGATGATTTGATTCCTTCTCATCTTGTCTTCCTAGAGAACAGGGTAAGTTGTATACTAAAGCCTTAATCATGATGTACATACTTTAATGAAATATACTAAAAGGGTATTCCTGTTTATAACACCCTCGGGGTGACCGAACTTTGCTCATGATGTATGTGGCCTAAATGTTTCCAAACCTTTACCATCTGGTAAATGTTTACCTAGGAAAGAGATTGAACCCGTAAGTTGTAGAAGATCATCACCAGATACTTTAATGAAATCATTTGATTAAATGTTTGAAGTACTTTTCAATCATGATAAATTACATGACAAGCACTACTAATTTCCCGGCAGGAAATCATTCTTGTAGAAGGTCTGAAACTTGAAGGTGTAGAAGCAGGATTATATAATGTTCATTGCTTACCATTAAGGTTATTAGGTGCAGAAGGATCTCCTATAAGATGCATTCTCATTAAATGAACATTACTCGTTATATAGCAAAATGAGCGATTGTAAAAGTTATTTGTAATGGAAAGATGCATGTTGAATAATCACCTCAAACTTGGATCACGTTTTTCAGCACATTTTATACAATCTTAACCGACATGTAATGAAACTGAGGCAGACAGCAAAACAAACAACACTTGAAATGTAAGGTAGTCATGGTTCTGGAAAAAATCAAATGCAATTGAAAACTTAGTTGCATGCAAATGTATTTGGATTATTAACTCGATGCCTTGAACAAAAAACCCGCTAAGATGCGTGACAAGTTGGACTACAAGACTCGGTATCACTCCGAAGGAATTATTCATTTGGAATTGGGATATTTGTACTTCCCACCAACCTCAGATGTGGAAGGTCTTGTATTTTGGGTCTATACAACAGGTTGTGGGAGTTTTGATTATCCTTTGGTTGGGATTTGAGGGCCAACTAAATAGATATACCGAGACTTGCCTTTCTCATACTCTTTCACCAGAGCCACAATTTCAGAGTGACTAATTTCTCGTATTTTGTAGACAAGGTAAGTTGCATATCTTGTTTGAGGCGATAGCGTTCCATTTCTTCTAGAATAATATGTCCCAAATTAACATTTGGCACAAGCGCCTCTCCAAATCTGTAAAAACATAACAAATCATCAATCTAACTAAATTTTTTACTTGTGTAGGTGTAAGTCAAAATATAGAAAACTGGCGGGAAGATAACAGGTGAAGACATCCAACTCAAATCCCTTAAGAAAGCGGTTCTTGCTGATACCATTAGACATTTCTTGCCATTTTTATCAAGAAAAAACCACTGTCAAATGAGGGAACATTTACATTAATTATAAAAGTTTTTTAATTTGAAAATGAACGTGATTGATGAATCAAGTTTACCTGTAGACCATTATTGAATAGCCTTTTATACCATGATTTATTAGGAACCCTTTGCAAAGAATAGAGTAGAGTTCCTTCTTCGTTGACCATCGAACACTATCTTTTGACCACTTGATTATGTCTTTATAATCATTTGGCAACCGATATGTGTCGTCTGAATCTGGTTGCATCTCCACCTCTGACACATGACGACGTTCCACTTCAGCCTATAATAAAATTGATCCTAAGCCCACACATACACACAAATATATAATATATATATATATTCTTGAAAGTAATTTGTGAGCTTACTATTTTCAATGGGTGAAACTGGATGCCTTCTACTACACATGACTCACTACGTATAAATATAATTTCAAGATCAATTGTTGTCTCATGATCGCTAGTAAACTGATATAATTGAGCCTCCCACCAGTTATTATCAGTCTTATATGTGAGGGAAGATGATGAAATATTTGTCTCCCCTTCTAACTTGTATTCTAGGCCTATATAATTTTGTTCTGCCAAATTCTGATCAACTGGGACTATAATTTTGAAGACTACCGCATATGTTGTACATGGTGATAAGAATTGAGCTTTGACACGTGTCTTAAATCTGCACCCGTTTACATATAAGTTTCCCTCTGCAAATCTGCACGAGGAAGCAAGTAGTTAGTGGAGTACTAACTATCTCCGTGAAATGACTTTTTATACATTACTTTTACTTTTAAACATCATTAACGTTACTTTATTAAAAATTACCTTGAATGATATCCAGATCTATATTCATAACTTTCTTCTGCCCTTGGAATCAAACATTCTTTGATGGATATCAGTACACGGTGTTCTCCCTTGCCATCTATTGAAAACCACTGCATGTCCATTATGTGTGTGTGTGAGAGAGAGAGAGAGAGCAAACATTTAATTAAAAAAATCTCAATTATGCAGTGGCTTATAGTTGTAGCCAATTACCATTTTGCCCCCATTAAGGTGGAACCCGTTGGAGAGAAGCGCCTTCAGTTCATCTTCGGGTGTGTAGAGCAGAGAAGGTACCGCAGCCTTAAGTATCTCTAGATACTCTAACCTTAACGATTGATGACCTGTCACCTATATATCATGAAACATACACGGATTGGACATTAATTGATCGACCATATCGGAAGAATTTAACACCCTTAGGTGAGCCACATAGCTAGGTTCTCTAGCTTGCATTCTTTATGTTTATTAATCATATGAGATCCCACAAATAAGAAAGATAACATTCTATGAATCCCAATTTACCATCAAAACATCCAAATTAATGTAGCTAATTACCCTTTTGCCTAAGAGATGTACCTCATAATTTTGTGACAATTTGAGATCATGAAGCTCCTGAAATTCAAGTGCAACCTCAAGTTTTCCCACGACAAGAGACATTGTTGGCCGAGATTCCTGCAAACACTGAAATGCAATGTTTGAAAATATTTCCAAACAAGCCGGGTCCATTTGTTGCAAGAGATGTTGAAAGATAATCTCCGCTAAGTTATTATTATTGTAGCTTTGTTTCCACCTACGCACTAATAGCGTAAAACTACCATTCCTATTCTCAAAACACAATCTTCCACACATCACTTCAAATAAGAAAACACCACGTCAGACTCTTTCGTTAGGATTCCCAAAAGCTTAATAGAATAGTGTCTTAATAGAATAGTTCGACCAGAAGCAAAAGCTTTATATATAGGCTAATTAACAAAGGATAGTTATCATAACATAGACATGATTATGTAAGCGACTTGTTCTACCAACCCAAACGCATAGCTAGATGGGTTGTACATTTTAGCATGCAGTTGGGACAAGATGCCCAAGTCAACCCCCATGTTTTTGTTTCAACTGATGATCGAGCACATGATTTCAGTTTATTTTAATTTCCCAGTAGCTGTTAATTGTAGCCTAAAAAACTTGTGAGTAGTTATCAAGTCTCTTTAGTTGACCTAAGACAATAAGTGCGGCAGCTTCCAAGGAAATGCTAATTTACATCGTGTAAAAACGTATAATTTTCAGCTGTTGTAACCTAAAAAACAAGTGTGTGGTTAACATGTATCACGGCCCTCACTCCTGGAAAAAGAAGGAAATAAGACTAATCAGAAGGGCATGTTTGGGAAAGTTTATTTAAGATACTTATAAGCTTATTAACTTAGATAAGTTTAACTAAGCTTATATTAATTAACTTTATATAAGCTATAAGCACCTTAGTCCCAAATACCCCCTTAATTCTTTCGCTTTGTTATTTTTGATTTCAGGCGTCTAATGTGGCAAAAGCGATTTAACACGAGCTTTGTTGGATTCATGAGCGATGGAGCCCGATGGCTGAAAGATAACACTGGCATCAAACTTGTTGGTAAAACACCCACACACACACAATTAATTTGGGTTAGAAAACTTGTTCATCATCTTGATTCTTGAGACCCATACTTGAACATTTTTGTTATAAAAATAAACCTCAACAACATTGGTTTTGCATAAACATGATTGTTGTTATGAAGGTACTGATTACTTATCGGTTGCTGTCATGTTTCTTTGAGAGCAGGGTAAGACAGTCAGCAATATTGGTTGAAAACATACTTCTGTGTGGCAACTAAATTCTCAACTTTTTGTATCTCGTATGAATGTAAATTTGGTGTCAGAAAATCATTCTTGTGGAAGGTCTGAAACTTGAATAGATGCAGGATTAATGGTGTATTTTATACTTTTTGCTGTAAATCAACAGTTCTTACGACAATAACACTAGTCGTATTATGTTTTGATAGATTGAGCATATTAATTATGTTGCAAAATTCAATATATGACTGGTTTTGTTGATTTTTCTTTTCCGTAAGTTTTAATGTTCAAAAATCAAGCTCGGCAGACCAAAACATAATTGTTTGCCTAACTCTCATTTATTTGGGATATTATCGGAAAATGTGTGACAACATGTGAACTTTCTGCCAAAAAAAAAGGACAATCAACATAGGAAGGGTGGCACAAAAAATATGACAGCACATAACAAGTCAAATAAACAAGAAATAGGTAACTGATTGTACACGAGCCAAACAAATACAGTTTTCACGATCAAACTGTTGATAATATAACAATTAATTACGAGTTGTAGCAAGAATACAAATGCAACATTAGTGCGATAATAACCTCCTTACATTTAATGGAAATATAGTTATGTGCAATCTGGTATGGTCATATATTAAACAAGATTTATCACCAATCAATGTGCCAATTTCCTAAGGTGATTAAACATCCTTTGTCTGATCCACTGTCGCTCATTTGGAAGGTATGCCTGAATAGAGTGATCATACCTGCAAACCAGAAATCAGTTAACGAAAAATATTATACATGTTTTATGTAAATAGGGAATTATTTGTAGTAATTATTTATTAAGAATGAGAAACGAAACATACACTAAAGCACTCAAGTCAGCAAGACCATCGATGAAATTATAGAGATCTTCAATATCATAAGTTATATTTCTCATGGTTGGATTCAATTCCTTAAGTTTCCTTTCATATAGTGCACATATACCTGCACATAAAAGATGTAAGACATACGATTATACATATAACATACGTATTTATGAGCATTATTCATTTAAAACAGACAATATAATACAATATTCCATAATTCAAAGAGAAATAAACATGGTTTGACTTTGACCTCCAATGTGCACAGATGTCCTGCTGTTTGATAAAAGAAAGCATTTAGTAATTCCCTAATCATTAAGTTTTATCAAAAAGGCCTGCAGACAGTGTTGTGTTTTCTCATGCAGTTGCAGCAGACTAATACAAATTGGAAGGTCAGAAATAAACAAGTATTATGCATTTAATTAGCCGATTTTAGGAATCTTAAATTCTTCATGTTAAACACAAAATAACGTAGGGACGTTAACTCAATTTAACATCACCATTGGTTACTCTTGAGTCTTGACTGATAAGTGCATTAGAATTTGGATAATAAGTTCAGATAATAATATTTAATGGCCCGAATCATAACAAAAAAAATTTAAAAGTTAGAAAAAAGATAAAGTCTAATGCATGAGTATACATAGTTGCATACCATCCATTGCTTGACTTATTGACTCATAATCCATAAAGGTCCTAGTTGCTCGGTTATGGGAAGTCTGCATGAGTATAATAGTGTGTCTGTTAGCCTGCAATCAGACAAAAGAAGACAAACTGATCAGCAGTAGAGTCATTAACTACCATAAGTGTATTAGCAGATATAAGTTTCATAGAATTTAAGAGCATTGTTAAATCTACCACACAGTATTAACCTTTAAATTAGATCAACACCTTAACTCTGCAGGATTATCTGTGCCAGAAACCTAGCATCTACAGTTGACCTATAATCTAGCACATAACATAAAAGAAAACCCCCAAAAATCTCCACTAAATCCCAACATACAGTCATACAATCACTACTCATCTCAAAACTCTAAACCACCTACACCGATAAGCAGTTAACTTTATGCATTATCAGACACAGCTCAGGCGTTAAACCATGAAAGTGACAACAATTTTTTTGTTAGGGTTTACACAATTTCAGTAATTAACACAAACGAAGTTCATGATGTCGCTTTCAAAATCAACGTATATATAATCAAATCACACATTGAAAACCGAACTACGAGAAATAAACAATCCTCAATCGTTTGTGACACGTTTGAGTTTATAAGCAACAATATTCCACACACAGGTTTGGGTATCGAATATGTAGATGCACGTATACAGATTAACACCGAAATTGTGAGTTTCTTACCATAGGATATTCGCCGGAAAGTTGACCGGATATTGAATAACTTTTTCAGCTCACTGCTTCTTCGAATGGTATGAAACTATGAATAAGAACGAAATTACGCAAATGATATTGTGTAATTTTGGGTGCTGGTCGAGGGGATTATTTTAGCTTTTGAGGAACCTACATACAATACCCCAGGGTTTGAATAAGTTTCAAATTGGCCACCTTAAGTTTTGCAATATTTGCCATCGAGACAACCGACAACAACAATATAAATTAGACAAACTTTTATCTTTGGCAACTTTCCCTTTATGTAGCAACATAATTTTATTTTTGTTCTTTTTAAGTAATGTACTATATTTAGGTTTTTAGGAAGTAAAATAAGATTATATTAAGGGGAGTGATCTTTGTAGAGCAATTTTTTTCAATGTAGAGCAATTTTAATTAGAAAGACGAAAATACCGTCTCCTATTTTAACCATTTCCCTTTTTATTTTTGATTCCCAACCGCTCTCTCTGGTATCTTCACTCACGACTTTTTCTTTCTTCTACTGTAACATTCTAAAACTGGCCTAGTTGTTTTACGTATATAATGATATTTGAAAAATATCTATTTGACCCTATATGGAATAAATTGATTAAATGTTAAGTGGATTATTTGACCTTTTGTCCTTTTCTGATATTTTAATCAAGGGATTAAAATATTCGGTTTCTGAAATGTTTAAAGGATTGTATGATTTTTATATATTTGGATTCTCCTTTTAATATCGTTTCCGAATATATTTTCGTGGCGAAAAACAGAGTCCGTTTGGTATTTTAAATAAATTAACTACGAACGGGACTTTCTAGATTGTATTGTTTAAAAAAGTGGAAAAAGACAAAAAAGGGCCAAGTGGGGCCCCTTTCCTTTCCTTGGCTGGTCATAGAGGGAGGGAGGGGTCACCTCCTCCTCACTTTTCAACTCAAACATCTTATCCTCTCTCTTTTTTCATTAAAAGTCTCCACCAAAAATCCCCATCTTCATTCTTCACACTTTAGGCCTTTGGGTATGGGACCACGCCTTTGTGGCGTTGGGGTGTGATGTGTCTTGCACGCCGTGGCCAAAAGAAGAAACACCATTTCCCCCCCACACCGTGGGGGGGTTCGCGTGGAGGGGCAAGGCAACGGGCAACGCGGAGAAACGTCCGTGGTGGGTTAGGTGGCTGCTTCTGATTGGTTGGTGTGTATTTTCTTTTTTATTTTATTTAAAATTTAATGAAATAAAATGGTGTGGTGTGGTGTGGTGGGTATTTCCTAGAGATGATGTGGTGTGGGTGTGGTGTGGTTGCTGAGGTGGCGCTGATGTGGCGGAAAAGGGCACCACCACATGTGGTGCCCATACCCACTAGCCTTAGAAGAAATCTAGCTCAAATCTCTCCACCTTTAGCCTATATCTCGGATTCTTGGTGGTATTGTGGTAAACTTTCATCTCTTGTTGTTTGTTTTGAAGTTTTGACTAGTTCATAAACTAGGGTTTATGCCTCTTGAGATTTTGTTGGTGATTCTTGTGTTATATGCTATATTAAGTGTTTATTCAAGTTTTGACATGTATTGTTGTATGAGTACAAGTAACTTAGCACAATGTACAATTATTTTAGCAAGATGTACAAGTTAGTGTGTTTATGTTAAAAGTAAGTGTTATGGGTTTTGTGACATGGATATGTTAAATATGTCAATTATAACTTTATGGGTTTTGTTGCTAGAAATGTTAAAAGAACATTTTAGAGATGTGGGTTATGATTTATGTCAAGTATTGGTGAAAGTGTTAGATTTATGGTATTTGGGTGGTTTATGTTGATAGATGAACTAGTAATTGTGTTGATGTGGCTAGTTGGGCTAAAATATCATTTATATGTTTTATGGATGTTAAATCTAGATACGTTAAAATGACATGTTAAATATGTTAGTTGTAGTAAACCAAGTATTGGTGGATTGAGGAATAAACTAACTAGTGCTTGGATGTTTTTGGTTAAATGGTTAACTAGTAATTTGGAAGTTAAATACATGGATTGTTGGTGACTTTGAACGTGATGAAATTGTTACATGATTATGACTTGTTAGTTATAGAGAATTTGTGCTAATTGATGGAAATTGGAAGTGTTGTAGTCATGTTCGGGTTTTTGACCCGTTTGGGCCAATTGGTAGTAAATGACTAAGGAACTTGGATTGTGAAGGTATTAGCATTTTGTTAGGTTTATGTAATTAGAAATGTTATTGATAACATTTGGTGAATTGCAAGTTGATGACATGATTGTAGTTATAGAAGGTATTATTGTTTATTAATCCGGTTTTGACCCGTTCGGGTGATTAAGTGGTGGAACGACTCAATTGTTAAATTGTGGATGTATAAGTAGTTTTAATATGCTTATGTGTTAGAAATGGTGTTATAGCACTTGGTTGACAGTTAGTGTTTATAATTGTCAATATTGGTAATTATTGATAAATACCGGTTACTGATTCGGTATTCCTTTGATGTACAGGAACTGGGATCGAGACTCAGAAACATTAGACCTCTGAGTTCGATAAGTGGAAGTAACGGTGAGTGGACTTAACCTCAAACTTGTGTTCGGTTACAATCGGTTTGGTATTGCCTGTTGGGAGAGAGATGCAGGAAAATACAGGAAACATGCAGGAAAATACAGGAAAAATGCAGGGAACTTCCCTGTAGAGAGTTCACGATCGTGAACTCTAGTTCACGGCGTTAACTCTAGTTCACGTTCGTGAACTCTAGTTCACGTTCGTGAACTTCAGATTTCAGGTTTTTCGGGTCGTTTTCGGGCGCGAATCTTGACAGTTTGTTTGTTTGGTACCTGTTCGATCGGGTTAGATGAAATAGGATATGTGCACATAGATGGAAATGTTTTGCTTGATTGGTAGCAATTACTCGGTTAGTAGAAATCGAGGATAGGTAAGAGGTCAGTGGCAGATGGATAACGGCTGGGCAAAGGGTATCTACTAATAGGGTATCCGACCTTACCTGTATGCGTTACATGGTTAAGGGGAGGGAGTTGCCCGGGGTGTTGGATACGAAGCGCCAATGGTTACCGTGGTTCTGGCCAACCATGGTTTAAGGCCCGCAAAGCCACCGTTCCTCAGTGATAGTGTTTACCCAACGCGGAGATGCTTTTATAACTTCCGTGTTAGCAATCGGAGATGTAGAATCTACTTCCGAGGTTAGTAGGCGGAGATATAGAGTTACTTTCGTGCTTAGTGATTAGACAGTTAACGGTTACTAGTTCGGTGGAACAGTGATTCAGGGGAACAACGGTTAAGCGGTTACGAGGAGTAACAATCGTGGAGATGTTGGTGCTTGCTTGTCGAGCTTTGTATAATTTGTAGTTTATGTTCATTCACTTAGCTTTGTGCTAATCCCTCCCTCGTTGAATCTTTTTCAGGTTGATCGGTGCTTTGGACGGGATGATTGACCAAGCTCAAGGAGTTGTGTTTGTAAAGTGAGCCATGTCGTTTAAGTGACACCGTCATTGTATTGTTTAAGCAATGTTTATTTTGGAAACTTATTGTGGGACCTTGTTTGTAACTAAACTAAACTAAACTAACCTAAATGATAACCTAATCGCCTTCGGGCATTTAAACAAAAAAAAAACGCTTTCTAAATTTTGCGGTGTTACATCTACTTTCTTAATTCCTCCATCACATCTTCAATCCACAAACAACAAATATAATGAAGACTGCAAATAGTAATAGCTATGATCGAAATAATTATAGTAAATTATCACCACCGACGAACTACCCTTCATCACTGTCACCGATGACCTTGACCCCCGGCTGAAAGCCCTAGCATTGTAGCACCACCCGCCGGCTTCGTTGCAACCGCAACATAAAAGCCTTAGATTTTATCGTTCACTTCCTCCGTCATTGTCTTCTCCGACGGAATTTACGGTATCTGGAAATCAATCACCATTTCTCGCTTGCGGCATTTACAGATTTACAATCATCAGGGCAGCCGGAATTGGGCTAATTCTGGTGGCGTCAAACTGGAATCCTGATTATTTGTAACCCTAAATTTTGATTCAATCAATATATCAATCACCATTTCTCCAAAATTGTGACCCTAAACTTTCCCTTCTATAACCCCAAATGACTCACCCAATCAATCACCATTTTTCCATGATTTTGAGTTTTTGACTGAATGTGGTAACTATGGTTGTGTTAAAATGGAATTCAATCGGAAATTAAGGGCTGCCGGAATCTTGGTTGTTGGATCAGGGCTGGTGGCTGCTAGGTTTGTGAAGAAGGGATTGGAGATGTGGATTTTTGCTGGAGGAGGTGTTGTTAGGGAAGAAGGTAAAAGTACTCTGATACTAGTAACTGGTGGAAAGGAAAAAAAAGGTATAATTGTCTTTTGATATATAATCGCTTTGTATGGATAAAAAACGCTCTGTACGAATCAACTCTCTTTTATTAACCCTTAGGGGTAGCCTGATGATAAGGACATCTACATCGCTAGTTGCAAATGGCTTACAAACATAATTTTGTAATCTACATAGGAAAGAGAATTTCAAATTAAGAAAGTCTATTTGAAATTCAAAGTGGACTTAAACTTATTTTCTTTTCATTTTTTATAAAAAGTCATCATAAATTATTATTATTTTAATATTGAAGATATATGTTAAAAGATATAACTAAAATGTGATGTGGTATGTGGTCCACTTTAAAAAGTGTGTTGTAATTGCAGTGATGTGGAAAAGAGTTGCAAAGTTGATGTAGCACAATTGAAATCTAAATGGTATTTCATGGATGTGGATGACCTAAGAGTTCGGGGTTTTTTAGAGGAAGTCCGCAATTACCATATATATACAATTACCATAGGAAATTTATTGTTCATAATGGCAATATATATTACTTGTCGGAATTTGCTACCAAAAGTTGTTTGTGCCCAAGTGGCTATGCAATCTAACCGTGAACCTGCCTCCTTCGTTTCAGTCGGGATCGATCCCTGCTTTCTTTACTCTCTTACTTCTATTTTTTCCTTTTTTTATTTTATTTCTATACAGACCCTACAAGCTACACCTTAACTTTACAAAAATTACAGAATACTCCATATATTCTTTAAGATACATATTTAACTCATTCTATAACTATTCCTTAAAGTATACTAAAATTAAAATTGGTACTTATAAAATTTTAGACCATGTTAAGCGTGGGATCACAAATTTTCTTTTATATTATCTACATAATGTTTTTCATCTGTTTATGTACATCTATACCTAACTACATAAGTTGAGACTTAAAGAAAAGAGAAATGGTATTGCTAACTACTATTTGTTTCTACTTATCTTCCTACCCACTAGATTATAAAAAATGACAAGATCAAAGGATGGTATGAGGAAAGGACATTAGTAGATTACACATGTCAAGTGTTGAATTGAGTAGAGATATAGATAGGAAAAAAATATAGAAAGAAATATAATTTCTCTAAAAGATAACACTAAACTGAAACTTCTCTTTCTTATGATGGGCAAAGCATATAAAAAGAAAGAACAAATTATACGAAAGTTAATAGCATGTTCGAGTTCTTTTTCACATTTGCATCATCTCATTTCATTTCATTTCATTTATATTTTACACGTTAACTATATAACATTTATTGATTGTTGCATCCGATCAGCTTTTGTAGACAACAAATATAAAATAATACTATATTTATATTGAATTTAGTTATTTAAAGATAAACTTTTTAATTTTTTTATAAAATACAAAGTATAATATCGAATTGGAAAAACACTCAAACTATAACAATAAAAACCATAGTATTATGTAATATGCAAATTAATATATATTCTAGAATATTGCTATATAATATCATTTATAGAAGCGAAAAAATCGTAAATAAAACCGAGCGAAGCGCGGTAATATTATACTCGTTTGAATACATAAGTAACAAATTTTTGGTCTAAAGCATTCAAAAATAACCGAAACATTTTTCTACGTATACAACATTTACTGAATTCCGGTAGATCGGGTCAGGTAGTCCGGGTATTGTGTAGGAACAATGGAACATTCGGGTTTTGGATAACCTAAAAATATAACATGTCAGGTATAAAGTAATATTTTAAGTGGTATACCCGAATACCCAATTTTCTAAAACACGGTTTATTTATTCATGTACTTTACGTCAACGAGCGTTTCTTTTCCTCTAATCACTTGATTATATTGTGAAACTTACAAACTTTTTTAAGATGTTTAGTAACTTGCATTCTGGGTTCTAATTTTGAGTTCAAACTTGGTTTTTGTGTTTACGGTTTAAGATATTTTTCTAACTATGCTTCACTGAACTTAACTTTTCGATTCTTATTTTGGCTCCACTCTTCGCTGTTTAAATTATCAAATTTAAGTCTCATGATCAAAGTTCCATATATGTAAAATTTTGATGATTGACATGGTTTACTTTTTGGTTGCATATTTAAAAATATTAACTAGAATTTTTAGCACTTTTTTTTTTGTATTAATGAATATATCCGTTCTGACCTATTACCCGAACTACTCATACCTAAATACCCAAATTAATTTGATTTGGTTATTTTTAATATTTGAAAAAACCAAGTTACCTGACTCAAAATACACGAAACCCAAAATATATACCATATCAACATTCCTACTTTGGTCCATCCGCTCCCGCCTAATAATCAAGATTCATGAAGGCCTGAAGGGTGGGAGATTGATAGATTCAACGATGTTTGCGTGCATTCCTAAAGTTTAATATTTGCTTTTCAAGTTTACAAAATTAGATTATGTAAGATTTTTCCTGACATTTATAAAAGAAATTTAATATACTTAACACCATGTTAGAATATATATAATTCGCCAAAACTTTTCGTTTTCAAAATACATTATCAAGTTTCGTATTTTAAATGAATGAACTCATCAAATTCTGAAAACACAACCTATTATTTTCCAAGTCATAAAAGAAATTCCAAATTACATCACGTCCATTAAATAGGGTTCATCTTGATTTTCGATCAATAAAATCAACTTCTGCGTACATGACTTAAGGTATACTATTGTTAACTTATTATTTTAACTCATTATTTAAACAAGTGTAATAGGTGCCCGTGCTCCGCTAGAGGGGGTTTTCTTCGTTCGTTTATACAGTTTCACAGTAATATAAAAGTTCTTCAAAAAACATAAATATATTATTAACTTTTTAAATCTAATTTTCATTGGCTAAAAGACTAAATAAAGTTTGCTCATAGAAATATAAAAAAAAAGAAAAAAAATGTGAACAATATAGGATACGTTCACGTGAACCATTTTTCGATATAGCTTTTCCGAGTAAATTACACCGAAGGTCCTTGTGGTTTACCACTTATTACAGCTACAGTCCCTGAACTTCGTTTATTACACCAGACGTCCCTGGTGTATACAATTTGTAACACCCATGGTCCCTGTTGCCCTTAACTTTTTCTAAATGACGAAAATACCCTTTTGGTCTTTTGTAATAAAGTGAAGATAAGGGACTGTGAATGTAATGAGTGATAAACCACGGGGACCATCTGTGGAATTTACTTTATTAATTGATTTTTTCTTTTCTCTCTTTAATTCACATTCTTCCGTCATATTCAGACTCACCATTCGCCTCTATCTATTTGAATTCAAACATCAATTAATAACCATTATCGTCGTGTATTCAACCCCTGCCTCCGGTTGCCTTCTCTAGTTGTTCCGCCGCCGATGACGTTCTATCGATCTGAGTGTGCAAAACACCAACTCCTCTGGTGACGTGCATCAATTGTCTGAATCACCGCGTGTGCAAACCACCAAATCCTCTGCTGACGTGCATCAATTGTCTGAATCAATTATGGTCGATAGAACGTCATTGGTTCGGAACAACTGGAGAAGGAACCCAGTGGCAGGGGTTGGTGACGGATCGAATTTTCAAGGGGTTTGGTGGCACGACGATAATTTCTATTGATTGATTTTTGAATTACAAGCAATAGAGGTGGGTGGTGAGTCTGAATGTGGCGGAAGAACATGTATTAAAGAGATAGAAGGAAAAAAAATCAATTAATAGAGTAAATTTCACGGATGGTCCCTGTGGTTTATCACCTATTACATTCACAGTCCTTTATTTTCACTTTATTACAAAAGGCCAAAAGGGTATTTTCGTCATTTAGAAAAAGTTAAGGGCAGTAGGGACCATGGGTGTAACAAATTGTATACACCAGGGACCTTCAGTGTAATAAACGAAGTTCAGGGACTATGCATGTAATAAGTGGCAAACCACAGGGACCTTCCGTGTAATTTACTCTAGCTTTTCCATATATAACTTTGGCAAGATTAAAAAAAACTTTTTATAATTAACTATTAGATGAATTTTTAGCATGATTTGGCTTTGTCAGCCAAAGTAATCTAGAACATCCCATGTAACCACTTCAAATTAGAAAAGAAAAAGAAATTTAAAAACCAACGAATGAAAACATTTTGAACAGTGATATAAATTATTGAAGGGTAATGGATTAAAAAGGATTGTAAACTTTATACATGTTGATTTATTTTTACATTTTGATGCAATTCTCCTAAAAGAAATGTAAATAAGATTTCATCGCACACAGGCCCAATAAAAGCTCCTTGGGTCTTCATCGCCTGGGTTCATACAAGTCCACCTCTCTAGCTGACTGCTGTCTACCGCACCCCAAACGTCCACCGCAGGCTACCGGATTATTGCTCCGGGAACCAGTTTTCTTTTCCGATTCAAGATCACGGTAACTTTGATTCCCTCCGTCTAACAACTGCTATTTAATTGATTTCCGGATTTAGGATAAAGAGGCGTAAAAACTTTACTTGTTAAAAATTAGGGTTCTCTTTTATACGCGATTATTTTCAATTTTTTTATTCATATGTTTATAGGTAAATATTGTAATAGAATTGGTCACAAAGTAGTGTTCCATAGAATGTAGAAACTTTGGTGCGAAATAAGGGTTTCGAGTTCGAGGTTCGATTTCGTTTCTAAACAAAATTACTGATGCAAAATGTTGATTTTAGATTCACAAATTGGCCTCCTTTTAGTGATAATAGGGCGGGCTTGAGCTCTAAATCTCTAATTATTGGTTCGTAGTTTATTGGTTTCATACACCTCGATTTGGATTTTGGTTTTTCTGATATTTGGTTGATGGATTTTTCTAGGACAGAGGACATGTAACTGTTGCTTGTAAAAATGCTCTTATTTTGTGTTTCAGTGGTTTTCTGTAGTCATTGAGAATGTAATTGTTATGGACATTTGAAAATAATGAAAACAAAAGATAAGCTTCATAGTGATAATCAAATCAATGGAGCCTATGAAGCTTTCTACAGATTCTATATTTGTTTAAAGTTAAAGTGGATTTTCAGTCTTGACACATTTTGGCCAACAGATAAAAGCTTTTTGGCGGAAAGATGAGCTCTTTTTCAATTACACGGAAAAAGACACCTTTTCAAAAGCATCGTGAAGAAGAAGAGGCAAAGAAAAAGGTAAAATCTAATCTTGAAATCTATTTAGGTCGTTGCATTTCATATATTTAGTAGAATTTTGTCAGAAAACTGATTAATTTTCATTTATACAGCGGGCTGAAGATGAAACAGCTCGTCTATATGCTGAATTTTTGGAATCATTTCAAGGGGATACTGCAGCTGGATTAAAAGCTTTTGTTCGTGGAGGAACAGTTAATGATGAAAAAGTGAAACCTGACACAGGTTAGTTTCTGTTACAGTGACTGGCATGCATTTTTCATATTTGTTCTTTTAATTAGAGTTATTAATATGCTGCACATTATATGGATATACATGAATGCTTTATTTTTTATGGACACATTAATAAGCAAATGGGCCTTTTTATCATCACGAATCGCAGGTGGAAATTCCAAAGATGTTTCTGGTTCAAAGAAGGGGAGTAGGTAAACCAACGCTTTTGTTTTTAATATAAAAGGTGATGATGTCATCAAACTCTACTTATCTTGTTTAGGGTGGTAACTGTAGTTGTAGGATCTTAGTATATGTTTAATAAAATGAAATGGTCAAACTTGTTGACTAGTAGGGGATATGTGTGGTTTAAAGCATACACAAACATACAAATATACACAATTACAAATCTAGAACATGTAAATCATGTGGTGAAAATTTTGCATTATTATATTTTCTATCTGCAGATATGTTCCTTCTTTCATACCACCTCCTATGGCAACCAAGGGTAAAGAACATGAAAAACAGGTTAGTGAATCGATAAAAAACATTTATATGTTGTTGACTTGTTGACTATTATGCATTTATGGGGTTGACTTTTTTTTAGTGATTGATTTTAACTGATTTCTAACTACTGACAGAAGGATGAAGAGAGATCAAAGGAGAAAGGAAAAGGGAAAACAAGAAATATAGATTTTTTTATGGAGGAATTAAAACACGAACAAGAAATGAGAGAAAGACGAAACCAAGAACGTGAACAATGGCAAGATGGCCGTCCTAGTGCTACTTCAAATGTAAGATATATTATTTGATAAAAAAAGATTATATATATTTATTAATCATAATTGATTTAAATTATATATTTTTGTGTGTTCCTCTGTTTCAGCTGTCCAGTCGATTTGATGAATTACCTGATGAATTTGATCCAAAAGCTGGATCTTTTGATGATGGAGATCCTCAAACCACCAATCTTTATGTTGGGAATCTTGCACCTCAGGTCAGGTCTTGATGCTGATGTGGCTGCTGATGTGGCACTTCAGTTAGTGAGTCAATGCAAGCTGAATTTTTTTACGGTCAACATATTTCAGGTTGATGAAAATTTTCTGTTGAGGACGTTTGGAAGATTTGGACCAATTGCTAGTGTGAAAATAATGTGGCCAAGAACCGAAGAAGAACGCAAAAGACAAAAAAACTGTGGATTTGTGGCTTTTATGAACCGTGCAGATGGACAAGCTGCAAAAGACGAAATGCAAGGTTAATCCCTTATATATGTTAAATTTATTAAATAAACAATTATTATTATTTTGTTTTTTTGACAACATTGATAATTCAGAATTATTTTAAATTACAGGTGTGGTTGTTTATGATTATGAATTGAATATTGGATGGGGTAAATCGGTTTCTCTTCCCTCTCAATCACTCCCTGCTCCTCCACCTGGGCAAATGGCAATCAGGAGTAAAGAGGTATTTTAATTATTATATATATTAATTGTTAATTATTATATTTATTAATTGTTAATTTTTATATATTTATTAATTGTTAATTTTTATATTTATTAATTGTTAATATAAAAAAGTAATCTTATGAGTAATTTTTTGTGGTTTGCAGGGTGCCACTGTGATCTTATCCGGTCCATCTGGTCCTCCGGTTACTTCTGTTCCAAGTCAGAACTCTGAGCTGGTAGGTTTATAAAAAAAAAATAGTTTAATTTGAAAGAAAAAAGTAGGCATATATGAGCTCATAATTGTATTATTTACTGATATTTTAACCTTGTTTTTTTAACAGGTTCTTACTCCAAATGTACCTGATATAACTGTAATTCTGCTTGAAGATGATCGTTTACGCAAAGTAATAGATACAATGGCTCTTTATGTTCTTGATGGTGGTTGTGCTTTTGAGCAAGCTATAATGGAAAGAGTTCGTGGAAATCCTCTTTTCACTTTTTTATTTGAACTTGGTTCTAAAGAACATACTTATTATGTTTGGAGACTTTATTCATTTGCTCAGGTAAATTAATTATATCTAAAATCAATGCATATTTGAAATATTATGTTAAATAAAACATTAATCTTTGGTTTTACAAATGCAGGGTGATACTTTGCATAGGTGGCGAACCGAACCTTTCATTCTGATAACTGGTAGTGGGAGGTAATTAATTAATCATGCATATGCTAAGCTAAATTTATTGGCTTAATTTTTTTTTTGTTTTTGTTGCATAATCATGATTAATGGTATTTAATACTTTATATCTTTTTATTGTTTAGATGGGTACCACCTGCTTTGCCAACAGCCAAGAGCCCTGATAATGAAGAAACTGGAGCCACATTTGCTGCTGGAAGAAGCAGGGTACAATCTTGTTACTTATTAATGGGTCATATGGTTAAAACAATAAAGATTAGCCAAAAAAGAAACGGGTCAAAAGTCTCCTAATTTTTAAATGCAGAAAATCTTGGAAATCATTTTATTCAACTTGTACCAAAAAGTTACCCATATACAGTTTTCGGTTTTATTTATTTATTTATTTTTGATTTAATTTTTGTTTGGCAGCGTGTGGAGACTGAACGAACACTAACTGATTCACAAAGAGACGAATTTGAAGATATGCTTCGTGCCCTAACATTAGAAAGGTTTCAAATTAAGGAAGCAATGGGTTTTGCATTAGATAATGCTGATGCAGCTGGAGAGGTATTACTATTAACAACATTATAGTTTATTAATTATGTTATGTTTTGTTATTTACTTAATTAACTTGCAGGTGGTTGAAGTGTTGACCGAATCTTTGACTCTAAAAGAAACAGCAATACCCACTAAAGTTGCAAGACTGATGCTTGTGTCAGATATCCTTCACAATAGTAGTGCTCCTGTAAAGAATGCATCTGCTTACAGAACCAAATTTGAAGCAAATTTGCCTGATATTCTTGAAAGCTTTAATGATTTGTATCGCAGTGTTACAGGAAGAATTACTGCTGAGGCCCTAAAGGTGGGTTTGACTTTTGACCCGTTTGACTTTTGACCCGTTTACTAACTCTTTATTTTATCTAACAGGAACGGGTTCTGAAAGTTCTTCAAGTATGGGCCGACTGGTTCTTGTTTTCTGACGCATATGTAAACGGGCTACGGTCAACGTTTCTCAGATCGGGTAATTCTGGTGTTATCTCATTCCATTCAATTTCAGCTGACACACCAGAAACTGAAGAAAAAACCAGTTATAATGACACTGAAGACACTGGAAAGATCAATCCAGATGCAGCATTAGCAATTGGCAAACAGGCTGCCATGAAAGAGCTCATGAATCTTCCTCTTGCTGAGCTGGAAAGGCGTTGCAGACACAACGGGCTGTCTCTGATTGGTGGCAGAGAAATGATGGTGGCCCGTTTAATTTATCTTGAAGAATCAGAAAAACAGAGGGGTTATGAACCTAATGAAAATTTAAAATTTTCTAATAATAGTCAGAGAGAAAGTAATGTTGAAACAGGGCATGTTGGGTTTTCGGGCAGGAATCATCAAACAGAAGATGATGTGAATATTATGTCAGAAAGTAAAGGTTTTAAGATTCCAATCCCACAGCCCGAATTGAAAGCTTTCCCTAATATAATGAAGCCCGATTCTGTTTTGCCTGCTTCTAAATGGGCCCGTGAAGATGATGAAGATCTTGGATTGGGTTATTCATCTTCTGGAAGTGAGAAAGATGGTGGTGGGATTGGTAATACTGAGGTGAATGAGTCTGCTAATGTTGTTACAAGTTCTGATAGTGGGCTGAATGAAGAAAAAAGGTAATTTTGTTTGTTTTTTTCGTGATAATTTATGAAAAGATTAAAACTTTACATAAGAAATCATGGTGTGCAGACAAAAATTGAGGCAGATTGAGGTAGCTTTGATAGAATATCGTGAAAACCTGGAAGAACGAGGAACAAAAAAAGAAGAAATCGAAAAGAAAGTAGCAGCACACCAGAAACAGTTACAGTACAAATTCGGCTTAATCGATGTCAATGAAGATTCATCAAACAAGAGTAAGTTGTAAACTTTCTGAATATATTTTTATTTTTGAATGTGTATATATAATAATGTTTATAAACAACTACACAGGGGCATTATCGTCATCTACAGAGAGGAGAGAGAAAAGAGAAGATTCTTCTAGAAAGCGGCCGAGAAGTCATCATGAGAGTGAAAGCCCGCAGAGAAAATCATCGAGTAGAGACCGAGAAAAGGGGAGAAATTATGATTTACAAAGTGAGAGAGATAAACGAAGGGAGAGAGATATTAGGGACAGCAGGAGAAGGTGAAATGATACTATTATTATCTCTGGGAGAAAGTATGGAATGTGTTGCTCAGATGGGATGATCATATTAGCTGTAAAACGACATGGTAACTTTTTTGCATATTCTCATTGGTTTGTTGTATGAATATATATTTTCTATTTCTGTTTCCAACTTTTAAAGTGAGTGTAGGTGGTCGGTCGGAGTATTGCATGACCAAATTCAAATATCTAACTTTTTTCATGTTTGGTCAAACAAGTTGCTTAAGAGTCAATAATGGAGACTTCTACTGTCTTTCTACTCTCAGGTAGATGGATGACTATATATAAGTTGCTTAAGAGTCAATAAGAGAGTTCCACGACTATTTACCAATGACTAAAAAATGTGTTGCTAATTCTTTAGCAACGAAAATTCTAGATTATAAAGTCGTTTGCTAAACGTGTTTCTTTTGCCTCTTGAATGTATTTTCTTAGGCTTTTTCTTTCTTGTTTAGTTTACAAAATTAAGGATAATGCAATTCAAGTCCGTCCAATAATTAACTAAATATTTTTTATCATCCATATTTTTACAAGTAATTTTGTTTATATTCTACGTAAATAATTAAGTTAAAGATTCCTTGAGATTTAATTGAAATTTCACCTAGGGTTTTTTACTTTAAAAAATTACATTAATAGTCATTT
Organism: Calendula officinalis; assembly: GCA_963853835.1. Classification (NCBI taxonomy): domain Eukaryota; kingdom Viridiplantae; phylum Streptophyta; class Magnoliopsida; order Asterales; family Asteraceae; genus Calendula; species Calendula officinalis. The sequence goes on along the minus strand of OY970823.1, from coordinate 64,078,032 downwards.
TTTTAGAAATTGTTAACATTTCACGTGATCAATTTTTATATATTATGGTAGATGGTGTTATATATGCTGTATAAATAAATAAATAAATAAATAGATGTCCGAGATTTTTAGGGATTGATTTCATAAGAACAACGCGTAATACCTAATTCCTTCAAATAAGTGTATGTAAGAGAAATACCTAATTTCTTCGAATAAGTGTATGTAAGAGAAACTGCTGATCTCCGGACAAATATCCTGAGTATTAAAAAAGAGAAAAGTGAATGTGTGGCTGTCACATACCTAACTTTAGATATGGAACCATCCAAAACTACGTAGTTTTTTATTAAAATAATTAAAACTCAAGCTAAACTAAGCCCTAGCCGATTAAAGTCCCAAAACCCATCTAAACCCCATGTTCTTCTTCCCATGGTGAGTTTATAAACACCCATGTTGAATCCCCAATTAGCGTTCTTCTACAATTCTCCATTTTTATTGCCTTTAGTTTTGTCTAAACCATTCTTGAATTACAGATTAGAGTTTTTGTTCCGTCACTCGATCATCAAGGCTCTGCCATGGTGAGTTTAATTTTACTCATCTTCAGAACCGTAAAGTATATTCTAAATGAATTCAAGTAGACTTAAAGTATATTCTAAATGAATTCAAAAACAAACATGCAGATTCTAAATTTCATACTGTTTAATCATTATATAAGTTTAGTTTGCAATAACAAATAGACTTGTATAATTTAGGAAATCTTATTCATGGTTATTGAGGAATTTTGCCGAACAGAATATCATAGCTCATTGTTATGAAATAGACCTGGTTAATATTGGTTTCTAAGTATTTTAAGCAAAACTACGTAGTTTTGGATGGTTCCACACCTAATATTAGGTACATGATAGCCACACACTTACTATACCCATTAAAAAAATATTTGTTCCAGATGGATTACGTTTAACATAGTCATTTAATAGACAGATCATTATCTGACAATACGGAAAAATTTAAAACTTGGTGTGCCCTACGGCCCTACCTCTGTATACTTTTAATCCAACGGTTGGTTATTGGGAATTAAATATGTTGTAAACCTAGTAACGGAATCTTATGTTGTCACTATAATGATGTAATATTGTGATGTAATCACATTTTTGGTCTATTAATTCTTCTGTTAGGTACAATTAATGAATTATTTTTCACTTTACTTCGATTTTCCTCGGAGAGAGATTTAGGTTTCGGATAGTGGATAACTTTATATTGGTCTTTGTCGTTTTGCTATAGAAAAAGACAAAACTAAAAGGTAGTAGTTTTTTCCACAAGTCATGATAGTCTGTTTTCAAGTAACTTACTAACTTTTACATGACTAAATATTTACTATATTACAACAACTATTATTACGTACATCAAAAATAAAATTCTGCCACTTAAAGGAGCTTGCTTAAAATATATCAAGTTTATAGAATAACTTCAAAGTTAATGTTTTGTAGTATGTAATTAACTGACCATGATTAAGCTCAACTAGGAGGTGAAAACGATACGAAGGTGGTACACATTAGTAGAAAACTCGAGTTCTCTTTGGAGTTTTAAATACTGATCCTTAGGAGACGTTTGCATTTAGTCTTTTAAAGAGAAGTTAAAGATGTTGAGTATTGACAATTTGATGATTACATTTAAGTTAACCCTTGATATTACTATGAAACTTATACCAATGTCAATGGTGGTCTTCAGTGTAACCGAAGATCTGTTGGTTTACTAACACCGACCGTTGGCACCATACTTTCACTTGGTCTTCTTTGACTACTACTTCGGTTAATTGGCTACATAAGAGAAAGGTAAGGTATGTAAATAAAAATGGATATTTTATATGAGTTTCAATATTTTACATGTGTATTTTATAATAAGTGATGTCCAAAAAAGAGAAGTAAATATATATTGTAAAAAAAATCTGTAGTAGTTAATGTAATTTTAAGTGTTAGTTGATGTAACGCTGGGCTGATTTGACAAAATTAAAATGAAATTGTGAGTGGTGTTAGACCACTGCCAAAGGTACCGCCACTTTACCGTCACTTATTCTGCCAGTTGTGAACACCATTGGCACCATCCGCCACTTTAATCCGCCAGTTGCTTCTCGCCAGTATGGAGACGGGGATGGAGGGACGCGTTAGTTTGGTGGGTGGGTCCAAAGGGGTATTTTGTGTGTGTGCTTTGTAATGGTGGGTCCCAAAAAATTAAAGGGAAGTGGTATTGTTGACATGAGTACGTCAGTTTAGTATCGGTTGGAGGGTGAGCTGACGTGACGCTGATTTGGTAACAACTGAATGTATCAGTTTGTTTTACCATTGGGAGCGGTCTTATAATAGTCGATAATATATATCAAGCTAGAGATCCAACTAATTATATACTCCCTCCGTCCCAAATTTATTGTATACTACAAAAAAACACACAGTTTAAGAAAAGTACATTAATTATACTATGTCATCAATCAAATTTTCTCTATTCCCATTTAAATATTTTTTAATTGGTTGCAAATTTAGGAAAGACAGTCTTTGTGTGACAAACTAAAATAGTATATAAGACAATAAAAATGGGACGGAGGGATTACTAATAAGCATCTTAAATTTTATAAGGGTATTCACACGAGCTTTCTTGTTTTGTATGTATATGAAACTATTATCTTACTACTATATAAAGCATTTAGGCCTACCACATTAGGCAAGTTTAAGGAGCTCATTAAACTTAATTTTAAGGACCTTTCCACTTTTGTTAGTTAGTTCTTTACCTTAAAAAATAATAAATTGCGGCTTATAAGATTCGAACCCAAGACATCTCCTAAGTTATCACTATGTGTTAACCACTTGCTATACATTACACTTTATTTCAAACCACTCACACTTAATACATTAGGCTGTTATTATAACCATTTATCCCAATAACATTAAATATATGATGGTGTAAATCATCAACTCTTACCAATGTCGGCACCTACCATCACTACGCACCACCACTCATCACCATCGCTATTGCCACCACCACCGTTACTATCGTCACTTTGAAATATAGTTACGGGTACCTGCCGCCGCATTGCGCGGGTACCCTGCTAGTCTATATTATATACATATCGATACATATACGTATACGCACCAACTAGTTTTCAAACAATAAGTAAGTAGCCATCTCCTTTCTCTGAACTTTCCATAATGCACACATGCACGCCAAAGAAAAATGAGAAAAAAAGACCTTGACTTGTTATCCGGCCATATATCTATAAAAACTTGAATCTTCCTTGGTATACTTCATTCGTTTTGACCAACACGAGACTTGGTTAATAACAATGGCGGATACTTCTCTAGGTATCGATCTTAACGTCACACCCTTCAACAAAACTGATGATACCCCCGTAAGTATATCATAAATTGATTCCAATCATACATATGTATTTGGTTATATATGTTCATATATGTTACAAGACTCAGAATCCAGTGAAAAGCGTAAAAAACGAAGGATTCTCTTATCTAGTAACTTAATTTAGTTATTCCTTTTAAACGGATTATTTTTAATAAAAAGTAGCGAATTATTTCCCGACAAGCATTTTTTCTAGGAAAGTGACTTCCTCGGAAATCCCTTGGAAAAATCCGTCTCCGAGGGATTTCCTAGGAAATAACTCCTAGGAACATGAGCCTTTTTCTAGTAGTGTATGTATTATATATTTATATGTTCTTTTGTATGTTTATATTAGAAGATGCATGATGATATGGTTGGGGAGCTAAACCAAATGAGCTTAGAGAACAAGAAGCTAAGGGAGAGGCTAACTAGGGGTGTTCGTTTGGACGGTTTGATTTTATCCGAACCAAATAGGTGAAACCTAATAAAGTCCGGTTTTTAAAAGTTCAAACCGAACCGTCCAAACTAATTCGAAAACCAAACCGATCCGAACCAAATAACAATTTGGTTGGTTTGGTTTTATCCGTTTGGTTTTTCTAAAAAAATTTCAAAATACTACAAAAGTATATAACATAAATAATATTAAGTTCGATATGTACAATTCCAAAATGATAAACTACTTTGTACATAAAAACAAGTCTAGTTCATAGCTTGTGACATTTATAATCATATATGCAAAAATCTTGACATCAACTTCATCAAAAACTCTAAAAAGATTGTTATATATATTACTATTTGGTTTTTTTGGACAATCCGGTTTTCACAATGGAAACCAAATCCAATCCGAAAACCAAAATATTAATTTGGTTCAAGTCCAAACCGATCCAAAAAACCAAATAACCGATCCAAATAGTCCGATCCAAAATGTCCAATTGGACAATCCGGTTATAACCGAATAGTGAACACCCCTAAGGCTAACACTTGTTTGGGCCAACCACAATTCCTTACAAAACCATGTTAACAAATTGATGCAAGACAATGATTTATTGACATCTAACCGAAATAAAAGAAAATCCGGCGAGTGTGACGAGTGCAACACTAGTGGGAGTATGGGGAGTCATCAAGGATCGTTCAAAAGGCTAAACGATGGTGTCACAAGAGTTTATAAACGAACGGATCCATCTGATAAAAGCCTGGTATTTTATAATTTTTTTCTAAATAAAATTTATGGAAGTAGTTAGTTTAGATTTTGTTGAATTCATGTGTTAATTATTTTAGGTAGTAAAAGATGGATATGAATGGAGAAAGTATGGGCAAAAGGTCACCAGAGACAACCCTTCTCTAGAGCTTATAACAAATGCTCTTTTGCACCATCCTGCCCAGTCAAAAAGAAGGTCATCTATCTCTCATCTCACTACTAAAATTTACCATGTACTGACAACACCTATTGCAACAACAAAAGTCGTCACTACAAATTTCTCCATGGTCAACCCCTGCAACATATCATCTCCATAAGGTCAACCTGTCCTGACAACATATCGTTGCCAAATAATTGTAACACAACTTTTTTTTTTTGGAAACTGTGTCCTGACAATACTTTTCCCAACAATATATCACCGGTGACGTTTGTGTCATCTATACCGGTGACATCTATCCCGAAAAACGAGGTTGTGGTGACGACTTATCATCGGGACAGGCTATCCTTACGACTTTAGTTGCTGTAGTGTCAAAACATATCATTAGGATAGGATGTTTTTCTTGTAGTGTCTCTTTATTGTCTTTGAGATAAACCAAAAAACATAACACAACTAGATTTAAAAAAGTGATAAAAAGAACTATCTGATGTCATCAACAACGCTATAATATTTTGTTGCGACTCATAAACTTAGCGACAGATTTTAACAATATTTTGTTGCTAAACTTTAAGCAAACCAATTTCCTCCAACGTGTATAAATACGTTATACGAGTAATTCCACTGCTAAATTAACAAAGGGCCGGGTTGTATGTGTCATAACGACACTATTTAATAAAATGAAATGTTCCAAAAAAAAATGCACATGAGGGTAAAAAAGTCATTTTAATTACTTTTTATTCTTACATTAATTTTTTTATCTTAAATAAAAGTTTTTAGTTTAAGAATAAAAAGAAAAGAAATGAAAAATGACTTTTTTACCCCTATATGCAATGCACATGGGTTAAGTTAACAGAAAATATTAATGTCAGTTAGTGTAAAAGACCATCGGTGAAAAACCTTTCAAAATTAAGGGTCATCAGTGTAATTTTTGAATTTAAAGAACCATTGTTGAAATTTGCTACAAACTTAAAAGACCATCCGTGTAATTTACTCATTAAAAAATGCATTTGACTTTAAAGATGAATTGAAGCAAGACTATCAGATCAGCTAATGATAGTATGCTTTATTTTTATTTTTAGGTACAAAGAAGTGTGGACGATGTTTATCTCATAGTCGCGATTTATGAAGGTGAACACAACCACGGGAACTCAGATAATGAACACGATAATCATATGAGTAACACAAGGTTCAACTATTCAATGGATGTGGGGAAATTTGATGAGGTCTTAGTTGAAAAAATGGCTTATTCCTTGAGAACAAACCATGACTTCATACAAGAGCTTGCAGTCGCCATTTCTTCTAAGGTTTTGGAATGTGTTTGTTTTCAGCATGTTAGTGACATCCGCTCTACAAAAATTTATTCACATTTCAAAACTTATATTTTTGTATACCTATATAGTCTTTTTTTCTTTAAACGACAAATAATATCAACGGAAGCCTACTCGCAATATTTCAACGAGCACCCCCAGGTTCGAGCTCCTATACAGGGCAAACCCAGTCCCCATAGGGATTTCCAGAGAAAAATCCCTCATACTTAGCACCACAAGAGGTGTTTACAAGAATCGAACTCACGACCTCACGCCTCATATGAGAGTATACCTATATAGTCTGTTTTAAAACTTATAAGTACAGATTTTTTGTGTACTTATACGGTCTGCTTTAAAACTTGTACATTGTAATAAAGAAAGTAGTAATGTTGATATCACCTCTCTTTTTAACACTTACAAGTTCTAAAAGATGCGCCAAGGCGTGAGACATGGCGTCCACGTTACGAAACAGACCATGACGGTTGGGCAATGCGAGATAAGACTTTATAAGACGCGATAAAGTGCGTCTTATGACGAGTTTTTTGAAGATAACTGTGAAAATTAAACTTTTTAAAAAAAATAACATATATAATTATAAATTTAAATATAATACTTTACGTAAATTTTATACTTCATGAAAAGTTATATAAATCAGTAGTTATATATACTACATCCGTATCAAAATAAGTGATACATTTGAGAAATTACGGTTTTTGAGACAAAAGATTAAAAGATGGACCAGAATTGATTAAAGTGGATGTTAGTGGAGAATGAGTCTCACTTCTTTCGAATAAAGTGATACTAATTATGTTTATAAGTAAAAGTAAAGGTAAAAAGGTAATTTCATTTTATTAAAGTAGATAGTTAGTGGAGAGTGGTTCCCATTTTAATTACCAAATAAGGTAAATTTTAAAAGTGTATCACTTATTTTGTTCTACCCATAAATAGAAAGTGTATCACTTATTTTGATACGGAGGTAGTATATATATTTTTAGTTTGACATACGTATATATACAAATTATTTTATAAAAAGTTCACCGCCACACCTTGAAAAACGTCATGTCCATTGCCCGGCATGATTTGATGATGTCTCAACCCAACGTCATGTCCATTGCCCGGCATGATTTGATGATGTCTCAACGCCACGCCTTTTAGAACCTTGGCTACAAGGGTACATATATCTAGCTTTTAAGATATATTAACGAATCATGCACTATTTAACTGATTTACTTTTATAACTATGACAAATAGGAGTATCACTAGATAAAGACTGATACAACTACAAAAAAGGTCATATAAGTTTTAGGCGACATATTTAAAAAAAATGTGAACATATATTTTCAAATTTTACCGAAACTTTTTGGGGCGAAATCTGTTTTCATACTCTGTTTTGACTTTTAGTGACTTTTTCATTCTGTCACTAAAAACATTTTCTTAAACACTCGGAAAAAAACCAAAAAAACACAAACAGAATAAAAAAGGTCAAATTCAATAAAGCGAAAGCAGCCAAGAGAAACTTAATCACATTACACCAAATTGATATTCATCTCTTTTATTGACCCGAACAATAACTCTACTCCATCAAGCAACACATAAATTAGTGCCACCCGTCAAATAAATACCGTTTTCTCTAATCAGTAACTCAACAGATGATCACAAAAACCTTACATTTTCTAGCATTCGAGTCCTCCCTCTTTGTATATATATGTATTGTGTTGTATGTATATCTTAAAAGGCCTTCTGCTGACTGTACCGTCTAATTCCATAAACATCAACAATGCCAGGTGGAAAAAGCAGATCAATCGCCCCTCTAACAGCCACTTTTGCTACTGCTTTAACATCCACAGGTGGAGTCAACAACGGGCCCACAATCGGGACCTGATTTAATGACTCTGTATATTGCATAGCCTGCGTTGTTTTGAAACAATTATTATTTTTAATGTAGAAAATTTGATTATTACTCAAATAATATTTACCATCTCTAGTGGAGAACCGATTACACCAAGAGGTAATTTCATGCTACCGACTCTACGAGTTCCATAAATGAAACCAGGCCTCAAAATCACATCTAAAATAAATAAAATAATATATTGCTCAGAAATAAAAATTATATTCTTATATCATGAAATAACAGGTGTATATTAAAACTAAAAAGAAAAAAAGAAAAGGTGATTGGAAAACTCACTTCCGTAGGGAAACTTTGCCAGCAACTCTGTTTCGGTAGCTCTCTGCATTATACAAATATGTAGGTAATTAAACATTTTAATTAAAAAAAATTATCAATAAAAGAATGAATGTTTGCATGTAGTTAATTAAGTACATTCCCTTCATAATATCCCTGTAGCAAGTAATTAATCACACCAAAGTCAGATGCAGATATGTAGACAAATCTTCTAATCCCTGTAGACAATAAACAAAAATAGACTACAAATAAATTCATCAAACCTCTTTTTAACTGTTAAAAATGTAAATATACAAGAAAAATAAGATAAAATATCAGGAAAAAAGAAGCAAGAAAACCTTTTTCTGCAGCAGCTCTAACAGCATTGATATTTGCAGTTCCATTAATCTTGTACATTTGGGCATTTGAACCAAAACCACCAACACAAGAAATCTGAAAGATTTAACAGAAGGACGTTTTCTTATATTTTCTTATTTTTGAGCTATAAAATAACTTTTATTAGGAAAATTAATGAGAAAGAAGAAAACACATACAACAGAAGTGACTCCATCAAGTGCTTCCTTCCATGAATCACCAGACAATAAGTTCCCTAGCATCATACAGAGCAAAACATTAATGATTTTGTAAAAGATATAAATATCAAAGGTAAATTATTTATTAACTCATAAACATAGAATAAAAGGTGCAAGTTTATCTTATTAATATCACAGTATGTTTATCCATTTCCAGCTCCAAACTTTGGGCCAAAAAACAGCTTTAACAGTTATAATGCTTGGTTAATAAATACCTCAATTAATTTTAGGGTTTTGATAATGACAGCCCTAAAAGTGCATAAAAGTTGTACATTAAATCATGGGAGGAAGTGTTTCTTAAAATTCAAGGGGTGGTTATAGATTGATGTACAAGCTTCTTATGCATGTCTATTGACAGCCCTTAGGGCTGTCATTATCAAAACCCTTAATTTTAAGGGATCTTTCAACATTTTAGCTCATATGAATTTTAATGTAGCATATAGTAGTACCTTGATGCCAGCTGACTTTGTTAGCCCATGATTCTTGGATAGATGACTTGCCGGATCTGCAATAAATCTTTTTAGCAACATATATGAAAATTTTAGCCGCATATCAAACGTTCACATGGAAGATATATATATTCAAACTTAATTAAAGCCCAAAATAATTGTTAATTATCTATGGTTTGAGCTCATATAAGTCTATAACTAGGTCATACTTTTAGCTTAATGTAACTCATTAAAAGGTGATATAAAAATAACACAATTAAATGTACCTGCTAAGGTTTGCAACCGTCAAACCACGATCCAATGCTTCTTTGCATATGTGTGAGCCAACAAATCCATTTCCACCCAGCACAAGTAACTGATTTCAACATTACTTAGAACTAAATAACTACAGTATAAGAAATCCTAATAAAAACATGAAAATACCTTTTCAGCTGGAGGTGGTGGAGTATTTACTGTTTCAGCATCTTCTACTTTAAGTGGTTCATCAATCTTGTTAGATTCTGTTGACAAATATCTTCCTCTTCCAGTTGAACCAAATGCATTGCTTCAAAGTTACACACAAATCAACAAATTCAAAATACTGATACAAACATCCCAGTTTTCAAAATTTGAGAATGCTAAAGAGATGAATACATTAAAACCATAAATGTACACCAAACAGTAATTTAGTTAACAGCAAATTTATCTCCATTGTTTATATTCACCGAATAAATATAATAGAGAAAAACTCGATCCATTTTGTTAGGTTTACATTATAAATTAAAAACCTACCTCATAAACTGTAAACTTAACCTAATAAATCACTCCCTGGGATCAAATTACTGAGTTTCTTCCTCTAATTACAAATAAGAAACCCCTAAATGATTCGATTTAGTACCTGAGTTCAATTGGGGTACTATTAAGGTGGAAAGGGGGGAATTGAGGATGAAATACTTACAGTAATCTGGAGGGTGATAATCTGGAATGAATTAAACGAGACATGATCGTATGGATGCTTCTTTTTTCGCCTGAATCAGAGAATCGGTGGAAGTGATTGTTCGAAGGGCGAGAATGAAGGAAACGAGAGGGGTATGTGGCAAGTATTAGATGCTGACACGTGTACTGTACACGTGGGTTAATTTCTGCAGACGGCCACCCAAAAGAGGGGAAAACAATATGTTACTATTTTGGTCCTCAATTATACTTAACGTTGGTGCCCGCGTTTCGCGACGGGGAGAAAATATACACATCACTTTTCAAGATTAATCAATACAAAATTTCATACACAAACATGTCCCTACACATAGATTATACAAAATCTTAAAACAAAAGGATTGTAAAAAAACTCAAAACAAACAAATACAAATCAAGGAAACTTGAAATGATTTACAGCTATACCACACATTTGATCCTTTTTTGTGCAGATCATCGAACTATTCCTACAAAATTTCATTGGAAACAATTAGTAAACTTCAACATCATGAACTGGATCATATAATGAGATTTTAACATTAAAGTCATAATTGATATTGGTTTTTATGAGCAGATATATTAACCATATAAAAAATGCTCACATCTCACATTGGCGTTTCATCGAGCACTTGGTGCGCGATCAACCTGTAAATGCTCCCTAACCACAACTTTCAAATAAATGTTATAACTTTACGTGAAAACTTTGAAATGAAACGTATGAATAGAAAGATTAATCAAATAACATATCGAGGAAGTAACAATATTTTAAATACTTATAAAAGCCATGCATAGTAGACAAATAATTCCGAAATTATGCACTATTTCATGAAGTATACTAAGTTGTGGTATGTATATGCACAATGTATCATACATTGCAGCCTTTATGCTATTCAAATTGAGATGTATACTAAACTTCATGATACCATGCAATTTAGAGGTGTTAAATTTGACCTGTTTGCTTAAAAATTAATAAAATTAAAAAAAAAAAACACAGGTTCAAAAGAAAATGAGTCAAAAATTAGTTGTGTATATTAAAGAAAAAAAAAATTTAATTATCTTATTAAAAAAATCAATTATTATGAAAATTATATATTTTTTATTCTAGTTATATTTGACCCACTAACTATACATTAATGTCAAAGAATTAGGACAAAAAGTGTTCCACGTCAATCCAACCTAACCATTTCAACCTGTAACAAAAAATACATGTTTTGACTCGCCACCCAACCCACATGACAAACTACCTTTTATATTAAAGAAAAAAAAAGGATCATTATGAAAATTCTTAAGACTATTATGAAAATTTGGACAAAAAGTGTTGTTAGTCAACCTAATCTAACCAATTCAAGCTGAAAAATAACATATTTTGACCCGTCTCCCATATCTATATAACATTTCATAAAGGGAAATCCTTTTCATAACAGTAGATGAATAGGTTCCCCTTTTTCACGCAATAAAGAGAGGAACGAATGGTCCTTCTGCTTTTCTTCTTCACGCAATCGAAAAAATGTGGCTTCCAATCATCTTCTCCTTGCTTGCTTTAAATGTTCTTCTCTTTGTAATAACCAAATTGTGTTTTAACTCAAATAGGTAATACATAAAATCAAAAGAAGAAAAAAAATTGTTTAAAAGGAAACAATAACATGATCCTGTTGTTGTTATACCGCCTTTTTTAAACGATAGATTTAATTTTGCTAAATCAGCCTTGTTTGTGTTTGGCCTAATACCACCATCTACACTTATTATAATGGGTTTCGTCTCCAGTTTTCAGGTCAACAATCTACAAAAAAATTAAAAAAAAATATTTGAATTCTATTTTTACTTCTCATTATTTTGAGGTTTTTTTTGTCTAAAATAATAATGTATTGTTTAGTGATCGTAGAAACTTTTGTCTAATTGGATTCACAGAAAGACATTTTTACCAAAAGAAAGAATTTTTTCGTAAATGATAATTATTTGAATTTATATATAACGAAACATGTTGTATAAAAGTAATTGATTTAAAAAATTTGTAATGATCCAATTACAATGTAAAATCCTTTTTAATGACCAAATTGGACAAAAGGTGGGTCAATAACTAAACAATTACAAATATAAAAAGTCTGTCATTATTTTTAACCAAAATACCTATTGATTCTAAAAATAAATAATGGTTTAATTGACTTCAAAAGTCAAAGTATGTACCTTAGTATAAAGAGGAACACTATATCTCATCTTTGAACTTCCCAGATGAAGTAGCTAAGCAACACGCCTATGTGACTCGACCTATTCAAGAATATGAATTATGCTGGGTTAGATTCGTACAAATTACTAAAATAATTTTGACAAAAGATTAATAAAAACAAATTAGCTGACTCTTAAAAGTCAAAATTCACTGCAGCTTGATCTTGTTCTAGCCTTTTTTTTTAACAGCAAAAAATCTTGTTCTAGCCTAGTTACACCAAAACGTTGTGCCACATTTTCATATGTGATTCCCATAAGAAGAAGACAATCTTTTGCTTGTGCAAATTTACCACCTCTTAATATAGTATTTAATTATAAATTAAACCCTCTAAATAATTTTGTGAAATATAAACATAAGAATTAAGACTGACTTTTGAGTTTTGGAATAAACCCAATTTGGTCAATACTCAATGACTTTACTCCAACGCCAGTACCTACATGAAAAAAATATAAAATATAAATATTGTGAATCAGAAAAATATTTACTAAAATAATAGGGTGTTTTATGTTTTTATTTTTTATATTTTTGTTTTTTAAAGTTTTTGTTACCTATTTTATAAAATCTTGCTTTTACATAAGCAGCTACATCAGCAACTCCCTGGAGGCCAGATGAACATTGTCTGTTAACTGCTTTAATAGGCACAGTATCTGAAACATAAAAAAAAAAAATCAAATCCAATGTAAATACATTAATAAAGATACAATTAACAAAAAGAAAAAAAAAAACAGATCTTTTTTCTTCCTAAAATACCTACATAATTTTCCTATTCCTAAAAAATAGTTACTGTACAAATTTATGTCCAATTTAGTCCCTAACATATGGTTTTGCATCTCATTTCACCGTTTGAACAAATTGATGACGCCAACTAATAAATGGTACACAAAAAATGACACGTCACATGTCATTTTTTATATCATTTATTTTTAAAATTGGGGTTTTTCTCGTGAGGCTTTTATTATTGACTTCAAGCGGCTCAATAGTTGCACTCATGTTCTTGTCATTGACTGTTCAATTACTAATACTTTATTGGCAATTCTTGACTAATATATAATTGCATTTGAAAAGTTTGCCAATTGATTAGTAATTAAGTCATAGCTATGTGAGAGATTTAGTACCTATGTCAAATCTTTATGGTTCCATTAATGGTCTTCTTATGGACCTTTCTATTTGTACGTTTACTCTTTATTTTTGGTCAATTTCAAACTCTAATTAGAAAGCATAATATTGATAATACCTGCAGCCCTAAGAAGCAGAATAAAAGCACGTGTCTGCAACACATATGTAAAAGCCTTTATCCTGAAATATGCAACATTTTTTGTCATAGCCAAAGGAAACTTTTCAATAATTGCTAATTTTGTAAACTTTATGGTAATGCAAAGTAGAAACCAAACTTAGGAGGAAGTATTGTGCATTGATTATATAAAAATATATTTTCATGTAAAAGAAGGAAAACTTTCACCTTGCAGAAGAGATAAGCCTTTACATGCTTGCAATGGAATACGAAAACCAATGTTTTAAAACCTAGGTTTTTAGGCGACCCAGTACGATGACCGGGTCAAGGGTCAACTGGTTGAATCGGCGGGTCAATCCGGATCAATTGAAAACATATATATAAATATTATATAAATTTACCAATGTTTTAAAACCCGGGTTTTTAGGCGACCCGTTACGATGACCGGTTAAAGGGTCAACCCGGATCATCTGCAAACATATAAAAGGTATTACATACAAAAACTGCAAAATGGAATTCCATTCAAATGCCCAGCTTCAATATGAAACATAATACTGCAAAATTTATATTCTGTTGTAATACTCATGGTAGTAACTAATATATTTTAATATTCAATAAACAAAATATCAACCGAATAACTTATATTCTTCAAATCAGAAAGTAATAAGATAAGCATTTACTTTTTTCGTAGGCAAGGCAACCACATAATCTTAGATCTAAAACTTTCAAATAAAACAAAATCAAATCATTAAGATATGCTTAACTACATGAATTAACAAATCTATTTTGAAATCGAACTAAAAAAATTCAAAAATTATGAATGGATAAGAAATAGAATCATTAGTGGGAAATAATGTTACATTCAAGTTCATATTCCACCCCATGAGTTAACCTTCCTATCCATGCAGATTTTGGGTAATGCCTGCCGAATTAAGCACACATCATATTTTGATTTTCATAAGTGGTTATTTACGGTCCTACCCAGGAACCAAACCAGAACCGTTAATTCGGTCAGGTTCTCGTTTTTACTAAATTTCAGTTCTCGGGGCTCCAACACAGCCTATTATGCACATGCTCTCATTAGTAAAATCCTGGAGATATAAACATGTATTGGGTATAACGATAATAAAAGTGTAATTTGCTCTTAATGAAAGATAAAATTACTACTTACAGATCAGAACTGGATACATAAAGATCTGTAACCGTGTGAGGATCATCTGTGAAGAACGATAAAAACAATTTAGAAGAAATAATTAAAATAATCGTTCTTGATCTTTTTAATTAGATAATGGCGTATAATCAGTTGGCCTGAATCGGTAGGAAGGAAATCAGTGAGGGAAAAGTGTTGATAATGAAAAAATTGTTACACGTCTGGTCATCTCTCTCTCTCATCTTTTTCATTTCTCATACCAAATTTCTCACCGATTACATCCGTAGAGTAGGCTCTTAGCAAAGAAGAAGAATGGGAATGGGAGAAGGAAGACGCCAGAGAGGAAAAATGGGAAAAAAAAAAAGTCAGGGGAAATGTTAATAAGGTAATTTGCATGTGTGTATATTTGTAAATTGTAATAATCTGATCGATTTGAATGTCAATGTGGACTATGTGTTCTTATGATGTGTGATCAAAGTAATTATATACTCCCTCCGATTTAAAATAAGTGATAAACTTTTCATATTTCAAAATAAGTGATACACTTTAAAAACTTATCTTATTTGGTAAAAAATAGTGGGACTTACATCCACTAATTATCTACTTTAATAAAGTGAAATGACATATTTACCTTTACTTTTACTTTTAAACATCATTAACATCACTTTATTCAAAATTTGTGGGACTCATTCCCCACTAACCATCCAATTAATCTAATTTAATTATCATTATCATATTTTACCTCAAAAACCGTGAAACCAACAATGTATCACTTATTTTAAATCGGAGGAAGTACTATATTTACGAATATAATTTCACAGTATGAATACTAATTATTTTTTCTTCATTGACGTGTTCTATATTAATTAACTCAATCATACTTCCTAGTGGCCTCATCCAGATATAACAAGTTATTACATCTTATTAATATTATATAACATTTTATTATTGAGAATTTATAATATTAATCTCTAAAATTATATAAGTATGTTACAAAGGTTGAAATCAACAACTACGACCGGCCCCATTAAACCCAGCCTCCAAGGATATTTGATGAGGGGGCATATTTTGATTCATCAACGGTTAAGAATCATGGATGGACATGAACAATTATATATTTAATCTCTCAAATTATATAGTATTCAAACATTCACACCCAAAAAAATGTTTAAAATTTCATTTTAGATAACGAAATTAGGTAACTTTGGATCTAACTCACTTTGCGAGTTGATTAATTACAGGGATATCACTCACTTTGCGGGTAGCATAGAGTTGACGTGAATAAACTTATGTGACCTTAAAAGGTTTCCTTTTGCTCCTAGGATATAACTTGAAATCTATACTTTATTTTTTAATAAGATAACCTTAAATATAGAATTAGTACTACATATATATATTCAATGGGTATGACATTGAAAATAAAATAATCTAAAACTTATATTTTATTTTTTAATAAAAATAATATTTTAACTGTTATATCAAATGCTAATAAACAGTTTTTTGGCTAGCATATAAAAATCTGCATACTATCACATGGATAAAAACTTGGTTCAAATACAATTTACACAAACTGTGTGAGTGATGAGGTTAGTAGGAATTACCTATGTATATATAGGCTAATTCCCCAAAACCTAAATAATGACAAAGTCATGACCGCCTGTCAAAGTCATGACCACCATGACCGCCTGTCAAAGTCATGCTCGCCTGTCAAAGTCATGACCGCCATGACCGCCTGTCATGACCGCCTGTCAAAGTCATGCTCGCCTGTCAAAGTCATGACCGCCTGTCAAAGTCATGCTCGCCGTCAAAGTCATGACCGCCTGTCAAAGTCATGAACGCCTGTCAAGTTATCAGGTCAGGTCATCACCGTCTGTCAGGATGGTCAGCGTGTGTCTTATTGGCCGTCATAATGGCGCTTCATGACTGCTTTATTGCAAGGCGTTACACGATCATTGACGTTGTCATAATGACGCTTCATGACTGCTTTATTGCAGTCATAATGGACCAACGTTCCATGTATCTGGCCATATAAATACCTGGCCTAACTCATTGTCGAGGAGATACTGACACACACAGAAACATACTCAGACAGATAAAAGAAGCCTAAAACACAGAGATAACATACTCTCACTTTCACCTTCGCACTCAACCCCGATCACCCTAGGTTCGCCAAGAGCTTGTTGGGTTTGCACTGTGATCATCACAGGAGATCCAAGGTTGACGTCGCCTGGTCTTTGTGTTTGACAATCGTTGCTCGAACATTGGCGCCATCCGTGGGACACGTTTTTAAACGGCGTTTCACTTTTCCAACATTTTCTTTTTCTGCTCAGTAATCAACCATTTCCATGGAGGCAACAAATCCATCGCAGATCACTTCTTCAGCGCCAGCAATAACCACTACCGTGACTACCACTATACCCGAAGCCGTGATAACCTCGCCTAATCGTATCATGGAACCATACCTCGATTCTGAGTGGACATTGTCGGATGTCAGGTCGACACGAGGGTATCCCTCTTTAACAAGTCCGCTTTTCTCCACAAGGCTGGTGGGATCAAGTTCGTTTACATCCCCACAGCCAGTGACGCCCATCCCTTCATCTCAGCCTCTCTTGTCCCACGGGACAAGTTCCCAGGAGGATGGCACGGAT
Source organism: Calendula officinalis (assembly GCA_963853835.1). Taxonomy (NCBI): domain Eukaryota; kingdom Viridiplantae; phylum Streptophyta; class Magnoliopsida; order Asterales; family Asteraceae; genus Calendula; species Calendula officinalis. The sequence goes on along the minus strand of OY970823.1, from coordinate 64,060,606 downwards.
CCGATTAGACAGCCTGTTTCCAACTTTCCACAGGCCGCTACTCCAGGGGTTCGGGAGGATCCAATTGTGGAGTTGCTACGAAGATTGGCTCAGAGTGCTCAGCCACCACCGCCTCCTCCACCACCTACTTCATCGGACTTGTTGTCTCAGTTGGTAGCGGCGTTGCGCCCAGCACCGCAGCCAACGGTTGTTCAACCAGTCGATCCGTTGTCACAATTACTGGAGCAGTTAAGACAACCACCCATTCACACCCCATCACCACATCCACCACAGGACACATCTAATGACATGTTGAGCGTGTTGCAAGCACTCGTGTCCGCAGCCGTACCACCCCGAACGGCCACTATGCCTTTGTCGGTGGTCAGTTCGAAGTTTTGTGACTGGGTGGCCAGATTCCCTCTCCCAGATAAACAAAAAATCCCGTCCATAGTTGGTACTTACGACGGCACACGGGATCCTGATGACCATCTTGCTCTTTTTGAACAGGCCATTATGACAGAGAAATGGCTAGACCCAGTCGCTTGTCACATGTTTCCTGGCACGTTGCAGGGTTTCGCTCGTGATTGGTTTGCTGACTTACCGGAGAGGAGTATTCAAGACTTTGCAGATCTAAAGGCTAAATTTGTAACTCACTTTATCCAGCAGAAGAAGCAGCAGAGAACTCATATAGAAGCACATTTGCTGCGACAAAGGGAAGGCGAGGGGTTACGCGACTTCATTCAGCGTTACATGCAGGAGTGCCAGAAAATTGTCGCCTTACCCGAAAGTCAGCAAATTTCGGGCTTTACTCTCTCCCTGCTTCCAGGACAACTGCAAGAAAAGTTAATCAAGAGAACTCCAATTACTTTCAAAGAAGCCACGGACAGGGCATATGACTATCTAAGGTCAAAAGAAACGGTCTCCCTGACGAGAGAGGTAGGCGGTAAGTCATGGACCGACACGTCAGATCGCAGGCATGATGCTCTAACTGGTGACCATCAACGAGATGAAAGGAGCAACCGGAGGTTTGGCCCATACGATAAACATCCGTCTGAGCGTGCTCTTAGCAAAACACCAAAAGAAATCTTGATAACAGAGCAGGTGTGCGCTACCTTCACACCTCCACCCCAGATGGAGCATAGGTCAGGTACGAAGAACATGAATAAATATTGTGATTTCCATGAAGATCATGGACACGACACGAATGCCTGTAGAGAGCTAAAAAGGGAAATCAGGCGGGCTTTGGAAGAAGGCAAACTAGAACACCTTGTCTCTGGCGCTAAGCAGCAAGCAAATAAACCTCCACTTAAGAAGAGTTATGCTTGGCAAAAGAAGGGGGAGGACACAGAACATCCCGGACCACCTGATGGCCATATCCTCATGATACATGAGGTAGCCAATATTAACTGACCTATCAAGGTGCGATAGTCTTTACTGTCATTTTTTCCTTTATGTTTTCACTACATGTTTCCAAGCACATGGAATGTCATGGTCATGCATGAAACTGGCGATAATAACATTTGGTCTGATCTTGTATCCCAATATTATCTCACAATATCATTTTTCTATGGTTTTTGCATAAACAAATAAATATTGAAGTAAGGATTCAATACAAAAAGCATAAGGCCACAATAGACATCTTAGTCTAAAGCCAAACATGCACTTTCATTACGTACAATGTTACAACTTGAGCACGCATGTGCATGTACACAACTAAGAACATAGTTCAATACAACATGTATGAAGCCAAGAAAGACAACCTTGTCTTGCCAAATAATATACAATCATACTCGTCTTTTAATCTACTTGATAAAAGATAAGCACTTCTCACTGGGAAGCGACAATCCTCGCGAGTAAATAAAGTAAAGGTTAACCAACAAAAGTGCCATTGGCACAGTGTCACAGGCACAATATGAAGCATACATCAGAGATACCCAAATCTACCCAGGTCATTGGCATACAAAGGCATCATGGGCTCTCAAGAAAGTGTCATACGAACAATCAAATATACACACTGTCATGCACACCCAAGACGGTGTCATGGACACAACATCCATAATAAAAAGATAAAAAAATGTGTTATTGGCTTGATCATCCAATAAAACATTATTTTTCAAAGCAAAGCAATGGACAAGCAAGTACGTAGCATACAAAGTAGGCTAAACCCTAACAAGGTCGACCTAGTCTAAACCCTAATTGATACTCAACTCGATCTTGCGGCTATCGACTGGTGACCGCCAGTCTGCCTCGGGCAGGATTGTTTCGATCAAGAAAACCGGTAAAACCCTAGAAAGCCGCCGGTAAACCCTAGATCCTCGGTTCCGCCCGTAAAAGCCGCCGGTCAAACGAGCCGCCGGTCGGAAACCACGAACGGCCGGTCAATTTTTTAAATATGCCTCTTAACAGCCTGTTGTACCACCACACGCAAGCCGACCCTAACCTAAACTGCCGATATATCCTAACCGTCGGCTATACCCTATACCCTACACTAGCACACTCTTTCGACCGCCGGTCTCACCCTTCGACCGCCGGTCTTACCCCGTGACAGCCGGTAAAAACCTGCGACAGCCGGTCTCGATTGCCGGTGGGTCGGGTCTAAATCCTAAAACCGCCAGTCCCCCTACCCGGTCAAAACCTAACCCTAAACCATACCCTTGGTCGAGCAATAACAGCACATAAGCAAATCGATATTAAAACCGCCGGTCAACTAGTCGAATTAGTACCGACACCTTCCCGATCGAATTATACCGCCGGTCTATGGTCCGAACTACCGCCGGTCTACAATGGACCGGTTAAATCGACAGCCGGTCTCGATGTGGGTTCGTGATGAAATCGACGGTCTCAATTGTTCGACAGCCGTAATCTTGATGCAATCGACGTGCACTCCATCGAATTTAAAAAATAATAATAAATAAAAAAGTTAGAAAACTTACGAATGAGGATGGTAGTTACGACTTGCAAATCGATGTTTTGGCAAATCCTAACTCGGGGGCATGATGAGGTTAGTAGGAATTACCTATGTATATATAGGCTAATTCCCCAAAACCTAAATAATGACAAAGTCATGACCGCCTGTCAAAGTCATGACCACCATGACCGCCTGTCAAAGTCATGCTCGCCTGTCAAAGTCATGACCGCCATGACCGCCTGTCATGACCGCCTGTCAAAGTCATGCTCGCCTGTCAAAGTCATGACCGCCTGTCAAAGTCATGCTCGCCGTCAAAGTCATGACCGCCTGTCAAAGTCATGAACGCCTGTCAAGTTATCAGGTCAGGTCATCACCGTCTGTCAGGATGGTCAGCGTGTGTCTTATTGGCCGTCATAATGGCGCTTCATGACTGCTTTATTGCAAGGCGTTACACGATCATTGACGTTGTCATAATGACGCTTCATGACTGCTTTATTGCAGTCATAATGGACCAACGTTCCATGTATCTGGCCATATAAATACCTGGCCTAACTCATTGTCGAGGAGATACTGACACACACAGAAACATACTCAGACAGATAAAAGAAGCCTAAAACACAGAGATAACATACTCTCACTTTCACCTTCGCACTCAACCCCGATCACCCTAGGTTCGCCAAGAGCTTGTTGGGTTTGCACTGTGATCATCACAGGAGATCCAAGGTTGACGTCGCCTGGTCTTTGTGTTTGACAATCGTTGCTCGAACAGTGAGTTATTTACTTGTATACGAAATTACGAATAAAATAATGTCAATCATATGTACAAATTTTTAAAAAAAAAAAAGAAACTCTATATTCACTCTATTTTTATTATTCTTTGTTTACGCACCTAAGCAATAAGGAAGTAAAATTGACACGTCTTACACCACACTAGTTTTTTTAATCGATAACTATTAATTTACTCATATATATTATTTATATGTAAACTTAAACTATCGAATTATATGCCTTGGGGTTTGACTTTTTACACGTTCTACATGAAAATGATCGGGCCGAAATATTGAACAATAGCTGAAGCTGGAATAGATCATCTCATCCCTTTGGAGTTAAGTAAACTTAGACTCTATTTATTGTATTGAATACTAATAACTTTCATTTTTCATCAAATTCTATCTTGAGTTGTCATTCATATACTTAATAGTTTATATAGTTTTATATAATTATTGAATATATAATAAAATATAAAATGTTACCTTTCGTCTTTTGCTTGTTGCTGTTCACACTCTTTTGGTTTCAATGCAGTTTTGTCTTTAAAAAACAAATGATCATATGATCAAAATAAACCTAAGATAGAATTGAAAATCGTTGATATCATTTTTATTATTAGCGTTTATCTTTTTTTTTTTTTAACATATACAATATATGTTAGTTTGCAATTCTCCATTTAATGAACATAAAATTTTCATTTAAACTGAAACATATTTAATGCATATTTTAAAATACCAGTAATAGTTCAATAATATTATTTAATATATATTTAGAAAATAATTACTTGATTAAATGCAACAAATTAATGTGTGCCAATAAGGAATATGTTAAAAAACTTCTTTTATTGATAGACTTAATTACTATTATTATTACCTAATTATTAGATTTAAATAAACATCTAAACCAACGAACAAGAAAATATTATTTTAATATACATTCTTTTTATCAACTAGGTTTTTTATTTAACAAGTACACATATAATGTAAAACTAATTTTATTTTCAGTGTAGTACACTGAAAATTAAACTAATGTATTAGACAAGTTAATAATTTTAAACAGTAAATAGTACATTTATTTAATAAACAAACAATTTATCTATTGTATAGGTGCTCTGCATATGGATCTTTTGTGTTTGTTATTGGAGGGTGTTTGAGGAAAAGTGTGAATGATATAAAGAGACACTAAATGAGACGTTAATATATGGTTTAATCATCGACCCTCTTGTTCTTCTAGAAATACAAGCTAAACTACATATTGTGAATGGTTATTCTTAGTTTTTTTAAAAGTATTCCAAATATAACGGCCTTTCCTAGTGTGGTCGAGCTTATGCTTGTGATGTACGTAACATAACCGTTGTCGTGATCGTTTTCAAACATTTTCCTAATGATATGACAGATGTTTAGATCGAACTCATGGTCTATAATAAGTTATATAAGCGTCTTCGCCACTAAGTTATCGAGATGGTTTAATGATATACATATATGTATTTAAAGAGGGTGTGTGTCATCATTACATAATTATATTGAACATGTTTAACAGTATGATTGCTAAAGAAACTGGCGATAATGATTATGTAGTTAATCTTATTAAAATGGTTAGACCATGCGTAACGCTAAGGTCGCAAGGCAACGGTCGTCCCATGTGGCATCCAACTCGACGCGTCCCCTGCATTACTTCGGTCATCCCTCGACGCGTCGACCGTGCCCAACGGTCGACTAGTCGACCGATCAATTTTCAAAGGGGTAAGGTTTTTCCAAAGGGGAATGATTTGGTCGCCTGGTTACGTGTGTTTGGTCGGGATTTTTTATGTGTTTGGTCGGGCTGATGTGGCGCAGAGGTGGCAGGGGTGACCAAACTCAGTTTGGTCACCCATTACGCATAGTCTTACAATCTTTTTAAGCATAATGTTTGGGTAGTTGGACTTGCATGTCTTCTCCTTAATGGGCAATGATTTACAAGTCAAAAGCTCATCAAATGGTCGTCGATCTAATTTTATATATCATTGGTTCTTTTTAACACCTAAATTGATCTTTAAAGTTTTTTCTTTCTATATTCTAAAATCATCATACCCTTAATTTTATAACATGGGAAAGAAGGTCGGATTAACCCCGAAAAAAGTGATCCAAAAATTATGGATTTGACCTAAAGTGTGCAAAAGGAAAAAAATAAATAAAAATACAATACATAAAATAAAAATACGTTGCGGTTAATGCACAAATTAGTGATTAATGCACTTTATACTAATGCATTAATTTTATATAGATAAATATTTACCAGATAGTTAAAGTAATGTTTGAAAAAAGTCATGAAAACAATTATATTATGTACACTAAAACGTTAAACGTATCAAGTATGTAATCGCTTTCTTGTTCATATATAATTAATCTTAGACTCACACCAACTTGAATCCTTTTCTCCACTTCAAAGTTAAAGATTCTTGAACAAATATTAATTTTATTTTTTGTGACAATAACAAACCAGACATTTGTCAGCAACACAAGCACACAACACATTTATGTGTTGTAGAAACTATTTAGACTAGTGGGTACGGGCCAACGCCCAAACCGGCGTGGGGTGTGACTAGACGGGCCACGGCGTGGCGATCGGACCGAACACCACCCCCCCCCCCCCCCCACAACGCCGTTGGGGTGTGGCGTGGCGAAAAGAGGCGTTTGACAACGCTCGGCAACGGGCGTGGGTTGATCGTTTTGATCGAAAAGAGCCGTTTGACAACGGCTTTATAGCCGTTACAAATAATAAAAAAAACTTTATTTTTTAAAAATTATTTACCTATATATATTACACATTTTCACTCATTTTACACACACAATTAACCCATTTTACTCTCTACAAACTCTTATCTTCATACCTTTCTACTTAGAATGGATCCACACAACAATCCTCCACAAACACCCAATCAACCTTCACAACAAAATATACCACCGAACCTAGGATTTGGTTGCTTTGACCAATACGCCAACATCCTAAATCCCGGTGTTGTCCCACCTCCACAATATTACCCACAACCCGCACCTTTTCTTCAACTCCCTCAATTTCAACAACTCCAATATTCACAAAATGTATCCGAATTTGCACCCACCGGCCAATATTTTCAACAACAACAAATTCATCAACAAGCCCAAACACAAGAACAACAAGCGGGGGGGAGCAAGAGAAAGGCGAAAGGGAAAGGGAAAGGGAAAAGGAAAGAAAAAGAGGTTGTTGAAGACGTTGGGGGAGAAGATGTGGAAGAAGACACACAACTTCCATGGACGGAAAAGGAGGAACTTGCGTTGTGCCGAGCTTGGTGTGCGACTTCTAAAAATGAGAAGGACGGGAATGGCATGAGAATTAAAAACTATTGGGAAACCATTCTTTCTAAATTTCATACCTTCATGGGAGTCGCGCCATACCGAAAAGACAATAGTCTTAGTAGCAAATGGCGTGACATAAACAACAAGGTTACAAAATTCAATGGTATATACAACAAACTCTCGTCGGAAAGAAGTAGCGGAACGGCCGCGTTTGATGTTTTGGAGGCCGCCAAGAAACAATACAAAGTTGAAAAAATGGCCATCCTTTTGAGCTAGATCGACATTGGTTGATTTTAAAAGAGGATCCAAAATGGATAGGCACAATTACTAAAGATCAACAACAATCGAAGCGCTCAAAAAGTTCACAATCGGTTGACGTTTCTGATGGTCGTTCTCGTGTCGACCTTAATGCAGGGGACGATGAATTTCCCGATGACCTATTCGACGACATTGATGAAACCCCAACTCCTCTTGAACGACCAATTGGAAGAGACAAGGCTAAACGAGCGGGTAGGCATGCAGCGGAAAAGGAAGCGAAGAGCAAGCATAGGCAAGACATTCAAAAACGATTAGACGAGCACTTTGAGGCAACGAAAGAGCGCGTAGAGATGCGTCGTCAACAAGTTCAACTGGAACAAGAACGACGCCAGCAAGAGAGGGAGAAAGAAGAAAGAGAAAGGGCGCTTGCAACCGAACAAAGAATGATCAATAATTTGAATATTTTGAGTATGCAACCGCCGCCAGGCTTGCCGCAAGAAGATCTTCAACATTTCCTAGCCGCGAAGGAAAGGGCTCGAAAAGACATGAGCGATTTAGGATTGTAGTTTTTTTATTTTAAGTATTTTTAATTTTAAGTATTTCTACTTTTAATTTTAAGTATCTGTATTTTTAATTTAATGTATTGTTATTTTAATTTTAATGGAAGTTTAATATTATGTTTAAAAAATAAATGGAAAAGAAATGATGAGATGGAAAATAAAATGGTGTGGTGTGGTGTGGTGGGTATTTCCACCAAATGATGTGGTGTGGTGGTGGTGTGGGGTGTGAGGTGGCGACGATGTGACGGAAAAGGGCACCACCACATATTGCCCCATACCCACTAGCCTTATAACATAATCTGTTGTTCAATGCACATGGTCTTTTAAGCTCCTCTTCTTCACATGGTTTCTCTCTCCACATTCTCATTCATCATCAAACTCTTTGTTTAAAATATTAACTGACCATTCCATAAACAACTTTACAGATCTGCACACTCTACAATATCATTTTCAAGGTCAGATTTCACCCACTTGGTTTTCTTTTTCGCTCATTTTTGATCTAAATGTCAGCAATTAACAAGGTTATGGGCAAAAATAGTTGGTGGGTTTCAATCATTGGTGATTTGGTGGATGGTTTTTGGCCATTTCTGCAAAATATTGAATGATATTGACCTGTTTCTTGGTTTGACTTGTTTCTTGATTTGACTTGTTTCTTGATTTGGGGTCCCCCGCTTTCATATTTCGTCTAAATTTCAGAAATTAACTAACTTTTACCTGAAATATTTTGTGGGTTATGATCCTAGGTTGATAAAGTTTTGTGGGTTTTTGACCTTTTTTACAGAGCAATCAACATCATCAATTTTTCATTTTCTTTATTTGGACCCCCCGCCATTTTTATATAAAATTTGGTAATTTAACAACTTTTAGCTATATTAATTGTTGGGTTTTAATCATTGGCGGATTAGTTTTGTTGGATTTTGGCCTTTTATGCAAAAGATTGAGCAGCATTAAGTTCTCCAGTTTCTTCATTTGGATCCCCTAGTATTTGTTTCATCTACACTTTAGAAATTAACCAACTTTAACTGAATATTATTACTGGGTTTCAATCTTTTGTGGCTAAATTTTGTTCATATTTTTCAGAACGTTGGGCTTTCTTGATTCTCCAATTAATGGTGTTTGTGTTCTTCTTCAAACACAGAAACTGAGCTGAGGATTTGCACATCATATTCTAGATCATTATGACCAGTAAGTGTTTTGGCACAATGAAACCATTTACCTTTTCCATTCTGTAATATTTTCTTTTGACTTTTGTATTATGATCAATCCATATTATAATTCTTGATTGTATCTTTTAGGATGCAGGCAATGTTTTCTTGTTGAGTCATCAAATATTTTTCAAATTATTAGCATTTCTAACGACCATACTACACACTTATAAGGTGTTTGGGATTGCTTATTGAAATTAGATCTTGTGTTATGAAAATGGATTATCAGATACTCAGCGGTTACAAAACGTGATTATGAAAAATAGTGTTTGGATATTACAAAACGTGATTATGAAAAATAGTGTTTGGATTCGATTATGCTGTTTGAAATCACAATAATTGATTTTTTCAAACTTTCTCCAAACACTCAATTTAGATTATTTGCGTTTGACTTTTTAAGTGTCAAACGAGGTACATTTAAGTAAAAGTGATCAAACGGTTTTGCTAAACAAAAAATTTAATAACTACATTAATATTTTGAAAAGTATAAATTTTGATAAAAGCTTATTATGAAGAGAAAGAACTAAAAACATAGAGTAAATTTTGAATAAAAATTGACTACGTTTGACCTTGAAAAGTCAAATTAGACTTTTTTTTAGGTTTAGAAGGGGTTATATTATGAACATTTAGTAACTTTTTGACCATTTTATTGCAGAATCAAATGGTATATAACCCTAACACATGCTGAAACCTATAAATTCCGTTAGATAAAACCAATCTTAACAACGATATGATTATCCAACTATTTTGAACTTTAAATTCAAAATGGAAGATGACAAAACCGAAGATATGGAGGTTGAAATCTTGTCTTCAATGTGGCCTGAAGACATTGATGCAGCTGGAAAAAAGTTCAATGTGGAAAAACCAGGAACCGATCAAGATTTATTAGAAGATTTGACTTTCATTGAAGAACCAACTATAGTTGACTTTAAACGGTTACTAGAACTTACAAATTATAGTGAAAAAGGGTCCTCTCAGTTATCTTATCTTGTAAAAAACTGGGAATGGAAGCAAGAAAATGCGGTGAGACTTTTAAGGGAAGAACTCGAGAATTTAAGCAAACAACAACATGAAGTTGAACTCAAGAAATTAGAAATATTGGAAGAACACGAGTTTGAACATGAAAGTTATGGAGGTGATAAACAACCCGTTTCTATACTTGATGAAGTTTATGAAATATTTCAAGATGCTCCCAAAAGGCGAAATGATGTTATAATTCAAGATGAAAGAATAGATATAGACGGTGAATTTGATAATGATAGTGATAATGTGAAGTATTGGAAGAAACGAGCTTTAAATTCGGAGAAATTATTGGAAGAAAGTGTCGAACGTGAGCAAATACTTTTGGAAAAATTGGAAGAAAGTATTGAGAAACTCGAGAAACAATCATCACCCGTTGAAGAACTTTCACAAATCTTGAAAAGAGCTGATAATTTCTTGCACTTTGTTCTTCAAAATGCACCGGTTGTTATTGGGCATCAAGATAAAGAGTTGAGATATCGGTTTATTTATAATCATTTCCCGAGTTTGCGAGAGGAGGTATTTTGAGTATGTTTGTTAAGTTTTGATATTTTGAAAAACTGTTAATGAATTTGTAATATTTAAACTTGTTTTAATTAGGATATTATTGGGAAAACAGACGTTGAGATATTTAAAGGTGGCGGTGTTAAGGAATCTCAGGATTTCAAAAGGGAAGTTCTTGAAAAAGGATTACCAGGAAAGCGGGAAATAACATTTGAGACCGAATTATTTGGAGCCAAAACGTTTTTGATATATGTTGAACCCGTTTTTAGCAAAGCAGGCGAGACAATTGGTGTGAATTATATGGGAATGGAAATAACCGATCAAGTAAGTATCACTAAATGTTATATCTTCTTATTAGCTATTCATGGGCTGGATAAATAGTTAATAATGGTATGTTTTTGTACGGGTCAAAACGGGCCACTTTGGGCTATCCCTAAATACTTTTGGTAGAATTCTTTAAATAGATAATTATTTTGTGAAGTATGAATATGAAAGCTATATTATTATGAAATACGAGGTTGTAAAAAAATACACTTTGTGCGACTTATAACCAGTTTTCTGGCTTAAATAAATTTTTTTATATTGGCCCATTTGCTCATTTAGAGATGAGAAATAACCTAAATCGACCCATTCACAAGTAAATGGGTCCAAATTGCTGCATCTACACATAACAAACGTGTGTTTGTATTGTAGGTGACAAAAAGAGAAAAGATGGCAAAACTTCGAGAGGAAATAGCCGTACAAAAAGCCAGGGAGACAGAACTTAACAAAACTATCCATATAACAGGTTTAATATTCTTTAATCTACGAGTTTACTCTCAAATATAAAATAATAAATAATTTATGCGTGTAGAGGAAACAATGAGAGCAAAGCAAATGTTGGCAACCATGTCACACGAGATAAGATCTCCATTATCTGGGGTCGTTAGTATGGCGGAGATTTTATCGACTACAAAACTGGATAAAGATCAAAAACAACTTTTAAGTGTCATGTTATCTTCGGGTGATTTAGTCCTCCAACTTATAAATGACATTCTCGATCTCTCCAAAGTTGAATCAGGTTGTGTTTTTGCGACATTTTTGTATGTAACATGTTTTACATTCCATATTTTTGCAAATATGAATGTTTAGTGGTTGTTTTTAGGAGTTATGAAGCTTGAAGCTACAAAGTTTAGGCCTCGAGAGGTAATTAAGCATGTGCTCCAAACGGCTGCAGCATCGTTGAAAAAGATGTTAATTTTGGAAGGAAATGTAGCGGATGATGTCCCCATTGAGGTGAGATAATTTTCGTTAGAGTAAATTACACGGATGGTCCTTGTGGTTTGTGTCTGATTTCAGTTTTCGTCCCTACTTTTTAAACTTGTAACATTAACATTATAACTCATTTTCAGGTTATTGGCGATGTTTTGCGAATTCGACAAATTCTCACCAACTTGATCAGGTAGGGTTTGACTTTCAATGTGTTTGACTCGTTTCCTTTTTAACTTTTCTTAATATTGACCCGTTTGAAATAAAAAATAACTGAAATCAACCCATTCGTAAGTAACTAGATCAAAATTGTATGCCTTGTATCAACTTTTTGTTTCGGGCCACTTTCAACCCGTTTGACTCGTGTGCTTTCACATCATTTCTGCAGCAATGCTGTCAAATTTACCCATGAAGGAAAAGTTAAGATAAATCTTTATGTAACAGCAGACCCGTGTACAGAAAAGAATGAACCACAATCACAAGAAACAGTTGTGTGGATACGTTGTGATATTCAAGATACTGGAATAGGAATTCCAGGTACGCCAGCTTCCTACATTTTTTTAATCTTATTAATGGAAATTTATTTAGTGTTTTTTTTTTTTTTTGACAATATTTGATGTGACAGAAACTGCATTACCATCCCTGTTTAAGAAATATATGCAAGCTGGTGCTGATACGGCTAGGAAATATGGCGGGACTGGATTAGGTTTAGCCATCTGCAAACAACTGGTAATTAATGTTTCTTATGGATTGCTTATGCAAGGTGGCAAAACGGGCGAGTTAGGTCAAAGTAGGAAACTTTTTGGTACCAGTCGAAATGGGTCATGTTGGGTTGACCCAAAACCTTTTTTTTTTTCCCAAAATCGTTTAACTTTCTATTATTTAAAGAGTTGGTGAAATATGACAAAAATTATATTATTTCAGTAACGCTACAAGAAAACTATTATTTAGTAACACACAACAAAATGTCACTAAAAGTTGTCAGTAAAAGGAAAAAAGAATCAGTCACAAAGATGTCCAGGTGGTCTATGTACACATGAAAATAGTACGAGTAAATGTTCTACCGGTAAAGACTTATATATAGTGACGTGAAAAAGTGGTAATCGGTTTTTTAACATTTTACAATTATTTTTTAAAAATTGTAACCTTTTACCCACACTTTCGAAAAAGTGTCACAAAAACTCACATATAGTGACACTAATACATGTGTCGCTAATTAACACCTTCCTTGTATAATAATCTGAGGTTTTTAATCATATGATTGAGGAGGTTTTATGCTTTAAAACACACTTGGGGTTACTTTCGAAACGAAGCGTTTCTGATAGGCTAATATTTTGTGTTTTAGTGGCTAACCCGCTAGATATAAAACATAACCTAAGTCGATAAGTAAACGAGACAAATTTGTCACCTTTAAAATTTCTAGAATGTTCCAAAGACATGGTCAATTTCTTGTTAAAACAGGTTGAGCTGATGGGTGGAAGTCTAACGGTTTCTAGCAAAGAACATTACGGATCAACATTCACCTTTATTCTCCCTCACAAAGTTCCACTCACGTGTGAAAGTTCAGATGAAACCGATGAATTCCAAGATGCTGATGATAATGAATCCATGGAAGAAGACGATCTAAATTGCGGTTTTTTCCAGTTCAAACCACGAACTTCAGGCTCTCTTTTCTCCTCAAACGGATCAACCCGAACACACGAATTAATAGGAAACGAAATTGGTTTTAATAAGGAAGATAGATTCAATATTCTAGCTGAAAATAACACAAACAATGATGATCAAATTCGAGCATTCCATAATCCTAGTATCCAAAAAAACCGACCCCCGAATACGGATTTTACTCGGGTGAAAACTTCGGGATGCAGTTCTAACAACACCCATGAAAAACTTAAATCATCTACAAGACCTAAAATCCTTCTTGTTGAAGATCATGTGGTGAATGTGATGGTAGCAAAACGGATGATGAGACAATTGAATCAAGAAATGGATGTTGTCAATAATGGCGTTGAAGCTGTGCGTGCAGTTCAACGTTGTGATTACGGTCTCGTTCTTATGGTACTTTCTTTTAATTGTTTATGTTTGCTAGTATTGACTTTGAAATTGAAATAGTCATAGTGATAGGAATGAGTTTTTTTTCACCGAAAAACCGAACCGGAATCGGTTTGATTTTTGGGCCGGTTATCGGTTCTCCTTTTTTCTCTTTTTCGATTTTTCGGTTATGGTATTTTCGGTTCTATAACTGGAAATTCCAAGTCTAACTTAACTTCTCAAAACCATGATAGTCAAGATGTAGTTTATGCTAATACTGTAGTTTTTGGTTCTAACTGGTTATAAACGTGTAATAACCGAATCAATTCGGAACCGGAACCCGGTTCTTGTTTTTATTCAATTTCAGGTTTTTCAGTTCCGGTTCGGTTTGGGAACCGAACAAATCCATAATGAGTGAAATATTTTTTGTTTTTTTTTTTTTTGTTTTTTCTTGTTGCAGGATGTATGCATGCCTGTAATGGATGGTCTTCAAGCTACGCGATTAATACGATCATATGAAATAACCGGTAACTGGGATGAAGCACGGTTAGCCGGAGTTGAGCTACCGGCCGGCGATCAAAAACATAAGGAGCCAAGAAGGAGAATTCCCATAATTGCTGTAAGTACCTTGAAGGGTATTTTAGTAATTTTACTGTTTATAACTTGTTTCTGAAACTTGATGGTGTTTGTAGATGACTGCAAATGCGATGTCGGAAAGTGCTGAAGAATGTTACAGTAACGGTATGGACTCGTTCATAACAAAGCCCGTTACTTTACAAAACTTAAAACAATGTCTTGAACAATATTTGCCATCATACGACACCTTGTAAATATACGTGTGTGTGTGTGTGTTTGTATAGTGAAATGTATAGAGATAGAAAAGTTTTGTTATTGGGGTGTTTTCCCTTTTTGAGCTGCATTCTTGTCCTCAAAATTCCGTTTTTAGAGGGGTTAAATGGACAAATGTTTGAATTAAATAAATATAAGTTGCTACAAAGTGGTGATTACAAAATCAACAGTTCACAAATTCATTTTTGGCTGGTTTTGATCAAGAACCAACCAAACCAGATAACGGCAGTTACGTTTCGATTTTGTTTGAATTTAGCAGGTTTTTGAGATAATCAATCATTACATGCATGATTAATTATTAAAAATAGATTATGGAAAATAATGTTTAGATTTGGCTATTTTGTTTCAAATCGCAATAATCAGTTTTATTAGTGTTTGACAAATCTAAATTTTTTAGTTAATAAGTAAAATGCAAAGATCAATTTTCAAAACGCAATAAACATCTTCTCACATGCTTTTCCAAAACTCTATTTTAGATGGTCAAAATGTAAATAATTGATTTTTCAGACTTTTTATCTAACATATATTCTAAATTATTTGCATTTTTAAAATGCAATAAGCTTGAGATCACAATCCCTCATACAGTCAATTACTTATCCTCACAATGACAAGTTAAAAGGAATATATACACTAACTATACATAGCACACACATACTTGTATGGATGTGTCCTGCGACAGTTATTTAGTTCGCTTTAGAATG
Source organism: Calendula officinalis (assembly GCA_963853835.1). Lineage (NCBI taxonomy): Eukaryota > Viridiplantae > Streptophyta > Magnoliopsida > Asterales > Asteraceae > Calendula > Calendula officinalis. The sequence goes on along the minus strand of OY970823.1, from coordinate 64,045,261 downwards.
AATGTAATATACTCGAATACAATGCTAGGTATTGAGCTATACAAAGACAAGGATGAAGGGTAAAATTGTAAAGTTACATGACTACCACCAAATACTCAATTTTACCCATATATAACAGCACAATTTGTCACCATTAATCCATTTAAAAAAAAAAAACATTTAAAAAAGAAAATGGCAAACATATCTTATTCTCAAGAAAGTTCAAATCTTTAATAAAACCATGCAGCAGCATAACAACCAGACAAAGATAATGTAAAATAATAAATTATGGTTCTAGATGGATGCACTTTATACCAAAATTATTGTACATAACAAAATTAAATAATCTTACTTGCTACTAATCTAAAACAGAACCAATAATTATAAACTGTAACCAACAAAGATACCAAGATTCATCATCAGTTCAATATTCTACTAACCTGAAAACGATAATTATCAACCCACCATTATGCTTCTCATTTCCAATCATCCAAGAAACCGAATTCAAAATCCAAAAAACTCCCATTTTCACTTCAAGAATCCAAATTTAGGGTTTTTTATCTTCTTTTACACTTTTGAATATGTACAAAGAAACCCTTTTTTTCATGCTGATGCCATTGTAGGAGTTGGTGAATTTGAATACTGATCTTCAACACCATTACTGAATTTATTACTTTGTTGTCTGACTTTAAAACTACCATGTCTCACAGGTTTTGGTAAAAAAAGAGAATTAAGCATTTTTTCCAAAGATTGAGCAGTAAATTTTGCATATTTACTAGCACTTGAATCTTGTTCAACTAACGGCCCGTAATTCTGCATATAGCTTCTGTAAACAGGAACAATTGCTTGAATTATAAGCTGACATGTTTTTTCTCTTAAATCTTTTTCCATTAGTACCCAACTTGAGTTCTTTTTATAAATATTATCAAAAGCTTCATTAAAAGCTTTTAACCGCTTTTTCACAAGATCACGTGCAGTTGCACGACCTCCAGAAAATAAAATTAATCCTTCACGTGATAAATGAGAAGGAAGTTTTCCCCAACTTTCTCTCAAGAAAACAGTTGAATAATATTCTGTATAATCTTGGTGTTCTCTCAGCCATTGATCACCTAATAAAGCTCCAATCTTTGTGTTTTTTAAATGTTTATAAAGATGATAATGATTGTTCATCAAGAAAACGTACGAAAGTATTGTATCGTTATACGCCTTTGACCACAAGTCAAGATTCAATTCAATGGCTCGGATTAAATTAAGAATTTCATCATGAAGAAGACTTTCTTGAAACTTTTCATGTTTCCAACTTCTTTCAATGGCTAAAACTTGATTTAAAATCGGTTTATAATCGTCTCCAACAAGCCGATTAGAATAATCAGTTATAAAACTTACAAGTCTTGGAACACTGCCATCTGGCGGTGGTGGGGCCTGTCTTTGCAACTCAACTTGAAGCAAAAGCTCCCAAAATATTTCAGAAGCACCTTCAATCACTCGTTTGATTAAATCCCTTGTTAAATTTTGGATTTCAGCACACGCGGTCCCACCAAAAAGACGGTTAAAATCCAACCTTAACCTACTCAAAGATGCAAAAATGTCTAATAACTTCAATAATTTTATCGGGTCCTTCTTACTTTCAGTAACCGTTTTCCCAAATTGTAGAAAAGCAAGCATGCCTGCTTGAGCTGCTATATTTGCAAAACAACCCCTCCAAACATCTAATCCCAATTTATCAAAAACATCGTTACAAAGTTTATATTCAGCTTCAAATAAATGTTTCACTGCAAATTCCAAATGTTTACCCCATTTAGATATGAGACCCTCGATACTCTGCACATCATTAAACTCTGAAACTGAAATTTCCAAATAATCTAAGTTTAATGCACGCAAACTTGCTCTAACAATCGAGCTACGAACATCAACATAAATAGATTTGCATTTTTCAGGCCGGTTGTTAGCAATTAAACATCGAAGAATTTTTTGTAATTTTTGAATTACAACAACTGGTAATTGAGATGGAGCAATACAAGCTTGTTGTTCATCTTTCAATGGAGATGAAGACATTGGTAATGGGACACTGTTTTCAGTTAAAAGATAGCGAAATTCAACTTCTAATTTATCTAAAGCTGCTTCTAGAAGCCCACCATCAAGACGACCTTTTTCATCTTTAGTTTGTAATTCTCTAAGATAAACTAGAGCTTTTTTTAAGCTAGATGTGTATCGTTCATCAGCTACATTATTTTCTTCCAAATACTCGACAATATCATCTAACCATTGAATCGCCATCCCACAATTATCTGAGAGAAACTTTAATGCTTCCTGCAAGTTTTTCAATACTGAAAGGTACCCAGGAAGATCAGATTGTGGGTCTGATAATGATTTTTCTAACCCGTGAATTGCATCAAACACCTTCAAAACAGCAGCTGCTGGAACAACAGCTCTGGTTATATGTTCACCAACAGCATCAAGTGCATCTTGTTGTGCACGAATTGGACGAACTGCAGCTTCTAAACATGGTAATCGTTGATTGATTTCTTCTACCCTAGGTCCAGATTTTCGAATTGATAACCCTAGGGCTTTTGATTTCTCAAGATTAGCCTTCAAAGCCTTCCTTGCAGACATCAAATTCCCAATCCCTTCTTCACTAACCGACCCCATAACTCCACAATTTCTCTAAACACTAGACTCAATTTCACCAATTTAAACACCAAACACCGACATTAATTTACCCACACGAACAGATCTAGAGCACGCAAAATTATCTACTGATATCAATCAATACACCGCATTTCGGAGATAATTTAACCGAATCAACAAGTGATTACGTTTAAACACATCCGGCTTCAGAATTGAAGATCGCAAGACCATGCAAAACCGAAAATACCAAAACGATTCAAAATTAAGAGCGGGAAAGAGAAATAACTTACAATTACTGGAAGAATAGTAGTCTGGGTTTTGAAGATCGATCCGGAGTGAGGTAAAGTTGAAGAGCAATCGAGTATATAATGAATGGAATAACTGGATTTGGATGTGAAGTATGGGTGAAATTTTTGGAGAAAATATGAGAAAACCCTAGAAAAAGAGATACAGTAAGACAGTAGTTGCACACGCTTTTCTTTTTCTTCAACTTTCTGCTTAACACTATTTTTTCTCTCTCTTACTTTTTGCCTCTTTATGGCATATATTCATGTTTATTTTATTTTACTTTTCTAAAGAGTATTTTTTCTTTCATAACCAATTTCTTAGTGCTGGTCGAGTTTATGATATAATCGTTGTTGTGATTGTTTATGAACAATCTCATGACCATAAAATAAATATTTATTCAGAGAGGTAGAGTTCGCGACTTTTTCTTTTATTCTGTGCAACGGAATCCTGCCTAATTAATAATTCGTGGGAAGATACTGAACTTTTGTATTTAAAAAATGTTTCCGGAGGAATATCTGAGATATATGGCGGTTGATAAAGGAATCCTTGATCATAAGTTCCAGTATGAATACTATGCCCAACCTGAAACTTGTAACACGTAATTTCTAAGAGGTTATTTAAAATTCCTATCATCACAATTTTCAGAATTCTTTTTTATATTTTATTATCATCAAAATTCAAAAGTACCATTGAGTTGTGACAAATTACAGTCATGTTCCACTAAAATATGGAGCTAAAACCACGTCGTTTGCAAGACTTTTACATTAATATGGTATCATTTGGTGTATGCATTTTCTCTTACTTTTGCATTCAAGATCAAAAGTGTCTTAAAGTATACTTTTAAGCTTAAAGTATGTCATGTGGGTCGGTTATCGTTGTTTGGTATCTAAAAAATCGCTTTGTTCCCTTTTGTGGTATGCGGATATTCAGGATTAGGTGATTTTAATAATACAAAATTGTATTGCTTTGTATTTTATATTTTTATTTATAGAATGAGTAGGAAGAGTGGAAGATAAGTAGAGAATTTTAGTAAGAACTAATATCATTTCTTTTTAATAGTTGCACGTGTTTGAAGGAGTTAGACAAGAAGCATATAAGAACGGGTTGTAGGTGGTACCATGTGGATACGACTTTAACTATGTATACGTGTTTTGATAATTTGATGTCCTAAAAAGGGGAAATGATTTATATTTATATGAAAAGAACTATTTTGATTCGGTAAAGTATGACACCAAAATTAATGATGTGTCAATATATTTAAGAAAACTTAAATAAAGACTTAAAGGTTGTGCGATCCTATGCTATTATTGGGCTAAATGTCACTTCACTGAAGTGATTTATATTGATCATGGACAACTACGATATAATGGCACTATATGATCATGACTTCAAGCAATCATTTGGATTGCCTAAAAGTAATGACAATATAAATAAATTTCGCTACAATTCTTAGATAAATATTTATCAAATGGTTAGTGAAAGGTTTCGAAATGACTATAAAAATGGTTAGATCATAATATTACTAGCAAACTTCTACCACCCCTAGAAGTCTATCATAAGAGAATACTCTTTAAAAACTGAAAGTAAAAGATCATGACTTCATGCATATCTTAAATTAATGAAAGGTGGTTTGCACACTTGATTTTTTATTAGGACACTTAGATTATATACTTGAAGTTATACTACTACAGAAACGATTTGTTGTTGCGGGGAAAATGATTTGTTGTTGCGGGGAAAGGAACACACTAACAAACTACGCACTATCAAACAAACAAACCGCAACAAAAGAGAAACCGCAGTATCAAACACAGAGACCGCAACAAGAAAGAAACCGCAATATTAAAGCCAACACCGCAACAAAAGAGAGACCGCAATATCAAACATAGAGACCGCAATAAGAAAGAAACCGCAACATTAAAGAACAAAACGCGCTATTAGTTCTTCGCACACTACACTAGATGTTATACCCGCAATATTAGTTATTCGCACACATGATAAAGTAACCGCAATATTTGTTATTCAAAATAAACAAAAAAAAATCATTCCACAATATATATATATAAATAAATATAAATATAAATATATATATATATATATATATATATATATATATATATATATATAAATATATAAATCTAGCTCTTATATATTTAAAGATAGCACCCAAAAACATACAATCGCATAGTAACTTAATGTCAAAAAAATGTACACTTGCAGGTTGTGATCATTGTAATGGACCGTGTTTCAAAAATTTACAACTATATGTTCAAAAATTTACACTTGCTTAATTGCTAACCTTTAATAAGTGGCATCACTTTGCTTGCACCTCTTCATCCATTCGAGATACAGTGGCAACAACCTTGCTATGTATTCACGAATCATAGAAGCATCAAAACTCTTATTAGTCTTCCACATCTGCTCATGAAAAACAATTAATATCAATAATTTTTCACTAGTACAAAAACATCAATCGCCACTACAAAAAACCGTGGCCATAAGTAATTAGCCACGGTTTTATTTTACATCAAAAGCGTAGTCTATTCTCTCGCGTTTTAAAGTGCATATATGGCTACACTAAATTTTAGTGGCCATATCATATGGAAAAGTGTGGCGATAACATACAACCGTGGCTAATGGTTACCATATAGTCATATGTAATTAAAACGACAATAGTTGTAATCCTACTTTTAGAGACACAATTTGTTGTAAATTGCGGCTAATGGTTACCATATAGCCACATATCGTTATATTGGTGGTGACTACAAGCCCGATTTTAGACACATAGTTTTATATATAATGTGACTAATCTATTGTGTATTGTCACGTGTAGTTATGTTGAGGGTGACCGTAGAGTTCTTATAAACATAAGGTTTTTGTAATTGTGGCTATAGTTTAACCTATAGCCACATTAAATTATTTTTAATCCGTGACTTTTGATATCATTTGACCACACTAAAAAAAATACCAACATGGTTATTATTTCCTTCTAGACCTGTCAAACCGATTGGTAATAGTTAAACCCGAGTAAAAAACCGAGTAAAACAGTTAAATTGTCGGCAAAAGAATTGCACTGCACCGAGCCTTAAGTCAAATGGCCACACAACGTGAAAGGCATAAGGGACTTAAGATTTAATTGCTTCAACATAGTTGGTGCACTTCTTTTTATAGTGAAAGTAATTCACCCAACTTTCATACAAATAGCAATGTGGGACAACATTTAGCCACATTTAAACCAATTAATGAGACAATTGGTTGCTTTTAGACACATAATCAATTTAACTGTAGTCATAATCTTGTTATAGCCACATGAAAAATTGAGTGACTTTATTTTGTCCTATAGCCACATGACACACAATAATGATCGTCATTATATACTAACTTTTAACAACAAAGACTTCATGTGGCTAATAAACACATATGCCCACAAATACTAGTATCACACTTAATCATGGCTATTGTTTGCCCTTTAGCCACATAAGTCGTTATCACATATATGTGACCCCAGATAATATTTAGCCACATTTAACATTATTAACGTGACAATTTGCTATTTATAGACACACATTTATATACGATAAAATGGTGATTATAAACTAATTATAGAGACATAATTTTAATTTTACCTTTACCATTACTATTATTTAGGTTATGGCCACACACAATTTTAGTTTTATCTTGATTTGATTTAGGGTATGGCAAATATCCATCATATAGCCACACAGACAAAGAAAAGTTTTGAGTGACTATTGTTTATTGTATAGCCACATAACACACACGACCATGGCTAAATACTTCTTTCAACAACAATGAATTTCATGTGGCAAATGAATACCAATTTTTGGACACACAAGTAGTTGATTCATGTGGCTAAATATTTGTCTTTCGCCTCACATATTAACCGTCACAATATAATGTTACGTTTTAACAAAAAAAATCATGGCGAAAAGTGTGACATATGGCCACGCTACATGACTGTGGCTAGCAATGGACACGTTTATCATGTTAATCGTGGCTAAAGTGTTCAAATCTAATTTGCAACTGCCACAATAATTTAGTTAAAATGTGGCTAAAACAACATTAGAACATTATTTGTGATATTTAGCCACATGAACATGTGAACCTGTGGCGAGGTTGTTTAAAAAAATCGTGGCTAATTTACATCTAAATGAGTAATATTTTAAAACTATAACATAAACTTACAGATTGATTGATGTTAAACTGTATGGTCTGTAAAAATTCTTCAATATGTCGACTAACAATGTAACCACATTCCCAGCTTTGGTCTTGTTTCCAGCACTGTAGTATTTCAATATATTTAATATTTTATACATCTTAAATAAATTGGTAAAAAATGGAAATTGAAAACATACAGTTGCGTTTATCCATTTAAATCTACGGGGAAAAATATGATTGATTACTCCTACAAGAGTGTAGTAATCGGGACCAGATTCACGCTTTAAAGAATCAACAATATATGCAATATTCGTTTTAGGACAGAGGATAAAGAGCATCCAGTGTTGACTGCAAGTAAACACAAGCAATTAATCAAAGTTACTTGCTTGTATGATGATTTAAAACATCCAGTGTTGCTTGTATTATGGAAAATCAAATCTTACGCTTGATAGTATGGTGCAAGAATGTATGACTTGCTTGGATGATGATTTAACACACCCCTGATATGTTGGATGGCATGGTTCTTGTTGGTACGACATTCTGGCTCGGTAATATAGTGTGCATTGAAAAATGCACATCGTGAATTGCTGCCCGCCATTGCATAATAATACCTTAAATATACAACATAAAGTTAATAAATACAATTATACCCAAATATTAAAATATTAAGCTTACATTGACAAACAATGTATCATGATGCTATCAACCCAATGGAATCGAGCAAATTGTAAAACCTCGGTGGCTGGGATGCCTTGTATATGTCTCATGATACATACCCGGAGGGGAAGGAACACTAAGACCATATTTGTTATATTTGAAGAATGCATCAAGTATTGGGAGAAATTGGGGAGCATCGGCCATTACCATCGCATAATGCTGGTCGTACTGAGGATCTAGAGGAACATCCTCGGGTTCGGGTTCTGTTTGGGCTTCGGGGATGGTTCGGGCTGGGCTGTCGGGTTGAGGTGTGGTGACGGTTTGCGCTGCGGTGGGTGTTTGGGGTTTAGGGACTGGTCGGGCTGGGCTGTCGGGTTGGGCTTCTGGGACTGTTTGGGCTATGGGACTGTTTGGGCTTGGATAATGGTTTGTGCTATGGGGACTGTTTGGGCTGGGTTAATGGGTTGGGCTGCGGTTATGATTTGGGATGCGGGGACGGTTTGGGCTGCGGGGAATGTTGGATCCTCCGATTGCATCTACAACAAGTAATCATAAAAACATTAGTATTTAAAAATAATGATTAAAATAATGATAATGATAAGACTAACCATGTGTGCATATCCATAAAACTCTTGGTCTAAAGGGAATGGTGAAGTTTCGGGCATTTCTGGTATATAAACATCAAGGTTCTAGAAAGCGTAAGACGTTGTGTGGCGGCACCATCAAGCCTCAGTCAAGGCGGGTCATGGCGGGCCATGGCGTTTTTCAAGGCGTCGCTTAAGGCGGTAAGTTTTTTATATAATTTATATATATACGTATATTAAATTGAATTTTTTTTATAAATCTATTGATTTATATAACAATTCATATATAAAGCTCATAAAAATATTATATTTAAATTTATAATTATATATATTAATTTTTTTTTTTAAAAAAATCATTTTTTACAGCCGTCTTCAAGAAAACTCGCCATAAGGCGCGCCTTATCGCGCCTTATCTCACGCGCGCCTTTTAGAACCTTGATAAACATTGTTTTTTGACAAATCAAATGGAGAGGATTCTCTCAAGTCCCTTTCCGGGGAATTGACAAGTCCATCACCGATAAGCTAAAACATCTCTACAAAGTTAGATAAAAGCGTTCACAAACAATAAAAAAAAAAACTAAAATATACCTTCACTGCATATCTTGGCCACTGTACTATACTATATGACAAATTCTCAACCAGTTGAACATCATCTGTTTTTGTGAGAGGGTGTACAGGCAAATCCTCCTTTCCTGTCACGATCGAATCAACTTGGACTTTTACACAACCATCGACAATCTGTCTATTATGTTACACTTGGAATACCACAGTTGGCCATACTCGTCCATAACCAACTTTGACTAAATGGGCATCAGCCACCCTAACTAGCAACTCACACGGTGACAACACCTGTAAAAACAGATACAATTATAAGGCTGGATAGTATAGGCTGCAAAACTTTTAAATTGTTACCTCAATAGGTGGATAGTGTTCCACCGTTCCACGGGACCCACATGAATCATGGTGGCTTGTGTTGACCGCGGGGGTACTTTGCGGGATCACATTTCTAATCAGTCCACATTTAACCTTTGTGTATCCAATTACCTCGGATACGGTCCGAGATCGTCCCCCGTGCTCGGGTCCTAGAAGACGAATTAAAGGATCCTATTTATTTAATGCATAAGTACCATCCTCTATCATCTTTTTCTCTTCCGCGAGCTACAAAAAGTATTTATTTACCAAAAAGATAAAATATTCAATTAAATAAAACTTAGTTTACCAAAACTTGGAAATTGTCCATCGCTTCGTTAGGAGGTTCAAACTTTCCTTCACTATTCTTAACTGCACAACCCATCAAAAATAACTTAGACCGTTCATTTTGAATCTCCGAAAGAACACTATGGTTTTGTAGAAGTTCAGACCAAACTGCATCCTTTTTATTTTTTTTTTTAAAACGGGTCCACCCGCTTCGGTCCACGCGGACCTTGAATTGTCTGCTTGCATTGCTTGCCAGTGCTTTCTCCCTTTTTAGCTACACAAATTAACAAGTTGTTAATAATAAAATATTGTACAACACTAAACATATAATATAATTAAGAGATACCATAAATTATGGGGTGCTTCTTTGTGCCTTAAATGCTTCCCAATCATCACTTTTAAGAAACTTATACTTCTCACAAGCATCCTTACCTGTAAGGACGAAATTTTTAACAAGCCTAGATTTAAAATTAGTACCCATTTTCACAGCTTTCTTCCTCATTAACTCTTTTGCATCATCGTTCTCGATATTCCACATATTCTACAATTTAGAGTAAATAAATTATATGCTATCATCACTTAACAACTATTTCATATTTCTAATAAATATATACCTTGGTATCCAGCCATAGTTGTTCATATATGTCTTTGTCCATTTTGCCTATATCAGTTGCTAGCGGGAAATAATGTTGAACCGTCATCCCAAACCATGACGTCAGTTCTTTACTCAGAGGGATATGATTTTCATCAAATTCAGTTTTATATACATCTTTGCTATATTTCTTCCCAAAAGATGCAGGACCACGTTCGCCTCTACGTCTCTTACGTTCTTGATTATCGACCATTTCTGCAGAATTACGACACAAATGCGTGAACATAATACGTTAACAGAAAAAGATGATTAAGAACGAATGCATAACAAACACAAGAAATCATTAACATAATACTTTAATACCTAGCTTGGTGAAGGAATATCGGCGATGTAACGGTAAACTAGGGTTTAGGTCGACGAGAGGTACTGATTAAGGTTTTTGGAAAATTGATTAAGGATACGACGTGGTGAAAACAACGTCGGTTACTATCCAAGGTGAAGAAAACGACGGTGAATCCAAACTCCGGTGAACTAGTGCAGAGTGATTTTGGTGAAGAAAACAGACGGTTTGGTCGATTAAGGTTTTGTGCAAAAGTGATTAAGGATTCGATGTTTGGATAACTTATGTTTTGGGATTTGAAAATTTGGAATAAACAATTTCGTTTTAGCGGGTCTTTATTTCGTTTTAGCGGGTTATTTTATTCTATTTGTTACCACGGTTTATGTCCATTAGTTATTGCGGTTGTTTTTGTTATTGCGGGTTTAGCATGGCCGCAACAACAATTTGGTAGTTGTTGCGGGTAACGTATGGCCGCAACAACAAATGGAATTGTTATTGTGGGTTTAGCATGGCCGCAACAACAAATGGAATTGTTAATGCGGGTTTATCATGGCCGCAACAACAAATTGAATTGTTGTTGCGGTTCTTTCTTTTGCAGTGTAAACTGAATTTGTTGTTGCGGTTATATTATACCACCGCAATAAATAAATTTATTGGTCCGCACTAACAAACCCGATCTGTAGTAGTGTTAATACAGTAGTTGCACTATAGAAGCAATAAATAAATGTATAATTAATAAATGATAGTTTGAATATTATGTTTGATGTGGTTTGTTCTAGGTAGTCCATCAATTCAATCAAGTCTCAAGGGATAATTATTAGTCTTTGGATCAAGAAAAAGTCACAAGTCAAAATCAACATTTAAACCACCACCACCACTACCAACAATGTGATTCAATACATCAATACCTCACCACCACCGCCGTCCGACGGCCGGCGACGACGGATGGCGGCGATCGGCGGTGGTCGGCGGCGGCTGCCGGCGGCCGGAGGTGGCAGTCGGCGGTGGTCGATGGTGGTGACCGGCGGTGATGGTCGTGACTTGAAAGTTGAAACACATGTGATTCGAAACACATGTGTTTTCGACCCCCTGTTTTTATTGAATCACATGTGTTTAAAACACATGTGATTCGTAGTTCGTATGTTCCCCAATTTTTAGAAACTCATATTTTTAGTAAATCACATGTGTTTCGTGACTTGAAACACATATGATTCGAAGTAATATGTTCGTCTGTATTTTGGATCCCCTATTTTTAGTGAATCACATGTGTTTGAAACACATGTGATTCGTAGTTCGTATGCTCTACTTTTTTAGAAACTCTTGTGTTTAGTGAATCACATGTGATTCGTGACTTGAAACACATGTGATTCGATTTAATATGCTCGTCTGTATTTTGGAACTCATGTTTTTAGTGAATCACATGTGTTTCACCTTTTGAAACACATGTGATTCGTAGTTCGTATGCTCCCTTGTGTTTTAGAAACTCACGTTTTTAGTGAATCACATATGTTTCGTGACTTGAAACACATGTGATTCGAAGTAATATTCCTGTATGTATTTTTGGAACCCATGTTTTTAATGAATCACATGTGTTTCAATACATCAATACCACCACCAGCCCCACCACCACTATCAGTCACCACCACCACCACTGCCGATCGCCGCCGGCCACCGGCGGCCGGGGGCGGTGGCCGGCAGTGGTCGGCAATGGCTGTAGGTGGCCGTGGATAAGGGATTTGATCTTGACCTTTTTTATCCAATGACTAGGATTTGTCCTTGGGACTATACAAAACTCTTGGACTACATAGAACACAACTCTATGTTTGATTCTCCTCTAAACTTTTCAAAACAACAAATATAATGTTTTATGTAGTGCTATGAATATTTTAGTTTATAATTATTATGTGTATCTTTACAAATCCGCCGCGAGTTGCATGCACATGCTCCTCATTAATAACATATGAAAAACATAAGGTTGATGTTAGGTCCACAATGCTCTTAGGCCTCTCCTCACAGTGACGAGTTCTCAAACTCGTCAGTTTTGCCACATGAACGCTATATTACTCTCTTCCTTACTGACAAGAAAATGACAAATTCATGTTAATAACAACTCATCTCCAACTCATTAGTTTTGCCACATCAATAAGAAATACGAGTTTGGAACTCATCGGGAATCCGAAGAGATTAGAGAGACGTGTTCCACCGATAAGACCGTGCCAACAGTGTCAGTGGAGACTGGAGAGACACATTCCACATTTGCATTTGACGAGTTTGAGATACTCCTTTGGGAGCGGTCTTAGGAGACTTTCTATTTTTGGTATTAAACAAGTTACTCTTTAACCATTGTTATCGAGATCTATTAGAATCTTAAATATTCACTAGCAGGGTACCTGCGCAATGCGGCGACGGGTACCCGTAACTAAATTGTAGAGTTTTTTTTTTTTTTTTTTGCAATAGTCAAGATGTTACCTTCAATAAGTGTTGAATAAGATGGGTGATAAGACCTTCTAGAATACATATTAAATTGTATCCGAAATAAAACAGGGAACAATTTTGACGTTTTCCAGTGTTATATTGTCTGTTTATTTGGGATTAAACAAAGTGTCATTTAGATCAATCGGTTAACACACAATTAGTACTCACAAAAAGTATTGTGTTCGAATCCTGTAAGCAACATTTTTTTATTTTTGTGGTGTTTAAGATGTTACTAAAAGTAGAAATAAGTTTAAGTTTAAATACTTCTATATTTTGTAGTCCTAAACACATTATAAAAGAGTAAGATAATTAAATATATATCACTTGTTATAGGATCTTTCCAAGAATCTGCTATAGGATCTTATTATCTTAAGAACTGAGGCAGATTTTAACATTATTGCGAATATGATTTGCGAATTAAACAAAACGAATGAGCTAACAGTTTGAATGACTCACATAAATTTCTAACATCGTGATGATCTAAATCCATAATTCCTACGAGTAATAAGTAATATCCACCAAAAAACATTTGGCCTAGTGGTATAGTATGTACCCTCCAACCTATAATCTAGGGTTCAAATTAGATGTAAAATCTTAAAGAAATCCAATCTTTGATATAAATTACCACAATTATGAAATAGTCTAGCAACATTGTAGTAGGATCTTTTGATCCTGAACCCATCTTGCAATCTCGATTTAGCATTAACAAAAACGATCTAGGTAGTATTTCACAAAGAAATACAAAACATAAAAACCACAAACACAGTATACAAAAAATGCACGTATGCTACTCACTTGTACCGTATGCAATAAAACGTGTACCTTGCTAAACAAGAATAAGCATTAAAATCCATGTTTCATTACTCATAACAATCTTTGCTAACAAAATTACACATATATGCACCTGCCTGCCCTAAACAAAAAAAAAATGTCCATAAGTTCTTCAAGGGATTAGGGTTTGGTTCTTAACTGTGAGGCAAAACTTTAAACACATGCCCGAATTATTAGTGAGGTTTTAAATTCACTGAACAATATAAAGCAATCTGTGATTTTCTAATAAAATATGGAGAAATCACAAACTTTTTTGCTTGTTCTAGCTAAATAAAGAATTAACCGCATCAAAGATTAACCTGCAATCAGAAGAAAATGTTGATTAAATCCGCTGCTAATCATGACACAAAAATTATTAAGAGAAATTTATGAAAGAAAGAATCTAACCAGATTAACTGCTTCTCAAAATACAAAAACTGCAAGAAGTGCATGCATCACAGCCCAGTAAAAAATAATACTCAGCCGAAGAACAGGCTGTCGCATCAATGTTCTATCACACGAAACCCTGAAAGATAAAAATTCCAACAAAAAATGCTAAATCACAAATCCATTAAAACAATTAAATTTATTTTTAAATAATAAACTTACCATAAGCCATCGATAAAGTCTGTTACAGGCCTAGTGAATCTTGGAACAAGTTTTGATGTAGTAAGAGACTTGAATCCATGCGCTGAGTGAACAAAATAAAATGTAAATATAATAAATTTAAGTCTGAATAATAATCAGGTTTTATGATTATTTTTTTACCTTTATCATCATCTTCATCTTCTAATTTATCTTTATCATCAGAATCCACATCATCTATAGAAATTGCAAGCTGATCATTATTTACTTTTCTCAAGCTTCTAACTTGAGGTGCCCTAGAGGACCCTTGTGGTGACCATTTATTAATCTGCAAAAAAGAAAAAAGTTTTAATTTTTATATTTATAAAGTATAAACGTAAGAGCAAGGGTACGGTGGCGAAGGGTGGTGGGCGCCGGACGCCACGTCGGCGCGCCGGACGCGCCACCACACCACTCGTTACGTGAGTGGTGGGCTTCGTGGGATGCTCGGCGGATTCAACGGACGAATGGGGTGGCGACACGTGGACTAGCCGTTGGCAACGGCTAGTTTCCAGAATTTTTAATTTTTTTTATTATTTTTTTTTTAAATAAACCCTATTATAAATAACCCATTTAACCATTACATTATTTCACACCATTTCTTACACTTTCACTCTCTAAAACTCTCTATATTTTCTTACCCTTTCACTCTCAAAAACTCTCCAAAATGCTCAACCACCACACCCCGATTGGATGAACGGTATTTTCGGATGGGGAGGTTCCGGCTCATCCCCGTCCAACCCGTCAACACCTTCGTCCCAACAATCAGTATCGTCCACCCAAAACACCGTGATGCCGACATTTTCCCAAGAGCAATACAACCACTTTATGCTTCAACAACAATTTCAAAACCTTCAACAACAACCACAACAATTTCAACCCCCTCCTCAAATGTGGTCACAACACCAATGGTCACAACCACAATCTTTTCAACCACAACAATCTCAACAAAACCAACCCCCTCAAGACACCGACGCCGTTGAAAAGGCGAGACGAAAGGGGAAAAAGTTGCCGTCAACTTAAGTCGGAAGGTCATGCGTTGGGACGCCGCCGAAGAAGTTTTATTGGCGGAGTGTTGGGTTAGCGTTTCCGAAGACCGCGAAAAGGGCGCCGACCAATCCGATGAATGTTTTTGGAACAAAATCCTTGTTGAGTTCAACAAGGATGTTGGTACGCCGCGTACCAAAGACATGTTGACGGGGAAGTGGACGACCTTAAATGGTAATTGTCAAAAATTCAACGGTATCTACAAACGTCTACAACGTACAAGCCGAAGCGGTGAAAATGAGGTCGACTTTATGGCCCGTGTCCGACAAGCGTACCGTGACGAGTCGTCGTCAAAAAAACAATTTAACAACGAAGGTGCGTGGGAAGTTTTGCGCCATTGCCCGAAATGGGACGCCCCCGCACCCATTTCGCTCTCCGATAAGAAGAACTTTTCGGGGAAGATACGAGACCACGTCCGGCGGGAAAGTCTCGTAAGGCAAAGAAAAGTAGGTCGGAAAGTTCATCCGGCGCTAACACCGCCGGAAGTGCCGCACCGCCGGACCTTGGCGAGGCTATGATGGCCGAGTTTAGGCGGAAAAGTGAAGCCGCTCAATCGGCTTACGAAAGGGCAAAGGCGCGGGATGACCGGTTCGTGCGGTTGGAAGAATTGCGATTCCTAAGCACTAACACCCACGGTTTGGGGCGCGAAGATAAGGCGAGAATCGTCAAAGAAAAAAAGGCGATCAGCGAAAAATACCCCGTCGACGAAGATGACTTTGACGTGGACGACGAGTAGTTTTTTTTTTTTGTTTAATTTTCGGTATTTTTTTCCTAATTTTCGGTATTTTTTTTAATTTTTTCGGTATTTTTTTTATTTTCGGTAATTTTTTTTATTTTTTAGGTATTTTTATTTTGTATTTTGTAATATTTATTTTAATGAAGTATTATGTTTTTTTAAAAAAAGAAAAAAGAAAAAAATGGTGGTGGGCCCCAAATGGCTTAAGTGATGGTAGAGGGGGGTATTTGGGGGTTTTGAATGTGAAATGGTGATGTGGCGCAGAGGTGGCGAAGTGGCTTAAGTCACCACACCCCTTGCTCTAATCGATCTTTTTAATAACTTAATTAAATAAATAAATTACCACAGGTTCAACTTCAACAATTTCAGAGGTGATAGATGTCCCTTGAGCAGAATCACTTAATCTAGATTCCTTGTCCCGCAAGGAACGCATCAAGTCATCAACTTTGCTTCTTTCTTTGTGCAATTGATCATCTTTATTTTGTGCTAATTGTTTTAAATCTTTTAATTCTGATATAATAGATGTGATTTGTTTTTTTAATATTTCTTTATTATATTCATGAACCTGATTGATTTTGGTGTCATCATGATGATGCATATTATTCATTTCTACTCCAGAAACCGTTGAATCTAACCAAGTGAGAATATCTTGGATTTCATCCAAACATTTTTTATCTGTTTCTAGGGCTTGTAATGAATCAGTGGTGCAACGTGTGATTTCATCTCTCAAGAACGAGATTTCAGAATCGCGTTCTTGAAGTTGAGATTGAAGCTTATCAACTTCAGAAACTAGATAGATGATGAAGTTCATCAAATTTATTCATGGTGATTGAAAGTTTTTTTAAAGATTTAACACGAGCTGCTTCAACAGTCTTCAAATCAAGATCTTTTTGTTGCACTAGTTTTTCTAATTTAGTGATTTTGTTTGTTAAATCTTCCATTTGGGCTTCCTCTTCATCAAGTGCTTGTAATAAAGCTTCATTTTCTGCAGTCAACAAGCCAAAATTGGTTAAAAGTAATTAACTTGATGATTAACTGTTGGGTTAATTAAGTCAACAACCCTTAAAAAACGCGTGATTTAGTCCCTGATCTTTGGTTAACTAGTTAAAAAGCATTAACATGCTATCACAAGTTAATATTTAACCCCTAAAATTGTTTTCTCCCAATAGTTTAGTCCCTTAACTTTTATATAAAACTTTATACAACATTATTAAGTGGTAGTAATAATTTATAGTGTATTAAGTTAAAAGATCAGCAGTGAAAAATTGAGAAAAAAAGTTTGAGGGTTAAACCGGGAAGAAAGTGAAAGTTTAGAGGTTAAATCATATTTAAGCCTAAGAAAACTTACATCTCAATACAAAATGACAAGTTTGACCGGCAACAAGTCAACGAAAGGGTTAAAACACCAAGTCAACAAAAGTTTAGGGGTTATGTGTAAAAATATACCTTGTTCTTTTGCTGTCAATGCATCTGTAAGTGATTTGACTTTCTCATGCAAGTCAACCAATACGGATTCTTGACTTTCAAGCTCTTTGACTTTTTGTTCCAATAACTTGCACTGTTCCTTTAAATCATTTATCTGAGCTTTTGCAGGTTCAAGTTCTTGCAAATGACTCATAGCAGTTGCTTCAGCTCGTTTTATCTGATTCACAAGATCCACACAGATTCTATCTTTCTGAACATCCTTTTCTGTTGATTCTTTTTGTAAATTAGATATTGTTGACTTCATTTCCTTTAAGTTGACTTCCATATTTTCAGCCTGTATACTCTGAAAATCCTTCACAAGTAACAACAATCTGTTCACCATACTCGTTATACATTCTTCAGAATAAATATCTTCACCAGAAACAGAAAAATCGTTTTCAACCGATTCGCCCTTATTTTTCTCAATTTCTATAACTGAATTCCTGCAAGCTTCATAAAGAACTGAAATATATTTTCTTAACATTAAATTTTCTGTTTCTTTCTGTTTATTATCAGATTCAATGGAAGATTTATGGGAAGTTATTTCTCTATGATGAGCTGTCAATGTTTCGGATAAATAAATAACTTTTTCATGTAACGTTTTTGCATGGCTCTGCAATTTTTCTTCAAAACCATTGATATTAGTTATTAAATTTTGCATGTTGCTCCCGATAAATCTCCATAAATCAATAATGCTGATGTCATCATGCAGCTGTTCATTTTTGCTGTCTAAAAAAAGTTTGGAACGAACATTGACCTGAAATGATAATTTTATTAGAAGTGTAAAAGAGTAAAAATAAATAATAAAAAGAAAATTTGGTTTTATAGAGGTGTAATGTAACTGATAGCTTACCTTGGATGCTGACCTGGCACTAATGTCACCATAAGAACTCTATCACTTGATTCCAATAATGATTTAACAGTAGCTTCAAGATTGTACAAATGATCCATATCTTTGGGGAAAACATCATTAAGAATAATTTTGCTTAATCCAGGTCTTAATTGATCTAAACCAGATTTCAAATTCATAAGCTCAGAAAACTGACTACTTCTTTCCTCCAAATGAATCTTTTTCCATTGTGATTCTGCTGAATCTTTTTCCATTGTGATTCTAGAAAGTTCTTCTAGAAGATCTTCATTTCTTTCCTGTATTTCATTTACTTCTGCAAGAAGTAATTCAGCAGCTTTTTTGGATTTTCTTGAATCTTGTTCAGCAGATGATATTGCATCTTGTAAATCTTGTAATATTTTTTTAATTTGTTTCATTTTTTCAATCGGGTCGTTAGTTTTCAAGTCAAACCCGAGGTCAATCTCTCCCAAAGCAGTTAAAATCATGCTCAATGTGGCCGTATTATCCTGGAGCTCACTTTCGGCTTCTTCAAGACGGTTTTTTAAAAACCTAATTTCAGAATCTTTATTTTGTATTGATTCTTGTGAAGTAAATAAGTCCTTCATTTTCTCTTGAAATTCCAAAATTGTATTTTCCCGAACTTTAATCTCGCCGGTCAAACGGTCAACCTGAGAAGTCAAATCATTGACTGTTTGTTTCATACTGTCTCGCACTTGAACTAACGATTTCCCTTTTCTAACTGCAACATTTAACTTTTCTTTAACTGTAGCAGTTTTCTGTTCTTCCTGAACAACTAAATTCTGCAATTCTTGATTCTTGACCTGTAATGCTTCAATTTCATTGACCAAAGATTGACTTTTTTCCACATGTTTATTTCTTTCATCTTTCACTTGCACTAACTCATCTTCAGTTTGCTCCACTTTTCTTGCCAACTCAGCATGCATGTTTGACTGGTCAACACTTCTTTCAGCATGAGTCAACTCAGTGATGTGTTTGTCTGCTAGCTGCTTCAATAATCCTTCAAGACGCTGAATATCACTTAAATTTGAATCAAAATCGTCAGTTTCTGGAACTTGAATAATTTCTTTAACTAAACTCTGCAACCGTACAATTTCACCATGAATGTGATGTAAATCATCCTCATTTACACGATTTTCATCTTGCAATCCACCAACTTTATTTTGCAGATTATCAATCTCTGTTTCATATAATGCATTTTTCTCACAAATTTTATCATAATCATGAGTTTTAGCCTCCAAACTAGCAGATAACTGTTCACGTTCATCAGTAATTGACTTTAGAGCTGACTCAAGGTCAACTAATCTCTTTTGACTTTCTTCAAGATCAGCAGAAAGTGATTCACGCACCTTTTGCAAACCATCGACATCTTGCTGAAGAAGGGTACAACGGTCATTTGCCTCCAAAAGAGCAACTCTTAACCACTCAATTCTATCTTCTGGCTCAAGTGATCTTAATTGTTGAGGCATATTTATCTTATCCAAAACTTCTTCGAACCGTTGTACAAGATTATTTCTCTCCATTAATGATTGTTCTAACATCTCATTATGCTCAGCCAAACCATAAAACTTATTTTGTAATTCTTCATAATTCCTTCTCAATTCATCATCTGTACTTCCAGAAGGTTCTAGAACTTTTTTCCATTCATCAATTGGAATTGAATTTGTTACTGATTTTGCTAACCAATCGATTTTGTCAATAATATCTCTCGCATGGAAATCTTCCGGAAGGTCCAAATCTTCTAGAATCTCTTCAATTCTTTGAAGAGCAGAATCTTTTAACAGAAAAGATTCTCTTAATGCAGTAGCTGAATTTCTAATATAAGATAGCTCAGATTCAAGGGCTTCTGTACGTTCAGCAGCTTCAGAAAATGTTTTTAATTTTGTTTCATTTTCTTGAATTGTAGCATCTTTTAACTGTAATCCGTGTAAACATTTTTCAAGCTCATTTGATGTTGCTGTTAAATTCTGTTTCAAACCGTCACGTTGTTGAATTAAACCTTTCCCTTTTGTAACAGCAATGTGAAGTTTTTCCCTCAGAGAAATAACACGTTGTTCAGATTGATTTAATTCAGTTTCTTTTAACTGTATTTCAGATTTAGCCCTAACAAGCTGTTCCATTGCACTTATCAAACTTTCTTTAAAAACCCGGCTTTCGATTTCATATGGAATGATTGAAACCGTTAATTTTTCTATTTCGTTCTGTAATTCGATCGCTTTCGTCTGATTAAACTTCAAGTTATTGATTAGAAAATCAACAACAGATTCTAGAGAAGATTCTGGTTCATCTGGTTTGATCTTGATGTCAGTTAATGCAACTGAATGTTGAATATCTTCAAATAATTTGGCAATGAAATCTGGATTTATACACCTTTTATTTAATTCCCCTCCAAATCTTTCATTCTTCTCATTAACTCCAAATTATATTCTCTTGTTTTGGATTCAAGTTGGGCCCGTTCACGAAGCATCATTATCAAATTATCAATAAAAGCATCATAATTGCTGATTTCCAAATGTTCCAACTGCTCACTTGTTGTATCATCTTCATTTTCTTGTGTAGGTGGGCCCGAATTATTCACAATTTTCTGAAGATTATCAAAAACTTTATGTATCATATGTGAAGCCAGTTCATTCGTTCCTTCAAGATCCTTAATCTTTTCAGTCATTTCTTTGCAAAAATCAGAAAGCAAAGTGTTGTTCTTGAGAGCATTTTCAAGATTTTCTTGTAGATCATGAATCATTGCAAGAGTTTGGTCAACAGAAGAAGTTACACGAGCAGTTACACTTTGACCAAAATCAGTTTGACTTTGACAGGAGCCAACAGATGCATCTTCAAGCTTTCTGTAAATTGTTTCCAATTCTTGGATTCTTGATTCAGAACTGGATAACTTTTCTGTAAGATCAGAGTTTTTTGTTTTTGTGATGATCGATTCTTGCTTCAATTCTTCACAAATATCTAAAAGCTCACTTTTTTTAACTTCAACATTTGACACATACTGCTTCATAACTTCATCCAAAATGACATTTTTTATAAATGTTTCTTCCAAACTGTTAATCTGTTCTTCTAGTTTGCCATCTGTCAGATGCTGAGAATTATCTTCAATAAAATTCTTTTCTTGAACCGATTTTTGCTCTTCAAATTCCTGAACTTTAGCTTTGTATGTTTCCAAAGTACTATTAAGTGTGACATTTTCTTCTGTGAGTTGTTCAAGCTGGTGGGCCCCGTTTTTCAAGTCAACCATTGACTTCTCATATTCCACCTGCAGATTTGTTAATTCAGTCAAAGTTTCCTCATTTTTAACTGTCAAATGATTGATTTCTTCACCAAGTTTGGTTCTTCCATTTTCAAATTTAGCAATTTCTGAACTTAAGCTTTCCACCAATTGTTGGGATCCTAACAAATCCACTGAATTTATTTCATTTTTCACAACAAATTGCTCATTTAATCTCTTTAATTCCACCAATTCAGTTACCAAGCTCTCTTTTTCATTTTCAATTTTAACTTTTTCCTCCATTACAAGATCAAGACTTTCTTTACAATTAACATTCTGAACCTGTAATGATTCCATTAAAGATTTAAACCCCATTAATTCTTTTGTTAATTTTTCATTCTCCAGAATCCCATCTTCTTTCTCTTTAATTGATGAAGAAACATTCAAATTCAAGTTTGCATTTTTCATCTGCATATCTGACAATTCAGATGACACATTTGCTAACTGATTTTCAGATTTTTCAAGTTCAATCTGCAGTTCCTGAATACGGGCAGATGACTGATCTAACTCTGTTTTTGAAAAAGCAAAATTCGTCTGAAAATTTTCCAATTCAGACCTACAATTTGCAAGCTCTTCAGAAAGAATTATGTTCTTCCCTTTAATGTCACTAATAGAAGCACTAAAAGATGATTTTTCATTAAACCATTGTAACCGATGCTGATTGAACTCCTTTTGTGCATTCGATTCTTCACATAATTGCAAAAAGATCAACTCTTTTTCATAATTATTGATATATAATGATACGAACCGGTAGTTAAAGACACAAACAATCGAATGCTTTATTGATAATCCTGGAATTGGAGAACCAGGTTTCTCCCTAAGAACAATAAACGACAAGATAAACAAATAAATCGACTCAATTTCTCAATGACTAAAACGAAAGACCTGATATATGTTTATATAGACTCGGCTCCTAACCCTAACCTAATCCTAACAGGAAACGAATTCAAAAATAAAGGGATAAGCATTCGACATTTAAATATTATCTATTCGATAATGATACTTATCTAATTTTAATTAATTAGGATCGTATCATATAACTGCTCTTTGAGTCTCTCAGCGAACTCAAAACCATCATTCTTTAAATCTCCACCATTAACCGAATCTCTTGCTGACATCACAAGTCTAAATTCATCTTCATTGAGATTTTGTAACGCCTTTGCAAGCTGAGTGAGACTAACTGGATTTACCTCACAATTATCGGATTTTAATTGCAATGTTATATCTTCATCACCATTATTAGCACTCAAATCATCATTTGTGCTAGCCAATACAGGAAAATCATCACTTTCAGTAGTTTGTTCTTCAAGATCCTGTGAATTAGCTAGAGTTCTCTCCTCTCCTTCAAGATTTATCAAACTGGTTCTATTATCTGGTTCTGAAAATGAACGATCATGTTCCTGCATTGACCCTACCAAACAACAAAAGGGATTTCGATTATAAACCACAGAAATTGATAACTATTAGAATTTAGGGCTTGATCTTATTAAAAAGAGTTTAAATAGTGATAAAAAATGGTAGTTGAGAACAAGAGAATACAGGCACAACCTAAATCTGGTAGCTGATCTTCCCCACTTGCAGCTTTAGATTCACCTGTTTTTTGAGTAAATTCATCAACAGGAGTTACATGCACATAACTACTTTCTGTAATTTCTTCAATATCAACTGTAATTGGAGAAGAAACGGTTGGAATTGCATCATCAAGATTAGGATCATCTGGAACTGAAGCAGTAATTGACACGTCAGCTTCAGAAGCTTCTATTGGTAAATCTGACGTGGAGAAAAGATCAGGGGTCGCCACATCAGCATTTGATGAGTCAACAATCTCTGTTGCTGAATCTTGAACAGGTGCTTCTGCTGCTTGAAGTTGTTTCTTTCCCTTTGTTGATTTAGCAAAAGAAGATGATTCATCAGTAATCACATCAGGTTCAGGTTTATTAGCCTTACCTGAGGATTTACTGCCTTTACCATCTTTCTTCTTCCTATATTGTTGAAGCTGACATATACAAAAAAATGTAAAAACTAAATTCCACATTCTCTACATGTTCCAAATTCAGACTTTGAGATAAAAAAAATAAAATGAAAAATTGGCTGTCTAAAACTTAAAATTGATAATGTACAACCAATTGATACATACACTTTAATTTCAGTAAAATTAAATTAGATATGATAATAATTTCAACAAAAACAATAATACCATATAATGAGTTTCTACATCTATTGAATTTAATAGAGAATTATGGTTGATTAGCTTACACATTCCACCCAAATATTATTAGTCATTATCACAAGTTTGCTATTGCAGAAACAGCATAACAATTGCTTTATGTAATTGGGTTTTAGGGTTTTAATTTTGCTGTTTTGCCAATAGCAAAGACCTAAAGCCTCTAAAAACATGAGTTCCCCCTTCTTCAAAATTCGATAAAGCCTAAGTGCTAAACTAACAAAAACAATCAATTCTTCATTGATCTTAGTAAGCACAATCAGTAAAACCTCAAACATGCTATTGAATCCATATATCTTCACTCAATCAAACAGTACCTATTGGTTCAAACTAACACTAAATAAAGTTTAAATTACCACAAAACTAACCTTTTTACGGCCAGCAGCGAGCAGATCGGTTCGGTTTTTGTTTTTATCCATCAATACTTAATCGTTTAAATCCTCAAAGTCCAAATCATGTTATGCGCTCAACCTGCCTCTAGATCATCAAACACCTGCAAATGCATCAATTCGACATTAAAATTGCGACACGGAACTCATAACTTGAAACTTTGAGAATTAAGTGATCGCAAATCATGGGGGAGAAGCGGGAAAATAGAAGGAATTGAACTAACCTTTGAGCTGGTTGAGGGATTCGGATTGATTTTGTAAACTGTGGAAATTGAAAGCGTTTTTCGGTTGGATCTAAAATATAATGGATGCTTTTTCCTACGTTTATAATGCAGGTGTTAGGGTATGTTTTAAGATTACGATTTGGGTTTGTTTAAGAAAATTAAAAAACAAGATATACTCACTTTTTTAAATTTAATAAAATCGAAATAAATTTGACCTTGTAAAAAAGTATGATTTTATATATGACTAATGTTCTTTTAACGTATTTATTTATGTTATAAGAATTTTTGATCAAGTTTATGTTCATGATTTATGCGACTTAATTGTGAACGATCTCTTGACTATCTGGTTTACCCAAGAGGAAAAATCAAATTTGTGAACTTTAGAAAATCATTTGAAAGTTTTTAGGGTGTTACTAAAAGAACCCTTCAAAATTTAAAAGTCAAATTAATAGAATGTTGGAAAATGTGATTTTTACATTGAAAAGATATCTCTGACAATCCATATTTCAGTTCACATTTTTCTAGTCAATTAATACATTTTAATTACTCTTATTAAATATTTAAATATCCCCCAACTAATATTTTTTTGTTCATATAAAATACTTTTAACCATTTTTAAATATAGTTTTAATTTTTAATTTCTTCTTAATGCATTCAAATAACATTTATATTTTGCTATCCGAAAACTAATCCATTCAAATAATTTTTAATTTCTTTTTAATCCATTCAAATAACATTTGTATGTTTCAATTAAATCTCAAAAACGATTTCAACTGTTTCAACCGAGAGAGACATGAGGGAGGGAGAGAGACTGTTGAGAGTCGGAGAGAGAGTTCGAGAGAGAGGCACGTAGAACCAAAAACGAGAAAGATGATAGATCGAGATTGTTTCTCAGATCTGTGGCGGAGACGGTGGTGTGGGATCTCCGGCCGTTAGACACAGATCGAAACACAAGATCTGAACGAGGGTTGGTGGTGCCTCTCTCTCTCCCGCCGGAGAGGTTAATGGAGATGGTGGTGTTAGAGGCCGGAGAAACCCAACATCAACGGTGGTGTTGATGGCCAGATCTGGAAACGATGGACAGAGGTGGATGATCGTTGTTTCTAGGCGGTGCGGCGGTGGTGAGGCGACGGTGTGGCGACGTACGGCGGTGGTGCCGCTGTAGACGGCGGCTGCAAGTCCAGGGGAAGAGAGTATTCTTTTTAGGTGAAAGGGTAAAGTTTATGTCTAGGGTTTGTAAGATTAGGTATTTAAATAGGATGACTCCAATAGGTTAATGGGCTTTCTAATCATTTGTTAATAATAATTTTTTTACTAAGGGGTCTATTTAGAATGACCCAAGTTTTTATCACTAGATGTTTTTTACTTCCTTCGTATCAAAATAAGTGAATCACTTTGAAGTTTACGTTTTTTTAGGCAAAATAAGGTAATAAGAGATTAATGAAATTAAATGGGCAATTATAATGAATGGGTCCACTTTTACTAGGAAGACGATAAAAATGGGTGGGGTCTCATACTTTTAATGATGTTTAAAGAGAGATAAGTAAAGGTAAAAGGGTAATTTTAAATATAAAAACTTACCAAATAAGTTAAATTATTAAAGTGATTCACTTATTTTGATACACCCAAAAAAGAAAAGTGATTCACAGTATATATATGCCTAATGTCTAGAAACATATAATACAATTAATTTGATGTATGAAAATATAATTTGTGTGTTTTCTCAACATTTAACATTTGGTTTTTCAATTGTCATAATTGTTGTAACTCATATTCTAATGTGATTGATTATGATTTATGACCATCATAAGTAGACTTTATGTACAGGGTTTAGGGTAATCTACAACCAAACTTTACCCTATAAATAGGAATGCCATGTACATGATATGAACTTGTACCTCTATTATCTCTAGTATCTCTTGTCTTTCTTGTACCATGTATCATACTTCTATGTCTAATGAGAATACTTGTTATGATTCTAAAAAAAAACAACACGTTATCAGCACTTTGCTCAAAGTCGGAAGCATCAATTTCATCGTCATTGAATTCTACACTCTTTGGTACATCTCTCGATATCCCCTCGTTTAATTCATCTTTTATACTTTGTTCTTTATTTGCTTCAAACATATTTTCTTTCTACTTATATAATTCATCCGAAAGTTATGTTTTCTACATAATCATGATTTGTTACTAGTTTTGATTTTACAAAAAAAAAAAAAAGATGAAAATTTTAACATTGTTTTAATGAATTAAAACATCAATCTTGTGAAAATCAAATATTACATGTTTGCAACCAATTCTTTTTTGGCTTTGATGACATTTATATATAATTATATGTTTTTTTTATACATACTTGAATTATTGGTTTTAGTATGATTTATTTAAAGTAAAATAAATTTTATGACTTGACATGTGTTACATCTAACATATAAACATGATTTTTGATAATCTAAAAAAAAAAAAAACAAAAATCAAAGCAAATGAATTGTTATTAGAATCAAAGAATAAAGTAAGTTTTCTATGCACCATACATTTATTTATTTATTTTGGTGTTCAAAAAGTGTTGACAAAAGTAACATTAAAACAACATCTATGTTATCACTAAAGTGTGGTGATGAATTTCAATGCGTATATAGTAATTTTTCAATTTGTTCATGTGTTTACAAATATGAGACTGTATCTCATTTTCAAAACGTAAATTAATTACCATTGATAAAAAATGTTTATGAACATTTATTATAAGAATTGAATATGTGAGTTATGGTGTTAACATTTATTGCTGAGACAAATTATTTTTGAAACATAACCACCACCTAAATGAATTGTTGACCTACATTCATATAAATGAGTCTTAAATCTCATTAAGCAAATTTGATTCAATTGAGTACTTAAAAAACTTTAACCTAAAGTTTTGTCAACAAATAAAGTTTTGGAAGTTTTTAAGAGAAAACTATAAAAATAAAAAATTTATTTTTTGAACTAGTTAAAAAATACATCGTGATTATAGAAATTCAATTCATTAAATACTTGTACAAATGATTTGATTAATAAGTTTAATGGCATTTAAACCTATTGTGTGTGCCTAAAATATATTGTAATGATTATATTAAAAAAATTATGTTTGAAAATTGTATTTTTGAAAAATCATGAATATAAAAAATGACAATTTCATTATGAAAAGATTTTTCTTGTCGTTTACAAGGTGCATGGTGTGCAATGTAAAATAAGTCTTATGATTTATTGTTAGCAATTCAATGTGTGAATTACACTATTAGTCCATCCGAACTCAAAACGAAAAATGTGGACTCATGAGTATTGTATTAAAAATGCCTAAGTGAAAACGTTATGAATCTTCCCCAGATAGGCTCACCTATTCTAACTACAATGTCTAGGAAAGATAAGCGGTTTTTCTGACTCCTAATGATGGGTGGTTCCGATACGCACAAGCGCTGTCTACCCTCACCATCTTTCATGGTTGTATTTGAATAGAGCTACCGAAAATGGTTGACTGGATAATCTTTTCCCCAAATGTGGTTATGTACATATTATGAACTGGTGTCTATCAATCGACCTGTTGTTCGATAAATGGAACCATTCGCACTTGTGTTTTTCGAACCTGCTGATTCGACACACGATTTTGTCTCATACAAACCATTAACATATAAATTTATCATTTTATATGATAACTAAATCCAATATTTCTCCTCCCGATGCAGGAAAATATCGAAACAAACATGAATTCTTTGAGACCACCGATTTTGTGGCTCAAATGGAATAATGCAGCTATTGTTAAGCTCATGAGCTATGTTTCATTTGGATTATGCTTTCCCATTGGATAATTGTTATCTTTTGGACTATGGTTTGTTCACATTGATTATGTTTCTCGAGATAATTTAAAGTTGTTTTCTTCCTTATGAAATTAAACAATACGTGTTACCAACTTTAAATCATATTTTACTTTGAGGCATGTATATTGGGTATGTTGATAGTCTGGTTGATTATGGTATTCAGATACACTTTCATAAAACATATGGATTGTTTTATCAACATTACGCCTAAAAGTAACTCCATTGAAAACCATTTCGGGCCCGTCGACCCTTGGCTTTGATATAGCGCAATATATGTTGTCAAATACTACTATTTTAACCATAAATGAAGCCTTATATTATCCAAGTTCCAGTCGTAACTTGTTGAGTTTTAAGGATATTCGAGAAAACATGTTTTCATCTCGAAACTGCTCGAGAAAATGGTAATGAATACCTTTACATTACCTCCGATAAATACGACCAAAAGCGTATATTGGAGAAGTTGAGATGTTTGTCAAACAATTTGTACTTCACTACGATCTAAATTATTGAAAGCAATCTCATTATTGGTCGAGCCCCTGTTGATGACGAAACTTATATGTTATGGCATGACCGACTGGAAAACCCGGGTCAAAATACGATGCTTCGAACTATGAATGCATCCCATATGGGGATCCTCTTGAAGGAATTAATTTCATGATTAATTCGAAAAGCCTATGCCAAACATGCTCGATTGTAAAGACACATATCAAACCACTTTATGTATAATATACAAAAGTGATATCCCGTTTTTCTTGAGAGAATTCATGGGGATATTTGTGGACCTATCCAACCAACATGCGGACCATTTAAAAATTACATGATATTGGTTGATGAATCAACAAGATGGTCACATGTAACTTCGTTGTCCACAATGAATGCAACATTTCCTAAACTCCTAGCCCATATCATTAAGTTGACGGCTAATCATCTGAATTATCCAATAAAGTCATTAGACTTGATAATCTCGGTGAGTTTACAAAAAAATTGATTGATGATTATTGCATAATATTGGGCTTTGATATTGAACACCCTGTTGTGTACGTTCATGATCAAATTAATCCTGCGAAAGCGTTTATCAAACGAATACAAATAATTGCAACAACTTTGGTTATGCGCACCAAAACGCCCCATTTTTATATATGGTTATGCGATATTGCACACTGATGCATTGATCCGTCTGAGGCCCATGGGCACCCAATAACTTCCTGCTTACCAGTTGGTAACTAGATAAGAGCCCGACGTCTCATATTTACGCGTGTTTGGGTGCTTGGTCAATGTTCCAATTGAACTTCCAAAGCGTTCGAAATTTGGACCTCAGAAACGACGGGGAATATAAGTTGATTATTATGTAGGGTTTCATTGTACTCGATCGACCACTTGGGTCAACCACCTAGTATGCTTGGTTCGACCATACTGACCAAGAACATGAACTTGTTCTTGACCGGTTAAAACCAACTAGCTGATTTAATCCCTAAAAGCAGAACCGGGATTAAACCTAATCATTAAACCCTAAAGGATTGGGATGTTGGAAATCTAGATTAGATTAACAAGAAAGAAACCTTGTACGAAAAACTCGAACACACACACACATACTTGTGTTTGTTCGTCGAACATTCACCAAGAACCCTATGGTTCTTGGTGTTCTCGTACGATCGAACAAGAGGAGAGGAAGAAAGTGTGTTCCATGAAACATACCTTAGGTTAATGCTTAAGATAGATCCACTGATGATAAACATGACGAGCGATCTTCTAGTTGATCACTTGCAACGATCTTGTTCTTCAATACTTGAAGAACACGAAGAACGAACGAAGAACGAAGAACACAAGACTTGTGTTCTTGCCTAGATTCGGCCGAATGGAGAGGAAGGGGGTAAGGGAATTTCGTGATTATGGAGGCAAGGATCAACATCTAGGGTTTAGTCATAAGCCTCCTATTTATAATAGAAGATCTTACACTTAAAACCCTTCTAGTTTAATTAATATTAACTTCTTAATTAAACTTCTTTTTTATACTTCCATCCCTTATAGTTTTAACTAGTTTATTATTGTTGCACTTAACTATTAAATGTCTAGTATTAACACACTAATAATTCGGTACCCATATACTCGAATTATATATACTTGTATTTATACTTTTAATAGTTAATTATATAATAACCTTTATATAATTTACACAACAATATTATCCAATTACTATATGATTTAATGGCTTTAAATCATATCATGGATAACCTTTAATTAACACATTGTATATTTACTCAACTAGTAAATGTACAAACACTTGTATTAATTAGTTAGTTAAACTAATCTAGTAATAAGTTAAACTTAACTTAATACTTAACTGATTCATAATGACTATTATGAATCATTCCTCTTCGTAGTATCATTGCATAACTTGCTCGTATTACATGCACTCACCGGTGTGACCCTTAAGTGTTTCGTAGGCATGGATGTATCATCATAGGTTGACTAACTGTGCACATAAATCCTTCATATTAATCCCCATCCATCATACTCTATTTAGAGCCCTTGACAGGCGATCTCTTTAACGCTATACATGCGAATTGTGACATTGATGAGGCAATCTTCCTGTCGATAGGGAGAGATTTGCACGTTAACGTTAATAAGGAACGACGTGAAAGAACGTGGCATGTACCCAATTTGTCTCATATGGATCCCCCGATTGCACATAGTGATAAGGTTGTGCAAAAAAGTTCTAAGTCTACAAAATGTTGCTAATCAGCTACCAGACACATTTAATGTAACACCGCAAAATTTAGAAAGTGTTTTTTTTAAAAGGGGTGCGGAAGCATAAAGATAAAGGATAATAGGTTTAGGTTTACAAACCAAACGTCCCAAATTAATTTCCAAAATAAACATTGCTTAAACGGTGTCACTTAACGACATGGCTCAATTTACAAAACATATCCAATTGAGCTTGGTCACTCATTTCGTCCAAAGCACCAGTCAAACTGAAAAAAGTCAACGAGGGAGGGATTAGCACAAAGCTAAGTGAATGAATATAATCTACAAATTCTGTAAAGCACAACAAGCAAGCATAAACATCTCCACGATCGAAAAGCCACATAACCACATAACACGGTTTGTTCAAGAAGCTCGGTGGAGGTCCTGCAGGAGCCTAATACCATCGTCGGCCCAACGACGGTACCCGAAATCCTGTACCCAACTCCCCGGTAAACCCCCTTACGTATAACGTATACAGGTAAGGTCCGAATACCATATGAGTCGATACACTATGCCCATCGCACTGACTTCTCAAACCTCGGTTGCCCACTAAGCGAGTCCTCGGTTACCAATCAAACCGAGTTGTTGCTACCAATCAAGCAAAGTCTCTTCACATATGTGCACATAACCTATTTGACTCAACACTAGCAAATAGGTGCCAAACAAACAAGCTAGTTACGAAAAAACTGCATCAAAAACATCACCGGCAAGTTCACGTCGCGAACTTCGGTTTGCGTTCGGGAACCTGTCGCGAAGTTGTTCACGAACAAACTCAAAATTCTCTGTCCACGGTTCGCGATCGCGAACTCCACAAAGCTGGTACATTTCCTGCGTTTACAACAAGTATGCAAATACCAAACCAATTGTAACCAAACACAAGTTGGAGGTTAAATCCACTCACCATAACCTTCAATCCCGTAACTCAGTGAGCTAATATCACTGAGTCTCCTCCTCGATTCCTGTAACAAGTATATCGAATTAGTAACTAAATCACCGAATTGTCACAATCGTCAAACTTAACAATTAACAATACAAGACTTATAAAATACACATTTTATGGCATTTACAACTAGTCTAATGTTATCAACATTTGGATCATCTATGACCATCTGTCAAATTATCACAACTAGTTGGCCCAAACGGGTCAAATTCACATTTTTACTTTAAAACTTCCAAAAACAACTATAATTGCTATAATTGTACCATTTAACAATTCATAAATAATTAATCATGTTCATAAAGATTAAACTCCATTTTTAATACTAGATTACCAACTTCCAACTTACTTGTCCATATTTTTAACATAAACTACCCAACACTATAAAAGGTAGTATTTTTACCAAATCTCGTCAAACTTGACATAAACTATAATTAACATATCTAAAATGTTCTTTTAACATTTCCACCAATAAAACCCATAAAACATGCAATTGACATATTTTCATCCAAAAGTTGACATAACTATAAATGACTTACACAATATATCATTTTAACTCATATTAGCAATATAAGTCATCATAACATAAGATTAACATATTGTTACCAACTAGTCACTAAAGATATTAACTAGTTCATAAATTATACGTAAGCCCATATAATTATTTTAACTAACAATTTCGCCATTTCAAATCATAATTAATCATCCTAACAATTAATACTTTCCACCATGTTAGTTTAACATAAACTAACCACACAACACCACCAAACATCCAAGATCTAACTAATTTGTTAAAAACCCATCATTTTCTCCAAAATCACCTACCATGGTGATTTATGGATCTTCCACCAAATGTATTATTTTACTAGTTATAACACATATAATAAGTCTCCTAAACATATAAACACAAAAGACTCATAAACTTCATCATTTAGCAACAAACCCACCAAATCTCAAAACCCTAGTTTATCAACTTTCAAGAACTCAAAAACAAATACATATAGGTTGAAGCTTACCTCGAGGCCTATTCAATGACGAGATTAGATTTGTGACTGAGCCAGAAACAAGCAAAAGATCTTCACAAAACTTCAAGAACACAAATGGGTTTTGGGAGAATAGATTTATAAAAGTCTAAAAGGAATAATAAATGGGAAAAGGTTGAGAAGTGAAACCAAAAGAGAAAGAGGGATGCCCCTCACTTCGTCTGACAAAACAAGGAGAGGGGGCCCACTTGTGATTAATTTTCAGTTTTTAGCAATACAATATAAAAAGTCATGTTCGTAGTTAATCTATTTAAAATACCAAACGAACTCTGTTTATAGCCACGGAAATATATTCGGAAACGAAATTAAAAGGAGAATCCAAAAATGTAAAAATCATACAATCCTTTAAACATTTCAGTAATCGGATATTTTAATCCCTTGATTAAAATGTCACAAAATGACAAAAGGTCAAACAATTTATTTAACATTTAATCAATTTATTCCACATATCGTCAAATATATATTTATCAAATATCAATATATACCTAAAACTAGTAGGCCGGTTTTAGGATGTTACATTTAATGACTTAACAAATGTCACGAGATCAAATATACATGCTGCATATGTGCCTGCAAGGAAAGACGTCCCTGTGAGACGCCATGTTCCGTTTGAACATGTTGCATTGGTCGAACCCACCGTGAAAAGGACGCTACCATTGGTTATCCAGTCCGCCGCTCTTCCCAATAAAAGAGGAAGACCGGTTCGGTTCCAAGGATGTTCTGCCTCAAAGGAGGAGAAATTATGTTGTATACGTTTTGCCACACCAGATCACCAGATCATTAAGGATCACCAATAGATTTTAAAATGCTATTTTTGTCATTTTTAATAGGTGATCTAACATTATTTTTAACAGGTTTTGGAGGAGATGTATCTGGTTTCTTCTTTTTATTCGACAAAGAAGTCTTATTTTGATTAGACTTCTTGATTTTGCCACTTGAAGATCCTGTTGAAGTTGATTTTTGATTATCATGTATTAAAATGACAACTTTAAGAGACTCTTTTGGTTCTTCAGTACATGAATCATTTATTCTTGCAGGTTCAGTATCAGTTATAACACTAGATGTAGAAGTTGTTTCATTTGCATTATATTTTTCAAATGTAGTAGTATTTAATAATAATTCAAATGGTGGAACAGCAGAAGTGTCATACTGCACTACATCAGGTATAGTATCAGAAAAAAAAATTTCAGGGAAATTCAATACTGCCCTGTTGTAGTACAGTATAGCACTTTGAGCATATTGAGGGACCAATATGTTGATCAAAAATAATTTTATCCTCATTATCTGACTCAGTTTGACATCCAACTTCACAAAATGTTTTAGATTTGACAAACTGAATTGGATTCATATCTGAAAATTCTTTAAATAAATCAGCAAAACTGTTTCTACTTTTTAACTGAGGATCAACACCAAGTGCAACCCTCACATTTTCTGGAAATTGTTGATTTAGACATTTATTTAATTTTATAGAAGCATTCCCCCAAGATTTACACTGATTTTCAAATTTTTCTTTTTCCAGTTTATGTAAATGAGCTTTATCAGCTAATCTTTGGTTCATATCTTGTAAGTAGGCATGTCAAATCGTGTTATCGTTTTGTGTTTCTAGATAACACGACACGACACGAAAACGTTCAACACGGAAACGAAACGACACGAAGTCGTGTTATATTTTGCTAACACGAACACGACACGATTAAAAAAACGATAACACGATAAACACGACAACACAAAATAAATAACAAATTTCTTACTTAATACATGCTAAAAACACGACAAACACGACAAAATCATAACTATCGTGTCAATTTCGTGTTAATCTCTGAACACGAACACGACACGACACGACTTCGTGTTTGTTTTACACGACACGAACACAACACGAACACGAATTCAAATTTCAATTTCGTCCCAATCTCGTTTCGTTTCGTGTATTTTTGTCGTGTCGTGTCAGGTTTTGACAGCCATACTTGTAAGTTTAAAAAATTTAATTCTAAATCTTTAAATTTTGCTAATTTATCTAAATTTTCATTATTTACCCTTTCAAGTTCAAGAATAGTTAATTTTAAAGTTTTTTCTTTCTGTACTAAAGTTTTAAGATCAACAATCATGTACTCAATTTTCACTGAATAAGTTTGAAAGGCACTCACCTTGTACAACTGAGTGGAATCCCAATCGCTGTGAACACTCATCCTCTCAGCCTCTTTGATGTCTTTTTCAAAAGTGCTCTTCAAATCTTCTTCAGTGAGAGCCATAAAGGCTTTGTTCTCAACTTCTTCCTCATCATCACTGAGCTCTTCATCCATCCAAGCTTCAGAATACAATGTCTGATGAGGTGCTCCATTCCCTGCTACACCCTTGCCCTTGCTTTAGTTCTTCAACTTGACATACTTGTCCCTATACCTTTTAGCTCGGTATGCAATCTTATCCTTCTGATAAGTTTCAGATGACTTATTATGACAGTTGGCAGCAATGTGTCCAGGCTTTCCACACCTATAACATAGACCTGATCTGGGGTCGGTATTGGAAGAGCTAACACCCAGCCTCTTCTTCTTTAACTGATCCAGCTTCATACATATGAGAGCCATTTGAGTTTCAAGCTCCTCTGCCTCATCATTATCAAGATCAACCTCTGGCTCTTCAGGTTCTGTGACTGTATAGGCCTGTTGCACAACTAAGGTTATGCCAGTGGAAGTCTTGTCAGTTTTCTTCCAGTTGATCAGTCTAGAAGCATTGTTCTCCTCATGATTCAACATCAAACCGTACAATGTTTGAAGAGTGTATGTTTCAATGTTGTTAGCAGCATTGACAGAGTTTGTCATGTCAAGGAATTGTTGAGGAAGACTGTCTAGAAATTTTTGACAGAGTTCTCTTTCTTCCTTTACAATCCCAACACTGATAAGATCATGGATAACAGTATTGAACCTGTTATAGAGAGAAGTGATGTCTTCATTAGGATTTGAGAAGAAGTTTTCATATTTCCTTCTCATGTTGCTCTTTCTTTGCAACTTCACCTTTGATGTGCCTTCATAGGTGATGGTTAAGCTATCCCACATAGCTTTTGCAGTTGGTAGCTGCATGATTGCAGTCAGTATTTCCTTGGTAACTGCATTACCAATCACACCTTTGGCTCTAGAGTCAAGACTGAACAACTGTCGGTCAATATCAGTCCATGTGTGCTTCAGTTTTGGTATGGTTCTTGTGCCAGCAGGAGCATCATCAATGGCTGCAATGGGTTCCAAAGTTAGTGGAATGATGGTACCATCAGTCAGCACAATGATCATTTCACAATGGATAGATTCAAGATACCATTGTGCTTTCAACTTCCACTGATGAAAGTCTTTGCCATAAAAAATGGGCACTCCCTTTCCGGACATAACTGGTGCAATTATGGACGACATTTTTGATTTTGTGGGTTGGGAAGGGTATGTATATGGAATGGCTGACAGGGTAATAGATCGACTAAATAAGAGTTTATTTAACCTGGCTCTAATACCAGTTGTTAGGTCACAACAACCCTGGTTTGTTTGTTAATTGATAGGTTATTATACTTAATAAAATATTAAAGTGAATAACACAAGAATATAGTCAATGTATAATTCCACTAAGTGTGGCTTGTTGCGGAATAACAAGACCACTGATCAATTACAAAGTATGAACGTGTAAAATGAATTGGTAAGTGCTCCTTTGCCAAGTGATCTCATTTACAGTGTTATAGAGATCTTACAAAATAGGCAAGGAGTAGTGGAAGGACTGAGAAAGGAAAGTGACCGAGATCAAAGGGATTTGATCTGGTCTCTTAAACATGGAAATGTTTAACTCAGTCCTTCTACTCAGTATTGAGTGTCAATATTGAGTTCCAATACTGAGTGGCCAATACTGCCTACTCAGTATTAGACCATGACTTAGCTATTTTATTCTACAAACTATACTAAGCTAGTCTAAGCTGTCTTGTTATCTTAAGATCCTAATGGGGTAAGGCTTTTTGCCATAACAGTGTGATCAGATTCTATCAGATCACCATATATTGTAATGTTTTCTAGGTATGTCGAAGACCCTCTAAATTGTGAAAAAATACTCAAGGTTAAATATAAAACCTGCACATATTCAGGGGGAGTTGCCTAACTATTTGTCTACATCAAATAGGGGGATTGTTGGGTCGTTGAAAAGCATCCCCCACTGAAGAGATTTAATGAAGACAAAAAAGCAAATAGTTAGAAGACAGTCTGAGGATTAGTTCATCAGATTGTGGGTAATTCAATCTGATCAGTTCAGATTTCAGTTACCCAGTTGCACTATCTGATCACTATCTAAAACAATGATCAGTTCCCCGTGCGGAATCAGATACTGGTTAACAGATCAGATAGTGTAACAGGTTCAGCGCATTGGACAAAATGCTGAACCATTAAACAGATACTTCTCTAAGCAAAACACTTAGTGAAGGTCACTAAAGCTGAAGGCCATATGAAAAAGCATGAGTATCCGAAAACTCATGGCTGCCAGAAGTGTACATAGGATGGAAGTATCAGTGTCACAGAAATACACAAGTAAATCATAAGTTTGTGCATCGCTGCTTATGAGAATATTTTGCAAATCTTCCAGAAGATATCGGCGATCACAAGACGACAGAAAGTACTGTCAGAATTCCGTTAGTCGTGCTCGTCCCATTAAATATCCTCTGCACCAACGGAATTCTCACACGTGGAATCGATCGATCATTCCTTTGGCTCTACGTTTCACAATGCTATAAATTGAGGACTTGAGCGATCGATTTCTGTGTGCACCCAACAAGGTTACACGCTGCTGAAATTACTCCGGAACTTTATTCATTCGAGCAAAGTGTAAACCACCAGTTAACTCTAGTTATCTGATTCGGGAATTGAATCTGTATAACGAAAGTGTCTGGTCTTGTGCTTGATCATTTGTTGATCATAAACTTGTCTTAGATAATATATGTTGTTGTCTATCACATGCAAGCAGTTTAGTTAGGATTTGTTCTTAGCTATTCCGCAAACTGCTTGCATCTTTATTGTATCATTATTGATTAATAAAGAAAAGTTTAAAAAGTGCTGAGTGTCTCCATTAATTTTAAATTGGTCAGTGAAAGCGTATATGTGTTGAATTTCACTTATTACGGGACTAACACTCTAGTTATTTGATTCGAGAATTGAATCTGTATAACGAAAGTGTCTGGTCTTGTGCTTGATCATTTGTTGATCATAAACTTGTCTTAGATAATATATGTTGTTGTCTATCACATGCAAGCAGTTTAGTTATGATTTGTTCTTAGCTATTCCGCAAACTTCTTGCATCTTTATTGTATCATTATTGATTAATAAAGAAAAGTTTAAAAAGTGTTGAGTGTTTCCATTAACTTTAAATTGGTCAGTGAAAGCGTATAGGTGTTGAATTTTACTTATTACGGGACTAACACACTCAAAACATTTTTGGGTTTATGGGAAAATATATATTTGAACATACTAAGATTAAAATTGAAAGAGATCTTTTTGGTTTATGGGAAAATATATATTTGAACATACTAAGATTAAAATTGAAAGAGATTTTGGAGTTTTGTTTAGGACTATTTCCTATTTAAATTATTTTAATATTTTAAACAATAAAAGTCAGTAAATTATAGAATATTGCCTAGCAAAATGATTCAGGGTGTGCTTGTTTGAAGGTATTGAGTGGTGTGCAATGTGATTGATTGTCATTATAAGTGCTTGATTTGTTCTCAGGTAATCAATGATTACTTACTAGTAAGTAATATACCATTCCCCATCAAATTGGGGGTAATTAACTCTATAATGTTTTAATCCACTATTATTATATTAAATTATATTATTATTATATATAAATATAATATATTATTATTATATTAACTAATATTATTTCCTTGCCTGTGAACATGACTAAAATTATTATATTAATTAATATTATTAATATTTATATTATTATGTTTAAATTATAAATTATTATTATATTATTATAAATCAAGCAACATTAATAATCAAGGGAATACTAAAATGCTCATTGTATTCCTTAGTATTTTTATTATCTTTCTCTTTCTTATTATTAACTTTGAACCAAGCGCCTCCTCAACATGGTTTTGACTCACCTCATCCGTGTTATCGGTTCCATTTTAATAACTAAAGTCATAAACAATCAAATTACTGTAAATTAAATTTTATATTTCTATGTTTTGGTGGTGAAATAATGAATGTTAGAACTATAACTAGAGTTTAACATAATTACATAACAACATATAATTAAAACAACATCAATGTTTCATTTCATTGATTGTGATCATTATATATACAATACAATGCAATACGACATACACAATTCTTAACAAAAAATCCACCATGTTCTTTACACGGTCGATTTCCGTCTTTGAATAACAAACACCGAGCCTCAGGATCCCTAACCTCAACTTACAACAATATACGTAATCTCGAGCTGCACCTCACTCTCACCACCAAATTGAAACCCTAACGATCTTATCTTAAGTTCGGGTGGCTCAAACACCACTTTAATCCATTTCTCATCTAGAACTATCAATTTTCCTACATATAACAAACAAAAACACCAAAACTAGTAAACAAATATGTCCAATTATCTGAAAAGTTAAAAATTGTTTTCATTTTTAAAAAAAGAAGGAACTATATCTTTCAAGGAAACTTCCCCGTCAAGAATACCAATGGCTGAGAAAAATACTTTGTTTATCACGATATCAGGAGCCTCAACAACTTGAATCATTT
Organism: Calendula officinalis; assembly: GCA_963853835.1. Classification (NCBI taxonomy): domain Eukaryota; kingdom Viridiplantae; phylum Streptophyta; class Magnoliopsida; order Asterales; family Asteraceae; genus Calendula; species Calendula officinalis. Next base: position 64,005,360 of record OY970823.1, on the reverse strand, counting down.
CGTTTGTTTTGTAAACAAGGCGACACAATCCACTCTTGAAACCACCACCCGATGATGTAGGATTTGAACAATACACCACATCCCGTTCTATTCAGAAATTCATGACTCGGTGAAGTGTTTCGATTGAAGTATCTCGAGTGATTGAAATATTGAGTAGGAACCAACACAAATAAATACCTCTTTTTCACAAAAGTTTAGAAGTTAAGAAAAAGAACAAATAGAAAAATTATACTACGTATTACTTTCACTGATTTTCAATCTTTTATGTCATTACTTTAAACCAAAACAAAAATATTCAAAGAGAATCTAAAATCGAGACATCAACTCGAGCTTATGTTTATTCGGTTTTCGATTAAATTGGCTTGACGCATTAACTTGGACAAAAAGGCGTGTGGGCCCTGTATCCAGAGTTTCTAGCCATTCATGTGCTTACACGTGGCTAATTATCCAACTTCAAACCACAGGCTCTTTCAGGCTTTCAGCTCAACTCTCAGACCCCCAGATGATCATCTCACCAAAATTCATACAGAATTTCATATGAAATTCCCCAACTATTCATTAAATTCGTATGTCCTAGGGCTCTATTTTTGAATTTCGATTCACCAGATCACGATTCATTAAAATGACTAGCACTAGTTATCATCTACACACACAATTTCTGAATTCCACTTGTTACACGTCTGTTTGTGTGTCTACAGCTTACAGAAGCAGATTTCCTGTTGTGGTTAGTAATCGGAGAACGGGTAAAAGGAGAGTGTCGAAGGTTGTGAAGGCGGTAGCAGCGGCATCGACTAGCCGTGGTCGTGGCGGTGCTGCCGTGAACGGAAGTAACCGGAGTAAAGAGGAGCTGCAGTCGTCAAATCCGTCGACAAGTAGCAGCGCTTTAGAGCAGTTAGATATTGAACGTGGAGTTTGTATCCCGTTTCGAAAGTACAGCCCTGAAACTGTGAGTATACATTTTGTAACTACATAGTTTTGGATCAATGATAATTATTCTTATTGTTTTGAATTATATGTGATTGAAATCATTGAATGTGTGTTTTGGATGGTGAAGGTTAGGAGCAAGGTGTTGGAATCACAGGGTGCGATTTTGTCACTGGTTGGTAGAGGTGTTGAGATTGTTTGGAAATTAGGGTTCTACTGGACTAGATTGGTGTATGATTACTTAGTCGGCCGTGATGAAGAAGTCGTTCCTTTTCGTGCTCGCCAGCTCAGGAATTTATTATGTGATTTAGGGCCTTCTTTCATTAAAGCTGGCCAGGTTTTGCTACTTCTTATAGTTGTTTTGAAGATTAAGTTTTCATTCAGTTTTGTTTCAGTTATACTTCTGTAAAATTTGAACAGGTTCTTGCAAATAGACCTGATATTATTAGGGAAGATTATATGAATGAGCTCTGTATACTTCAAGATGATGTTCCTTCTTTCCCTAATCAGGTATTGAGCTGATATATTTGATTCGTGCAACAAACACCATCTGTCATATAATGTTGGTTTACTTTTCATTTAAGATTTGAGTGGTTAATGATGATTTAGGTTGCTTTCAACATTATAGAAGAGGAATTAGGTCAACCCTTAGAGGCTGTTTTCAGCAAAATTTCATCAGAGACTATAGCAGCTGCAAGTTTGGGTCAAGTTTACAGGGCTACTCTACGTGCATCAGGAGAAGATGTTGCTATTAAGGTTATATATGCTAATCTGACACATCTAAAATGTCAAATAATTTGTTTAACTGTTCTGTAATCACTAATCATAGTTAAAATAACGACTTCACACGTTTTTAACGGAACATTTTTATTTCTTTTTGTAGGTTCAAAGGCCTGGAATAGAGCCTATAATATACAGGGATCTTTTCCTTTTCAGAACACTTGCTTCATTTCTGAATGGAATAAGTTTACAGAAGCTTGGTTGCAATGCAGAGCTTATTGTTGATGAATTTGGTGAGAAGCTTCTAGAGGAGCTTGATTATACATTGGTATTATTCAGATTATATTTTAATTCTCTGGAGAAAAATTAGTTAATTATTTTTTATTTCCATTGCAAATTACTCTGCGTTTATGAGACGATTTTTAAATAATCAGGAAGCTCGTAATATTGAAGATTTTCTTGAAAATTTCAAAGGTGATCCTACTGTTAAAATTCCTAGGGCTTACAGACAGCTTTCTGGTTCACGTGTTTTAGTTATGGAATGGATTGATGGGATACGTTGTACTGATCCACAGGTTTGAATTCTACACATTTTTTTTTTCTTTTTTTTATTCCATTTATTTATTTATTGTTTTTAATATATCAGGCCATAAAGGAAGCTGGTATAGATGTAAATGGATTTTTAACAGTTGGTGTTAGTGCTGCTTTGAGACAGTTACTAGAATTTGGATTATTTCATGGAGATCCTCACCCTGGAAATATCTTTGCTATGCGTGATGGACGTATTGCATATGTGGATTTTGGGAATGTTGCTCAATTAAGCCAGGTATATTAATATCTTCCTTTTATTTAATATTATCCATTTTCCTTAACCTAAATATAATTTTTGTTTTTCTTTCAGCAAAATAAACAGATTCTTATTGATGCTGTTGTTCATGCTGTAAATGAAGATTATGCTGAAATGGCAAATGATTTCACAAGACTCGGATTTCTTGCAAGTGGGACAGATGTAAGCCCTATTATTCCGGCATTAGAAGCAATTTGGCAGAATTCTGCAGGAAAAGGATTGGCTGATTTTAATTTTAGAAGTGTTACAGGTAAACCTAATTATATTACGTAATTAATTATCATTAATTACTGATTTACTTCATTTTGATGCAGGCAAATTTAATCAACTTGTTTATCAATATCCTATTCGGATCCCTGAAAGGTTTTCTCTCGTCATCCGTTCTTTATTGACTCAAGAAGGCATCTGTTTCACACTGAAACCGGATTTTAAATTTCTTGAGGTAGAAGTTTTGATAGTATCTAAATTCTAAACACCTTTATTTATTTTGTAAATTAAAAGTTATTTATATTTTGATTTATTTGTGTATTAATGCCAAAACAAAATTAATTTACTATAGGTTGCATATCCGTATGTTGCAAAGCGGCTTTTAACAGATCCAAACCCTGCTCTTCGAGAACGCCTTGTACAGGTCAGTAAACCTTTATTTAAAGATCATTTATCTGCTATATAAATGATTAAATTACATATCAGGTATTTCTGAAACATTTATTTTCTATTCAATAGCATTTCTTCATTTACTACAAATAAAGAGCTGTTATATTTCACGTTTTTTCTGCATTTGGTGATTTTTTATTTATTTATGTGTTAGGTTTTGTTCAAAGACGGTCTTTTTCAATGGAAAAGACTAGAGAACTTAATCGTGCTTGCAAAGGAGAATGTGACAAAAATGAGCAGTGCATTTCAAGGAAATAACACGTGTGTATCTCTTTCATCCAATGGCTAAATTTCTCTCTCTAAATATATACAAATACATACAAGTAGATGTGGAAAAATGGGCTGGTCGGGCGGGCTGAGTTGGGTAACATAGCACATCAAAGTGGGTAATTCTTGTACGAGTCAAAATGGTTCGGGTCAGTTGAACTGAAACACTTGTTCCAAATTTCTGAATTTTTTAGATTATTTGCAACACTTTTTCCAAATTTCTGAAACACTTCCCCCTGGGCTACTTTCGACCCGTTTGACTCATTTGGCCATTTTGTTTGAACTTTTGATCAGGCAAGGTTCTAGAGAAGTGCAAGTTCAAAGGAAGCTGGATCTAACGGACACCATTAAAGATGGATCTAACAAATGATTTATAAACTTATGACATGTCATTTTTCTTTTACAAATATTTTTATCCACTGCAGATTTACCTTCAGCTGCTCGAGATTTCATGCTTTCCTGGAGTGCTTCTGTTCTATCCGATAAATGATAAAGCGTCTATCATTTGTTGATAACTAAAAAAGTACTTTTAACCGTATATAATCAAACCATCAGGTATCTTGGCTAAACAGATGTACAATAATTAAATTAGTCTGTATTATGCTATCATATACTAGTCGATATGTCATGTATATAACACAACAATGTAAGTAGGTGTAAAATATAGACAATATTATAGAGGACAGACTTAAGTTCATTTGAAAAAGAATCCTTGATCGCTTTTGGCAGTGGAGTGTTTGGTAACACGGATTTGAAGTAAATCCCACCGCTCCATTATTAGCAATAAGTGCGACCTAAACTTATTTGTTGTCAATTTAAATTCATTGAATTAAGATCAAGGAGGCTACAGTTACATTCATTAGATATTACAACATGATTAGATTAGTCTAAATAATTCCTAGCCTTAAAGCATTAACTAACTAATTAGCAACAATACAAGAATGTAAACTGTAAAGATTACACTCAATAAACCCTAAGTCATAGTAACAATTGTCTACTTAACTTTTCAAAAGTCACTTGGGCTGACTCTTTTGGTGTACCTCCTGCTTCTTCGTTTTGCAATTGGGATATCGGCCTCTTTAGTAGAAACGGGCTCGTTGGTGTTAGAGCTGTCCTGTAGATTCATCTTCAACGGCTTTTCCCTCTGCCAACTAAAAAATAAAAAAACAAAAGGTTTTTGGTGATTAATATAAAAGTATTATTTTTTTAGTAACTAATATTGGTTTATAGGATCCTATTGTGTAAGTTGGGGCAGCTATTCATAGATTTAATCAAACAATTACCAAATTGACAATTTGTAAGATGCACTTTCGATGGTTTTCAAAGTGCACGTTTGAATATACATTTTTTCATCATAAGATAAGAGGTGGCAAAATGGGTCGGGTTGACCCAGGACACTTTTGTCCAACTTTTTTAAAACGACTTTGATAAATAATTTGTGAACTTTGACCCTTCTTTTTATTTAGGTATTTTCTTATAACCAAGTGATTTGATAACACATTTTTTTACGCTATTTTCATAGAGCTACTTTTTGTTGCCATTGGTTACCTGATTTTGCTCCTCGATTATTGGAAGGGATGACAAAGCTTCAGTTGGGTGGCCCTCGTATCTAAATGCCAAAAGAGGAAGAACAAAGAATATTAAAGAAAGAGAGATATATATACAAGGCCGGAATATTAGTTTATCATTACCCAAGGATTTTTTAAACTGGGACTACTAAGTTGATAGTACACTAAACGATGTGTTGCAATCAAACGATGCATTAATTTTCAACAAATGGGTAGAAAAAGTTAAATCATCGGAAAATATGAGGCAAAAAAACCAACCCTCAGAAGCACAATTTCATCATCCGGTTTTGGTGATTCTAAAGATTTTGATTCGTTTGGTTCCATAATCTCTACGGTTTTGGAACTCAACCGTTGTATTTCATTCTCAATGTTCCATGATCCACCAGAAAGATAATCCCTCTGTAACATCAGATTAAAATAAAAAAATTTATCATATTGATAAGTTTGGCACATAATTAAGGGAAAAATATAAAAGATTACAAAGAATCTAGAAAAATAATAAGTAAATTAGCATAGTCTCATATCAGATAAACAAGATAGTTTAGTACTAACATTTGGGGTCTTGGAGATATGAATGCCATTATCCAAAACTGACTTTGAACTTGATCCAACCATGTTTTTTGTAATCAGTTTTCTTGCTTCCATGATGGTTTGGTTGCGAATATTTGGATTATCTGTTTACGGTTAACAAAATATAATTCATTTTCTCATATTTATTACTCCCTCCGTCCCACAAAAAAGTTCCCATTTCTAACAAAAATTTTGTCCCACAAAAAAGTTCTCATTTCTCACATTTGATGGGCTCCACATAATAAAATATTATTATTCTTAAGGACCCCACTACTAACATCCACTAACTATCATTCTCTCTCCAATCAAACCTTATATTTTAATCAAAATTAATATTAATGACCCCACCACTAACTACCACCTAAAAACTTGTGCCAAGATGAAATGAGAACTTTTTTGTGGGACGGAGGGAGTATTTAATAAAGAAAGAACACTCAAATTAGAGATATTAAAAATATTACTTTGTCCAGCATCCACAGCCTCTCTCATGGTATAATCTTCAACTCGTGACTTGATAATTTCTATTAGGCCTCTCCCAACCCTACACATCACTAACCCATCACTAGCGCCACGTCATCGCATCCTTACTGACACGCTACTGACACGGCCGTGCCAACCCTACACATCACTAACCCATCACTAAACCCATCCTTTCCACATCATCATTTCCACATCATCATTTTAATTAATAAAAAAACACATTACATTAAATAAAAACCATTACATTAATAATAAAAATAAAAATAAAAACATTACGATTAAAAAAAAACACGATTACGGAAGAAAAAAAAACAATACGGAAAAAAAACAATACGAAAAAAAAAACATTACGGAAAAAAAATTAACGTTGACGGAAGTTTGGCGGGAGGGTCCAAATGTGTTCGATTAAGGCATTGCGAAGTTTATGATGCACAACTCGATCACGTATCTCCTTCTCAATACGCAATTGGGCTGCAACCCGTGATTTTCCGGGTTAGCGGTATAGTTTTCTTCGATTGGACAAATTGCGCGGCCGTTATCTTCCGTAATCATGTTGTGTAATATCACACAAGTGTACATGATCCGTCGTATTTTGTTCACACTGTATGGTCGTGCCGGGTTTTTAATGATTGCCCACCGTCCTTGAAGCACTCCGAAAGCTCGTTCGACATCCTTCCTAGCGGATTCTTGGAACCGCTTGAACTTCATGTTCTTTTCATCAATTGGGCAGTTAAATGACTTGACAAGCGTTGCCCATTCCGGATAAATCCCATCAGCTAGATAATAACCCTTCGTAAATTGCTCACCCGAAATAGTAAACGGAACTACGGGAGACCTGTCTTGCCTTATTTCATCAAACAAATCTGATTCGTTAAGGACGTTTATGTCGTTATTCGAACCCGCCGGGCCAAAGTACGCATGCCATATCCACAAATCGTATGACGCAACAGCTTCAAGCATTATTGTGGGACATCCTTGATCACCACGTGTGTATTGGCCTTGCCATGCTGTTGGACAATTTTTCCAAGGCCAATGTATACAATCAATGCTACCAAGCATCCCAGGAAAACCATGTATCTCTTGATGTTTGGCATGTAAACGTTGGACATCATGAGTTGTTGGTTTTCGCAAAAACTCAGTCGAGTATAGATGGAATATACATTTACAAAAGTTGTCCAAACAATCGTACGCTGTTTGTTGACCCATGTGTAGGTACTCATCAAACAAATCAGCGGCACAACCGTACGCCAATTGACGTATGGCAGAGGTACACTTTTGAAATACATTAAAACTGGGGTAACCCGTAGCGTCTCTCTTTTGACGGAAATAATCAAAATACGACGGTAGTTGACCCGGTGGGTTATAAAAATGTATAGCCTGGCATATACGGATGAACAAAGGTTTCGACATGCGAAACCGTCTTCGAAAGTAATCCAGGGGAAAACGGAATTGTCGGCAAAGTAATCATTCCATAAATGTTCAGCAGCCGCAACGCGATCTCTTGGTATATATCTTCGTGGTGCTCTTGGCACGGTGGAATTTTCAGCTTCTTCTTGATCCAGATAATCAAGCCTTTCAATAGTTTGGTTTAAAATCGAAGACGGCTGTTACATTAACATAATCTTGCCAGTAATCATCGGCGTCATCGTTTGGATCCATTGAGTGAGAGAAAAAATATGGAAATTGGGAAGAGAGGAAGTATGTGATTGTGAGAAAATATAATGTGATTGTGTGTTTAAAATGGTAGAGTGTAGTGGGTTTTTATAGAGGTTGTGTGTAATATTAATTATTTGTATTAAAAAAAAATTAATTTGAATTCAAAACGGACGCTCCACCCGGACCCACCTCCCTCGACGCCTTCATCACGTCCGTCCTCACCACGACGAAGTATGCACGACGCCGTCGTGGCTCGACGCGTCCCCCCGGCACGGGTCTTAATCTATCACACTCTTCCCTGTTAAAAATTATTAAAAAAAAATTAGAATGAGCCCACAAAATTGGATAGAAAAAATACTGTTACCTTGAATAGCGTTCGAGCATTAGTAGTTGTTCAACTAAATACAAGATCTCACTCTTTCCTGACGAACTGTTTTTATTTAACTCAGCACCACCACCAGAAAGGTTTTCATCATCTTCAATACCACCTTCTGTGGAAAATTAAATTATAATTTTTATATCCAAGTCTATAAGGAAGTCAACAAAAAAGTCAAATTAATTAGATTTCTTTGACAAAATGTCAAAGGTTTAACTTAAATGTGTGGCGAATCAACCAATCAGTTTTCAAAGGATACTCTCAGATTTTAAATTTAAACTCCAATTCTGTAAACTCTACACATGAAATGAACACCATAACACTCATTTTCATATACTACAATGAGGATCAAAAATCACAATATTAAACTACATGTTGATGTAATTACGAAATTTGACAGCCAGTTACAAAAGAAAGTTACGATATTCAATACCTGAATGTGAATCACTGTCTGAAGAAGAAGACGAACGCGAGGCCCAACTCTCAAAATGACGAAATAAGTTTACTAGCAACAAATTTAGCAGGTAATACGACACCAATTAGGGTTTTCTGATTGCAGAGATGGAGTGGGACGGTCATATGGACGGCAGCAATTCGCCTCCGTTTGTATACTTTACCGCCGGATCTGCCGCTAGCACGGCGGCCTGAGAACTGGAGTTCGTGGACAAGGAAGTTTGTAGGGGAAGTGAAAAGAACCGGACGGAGTTTGGTAGTTATCGGGAGTTGATAAAATACTTGTTTATTTTGTTCAAACGCAAACTCCCTCAACATAACCTTTTTGGAAATTAAAATTCATTTTTAGTCCTCCAACGGTTTTTCAACCAACTCGAATTCTCTTTCAATTTTGGATTCTCTAACTCGAAATCACCAAGGATTTCAATTTCTTAAAACATATTTAGAAAACATTATGCAACCAAACAATACTCCTTACAGTTGGGTAAAGCCAATTTGCATCATAAATGGAAAACACGTTTCCGAGACTTTTTTTTACCTTTTCTGCGTTTTATTTTTTCTTATCAATCTTATTCTTTGTTTCTAGTTTTTTTCTGGCTGTGGGATTTGTTTTTTTTTCTTCTTATCTTCATAATAAATATCACTCGTCTTTTGATGATAATAAAATGAAGATAACAAGTAGATAACCTATTTAATTGGACACAAATTTGTTTAAAAGGTCATGTACCTTGCACCGTTGCACGTGATGATTTCAAAAGATTCTTTCTTTCAGAAAGATGTGCTATGCATTTTATATGTCAAAAAGCGGTTCACCAAGAAATTCCATAAACAACAATGTAGGAGTGTCATAATACTATGCTTCAGAATTATAAACGTTTATAATACATAAATGGCCGGTTAAAACAAACAAATGTTTTTATAATAAATTTTAATTCAAAGATAATAATATAAAAACGAGTTAGTGCATAGTTATATAAGTCTAAGATGATGTTGGTACGATTAAAAAGTGGACGACCAAAAAGACTGGGTCAAGGGGTTGCGCTCCTCGGTTAGGTCTTAGGGCAGCGGCTTTTGTGGGATCTGAGGGACACTATAATGCTAATTCATCATAGCGCCTTTTGCGGGATCTGAGGGACACTGTAATGCTAATTCATTATTTTCTGTATGTTCCAAAACTTGCCAACCCTTAATAGTCGTCTAACCCCTACTAACTACCTTTGTTTTGGTCCATGTCATAAGATGAACTTCTTCTATGGAGATGCACAGAAAAACATGTCTCTTTGACATATACTTTGAATACGAATTCTCTTAAAGTCGGCAAAACGTGAACATGAAATTGTGACTGATTTAAAGTTTGATCTTCACGAATCAAACACAATTTTTTATTTGATCTTGATTCAAGAAACGCATCATGTTTGTTTATGTAGACTGTTGGAAAATTTTGGATATATATAATTATATATTTAATTATATATAATTAATGGTTGGTATGTCCAAAATGTAGTTGTGGTGAATGAGATATCGACTCTCAAAGTGGGGTGTACGGATCAAAGAAATCAAACAATTGAACTAGTGAAAACTCGAACCTATCCACACTCGTCTCCCGGGTTTCACGGGGGTTCGTTTTTTGCCACTCTGTTTTTGTCACTTGATTTAATGGAAGTATTCAAATAATAATATTAATAATATTATTTATATTTTAATGTTTGTCATTAAAAATATATTTGAATTAGTGGTTTCATTTCTTTGTAATGAATTGTGTTGAATTGGATTAATGACATTAATGAGTGTCATTAGACCTTGGACCAAATTCTAGTATAAATAGAAGATGTGTGGTTCATTGGAAGACACATTCTTGAGAACACAAACACACATTCTCATACTTTTCTACTCACTTACAAGCATCACAATTTGCTCTCTCCAAGTTTAGTGATCCTTAAACACAATAACTTTCGATAAGTGTTTTGGCTTGGATTATATTCGGTAGTGTAAAACTACTCGGTTGTTTTACCCTGAGAAATAGACAACGAATCTATTTTAAGGGGATCGTGAATTTCACGAGACTCAACCAAAACCTTGTACTTATTTGTTCTATTTAGTTTGTTTCAATCTTTTGTAAACGTATTCGTCAATTTCCCTTATTGTAATTGTATTTTATTAATGAAAATTGGTATTAGCTCCTACAAACTTAAAATAGATTTTTCCTCTCTTGCTAATACCGGTTGGAAAATACATTTTTTTTTCGATTTTTGCTTTTTAATAGCATCGATTCGGAAAAAGTTTTGATTGAAATGTTTATGTAAAACAAGATGTTTGGTTAAGTTTATTATAAATTGTTAAATCAAATTTTTGGATTTAAAGTTTATTATATCAAGTTTTTAAAGTTTGATTTTAAATAACTTGGAATATTGTTTAAAACAATTTTGGATTTAAAATTAATAATTGTAAGAGTTATTGTTGTTAATTCTAAGTTTTGCAATCATATTTGTTTGTAAGGTTCAAGATAGTCATAGGCTTCTTGAGTTGATTCTCATTAGAGATGATATTTGAAATAAATCTTACAAACATTTGTATATCATTGTGAAATTTGTTGATTATTAAAATATCAAATATTAAATTGGTTTGTAAGTGATTTTGATTTTGATTTTCTTCATCTCAAGGTAGCTTTGGCTTCTTGACATATGGTTTCAATTTGTGAGACTATTTGAAAATCAAATACTTTGGATTTATATTTGATAATTTTGTCGTTATTCTTCAATTATAAAGAATTTGTTTAAGAAAATATTTTATAAACTTTTCGTAATTTCCATTTTATACATATCAAGATTACTTTGGTATCTTTAATATAGTATCATTATGTGAGATATTTGGAAATTAAAAGTTTTTGGATATAAAAGTTTTGATTTATTTTGTTTCAAGTATCAAGATAATTTAGATTTTCTTGACTTTAATCTAATATAGTGAGAAAATGTACTTGAATTTTTGGATTTAAAATTTTTTGGTAATCAAGTTTGCTTTGGCTACTTGATTTTCTCATACTTGTGAAAAGCTATAATTCTTCGGGATTTTTGTCTATGGATTACTTTGGCATCTAGAATTTTGCTTTCAAAGTTTGAGAATTATTGGGGTTTTTCTATGAAATTTGTGATTGATGGTTATAGACTTTTCTTGAAAAAAAATTTTAATTTCCATTTTATACATATCAAGATTACCTTGGTTTCTTGAATATAGTCTCATGAGGTGAGATATTTGGAAATTATAAGATTTTGGAAATGAAAAAGTTCTATTGTTTTAGCTTTCAAGTTAACCTTGGTTACTTGAATTTCCTCAAATTTGGTAAAAGTTAAATTCTTCGGATTTTATATCTATGGATTGCTTTGGCATCTAGAATTTTACTTTCAAATTGTGAGACTTGGTAAAAATATTGGTTTATATTAGTGAGTAAGATACAGGATAGTATTTGGCTTCTTGAGTTGATTCTTGATAAGATGATACTTGAAATATATCTTACTACTAATTGGAACAATTTGACTTGGTCAAATTTGCATTTTTATTTGGAAAAAAATGTCAAATGTTGTGACAATGCCTAACATGGAAATGTACATGAAGGAAGATGTGCATAATGTGGCCATGATTTCCGATTTGTCGGAAGTGAATTTGATGGGAACCAATTGAAGTGGATGGTATGTCGATACGAGTGCTACCCGTCATGTGTGTTTCTATAAAAGTATGTTTATCATTTTCAAAGATGTTGAAAATGAGCAAACACTTTTATTGAAAAGTTGACTACCACATATATAAAAGGTGAAGGAAATGTTATCTTAAGGATGAATTTCGGAAATGATGTCATGTTGAGCAACATCTTGTATGTTCCGGAGATTTGTAAGAATCATGTGTCCGGATGGTTGCTTACTAAGTTTGTTACTCGGGTTGTGAATGAATCCAATGGAATTGTGTTATCAAAATGTGGAATTATTGGTAAAAATATTAAAATTAAATGTGACAACTTTTAACCGCGATTTTAATAATTGCTAATAAAGTTCTTCATTTATTTTGAATTGTTAAATATTTAACATGGTTGATTATGCCATATAAATTTAATTAAATTTGGTTTTAAATAAATTTAATTGCATACCACCAACATTCCATATTGATTCAACTCACAAATGTAACAAATTCATCATTTCATTTGGTTGAAAGAAATAACCAAAACTCCTTCATATACACAAAAGGGTGTAATTTTACTTAATAGAAAGTAATTGATACATTAATTTGTACAAATGTGGGGGTACGTCGTATGTCGACTAATTATCTTTTATATAAGATACCCGTGAGGATAAAATGAACATTGTACAAACTTTGGTTTGAAAGAAAACCGTATCATAAGTACGTACAAATGTGGGGGTATGTCGTATGTCGACTACTTATCTTTTATATAAGATACCTCGTAAGGGTTAGATGAAACATCATACGAATTTTGGTTTGAAAGAAAACCGTCTTATAAATACGTACGAATGTGGGGGTACCTTGCTAAGGTATTCATTCATCTTCCTAAAGTTATATCAATTAAGGAAGATATTCCAAATAATTGATGTATAAATTGGTATATATCATTGTCTTACATTTACATTAGTCAAGTGTACAATGTATAATGGTAAGACATAATACGATATGACAACTACTCTCAATTGAAGTTATCAAGATTAACTATTTAAAAGTTAAATGATAACATCGCGGATCCGCTTATGAAAAAGGCTTAAGTAGAGAGTTAGTTATGGAATGGGACTAAAGCCCTTGGAATAAAAGTTTATGCGAAGGAAACCTAACCTAGTTGACTGGAGATCCCAAGATCTAGGTTCAATAGGACAACCTAATTGTATAAACGAAGGGATGTCACTGTGGGGGTAACGGAATTCCTCCAAACATTCTTAAAGGGAGTACATTGTACTACTTCCTAGTCCATTCCTAGTTCAGTGACAATGAGGATAAGCACTATGGCTTTTAATGATTCCTTGTAGAGAATCACCTATGTGAGGGAGAAGTGGGGTCGCTTCGAATGGAATTGTTGGGGCACAATTCTTAGTAGCTCTCGCAGAACCAGGCAGTGTCCATGACCAAGACGGGCACGATAAGAGGATATGAACAAGTTAGGGAGAGTCTTGTGAGAATGTATATTGTCGTCTACACAAAAGGCGGATTCAGTTCAAGGACATCGCGTCTACTGACTGCTAGGAGACTAAGTGTGCTTCTCAAGGGAAGGTTCAAAGGCTAACACCTACCTATCCTTTGCAAGACTTAACTGTTGAACATTTATCGAAATTTTGTTGTGTTTTCGATCGATCTCTATTCATGTGGGGGATTGTTGGAAAATTTTGGATATATATAATTATATATTTAATTATATATAATTAATGGTTGGTATGTCCAAAATGTAGTTGTGGTGAATGAGATATCGACTCTCAAAGTGGGGTGTACGGATCAAAGAAGTCAAACAATTGAACTAGTGAAAACTCGAACCTATCCACACTCGTCTCCCGGGTTTCACGGGGGTTCGTTTTTTGCCACTCTGTTTTTGTCACTTGATTTAATGGAAGTATTCAAATAATAATATTAATAATATTATTTATATTTTAATGTTTGTCATTAAAAATATATTTGAATTAGTGGTTTCATTTCTTTGTAATGAATTGTGTTGAATTGGATTAATGACATTAATGAGTGTCATTAGACCTTGGACCAAATTCTAGTATAAATAGAAGATGTGTGGTTCATTGGAAGACACATTCTTGAGAACACAAACACACATTCTCATACTTTCCTACTCACTTACAAGCATCACAATTTGCTCTCTCCAAGTTTAGTGATCCTTAAATACAATAACTTTCGATAAGTGTTTTGGCTTGGATTATATTCGGTAGTGTAAAACTACTCGGTTGTTTTACCCTGAGAAATAGACAACGAATCTATTTTAAGGGGATCGTGAATTTCACGAGACTCAACCAAAACCTTGTACTTATTTGTTCTATTTAGTTTGTTTCAATCTTTTGTAAACGTATTCGTCAATTTCCCTTATTGTAATTGTATTTTATTAATGAAAATTGGTATTAGCTCTTACAAACTTAAAAGTGTACTACATTTTGGACATACCAACCATTAATTATATATAATTAAATATATAATTATATATATCCAAAATTTTCCAACATAGACTAACAAAATGAACATATTTCAAGTGTTTATGATATACTGTAATTTTTAAACTTAAAATGCACTTTAAAAATATTTGGATACATGACACTTATTGGAAAAATATCTTTATTTGTAATCCGCTATTAAATAATTAAATCACTAGCTGTTAAAAATAAGCAGTAACCAACCACCTCCAAAATCAACGAAAGGGCATTTTCAACGCGTAATAAACAATATGTGGTCTAGGTTCAATGAACTTGTTTTTCGAACAGGAATCTAGCTATATAGAGAAGGAATATGATTTTCAAAAAGCAATATTGTGGGAACTGAAATGTAGACTTGGTGATAGATTTTTTTTTGAACGGCAAGTTAGTAAGTTAGTGGTTCGAGCCTAGACAGTGACATCCGCAAGGGGCAGTATGCCTTCCCTCAAACCTTCCACCTTTTTGTCCACGACGGGACTTGAACCCATGATCTATTGGTCATGGGCAACACCTTAAATCCTCCTTGAATATCACTAGGCTAGAAACCTTGGGTAGACTTGGTGATAGATAACATTGAGATTAAAAGTGTATGGTAGGTGTAGTATGGAATTTTTCCAAGTTTGTAGGAATAAATCTATTTTTGTTAAAAAGATAGTGAGACGGCTCCCATCGTCTTCGTCAGTTGTTTCGTAGGTTTGAAGAAAACCATTGGCGACACCATTTCTTTGCTCGCCGGTTTTGCGAATTTTTCGTTCTTCGTCGGTAAACCGACATAAACAAGACGCTAAGAGAGATATCGACTGCATTATAGACTTGTACAATCTGCAACGTATTTTATTCTCTACCAAAGCGATAAAAGAGGTGAAGATGTGTTGTTCGTATGAGTACGTCAGTTGTTATGTGAATTTAGAAGTGTTCGACGAGACCTTATATTACAAAACTGATGAAGGAAGTATAGACCAACTATTGGGAGTAACCTAAGCTAATAATAGGAAAACCTAAGGTTTTATTTGGATGTGAAATCTTGAGATTTTATCTTGAAAAATAAGTTGCCTAATAAAAGATACTTGAAGTAGTTTTTATAAAGATCCTTCATTTACCCATCTTATTTTGTATGTCATTTCATGGTTTTTTATACATTTAATTATTTTAAGAGTACAAGTTATCAAACGTATCCATAGGCATAAAGTGTGTCCACTATTATATGTAAATTTTTAATACAATTAAAATTTCACTATTGATAAACATACATTGGTTAAATTACTCGTGGCAGGGGTGTCTTTGAGGAGGTGCAGCCGTATAGGGCCCATATTTTATAGGGGCCCAAATTTTATATATATCTTATATATAATCTTAAAATTTTAAAAACTTGATAATTTAATAGAAAAAAATAGAAAATCCAAATTTTTATAAAAATCTTGAATTTAGGGGACCCATTTTGGTGTTTTCGCACTGGGCCTTCAAAATCTCGGAGACGCCCCTAACTCGTGGAATGTGAAAATATAAATGTTTTATGAAGTTCGAACTAAAATATAATAATTAACTGCCTACACTAAATCGGTTATGTTGCATAGGGAATTCATTTTTACAGTAGATATATTATTCCTCATGTCACAACTATTACTTTAAGATATTGTGTAGTTTGCTATAACAAATATAAATTGTGGTATATGAATTGATTTATATGCTATAAAAAACACCACATATTACGTAAATATGTAACTTCAAGTTGATAAGATGCAAACAACTTAATAATTCAAAGAGAAATGATGACGACAACCTCAAGAGTTGTTATTAAGATGTTAGAACTTAGAACATGTATAATGAACTTGTGTACATTAATCACTAACTAACCCCATACTTTAAGTATTATCATCATTAATATTAAAAGCGCAATCTTTTTAATGCATGTAATTACTCTTTAAAAACGGAACATTAAGTATCTCTGTTAACAGAACTCAAAATAATTAAAAAACATAATTGTTACTACAATACTTTTAATTGTAATTTTATTAAGGGCATGTTTGGTACGTGTGAAAGGAAAGGAGAGAAAGGGAATTGAGGGCATTTCCCTTGTTTGTTTAGCTTGAGAAACGGAATTAGAGAATCAATTTGGCATTCTCTTTCCCACCTCTTCATTCTCGAAAAAAAACGGAGAAACGCGAGAATGGAAAGAACAAGCGCAAGCGCATTCTCGGTGTGAATGGGACATCGAATTAAAAAAAACACTGGGGTATTAAAAGGGAAAACACGTGAAATGCACATGCTATCATAAATTGAAAAAGCGTTCCAAACCCTAGGCCAAAATTCTCTCTGGGCGATTAGCGATTTTAGTCATCGTCGTCATCTTTAGTGTTCTTCCTCGCCGATTGTACGTGTATCATCCCTGTTGTGTGTTGCCTCACTACCCTTATTGCTCGTTGGTGGTTTTGTTCGTCGGAAATTGTAGACAAGGCAACCTCATACTATGTAAGTTGTTTTCTGCTATTTTAGCCCTAATGTTAACACTTACACAAATAACTAGTTTTACAGTGTTTAATGAGGGATTACAGTCTAAGGCTCTGCTAATGGAGAGAGGCGAGAGAGAACACTACGGAAGACCAAAAGACAGCAATGGAGAATGGACGACGGTACAAAGAAGAAAGGGCAACCGGAGCAACCAAGACCAGCGGAACCACGGCGACATCAAATCCAGATCAACATCGTACTATATCACAAACTTCGCCGAAGATCATACCGAAGGAATATTATGGAGAGAGTTCATGAAGTATGAAAATCTTGTGGATGTTTATATCGCAAAAAAAAGGGATGCCGATGGAAACAGGTTTGGTTTCCTTAGATTCATCAGGGTAAACAACCCAAAAGCGTTTGAACGCAGCCTGCAAAACGTCAAGGTTGGATGGAATGTGGTCTCAGTGAACATTGCAAGGTTCGATAGGGTTCACACCCCTCCGCCTGTCCGCAATCTTCCACCACGTCACAACCAACAACATCGCCCCCCCCTCCTCCGCCACCAACATACGTTCCTAGGGGCCAATGTAATACAAAGACATGGGCGGAAAGCAGATCTTTTGCCGGGGTCGTAGCCGATAAAAAGCAAACCGTTTCACACCCGCAACCAATCATCAGTCTATCATCGGACTACACAACTGTGAAATGGCTTGCCCGTGACCTAATTGGGAGAGTTTCTGATTTCAAAACTCTATGGAATCTGGAGAAACTAAAGAATGCAGATGGGTGTGATGAAATTGGTATTCATTACTTGGGCGGTTTAATGGTAAGGCTGGAGTTTGAGAAAAGAGGGCAAGGAAAAACCTTCCTTGAAAACGCTAAAGAGGTGTGGCAGAACTGGTTTTCAAGTCTTAATTTTTGGAAACCATATCTGATCATTACAGAAAGGTTTGCCTCAATACTGGTACATGGGGTCCCAATTCATGCGTGGACGAAATAGGCGTTTAACGAAATTGGAAAAGCATATGGAGAGGTAGTCGTTGAAGAGGAGTGTTCAGAAGAGAATTCGAACCTGACGGTGGGAAGAATTGGGATTATGACAACTGAAATGGAGTGGATTAATAAAACTATAAATATACTAATCGATGATAAAGAATTCCCAATTAGACTAACAGAAGATCATATCGAATCCACCAGATTAACCCCTGGAGCTGCTAATAAACCACAATGGGGATTCTCTGATAATGAAGATGTCGATGACAGTGATGATAACGATGACGACGACGATGATGATTCTGTTAGTTCGGACTGTGAATCAGAACAGGAGGAAGGAGAATTCCGGGAAGAAAGTCCGCCGGAAAATCTTCCCCCCGAAAAGACGGCGGATAACGAAGATGAAAAGTCGGATCATCAATCACGGGACGATACGCATAAAAATCTCGATAATCAAGATCTGGGGAACAAAAATGTAGATTGGAACAATATCGAGGATGAGGTCAGTGGAACGTTCCCAATGGGACCCATAAAATATCCCGTTGGTGGGCTTGATGAAACGGACCCCCTACCCGAAGATAGTGTAAGCCTAGTGGAGCCCATTGATATTGATAATGTTATTTTATCTACCGAAATAGAGCCCAAGTCTCCCGATGGACGAAATCCATCCGATAAGCCCAAAACTACAAGTTTATCTCTGAATAATAGCTAGTCTTTCAAAATGGGCCCACACGATAGCACGTCCGAATCCAAGGTGGCCGAAAGCCCTGCAATCGCAAATTTAAATCAAAATAGGAATGATCCTGGTGATGTGCTTGAAGATACTGGTGGGAATAAGCCAATTCCGGAAATTGATCTGAATTTACCTTGTCAGTCCAATACTTCATCAGGTAGAACTCTGTCTCTTCCTCAAATTTTTGGAAAAGCTTCAAGAAACCGAATGCTAGAAAAAAGCAGAAGTAAAAAGATACTAAAGAAGTCGGCAGGCCCACAATTCGGTGGTGATTCTTCAGGCTCAATACCAACGTCCGATGAAATTGAAAACACAATTGAAGTCGGTAATTTAGTTGGGTTCCAAATGAATAGATTTGGACCGGATATTAGGAAAGCAATTAGCAGAGCAGGTTTAAAAGTTGTGTCCCAATGAAGTTAATCTCAATCAATATTAGGGGGGTCAATTGTACCCTTAAAAAGAGGTGGATTCAAGGTTTGAAGGAATTAAATAAAGTTCAATTCATAGGTATTCAGGAATCGATGACAAAAAAGGTTAATCCCTGGTTGATTAGATCTTACTGGGGAAGATCAAGGTTCGAGTTCGATTTTGTGGAATCCAATGGTAAATCGGGCGGCCTTATTTCGATTTGGGACCCATCATGGTTCAACAAATCAGATACGGTGAAAGGCGACGGGTTTATCGCAATTCTAGGAGTGATTACGGGGTCAAATAAAGAATGTGGTTTCATTAATCTGTATGCTTGCCAGGATTTAAAAAGGAAACAATTATTATGGAATGCGGTATCGGATCTAGTATTAGCAGACACAAACAGGGCGTGGATTGTATTCGGCGACTTCAATGAAGTCAGAAAAAGATCCGAGAGAACTGGTACGTCATACTCCCCTACAGGTGCTAGATTGTTTAACCATTTTATAAGTAATGCAGGTATTCATGAAATAAAAATGGGGGGTAGGAAATACTCGAGGAGTACCCCTGATTGTGGAACAATGAGTTTGATAGACCGTATATTGGTCTCTGATGCATTTTTTCAATTTTGGCCAAACCCTAATGTGGATATTCTTCCAAAAGGATTCAGTGATCATTGCCCGCTGTTATTAAGTACTACTAATGCTGATTTTGGGCCGTCATATTTTAAAATTTTCAATTCTTTGACCTCGATGGCTACTTGCCTCCTATTATTTTCAATTTTAGGCCAGTCAACGGCAGTTTGCCTCCTATTATTTTGTTTTGCATGAAATTGAAGGCATTAAAACAGGCGATAAAGGAGTGGAGATCAACAGAATCTGATGACACGATCAAAAAATTACGTATTGCGGCTGATGAGCTAGACTCTAAAGCTGAATCTGTGGGATTATCAACAGGAGAAAAAGACACGAGAATTAACATCGATTTTCAAATTAGAGATCATGAAACCCTAAAGACCCGAGACATCAGGCAAAAGGCAAGGATAAAATGGAACCTTGATGGCGATGAAAATACAAAGTACTTTCACGGATCATTAAATCATAAAAATCGAAAAAATTATATCCATGGGTTAACTTTCAATGGAATATGGACCGAGGAGCCATCAGTGATGAAAAAAGGTACTTCTGATTATTTTGCTAACATTTTTGTTGATCCTAACAGGTTAAGACCGAATTTTGTGAGCAATAAGTTCAAAAAACTGTCAGAGCCCCAGAAATTGGCAATCAAATCAGAGTTCACTAAAGCAGAAATTAAAAAAGCAGTTTGGGATTGTGGTGTTGATAAGGCACCAGGACCCGATGGATTTACATTTGCTTTCTACAAAAAGTATTGGAGCATAATAGAAGATGATCTCTTAAAGGCGGTTATGGCATTTGAAAAAGGTGGTGATCTAAAGCATGGGTGTAATTCGTCATTTTTCACACTTATCCCAAAATGTGAAATTCCTACCGCTTTATCCGACTACCGCCCAATTAGTTTGATTGGCAGTTTCTATAAAATTACCGCAAAGCTATTAGCTAACCGCCTCAAAGTAGTCATAAAGGATGTTATTAGTGTTGAACAATCGGCTTTCATTGAAGGTCGTAACATACTCGATGGCCCGATCATATTAAGTGAGATAATCTCGTGGTATAAGAAGGCGAAAAAACAATTATTGGTTTTTAAAGTGGATTTTGAAAAAGCCTATGATACCCTTAACCGGGATTTCTTAGATTCGGTTATGGCACAAATGGGTTTTGGGGAAAAGTGGAGAAAGTGGATTAAAATGTGTTTATCATCAGGTAGGGCGTCTGTCCTCCTCAACGGATCCCCTACCTCGGAGTTTGATATTAAAAGAGGTCTTAGACAAGGTGACCCGATGGCCCCTTTTTTGTTCATTATTGCTGTTGAAAGCATACATGTGGCTATGGTTGAAGCAACAGAAAAAGGAGTTTTTCACGGAATTTCCCTTCCAAATAATGGGCCAATCATTTCTCACCTTCAATATGCGGATGACACTATCTTTGTTGGTAATTGGTCCGAATCAAACGCTAGGAATTTAAAAAGGATCCTCACATGTTTCTATTTATCTTCGGGCCTTAAAGTAAACATGACTAAGAGTAATATCCTTGGTATCGGTGTTCCTAGTTCCGAGGTAAGCCGGATTGCTAACCGTCTTAACTGTTTGGTGGGGTCCACTCCATTCAAATATTTAGGGTTAACTATCGGGGGCCCTATGCATCGTGTGGAGTATTGGGATTTAATTGTCAACAAATTTCAAAAGAAATTATCGTCATGGAAAGCCTCTACCCTATCATACGGGGGTAGATTGACCCTTGTAAAGTCAGTATTAGGTGCCCTTGGGATTTATTTTATGTCGATATTCAAGGTACCGGAAGGAATTATAAAAAAGCTAGAAGCGATCCGGGCAAAGTTCTTTTGGGGCTCTAAAAATGGCGAAAGAAAAATTAATTGGGTTAAATGGAAGAAGATCCATAACCCTATTGATTCGGGTGGTTTAAATGTCCCAAGTATAAAAGCCCAAAATCTAGCACTTCTAATTAAATGGTGGTGGAGATTGAAGAAGGAGGAACGCTCGTTATGGAAAAAAGTGATTGTTTCGTTACATAATGTATCTCAAGACTTAATTCCAACAAGCAAATTCCCTGGTGTGTGGAACAATATAGTTAAGGTTAGGTCATATTTGGAAAAGTTTAACATTTCATTAGATTCTTGGTTCCAAGCATCTTTCAATCCGGATTCCGGAAGACTTCGATGGTCTTGGGCGTTTGAAATAGACGGGACCTACTCGGTTTCGTCTGCAAGGTTCGCGTTGGAAGGAGTATTTGCGGGGCCTCGGCCATCGGGTAAATTTCCATGGATAAAAGCAATCCCTTTAAGAATCAATATCTTCTTTTGGAGGTTGATTCAAAACAGGTTGCCGGCATGTGTTAATCTCTTAAAACGAGGAATAATTCCCCAATTTGCGGTGTGTTGTGCT
Source organism: Calendula officinalis (assembly GCA_963853835.1). Classification (NCBI taxonomy): domain Eukaryota; kingdom Viridiplantae; phylum Streptophyta; class Magnoliopsida; order Asterales; family Asteraceae; genus Calendula; species Calendula officinalis. The sequence continues at coordinate 63,983,044 of OY970823.1, read as the reverse complement.
TGCGAAAGGGAAATTGAGGTGGAAGCTCACTTATTTTGGGAATGCCGAAAGGTTAGAGAAGTATGGGTGTCATTTTGCAGGTGGTGGAATATTGATATTAGCGGTATTACGGGCCTAGATCATCTAATTCAGTGGCCGGATCGTGAAAATCTATCAAAGATTAAATCCCAGCAGTTTATAACTGCTCTAGTATCAGTTGCTTGGCATATATGGCGGTACAGAAATGATATTATTTTCAATAATAAGATCGATGGCTTTCATAAAATTTTCGGAGAAGCGCAAGCACTTGCGTTTTATTGGACCAAGACAAGATCAAAATGCAAATGGAGTAATGCAGATTGGGGGCATTGGTGTTTAGAGCCGCTTAGTCTATAATCTGGAGAAGTTATTTTGTCTTCCTTAGTATTTATGTAAATAGTTAGATGGTGTTTAGTCCCGGTTTGATCGTCTTTGATGATTTGGTGTTAGTTTTCTGGTTTTGTTTGAAACACTTTTGTAAATAGCCGATTTTAGTTTCAATATAATGTTGGTGGGGTGCTATGCGAGGGTGATGGCAATGCCGAAGCTCTTGAGTAGTTACCGTTTTTGATGTTCAAAAAAAACACTTACACAAATAAATGTGAAATCAAGAATACGAGCAGGTTGATACTCTCACATGAAATTGCACTTTTAGCCCTAATTTTAACAGTAACACAAATTATTGTCTATTGTTTCTTTTATTTGTTTCAAGATTGAGTGTAACGACCCGAAATTTTGTATTAAATAAATTATGTAAAATTATGATAAACAAGGATAAATCATTTAAAGAACGTAGGAATTGGTTTCGTGTCATTTGGACATCGTACGAGGAAGTTATGGGCGAAACCGGGTTGAGATAAAGATGAAAAAGTGCAGCCTGGACTACCTGAGGAGTTCGCGACGCGAACTTCGGTTAGCGATCGTGAAGTCGAGGCAAGGAATTTGGTGATCGGACGTGAAGAGTTCCCGACCAGTTAACGAACGCGAAGGCTCACAACACGGGAACTTCGCGACGCGAAGTTGTGTTCGCGATCGCGAACTATGGACGAGCTGAATAAAACGGGAAAAGGCTAGGGTTTACTCATTTTCACTCCCAAAACACTTGCAGCCGATTTTAGAGAGAGAAGTGGCGATTTTGGTGATTCCCAGCTCAGATCTTCACCATCTTGAAGGATTGAAACATCAAGGGTAAGTATTCTTGATTGTCTTGCTTATCTACCTTGATTGTGAGCTTTGTATGGGTAAAAATGGTGGTTTGGGGAACCAACCATGTCATCTTTGGGGAAAATGACTAATCATGGGTGTAGAACACTCATTGTAAGCTTGTAATCGATGTGTACAAGTTGGATTTGGATTTATTGATGGAAATCTTGAACTAAGGGTTTGAGATATCCACCAAGTTGGATGAACTTGGTGGTTAGGAATGTGAATATGGATTGATTAGTGATTAGTTATGGATAATAACTAGTTATTGTGATGATATTTATGGTAGGTCAAGAAGACCTAAAGTTTGGTGACATTTCACAAGTTGGAAAGCAAGGATTTGTGTTAATAGATACGATTGGGATTTAGCTTGGCTAAGGTGAGTACATGAGACTTTTACTGAGTACATAGCAAATGATTTTGAAAACTATGATGTTTAATGAGTCTTTATTAATAAATGTTTTTAATAAAGATATGACTGAAAAGATAAGAAAATGCAAATATTAGACTATCTAAGTATGTCTAAATGACTAATGATTTTGAAAGAGATTATGGTAATGAAAAAGTGATTAGTAATTCTTTATTAATATGATGTATGATTAAGAGTATGAATTAGAAAGTAAGATATTTGGTTTATTAATAATATGTATTAATAAAGCTAATGACAATGATTTTCAAGTAATCAAGTATTGATTAGTATATTATACTAATAAGAGTAGAGATTGAATTGCTAGGAGAAATAAATATAAAGTGACTAGAAATAGATTTGTATTATAGTCAAAGAGAAGTTAGAGAAAATGGTTTTGATAAATAATAAACATGTTTTATTTAATAAAGGACTTGATGAAGTCAATATTGAAATTGAACAAGAAATGAGAATAATATGATAATTAGAGTAGATGTATTCTAATTTATGTTTGAGCACGTAATATTTGGGCATAGACCCGTATTTGATAATTTCAATTTGTGTTGAAAAAGGATCCGGATCATAGTTAACCCACACAGTTGGGGGAGTTAGTGACACCTACTTGGGGAGGTACCACCCTGCGCAAGAGTAGACTGTCGAGAAATAGTTAACCCGGAAATCGGGGAAGAAATAGTTAACCCGGAAACGGGGGAGTTTCAGTTAACCCGGAAACGGGGGAGTTTACCTAGTTAACCCACATCGGGGGAGTTTGCTACGGAGAGGTCCGTAGCGTATGTGATAAAGATTTAGTAAGCTATGGATAGCTTACAAGTATGTGACTACGTGATGGGTAAGCTTACGGTTAGCTTACTAGTAGATACGAATAAGCGGTAAGAACATAAGATAAAAATTAATAAGTGATTAAAGAAAAGAAATGAATAGTATTGACTTTTATTATATTTGAGAATGGTCGAAACCCCATGTATCTCACGAGACTATTTTGTCTCACGTACTACTTTGTTTTTTTTGGCTATGTACTCAGGTTCGAGATCGATGGATTAAAGGGTCGCGATAGAAGTGGCCCAGTGTTGATTAGCTCGGGAGCTCGTAGGTAGATCCCGTTTATCCTATGGTTATGATATTATCTTTGTAACACCGGATTTTATAACTCTGATAAATGTTTTAAGTTTTTTGTTAAACCGTATTTTGGGAATATTGGACTTGTAATATTTTTATTCAAAAATATGATTTAAAAAAGTGTTTTAAAAATTGAGGTGTTACATTGAGCCCTAAGAAGGAGTTTCAGTTTAGCACATATTTAATTTCAATGATTGTTGTCTATTGTTTCTTTTATATGTTTGACCTGCTTATTGTTAGTTGATTATGATGTATTTGGGTTAAGCATTATACAATGTGTTTGGATTAATTTTTTGACAATTCTCTTGATTTTTGAATGGTACTTTAGGCATTGAAGTTCATGGACAAGGGGAAGAACCATTGCAGTTGATGAAAGTTACTGGATATTTAAATTAGTAATGTTTATATCAAGTTAATTTTTGGCTTTGTAATTTGTATGATTAAATTTGTAATGATTATGTCTTGTTAATTATTAGATTTTGTATGTTGCAATTTGCAGTTGATGAAAGTTAATACATTTTTGGATTTTGTATATTGAAATTTGCAAGCCGATGAAAGTAATTGCAGGAATGAAAGAAAAATATTTAAAAAAAATCATTATTGCCCAAATCATCTATTCATTTCCATTCAACTATTTAACATATCAAACAGGAGACTTGATTCTCATGCTTATTTCTCATGTTCATTCTCTATTTACACCAAACATAGGAATTGACTTCATTTCTCTCAACCTATCCTCTTTCTCTACATTTCCATTCTCTCATTCAATTTCATTCTCCTTGATTCCATCCTACCAAACATGCCCTAAGGGTTTTTCTAACTCACGTCCTAAGGGTATGAGATAAAAGCATTTAATGATGTTATAATTACCATATATGTTGAAAAATGCATTTAATAATTATAAAAATTAGACTTCATTTAATGTATTCTTTAGTATATTAAGAAAATTTTTGTTCAATTAATACTCTTTACTTCATGCTCTTTACTTCATGTCTTTATTTCATGTCTTTACTTCATGCCAATCCTTTTTATTAATGTAATTAGTGAAAGACGAGTAGTTCAACATGGACTTAATACATGAGTGTCCAGGTTCAATGAACCTCCTCAATGTATGGATGACATGCATGCACATCATGCTTCATCTTAACCATATTAATAATAGGGTTAGCATTTTCCTTAATATTATTATTTGACGAAAAATCCATTTATACATTTTGTTAACGATAGGTGGTACATTTTTTACGTCATCTAATTTATTACAATTTATACACAGTGAGATTTGAATATACGACCAATGGGTCATAGATAACACCTTATAAATTACATTAATATCATTAGACTACAAGTCATGGATGACAATATGTAGTAGTAAATTACCCAAGACTTGTAGTATAGTGGTATTGATGTAAGATGTTGCCTATAACCTGTAAGTCATGATCAGTATATGTCGGTTAAGAACAAATAAGAGTATATTAGATGCAGTTAAACAAAGTTAGTAAGAATTTTTACTTTGATGTAATAATTGAAATTTTATTCATGTTAAACAATTAATTTTTATTTAACACATAATTAGTTAATGACTTAATGGAGACGATTTCATATCTTATTTCAACCAATATATATTCCATAAGTGGAAAATAATTTTAAAAAAACACACAAATCAAATTATTTCCACTACAAAAACTTTAAAATAAGAAAATCGCAATGCTGCTAAACATATTTAAATCAACATAACATTTTATAGAAAATCTAAAATCTTATGAAAGAAAACCTCTTAAAAGTTTTTTAATAGTCAGTTGATTTACATTAACTAATTATAAATAATATTATTGTATATTTATTTTCTATACATAGATACATTTATTTATAAGTCTAGTTTATATGCTTGTAGTGTGATTTAACAAAGTATAATCCATGCATACTTATTTAAAGTCATGAATTCATCGATACATACATACATGATACATAAACACATGATATGTGTTTGATGAGTGGCATATGATAAATACTTCTATAAATAGCCCTCTTTCTTACATTTATCACCCCTACCATCCGGCGTAAACCCAGAGAGAGGTGTCATCCATCACCTTCCTCTTTCATCGTTGCCGGAACGGAGATTGAAATCTCTTAAAACCCTAATTATTTCCTCAAACTCATCTGACGATCGATCTCATTCTTTCAATCTCAAGTTTCGTCAGATTTCTGTAACCGCCGCACATTACACTTGGCTCTTCGATTCATGTAAGCAATCAATCAATCGTGGTTGTATGATTTTCCGCCACTGATTAATGTTAGTATATGATATTGAGTAACGTTAACATCGATTTCGTGTTTGATATTACGTATTTTTATCGACGATGACAAATAAGTGTTATTGGAGGAAATAGAATAGATCTGGTAGGTACTTCAGCTATTTTGGATTCTAGGTAAGATCGTTGAAGTCCATAATGTTTGTTTTAGGCACTTGTGTGATTTTTTTAATGGAAACTTAAGAACACAATGGATTTAGTAAATCACAGAAAAATTAGAAATGTTTCTATGCTTTAAAAATGCTTGTTTTGGGGGAAACCCTAATTTTTAGTACTTTCTTCGCTTCGGTAGCATTTGGACTTCTTTTAATATGAAAGATGTTTGTTGATGCTTTAGGTTATCAGTTTGTATTAGGTTATAATTTGTTGCTAGATGTTAACAAATGCATATCATGCCTGCAAAATATGTTTGACATACAAAGTCAAATTATAACTTTTGACAAAGTTTATTGTTATTTTAATTGAAGCTAATTCATAAAACATGACGTTAGATAGTGATAGGCATGAATTATAAAAAGTCAATACAATATTTTAGTTAAAGACTTAAAGTATGTAGACGTTTGCACCTAAATATAGCCAAAGTAACTCCTTATATATAGTTTTTAATTGTATTATCCGGCTGATGTTTTAATTATCAACAGCTTGTAGTTTGTGAAGAGTTACAAATCATGGTTTTCTGGGTGTTTGGATATGGCTCACTGGTATGGAACCCTGGGTTTGATTATGATGAGAAAATGATAGGGTACATCAAGAATTATCGCCGTGTGTTTGATCTTGGTAAGCAAACAATTTTTTCATTTCCTTTTTTTGTGCATTTTTCTGTTAATCTTGTTTTTAAGATCATATTATTTTGTCACAGCATGCATAGATCATAGAGGTACACCTGAGCACCCTGCAAGAACGTGCACACTTGAATACAAAGAAGGAGCCATCTGTGTAAGTAACATCAAATTCAACATCTTCCACCTTTTTAAGCTGATAATATTGAACTTATATATATTTTAATCGAAAAAAACTGATTTTTATCCTGGTTTTTCATTCAGTGGGGAGCTGTGTATTGTGTAAGAGGAGGTGAAGAGAAGGAAAGATTGTCTATGGTGGTATGTATGATAAACAAATATGGAAAACTTGCATTTCTGTAGCTGAATTGAAATTACAAATTAGTCCTTAAAAATACGATTAGGAGTCTCTAATATATGTACTTATATAAACTACTTATTTCTTTCAGTATTTAGAGAACAGAGAATGCGAATACGATCAGAAGACCACTGTTGACTTTTTCAAGGTAAATATATTTCCTGTTATCTTATGTGCATTTTGCATAAGATCACATACCAAATCAGAAAATTAAGAGCTAATCTTTTGTTAAATCTTGATATAGGAAGGGGATATCGACAAGCCTACTTTATCAGGAGTTATGGTGTAAGTCATTATATCCATTTTATTGATAATTTATTATAAATAAATCATAACTGCGACCCACATTATGAAAATGTTAAAATAACTATATATTTTTTTTACTTTTTACAGCTTCACATCAACTCCAGACAAAGAATCGAACAAGTACTACCTTGGTCCCGCACCGTTGGAGGATATGGCAAGGTAAGAATTAAGATACCGTTTTTTTATATTTTCATCTTTTTTACAGTATTTTAAACGTTTAATTGCCAGTTTTCTTAATAAAGTTTACATATTTAGACAAATAGCAACTGCTTTTGGCCCCTGTGGAAACAACAGAGACTATATATTCTCGCTGGAGAAAGCAATGTTTGATATTGGTAAGTTATTATTTACTTGCATACTTCCTGTATCAACAATGATATACGCGACATGATATTATTAATTAAATACAAGTATTTGTTTATTGAACAGGTCATGAAGATGACATGGTGATAGAATTAGCAAATGAAGTGAGAAAAGTAGTTGGTTTAGGAATCCCAAAAGAGAACAGCAGCAGATTAACAGGGCCTTCTCATAAGCCAAAATCCCCAATCTCACCTCATAAACTCATCCTTCTTCCTGAACCAATTGCAATGGACACTTAATAACTTTGTTTTAATTTAACTCGACTGCAATAACACGATACATCACTTCTTCCCTTTTGTAGTCAACTGAGCCTTTGAACTTCATTACTAGTTTGTTTTATCCTAGGCAATATAATCGAGTATTTTCTAGTATAAAATTTTACTTAATATACTGCACTGATATTGTTTTACATATTTGTTGGTTTTAAATGTTTGATAAGTGATTGGTGTAAGTGTGGGACCGCTGTGGACCATGGCTACCAGGGGGCGGGCACCCTATTCTTGAACCTGGACCACCTTGGTGGTATAATGGGATCCATATACCAATCTGAATTTGGTTCCCGTCATCGTCTTTTGATTATGTATATGTTCTCTGATGCATTAGGTACATGAAATTGACAAATTTGATGAATTGGATACTTGTGGGAATATGCCTTGCAAACTTGACTGAAAGATGAATCCGGAACCGGACCAAATTGAGCTATATAGCTCTGGTTCTCGGTTATGTAAAATTAGTTCTCGGTCAAAAAATGAAAAATTTAAATAAACCCGGAAAATCTGGTTCGGTCCGATGTCATCGGTCAAACATTAACCTTTTTATCGGTCTGGTTTGGTTCCAACCGGTCCGTGCATAGCTCTACGCTGGAATGCTTCCTTACTTTCAAAATATGTAATTAAATAACCATGGATTGAATGCAGATGTGTTTAGCTACATATAAGTAGACAAGCCGTCTAAAATTGTACATAAAGATCACCAACTAACAAGTTATAAAGGTTAAAAAAAAAAAGTTAGTGATTATTATGCATTAAAGATCACGGTGCAGATTGCTTATTGAAAAAGATTATGTGATATGGATTCGTATTAGTGGAAGCTAAAACCCTAGCTTGAGGGGTGTTCGGCCAACCGAACTACAAGAACACGAGTTCTTTGGGTTTCAAACGAAACGTTTTCTATTAATCAATACTTGCCATCCAACACAAGATTACAATGTTTTAAATAAGATCCTAACTAAGATATTTGAATCTAACTAGGATAAGGAAACAACCTAAAAAGGATAATCCGTATCATTATGCGTTTTGAAAGTATATGAGTTCTTGTAAAATAAAGAGATGTCTAATATTTAAAAAGAATGCTCATTGATTCAATTTGTATTAGTGACAAATATATAATTTTTTAACTAAGAGTGCTTGTTAAAGACAAATTTTAGGCCGTATATCAAGTTATATCACGCCTGATAGTCTAAGGCATGGGGTAATGGGTGTGATTGCATGTTTGGTTCAAGGGAATGGGTTTCAATATTAGGAGTCATATCGTTTCTCTGTTTCATACAAAATTCATTTTTTTCTGATATCAATATCAACAAGATTGTTCCGTGTTTGCCATACATAGTGCCGGATATATAAAGGACAACACTTTCACCAACATGCATCTAATTGTCAAGGTATTATCAATTAGGAACACTAATGCGTACAAAATAACTTATCAATTGATAAAGACATATCCAAACGCCGCCTAATCCAATAATAGATAGCATTACGATTACAAAATTCACCATTTTAACCCAAAATTCACTTAAGTTAAAGAAGTAACTACACAACCATAATAACTATCCAACGTAGAGTCACAGGACAGTATAAGACAGGACAAAAACTTATGAATGTCAACAAGGACAAGAAACATATGATACAAAAATGGCATGAAGAAAATAGAGTATGGCATAATATCAGTTTAAACTAGCATCAATATACATTTGGTGGCATGAGAACGAAAAGGTCCCAAAAAATATAATCACATGGGCATGAAAATGGAGCATAAATACTGCAAAAGAAACACACTTGTAGACGAGAGAGACGATGATGCAATGCTAATTTACCATTGATCTGCTCAAAGAATAAAGCATCAAACTGACAACAAATTTGGCAGACCGATTTGAATTTCTTAACCCTTGTTCTTGCAACATAACAACCTCCATTAGTTGGCCCACATCATAATATGAGAACATAAACCTGTTTTGATTTGATTAATCGGAAGCAGAATCATAGAAATCACTTGGGCATGGAGTCATGACCTCTGACTCAAGTGTTTGAACCACCCGGTGCATGGTGGGCCGGTCTTCGGGAGTTGAAGAGACACATTGAATTGCAACTGAAAGTAGGGCGTCTAGGGCTTCTGCCTCAACTTCCTCACAGTTTGTGTCAATTATCTCGCGTTGTCTGTCTTCTGTAATTAAATAATTTAACTGAAAAAAGGAGAAACAGGGTTATGTGGCAATTTTGACACATTAACTTATAAAAAGTTGATTCGGGTTTATTTAAATCTCAAACAGATCGAATTAAACAATTTTACAAAAATGAAAATGGGTCGTCCGGAAGTGTATTGTTAATGCATACACCTAAAATAGCTTTATTAAGAAAATTAGATATTCAAAACTTGGAGAGCAAGCTAAGCTAAAAAAATATATTTACATAATGTCAAATAATCTAACAAGGCATCAACCATTTTCTTATTTACGATCCTTGTATTGATTTATGTTCACCATCATAATCACATTCAAAAATGTATTTGCATAATTATTGTGTTATTTACAAGCAATAACTATCATTAATTATTGTGTAATTTAAATTCTATATGATTAGTGCAACATATATATGCAGCGGTCCATTATGATTTTTTCATATACAAATGAATTTAGGATGAATAATCTTATTAACTTTGTGCATGCAAAAATATAATATAATATAATATAATAATAATAAAAAGAGACATACCCAGCCAACAATATTAAGACCCTTCTCAATGAAGGATGCATCAGTGGGCCTCTTCCCACTAATAACTTCAAGCACAAGTACTCCAAAACTATAAACATCTGTCTTCTCTGTTGCTCTACCACTTTGCATATACTCTGGAAAAAATATACATACACAACTTAAGACAGAAATAATAATATATTATTTCAAAATACTAATTTAGTAGGTTTTAAGCCGTTTCTTAATTACTTTACCTATTTGACCCATTAGAGATTAAACATAAACCGGGTCGACCCGACCCATGATCTTACCTGGAGCCAAATAACCAAATGTTCCAGCAACAATGGTTGTAATGTGGGATTCTTCATCTCCTAACAATTTTGCAAGTCCAAAATCCGAAACTCGAGCCTCGAAATTTCCATCAAGCAAAATGTTACTTGATTTTATATCTCGGTGTATAATTCGAGGTGAACAATCATGGTGCAAATAAGCCAACCCTTTTGCAGCTCCCATTATGATGTTAAGTCTAGCATCCCAATCTAATAACTCAGCTTTTTCTACCCAAAAAAAAATATCATAATTATTATATTTCTCATAATAATAAAAAAAAAAATGTAGATGGATTTTATAATTTATATTACCATGAAGAACTTCATCTAGACTGCCACCTGATAAATAATCATAGATTAACAATTTTGATGTTGGAGAATTGCAATATCCTCTTAAATTGACCAGATAACGATGCTTAATGCTTCCAAGAATTTCAAGCTCTCTTTCAAAGAAACGATCAAATCCTTCATTTAATTTAATTATTCTCTTTAAAGCAAATACATTCCCATCTTCCATTGCTAATCTGTATACTGTTCCAAAACCACCAGCACCAATTACATGTTCCTCATTTAATGTTTCCAATTTTTTTATAATTTCTTTAGAAGAATATGGCAAGTCTCCGTGAAACATAACAATTGATGCACCTGAATCGATATTAATAACAGTTCATTACAACAAATAGTCATGAATTAATATTATGAAATGAAACATTATTATTAGTAGTAGTAGTAGTAGCTTACCTCCACTGACATTTATTGCAAGACCTTTGGGATCGTTTTTACCAAGTTTCTTGTAGAGAAAGCAACCCCAGAAACACATGAGTGCAACCAGAAGTAATGCACCAACAGTAGCAGAAGCACTAATAAGTAACCGTCCAGAGTTCTTTTTCACACTCGGGCTTCCTGTTATAAAGTTTAGGTTTTTATAATATTATTATTAATAGCTAATCATTTATAAAAAAATATTTAAATAAAAACTAGAATATAATATCATGCATTAAGGTGTGTAGCAGACCTGTAGGCTGTGAGCCTCCTGGACCTCCAGCATCATTTTTGCAAGACTGATTGATATGGGTCCCACACAACCCACGGTTTCCAAGAAAACTGTAAGCAATTGACCAAAAATTAAATAACTATCTCAATTATTCTTATGAAGTTACATACAATTATATATTAGTGAAATACTGTATATATACTGACGAATGAAATTCAGAACTCACGAGTTGGTTCCAAATTTGTCAAGAACACCATCTGATGGGATTGGGCCAGCCAGGAAATTATTGGAGACATTGCTGCACGATTACAAGTCAATACAAGATTCATGGCAAAATCCAAAAATATTCAAATGGGACTGCTTTTTATGCTTACAAAATTGAAAGATTCCTCAAATTCCCGAGTGATGTGGGAATACTTCCACTAAGAGAGTTGCTAGATATATCCCTGTAACATACAGAATTCGGTTACAAAATCTCAATTACAAGCTCAAATGAAAATAATGATTACTTTAATAGACGCATTTATGTTATTAAAGATTACATTAAAAAACAATAATACTTTCGTTCCATTCCATGATAGAATGGAAAAAGAATACCCCCTTGCCATGGAATGAGAATCAGCCAAATGGAAGGGATTATATTCCTTCAAAAATGGTCCACTAATTCCATTATACATAATAAATAAATAAAATTCCATTCCAATTGTATGGAGTATGGACCATTCTATTCCTTCTCTGATTCCATCGTACCAAACACTAGATTAATTTTTCTGGTTTAATAGACGGAAAGAAAAATAAAATTAAAAGGATAGTTCAAATCCTCCTGCTTACTAGAAGATATTTACGTAACAACTTACAATGTTTGAGCATTCGAGAGATTTCCTATTTCAGTAGGAATGAATCCACTTAAGTAATTATTCTGCAAAAATCTGTCAAAGAATATTTTATTATTAATATTATTACAAAAGAAAAATCTAAAAGATAGTCAATATCTCAAACACTAAATCGACAAATAGTTTAAGCAAAACATCATAAAAAAGAGTAAGCTAATAATTGTCATGTAAACTTACACGCTTGCATCAAATATCTCATTTGAGGAAATCTAATATTCTAGATTACCAACATATTAGCATTTAATATTCATGTTGTGCTACTACATGAAGACAATTTTACCCTTACCATACGACACTAACTTAGATTTCTCAAATAAAGATGGTCAAATGTTCAAATTATGTTTTCTGCAGATCCATTATAAACTTCAAGCATGTTGTTGATATAATGACATCATAAACTAGAATTATCATACTTACAATCCTTGCAGCTCTGTACAGTTTCCTAACTCTGGAGGAATTTCCCCATAAAAGTTGTTGTAATGAAGATCTCTGAATCACATGATATAAATCACCATTAGCGACTTGCATACGTATTTGCAGAAAAAAAAACATGCAAAAAAAAAAGAGAAATAGCAAAAGAGAGTCAAAGTTACGTACAAAAATCTTAGACGGTCTAACTTTCCAATATCTGATGATATAGGTCCACTCAATTTTCGATTTGAAAGATTTCTGTTACAAAAAAAAACCAACATAAACCACAGTGCCATATTCGATAAATGTTATTAATATGTTTAACATAAGGTTTGAGGTTTTAAAATCTTACAAATATACAACTCGTTTGGTCTTTAAATCACACGTTACACCTTTCCAACCACATGGATCGGGATCCTCTGGTCTCCACTGACGAAGCAAGCCATCAGAACTAATAATGTTTGTTCGGAAGTTAACAAGAGCTTCACCTAAACAAATATATATAAAAATAAAATTATATATTATATTTTTAAGATTTTTGGAGGCATTATATATAAAGTGATCGTTTTGTATAAATTGACGTACCATCAGTAGTGAGACCTTGAAGTTTGTTGACTAAATAGCAGAGAAATAGAAAGTACAAAAGCAATGGCCCTTGAAAAAGTGTAAGGAAAATGCCCATTGCTGTGCTGATCAAGCATCCTACAACTCATCTGAGGTTGGAAAACCACCCCATTAACATAAAATCGGTTGACTCATGATATCAACTGATAGCTGTCAGATTAACAGGTTTCAGCAGGAAAAAAAATCAATTTTAATTAGCATAAAAACAAAAATGAACTCAAAATATGATAAAAGATGAATGTAAACATTGATTGAGAAAACTCCTTACATAATTGTGAAAATCACGTTAAGTGATTAGTAGTGATAAAACAAACAAAATATGACAGCTTTCCAGTAGGAACTAAAATTTGAAAGTAATCCCTGCAGATGCAAGTAGCTTCCGTTTAAGGGCTTATGGAAATTATGCACCTGCAAACCATAAACTAGAAAATTTATATTATTGTAGAAGGTAACAGATTTGGAATGAAATAAGTTATCCTGCAATAGTATATTTATAAGCTTAAATGAAAGCAAAGAATGGCAATCTTATATGATAATTTTTATTCTAAATTAAAACTGGAATGTCAATTCATTTCATTTCATAAACAATTTCGATTCATTCTGATTACAGTGTCCTTTCACGGATTGTATTAATTGCCTCAGGAGTCATCTACCGAATTACATATTAACATCGTTATCATCAACAATTAACTTACCGAACGTCAATCCTTATCCTGTTATCCACATACTGAAACTAGTGTTCAGTCAACTACCTAATTTTCAGTCAACCAATGTAATAATATAACACCTATTAGGTTTCACACTCGTCACTCAGGGTCATATTAAATACACAATCAATAAAACCCCCAAAATAAAACCTAACATAAAATTCGCAACAAACTATATACTATTCAGGTCAATAACTGAATAAATGTATAATTAACCAATTTATAATGAACAAAATCAGAATGTAAGCAAGTGAAGTACAAGTGAGGCTAATCTAGCTTGATTCGGTACAATTATAACAATTACAGTTCAAATTAGATCGGAAAAGAAAAAGCAAATTAAGAGAACGAGAAGTGATTGATACCTTGGTTTGGATCTGCGATTGAGCAAGCAGGAATTCGATGTTTGAGGTGTAAAGTAGAGAGAAAGCAATCTAGATTTGTGCGATTGAAGAAAGAGAGAGAGAATGTGTGATTATGAGAGAGAGCAAGTGGGCGAGAGAGTGTCCGTATTTGCGACCGACGCATGGATTGCGTCCAGCTTCCAGCTTGCACTCGACTGCCTATGGACTCTTTTAGTTAATTACAATAAATCAACTTTTTGTAAATAATAGTAAATGTTAAATTTCATTTAATATTCAGATTATGTTCAACGAACATGTGTAAATTTCATTTAAGATGTCTAAATTTATTATAATATGAAAACCATTTTTGTAATTTACTCGGACGTTTTTCGCAGAAAATAAAAAGGAAAATGCTAATGATAGTCCTTAGGGCTGTCATTAAGAAGGCTAAATACACAAAAGACAGCCCCCTAAATTTTAGGAATATTACTTTTTTAATCAATGTACAAGCCTTTTATTAGTAAAACCAAAATAAAAATATATTGTGCAACTTTTATTTTTCTATTTTAAGCAATGAATCACTGCCTCTTTTAGTAAGTGGCTAATAAAACAAATGAATAAATAGTTATCCTAGGTAGAAGAATAGTAAACTGCTTTAATAAATGGGAATTTAACAGCAAAATGATTTAACTTTGTCTACATGTCATAAGTCTTTTAACTGAATTTACCAAAAAAGTTGAATATGAAAAGTATAGTGACTCTAGTAACGATTTTTTAAGTTTAAGGTGGAAATTTGAAATGAACTCAAACTATATCCTCAGTTACATTGTTTTCAACACAAGTATCCAAGTAAAATGATAAAATTGTGAAATATAATTAATGAATGCCACGTATCAATCATTTTATGGGCCTAAAAATGAACCGGATCGAAACCAGCCGAAACTGAAACGCCAAAACCTAAAATATGTAATCGTTTCGGTTTTTGGTTTTTTAATTTCCTGATTTTCGGTCCGGTACAGTTCACTCCGTGGATAGGGGTGAGTATTTGGGCTTAAAAAACTGACTTAAATAAAAAACGAACCAAACTGAAACTGAAAACATAAAATCAGTTCGGATTTCAGATTTTGAACTGCGCTCAGCGACATTTGTACTTGTAACAATCCCAATTTTGTTGAATTTTAATATCTTAGGAAAACTTGTCCCAAACATCCAATTGTAGAATTTTAATCTCTTATGTTGATTAGAACCAATCCATAAAAGTTTTGTTAAACGCACAGAAGAATAAAAAACCAAAGGATCTCAGTCTGAAGCTCATGTTGTAGCACTTAAAATTATTTGCCCTATTTGTTAAGTAAGTTCTTTTGCGCCATCTATGCTTGATTTTGCTCAATCGTTCGTTTTTCTTGCTTGAATTCTTATCGGATTTCATTTACCAAATGTAAATCAGTCTATATTAACATCAGTAATATACCAATTTTAATGTCGTGGTAGATTCTTAAAAGAATTCGGATCATACACGTATAAGTTTTGCAACTTTTATTACCATGATCAGTTTTCTTTTGTTTTAGTGAAAGAAGATCACATTCTGTTGCTCGTTTAAGTTTTGTATATATTGAATTGCATCACTGTACTTCTGATCTAAGTTTCAGTTGGATATTTAAAACTTATGAAAAAAAAATTTGTATAAAAACAGTTGCGATTTTCAGGTGCAATTGCAAAATCAGAATGAGCTTAATGATCATTACAGCTCTAAGCATCCAAAGGAAAAAGCCTGCAAGCAGCTTTAAATGGTCAGTTTCTTGTTTTGCAGAACATGATTGTGTCTTTACTTGGTGTTTTTGTGTTTATAACCGTTTGCAGAGTGTAAACTAGACATCATTAAACGAATATAAGTAGACTGTGACAGTGTTTGATGATTCCAACTTCAACAAAACATGATCAAATCAACACCATCATTATTTATTAAACCACTATGAAATCCATGAAGCACGCTACCATTCGAATCTCAAGAAAACAGCCACAAGTTCTTGTACATTTTCAAATCACAAACATCGGATTAGTCAGCTCGCAAAGCGGGTCAAAAAACCCATATTACCAAAACAGAAATTGAAATAAAATAAAAGCACAGTCTTAGCTTTCAGAGGTGAGGTGTAGGACCCTTCACCAGATGATGAACCGCTTTCTTGTTGAACACGTTTCATCTCATCATAAGCTAATTCAAGACCATGACAGTAATGCACTGGTGGATTAAACCTTGTATCCTCAATATTATCTGCCCCATGTTCAACTAATCGCCCTTTTGTTTTTCTCTTTTGCAGCAGTGTGAAGCTGTAATTAACAACAAAACAATGTTGATTGTTAAATTAAAAGTTTCAAAAACAAATTCCAGCCATAATGGTGTGAAATATAACTCTATATTTTCATAAAATCTAAAGAATAATTATGTTTAGATGAATAATTAATGTGTTACAGCCACGAGCTCCTTTGGTTGGAGCATCAATATTGTTCTAGAAGTTTATCCATAACTTTTACATGGCCGCAGCAACATGAAGAGGGGTGACCCCATGTGATTTTGGGCCCACTGCAGCTATCTATATTTGCATCCATTCCTTCATTAAGCTGCCAATAGAATGTGTGCAACAATACCATCTTAAATGAAAAGGCACATTTTTTTTTATGAACACAAACTGAAGTAAAAAAATTAGAAATTAGGCTCTTCTTTTTGGCTTCGTTCATTAGTTTGGAAAGGCATACTTTCTATGCAAAGGACTTGCATACTGTAATTATATATGTATCTCAATTACCATTTTTCTTACCATAACTTCTTTGTATGTTTACCCAAATCTAATTATTTCAACCCTAGATAATCAGAAAATGATAAACATAACCCAAAACCAATACATTCAAACACACCACATAAGACTAATAGCAGAATAAAAAACTAAGCTACTCAAAATTAACTAAAATCCGATAACCTAAATATAGAATAGCCATATAGTAAAATAACAATTTTATAAAATATATTATGTAGGCTGATTCTCACATCTCCTTTTCGAGCACCAACATGAAGCATAGTCCAGCCTCTGTCATCCCCACAGCTGACGGGATTGGCATCCAAATCCAAGAAACGATCTGGTTAGGCAACACAGCACGTTTCTACTTGGATTCAATTTTTGTGATGATGACAATATGTTATTATCACCATAATAGATTATTTTAACAATTAATTAATTAAATTAAGGTAATGAATTCTTACACCATAAAATACTATTTACAAATGTTTCAAATACATATATTTATTTTGTTATTTATGTGCTACTACTTACGTTGGAGGATAACATTTATTATGAAAAAGTGAATGGTTTTCTATTAAATATTATTTTTTTATATATAAATTAATTTATGTGTGAAATGTATTAATTAATTTTTTTAATCTTATTATTTGTTTTAATATTTATATTTATTGATTAAATGAGTAGAAAATAAAATATAAATTCATCTAATTTATTAATGGATAGTTTTTCAAAGACCGGTAAATAGAAGAAAACTTGGCCTGAAAATGTTTGTTTTCCCACCTCCAGTCAACCATTAAAAGAGCTTTTTTGACTTATTTTTCTGGCACAAATTACAAATATATCAACTGGCCGCCGATTGATCATTTGCAGTTTCAGAGCAGAAACAATAACCACGAAAATTCATCCGGAAAGAAGATAACAATGTATTGCATGCGCTACACAAAGGAAATCCGAACTTCCTGAACTGAATTTGTTGCATTTAAATAATGTTTGGTGGCGGAAGCGGCAGCGGCAGCGCCGGTGGTGGTGGTGGCGGAGGTAGGGATAACAATGAAGCCCTAACTCGACTGACGCAGATGATGATGATGAGTGCTCCTCCGCCGCAACCGGTGATGGTTGTTGGTGGTGTTGGAGATGCGGATGAGTATTCTAAAAGGGACGATAGGGTTCCGATGTGGAGTCATCAGGAAACTAGCGATTTTATTGCGATTCGTGGGGAATTGGAGAGCGAGTTCACTGTTGCGAAGAGGAATAAGAGTCTGTGGGAGGTTGTTGCTGTGAAGATGAATGAATTAGGGTATAGAAGGACTCCTGATCAGTGTAAATGCAAGTGGAAGAATCTGGTTAGTCGGTATAAGGTAAATTACTAATCTATTTTCTTTCAGTTACTTGTGTGTTTAATTGCTTGTTGATAAGATCTAGGGTTTCTTAGCCATTGTGTCATCTAGATGTAAATCTATGCAAATTAAGCAAATTTAAGAATCAGAATGATAATGAGATAGTATAATTGCTCAAACGCATCTATAGATAGATAATAATTATCTCAATAATCTGATTATTTAGCCATTGTGTAACTTATTAAGAATCACATTTGTGAAGCAAACAGAGTTTTTACCAATTACTGCTATTGTTTATTTCACAGTATGTCAATGGTTTAGATGCTTGTGTTGCACAATTCTCTTCCTTATGGACCTTATTGTGTCTCAATTTGTATTGTAAAATCTTTTGTGGTCTAATTTTCAAATCTTTAATCAGGGAAAGGAGACACTGGATCAAGATAACACCCGTTCATTCCCATTTTTCGAGCAACTACACACACTTTTCACCGAAAAAGCAATCAACACACCAACAGCACAAATACCCTTTGACCCTGAACCCATTTCTACCCAGTCAAAGTCAAAGAAACGGGTCATCACAAGAACCGATTCTTACCAATCACTCAAAGAAATATCAGAAGACGAATTCAATGATGACGAAAAAAACATCACTAAAATCACAATTCCTCCAAGAAAAAAACCCGAAAGAGAAAAACCTCCAACTCCAAAAGCGGGAAACAGTTCTACTAACCCTATTCGAGAAATTTTACATGATTTCTTTCAACAGCAGCAAATGATTGATATGCAATGGAGACAATTAATGGAAAAACATGCTTATGAGAGACAGTTATTTGAGCAAGAATGGAGGCAATCAATGGAGAGAATTGAAATTGAGAAAATGAAAACCGAGCAGCTGTGGAGAGAGAAGGAAGAACAGAGAAGGGTACGGGAAGAAAGTCGGGCTGAAAGACGAGATGCCCTTTTGACATTGTTACTCAACAAACTCGTGCATGAGCAATGATCTTTTAAGGTGTTTTTTCTTTTGTAGTAATATATATATTGTGTAAGCAAAAGAAGATACAAGAAAACTTGAAGTTAGAAACTTAGATCTTATATGCTAACTATATATATTATGCAATATCTTATAGTTAACATTTTTTTTTTCTTCCTTTTTGTTATGTTTTCAATAGGGGATTGGGAGAACACTAGAATTGATGATTTTGCATTTTTAGTGATGTTTTTGTTTCCATTGAGGGCGAGATCTTTTGCTTGTTTCAGTTATACTAGTTTTGATGAATGTTTCGGAAAATAAGTAATCAACAACATACGGTTTGATGAATGTGGCAAGTCATTTACAGTGCAGCAAGTGTTCCATCTAAATGTAGTTTTGAAAATTACGAGCTCTCCATTAACATCATTGATACAAACTCAAAATCCTAACCAATTACAATTAGCAAAAAATAAAATTAATATACTAGTTATAATGACAAAAGTTTAGTTTAATAAATTGTAGGACTTACCCTGCGAGAGGGAGTCCTTCCAGAAATTCTCGATGGCCTCAGGAGACCCAAGAGGGGGTTTGGAAATAGTTTTCAACCAGCAATTGACGCGCCTCGGTTATTACCTCATTAGCTGCGTCATTGCCCCAAGCGCAAAGATGCCTTTCCTCCTTACCCACCCTCCCTATTTATACTACTATCCTTTTCAACCATTTGGCATCCACCACCGATGTGGGAAACAAACCCTTTTATTCTAACCCTATAATGCTATTTATGATAAGCTATGATGCATCCACAATTACGAATAAAACTTGGTAATCATTCCATTCGATAACTCAGTAACTTTCAATCGAATTTAATTTCAATAACTTTAATTACATTGTAGGTATCAACATGTTTCGAAAACTAAACAAATATACAAGTTACAACATATTTATTAGCTTTCATTTTATTATAAGTATCCCAAATTGGGTTACACGTTTTTTGAAGTAAAAAATTGTAATAAATGCTAAATTATACTCCCTCCGTCCCTAAATAAAGTTCCCATTTGTGTT
Source organism: Calendula officinalis (assembly GCA_963853835.1). Taxonomy (NCBI): domain Eukaryota; kingdom Viridiplantae; phylum Streptophyta; class Magnoliopsida; order Asterales; family Asteraceae; genus Calendula; species Calendula officinalis. The sequence continues at coordinate 63,962,736 of OY970823.1, read as the reverse complement.
GGGCACAACATTTTAGGAGATAGTTAGTGGTGGGGTATTTGGTATTACTTTTGATTAAAATATAAGGTTTGATTGGAGAGAGAAAGTGTTTTAAGAGATAGTTAGTGGTGAAAGTATTGATAATAATATTATTATATTAAGTGGATCCCTTAAGTTTGAGAAATGAGAACTTTATTTAGGGACAAAACTTGAAGGTGAAATGAGAACTTTATTTAGGGACGGATGGAGTATTATATTGGATAGTCAGTGAGTGATGAGTCTCACATATTATGATTAAAGTGAGTTTAATGATGTTTAAAAGTAAAAGTAAGGGTAGATGAGTCATTTTACCTTATTAAATGAGATAATTACTAAGTATGAGTCCCACTATTTTTACTAAATAAGGAAAGTTTCAAAGTGTATCACTTATTTTGAAACACCCCAAAATAGAAAGTATGTCACTTATTTTGAAACGGATGAAGTATAAATAAATTCAGTTGAATTCGTAGATGTTTATCGGTTTTGGATAAACGCTTTTCGGGTTTATCGATTTATGTTATATGTTTATACTTTAATTCGTCTTATGATTTATATCTTTTACTGGTACATATTAACAATTAAGAACTTTTATTTACTTGCAGAAGGTGTAGTGCACATTTATAATTTAAACCCTAAAAATAAAAAAGAGAGTGAGAAAATGTTAAATTTATTATAATTAATTATAATGTTTTTCTGTTTATAGAAGATCTAGGAGTATATCGGTAATATCACCTATTGCAATTTGCAAATTTAAGAGATTTTGAGATCTAGAAGTGGGATCCTGTGGGGACTCTTTTTCCCGTGAGGACTCGCGAGGACACTTCATAAAAATTTCGAAAAATTCCGAAAAAAATATATATAACTCACCATGATTATTACTACATTTGACAAAAAAAAATTCAAAAAAAAAAAAATTATGATCCACTTTTTTTAGCGAAGCATAACAATGATCCATATATTTTTTTTTATCATTATTATGATCCTTTTTTTTTTTTTTGATCATTTTTGGGAATTTTTTTTTTTTGATCTTATAGGCTGCGGTTTAGATATTTAAAAAAAAAATTTGAAAAAGTTTGTTTTAGATCATTTTTAGTGTTTTTTTTGGAGTCCTCACCGGGAAAAGAGTGCTCACCGGATCCGGACCCTTGAGATCTAAATGTAAAATTTATATTATTAGATTTTGACCGATGATTGCATATTTGCATATTTTAATACTAGCTTCATAGCCCGCTCGACTGGGCGGGCATGCTTCAAGATTTATATTATGGAAAAATACAAACAAATATTAATAATTTTAAAAATGACATAAGAATCGATAGCTGTAATGATAAGTTTATCATTAATTGCATGATATAACATATACGGTAGGAAAATTAATTTTAGTGAATTTCATTGATCGATGGTCGTCAAGAACTTAAGACGACCATTTGTAGATCTGGAAATGAAGAATACAAGCCCCGTTCGTCACCACCGTCGTCTCAACCCGAATCTGGTGAACTGAAGGTTGATTTGAAGCTTATTTTGGTTCATGAAGTTCGAAATCAGACGGAGGGTCGCAGATGTCGTTTTTCATTCTGGGGATTTTGGGAGCGGCGGCGGAGGAGGGTTGCAGTCAGAGCGGCGGCGGCAAGCGGATGTTTGTAGGAGCGGGAGGCGGGTCGCCGGAGGGTCTCAGATCTGGTTTCAAGATCTCGTTTTTTAGATCTCGCAGGTATCTTTTTCGTTTTGGGGATTTCGTGTAAGTTTGAATGTTTGAGTTTGAATGTTTGATTTCTGAGAATCAACAGAAGCTGTTCATAAATTTGGAACTCCAAAATTATCTCCTTTTATGTTGAAGAAGATGAAGATTTGGGTGTGGTTTTAATTTTTAGATTTTGCATATTATGTGGGTTTTGAGTGATTTTGATTTTGAATGTTCATAGCCTGGTCAAATAAAGAAGAAAGAAGAAGGAGGAGGAGGAGGAGGAGGAAAAAGACCAAAATGCCCTCACGTTTTCAGGACGTGCGGGGTTTAACAGCTAAAAAGAGACGGAAGGTGGATGGAAGGACAAAAAAACGGAAATTTGCATACCTCAGGGACAAAAAAAAGAAAAAAAAACCACAGGGACAAAAACGCAAAAACGGGCAAACCACAGGAACAAAAACTGTAATTTACTCTAAAAAATATAAAATATTTATATTGTGATTATGGAGAAAACGTTTATTAAAAAAAAGGTGTTTTTGTTTTTATATTTTAGATTTCTGTTTTTAAAAGTTTTTGATTTATTACCTATTTTATAAAATCTTGAGCAGAGTACCTGAAACATAACAGAAATGCAAGTTTAGGTATGCAAGAGATTTAGTACTTTATTGACAATTTGTTGACTAATATAATTGCATTTGGAAAGTTTGACAATTGATTTAATACTATGGCAATTCATAGCTATGTAAGAAATTTAATGCTTATGTCAAATCTTTTTGAATCCAATTATAAATGTATTCTGAAACATAATATGACTTAAAAAATCACAAATTTAAGGGTCCTAATCTCACATAAGTCCAACCAACAATTGATCCACATTTGACGTATAAATGGCCAGCAAGTGTGTGCAGTCGAGTCGTCATAAGTCTATCTTCCTTCAAGCCAACAGTAGCATTTAGTCTGCAAAAATATGTGGGATTTTTCTCAATTACAAAATCAGTTGCATTATCAGGTTATCCACACACTCATAAGTAATTATTGTAACGACCCGAATTTGTAAATAAATAAATTGTATAAAAATATGATAATTATGGATAAATCATATAAAACACGTAGGAATCGGTTTCGTGTCGTTTGGAGACCGTACGAGAAAGTTATGGGCGAAACCGGGCCGAAACAAAGTTGAAAAAGTGCAGCCCTGGCTGTATCAGGAGTTCGCGACGCGAACTATAAGTTCCCGATCGGGAACTTGCTCCAGGGAGTTTGGCCTTTTATCGCGAAGAAGTTCACGCCTGCTTATCGATCGCGAACTATGAAATTCGCAGAGTTCGCGTCGCTAACTCTGGTCGCGACGTGAACTATTGTCTGGCAGCATTAAAGTCGAGTTTGAGCTCATTTAATGCATTTCAAAACCCTAGTTTTTCTCTCTTCGAACTTGTGAACGATTTTGGGTGTCAAGCATCATTTGGAGCCGATTTCTTCATCAAATCTTGTGATTCTTCACTCCTAGTTGAAGATTTAAGGTATATCTTCAATCCTTTGTAGTTGTAGCTTTAGATCTATGGGTTTAGAAGCTTGGGGTTGAAACCCTGGTTCTTGGGGTTATAGATTATGGTGATATTAATGGTGTATACACTTAATAGATGGAATATTAACAAGGAAATCAAGTGTATGGTTAAAAATTGTAAGAATCTTAAGGGTTGGTTAAACCTAGGGTTTGGTAAATCACCATATTTGGGGGAAATGGATTGATGGGTGTTATCTAGAGGTAGATGAACACATTGATAGTAGATTGTGATGTTGATCATTGTATGATCATTGTTTTAGGCTTTCGGTGACATTTTGGAAAGTCGGTGAAATTGTGAAGCAAGAGCTTTGGTGTCAAGAACACAGTTGGAGCATCTTTATTGCTAAGGTGAGTACGTGTGGAATTTACTGAGTACATAGCCCTTTTAAATACTTTCATTACTTGTGTTATGGTCTATTTGCTTAATTGTGTAGACTAGTAGTTGATAGTTAGTTATACCTATGATAGTATTGAACTAACTTGTTGATGATGAAAGTGCTAGCAGAGAGCTAGATTTGGCATAACCATAGGGTTATGATGAGATTGAGATGGTGTGATGGTACGGGCTACTCCCGATCATGAGGTGTGGATTGAGGGGCAGTTGGGTGGATTCCCATCGACTCTTCCACGTTAGTTTTGAGATGACACGGGCGACTCCCGGTCATGAGGTGTGGAGAGAGGGGCAGTTGGGTGGATTCCCATCGACTCTTCCACGATAGTAGTCTTACTCATTGGACGTATTCCGGTGGGCAAGACAGGTATCGGTAGCGTGGGCGATCCTATTACCGGTACCTTGATTCTAGCTAGTTCGGAGGTAACCCGATAGTTAGACGTGATTGCTAGGTAAGCAAGATTGATAGGGTCACACTAAGGTGACTAGACTGGATAGTTGGATATATATATGTATATTGATTGGTTATATGAAACGTGACATTTCATTTTATTATCGGGTCTAAACCCATGTAGCTCACGAGACGTTTTTGTCTCACGTACTCCTTGTTTTGTTTTGCTATGTACTCAGGTTCGGGATCGAAGGCTTAGGTACGCATGGATAGAGATGCGGGACCTAGAATAGAAGAGCACTAGATTGGATTTAGTCTTAGCTTGGTTATGATCTATTTTGTAACACCTACTTTTATACTCTGATTTCATACCAAGGTTTTTGTAAATCCAAATTTGGGAATGTTCTTCTATTTATAAAATGTTTTATTTTGGGCCAATATTTGGTATTAAAATTTGAGGTGTTACAATTATGGTGACTTCATATCTCAATTATCGATTTAAATGGACCTCTAAATACCCCTGAAATATGCAACTTTTTGTGTAGCCAAAGGAATCTCTTCAATAATGGCTAAAAGCCGAAAACCCATCAGCAAGCTACTTTCAACATTTTGCCATTTAAAAAGTTACATAAAATTTACTAAGTATCCCTTAACAGATTATGTTATTCTGACTCACTAACCAATTCAATAAAGCTAAACATCCCAAGTAATGAAACTAATATGGGTTTTGTAACACCACAATCCTAGAACCATTTTTTTTTTTTTTAAATAAGCATACAGAAGCGAATTAAGAAATACCATAACTCCTACTTATTACACAACATAAAAACCATTTACATATTAATCGAATATATAAAAACATTTTAAGGTGTTACTAAAACAGGCTCGACTTGGTTTACAAAATCAGAGTACGGTCAGACCTCCAAAACCCGACTCTAGTCAAGTTAAAACCACAACCTGAAAAGAGTCAACAAATGAGGGATTAGCACAAAGCTAAGTGAATAGAAATAATCGTCAATTTGCATAACTACAACAAATTAGAAAATCGAGAGAAATCAATAGGGAAAACCCGTCCAAACTTCCACAAGCAATTGGACGTTATAAGAGGATCGGCGGTCGGGCGAGGACCTTCAACTGTTGTCGCCCAACAACAGTCAACCGATGGCTTCTTTACAAGAGGCACGGTGATCCCTCCTTACATAACGAATACGAAGGAGTCCGATCGCCCCCACCAAGAGTAACGGAGCGTAGCCGAAAACCACCATAGCTAACCTCTAAAAACATGTGCACATACTACCATTAACCACTAGACCAAGAATTAACTTGTAAAAAGAATTGCAGCCAAGAAATCTGTTCCTGACGAAGTTCGCGTCGTGAACTCAGAGTTCGCGTCGCGAACTAAGAGTTCACGAATCGGGAACTACATCACGACCAAACCCCAATTTCTCTGACTCGAGTTCGCGATCGCGACCACAAGTTCGCGACGCGAACTCCTTCAGATACCAATTTCCTGCACTTTTCTCAAAACTCCACCATTCCCTAATTTTGTACATCACACAAGGAAGAAGGTTAAGTCCACTCACCTTAGCTTCCTTATTCGTGCCGAGCTCAATGATCTTATATCACTGAGGCTCCTTCCCTTTTCCTGTACAAAATGAATACTGAATTAGTTACCCGAAATCACCAAATGTTTAATAAATAATACAAGCTTAAGGTCAAATCTTGCAACAACATCTTACAACCAATTACTTGCAATTGTACATATAACCAATACTAAAGTCTATTAGTTCATCAAGTCAATTCATTATGCCAATTGGCCAAATTGCACCTTAGGCCCAAACGGGTCAAAACAAGAACCATGAGTCGGGCATTCACACAACATTATCCAATGAGTTAGACTACATGGTCAACATCAAAATTACATAACCAACATACTTCTTGCATCCAATTGCAAGTGTTACCAAATTTTGACTTTACTTAAGTCAAGTGCACAATTAAGCAATCAAACGGGTCAAGACACGAAACCAACACACTTGATCTTACAATTCATTCAACTAACACATTTCTAGCATGAAATTGATAATTAAAGTTTACAAGCCATACAAGACCAAAAGTCAATTCCCAGATTTGACCAAAGTCAACAATTCACAATTTTAGCTAGTTATGACCAAATTTCCATCTAGCCAAACACTACCATTTCTTAGGCATTATCTCAATAGTTAACTAGTGATCTTCATACTTAACAATTACCATTCTAACATGCATAATTCAACTAACAAAGCTTCAAGAACACCAAAATATACCATTCACCAAAATTAGGGAAAAACCCATATTCTTCCCAAAACCACCATTGATGGAGCTTTATGAAAGCTTCATCCAATGAACTACAACTAACAATTCAACACATACAACTTGCAAGAACTCAATTAGACACCACAACATGCATCAATTCAAGATTACAAACAAGATTCAACAAGAACTTCATAAAACCCACATAACTCAAGAACCCTAGCTCAAGGAGGAAGAGAACTTACTTAGATTAGCTTCTAGATTCAGAAAATCACAAGGAATAGGCAAGATCTTCAAGCAATTAACATTAATTTGAAAGAAAAGCTCAAGGAAGTGTGTGTGTGTGTGTGTGTCGTGACTGAGAGAGGAGCAAGAGGGGAAAAGGGGTAAATTGACACCTGCCTCTAATACATAACACGTACACCCCTTTCAAAACACAGATACATTCGATTTAAACACAGTATAGATTATTAGGTTCGCAGATAATTAATTTAGACCTAACTAACTCCAATTTTAACAACGAAGATATTTTTAGAACCCTGGTTCAGAAATGAACCCAAATATGTAAAAATCACTTTAACATTTAAATACCTCAGTTTTACTAATTTTTAACCCCATGGTTAAAAATACAATTAATTCAAATAAATCAAATAAAATCCTATAAAATAATAAAATAATAAACAATAAGATATTACTTACCAAAAGTAATAAAATATTAAGGGTCGGGTCTCGGGATGTTACAAATCTCCCATCCTTAAAGAGATTCCGTCCCCGGAATCTCACCTTGATCAAATAAACTCGGGTATCGATTCTTCATATCCGCCTCGGTTTCCCATGTCATATCGGCACCCAAACTGTGTTTCCACTTAACCAAGACCATCGGTATCTGTTTCTTTCTCAACTTCGTTACCTTTCGATCCAAAATTTCCACCGGCTCTTCAACTAACCTTTTTCTCGAATCCACCTTTAAATCTACAATCGGTAACACCGGAATTTCCTCATCAATATTACACTTCCTCAAATAACACACATTGAACGTGTCATGAATACCCGACAATTCAGGAGGAAGATCAAGTGCAACGGTTTGGTCATTCACTACTTGACGAATAACAAACGGCCCAATAAATCTCGGTGCTAACTTTCCCCGTTTCCCGAAACGGATAACACCTTTCCACGGAGAAACCTTCAAATAAACCCGTTCACCCTCAACAAAAGTTACGGGTCGACGCTGTGGATCCGCATACATTTTCTGTCTATCCCGAGCGGCTTTTAACTTTTCTCGAGCAATCGCCACCTTATCGGCCGTTATCTGAACAATCTCGGGACCCGCAAACTGTTTTTCTCCCGCTTCAAGCCAACATGTTGGAGTTCTACACCGTCTACCATACAACATTTCATATGGTGGAATTTTAATACTCGAATGATACGAGTTGTTATAAGCGAATTCGATCAAAGGCAAATGAGAATCCCACGACCCACCATATTCTAACACACATGCCCGTAACATATCTTCCAAAGTCTGAATGGTTCTTTCTGTCTGACCGTCTGTTTGTGGGTGATATGCCGTGCTCAAATTCACCCGAGAACCTAATTCTCTTTGCAAACTCTTCCAAAAGTTAGAAACAAACCGTGGATCCCGATCGGATACAATAGATAATGGGATACCATGTCGAGAAACAATCTCATCAATATACAACTTAGCCAATTTATCGAGTGATGCAGTTTCGTTTGTGGCCAAAAAGTGAGCACTTTTGGTCAACCGATCGACAATTACCCAAATCATATCGTGATTCTTTTGAGTACGAGGTAATTTCGTGACGAAATCCATTGTAATATTTTCCCATTTCCACTCGGGAATCTCTAACTGTTTTAACGACCCATACGGTTTTTGATGTTCGGCCTTGACTTGTGCACAAACATGGCATTTTTCAACAAATCGGGCAATATCTAACTTCATAGAGGGCCACCAATACAAAGCTTTCAAGTCATTGTACATCTTTGTACAACCCGGATGAATAGATAGACGAGATTTATGTGATTCAACTAATATTAATTCCCGTAATCCCCCAAGTAACGGTACCCAAATTCGTGACCGAAACGTTTTCAACCTTCGTGAATCATCAACCAACTCATCTTTTCGCTTACACATAACTTCCGATTTCAAGTTCTCATCTTTCAAAGCTTCTATTTGGCATATTCTTATCCTATCAACAAGATCTGACACGATTTCCATACGCATAAACTGAACCACCTCCGATGATCCCTTACGGCTTAAGGCATCGGCAACTACATTAGCTTTTTCCGGGTGGTACCGAATTTCACAATCATAGTCTTTAATGAGCTCTAACCACCTTCGTTGTCTTACATTCAAATCTTTTTGTGTGAAAACATATTGAAGACTTTTATGATCGGTACATATAATACACTTGGTACCGTAAAGGTAATGTCTCCACAACTTTAATGCGAAAATCACCGCCGCGAGCTCTAAATCATGGGCCGGGTAATTCTTTTCATGGGATTTCAATTGACGAGAGGCATAAGCAATCACCCGGTCTCTTTGCATTAGTACACAACCCAAACCCGAATAAGATGCATCACAATAAACTATAAAATCATCTGAGCCCTCGGGTAAGGCAAGTATTGGAGCTTGACACAATAATTGTTTTAACAATTGGAACGCATTTTCTTGTTCATCACCCCACCGATATGGAACATCTTTTCGTGTCAACCTTGTCAACGGACTAGCAATCTTTGAGAAATTCTTGATGAACCTTCTATAATAACCGGCCAAACCTAAAAAGCTTTTAATTTCGGATGGAGTCTTCGGGGCACTCCAATTCATCACCGCGGTTATCTTAGACGGGTCCACTTTCACCCCTTCTTTACAAATTACATGCCCCAAAAACTGCACTTCACGGAGCCAAAACTCACACTTCGAGAACTTAGCATAGATTTGTTCCCGTTTCAAAGTGTCTAAAACTTGCCTTAAGTGATTCTCATGATCCAAATCGGTTTTGGAATATATTAGTATATCATCAATAAAAACAATTACAAATTTATCGAGAAATGGTCGACATACCCGGTTCATAAGATCCATGAATATAGCGGGAGCATTCGTCAAACCGAACGGCATGACTAGAAATTCGTAGTGACCGTATCTCGTTCGAAACGCGGTTTTTGGGATATCGTTCTCATGAACCCGAACTTGATGATAACCCGACCTTAAATCAATCTTTGAAAAGTACGAGGCCCCTTGTAACTGGTCAAACAAGTCATCAATACGCGGTAACGGATACTTATTCTTAACTGTTCGTTTGTTCAACTCGCGATAATCAATACACATTCTCATAGTACCGTCTTTCTTTTTAACAAACAAAACTGGTGCACCCCAAGGCGAAGTACTCGGTCTGATAAAACCCTTATCCAATAATTCTTGTATCTGTGTCATCATTTCCCGAATTTCTGACGGTGCTAATCTGTACGGAGCCCTGGCTACGGGACTGGCTCCCGGAACCAAATCGATTTTAAATTCTACCTCCCGAATATGAGGTAACCCAGGCAACTCATCAGGAAAGACCTCCGGGTATTCCGATACCACCCGGATGTCTCTAACAACCTGTTTTTCTTTTCTGACATCAATGGCATAAGCAAGAAACGATTCACATCCTTTGACTAGAGATTTTCTAGCTTTCATAAACGAAATAATAGGGAGAGATGTATTAACCCGATCCCCACGGGCCACTACGTGTGTCCCGTCAGGCAATGGAAATGAAATCAATTTCTTATCACAATCTATTAATGCTTTATTTAAACTAAGCCAATCCATTCCAAGGACCACATCAAAACCAGATATTGGCATTAAGAGTAAAAACATATTAAAACACGCCCCATCAATATTAATATTTGCCCCAGTCACAGATGTTGTGACTGGCACCACATAACCATCAGCTACCTCCACTTCCAATGGAGTAGTTACCACAGATGTAGGCAATTTAAACTTAGCATGAAAGTCCACAGAAATAAATGAGCGATTAGCTCCAGAATCAAACAACACACGAGCATTAATGTTATTTATCGGGAACATACCAGTGACGACATCGTCAGTAGTGGTAGCCTCTTCGACCGTCATTTTGAAGGCTCGACCCTCTGATGTAGGACGGTTCTTCCTCTTTTGAGGAGATGATGCCACCGATCCCCCAACCGACCCAGAACCCGAACCCGAACCCGATCTTCTATCCGAAGGACAATCACCGACTCTGTGACCTTCTTTATGACAATTCCAGCAAACACTTCTTGGAAATTTACAATCATTCATCTCGTGCCCATACTGAGCGCATCTGACACACCGCATCGTTTGTGCCGTACAAGCCCCACTATGAGAAGATCTACATCTAACACACCACTGTGTCTTTTGACCCGAATTTCCACCCGACTGTTTACGATTCGGACTAGTAAACCTTTGATTTCCTTTCCCTTTCTTGCTTTGTTGAGAACCCGATTGTGTGGACTTGAACTTTTGATACCCGGGTCTATTTTGGGTCACCCAATCACGAGAATTTAAATCACCTTCAACAGTTTTGGCCAAATCAAAAGCCTGTGATAGTGTGGTAGCAAGCCTTGCAGTAGTTCGGTACTCGGGTCGCAAAGCACCAATAAAATGCTTTATTTTCGATGGCTCATCGGGAACCCATTGTTGCACAAACCTCAGCTTTTCATTAAATTGTTCGATCAAATCATCAACCGTCATTCTCTCGGTCATTCTCAGATTTAAGAATTCAGACCGAATTCTATCCATCTCGAATGAATTACAGTAACGTTTACACACTTGTTCCTTAAATTGATCCCATGTTATACTGTTTTTGACTTCCTTGGGTAGATGTTCAATTAAAGTATCCCACCAATTCATAGCACCACCTACTAATTTCCGTGTGGCATACATCACCCGGTGTTGGTCATCACACCCGCAAGCATCTAAGGTTCTCTCCATTTCTCTTAACCAGTTCATAGTGACATTAGGGTCCCTGCTTCCACTAAATTCAGGGGGTTTACAGTCTAAAAATTGTTTGAAAGTGCAACTTGGCTTCATGCTGAATGGGTAAGGTTGATTGGTAAATTGGTATTGAGGTAAACCTTGGCTTGAGTTAATATAATAGTATTGTGGCTGTGACATTATTGGATTAGGTTCGGGTGTGGTTGACATTAGGGGAACCGTCATGGTAAAGGCAGGAGTTGTGGGAATCTGCATGGTAGGAACGGGCATTGATGGAGTAAACACGGGAGGGAAATTTGGTGGTTGGTTATTTTGGTTCTGGCTCATGCTATCAACCAGATTTTGAAGATGTTCCAATCGACTTTCCATTCTTATAATATAATCTTCCCTGTCTTCATTTGTATCCCGAGAAGTACCAATGATTCCTTGTTCGGGGTTCGGCATGGTTATCGGCGGATTGGGATCGTTATCTGTCATATCTGTAACAAACACAACATCTCACGAACTATTAGTTTAAATCGTTAGTACCTATCTACTAACTACTACTAACACACAATTCATATTCACTCGACTAATCCACTCCCAATATTATGGAAGTTTGACCAACTCGAGCCAAGATTTGGGAATGGTACACCTAAATGTGCAACCATCGCCAAACCTAGGCTCTGATACCAAATTGTAACACCACAATCCTAGAGCCATTTTTTTTAAATAAGCATACAAAAGCGAATTAAGAAATACCATAACTCCTACTTATTACACAACATAAAAACCATTTACATATTAATCGAATATATAAAAACATTTTAAGGTGTTACTAAAACAGGCTCGACTTGGTTTACAAAATCAGAGTACGGTCAGACCTCCAAAACCCGACTCTAGTCAAGTTAAAACCACAACCTGAAAAGAGTCAACAAATGAGGGATTAGCACAAAGCTAAGTGAATAGAAATAATCGTCAATTTGCATAACTACAACAAATTAGAAAATCGAGAGAAATCAATAGGGAAAACCCGTCCAAACTTCCACAAGCAATTGGACGTTATAAGAGGATCGGCGGTCGGGCGAGGACCTTCAACTGTTGTCGCCCAACAACAGTCAACCGATGGCTTCTTTACAAGAGGCACGGTGATCCCTCCTTACATAACGAATACGAAGGAGTCCGATCGCCCCCACCAAGAGTAACGGAGCGTAGCCGAAAACCACCATAGCTAACCTCTAAAAACATGTGCACATACTACCATTAACCACTAGACCAAGAATTAACTTGTAAAAAGAATTGCAGCCAAGAAATCTGTTCCTGACGAAGTTCGCGTCGTGAACTCAGAGTTCGCGTCGCGAACTAAGAGTTCACGAATCGGGAACTACATCACGACCAAACCCCAATTTCTCTGACTCGAGTTCGCGATCGCGACCACAAGTTCGCGACGCGAACTCCTTCAGATACCAATTTCCTGCACTTTTCTCAAAACTCCACCATTCCCTAATTTTGTACATCACACAAGGAAGAAGGTTAAGTCCACTCACCTTAGCTTCCTTATTCGTGCCGAGCTCAATGATCTTATATCACTGAGGCTCCTTCCCTTTTCCTGTACAAAATGAATACTGAATTAGTTACCCGAAATCACCAAATGTTTAATAAATAATACAAGCTTAAGGTCAAATCTTGCAACAACATCTTACAACCAATTACTTGCAATTGTACATATAACCAATACTAAAGTCTATTAGTTCATCAAGTCAATTCATTATGCCAATTGGCCAAATTGCACCTTAGGCCCAAACGGGTCAAAACAAGAACCATGAGTCGGGCATTCACACAACATTATCCAATGAGTTAGACTACATGGTCAACATCAAAATTACATAACCAACATACTTCTTGCATCCAATTGCAAGTGTTACCAAATTTTGACTTTACTTAAGTCAATTGCACAATTAAGCAATCAAACGGGTCAAGACACGAAACCAACACACTTGATCTTACAATTCATTCAACTAACACATTTCTAGCATGAAATTGATAATTAAAGTTTACAAGCCATACAAGACCAAAAGTCAATTCCCAGATTTGACCAAAGTCAACAATTCACAATGTTAGCTAGTTATGACCAAATTTCCATCTAGCCAAACACTACCATTTCTTAGGCATTATCTCAATAGTTAACTAGTGATCTTCATACTTAACAATTACCATTCTAACATGCATAATTCAACTAACAAAGCTTCAAGAACACCAAAATATACCATTCACCAAAATTAGGGAAAAACCCATATTCTTCCCAAAACCACCATTGATGGAGCTTTATGAAAGCTTCATCCAATGAACTACAACTAACAATTCAACACATACAACTTGCAAGAACTCAATTAGACACCACAACATGCATCAATTCAAGATTACAAACAAGATTCAACAAGAACTTCATAAAACCCACATAACTCAAGAACCCTAGCTCAAGGAGGAAGAGAACTTACTTAGATTAGCTTCTAGATTCAGAAAATCACAAGGAATAGGCAAGATCTTCAAGCAATTAACATTAATTTGAAAGAAAAGCTCAAGGAAGTGTGTGTGTGTGTGTGTCGTGACTGAGAGAGGAGCAAGAGGGGAAAAGGGGTAAATTGACACCTGCCTCTAATACATAACACGTACACCCCTTTCAAAACACAGATACATTCGATTTAAACACAGTATAGATTATTAGGTTCGCAGATAATTAATTTAGACCTAACTAACTCCAATTTTAACAACGAAGATATTTTTAGAACCCTGGTTCAGAAATGAACCCAAATATGTAAAAATCACTTTAACATTTAAATATCTCAGTTTTACTAATTTTTAACCCCATGGTTAAAAATACAATTAATTCAAATAAATCAAATAAAATCCTATAAAATAATAAAATAATAAACAATAAGATATTACTTACCAAAAGTAATAAATATTAAGGGTCGGGTCTCGGGATGTTACAGGTTTTTAATCTTTTACACAACTAATTGATAAATTAACACATTCATAACACTACATTTTATTTAAAAATAATATGACAGGAGTCAAGTTATTAGTTAGTAACTAACATATCTTAATTTTTCAATAAACAAAATATCGATTGAATAACTTTTCTTCTTAAAATCAGAGAGTTATGAACTAACCATGTACTTTTTCCGTAGGAAGGCAGCCACAAAAGAAGAAAGAAATGGTTACGACCTTTGAAACATATCATCTCAAAGAGCAAGATGTGCTTTGGACGCCAACGATCGCAGCTAAAATTGCTTCCGATTGTAGAAACCCGTTGGTCTGAAGCTCAATTAAAACCCTAACAGAACGATGTGTGTATGTGGATTACGATTTTATAACAGGGAAAACACAAAATAAAGATCTAAGGTACCTGAATTCTAACCTCTTAATGGGAGGGTGGAGACGGAGTAGAGGGAGAGAGATTGGAATGAAAATTTAGGGTTTTTAAAAAATTTGTGTAGAGGGAGACATGGGGAGAGAGACGGAGTAGAGGGAGTAGATGGAGAGATATGGGATGCCACGTGGACGAATTGGGGAATTACACGTGGCATTGTGGACCAATGAAAATGCCTGAAAGTGATTAGTTGGCAAAATAAAATCATATGTAGCCTCATATATAGATTAAGATATTTTCAGAATTTCAAATACACTTGCATGAATTGACGAAATAAATTTAGAAATTTAAATTAATGAAATAATATCCCCAGCTGAAACACCATGTTTTAAAAACTGGTTGAACCAAAAAAGAGAAGGTAGCCAGTTAGAATGAGCCAATTAGATTGACAGTTGTAATTCACTTAAATCAGCGTGTTGGACATAAGAGTCTGGTTTGCATTATTACATTATTTACATAATTATTGCATCATAATCCATAAATATGCAACATTATTGTCATCCAACTCTACCGGTCTACTCATCCGGTCTAACTGATTCAACCGAATTTTAAATATTGATCGGTTGAAATGAAACAACCGACTTTTAAAACTTGTGTGAAACAAGTATAATCTTGACATCGTGTAAATTTTTAACAGTTATTACATTCCGAAATAAAAACCACAAAGTTATTTATTTCGACAAAATAAAAATAGTTGCATGGTCTCAAAAGTCCAGTCAAACGCTTTGTATAAAACGGGTCGGGTGGGACCCGTATAAGCGGTAGCTCCTCGTACGACACCGTTTTGTTCTGTAAAACTTATAAAGTGAGGGCAGGGGATTTCAGTTATCATCATCACCCATCAGTTCGAAACCCTCGTTCCTTATTCTTTTTGTATGCAAAATACCCACTCGATACCCACAAATTGCCTTCATCAAAATCAGCCATGGGGATGATGACGTCAGAGATTAATCGTTATTTTCAATCTCGTTAGGTTTTTCAATTCAATTTCAGAAAAAAACCCTAAGGTACGTTCAATTTCCCTGTTTGTTATGCTCAAATGCATGTTTCAGCTTGATGTGTAAGAATTGGATTATCATGCAATCAGAAATGTTGTCTATTGTTTGTAAAATTCAATTCAAATTCGTATTTTTACGATGTGTGTTCATGATATGGTAAATCAATCATATACGTTTGTTTATCTGGCCATTTGGGAATTGAGGTAATGTTTATGCATCGTTTTTGTAGGTTCGTTTTTCGTTGAGAATAATGAAATCATTTAACAGGAACGTGACAGCTTGTTCCTTGAGAAGTGATTATTGTTTGTTGTTAATTAGTGTTTGTTTGTTAGAATGAGAGATTTTGTAATTAATAAAGTTAGTAAGAGATATGGCACAGCAATCTTCTCGTCTCCAAAGGCTGCTAACTTTGCTGGAGAGTATCCTTTACATAAAAATTTTATTCTATACAGTTTCTGCTCATATTTAGTTATCAATGAGCTCACAGAAGATGGTATTAGGTCAAAATAAGTTATAGTAAATGTGAATCTTGAAGCAAAACATTACCAGATTAAAGAAATGTGTATATTTTTCATGTTCGTGTTTCTACACGTTGTATTTCTTGACCTTTTTTAAGCTGGTTCTACACAAGCCACAAGATTCACTGCAGCTCGCCAGATAGGAGAGATTGCAAGATTACATCCTCAGGATTTAAGCTCTCTGCTACATAAGGTCTGTATCTCTGTAATAATTTTTCCTTAAAATTAGGGACACATTATGACAGTTGTCTGTTAATAGTTAATTTACTATTAGTAACTACATTCTTCAATTAATTTGGTCAACTTTGTGGTGTGTTTCAGGTCTCACAATACCTTCGTAGCAAAAGCTGGGATACGAGAGTTGCAGCTGCTCATGCAATTGGAGCAATTGCTGGATGTTTTAAACATTCATCTGTAACAGAACTCTATAATCTTGTTGATAAAAAGATGAAAGAGGCTTGCATAAATGTTTCCATTGAGGATGTTGATTTGTACCCCAAAATAAGTGCAACCACTTCATTCCAGAGGTTAATTTTTGCTAAATCTTACTCTCGTTTGAGTTATCAAGTTATTATTTTACTTACTTTTTTTAATTAAACAGCTTTGAACTTACAAAAGTGCTGGAATTTGGTGCTCTTTTGGCATCCGGTGGACAGGTAATCCTTCCTTTTTAACAAGTGTTAGCTAGATCCTAAAACTTTCTATATACTCATTTAATTTCATATTTATTTCAGGAGTTTGAACTTGCAAGTGATTTTTCCAACAACCCAAAAGAAAGACTGGCAAAACAAAAACAAAATCTAAAACGGCGGCTAGGTAAGTCGTGACTCGTGAAATTGTTATTTAATTTTTATTATTTTCATTTTTATATCTTGTTATTATTTGCATACAGGTATGGATGTATGTGAGCAATTTATGGATGTGAATGATATGATAAGAGACGAAGATCTAGTGATGCATAAACCAAATTCAACCAGTAGCAGCATTCCTCCTCAATTTTACCTACAAAGAACGGGTCGAAATGTTCAGCAATTTGTTGTAGATATGGTTCCTGGTTACAGACAAAGAAGACCAAGTGCCCGTGAGAGAAATCTTTTAAAAAGAAAAGCAAAAATAAATTCAAAAGATCAATCAAAAGTTTGGTCTAAAGAAGGAGAACCCGATCTGTCAAACACTCAAGAATTGATTTCACCCAAAGGCATTTCACCAGATTTATCAACTGCTAATTCGGTAATGACTTGAGAATTTGCCATTGTTTATATCATTTAGAGTAAATTACACAAATCGTCCCTCTGGTTTGTATGAAGCTTATGGACCGTTGAGGTTACAAGTTTCAAAATTAGGGACTGTTGGTGTTACAAATTGCAAAATTAGGGACTATTTGTGTAATAAAAGATACAAATAACATGGAAGATTTATGTAATATATTCTATCATTTATATCGGATTTTAAATGTTAATATAAAAAACCAATGCAATTATTTCAGCCTTTTCAAGATACCATTCCTGATGAAGATGGACCTGAGCATGAGAAAGATGGAACATGGCCTTTTCATAATATTGTTGAACAACTAATTCTTGATATATTTGATCCTGGTAAGCTGCTAGTATTAAAATAATAAATGTTCTTATTATCTGGCCAAAATATAATTTTAAAATTAATTCCATCAGTTTGGGAGGTACGACATGGTAGTGTTATGGCTTTAAGGGAAATCTTGACACATCAAGGTGGCTGTGCTGGCGTTCTCATGTCAGAAAACAGCTCAGATGCCACATCACCAATTGAATCAGAAGATAAAATGAAAAATGTTGTGAAACGAGAAAGAGAAATTGATTTGAACGCGCAAATTATAACAGAGGAAACCGAACCAGAAATCAAAAGACAGAAATCTGAAGATGCATCATTTGACCCGATGCTTGAAACGGGCCCCACCATCATGGAACCTAAGCTGGATATTGGTCAAATGGTTGCAGATACTGAATGCAATCTGTCTGTTGAACAAACAAATGGTGAAATAATTGTAGGCTGTGTTAAAATTGAGCCTGAATCATGTACAGATAATGTCTGTTTCCCACCTACTGTAGCTGCTGATGTGGCACCGGTTGCAAATAATACCGATTTGGTGAAAAAGATGGATATACTGGAAAATCTTCCACAAAATAGTGAGTTGGTTAATTTGATTAGAAGAGCTAGAAATTCGTCAGTAAAAAACTCTGAACTTCTTCAAGATTGTGGAATTCGTTTCTTGTGTGTTTTGTCACTAGATCGGTAAGTTTTGTTAATTATCTTTTTTGTTATATATAAATTAAGAAATCCAGATTATTACATAAGAATTGCTGATTTTTTTGCAGTTTTGGAGATTATGTGTCTGATCAAGTTGTTGCTCCAGTACGTGAAACATGTGCACAAGCATTAGGAGCTGTACTTAAATACATGCCTCCTATATTAGTACATGAAACACTAAATGTTTTGCTGAAAATGCAGGTAAATTTGATATTCAGTTTTTTTATAATAATAAATAATTATTAATTTATTTATATAAAGTTAAGCCGTTGATTTCTTTTGCTGATTCTTCCAGCGTAGACCAGAATGGGAAATTCGCCATGGTAGTCTTTTGGGTATCAAATATCTAGTTGCTGTGCGTCAGGTACTTTTCTCATGGCCCACATATAATATTATTTTAAATCAATTTTATTTATTTTTGGTTATTTAATGGTTTATTTCGCACAGGAAATGCTTCCTGATTTGCTGGCCCGTGTTGTTCCTGCTTGTAAAGCAGGTTTAGAAGATCCAGATGATGATGTCAGAGCAGTTGCTGCAGATGCCCTAATTCCAACTGCATCTGCAATTGTTTCACTTAGTGGAGAAATGTTGCATTCAATTGTAATGCTACTTTGGGATATTTTACTTGATTTAGATGATTTAAGTCCATCTACTAGCAGGTAGGTAAAGTAAATCTTTTATTTTTAAAAATTTAATATTTGTTTTAAACAATATTTGGTTATATTACAGTGTGATGAATCTACTAGCAGAGATATATTCTCGTGAAGAGATGATTTCTAGAATGTTCTCAGCCCAAGGATTTGATCTAAATGAGATTGTTTCTACTGTGAATTCTCAAGAAAATCCCTACATGTTATCAACTTTAGCTCCAAGATTATGGCCGTTTATGAGACATAATATTACATCTGTTCGTTATTCAGCCATTCGCACTTTGGTAATCTTTTATCAAATTTTAAATTACTTTTAAATTTCAATTAAATTAATTATCCTGAATTTCAACAAATTATTGTACAGGAACGGTTGCTTGAAGCTGAATACAGAAGGAGTATGTCTGAATCATCTGCCTCATTTTGGCCTTCTTTTATACTCGTTGATACCCTAAGAATTGTGTTCCAAAATTTATTACTCGAATCAAATCAAGAAATTTTGCAGTGCTCTGAGAGAGTCTGGAGGCTGCTTCTTGAGGTAATTAATTATACAATAATGCGTAGTTTTTATTCAAAATTTTCATGAATTCTTTCTGTTATCAGTTAATTAATTACACAATAATGCATAATTTTACAGTGCTCATAGTTTTGACCCCAAACTAGTTAACCAAAATCCATAACTGTTTTTGGTTAATATATGGATTAGTTATCAGTTAATAAAGGTTGTTCGGTTACTGCATTCAATTTTTGGGCCTCTTCATTCTTTGCCCTGTTTTCAGCCATCTTTGGCCCAGTTTTCAGAAATATATATTAATAATATATTTTTAAATATATATTAATAATGAAACGGGTTGGCGGGTTGATCCATTTAAATTATCATCGACCGAACCTAACTCATTTAATAAACGGGCCAGTTGAGTCGACCCAAGACTAACCCAAAACTTTTTTACCTCAGCCCAGACCTGTTTATTTTCGTGTCGGTGTCGGTTTCAGGTCGGGTCAGAAATTGCCACCCCTAGTTATTGCAACGGGTCGGTTATTTTGGGTCAATTTTTCAGTTTTTATGCTCACCCCTATGTTCTCTCACTATATTTATATTTATTTATATATTTTTGAATTGATGTTAGTGTCCAGTGGGAGACTTAGAATCTGCTGCAATTTCATACATGTCATCATGGATAGAACTTATAACTACTCCATATGGATCACAACTAGATTCCACAAAAATGTTTTGGCCACTTGCATTACCACGAAAAAGCCATCATAAAGCTGCAGCTAAAATGAGAGCTGTAAAACTTGAAAATGGTTTGTACACTGATGTGGTGTCAGAAGGAACCTTTTCTCATGACAGAAATGGTGATTCTTCAATGAATTCTGTTAGAATTATAGTTGGTGCAGATAGTGAAATGTCGGTTACAAATACTCGAATTGTTACATCAACAGCTTTGGGAATTTTAGCATCTAAATTGCATCAAGTTTCTGATCAATATGTTTTTGATCCGTTATGGAAAGCTATTACTTCTTCATCTGGAGTTCAACGACAGGTATGCTTTTCAAACATTTTAATTTTTTAGTAAATTACATTATTACATATTTTAAAATTGAGTAACTTCCACAAATGGTCCTTTAGGTTTGTACCATATTACATATTTGGTCCTTTAGTTTCATAAATCACACTGGTAGTCCTTATTTCTGAAACTATTGACATGTTTGGTCCTTTTAACTTTTCCCGTCAAACACACGGGTTTTTATGGGGTTCAAATTGGTGAAGGGAAAGGGGAATTGACAGATTTACTCCCTCATGCATCACAGGTGACCATACTTGACGGGAAAAATAAACGTTTGTTTTTAGGTATAGGACCAAACGCCTCAATAGTTTCAGAAATAAGGACTACAATGTAATTTATGAAACTAAAGGACCAAATATGTAATATGGTACAAACCTAAAGGACCATTTGTGTAATTTACTCAATTTTAAAATTTTAAATTTTTATGATCTTTTCGGTTATTACTTTAATTAGGTGGCATCGTTGGTTTTGATTTCTTGGTTTAAAGAGATGAAAAATAGAGGATTTTCAGAAAACAAGGGACTTGCAACTAGCAACTATGAAACCCTAAAAAACAGATTGTTAGAGCTGTTAACATGTACAGATCCAGCATTCCCTACAAAAGGTTCACGCCTTCCTTATGCAGAACTTTCTAGAACGTATGAGAAAATGCGAAATGAGGCATCTCAGCTTGTTAACGCCCTTGAGTCATGTGCCGTGCACATGCCCATTGACGTGGAAATTCTGACTCCTGATGATGCAATGATGTTTTTATCAAAAGTGAATATGCCGAGTAATGGTGGTGCTGATGTGGAAGATTCTGTTGTGAGTAACAGTTCTGATGATGTTGAGTCAATTAAGCAGAGGCTTTCAACCACTTCTGGTTACTTGAAATGTGTTCAGGTTTGTTGTAACTGAATTGCATCTTATTTGCTAATTAAGTAATTTTAAAAATTAGCATCTTTATATTCTGTTCCCTTAAAACTTTCAGAGCAATTTGCATGTTACCGTATCGGCTTTAGTTGCTGCAGCAGTTGTTTGGATGTCTGAGCTTCCTGCAAAGCTTAATCCAGTTATATTACCATTAATGGCCTCAATTAAAAGAGAACAGGTATCTATTCTATATTTTATACCATTTCATTTAATTTTAATAACTTTATTTTTTTGATTTAAAAGGAGGAAGTAATACAAAATATGGCAGCTGAAGCCCTTGCAGAGCTTATATACCATTGTGTTGTTCGTAAACCTAGCCCAAATGACAAATTAGTTAAAAATCTTTGTGGTTTAGTTTGCATGGATCCATCAGAAACACCTCAAGCTGCAGTATTAAACTCTATAGAAATTATTGAAGAACAAGATCTTTTACCATTTGGAACCAATTCAAGTACTAAAACAAAACCTAAAATTCATATGCTCGGTAATGAAGACCGGTCAAAAGTCGAGGGGTTTATCTGTAGAAGAGGATCAGAATCTGCTTTAAAACATTTATGCAATAAATTCGGTCCCACATTGTTTGAAAAACTTCCAAAACTATGGGACTGTCTTACAGAAGTACTAAAACCTACAACTCCAGAAAACGAAGGGCAAATTAGTCAAACCATAAAAGACCCACAAGTTTTGATAAACAACATACAAGTGGTTCGTTCTATCGGTTCGTTATTAAACGAAACATTAAGAACACAATTATTATCACTCCTTCCTTGTATCTTCACATGTGTTCGTCATAATCATGTTGCTGTTAGATTAGCCGCTTCAAGGTGTATAACATCAATGGCAAAGTCAATGCCGGTCAACATAATGGGGCCCGTGATTGAAAATGTAATCCCAATGTTGGGTGACATGTCATCAGTCAATGCTAGACAAGGGGCTGGAATGTTGATGAGTTTGTTGGTTCAGGGTTTGGGTCATGATTTGGTCCCGTATGCCCGTTTGTTAGTGGTCCCACTTTTGAGATGTATGAGTGATTGTGATCATTCGGTTAGAACAAGTGTGACCCATAGTTTTGCTGCACTTGTACCTCTTCTTCCATTGGCCCGTGGTGTGGGCCCGCCTGATGGGTTGAGTGAAAGTGTCGCTAAAAGTAGTGATGATGCTGAGTTTTTGGAGCAACTTGTTGATAACTCACATATTGATGATTATATTGTCCCCACTGAGTTGAAAGTGACCCTAAGAAGGTAAAATTACGAAATTACCCTTGTATAGTTATATTGGTCTATGAATTTACCTTTTTTACTTACGAGCGGGTCAATTTTGGTTTGTGCTTTGTCAACAACGGGTGAAATATGTAATATAGAAAAATTAGTTTAAGGAAACGGGTCAAATAGGTTGAAAATGGCCCAAAGTATATTTTCAATGCATAAATCGCCTGAATCATTTTATTGAAAGGGTTACGTTTTTACTAGAAAGGGTAGATTACAAAAAATGGTCCTTATGGTTAAAATAACAGTTTTGGGCCTCTTTGATACTTTATGCGGTTATGATCCCTAACTCTGCTATTTTATTTCAATATTGGTCCCTTTTACACCTGAAAACAACCCTTACCCTTTATTTTTATCAACTGTTTTTGGTTTTGATTAGTTTTTTACTGTTAAAAAGGTGAAATAATGATTAACAAATAATAATTACATATATAAATATATATGTTCTAATTTAGCAAGAATCTTTTATGTTTGTAGGTATCAACAGGAGGGAATAAACTGGTTAGCCTTTTTAAAACGGTTTAATCTTCATGGAATTTTATGTGACGATATGGGCCTAGGTAAAACCCTACAAGCATCAGCAATCATAGCATCTGAAATTGTAGAAAATCGGGGTTCAAATAATAATAATGAAAATATTCCATCATTAATCATTTGCCCATCAACACTTGTTGGACATTGGGTATATGAGATAGAAAAATTCATTGATTCATCTGTTATAACTACACTCCAATATGTTGGTTCTTCACAAGATCGTGTCACACTTCGTTCTCAATTTCAGAAATATAATGTGATTGTTACATCTTACGATGTGATTCGTAAGGATTTTGAGCATTTGAAACAAATGTTTTGGAATTATTGTGTTTTGGATGAAGGACATATAATTAAGAATGCAAAATCCAAAATCACGTGTGCTGTTAAACAGTTGAAGGCTCAACATCGCCTTATATTAAGTGGAACACCAATTCAGGTTTTTATTTATTTATTTTATAATATTTTGGTTTTGTAACTGATTTTTGAATACGGGATTTAATTTTAGTTTATTTATGCAGAATAACGTCTTGGAACTATGGTCTCTTTTTGATTTTCTGATGCCAGGATTTCTTGGAACCGAGAGACAAGTATGTATTAAAATATTCTGTTATTTAAAAACTAAAATATTATAAATATTATTTTGGGTAATTGTGCAGTTTCAAGCAACTTATGGGAAACCACTAGTTGCAGCCCGTGATCCTAAATGTTCTGCCAAAGATGCTGAAGCAGGTGTTCTTGCAATGGAAGCATTGCACAAGCAGGTTTTTATTTATTTATTTTTGAAAAAATAATTGATTTTTAATAAATTTGGTGAATGATAAAATAATTTATTTTTTAGGTTATGCCTTTTCTACTTAGGCGCACAAAAGATGAAGTCTTAACAGATCTACCAGAAAAAATAATTCAAGATAGATACTGTGACTTAAGTCCTGTTCAGATAAAACTTTATGAACAGTTTTCGGGCTCACATGTGAAAAATGAAATTTCAAATATGGTCCAATCAAACGAGTCAGAATCAGGAGAAGGGGAAGGAAAAGATACATCCAAAACATCTTCTCACGTGTTCCAGGTAATCAAACGGGCCAGTTTTAGAAAAAATCGGGCCCGTTCTCTTTTGTTGAATTTTACAAATAGTTGATTTTTTACATTTTTACCCTTGCAGGCACTTCAGTTTTTACTAAAACTCTGTAGTCATCCTTTACTTGTACTTGGTGGAAAAGTTCAAGATTCACTTCCTCATATTTTACCTGATCTTTTTGCATCAAATTCTGACATTAGTTCAGAACTGCATAAATTACATCATTCCCCAAAGTTAGTTGCTCTTCAGGAAATTCTGGAAGAATGTGGTATTGGTGTTGATGGGTCGGGTTCTGACCCGTCTGTTAGTGTGGGCCAGCATCGGGTCCTGATATTTGCACAACATAAGGCCCTGCTGGACATTATTGAGAATGATTTGTTCCATGTTCATATGAAAAAGTGAGCCATTAATTAACGCCTTTGTTTTCAACTTTTATTTTTCATGAGTAGAGGTGGCAAAATGGGCCCCATAAACACATTTTTCCAAAAGTGACCCGTTTGTAAGTAAACGGGTCGAAATTGCCACCTCTGAATTGCTTCATATGTCATTTATTGTCTTCTGTGCCCTAATGATATGTATATACAGTGTTACATACTTGCGTTTGGATGGATCAGTTGAACCAGAAAAGCGTTTTGACATTGTTAAATCTTTCAATTCAGACCCTACTATCGATGTTCTACTCTTGACAACACATGGTAATTTCTGATTAATAACAAACTTAATTATTCATTCTATCTCAATAAATGTAAAAATATTCCTTAAATGTTTTATCGATTATTTATCTGTTTGCAGTTGGTGGTCTTGGTTTGAATTTAACATCAGCTGATACCCTAGTTTTCATGGAGCATGATTGGAATCCAATGCGTGATCATCAGGTACTTATGACATTTTTACCCTTTGGTGACAAATGACGTTTTTACCCTTTTCAATTTGCACTCGCAGGCAATGGATAGAGCACACAGATTAGGTCAACGAAAGGTTGTAAATGTCCATCGTTTAATAATGAGAGGAACTTTAGAAGAAAAAGTAATGAGCCTACAAAAATTCAAAGTTTCAATAGCAAATGCAATCATTAATTCAGAAAATGCAAGTCTTAAAACAATGAATACCGATCAATTACTTGACTTATTTACTCCAGCAGATACTAAAAAGGTAACAACTTTAACAGATTAACATACCATAAATGACTATTTTGCCCCTGTAACTATAATTTACTTTTTTTCTTTTCTTTTCAGGGTGCATCAACTTCAAAGAGTTCTGAAAATGTTGATGGATTAGTGAAAGTACCGGGTACCGGTAAAGGGCTAAAAGCAATCCTAGGTGGACTTGAGGAACTGTGGGACCAATCACAATACACTGAAGAATATAACTTGAGTCAGTTTTTAGCTAAGTTGAATGCCTGAAGGGTAAAAAGGGAAATACGAAAGAAAAAATATTTTCGTTTTGTTGTCACATGAGCAACCTCTGTACAGCTGATCACATTTTTTGAGCCAGAGCTCGTGATTTTGACAGAGTTTTCGGTAGTTGTTTTTATCCTTTGAATTTCCTTTTTTGCCCTTTGGCTCGTTTATTTAGCATTTTCTGTCGTATAGAGTAAGGAATAGGGAGTAACTGAATGAAGCAGGGGATGATGATGTTGTAACTATCAGCTTCTGTTCTTGAGTACTGGCAAAAATAACTAACTGATCTTTTTATGTTTTGTAGTGGTTTTTTTTTTGGTACATTTATTTTAGAGTAAATTACAGTTTTTGTCCCTGTGGTTTGCCCGATTCTACGTTTTTATCCCTGTACTTTTTTTTTTTCTGTTTTTTTGTCCCTGGGGTATGCAAAATTCCGTTTTTTTGTCCTTCCGTCCACCTGCCGTCTCTTTTTGGCCGTTAAAGCCCTCACGTGCTGAAAACGTGAGGGCGTTTTGGTCTTTTTCCATTTTCTATTTCTTTTTCACTTTCTTTTCTTTCTCTCTTCTTCTTCTTCTTTCTTTTTGCTTATGATTTTCCCATCGAAAATTAGGGATTTCATTCGATGTTGATTCTTAGAGCCCGTGAGTGTGGAAAGAGGCCAAGCCCAGTTACCCAAAGTGGGGTATTAGCTGTACGCGTACGTTCAATGCAATCCTCATTTGCGTCTTGTTTCATCCAGCCAAGAGAGGGAGCACAAGCAGAACCCTAGTGGCCGACATTTGCTTTACTTCTTTCTTCTTCGTTCTTCCCATCGAAAATTAGGGATTTCAGGTTTTTGCTTATGATTTTCATATTTGGTTTAATGAAGATGAAGGTGATGAAGATTGGATGAAGAATTGGGTGACGGTTTATGAAACGCTACTAAATCGCTACCAAATCGCTACCAAATCAGTTATGTTTACAAAACGCTACCAAATCACTTCAGTTTCCAAGTCACTACCACCGTTCTTCGTACCTCCTTCAAACACGCACACACTCATCTTTTTCAAATTAGGGGTTAATTGTTGTGATGTTGCAGGGGTCAAATTAGGGGTGTTAATAGGTTGAAGAAGGTAACCACCAAGGTTTTTGTACGTTTCTTTCTGGGGTTATGATGAGGCCTTCTTTCTGAATTTTGTGTTTGTTTAAGGTTCCTGTACGTTTCTTGAAGGTACTTGTTCATAGCCTTGTAAAAGAAAGAAGAAGAAGAGAGAAAGAAAAAAAAGTGAAAAAGAAATAGAAAGTAGAAAAAGACCAAAATCCCCTCACGTTTTCAGCACGTGAGGGCTTTAACGGCCAAAAAGAGACGGCAGGTGGACGGAAGGACAAAAAAATGGAATTTTGCATACCTTAGGGACAAAAAAAAAAAGAAAAAAAAAGTACAGGGATAAAAACGCAGAATCGGGCAAACCACAGGGATAAAAACTGTAATTTACTCTTTATTTTATGAATTTGCCATGGATTATGGCCTTATTTCACAAGATCTTCAGTTCTGTTTCTTGTTGATTTTTGCTCAAGGAAGAACATGGTATATGCATGTGCATAGGATATCCATAAAATTTCCAGGGATTGTAGGCATGCGCATGGTTCAATAGCTGAGTAGAACTGTTCGGAACTGAACCAAAGGAACTAAACCGAAGACCAAAGCAATATGTCTTCGGTTGGATGAAAGCGGACTTTTTTTTTGGTTTTGGAGTGGATTGATAATCGATTTTGCATTAATATTTAAAACCGAGAACTGGATCGGTAGTTCAATTCAATGATTCTGGTCGATTCTCGGTCTAGTTTGCACTCACCTATCGAATTGTGCTTGTTAATCTATTTTCTTCTTAAAAGGACCTCATATGCAAAACATTAAAAAAAGTATACTTGGTTGGATATTCAAACAAATCATATTTAACTATATTTACTAATATACATTTTGCATTGACATTAAATAGTAGCAGGCAGGTAGGTGAATTTTTCCTTTTTATTTAATCGCCGCATGTGCCGTCTTTGGTGACTCCATTTGAGGATCTTTATTTTAATTTCACATATTACTTTATCAACATATTATTTTTTTCCAATTTTATCAGCATATTATTTTTTAACCTTATTTACTGGCTTTATGAGAAGAGTGTGAACCTTGCCTCAACGTGGTTTTTTACTCCTAAAAAATATCTTGAAACTTATTTTTCAATATAAAATAGTATTAATATAAAATTAGTAAATATATTTGAAAGTTACGTCTTTGAGAGTTATGTCAGTATATATTGCTTTTAAATATAAAATAATATTGGCAGGGTCAGGGCCTTTCTCGCTGGGCGAGCGCATCGCGGGTCCCTCAATGGCTTTGGCAAGCCTATGCGATTGAACTACAACGGCCGAATGCTTCTCTTGATCGAGTGAGGGAGCGTTGGTCTACGCGGATCAGGGGCCCAACTAACGCGTGAAACACTCCGCCTAGGAGCACGGTCGCAAAAAGTTGACCCACTTCATTCGCTGGTCGAATCATCCTAGCTTCGCGGGAACAATAAAAACAACCATCTCGCTCTTCAAGAATGTAAAAAAAAGTGCCGTCCCCGACTCCTCTTATTGGAGCCCCCTAACCTGACGACCGCCCCACTTTGGTGTTCACGTGGCATTGTAAACAACCTCTTGCAAGCAACCTCGTGTATGTTGTACAAAAATCAATAAACAGTCTTTTGTGTATCATATGAAATTACGCACGGCAACGCGCGGGGTTAAATCATACTAGTTTAAGTACTATCTTTAGATGTACATCTATACACTAACTTTCACTTACTTTTGTTGAAAATCACTTTAGAACACACTCTCTCTACCTTCATGTAGAGGTATAATTATCTATATCTTGGATCCTCACACCCTTCATTTGTAGGAATATTATTAACGGACTTGCACGACCTCGAGAGTCAAACGGGCATGAGTTATAGCTTTGATTAGTTTTGGTCCAACGATTTGCACCCCAAAAGAAAACCCAAAAAAAGATATTGATCTCCTTCTCATTTCATTGGTTATAAACTCCACATGAGTTGTTCATCTACCAATGTGGGACATGTTCCCACCTAATTAATTTGTTTGAGTTTTTGTTATAAACACCCGAGTCAATATCTCATTTACCACAATGTCATATTGAACATTTTTAGATATTTGTGTAGTTCTCATAAAGGTAAACACAAAGCTATCAACCAAAAATTATATAACAAATATACAAATGATTATATGAGTATAAAGTTGGTGAAAAGTTATTTTCAAACTTAATTTTTCCAATAAAAACAACGACATACAATTTAACCAATAAAGTTATTGTTATAAAAAAACTATAAAGGGAACAACTTTTAATCACCGTAAAATATAATTTGCATAATTTATTCTAAGGCTAGTTTTAATGGGGTGCATCTCATGGATGCCACACCCACACGCCACAACCATTAAAACTAATATTATCACTCGTGAATCGAGGGAAAAAAAGGAGCGAGTGGTGAGGGTTGCAACCACTTGGGCTTTGTGCAAAAGTGGATCCCCTCTCAATTAAATAAGGTTTTTAATTAAATAATTATATATATTGGGGATAGCGAGTGTGTGTCTATATGTATCTAACGTTAAGTATGGAACCACCTTAAACTTCGTAGTTTTGAATAAAACACTTATATTTTACAAAACTAGTACAACTTTTCTATCATATTAAACACTTTGAACAATAAAAAAATCATGATTAAGATTATTTCGAACTTTATTTTTTAATTTGATAATGAATGTTTGAATTATATGAAACACTTGTTAACCACCATCACCTCCTATACTCAAGCAGTTTCACCATCAATAATGATGATGATGTTGTTTTTACTAGTCTACATGTACAATCTTACTGCATTATGTTACATTATATGTGACAGTTTCACCATCAAATGGAATGGAACTAACATTACGCATGCGGTTTAGACAAGCTAGGATTTTGGTTTATACAAACTTTGATACAGTAATGTATGGAATTATATGATGAGTTTTAATTATTTTAACCAAAACTATTTAGTTTTAAGTGGTTCCATACCTAACTTTACGTATGTGACAGCCACACATTCAGTTTTCTCATATATTAAATATGGATGTCAGCTTAAAAATGAAAGGTGAGAGGAAGTGAGGAGAGTAAACAGAGAGAGAAACTGATTTAGCGCCGATGTGAATCGTGAAACGGTATGACCTAGTCTAACGTAAGGACTAAAAAGGCTAAAATATCTAACGACTAATTTTGTAATTCATTTATGATTTGACGTCGTCAAAATTACAAACCCAAAACCTAGCAAATTCCCCTTCCTCTAGCTCCCCCCTTTCCACTAAAACCCTACCAAAACCCTAAAAACTTCAATCTCTGGCTCTTTTCTTGTCAAAAAATGCCTTTGGGAAATAATTTAGGGGACAAAAGCGACTCCAGATATTGCGGAGTTGAGACAGAATTCAATGATGACATGCCTCATGTTCTTTCACATAACGTCAATGGCGGTTTTGATTTCGTTGTAGCTCCATTGGTTAGTTTTAATCTATCATATACGCATATACGTTCGTAAATTTGATGTATAATTGCTCGTTTGTTTCTGCATTATATATTTATAATTTTACTGGTTATGCAAAAATTGGACGTTATTGAGTTCATGTTTGAACTGTAGCTCGTTGAGTTGGATGAACACGAGTGCACATGATTTGATTATCACATATTTTCATTTCATTTTTTGAGTTTGATGATCATCGTCTAAATCGTGATTTTGTGTTATAGATGGAACCTGGATATAGACCTAGCTTGATTGATAATGCTAGCAAGAACTCAAGTGTGCTTCCTTTTGCTGCATCCGATTTGGTTTTAAGTCCATCAGAATGGAGTAGTCATGTTGTTGGTACATTACAACCTTGTTCCATACTCATTAATTAAGCCTAATGTTCACATTTCTGGGAGGATTATTAAATTAAATAAGGAAAATATGAGCTCATGTACTACATTCTAACATGTACCCAAAGTAGTCAAATTTTTTATATTTGCCTACCTTTTCTCGGAAAATTATCTCTATATTTTTCAAATTTGTTATTTTTAGTTACCTTTTTTTGGTTATTTTCCCTAATATTTTCAGGCAAGATAAGCTCGTGGATCGACTTAGATTCAGAAGATGATGTTCTACGGGAAGATTCTGAAACTACTTTGAAGCAAGAATTAGCTTGGGCTTCTCATCTGTCTTTACAGGTTTAAATTTCATGTTTCTTATTAGGATCTTGAATTTCTACCCTTTTTTTTTCTAGCTTAAATATATAAAAATGCATTTTTGAAACTTGATTAGCAACTAATTGTTTAACATTTAGCATCTTTATTTATCTAATTTGCTGGCAATTCTATTTTTCCAGAAACAAAATCCAATAAGCTGTTTGTTTTTCTTCAGGCATGTCTTCTTCCTACACCAAAGGGGAAATTTTGTGCTAATTATGCAAGGTGTGTGAGTCAGATTTTACCAAACCTTAATAATATACAGGTATTGTATTGTTAGTTATATTTACACATTATTTTTCTCAAATATTATTTTCTTTTATTTTCTTATGTTTTGTTTTTTGTTCTCAAGTTGTGGCTTAGGATTCCTTTAGTAAAATCTGCTGCTGCAATTGGGTCATCTGATGTCATGGTGAGTAAACACTTAATTCTTAGAGAAAACTATTTTCCAATATTTTTTTTATGTATTTACTTATTTATTTATTTATTTATTTATTTATTTATGGGTTTACAGGAAGTTGAGCCTACTGACTCTTGGGAATTGTGGAATTCTTTTCGTGCTTTATGTGAACATCACAGCCAGCTGTCAATTGCTGTTGATGTTTTGTGAGTATGCAAGATTTTATTATGTTTTTAAATCATTTAAATAACTATATTATCGATTTTAAATTATGTATTTAATTGTAGGTCTACACTGCCTTCAGTAAATTCACTCGGACGTTGGTTTGGAGAGCCTGTCAAAGCCGCCATTGTTCACACCGACGTATATTCTTATTCTATTTTATTTATTTAAATATTAATACTAATTTGAATGTGTTTATTTATAAATTAACACAATTTTCAATCATTTCAGTCTTTTCTAACGAATGCACGGGGATACCCGTGTCTATCCAAACGTCATCAGAAGCTGCTTTGCGATTTCTTTCATCATTCAATACAGGTATATAATTTCTGTTGGAAATAAATCAATAATGACATAATTAATATTCAGTTTTAGTAATTTAGTTGTAATGGTAACAGATTTGTCCTTAAACATGTGTTTAAATTTCTCAGATTGTACTTTCTGGAAAACCAGTGCTCAAAAGTGATGACAAAACTGATAATTATGCCCAGCGTAATTTATTTTTTTTTGGTTTTTTTTCCAATTTTGTAATGGAGTTTTTGTTATTTATTTTATATTTTATTTCATATTTCATTTATCAGAAGCACAAAAACATGAGCTAAGATCATATTTGGACTATGTTAGCTATTTATATCAGAAGATGGAACCACTTTCTGAACAAGAACGGTTTGAGGTGAGATTTACAGCCCAACGTTCATATTGAACCTTTTAGTAAAAATACCAAAGTTATTTGTTTATTTATTATAATGAATATGTTATTATTAATTCTGTTTAATATTTCAGCTTGCTTACAGAGATTTTCTGCAATCTCCCTTGCAAGTAAGTCCTTTGTGCAAGTTTTGTTGTTCGGTTTTGTATTAAAATTATTGGCAGTTATGTATTATTCTGTTAATTTCAGCCTCTGATGGATAATTTAGAAGCACAAACTTATGAAACATTTGAAAAGGACAGTGTCAAATACACATCCTGGTATTTTATATTCTTTGTTTTAAATATATTAATTTTTTAATTTTTTTTTAATTTATGTTTATACGACCTTTTTATTTTAATTTATATTTTTATTGGCTATTCGTATTTATTGATTTATATTTGTACTTGTGAATTTGCAGTACCAACGGGCAGTTGGTAAAGCATTGGTCTGCTCATGATCCTTCCGCATACCACGCCACTCTCAACTACACACATAACGAACCTCCATCCTTTACCATTGCCAACACCATACCACAATGGCGCCAAGCTATGTGTGATGAATATTCGGCCTTGATCAAAAATGGAACGTGGTCTCTTGTTCCACAAAAACCAAATACTAACGTTGTTGATTGCAGGTGGGTTTATAAATTAAAACGTGATCAAACAGGGAAAGTCACGCGTTACAAGGCGCGATTGGTGGCCAAAGGTTTTAACCAACAACCGGGTATTGACTATCAAGAAACTTTTAGCCCGGTCGTCAAAGCCACAACCATTCGTGTAGTGTTATCTATTGCCACTACACACAATTGGCCACTACGACAGATGGACATTCAGAATGCGTTCCTACATGGTGATCTGAAAGAAACGGTTTACCTTAAACAACCTCCTGGTTTTGTAGATGCCAGTAAACCGAATCACGTGTGCTTGTTACATAAAGCACTCTACGGGTTGAAACAAGCCCCCCGTGCCTGGTTTCATCGGTTATCCAGTGCTTTACAGAAAATTGGCTTTCGGGGCTCCCGCACAGATCCATCTCTTTTTACATACTCTCATCAGGGCACCTTATTATATATGCTTGTGTACGTTGATGACATTATTTTGACAGGTAATAATTCACAGGCTCTTGAAAAGGTTGTTCAAACTCTCAGCACTCAGTTTGCAGTTAAAGACATGGGAACGCTTTCGTATTTTTTGGGCATTGAAATTACTCGTCAAAAGGGTGATCTCATATTGTCTCAAAAGAAATACATTCAAGATATCATCACCCGAGCTGGCTTAACAGAATCAAAACCGGTTCCATCTCCAATTACAACCAGCTCTAATCTTCATCTTGGCGACAGTCCCCTCTTTGATAACCCAGTTCGGTACCGACAACTTGTGGGGGCTCTACAATACGTTACATTATCTCGCCCAGATATCACATATGCAGTGAACAAAGTCTGCCAATTCATGCATACTCCCACATCAAATCACTGGTCTGCTGTCAAAAGAATAATTCGGTAGCTACAGGGAACGTCATCACTGGGCTTACGAATTCAGTCTGCATCAGATACACAACTTCATGCATATTCTGATGCATCGTTTCCGAATCTCACAGCTTATTCCGATGCTGATTGGGCTGGATGCCCAGACGACCGTCGATCCACGGGGGGATATGCGATATATCTTGGATCGAATCTAGTCTCATGGTCTGCTCGCAAACAACGTACCGTTTCTCGCTCATCCACCGAATCAGAATACAAATCCATGGCAGACACAGTTGCTGAACTAACATGGCTGCAAGACTTATTAAGCGAATTACGGGTTCCTTTCAAAGCCGCTCCTACACTATGGTGTGACAACTTGGGAGCCACATACTTATCTGCAAATCCTGTGTTCCACGCCCGAACAAAACATGTTGAAGTGGACTTTCACTTTGTTCGAGAAAAGGTGGCTCAAAGAAGGTTGTGTGTACAGTTCATATCCACAAATGATCAAATCGCAGATATCTTTACCAAACCGTTATCGTCACAACGGTTCGAGCTTCTAAGATCCAAGCTAAGGCTTGCTCCCCGGCCTTAGCTTGCTGGGGAATATTAGACAATTAGACATATTATATATTTACCTTAAGTAGAAGGATTAGAGTGTAAATATATTCCCTATATATTGTAACCTCGTTGAACATAATCAATACACAATCAATTACAAGTTTCATACATTGTCACCAAAAGAGCCAAGTAATTCACTCACCTATATTTAAATAAACAAAAAATAAATATATTAATTGATATAATAAACTCTTAATATAGCTACACAAACGATTTATTTACCAAAATATCTGCTTTCTCTGGTGCATCCCAGTGACGCATGTCACATGAAATTATGGTCACCATGTTTTCCCAACCCTCTAACTTCACCAAGCTCTATTACCCAAAAATAATAAAAATCAATTAGAATAATATTTAATAAAATAAAGATTAAATTCAACTTACGTGAAGTGTAACAACTGCATTTGGATTCTTTTCGACAGCATAAACTTTCAACTTACGTCCAGTTTCTTCAGCAGCCTATTCACACAGATAAAAATAAATATAAATATAAAAACAGCAAAAAAGGTAAAAATGTGACAATGAATGGGTAAAAAAGGGTTGAATGTGCATACCTGTAAAGATGCTCTAACAAGAGGTCCTCGACCAGCACCTACAACCATCAACACCTGCAAAAAATTAAAAAAAGAAATAAATAAATAAATAAAAAGTTAATATAATGGAGTATTAGACAATTAGACATATTATATATTTACCTTAAGTAGAAGGATTAGAGTGTAAATATATTCCCTATATATTGTAACCTCGTTGAACATAATCAATACACAATCAATTACAAGTTTCATATGGTATCAGAGCCATCTAAACCCTAAACCAAAAAAAGCTGCCGACTTTTTTCCCTACAAACCCTAATCGGCATTTTTTCCCTACAAACCCTAAATCGCCGACAACCACCACCAGTTTTCTTCTTCTTCTCCAATGACTAACCTTGTCGCCTTCACCACACAAGAAAAGACAGCCCATAACTCACACAAGTTTGGGTTCACCATGTCACCTACAAACTATGGTTTCTGGAAAACAATGCTAGAACCATTCCTCATCACCAATGGTTTATTCGGGTACATCAATGGCACAATTCCATGCCCGTCACAGTATATTAAAACCACAAACTCGAAAGACAAAGAGAACAGCACCTCTGATGCAGAAAAATTAAATCCAGAATACGATATCTGGATCACGAATGATGCTCACATTCGAATGCTCATTATATCTACTATTTCTGAATCATCATTCCCGCAGGTTCAAGGTACTAATGCTCGTGATATTTGGCTAAATCTTGAACGTGCTTATGCTCCACACTCTTCATCGCGTGAATACACGTTAAAAACACAGCTACTAAAACTCGAGATGAAAAGTGACGAAACCGCAGCAGCATATTTAAATCGTGCACAAGAGTATTCTGATGCTCTTGCTAATATCGGAGAAGCCATGAAAACAAAAGATGTCATTATGCTCGTGATTTCAGGTCTTCGTGATGAATACAATAACCTGAAATCTACTTTTCTTACCAATCCACCACAACAATTCTCGGAACTCCATGGCATACTTGCTGATTATGATTATTTATTGAAAAGAAATCAGCCTGAAGTCGCACCTGCTCAAGCCTTCACCGCCACAGCCACCTCGTCCGGGACTCCATCTGGTGATCAACTTACTGCCCTTCAGCAGATGTTGTCTCAATTCGGTCTTCAAGTTCAACCACAAACCAATGCACCCGCCACTGCCTTTTATGCAAACCGAGGACGTGGTCGTGGTTACCGAGGCCGTGGGCGAGGCAATCACCTCGGCTCAAATAACAGGTCACAAAACCAATCCGGGGGAGGTAAATTTTCTTGGGCTTCTAATCAAAATATGGTTTATGGTTCATGCAACAGGTGTGGTATTGGACACATTCCATCCGAATGTCCTAACCGTGACCCATCTACACACAAGAGACAACAACAACCAATACCATCTGCTTACTATGCTGATCACCGGTCCAATGCAACATCTTCATGGCTTCCGGATACAGGGTGCAACCATCATGTTGCTTCTGATTTTTCCAACTTTGATCATACCGAACCTTACAATGGCACTGATCAACTTCATGTTGGTAATGGTAAGGGTCTTCCCATCTTACATATCGGTTCTTCAAAAATATTTTCTCCAGACAAAACCTTTTCTCTTTCCAGCATATTACACTCTAATCCTTCTACTTAAGGTAAATATATAATATGTCTAATTGTCTAATACAATGAACTCTCACCTGAGTGTCTTGATGGAGCTCAACGGTTTTTAAAGCCAGATGGGATCTCAATTCCATCATCGTACGTATATTATTTTGATAAAAGTTTATTGATTATTTGAGGAAAAAAAAGAAAAAGAAAAAAGAGTTGCGGATTTGTGTCAGGTATACAAGTTATATTTACCTTCTACTTAAGGTAAATATATAATATGTCTAATTGTCTAATACAATGAACTCTCACCTGAGTGTCTTGATGGAGCTCAACGGTTTTTAAAGCCAGATGGGATCTCAATTCCATCATCGTACGTATATTATTTTGATAAAAGTTTATTGATTATTTGAGGAAAAAAAAGAAAAAGAAAAAAGAGTTGCGGATTTGTGTCAGGTATACAAGTTATATACAGCCCGTTACTACATCAAAGTTGTACAATGATGTAAGTTTCTCTATCATTCGGCTCACTCTTTCTGTCTTTCATTTTCCATTTAAAAATATTATTATATATCATTTTCTTTAATTAATTAAAGGTTTAATTGCAGGTCAAGTTGCACAAAGATCTTTTACACTTTGAAACTCCATATGTTGTAAAACTGCACCGTTTGGCTAAAATATCTCCATCTCAATCTGAGAGTTATCTCCATCTCAATTTGTGTTAAATGTGATAAATAATATAGTATTAGAACGATACAGTTTAATGAAGGCATCTAGTAGTATGCATTTAAAATACAGTTTGGACGAGTATTTAACTGGTTTGACCCGTTTGAGAAAGCATAACCCGGATCGACCCGTTTGCAAGTAAATTGGTTAAAATTAACCTATTTGACTAAATTAAGAAGTGCATATATTTTTCACGGAGTTATTTATTTATTTATTTTTCAGGTGTTTACCTTTACTCATCCAAATAACTCACCCGATAAAAGTAATAAGCGGTACAAGAAGCTTCGGTTCGAGGTCCCCAATGAAACTGGATCATTTATTGTTCACGGTATATTGATTAATTTTGTGTAAATTAATCTAATTTGTGTAAATCATGTTCCGTTTTGAGTGCAATATTGACTAATTTTATCTACTAAGATCATAATTGTGGATCTTTTTAATTATTTTTACATTGTATACAGGATTTGCTGGTTATTTTGATGCAGTACTTTACAAAGATGTACATGTTGGTACCGAACCATCAACTGCAACACCAAATATGTTCAGCTGGTATAAATCTATATATTATTGTCACTCATTTCATTATTTATTTTTTGTTTACTGATAATGATGTCATAATTGCATTTGTGTGTTAATTATGCAGGTTTCCAATATTCTTCCCACTAAGATCACCTGTGTATGTGAAAGCTGGCTCTCCCTTAGATTTTCACATGTGGCGGTGTTGTGGCAATACCAAGGTGTTTTACTTTTTATTTTTATTTTTTTTGTGGCGATTTTGACCCATATATATTACTCCCTCAAGACAAAAATCACCCAGTTTAAGAAAAGTGCATTTATTACACTGTCTACCCTATAAAATTTCATCTTTACCACTTAACTATTTTTTGATTGGTGGAATTTTCAAGTTGACAATAATTTTGGGACAAACCAAAAAGGAAGATGGACAATAAAGTTGGGACGGAGGGACCGGGTCGATTTGGGTTAAATTAAAGAAAATCTTAATTTATGAAATAACCTTCTTATATGTGAAAAAAGTAAATCTTTTTTAATGTTTTGGGTCAATTCAACTGGCTTTGATCTGTACTAAAACATGACCCGTTTGATTGTGATTTAGGTTTGGTATGAATGGTGTGTGACCTCCCCAACTGCATCTCCTGTGCACAACACAAATGGGCGATCATATTGGGTTGGTTTATAATAACCCTAACCCTAATTTGTAAAATCAGTCAAATTATCTGTATTCTTGACTTTTCATTTTGGGCCTCATGTTTTATAACATATGTAATCTTTTTTGCATGTTTGCTTTTTTTAAGTGAATGCCCACACAGTTTTGCTCATCTATAATTCATTAATTTCAGGTCGCATTTCAAGTATGGTTTTAGTGGATTTTTTGTTGAATGTTTGCAGTTCTTTTATAAATAATCTTTTTTTTTTCTTCGTATATACTGAAATTAACAAGTTGCTCGCTAAATGCAACTGTAGTTTGGTTAATAAAATCCAACTATAAATTTTTACACGTCAACTCATATAGAAAGCATGAATTTTTATATGAATATTTCTTGGAAGCATATTAAAGCAATGACCAAATATATTATGTAATCATAAACTTGAAAAACTGGCCAATGCCATTGCCACTAGGTATGCTTTTATATAACAACAAAATATGAAACTGTTGATTGTATCACTCAAAGTACCAACATCACCAAAAAGCACAAGTATCTTTTCAAACTCGCAATTTTACACACAATGGGCCCATATGCAGAAACGGGCCAGAAAAGATCTTCAACAAGTGACTCATGATTCACATAACTACCATGCCTCTTCTGAAACAAAAAAAAAAAAAAAAAGAATCAGTAGGAGTTTAAGTCAGATTTTCTATATAATCAGTAACACAGATTTGACATACTTTAATAGTCAATAATGTCATAGAAGATTGTCAACGCGTAAACCTGCCTACCCTTCAAACCCGTTTACAACCCTTTTGGCTTACCAATATGATTACAACCTGTTTAAATGAGTGGGTTGTGTACGGGTTAGACTTGGGTTTTTGACCCGATTACTACATGGGTCGTGTTTGGGTTGGGTGAAACCAACCCGCCAATTAGAAATAGACATAATTGCCACCCATCAAGAACCTTGAGAATGAAACATGTAACTTGAACAGATGGATAACACGTGCATGCAAAGAGTGCAAAAATGAGGGCACAGCAAAAATTCAAAAAAAAAAAAAAAGTTACCTCAGAATATTTACCAAAATTTGTTGGTTTCTGTTTCGATATACAATAACACCAAAACGTTACAAAAGATGGTGATATATCATAGCATCATTGAGAAACAACTTGTGTCCCTATATTTGATGTCAAAAGCGTTCCTTGAAAACCTCCTTCCGATTGCTGAATTTCCATTTTTGTATCCGAAAGTTCCTCTACTCAAAAAATAACAAATTTGTAATTCAAAACAAAAATAATATGATATAAAATTAAATTTACCTGCAATATCACGGTTTTCATGAATCTCTGAATCTGTCACCCATAAAACATCTCCTGGGAAAATATACACATCAGCAAGTGTAGAAGTTTCTCCATCAACAATCTTAGAACCTTTATGAAGAATCTGGTTTTCTTTCACAATCTGCAACAATTTAACTTTGTTAAAAATTGATTTTAAATATATATGAAATTTTGCAATAAGGTTGAAGATATACCCCAAATGATTGCCAGATCATCATCTTGAGTTCATACAGAGTTGTGGTACCAGAAACATTTAAATTCACAGAATTCCCATAAGATGTCCTTCTAGAACGTTTAGAAATTCGACGGTTATTTGGTTCCAACATGTTTGCAGATCCTTCTAGAATGTATTTTGGTGGTTCTTTTCCACGAACAAAACATATGCAAATATCTTCATTACAGTAATTCAATTTTCTCACCAGTTCACAGCTTTCTCTCTCACCAATGCAATTCTCACATACCTACAATACAATAAGTTAAAACTAACCGAATTACAACAGATATTAAAAGAAAATTAATTTTATTTTTATAAAATAAAATATATACCTCTGGGTGAGTTTTAACTGTGGGCCCTTGAGATTCAGTTTCTCCATTTGCATCATCAACAGAATTAACATTCTCTTCTGTGATTGGTGTATCTTCAGATGTACCCAATAAACCATCATCAACTGAATCAATTTCGGCATATATGCCTTGTTCTTCGTTAGCATTCCAGTTTTTACAGAATAATGTCCAGTCATTTTCAGTAATGATCGTCAATTCATCTACCTGTAAAAATTTTGTACAAAAACCATCAACTTTAGTTGCAATCTGTTAGCATAATGGCAGGAACCATCAGCAATGAAGATAAAATTAGGGTTTTTAAAACTATAATAACAAACTAGTTTTACATTTGTCACTGTTTAGTCATTGTATAAATTTATGTCCAATTAGGTCACTAAAAACTCCCGTTTGGGTAGCAAAAAGCAATCTTTTAATGACCCAA
The DNA here is from genome assembly GCA_963853835.1 of Calendula officinalis. Classification (NCBI taxonomy): domain Eukaryota; kingdom Viridiplantae; phylum Streptophyta; class Magnoliopsida; order Asterales; family Asteraceae; genus Calendula; species Calendula officinalis. Next base: position 63,921,734 of record OY970823.1, on the reverse strand, counting down.
TTGGATATAAATTTATACAATGACTAAATAGGGACATATGTGAAAGTACTTGCTTATTATAGAAAAAAATTTAAAGAAAAATGAGTAAATTACAATGATGGTCCCTAAGGTTTACCCCTAAATTTCAACTATAGTCCTTTACTTTAAAAAAATTACACAAGTAGTCCTTTTTTTGCAAACCTTTTACACCTAACTCCTTTAACCTAACATTCGTTAAAAACTTTCCTGTTACACTAGTAGTCCTTTTAGATTTACCCTGATAGTCCTTTTTACGTTAGAATATTTAACGAAAGTTAGGCTAAGGAAAAGGTTTTCAAAAAAAGGACCATATTAGGGTAAACCTCAAGGACCATCGTTGTAATTTACACTTAAAAAAGCATTATGATCTTACAGCAGGAGTCTTTTGGAGAATTGCACCACGTTTCCGTATAAGATTAGGAGGTCTTCTAAGAAGTCCTGAGTGCTGTAAAAAGTATATAAAAATTAAACATCAACTAACATATTAAACTAAATAAAAAAATAAAAATAAAATACCTGTTGACATTTCAGTGATTCAATTGCAATATTCAAATTTTCTGGTTCTTCAACAGAAGATGCATTTTTTCCAACTGCTGTAATATAACATCGCCATTTTGCAAGCCAAGAAGTAGGCATTAAATAATACCGCATTTTAGAAAAAAGTGGAAAACTTTTTCCAAGAGCAAGTTTCTCATGAGACTGACGCTCTTTTAGCTTAAAATCCCTACATTTTAAAAACCAAAAAAGTCAACATTAAAAGTCAAACTTAATTCACTTTTAAAAAAAATTGGTCAACCTTCGGCTATCTTCAAAGCAAGTAACTACAGAAAGTTCATCACAGCATTCAGGACAAACTTCAGAATCAGAAGGGAAAACCGAACAACCAATCATATCATCAGGTTTGACTTCATTTGCTAATTTATAAACAAAAAGCCATAAATTTTCAGGCACTGGGGCCCGCTTTGCTCCAGAAGCTTGTTCAGGCATAAGTGCACCATGTGGACACCTGATTGAAGCAGTTGGTCCAGTATCAGCTTCACATGGTGAGTCAATGTTTCGTCTACGAACCCATTGACTTAACCTAAAATTTTAAAAATATATATATAAAATTTTAAAAAATTATATATAAAATTAAACATTTTAAATGACTGTAGTATGTATAAAAGTAATTGCATACCATGATTTGGAAACATAGTATGTTTGTCCACCTGGACATTTGCCAGCAAGTGCTGACTCAGCAAGTTCTCTCATTGATGTTCTTCCATCTCTATAACTGTCAGCACTAACTGTTGCGTGTGCAGTTTCCTTAAGGCACTCGATACAGCAGTCCTTTTCACTTAATGCGGGACCACCTTCATACTTCATTTACAAGCATTATAAAAACATTATTTTATTTTTTATCATATTTAAAATATGAAAACTGCAAAACAATATATGCATCTAGCTACAAATAATCATGTTATTTTCATCGATTTTTAATTATTAAAAAAGAACAGAAATGTATTTATGTACCTTGGAATATATCGTATTCCAAGCCTTAACTGATAACCGCTTCATTGAGCAAACTTTTGAAACCGGTACTTTCCCATGCACACATTGGATTGTACTATTGTCAATTTTACTGCAAAAAAATTAAAAATTAAAATTAAAACCTCAGACTATTTGACTCCTCTTTCATTCCCTTCTTTTCTGTCACAATAATTGCAGTAAAACCACATCCGATATGTATGTATATATATGTATATATATATATATATATATATATATATATATATATATATATATATATATATATATATATATATATAAACTCACGTGGGAGTGAAGTTGTCTGCCCATTGACGTAACCAGTCGACCGAAATCCACCAAAAGGGTTCCACAAGGGACTGAACAAGGGCTTCAGAAATTACAGATCTAACCTCCTGTCTGCGTTCTGTAATTAAAGCCAATTTAACCTCTTTTTTATCTTTATATTGCTGACAAGAATCACCATACGACTTATTCAATTCAATAACTTCCTTCAAAAGATGAGCTGGCAGATAATCATCTTTCAATTTCTCTTCACCACATCCCATTTGTGGTTTTTTATAACCGTTAGTTTGACTTTTTATAGAATACATCAACATATATGCATCACTTGAAGAAAATGTTTGTACATTTGTAGTATTTTCAGAAATATCCATATGGTTTCCATTTACAACACTGTTGTTCTCTGATTGTCCAGCTGGCACTGTTTGTTGAGGTTTAGAGGAAGTACCACCGAACGGATGTTGACCTAATTCTGACACGATTTCGTCATCAAATTCCCACCATAAACCTGTATCTTGATCTTTAATATGAGCTACATAATGGCCACTGTTAACTGCAGAACCTTTGTGAATTAAAACTGCTGATAAATCGTATATTAGGTCAGATTCAGTTTGATCAGATAACCATTTTGACATATTCACTTGTCGAGGGAAACAAAATGCAGAAGTTATTTTCTTCTTTGTTGTAGTCTATGAAAAAATATAAATGTGACGGTTAAAATGTTTAAAAAAAATTAATTAATTTTATTTTAAAGCACTTACATTTGGAAGGAAAACACAACGTTTGAGCTGGAAATTAAGGACAGGTGGCAGTGATTTCAGTTTAATGCTACGAGTAGCATTTACACGAGTTGCACACGAGCTACAAAAATACTGATTATCTCCTTGAAGTTCTTCAACAGAAAGATAATCATCTAAACTTTCATCCAGACCCTTTAATCCCTTCACATTTAATTCCACCCCATAAAAATCTTCAATATTTGATGAAGCTTCTGACTGGTTTCCACATTTCGAACACCTAATTCACCCAATAAAATTATAAAAAATTAAAATTAAAATTAAAATAGAAAACATATTCTGTTTCATACTGGTGTCATACTTACTTTGTGACATGTGATACACCACCACGGAAAAGATCTTGAACAACGGTTCTTGCTTTAGAAACTTTAGAACAACTCAAACATTGTTCAAGTAATGAAAAAAGTAATGTAAGAAATTCATGACTATCTTGTTGAATACCGTTATCTAACGATAATGCTTCAATAAAAGGAGCTGAGTCAACAAACGCCATTTGACTAGCATGAAGTTGTGCAAATAACCGAGCAAGTTGGTTCAAAACCGGTCGTGTACCCAAAACTTCTGGTTCAACTGATAATACACCTTCTCTAAATGATTTATTCATGTATAGAAACTGAAGTATACTGTTGGCATAACATGTGGCACCAAGATTCGTTAATCCAGCTGGCGTATCGAGTGAGTCACGAAGATCTTTAGAAGGATCGGGACCAAGTGATGAAATGATTTCAGATGTTTTTTGCCATAAACCGATTTTTCGGTTACCATTTGGTGGCGGGATTAGGCCACAAAAACAGTTAGGGTTGTCTTTTGTGTTTACTCGACAGCCTTGATAACACACGGGTTTTTCATACATATACAGTTGCTTTATATCATCATTTGACACTTCACCAGACGAGTGTATTTTCCTAGTCAATAAAGGGATTTTTTTAGTTTTTGATCATTAATCAAGTATAAATTTCTGATTTAAAATCAGATAAATGTCAAGCTTTTGCAGAAATACTGTAAACAGCTAAATTTTGGCGTAAGTGATTTCGAGAGTAATTTGGTAAGTGCAATTTTTTCTTTAATTCTAACTTATGTTCTCTCCAATTTACGGGGAAAAAAAATGGAGAGAAATAATGGCCCAAAAGTTTTTTCTTCTTCGTTTGTCTTCTTTTAATAAAAACTCTATAACATGATAAAAATTAAATCTTCTTTACAAATCTCTTCTAATAAAAATTTCTAGAGTATTGCGTCAAATTACAATAAACAGAAATTATTTTGGTGCAACCTTATTCCAAAGGAAAACCTACGGATTCAGGGAAAACACAGGAATCGTGTGTAACAATTTAATCCCCAATTTCCGAGAGCACAAAATGTAGTTCCAAACTCGATTGAAAAAACAAAATTAAGATCATTAGCACACTAATGGCGTTAAAAACATGCAATCAAGCTTAATTCACCTGTATAATCCAGATATAGCTTCAGCATTATTATCCGATCGTTGTCTCTTGTTCTTATTGCGCGTGCTCGGTCGATTACTCATTTTCTCATCAATCAACTTAAATTATCGAAAACTGCAAAAAGGAAACTTCAATTAGTACAAAAAAGTTAACATCAGGGAAAGAAAACCTAACTTTGGTCGAGAAATGCCCAGACAAATTTAGGGTTTTAGTTGAAATTTATTTAACACATGAAAATTTTCTGTTCAGATAAATAGCAAATTAGACATACAAAGTAATAGATATAGAATTACCGGTGCAGATTGCGACTGATTTCGATTTTGGTGCAGAATTAGGGCTTATTTGATGTTTGTGAGGATGGAATTTTTTTTATGAAATTTGCATCGTGAGGTTAAGTTTGGGTATATAAGGGAAAAAGAGAGTCGTAGAAATAAGTCCATCATTTTTATAAAGTTCTCATGAACAAATCTCAGTTGATCAATAATATCTAATGATCAAGATTAATCACATATTTTATACAGTGTGGGGTATTTTGGTCACTTAAAAAAACAAAAAAAAATTATTTTATTTTTTATTTTAGAACTTTTTTATTTTTATTTTCTTTTATTCTTTTTATTTTTATTAAAAAATTATTATTTTTTCATTAATAACAAATAATGTGATTGCATATTGAATCACATGTGATTGTGTACCGAATCACATGTGATTGAACTAAAACATCAAATGTGATTAAATAGACAATCACATGTGATTTTACACTAAAACCACATTTGATTAAGTATTTTACATAATTATCAAATAAATATTATTTTTTTAATTAAAAAATAAAAAATAAATAAAAAATATTGAATTTTTTTAAGTGCCAAATGACCAAAATACTCCTTCATTATAAGATATGTGATTAATCTTGACTATTAAATCTTATTGTTCAATGATTGTGATTTGTTCCTCGGGAGATTATAGAAATAATAGACCTCCTTGAATTTTTCTCTATCTTGAAATGCATACATTATTAATATTTCATATCTTATAATTTAAGATATTGTTTTAAGAATATATTTCATACTGGTCACAATACTATATTGGGTTCATTTGAAAAATGATTTACATGAAATCTATAGATTGATTACTTGTCTAATTTGAGTATCTCTGCGGAATAGATCTTAACAGAAAAATAAGACTAACATTAATTAGATATAAAAAGTAAAAAAAATAGAAAAATATAGTTTAATTAATATTAAACTAATTACATGTTTTTGACATGGTGCCTGAATTTACAAAATTAAAAAACATAAATAAATACCCAAATAAATAGATTTTTAAATTTAAGATGTAGTTGATTCGGTTTTGCAACTCAATCTCTACTTTTATTTTACATGTCATTTTGAACGTTTTCACAAATATGTTACTAAGGAGGCTTGTGTTAATTTTGTGTATTGTTTAAGAGAAAATTTATTATCATGAAGATTAAAGATTTTGTTTTGATTACTTTTAAAATTCTTCATCTTGTATGTATGAACAAAAAAAAACATTGTTTTGATTATTTTGGTTAAAAAATGATAATTGTAATTTGTAACAGGTCCCAACGGGTTCTAATTCACGGGTTGGACCGTCCAAAATCGCATAATAAACAAATCGTATTTTACAAATCAATTCGATTCAAGAGATTGCATGTTTTAGAAAGACTTGAATTATGAATACTAATTACAAAAAAACAACACTTTGCAAAATGGAAAAGGTTTGATTAAAATTTGTCATCACTATGTCATAATAAAACAAACAGATGATGATTAAACAATAAACAAACAGCAAATTTATGAACAAACAACAAATTGAATTAAATAAAGTGAGTGAATTAAATTGTGAGAGACCAGTAAGTTTTGAATCATATCAAAATTCAAGTATAGATATAGGAAGTGTTTCTCATTTACTTTCCTCTCTTTCCATTCTAGTTCTACCCTACCAAAATTTAAGAGAGTTACTTTCTAACATGAATTAGCTTCTAAATGGTAAAAACAACTTAACGATGAGTAACCCGACCGATGAGAAACCCAACCAACCCGATTCCTTATAGGGCCATGTTTTGGGTTAGGATTTTTTTCACCTCATACCCGATAATAGCACTAACCCGACCCGACTAATCATACCCTAATTGCCACATCTAAATGTTATGCTACAAACTTTCTCACTTAAATTCTTGACGCAGGTGATCGGAAAATTATAAACCCAACATTCAAAGTGAGCATTTAAAGGTGTACGCAAAAGGACGGTTATCTAGGGATGGAGAAATCATTTTCGACACACAGGAAAATTAAAGGATTCAAAGTATCCGAAGATTTTAACAACGCAATATGATACGAAATGCTTGCAAATATATCATATACACTATGGGGAGTATATACATATACTCTTGACAAGCCGCTTTCGTTTTAACAAAAAACAAAAAAACTCAAACTTAAACCTACCAAAGAAACACAACCCCACCACCCAAAAGTGTGGCTATAACATTTTTTTACCCATACAAGCCCTCAATCCTCCTACAAAAACCACATCTTTTGAGCTTTTGATGTGGTGGTCATAAATCACACCTCCAAGAACACCATACAACAATGATCCCAACGGTATGTTGGTTATCATAATGTTATACAACTCTTTATGCATAATGTACAAATCAATCTCATTAACCAAAAAATTCAAAACACCTTTTACAATTTGATATTCTTGCATATACCTTGTAAGAGTTGTATAACATTATGATAACCAATGAGTTTGTATTCCCCGGGCGAAGTGGACTATTAATGCCCCAAATGAGACATGTTAATGTAAAAACAAAAAAGTAAATACTTTTAAGTTCAAACCGGGCGATGTCATTTTAAATGAACATATTTTATATGCGAGTAACACATTCGGAAACATGTTCATCCTTTTAGCAAACTCCATACCTAAATAGATGTCCAAAGACTATCTACTTCATCCAACGACACATTCTGCAAAATCTGGAACTTCATACACAAATAATTCCCATGCATTCATCACCATTTGTTAAAGCCAATTCCAGATTCATACAACATAAAAATATAATCCTATCCTAGCTAATACTACTAATCAATAACGTGGAATTGAAACTGACCTCTAACAATTAACAACCATTAAATAATTTAATCATACTTTGTAATCCTCATTCAATCAATGAAATACATTCTACCAATTGTAGTTTGATACTCCATACAGGCAAACACTTATAAGTTTTATACAAAATAACCTCTTAGACTATGGGGTATGGGCACCACCACCACCCCATTTTTTCTGCCACATCATCCGCCACCTCAGCAACCACACCACACCACACCACTCCACTTTATCCAGGAAATACCCACCACTCCACCCCACACCATTTTTTTTCCAACTCATCATTTCTTTTCCATTTAATTTAATAAAAACACAAATTACATTTAAATAAAAATACAACTAACAATTTAATAAAAATACAAATAACATTAATTTTATTCTTCGTCTTCATTATCGTCTTCATTATCGTCTTCATTATCGTCTTCATTTGGGTTTTGGTTTCGGTTATTGTAGAAATGTTCCGCCAAGTCGACTTAAAGTCTTTCGTGTGTTGCACTGTCTCGAATGTCAACAACCCTATGCAAATATTCAGTTGTTCCCGGTACATACAGTGTTTCTCGGGGACCGTCTGGCACGTAATGTGAAATATTGCGACCTTTGTCTTCGACTACCATATTATGCCTGATGATACATGCATACATAATGGATCTTAAATTATGAAGTTGATAGGTACGCGCCGCATTTTTAACAACGTGCCACTTTGCCTTTAAAACCCCAAAAGCACGTTCTACGTCTTTACGTGCCGATTCTTGTTTTTTGGTAAACAAGGTTTGTTTTGGGTTTGATGGATGCCGGTAAGCCTTCACAAACGTAGCATGACGAGGATATATTCCATCAGTAAGGTAATAACCGAATCTATAGTGATTTTCATTCACAACGAATGGAGCATCTGGTGCCCTTCCTGTTAAGATCTCGTTATATATCGGTGACTGATCAAGCACGTTGACATCATTGTTCGAACCTGCAACCCCAAAAAACGCATGCCAAAACCATGGATCTTGTGAAGCAACTGCTTCTAGTACCAACGATGGCGTTCCATGATGACCTCCCGTGTACTCTCCTCTCCACGCTTGAGGGCAATTCCTCCAGTCCCATTGGGTACAATCAATGCTACCGAGCATTCCAGGAAAACCATGTTTCTCTTCATGATGCGCATATAAATTCTGAACATCAGTGACCGTTGGTTTCCTCAAATAAATAGGGCCGAATATTTCAACAACCCCTTCCGCAAAGTTATACATACTTTCCCTAACGGTCCTTTCAGACATGCGTAGGTACTCGTCAAGAGAATCATGGGACGACCCGTAAGCCATGGATCGGAGTGCGGCAGTACATTTCTGGAGCGGAGAAAATCCTAGCCTACCTCTAGCATCATATTTTTGTTGAAAGAAAGGATACCTGTTTTCTAATGCACTACATATGCGCATGAACAAATTTTTGCTCAAACGAAACCGTCGTTTGAAATCTCTATCGTTATAAACGCTATCATCTGCAAAATAATCTCGATAAAGACGTCGGTGTCCAGCGGCACGATTACGGTTGAGCTTCGCCGTCCTGCTGTCGAAGCGGGCAGTGCTACTTTCCGCCGCCTGTGCATTCAAACGCGACGCGCAATACGCAATCAGAACCATTTCGTATGAGTCGGATGATGACGATGATGACGATGATGTTGACGACGACGGTGGTGGGGTATCCATGATTAAATGTAGTGATTAAAATAATATTGTAGAGAGAATGATTGTAGAGAGAAAGATGGTAAAGATGTGAGAAAAAAAGATGTATAGTGTGTGTATATATAGGGGAAATAAAAAATAAAAAAAAAAGTTTTTTTTTTTTAATTATTAACGGTCATATGACCGTTGGGTGTATATAACGGTCGAAAATCCCTCGCTCCCCCCTCGTTGTCTTCCGTTGCCGTGCCCACGGATCATCACCACCGCACCCCACGCCGTGTAGGGGGGCGGTGTTCCCCGGAGCACCACGGCGTGGCCGAGAGGCCACCTCAGCCCCACGACCTCGTTATCTCGCCCATACCGCACGGTCTTATTCTTAAACACTAATCACAATTAAAGCCTATACAGATTTTGAACCTAAGATCATATCCAGCACGTATTTGAAATTAAAGATAATTACAACAACACAAACAAAGTAAACAATTACCTCGAAGAGTATTTAACCAAGAGATTACTGGTGGAAATAGAAGATGAAGAATTCCTTGAGTAGAATTGGTTGATCATCGGGGGCCAAACACCCACTGATTTCAGCATACAAACATTGAATGGATCACAGAATCAGGTGGTGGAAATAATAGGTAATGGATAAACAAACAAATAGAGGATAAAAGAAAACCATATGTTTACCCTTGAATGAATGTAACTGGGAAATATGAATCGGAAAATTCATCCCCATTCAGGAGACTTTCTCCAAATCACAAATTCGCCTGCCCAAACGGGCCTTAATTGGTATATAAATATTGGACTATGCCCCCAAACGCCTCTAACGTTCTTTCACCAATCTTCTTACAGCTATTCCGATCACCGGAATCAAGATAGTTTTCTCATCGGAAACCTGCTCCACTGCTGCCGTCTATGGTGGTCGTAAAGGCTTTTGCAATTCGTCAATTAAAGGGTTTTGCGAATTTTAGGGTTCTTTTTGATGATTTTCTACTTATTTCGTCTAATTTGTTTGAAATCATCATGTATAACTCGATTCAGTCCTCCAATTTATCTGCTTGGTTTCTGATCGGTTTGTTGCCGTCGGCATCGTAAATCCATAATCGACGGCGATCACGTTTCAATTTCGCTATCATCATGGAAAGTAATCGAAGAAAATTTTATCTCTATGACGTTTCAATTTCGATCGACAGACATCTAGAAGTTAATTCTCTCACAATTGTTCGCCACAAAACTCACAGTTTCGGTATGATATCTTTTTTTGTTTTTCTTTTCTCATTCTGATCGTTAATTGATTTACGTTACTGAATTCTGGTTAATTCATTCTATTTTATGTTATATCTATTCTATCTGCTAATATTTTAAGCATATGAGACAAAATCTTCAACCGGTGCAACTCTCCACCGTTTCCTACCCTACCGCCTCCAATCGGCACACCCTTTCTTCCGATAACCGTAACCTGATTTGTAATAAACGTCACCGCCGTAGGCATCTATAAATACAACTTCTATATGCATCACTAAAACGTACCAAGAATTTTCAATTCGATTTTAGATTCCAAGTATGAAGGCTTCAGACGTGAAAAAATTTAAATTTAATTTCAAAATCTGTCAACCAATTCGATTTTAGATTCTATCATCTGGGATAGTATCTTTGAATTTAATATTATTAATAATATTTATATAATTTAAAACATTAAACATATAATCAATTTATATCCAATTTTATGTTTTGATTAATAAGTTGTTGCAAACTTGTTTTGCAGACAAAGCGTACCAAGAAGTCTGCAATTGTTGGAAAGTATGTTTACTGTTCTGCTTATTCCAATATTTGTTATAAAAGGCAGTCTATCTCACATAATTGGTACATTTCATAATTGATTCCTTTTAATTTTTAAGCAATTAAAAAGTATTTCTACATGTATTTGGCTGATAAATTGTAATTCTTTATACTTCATCTGCATTCCTTGGACAACATAGAGACAAATTAATTGTTGCTCTGCCTGGCTTTTTGCCATTATCAAATGAAATTTTGTATCATTCATAAGTAACTAACTTGCCAATTATCATCATTACCAATATTATTATGATACCCAGTCTACAAAATTCCATTAATTACAATTATTAACTTAGGCTACCCATTTGACCCGTTTGTTTATTTTCTTTTTCACCCGCGCATTGTCGCGTGCAAAAGAGTAGTGTTTTATAAATTAGTAATTGCTAATTGATGTGCGCTTTTGATCTCTTCCGTCTTGCAAAATTGATGAATTCTTCAATATGTTAATTAACTTGAATTAACCAAGATTAATATAACATCTTTTAATTTTTGGATAATTTGATTTTTGTGAAATTCAGGATGGCAAACCAGCTCGCATGGCTGCTAAAGTCAATTTTGTTGAGATAAGATCATATTGGCATGATTTTAGAAGTTTTAAGAGAATGTGGAGCTTCTTTATATTATGCTTACAGGTAACTTGTAATGTATTTAATACTAATTCTCATCTAGAAATTATCATAAGTTCATTATTAGTAACAATTGTTGTGTTTTTAAGGCTATGATTATTGTTGCTTGGGATGGTGATGGAAACCTTACCACAATCTTCGATTCTGATGTATTTAAAAAATTACTGAGTGTCTTTATAACAGCTTCAGTCTTGAAGCTTGGTCAAGGTAAGTCAAATGGTCAACCACTTGACTTTGATACACTCGAGTTGTATCAAGCAGAGAAATCAACAATACTCAATTGATTTCATTGAATGGAAGAAAGTAGTTACAGAGAGAGAATTATTGTAACACAATTTCTGAATGCTTATTAACATTGAATTAAAACCCGTGGAAGTCCATCCACAAAATCCATTAGCCCAAACTTGTAAAGGCAAAGCAATGGGCATACTTCACACTCCTTAACCATTTGACAAATATCTCTTTTCATACCAATCCAGAATAACTCACTAGGTATGTCTTATCTTCCCCTCCCCAAGGACTATCATGAAACTCTGAAAACAACAAAGGAATCAAAGTTGATGCCTTTGGTAACACCAATCGATCCTTGTAAATCATTGAGCAGCTTATACCCTTTATGCGAATCCAGATCAGCCAACAAATCCACCCACTTTCTCTTTAACACATCATCATTTTCCAACTCAATGTAGCCCATTGCCGCAATATTTAACTTTCCCGGCTTGTAAACAATATCAAATTCATAGCCCAATAACTTGTTCAACCATTTTTGATACTCGGGCTCCACAACCCGTTGAGAAAGCAAATACTTTAAGCCCTGTTGATCACTGCGGACCAAAAAACGGCGCCCCATCAAATACGGACGCCACTTCCGAACTGCCATCACCACTACCATCAACTCTTTCTCATAAACTGATTTTTCTCGAGCTCTCAAACCCAAACCCTGACTGAAATACACAATGGGATGGTCATCCTGCATCAACACATCTCCCAACCCAAAACCACAAGCATCCGTTTCGATTACAAAATGGGCGAGTGAAATCAAGTAATCGTAGAACAGGTGTCGACGATAAAGCCACTTTGAGAGCGCTAAAAGCGTCAGCGGCCTTCTCAGTCCAACAAAACAAAACTGTTTTTTCCATAATAAATCACTAAGTGGACTCGCCAAAATCCCGTAACCCTTTATGAATTTGCGATAATAGCCTGAAAGGCCCAAGAAACCTCTCACTTCAGTACCTCTCACTTCAGTACCTCTCACTTCAGTAACACTGCCACGAGTGGGCCAATCCAGCATAGATTGCGCCTTAGAATAATCCATTTCCACACCTTGGGCCGATATAACATGACCCAAATACCCCAATTTAGTTTTAAAAAACTCACATTTTTTTTGATTGGCATACAACTTGTATTTAACCATCAATTCAAACACCACCCTCAAATGAGCTATATGATCAGTGAGATTTTGGCTATATATTAAAATATCATCGAAAAAAATACCAAAACATATTTCCTTAAATGAGCATTAAAAACCTCATTCATGAGACTTTGAAACGTCGCCGGTGCATTGATCAACCCAAAAGGCATGACCATAAATTCATAATGGCCTTTGAGAGTACGAAATACGGTCTTTTCAATGTCCCCCGTGTAATTCATCTAACAACTCATCAATCACGGGGATATGAAATTTATCTTGAAGCGTTTGTTTGTTTAAGGCACGATAGTCTATGCAAAATCGCCAACTCCCATCCTTTTTCTTAACTAACAACACCGGGGTAGAAAACAGGCTCTTGCTAGGCCGGATAATACCCGCACCAAGCATTTCTTTTATCAATTATTCTATCTCGTCTTTTTGATAATGTGCATATCGATACGGACGCACATTAACCAGTCCACAACCCTCTTTCAACACAATAGCATGTTCATGATTTCGTATTGGTGGAAGACCAAGAGGCATATTGAAAACCTCCTTAAACTCACTTAAAATTGCATGATTCTCCCCACCATCACTAGCACTCAACTGCAGCTCATTTGGTATTAATTGATAGAATATACCAAAGGCATATTCTGTTTATATTGTGTAATATTTAGTCAATTATGTAGTTACGGTAAGAATTGACTCTAACATGATTCTTGCCACAATATAAGTAAATTGACGTATATTTAAAGAAGGTTATGTGAAATAGAAAGACATGAGATTACATTCTTTCACATGGTATCAGAGAAAGATTGATTTTTTCCTTGTTTACTCTTTTCTTCTTCCGCTACAATCTCTTTCTTGGCAATTTCTATTCTGCCAATTTTCCTTCTCTGTTTCACGATTTTTATTGCTTCTTCTTTTTCTGTTTGTTTTTTTCAAGTGTCCTACAACGACAAACACCACTGATACCAACACCAACACAACCACCCCCAACCACAAATTCCATCCGGCACTCGGTGTCTCTAACATCCGAAATCACATGCCAATCCAACTCAATTCGACCACTGGCACTATCCAACTCTATTCGACCTGTTCAATACTCGACTTGGGCAGAATTGTTCAAAATTTGTGCGCGTTCTCTTAATGTGCTTCATCATATCATTCCTTCCGATCGAATCACAGTTACAGACGATGAACTTTGGGCCACTCTCGATGCAACCGTCTTGGGTTGGATCTTTGCAACGATTTGACCAGACCTAATCACTACTATCATGGTCCCCGGTTCTTTGGCAAAGGATGATTGGAATCGCGTACGCGATTTATTTGAAGATAATAAACATGCTAGGGCGGTCACACTTGAACAAGAATTCTCGCACACAATCTTGTCCGATTTTGACGGCGTTTCGGCATACCGACGCCTCAAGGAGTTATCTGATCAGCTTCGGAATGTTGGGGCTGAGGTATCGAACGATCGGTTAGTGTTACAAATGGTATCGGGTTTAACTGATTCGTATTATGGGGTTGGAACCTTGTTACGACAGAGCAATCCCCTCCCATCTTTCCAATAGGCCCGATTGATGCTTACTTTAGAGGAGGCCGGCTTGGCTAAGAAGATGGCCACTTCCTCCAATTTGGCTCTTATTGCACCATCAGCTGATTTAGGTCATGGGGTTTTTTAACGATACGAACTCGAAGACACCGGGACGCGATCGCGATCAGCAATCAAAAGGGGGACGCCGGAAAAATAACTCCGGTCGTAACAGTGGTGGTCGATCGGGGCACTCCAGCAACTCCGGTGGCCAGCAACATGGGGGTAATCGGCGAAACGTCAATAACCAGACGTCTTCGTTCTCTCAGTGGAATATGTGGTTTGCCCTTAGTGGTAATTGGCCCACTCCTTCTCCATGGGCCATCCCTCCTTGTCCCTACCCAACATTACCTTGGGCTAAAAACAACTCTGGGCCCGTACAAACCGATAGCAGACATGAAGGCATTCAGGGCCATGACACACGGTCGGCCCAACAGGCGTACACAACAGGTTCCAACTCTGACTATGACATCAAGTCCGCGATGTACACCATAGGTCTTAATCCGCCGGCCAATCCTTGGGTTATGAATACGGGTGCTTCATCTGAAGGATTTATGTGCACAGTTAGTCAACCTATGATGATACATCCATGCCTACGAAACACTTAAGGGTCACACCGGTGAGTGCGTGTAATACGAGCAAGTTATGCAATGATACTACGAAGAGGAATGATTCATAATAGTTATTATGAATCAGTTAAGTATTAAGTTAAGTTTAACTTATTACTAGATTAGTTTAACTAACTAATTAATACAAGTACTTGTACATTTACTAGTTGAGTAAATATACAATGTGTTAATTATAGATTATCCATAATGTGATTTAAAGCTATTAAATCATATAGTAATTGGATAATATTGTGTAAATTATATAAAGGTTATTATATAATTAACTATTAAAAGTATAAATACAAGTATATATAATTCGTGTATATGTGTACCGAATTATTAGTGTGTTAATACTAGACATTTAGTAGTTAAGTGCAACAATAATAAACTAGTTAAAATTATAAGGGATGGAAGTATAAAAAGGAAGTTTAATTAAGAAGTTAATCTTAATTAAACTAGAATGGTTTTAAGTGTAAGATCTTCTATTATAAATAGAAGGCTTATGGCTTAACCCTAGATGTTGATTGCTTGCCTCTTTACACGAAATCCCTCCCCCCTTATTCCATCCATTCGGCCGAACACTAACAAGGGAAGAACACAAGTGTGTGTTCTTCGTGTTCTTCGTTCGTTCTTCGTGTTTATCGAGTTTCGAAGAACAAGATCGTTGCAAGTGATCAACTAGAAGATCGCTCGTCGTGTTCATCATCAGCGGATCTATCTTAAGCATTAACCTAAGGTATGTTTCATGGAACACACTTTCTTCCTCTCCTCTTGTTCGATCGAACGAGAACACCAAGAACCCTAGGGTTTTTGGTGAGTGTTCGACGAACACACACAAGTATGTGTGTGCGTTCGAGTTTTTCGTACAAGGTTTCTTTCTTGTTAATCTAATCTAGATTTCCAACATCCCAATCCTTTAGGGTTTAAGGATTAGGTTTCATCCCACTTCCGCTTTTAGGGATTAAATCAACTAGTTGGTTTTAACTGGTCAAGAACAAGTTCATGTATGGTCGAACCAAGGGTACTAGGTGGTTGACCCAAGTGGTCGATCAGTTATGTGAAACCCTTCAGTGGTATCAGAGCGTTGGTTTAGAAATCTAGACTAGATTAACAGTTTCTTTTGTTTGTTTATTTTTAATTACAAGTTTTTTTTTTGTTCCATGTTTTTCCTTCTTCTTCTTAAATTTCGAAAAGGGTAAGAACCCTAGGACCAAGAATATTAAACTAGCCTATTTTAATTGGTCAAAAGGTTTCTAAGAACCCTAGTAATTTTCGAAAATTAGTAAGGAACCCTAGGACCAAGAATATTAAACTAGTTTAGTTTAATTGGTCAAAAAAGTTTCTAAAAACCCTAAAAATTTCGTGGTTAAGGAAGAACCTTAGTGATAAGTATGTTAAACAAGATTTGTTTAATTGATCAAAAGGATTCTTTCCTTTTTTCCCTATGGAATTCAAAATCTAGGAAGAACCCTAGGATCAAGTATTTTAAACAAGATTTGTTTAATTGATCAAAAGGATTCTTCCTAATCCTTTAGATTTTCGAAATCTAGAAGGAAACTTGAACACCAAGTATATTAAACTAGCTTAGTTTAATTGGTGAAAAAGTTTCTTAGTATTAAGATTTTCGAAACCCTAAAGAACCCTAGAACATTAAACTAGTTTGAGTTTAATTATTTAAAAGAATTAATTAGAATGATAATCTAAAACCTAGTTAATTAAACAAGTTTATGTTTAATAGGTTTAATTATTATTTTGATAGATTTATTAAAAACTAGTTCTTTAAACCTAGAAATTTAGACAAAATTTTATTGTATATAAGGTTTAAATTAAAAAGTTTAAATAAATTTATTAAGGTTATAATCTATCTTAGAATTTAAACAAAGTTTATTGTTTAGATAGGATTGATTAAAATTAATCTTTTAATAAATGTATTTGATCAAGAAAGTCAAAACCCTAGTTTTTGATTGATCAAGAACAAGATTAGGGTTTATCTAATTCATTTAGGGAATTAATAAGATTAAAAGAAGTGTTAATTTTTAAGTTCTAAAATTAACAAGATGTATATATTTGTTTGTATATATTATTTCGGAATTTTTAAAAGAAAATGAATTTTGAAAGATAAAATAAGTTTATACGTATTTTAATTAGATTAAGTTAAAATACATACGTATAAATTAAGTGTAATATTCTTATTAGAATGTTACAAGTTTATTATAAATATATAATATATATATACGAATATATTAAATACAAGATTAAAATGGAACAACTAAAAGATAATGTTATTTCAATCTTTAAAGGATAATAGTATAATTAGTTATTGTATAAAGTTATTATATAATTAAGACTAGAGCGTATAAAGTTATGATTTCATTATAACTAGAAATATACAAGTTAAAATTATATGATAAACTAGAAATATACAAAGTTATATAATTATATATATTATTATAAAGTGTATAAAGTTATAAGTTATTATAACTAGATAATTATACAAGTATAATATAAGTATTTTACAAGTTATGTAATATACTAGATTAATGATCAAGTAATAAATAACAAGAAAACTTTATAACCTATATTTAACTAGTTCAAGTTAAATGTAAGAAAAGTTTAAAACAAACTAAGAATTATTATATATAGTTTTATATATAATAAGTTTATTAGTTTCACCAAGTATAAACCGGTGATTGTGTTCGCTCAAGTTCCATCATAGTTGTTGGAGCTAGTGGGAGCTAGTGGGAGCTACACAAGAAAATCACAAAGTTTATAAGTGTGTCGTTAAGACATAAGTTTTGGTCGAATCTAGTAAGTCAAAACAAATGTTTAATTTTATTATTAGACATATGAAAAACTAGATGTGTCAAACTAGAATTATGTTTCAAGTTTATAAATCATAATAGAATTAAAAGTTTAACATAAGTTTTATAAGTTTTTCTAGTAAGATAAAACAAGTAAGTTTTATTATAGATAAAGTTTTTCACAAAACCTAGTAAAACGTTTTGTACACCTCGTTTTAGGTATACATATAAGTCGCGCAATTCTTGAAACTATTAGTTTTAAAGAATAGTTCTTAAGTTTTAAAAAGGTGTTTTGTAGAATTCCTAAATTCACAAGTCACACATTTTAAACAAGGATTAAGATTGGAATAAAGGTTTAAGTTTAGTTTAAGACTTAAACAAACCCAAGAAAATCTTAGATCGAAGTACTATCCACCTAATGGAACACCTCACTTGTTCAACGATATTCATATTGTAAGGATAAAGAACCTTAGATATTCATCTGCAAAAAAATAGCTATCATAATTATCCAGAAGCAATTAAATAGTCTACCTAACCAAACTACCTAATCCCACTTACCCTACACACTAGCGTACCCAACCTTTCTATGTAACCTTAACCTACCCAACATACCCCTATCATACCCGACTTTACCTACCTACCCAACCTAGTTCAAGAGTACTTGAAAAAATTATAAAGATATACATTAATTGTTAGCACATATACACAAGACAATAAACATAAAAAATTAAAATAAAATTACTTACCATTTCCGATTGTCAACAAAAATATATGTTCCATGAAATCTCATTTACCTGACAGAAAAAAAAACGTTCACAATTATCGAGAAGCAATTAAATAATCTACCTAAGCAAGCTGCCTAGCTAGACTAACTCACCTACCAACCTAACCCAACTTACCATACGCACTAGTCTATCCAACCTACCTACGTAACCTTAACCTACCCAACCTACCCAACATACCTATATCATACCCTACTTTAACATACCTATATCATACCCTACTTTACCTACCTGACCTAACCTAGTCCAAAAGTACCTGAAAAAAATTATAAATATATTGATTAATTGTTAGCACAAATACACAATACAATAAACATAAAAAATTAAAGTAAATTACTTACCATTTCCGATTGTTAAGAAACACATGTGTTCCATGCAATCTCATTTACCTGACAAAAAAAATCAATTAGAATTATCGAGAAACAATCAAATAATCTACCTAACCAAGCTGCCTAGCTACACTAACCCACCTACTTACCTAACCCAACTTACTCTACGCATTAGCCTACCCTACCTACCTACGTAACCTTAACCTACCCAACATAACTTTATCATACCCCACTTTACCAACCTTCCTAACCTAATTCAAGAGTATCTGAAAAAATTATAAATATATTGATTAATTGTTAGCACATATACACAATACAAAAAACATAGAAAAATTAAAGTAAAGTGACTTACCATTTCCGATTGTCAAGAAACACATACGTTCCATGCAATCTCGTTTACCTGGAAATAAAAACAATCAGAATTATCGAGAAGCAACTAAATAATCTACCTAACCAAGCTGCCTAGCTAGACTAACCCGCTTACCTACCTAACCCAACTTACCCTGTGCACTGGCCTACCTACGTAACCTTAACCTACCCAACATACACCTATCATACTGTACTTTACCAACCTACTTAACCTAGTTCAAGATTACCTGAAAAGGAAATATTATAAAGATATAGATTAAATGTAGCACATATAGACTATACAATAAAAAAAATATTAATAAAAATATAAGTTAAATGGTAGAAATCGCATGGCTGCTATAGTCAATCTAAAAAAAATATTAATAAAAATATAAGTTAAGTGGTTGACCATTTGACTTACATTGACCAAGCTTCAAGATTGAAGCTGTTATAAAGACACTCAGTACTTTTTTAAATACATCAGAATCGAAGATTGTGGTAGGGTTTCCATCACCATTCCAACCAACAATAATCATATCATAGCCTTAAAAACAGAACAAATGTTACTAATCGTGGTAATTAACTGATTATGAACTTATGATAATTTCCAGATGAGAATTAGTATTAAATATATTACAAATGGGGAGACTTAATGATTGTAATAAAAGGAATTTTGTAGACTGAGTATCATAATAATATTGGTAATGATGATAATTGGCAAGTTAGTTACTTATGAATGATACAGAATTTCATTTGGTAATGGCAAAACGCCAGGCAAAGCAACAATTGATTTGTCTCTATGTTGTCCAAGGAATCCAGATGAAGGTTAACCACATAAAAAGAATCACAATTTATCAGCCAAATACATGTAGAAATACTTTTTAATTGACATTAATCTGGAATCAATGATGAAAATCGTTAGTAATAAAAGAATTGCTTAAAAATTAAAATGAATCAGTTATGAAATGTACCAATGTGAGAATAGATATAGCATAAAATAGAACGAATTAACCAGAGGATCACAAATCAGTAACGTAATCAATTAACGATCAGAATGGAAAAACAAAAACAAAAACAAAAAAAATCATACCGAAACTGTGAGTTTTGTGATGAACAATTGAGAGAGAATTAACTTCTTGATGTCTATCGATCGAAACTGAAACGTCATAGCGATAAAGATTTCTTCGATTACTTTCCATGATGATAGCGAAAATGAAACGTGATCACCGTCAATTATGGTTTTACGATGCCGACGGCGGCGTGTATGAAAAAACCGATTGCACAATGCCTTTTTCAGATACCAACCAAAGTGTCCTGAATCGAGTTATACATGATGATTTCGAACGAATTACACGAAATAAGTACAAAATCATCAAAAAGAACCCTAAAATTCGCAAAATCCTTTAATTGACGAATTGCAAAACCCTTTCGTTATTACGACCACCGTAGACGGCAGCGGTGGAGCCACCCAACAGGATTCCGATGAGAAAACTATTGTGACGGTTGATTCCAGTGATCGGAACGGCTGTAAGAAGATTGGTGATACGTTTGGTGAAAGAACGTTAATCTACAGAGGTCTTACAAGGTATATGCAAGAAAATCAAACTGTGAAAGGTGTTTTGAATTTTTTTGGTTAATGAGATTGATTTGTACGGTATGCATAAAGAGTTGTATAACATTTTGTATAACATACCGTTGGGAACTTGGTGTCATTGCTGTATGGTGTTCTTGGACATGTGATTTATGACCATTGACCAAAAGCTCAAAAGATGCTGTTTTTGTAGGAGGATCGAGGGTTTATATGTGTAAAAAATGTTATATTTTGGTGGTGGGGTTGCGCTTGTTTGGTAGGTTTAAGTTTAAGTTTTCCACTTTTTGGGAGAATGAAAGCGGCTTATCAAGAGTATTACAGAGAACCTCGATCTTAGAAATAACATCTTCTGTATTGTGATGCATATACTCCTCAGAGTGTAGATGATAAATTTTTGCAAACATACTGTATGATATTACGTTGTTAAAATCTTCCGATACTTTGAATCCTTTAATTTTTTGTATGTCGGAAATGATCTAAATAACCATCCTTCTGCGTACACCCTTAAATGCTCACTTCAAACATCGGGTTTATAATTTTCCAATCACCAACGATACGTCAAGAATTTAAATGAGAAAGTTTATAGCATAACATTTAGAGGATGGTATGTCTACCCATTTGATCATGACTAGTGTTAAAATCAGTAGATGGTATGAGGGAAAAAAAGTAGTTGATGACACATGTTAAGTTTAGAAGTGGGTATACATATGACAGAGGGAAAAAATAAGATATTTAATGATGTTCAAATGATGAGTAAGGTGGTTTGAATGACATACCACATGTCGATACAAGCAATGCTTATGCTTTTGTTGCAAGTTACGAAATCTCATTAAACACTAGAAATTATCTTTTACGACTTTAATTTGTAATAATCAAAGTAATCGAGCCTAAAACGTACATATAAAAATACGAGGACGAAACTTGTAATTTACTCTAATCCCCCCGTTTAAACATCCAAAGTTACAGCATTCTATAAAAAGTAGTTGGGGATATAGTAATAGCTCCTCTATATGCTTGCCGGTGGGATTCTTCCCGGAGACGGTGCCGGAGAATCAGACCATGACGACACCCACAGAATGGAGGAAATGGATCGTATTAGTGGCAATTATATGGATACAAGCATTTACGGGTACAAACTTCGACTTCCCTTCTTATTCAACCCAATTGAAATCTGTACTAAAAATCACCCAGGTGGAGCTCAATTACTTATCAATGGCGTCGGATTTTGGTAAGTTGTTTGGATGGTGTTCCGGTTTGTTGTTATTGTATTTTCCGACATGGGTTGTGGCTTTCATGGCTGCTTTCCTTGGTTTGTTTGGTTATGGTCTTCAATGGCTTCTTATTCAGGGACTCGTATCTTTGCCTTATCTCATGGTTAGTGATTTGATCACACTTCTTACGTGTCCCTAAATTTGTTTACTTGTCTTTATTGTATTTACTTTGCCTTTATTTACCTGCCCCTAAATTTGTTGACGTTGCATTTTCTTGCTGACGTGGTAGATAAGATTGATCACGTTTTAATTGCCCTACAATTTTTAAGAGTAAATTATAGAAATTCTTTATTTGTATTCTGAGTTCGTGTTTTTTCATAAGGATTTTTTTCTCTGGTTTTTTTGTCTATGGGATTTTTATTTTTCATTTATTTCCTCTAAAATACCAAAATACCCTTATTATTTTTTTAAAATCTGATCATTTTAAAAGGGTTTTTCTAACATGTACCCCAAGACACATGTTAGAGTGCATTAACTCACTCAAAGTTTCCTAGTAGAATGTTATTAATCATCAATGAAGTTCATAAGTTAAATTTTAAATAGATGTATTAAATGTATTATTAAGTTTTAATAGAAAGTTTGAGGTATTTAATGCACTCTAACATGTGCCTTAGGGGCACATGTTAGAAAAACTATTTTAAAATAAGAGTATTTTGCTTCTTTTGATCGAAAAATGACGAAATAAAGGGAAAATGAAAATTCAGGAGACAAAAAAATAACCCGAGAAAAATAACATTTAGGCAAAAACACGTAATACCAGAAGTACGAATGTAATTTATTCTTTTTTTAATAAAACGATTTAGGGAATTTAAGCGTATAAAGACATCACAAATTTTCAGCACATTCATACCGTTTGATTTTTCTCTGTGTTTTTTGAAACCTGCCCCAAATCGGATAATTGTTTTACTAAAGAGTCAAAATTGTAACACCTGATGGATATATAAGGGTTCCTACACAATTATGTCATTTGGTGGAATTGTAGTATGTTGCATAACAAACTTTGACGAATGCTAAATGCTAAAGCAAGTCAAAATGCACTTTAACTTGGTGTCCTAATTCATATTAATAATATATTTAGCTGTTGGTTGCACTTTAAAGTAGTTATGTTAATGACTTTAGTTTTATATGACTTGTGTGGCAAAGCAAGCAAGCAAACTTGTTTGGTAGTTTGGTGAATAGTAGGTGAATGAATTATCATATCATTTGGTAGATATGTCTCCCTTTGAAGAGTAAGAATCAATTTTAACAAAATGTGTGTATCTAGTTTATTTTTAAGACTTCAAGTATCAACTTTATCTTTCAGTTATACAACTTCCTTATAAGTTATAACTGTTCTAAACTCAATTTTTATACCCAGGTGTTCATTTTATGTTTGTCAGCGGGTTGTAGTATCACGTGGTTCAACACCGTATCATTCGTCTTATGCATTAAAACTTTTCCCGAAAACTGGCCACTCGCCGTATCACTCACCGTCAGTTTCAATGGCATAACCGCAGCTCTATACAACCTCATCGCCACTAAAATAAACTCCAACAACAACATTAACACCACATCTTACCTTATTCTAAACGCCTTACTCCCGTTCATCACATCCATTTTAGCCCTAGGCCCGATCCTCCAAAAACCTTGCAACCAAAACGACCTTCAAAATGAAGAACCACCAAACAAAAACGACACACATACGTTCGTGTTTTTGTACATATTAGCAGCCGTTACGGGCCTATATCTTTTCATATTAGATACACAATCACAAAACATACTCGTTGTCGCAATTTTGTTGGTGGTACTTCCATTGGTCTCACCAAAAATTATATATGGTCTTAAGCAAGCACGCCATGTTGAAGGACCGAGTTATAATTTGGTTGAAATCAAGAATTATGACGAGCTTCTAGAAGAGCGGTCAACTTCTTTACGATTCTTTGATAAGGTTTTAGAGAAAGATCGACTAATGGTGCTTGGTGAGGAACATAGTGTTAAGTTGATGGTCTCTCGATGCGATTTTTGGCTTTATTATGTCACGTATATTTGTGGGGGTACTATTGGACTTGTTTATAATAATAACCTAGGACAAATTTGTCAATCACTTGGGTTCGGGCCCGATATTGAAGCACTTGTTACTATTTATTCTACGTGCTCGTTTTTTGGTCGTCTTATATCTGCTGCTCCGGATTTGGTTAGCTGCTATTACGCGCCTCATATGAATACAAGTAAGGGTTTGATCACAATGGGTTTGGGTTGAAATGAACATTATTCATTATTGCTTGAATGGGCTGGATCACGTTGACCCGCAAACACGTTTTTGTTCAATTTTTTTTGAAAAATAGTAAATGCGTTGATTATACTCTTAGGGGGCGTTTGGCTCGACGTAATTCTCCGTAATGTAATTGAAATCGGTTGTAATTGAATTCGGTTTGAATTCGGTTGTAATTGAATACGGTTACGCATTTAGTTAACAAAATTTTAAGTTGTATTTCAAATCAATACTTATACATTTTTATAAAAACTTTCTTAAATTGTTTTTTAAAATTTTATTATTTTTTATTATTATATTATTATTATTATTTTATTTTATTTTTTTTAAAAAAATATTTTTTTTTCTAAAACTTTTTTTATTATATTTTTGGTTTAAAAAAAATATTTTTATTTTTTTAAAATTTTTAAACTTTTCTTAATTTTTTAAAATTTTTTAATTTTTTCCTAAATTTTTTTAATATTTTTAATTTTTCTAAAATTTTTAATATTTTTTAATATTTTTAAAAGTTTTATTTTTTTTAATTATGTTAATTTACTTAATTTTTTTAATTTTTTTTATTTTCTTTTTTTTTTAATTTTCTTAATTTTTTTTAATTTTTTTAATTTTTTTAAATTTTCGTAATTTTTAAATTTTTTTTTTAATTTTCTTAATTTTTTTAGCTTTTCTTAATTTTTTTAAATTCTTGTAAATTTTTTAAAATTGTTTTAAAATTTTTAATTTTTCTAAATTTTTTTTTAAACGATTTTAAAATATGTAGGATATAAAATATTCAAATGTGTTAGTTTACAAAAGGACCGTAATTGAATTCTTAGGGTTTTGGGACGGATTCAATTACAACGAATATCGTAATTCGAAATTACGTCGTAATTGAATTACGAAAAAAAGTGTTCATCCAAACGTCCTCCGTAATGTAATTGAATTACAATTACGGAAGATTACGGAGGATTACGTCAAAACAAACGGGGCCTTAGTTTATACTTCATCCGATTCAAAATAAGTGATACACTTTGAAACATTACCTTATTTCGCAAGAAATAGTAGGAATCACACCCATTAACTATCTACTTTAACAAAATGAAATGACTCATTTACCCTTGTTTTTTACTTTTAAACATCATTAACCTCACTTTATTCAAAAAGGTTTGGACCCATTATCCACTAACCATTTAATTAATCTAATTTAACCATCATAATAATCTTTTGCCTCAAAACCCGTGAAACTCAAAGTGTAGCACTTATTTTGAATCGGAGGAAGTATGATTTTCAACCCGTTTAATAATTTCACATATTTAACCCGTTTATAACATAATGCAGAAAGGTATACTACTAGGTGCGGGTGGCTAACCCTTTCACTCGTGCCAATGCCCGTTGCTTTTCTTATCCTAATTCTCTCAAACAGTGAGAGTGGCTTGAGCTTAGCCACTGGGTTGATTGGGCTGTGCTCCGGGTTCGTGTTTTCAGCAGGCGTGTCAATCACATCCGAGTTATTTGGTTCAAGAAGCTCAGGGATCAACCATAACATTTTGATAACCAACATACCATTGGGATCGTTGCTGTATGGTGTTCTTGGAGGTGTGATATATGACCACCACATGATCAAAAGCTCAAAAGATGCGGTTTTTGTTGGAGGATCGAGGGTATGTATGGGTAGAAAATGTTATAATGAGACGTTTGGGTGGTGGGGTTGCGTTTCTTTGGTAGGTTTAGGTTCGAGTTTTCTGCTTTTTGAGAGAACGAAAGCGGCTTATCGAGAGTATTATCGGAGAACCTCGATCTTAGAGGAGACATCTTCTATTTTGTGATGTATATTAGGAAATTCATTTATACACCACAAATTTTAGCTCATACACCACATAGTACAAGTTTTAAAGCTAATTATACAAGCATATTAAGCAATAATTGTGGTATATGCAATAAAAGTTGTGATGTAAAAATCACTCTTATATTAAACTTGTGTAAAAAAAAAATGAGAACTTTTTGCGGAACGCACGGAGCAATTAAGTTTATGGCTTTTGGATTTATGAGATATTGGTAATTTATAGAAGTATATACTTACTCCGTTTCAAAATAAGTGATACAAATTAGAGTTCACGGTTTTTGAGGCAAAAGATGATAATAAAGGTTAATTATATTAAATTTGATAGTTAGTAGAGGGTGAGTCCCACATATATTGATTAACGTGAATTTAATGATATTTAAAAGTAAACGTAAGGGTACATGTGTCTTTTCACTTTATTAAAGTAGATAGTTAGTGGGTGTGGTCCTCACTACTTTTTACCAAATATTGTAAGTTTTTAAAATGTATCACTTATTTTGAAACACCCCAAAATGGAAAGTGTATCACTTATTTTGAAACGGAGGAAGTATATATTACTATTAATTGGACAATCTAGTTATATACTTATATCCAAATAGAGTAATGGTATTAAGTCCTACCATTTACTATTACCCGTAGTCACACTCATTAGATGAAGACATGTGTCAAAACTAAGGTCCCGTTTGTTTTGACGTAATTTTTCGTAATCGTAATTGAATTACATTACGGAGGGACGTTTGGATGGATTTTTTTTCGCAATTCAATTACGACGTAATTTCGAAATACAATATTCTTTGTAATTGAAATTTGTGTTGACACCTTATGAATTTAATTACGCTCCTTTCGTGAACTAACAAATTTGAATATTTTGTATGCATTATTTAAAATAGTTGAAAAATATTTTTTTTTAAAAATTAAAATTGTTTTTAAAAAATTAAAAAAAAAACAAAAAATTGAAATATTTTTTTTAAAAAAAATTGTTTTTTAAAAATAAAAAATAATAAAATTAAAATTAAAAAAAAAATCTAAAAAAGTTGTTAAGAAATGCATAAATATGGATATGAATTATAATTAAAAAATTTGTAACAAAAAACGTAACAGGTGAATTCTGAATGAATTCATTTCCTTCGTAATTGAATTCCATTACGGAGCGTTACAACATGCTAAACGGCCCTAAGAATCAATATTAAGAGAACATATTAATGAATTAGACATGTTATTTCATCAAATGAATACAAATATAAAAAGAACAAATTTAGAGGACTAATCATCCAATAACCCATGAGTAACACTGGTGGAGAGGCCTAATGGGATCCAAATGTGAAACACCACTGGATACTCTTAACCTAATCGATACCATGCTCACACTGGCACAGGCACACATCGACGCAACAGCTCTTTTAACGGATAACAACATCCATCAATCTCTCTTCTATCAGCTACATTCGTCTCTATCTACCTCCATCTGCAATATGATTTGATTTCTGGTCTCTCACACCATTTTTGCTCTCTGTGAAATCATCTTTTTGTAATTACTTTTCAAGTGTTGTCTTTCTGAATTTAAAATCCTTTGCATCTTTTTAGTGTTTTGTTATCACATTGGAGAGCTGATTGTACGATCTACAATCGTCTCTCAATCATTTTTGAAGTGTTTAAACAAGTTTATGCTCTCTGTGTCTGAAACCGTCTCTCTGTAATCGTTTTTGTTTTATTTTGTTATATGTCTGATTTTTTGAGTGTTTGTGTATTCAACAAATTAATAAATTCCAAAATTCATCTGTATGATGTGTCTGATTTGACGAATTGATAGATTGCAAAACGGATATGTACCAAATTGTTCTTCAAGCTGTTTATGAAACATAAGCTTAAGCTCGTTATCTCTAATGGCGATGGCAATGGGGTTTACGACCCCAATCCTGCAAAATCGACAACTTCTATCAACAACTGCAAAATCGACAACTTCTACGCATCATATGTGAAACGTGCTGCTGATTTGTCTGACAAATCCGCCTCACCACACCCCAACTTTGGTTGCGTGATAGCAACAACTCGAGTAAGGTTGTTGGAGAAGGATACCTTTACGCACAAGGCACAAAACCGGCGGAAGTTCAGGCGGTGGAGGCCGCCGGAGAGTTTTGCACAGGCGGCACAGCTTATGTCAACATGGAACCTGGTGACTGCCATGGCGAGTACTCTGCTGTTTCTGCTCATTTCATTTTCTTTCATTATGAATATAATTTTGTCTAATTACTTTTTGCGTTTACAAGTATGCACAAATTGAACCTCAATATCTGATATTTGCTTGATTTACCAGCATAACACCATAGAAATCAGTTACGTATATCTGCAGTGAGTGATCAATTAAATTAACATATGAAGCAATTTTAAGTTTTTAACCTTAATGCTTGGTTTTAAATTTTGATAGATAATATTTTTCTTGATTAAATTTTATATAATCTGAGGCTAATCCTTAGGCAGGAATCAGTAGGGTTGTTATTGGGATCAGACATCCATTACAACATCTTCAAGGAAAAGCTATTCAAACATTAAGAAATGAAGGACTGCAGGTTGATGTTCTTGGTGAAGATATACGAAATGTCTCCATCGAGGTATGCTTTTTTTTTTTTAATTGTAGCCATCCATTATTTCTGCTTTATTATTAATTTTTTTTTATAGCCAGTCATATGTTTGTTAATGTTATATTGTATTTTTTCTAGGATGCTCTAAAATCATGTCTTGTTGTGAATGCTCCTTTGCTATATAGACGGGCTTCTAAAGTCCCATTTTCGGTTTTAAAGTATGCAATGACCCTTGACGGTTAGTATAATGTAGTTAGAATTTAATCTTTTTACCAAATATATCCACTGATTTTGCATATTTTGTTAGGAAAAAATGCTGCTAGCAGTGGACATGCATCATGGATAAGTAACAAAAAGTCAAGATCTCGAGTTTTTGAATTACGTGGTAGAAGTGATGCAGTTATTGTAGGAGGAAATACTGTACGCAAAGATAGTATGCAACTTCAATTTCAGCCACTTTATAATTTCTACAAAAAAAATGATTATATTCTTGACTGATTTTTTATTTTATATTTTTATAGATCCACGTTTGACTCCAAGACACGGTGGTGGACATTTACCTATGCGGATTGTTATGTCACAAACGCTTGATCTTCCTGAGGTTGCAAATTTATGGGATGTTAGAGAAGTGCCAACAATAGTTGTGACTCAACGGGGTGCAAGAAGAAGCTTCCAGAAGCTTCTTGCATCAAAAGGGGTTGAAGTAGTTGAATTTGACATTTTGAATCCCAAAGATGTTGTTGACTATCTTTATGATCGTGGGTATCTTTCCATTTTGTGGGAATGTGGAGGGACATTATCTGCATCCGCTATATCTGCTGGTGTCATACACAAGGTGTGTTTGGATTTAGGTTTTGGGAAAAATGAAACCAAACACCAACTAATTGTACATGTTTTGATGCATCAGGTACATGCATTTGTTGCTCCTAAAATAATTGGTGGCAAAAATGCACCTTCACCAGTTGGAGAACTTGGGATGGTTGAAATGACACAAGCTTTAGAGTTAATTGATGTCTCTTATGAACAGGTTTGTATGACCGTATTTATAAATGTTTGTATGTAATTAGCTGTTGACTAAAATTGTAGATTGGATCTGATATGCTAGTTAGTGGATATCTACAACCCATTCCTGATCTGACACCTGTCATTCCGTCAGTTGATGAAACCTCAGCCATTGATCCGTCTTTATCTCCTTACGATTCACTGATCATATTCTTTTATAAGACGTGGGACCCGTACGTGAGTTTTTCTAACACAAGGTAAACAATACAAGACTTCTCATAAGACCAAAGCAATCAATTCTATTTCTAATCATTTGCAGCTCTTACATATGGACCTTTTTGGACCTACAAATGTAATGAGTATTGGAAAGAAACAATACTGTCTTGTTACTACTGATGATTTTTCCAGATATACTTGGGTCTTCTTTCTTAGGACCAAAGATGAAACAAGTGAAATTATAAAGAATCTGATTGTAAAGCTGGAAAATACAAGAGATCTCAAAGTGAAAGCAATTAGATGTGACAATGGAACAGAGTTTAAAAATACTAATCTAATTGATTTTTGTTATCTTAAGGGTATTGACAGGCAGTACAGCTCACCAAGAACTCCACAACAAAATGGTATAGCTGAAAGAAGAAATAGAACCATCATTGAAGCAGCCAGATCTATGCTTGCAGATTCAAAATTACCAATAACTTTTTGAGCTGAAGCTGTTAATACTGCCTGTTATGTTCAGAACAGAGTATTAATAGTTAAGCCTCATTTTAAAACACCTTATGAACTTTTCAATAAAAGAAAACCTTCAATAAGTTTCTTAAAATCATTTGGTTGTCCTTGTACTATTTTAATTACAAGAGAACAAATTGGTAAATTTGACTGCAAAGCAGATGATGGAATATTTGTAGGATACTCAACTCAAAGTAAATCGTACAGAGTATTCAACAAAAGGCTAAGGATCATTGAAGAAAGTGTAAATGTATCCTTTAATGAGAATCTGATGAATGAACAGGGAAATGGTCCAGATTGGTTGTTTAACATTGATAATCTAACCAAATCTTTTGATACTAATTATATGTATAATACATGAGCCTCAAACAATCAAAGCCAACAAGGAGGATCATCATCAAATGGAAGTCAAGATATTATGAAATATATCTTAGTTAATACTGATCCCACAGTTGATACTGAGGACAGTAGTAACTCTGAAAACCCTAGCATTCTTGACACCAGTAACAACTCCAACTTTGAAGATACTACTGATCCCAGTAGTAATTCCGAATCTCAAAATGTTGATGATGAACCACACAACAATGATGTCAGTAACAACAATGAACCACCTGAGATCAATGAAGAAAATGTTACTACTGACACCAGTAGCAATGAAGAATCCCCACAAAACACAAACAATCAAGAAGAAACATGGACAGATGCACAAATTCCTGAATCCAATGAGTCAAACCTTGATAGTCAGATACCTGTTGACAAAGTTCCAGGAACCAGAACTGAAAAGAATCATCCTTTGGACCTAATCCTAAGTGATGTCAATTCAAACATGTAGACAAGAAGCAAATTTAACTCATCATTAAATTCAAATGTTTGTAACATAAGTCTAATATCTAATGAATGCATGTATGAATGTTTTCTGTCACAGGAGGAACCCAAGAAGATTCAACAAGCTATGAAAGACTCAAACTGGATCATAGCAATGCAAGAAGAACTTCTTCAATTCAAACTACAAGCTGTATGGACTCTTGTACCTCTACCAAAAGGAAAAAAGAGCCATTGGGACAAGATGGATCTTCAGAAATAAGGAAGATGAAAGAGGTATAGTGATCAAGAACAAAGCAAGACTTGTAGCCCAAGGATACACTCAAGAAGAAGGCATTGACTATGATGAAGTGTATGCTCCTGTTGCTAGAATTGAAGCAATAAGAATATTTCTAGCATATGCTTCATATAAGAAGAT
Organism: Calendula officinalis; assembly: GCA_963853835.1. Classification (NCBI taxonomy): domain Eukaryota; kingdom Viridiplantae; phylum Streptophyta; class Magnoliopsida; order Asterales; family Asteraceae; genus Calendula; species Calendula officinalis. The sequence goes on along the minus strand of OY970823.1, from coordinate 63,890,055 downwards.
CAAAGTCTACCAAATGGATGTGAAAAGTGCTTTCCTTTATGGGAAAATTGAAGAAGAAGTGTATGTGTGTCAACCTCCAGGCTTTGAAGATCCAGAACATGATGATTATGTGTACAAGCTAGACAAAGTTCTATATGGCCTTCATCAGGCACCAAGAGCTTGGTATGACACATTATCATCATATCTACTGAAAAACAATTTCAAAAGAGGTGCAATAGATAAGGTCAAAGATGATATACTACTGGTTCAAATATATGTAGATGATATTATCTTTGGATCAACAAATGATCAATTGTGCAAAGAATTTGAAGAACTGATCCAGATCAAGTTCAAGATGAGCTCAATGGGTCCAATGAACTTCTTCCTTGGACTCCAAATCAATCAAAGATCAGATGGTATTTTGATTAATTAATCAAAATATGTCAGAGACATTTTAGAGAAATTTGCAATGAAAGACAACAAAAGTGCAAGCACACCAATGGAAACTCACAAACACCTACATCCTGATGTTGAGGGGGAGGATGTAGATGAACATCTGTACAGATCTATGATAGGTTCTTTAATGTATCTAACTGCATCAAGACCTAACATTATGTATAGTGTTTGTGTATGTGCCAGGTATCAAGCAAGACCTAAGGAACTACACTTGCAAGCTGTCAAAAGAATCTTTAGATACTTGAAGCGAAAACCTTCTCTTGGTCTTTGGTATCCACATGCATCACCATTTGAACTCATAGCCTACACTGATAGTGACTATGGTGGTGAATGTCAAGATAGGAAATCTACTACTGGTGGATGTCAATTCTTTGGATCAAGGTTGGTGTCATGGCAATGCAAGAAACAAACCAATGTTTCAACTTCAACTGCTGAAGCAGAGTATGTAGCTGCATCTCCTTGCTGTGCTCAAGTTCTATGGATTCAAAATCAACTCCTAGACTTTGGTATATCTATTCTTAAAACTCCTATTTTTATTGATAATCAAAGTGCTATCAGTATTGTGAATAATCCAGTAAAACATTCAAAAATAAAACACATTGAAATAAGATTTCACTTTATAAGAGATTGCAATGAAAATAAATTGATCAAGGTAGAGAAAATTCATACTGACAATCAATTGGCAGATCTTTTTACAAAAGCGTTTGATGTAGGAAGATTCCGCTTCTTGGTTAGCAGTATTGAAATGATTTTAATAAATTAATTTCACAAAAAGAAATTCATTTGTAAAGTGTTTTGTACAATTTTATCATTTTTTTTTTGTTTTACTACTGGTTAATTACTACTACTGATCTTGTGTTACTCATACAATTTAGTACTGATAGGGTTTATCAGTAGAATTAGGTTAAGTATAGAAACAACTGTTACTACTGACGTTTCTACTACTGACACTTAGTTACTACTGATCGACCGTTATCTGTAAAATACACAAATTACCATACTGACCCTCATGAAAATAGCCGTTGGGTTATTATTCAAAGGACATTTCGGTCATTGTGCAGGTAATTTCGAAAAATATAAATAGCATATTGTAATTAGTTTAGCATTATCCTCTCATCGATTCGATAAACCCTACGCTAAACCCTAATCTCTGCTAAATCCGATCAAAACCCTGCATCAGTATCAACTAAATTCATTCCACAAATCACAAATTCTTGCAAAAGCGATTGAACTTTCTGTGAAATTCTCATCTCCAAAGATCAAAATCATTCAAATGGCAACCCTAAAATCTCTTACAGTCAAAACCGATCTCAAATATTCAGAATTCCACAACATATGTGCTTTCTTAAGGAATCCTGATGGCACAAAGGACTTTCGTCCTATAGTAATGTTCCTAAAGAACTCTCACATCAAGTTTGCTTTAACCATCAATCTCAAGGCCTATGAACAACATCTTATTGATTTCTGGACAAATGCTGAAGGGATTGAAGATTCCAATATGTCCAAAATCAAATCTGTTGTAGATGGAAAATCAATCATCATCACTGAACAATCAATCAGACATCATCTTCAACTCAATGATGAATCAGGTATGTTTTCTTTACCTAAGGAATATCTTGTTGATACTTTACAAAAAATGGGGTATGAAGGAAGACTAGATATAGTTACTTTTCAAAAAGGTGTTCTTTCACCTCAATGGAAATTTCTAGTACACACTATTCAACATTGTATCTCTCCTAAAAGGAGTACTTGGAATGAGTTCAACAAATCAATAGCTTCTGCTGTTGTTTGTTTGAGCACAGGACAAGTATTCAATTTTTCAAACATGATCTTTGAGGGAATGCTTGGAAATCGATCTATCCTCTTCAAAAAATTTAATGTATCCAAGATTCCTAACTCATATTATTAACTGTGAACTTCAAAATCTTTCAACACCTAAAAACATTTTTGTTACACCAGAATTAAATAAAAAGGTGTATGCTAATATGAGAAAACAATTTAAATTTTCTGGAAAGATTACTCCTCTATTTCAAAATATGATCTATGATCAACCCCCAACAGGAGAAGGTTCAAGTCACCCCATTGAACCCCAACCAACTCCACCACCAAATACAGCCCAAACACAATCCATTCAGTCCACTCAAATACATGAACCAACAGATGTCCTGAATGTGTCCCAGGTACATGAAATTAATCCACAGAGTGCTACTCTTCACTCTGAGGAAGACCAGACCATAGCCAAACAAATTTCTAAAACATACAAAAGGAAGAAAACTTCCTTAAAGGACACCAGGGGACCAATTGAGTCAAACCCCAGACTCCAAGAGTTGTCCTCCAAGGAGGAGAGAGGGCATGAGGAAAGGGCTCTCACTACCGATGCCCCAAAGGTGGGTGCACAAGCTAGTGAGAACGTCATTAGGACCCAGACCTCGGCAACTCTAAGTGATGACTCATCTTTTGAGGCAGCACTAAGAGGACCCCGGTGCCAAGAAACCACAAGGGGGGGGGGGGGGGCACTACTGCTTCTTCTAGGAAGAAGAGAGTGTCCAAACAACCCAATTTATCACCAAGAAGTGATAAGGGTAGAAAGAAACAACATGAATTGATGGATAGGATGGAAAACCTTCAAACCAATGTACCAAATGAGCCCAATGATCCACCCAAATGGGCTGAGGGCAGTATTAAACAAACTCAATTGACGGATAGGAAGGAAAACCTTAAAACCATTGTACAACATTGTCTGAATTTATTGAATAATCAAGGGAAAACCATGACCTACATGAAGCACTACATCAATACTCTGAACAGAAGACATAATAGGTTCGAGTATAAGCTTCAAAGGCAATCAAATTTGATCAGAAAATTGCAAAGGAAGATTGCAGATAGTGAGGCTCAACAGGTTGAGATCACTAAGGGGGAGAAAGATCAAATTCAAGGGATGATTGATCAATCTATAGCAGCAGCAGCCCTACTAAATCTGAAAGAGGTCCATGGTGAAACAGGTAAGAGTTTTGGTGAAGACCTGGACAAAGAAATGAAAAGTATGGATGAGGATATATTTATGTCTGCAAATCAATCTCAAACAGCAGAACAAATAAACTCTCCAGTTACTACTGAGGTCATAGAGACTACTGATCCTATGGATATTACTGAAGTAAAGGATCAAGAGGTTGTTACTACTGATCCCATTGAATAAGATGAAACACCAGTAGTAAATGCTCCAGAAGAAACTATTATGGATACTACTGATGCCCTAGCAGTAGTAACCACAACAACAACCTCATCAGTAGTAAATGAAAATCAACAGATTGTGGTATTTGAACCAGAAATTATACCAGTAGCAACCACCTTGGTTACTACTGAAGATGAAGAAATCCCAGAAGTTCTTGAACGTGAAAAGGTTATAATTGTAACAAAACCTCCAGCACCACAACAACCACTTATCATACCTGACATTGATGATAATGTAAATTGGTATGAAGTTGATGAGTGTGAACTTCCTCCACACCCCAAGATATTACCACAAAATGAGATTCACTTATTCTCTCCATCAATAATAATACCAGAAGTTCCTGATATGAAATACATTCCACCTCCACTATCAGCCTGTATTGGAAAAGGAAAAGAAATATTTAATGAAGACTATCCAAACAGAGCTCTAGGCCATTACATGGTGAATAAAATGAATCTTGTAAGAAAAGAAAGACAAGACAAATTAAAGGTGAAAAGGATCAGATATGCAAGAAAAGTTGCAAAGACTCAGGCTCTTGAAGATCAGAACAAGTCTGAAGAAGAAAGACTGAAAAGAACAGAAAATCAAGAAACTGAGGCACCAATTCAAAAGATAGAAGGAGTCCTGGTAGAAGGTCAAAAGGCAGAGTTTGAAAGACAAAGAAAAATAGAAGAAGAACATCTCAATTGCATTGAAGACCTAGTAGCAGAATGTAAAAGAGAAAAAGCTGATCTACCAGATGATGTTTTTGAACAAAAGAAGAAAATGATTGTCTTCTTAAAGTCAAAAGGGCATAGTGCTAAGTCCTTTGGCAGAATGAAAATGATGACAATAGTAGACAAATATTGTACTGCCAAAAAGAGAGAATTAGCAGAAATTAAAGCAGAAGAAGAAAAAGAAAAAGTCTTAATTGAAATAGATCCAACAATCATATTCTCCAGAACACCAACACCTGGTGAATCTTCAACAACCAAAAAGAGGAAAGAAAGTGAGCCTGAAACAGAATCAAGGAAGAAAAGAAAGCAAGAAATACAAGTACTTGATTGTCCTGTTGCTCCTATTGAAGATAATCCAATTATCAATTGGAGGGTTGTTGATAATGTCATTGAAATCATAAGAGAGGACAAATCAACTCAAAGATTTACTGGATGGAAATCAATGATCATGTCATGTAGCAGAAGTGATATTATTAAAGTTTTGATCATTGGAAAGCCAAGAATGACTAAGAAATCATGGAAGAATTCAGGAGCTGGATACTTAACGAAGATGATTGATGCTGCATTTTATCCAGACAACTATCCTGAAATATTGACAAACAAAGAAAATGTTTATGCTTGGAATGTGCTCCCCACAGTAAACATGTACTTCTTTGAAAGATCAAGTAAGAATTGTGAATTATACTTAATTGAAAAAGAATATCCACATCAAGAAAAAATAATGTATCAGATATTCACAAATACATTCATGAAACCGTATGATGCTGTGATGTTTCAAGAAAAGTTTAATTACTTTGTAAAGAGAAACATCAAATACATAATAGCTCAAAGAAAATTGCAAAATCAGAGAACTATTGAAGGGAGACAAAGAAGAGCAAAATTATTAGAAGAAAAACAAAAGAAGAATGAAGAAGAGAAGAAACTTGATTAATTACAAATGAATTAACAAGTTTAGGGGGAGATTGTTGGGATATAAAACAGATATACACATTCTATTACTGATGCTGCAGTTGGTATTGATCAAGGTATATTGAAGTTAGTACTGATGGGGCAGAAAAGCAAGTTACTACTGATGATGCTGAAATTGAACTTACTACTGACGATCAACAATTACTACTGATTCTATTTTTGGTGCTGATCGAGTCCGAGATTCTAGTATAGTTTGTTATAGAATGTATATCTTTATGTATATTGATTGTAATCAAATCCTAGAATAACTAAATTAATAATTTAGGCTTCAAAGACTATTATATATAGTTCTTTACGAATTGTAAACGTACGTGTGTATTGATCGATAAAATTAATATACATTGAAGCTTTTTGTGATTACTGTGTTCTTATTCTTATTCGCATTTGTTTACAGTATTCATTGTTCTTAATCAATTAACAATAGTGTTGATCCGCTGCAACTTCTCATTGTTAGTAGATCTTTATTTAAATAATCTGTTGGGTTATTCGATCCTGACACTAAGGCTGGTCGGTATGGGACAAAGAAAACCCCGTGGAAGCTGATGTGGCATGGCCTCGACAGTGTGGTGAGGTTTTGAACACCAGTACCTCCTCCACATGTGGAGCATGGGCGTGGTGGAGCCCTGGCCACGGCCACAAATCTGCACGAGCATGGTGGAGCTTTTGTGAGTGATATGGTGGGTCCCCTTTCCAAGCACGGTGTGGAGGGGGGCTGGTGTTCCCATGTGGAGCACAATGTGGTGGGTTGCCACATATGACCACACCACACACCATACCACACACCCATACCCACTAGTCTAAGAAACTTGCAATTCAGTTAAAGCTTATTCGAAAATAAACTACCGGTGAGATTAAACCGGCACGCTCTCATATGCATGGTTTTATTTTAATATCCATCTTCAACATAATGTGTATACCTATTCGGTGAATTTTGGTTCTGAATTGCGGGAAGGTTCCGTGCGGCCATTATGGTGGTGAAGCTGAATGTTTTACGGCTGTTACGGACAAAAATGCCGATGGTTAGAATTTGCGCACAAATGTGTCAGTCTGTTATTGGGCTTAATGTTCTACACAGCTTTTACATTTACAATATTCGCTATCTCCGGGAAAATTTGGTCAATTTACAAGATATAAAGTCTATTCCGTGGACGATCCAGAATTCAAAGGTTAAGGACATCTTCGGAATTCATTAGGATTTCTATATCAAAAGGTTAAGGATATTTTCTATTCAACAACCTTCATTCGACCGCTAAGAATTTATTCAAAAGTCTCAAACAAAATTGCAACCAATTTTCTCGTTAGCTTCACTGAAAAATAATAAAATCACCCTTATACGCTTCACTTCTTTTAAATCTATTTTTCAAACCGCTAAATGGTAACTAACTGATAAGTCCCAAGAGATTATCACACAAAAGTACAATTGAGACAGCTCAATGTACAAACATATATTGCACAAGCAATTACATTCAACATACAAATGGTCTAAGACACTGACTAATGAGAACTAATCCCCTATTTATACTACTTAACACTAACGACTCCTTAACCACTTGACTAACTGATTTAACAAACAATTGACAGAATTGACCAATAAGTCTTCAGACTTTAAATATTTACTAATCAGTCCTTGTACTATTTATTGACCCATATCACTAACTCATAAATCTAAATGTCCAGTTTTCCATAGTTATAGGTTAACTAAAAAACTTATATGTTGTTTTCAGTGTTTTAATACCTTGTACATGACAAGTCATGTTACCCCATCACCACTCACCAGAACCCCCTCCCCTGTTTTCTTTTACTACTTCAAGTTTTGGTTCCAAGGTTAAAATAGTCAATCTATTTGCTTAGCCTAAACTTCTCATAGCTGTGTAAACTTTAAACTACAATTTTTGTTACTAACGACCCACTTGTATTTTAATACTGTTGAGTACAAAGGTTCTTTCATGACAAACTCCTGATAGAAACTTCTAATTTCATCATATTATACAAGGTTAATTACTTATATTTTTATAAAACAAGAATTTAGAAGTCCCATTTAGAACCAAAAATTATTAAAAGACAGGGAATTTGTAGCTAAAAATTATTGGTATGCATTATATCTATGATCTAATACCAATGCATAGCCTTGGGAGACACACATATAGACATTTCTTGAAACAATACTCCATGTAGGAAGTATATATTTATTATGTATTATACATTTAAAGTATTATACATCTTATTAAGACAAAGCATCTGCGAAAGCAAGTGCATTGGTGGTGAGTTGTACTTGAGAAGTCATCATCTTAGACAGATCATCAAACTCTGTTTCATTCATCCCCAAACTAACTGCAGAGAATCCATAACTCATCCAAGTTTCTAATTCTGTAAGGGCAAAACGGATCAAACTTAAAGCTTCGGGGGGAACATTATTGTTGACCCGACCTAGAATCACCTTGGCCCGTGCCTGTGTAAGGAAGTTGTTTACATTTCTGTACACATCTTGGAGTTCAATACTTTTTTCCAAGTTTCTAACATCTCTGGAAATCTGATAAAAAGGTAAAAAAAATTCCAGGCTGACATATAGGGCTGATGTGGCAAGATCCCAACCGTTTAGGATTGATGGGGAATAAGTTGAGAGATGTTGGAGACAGGTAGAAGGGAATCGGGCGACGTTGCATGAGGTTAAGATGAAATCTGATGGGGTGGTTATAGTAGCAGCAGTAGCGGTACTAGTGGTGTATTGGATGGTGATCAGAAAAATAAACGAAAACAAAAATTTATCCATGCCTAAAATTTTATAAGGATTTTAAGAAAATGTATTTGGATTTGGATTCAGATGAAGAAAAGAGGAGGGTTTTGGCTTTTTATAGACACTATAAACTATAAATTATAGAGATTATCTGTCATCTTATACCCTAAAAAACTTGCAATTCAATTAAAGTGTATTCTAATATATACAAACTATTGATTAGGTCAAATCAACACGTTCTCCATATGATTTATTTTTAATATCCATCTTCAACGGTTGAATGCAGGATCATAAGCACTCACAATTATTCTAAATTTGTCAAAGGCGCTTATGAACCTGTCCAGCTATTTAAACTATCATTTATTACTGAGAAATGATTAGCATGCTTATTACTAATTTCCCTTGTTACTAATCTCATTTATTACTATTATTAAAACTCAAAACACACTCATCACCTGATGAGATATGATGATAAGCAGATAACGGTATTTATTTACTCTTAACAAAGAACCGGAACCACCAACTGCTTTTCCACAACACGATGTACTGGTCTTAACCTATAGAGAAAAGAGGGCGGCGAATAGAGCTAATAAACGTCGTTTGAAAATCTCCAAAAAGTTCTTATTCCAACACATTAAAATACCGTTTGTTGAAGACCTCTTCAGTGCTATTTTCCAGGAGACAGAGTTGCCTATCATATATCAAGATCTATACAAAGAGGTGATCCTGCCACCACGAGAAAAGAAAATGTACTATCTCACAATGTGGTATCTAAAGGGAAAAACAAGTAGATACAACAAATCACCGATCAAGCAGCTCCTGGAAATCACGACCAACCACTACTCTGGCTATTACTGGTACACCATCTTCAAGATTCGCAGAGAAGATGATCAAGTGTACATCATTGATGAAGGCGACTTCTATATTCTCGAACCTCGAGATATAGAAGTTCTATACAATGAAGTACGAATACTTCCAGACAGCCCACACTCAGTGAAAAATCGTGCGAGAAATTTTGCTCATGCTGCCCTGAAGCGTTTCATGCTTGTCAAAGCTCTTGCTGCTCGAATGGAAGATGTACAAATGGCTTTTGAGAGTGGCACAGAAAAGGTTCACCTGGCTGCACCATACAGATCACTTCCTTCCGAAATTCAAACTCGGTGAACTGTTATTCTTGGTGAACCTATCTTGGGAATGACCTACAAAAACAACTTCAATGAAACACATTTCTTCCATGCTTAAAAAATCGCCAAGTTCTGTGATGGTACACTTAAACTCCTAAAGAAAAAGTTGGAGAAGAAAGGGAGACACTTGAACAGGCTTCCCAGCAACCCAGATCACATCTCCTTACGAACCAACATAGACAAGCTAATCACTGCCATTGATGAAAGATTAAGCTGGCGTGCAGTGATTAGACACTTTGAGGTTCATCTGGGGGTACGAGACCGAAGAAAAACGCCCACCTACTCAACTGAAGTTCGGAACCCACCGCAAAAATTTGGTCAATATCATGGACTACGGTGGCCGGACGAACCAGTTATACTTAGATGACCGAACCAGAGAGGTGACCCGCGTTAGAATTAAATTGCTGGGAGGCATTCCACCTGTCAATAGTGTCAACATTCTGAGGGATGACTTCTGATCAAAACAGATTCAGAACCCGACAATCATAATAAAGCACAATGCTCAATCAATCTTCACCGCAAACACTCTCCTTCAACCCTCCGACGATATTCAAGGTACGTACTCAAAATCTATCAACTTTTTCATATCTTTATTTTGTCGAGGGGGAGAAATATTAATTCTAGGGGGAGAATTATTATTTCTAGGGGGAAAAACTTCAGAAAATCAAAACAAAAATACCCAATATGAATAAACAAACAAAAAATCTTTTCATAAGACAATACCTTCTCATGGTTTGCCAGATCCGGCCTTACCTTCCCAGGGAAATATCTCTGCCAACTGGTAAATGTGAGGGTATACGTCTAGGGTATAGAACTAGGTGAGTACAAGGTGATGTGAAAACATGATAAATGTAAGAAAACACACCTTTGAGTGCATCCAAACCGTCAACAAACCGGGCAACCATACAAATAGGTGATCATTCATACGTTGAATGTTTCACTACACTTTACTGGCCCAGTAAACCAATGCACACCACCACCAACCACTCAAATTCCTCTCAACAGGAACTTGTTTCAATTCATTAGGGGACGTAGCACAAAATCTACTGACTACTCATTTGGAGTTTGTCGGTATTGAAACATAATAACATCCTGCCCCGGGTTAAGTCTCTTTGTATGCACAATGTGTCTAGTTCTCACCCTCAAGAATCTTCCAATATAGGACACTTGTACTACAAAAATGGTTCTCCGTGAATCCATCGGAACACTCGTAGTGGCATCACAATCTGATGTTTCACGAGTATCGAGTGGAAATACTGCTAGCGCTAAAATCACGCCAACTCTAAGAGCAGGTCACACACTTGAATCAAATGTTGAGCAAACGACTACCGATTCATACTGTGTGCTAACGGATACTGTTAGGATCGTTTTTGTTGTATTCAATAGTTAGGGGACTAGTTGTGACACATTGTATAAGTGTTAAACTAGTCATTAGCCTAAACCATGATGATTAGTGAAATAGGTATTTAAGGGAACCTTGAATTCACTAATTGTAATGCTTTTCACATAATTGAGATTAACTTTTGAAAGCATCCTTCCCTCCATCTCATTCTCTCTCAACTCGCACACTCAAGAACAGACATACTACACACACTAGATTCTTCAATCTTCACCAATTCACCATGAATTAGCTTGAAATCAATCAAATTCGATCTCTCAGATACTCTATGTGAGTCCGGTGTTACCCAAAAAGAACAAGTTGATGTGCCTAAAAATCAACAATCATTCAGGAAACAACTTATACCAGAAACACATAAAATTCTGATGAAAAATCCATGTGAACCTCCTAAAAATGCAACATCTTAAAATGCTGATTAAAATGCACATGAGTGTAATAGACCACTCTCAAATTACTCCTATGATCTGCTATACCCAGCATGATCTTCCCCGGAGCCACCGACAGTATAGGAACTAAAAAGTGAGGGTCCGTGGGTCTAGGTGAGCAGAATCAAGTATCGTGGGATCTTGATTGGGTGCGCTGAGGTAAAAATTGAGAGGGGGTATGATGTATGGGGTGCAAATCAACTTATCACATGGTAACACAAAACGAGGGTGTGGTTGAAAATGAAAAAGTGAGCTGAGTGAGGAGTGTGTGTGAAAGGGTTAAAGAAAACGGAAAACTCTCCCTAAACCGAACAAAAATCCGGGTAACCACATCTATATCAGACTGCATAAGTTGCTTTCTGATTAAGACATCATGGACCCAGTGATGCAATGCACAACCCCACTGACCACTCAAGTACAAAAAGTACTTGTTTCAAAATCACGGAGATTACCACATCTACCATCGACATCTCATTTGGAGATTGTTGATATTGAAAAAGAGGACCCACCTCCAGTCCTCGCCTTCGTTTGTCCACGTATAGAGTCTAGAACCGAATTAAATTTCTCTAGGACACAGGCATTCCACCAAGCATATCTTAGTGATATTTCCGGAACATTCATAGTGATACCAAGTTTATTGGTATTCCACGATGATTGAATGGAAATCCTACCAGTGTTAACATCAAAGCCAACACTGAACGTAGGTCACATAGTTTCTGTAACTGTTGTGTAACAGGCAATCCATGTGATCCTAGGTTACCCTGATACTTTCTTGTGTGAAGATCTGACGACTGTACTCCATTCTTATCAACAACAATCACTATGTCAGATAGAGGATCTGATGACTGTACTTCACTCTTGTCAACAACAGTCAATATATCAGATAAGGGATTCTATGACCGTACTCCAACATTATCAACAACGGTCAGAAAATCCAAAATCAAATCAATATACCGTACTTCTACGACTTCAACAAATATCAGGAACCGAGGATCATCAACAAATCGACAAAGCCACAACTTCAAGAAAAAGACTTCCGCTGCCGACTGCTCAATTCATGGGTCTACAAATCGTCGATTTACTTGAAGTCTTCTGAAATACTTTCTATTGGTTAAAAAGCCAATTAAAAGTATCATTATCACTGAATTTCAAAAGCTGGAGCTGTTTCTTCAACAAAACTGCACAACTAATTGTCAATCAGTTCCAGCTTTACAAACGAAAAAGACTTTAAAGATTTGCAACCTAGACTATTGTTACAAAGGGGGATATTGTTAGGACTTATTAGATTGTAAGTAATAGTCTAGTGGGCAAGATTGCCAACATTGTATAGTTACTAGATTAGTCTTAGGATTAGTCTTAGGATTAGTCTTAGGTTTAATTAGGCAATTAAGGACATGGTATATAAACCAAATTGTAATCCTTAATTGCTAACTTTTGCCATTAATCAAACTTTTCATCCAAGCAAAAGCTCTCTCCTCTCTCTATCTTGTTTCTCTCTAAAACCCTCATCCATTCACAAGTTCTAAGCTAAATCACCATATTTGGATCATAGCTAGCATCATCATGTTGTAATAAAGCCATTGGTAAGTAAATGGGATGAAATTGGCAGCTTGGTCTATTGAGTGAAGCTTATGATCGTTGTGGTGAAGTGTGTGCAGAACATGCAAAATCTTCTTATTTAGGTTGGTTACTTATTTCTTAATTACATTTTTTGAAGAAAATTTTTTTTTTGTCTAAATTCTTTTTCATTATAAAGATCATTTTTTTTACACAAAATGCAAGAAGAAAGAATCGAACTCCAGACCAGTTGTACACAAAGTTGATGTAGCACCATCTGCTCTACACACATTAAAATTTTGAACTTTTTTACTTTAAGATACACCACATGCTTTATATTCATGAATTATAATAAAATCTTTCACACCCGATATTTAAGAAGTTTATAATAGTGTTCTTATTAAAGGGAAACTTCCCTCCCATAATTTGGTTCAGGTATTGGGTATATTTTATATATGAAAAAAAAAAAACCGAACTACCCGAAACCCGAAAATATTTTACCCGATCAACATCCCTAGTTGGATTACATTTTGTTTTTGTCAGTATTTTATATATGTGTGAGTTTGGATCTGGATTCTAATTGTTGATTTGAGCATTTGGATCCAATTTCATGACTTTGAATCAGCTCCTTCAGCATTATTTAATTCTTTTCGAGGTCCACATGTATATGAATCACTAGTACAAGTTAAGCACGAAACTGTAGGTATTATGTTGCCAAAACTTGTCGAGTTGTAATGCTAATATGTATTCAGGTGACTTATTGTAATGCTGGATAAAAAGCAACTGGAAAGGTTTGAACCCTAAATTCGTTTTTCAAGTTAACCAAGATTTCGCTGCAACTGGTGATTTATTTTTTGGGTTAGAAGTATTGCCATGACTTACATGGAACAGTTTGACCAAGATGATGACTGTTTGATTGAAGGTATTTTGTTTGTAAGTTACAAGTGTGTTGAAATTCCTTCAAGTGTATTAACTACAAAACTTTTGAAGAATATATGAATGTATTAATTACAAAACTTTTTTAAAGATACAAATTGTTCGATAAATAAAGTATTTTTAAAGAAGTAAAGATTATGAAAATACACATAAAGATATTATGAAAAATTCTACAAGTCACCCGTTATTTATCACGGGTTATAGGCTAGCTACTATTAACATTAAAACTCAAAACACACTCATCACCTGATGAGATATGTTGATAAGCACATAACCATATTCAAAACTTAATTACGGAGTATTAGATAACTATGTATAATAGATAAATATAGTTTAAATTTGTAATATTTGTATTTATCTCTTTGTACTTCATTATTATAAATACATAGTTCTCACCTCACATTGAGGTGTGGTTAAAATTATATTTCCTCTACATGGTATCAGCCTAACCCTAAAACCTCCCTCCCTAAAAATTTCGGCTATTTCTCCTAAGAACCCTAGCCGACCTTTTTACCTGGTACCTCGTTTTTTCTGCCTCTCTTCCGCAATCATGTCTGCTTCTTCTTCTTCTTCGGATAATACTTTCATCATGAATACCCTCCTTCACATGATCCCTATCAAATTATGCTCCACTAATTACCTATTGTGGAGAAACCAAATGCTTCCCCTATTCTCCTATCAAAAGCTCTATGCACACATTGATGGTTCGGCGTCTGCCCCTACGGAACTCATTACCGTCGACGGCAAATCAGACCCGAATCTGGCTTTTGCAACCTGGTCTGACCGTGATCAACAGGCTGCTATTCTTCTCAATTCTTCACTTACGGAAGAAGCTGCTGCAGAGATCTTAGGGCTGCGCACTGCTCGTTCAATCTGGACGGCGTTAGAACAAGCTTATAGCAATTGTTCAGTCGAGCGGATCCACTCTCTCCGGGATTCTCTCCGCAATATCACCAAAGGTACTTCGTCTGTTGCTGAGTACGGTCGAAGCTTTAAAATTGTTTGTGATCAACTTGCTGCAATTGGTCAACCTGTTGATGAGATGGACAAGATCCATTGGTTTGTATGTGGTTTGGGTGCTACTTTTGAAACTTTTTCCACCGCAATACGCACAACCCGACGCTCTCCATCCTTCAGAGATTTATTGTCACAAGCTGAAAGCCATGAGATGTTTTTAAAATCTCTTCATGGTGCTACTACTCCACCCGCAGCCTTTTATTCGGACCACACCAAATCTGCCAAATCAAACAACCGCAATAACAACAGCGGTCAATACTCCCGTGGTGGTCACAACAACAGCGGTCGGGGTGCTAGCAACGTGGGTCGAGGTCGTGGGGGTCGCCGTACCCCTCACTGCCAACTTTGCAGAACAAATGGTCATTATGCCTCCGCCTGTCCTAGCCTTAGCACTTATGCGTCCAATGTGGCTAGTCAAGATGCAAACTTAGCACAAGCCTTCCACTCACAATGTCATGTTACTCAAGGACATCCGGACTCGTATGTTGATACGGGAGCAACTGCTCATATGACCTCATCTACGAATAATGTTTCTCAACCGGCTCCTTTTTTAGGTAATATGCATGTGACCCTTTGAGGGATTTGTTAATCAATGTGTTGCCTCATTGAGAGGGCAGAATTCCATTATAAAGAAATAATTTACATAAGTTACTCCTTATATTAAGGAGAATAAAGGGAAAGTAAATTAATATAATAACTATACATAAATACACAATATTAACGGCTAATATCCCCCTTCAATCGAAAAGGTGGCGGTCCGAGGCGAAGCATGTTGCAAAAAGTCTCAAATTGAGAACGAGGGAGACTTTTTGTGAAGATATCGGCCACTTGAAGATTGGTAGGAACAAATTTTGTAACAAGTTTGTTGGAATTTACAAGTTCCCGTATAAAATGGTAATCCAAGTCTATATGTTTAGCTCGTTTGTGTGCCACGGGATTTTGTGTCATGAATAATGCACTTTTGTTATCACAAAGAAGTGTAGGACGATCCGGCGGTAAAGCATGTAACTCGCGTAACAGGTGAGTAATCCAAACAAGTTCTTTAGCTGTATTTGCCATCGCTCTATATTCTGATTCACAACTTGAGCGAGAAATGGTTGGTTGTTTCTTTGCACTCCAAGAAACAAGATTGCCGCCTAAATAGATAGAATAACCATAAGTGGATCGTCGAGTGTCTAAACATCGAGCCCAGTCGGCATCAGAATAACCAATGATTTTTGTGTTTGTTGGGCACGTGTATGTTAGACCAAAAGATATTGTTCCCTTAACATATCGTAAAATACGTTTTACCGATTGAAAATGATCATTAGTCGGTGTTTGCAAAAATTGAGAAACGTGATTCACCGCATATGATAAATCCGGCCTAGTGATTGTCATATATTGAAGAGCTCCAACAAGAGAACGGTACATGGTTGGATCAGAAAATGGTACTCCGTCCTTAGTAAATGAGTCATGAGGAGACAACGGAGTAGGAGCGAGTTTAGCATCATAGAGATGAGCTCGTTGAAGGATGTCAGTTGCATATTTAGATTGAGTGAGGAACAGACAATCTTTCATATGAACCACTTCTAGACCTAAGAAGTAATTTAGATCTCCAAGATCCTTGATAGCAAACTCACTATTTAGTGTCGAAATAAATGACGATATTTGAGTTTCATTTTTGCCGGTGAGAATAAGATCATCAACATAGACCAATAAGTACATAATGCACGAGTTGGCCGAGAAAATGAATAACGAAGTGTCGGCACGATTACATTTGAACCCGTATGAGTGAAGAAATGTACTTAACCGGTGAAACCAAGCACGAGGTGCTTGTTTTAAGCCATAAAGAGCTTTTGAAAGCTTGCAAACGTGTGTAGGCCGGTTTGGATCAATGAATCCCGGAGGTTGTTCCATAAAAACGGTTTCATTTAAATGAGTCATGAGGAGACAACGGAGTAGGAGCGAGTTTAGCATCATAGAGATGAGCTCGTTGAAGGATGTCAGTTGCATATTTAGATTGAGTGAGGAACAGACAATCTTTCATATGAACCACTTCTAGACCTAAGAAGTAATTTAGATCTCCAAGATCCTTGATAGCAAACTCACTATTTAGTGTCGAAATAAATGACGATATTTGAGTTTCATTTTTGCCGGTGAGAATAAGATCATCAACATAGACCAATAAGTACATAATGCACGAGTTGGCCGAGAAAATGAATAACGAAGTGTCGGCACGACTACATTTGAACCCGTATGAGTGAAGAAATGTACTTAACCGGTGAAACCAAGCACGAGGTGCTTGTTTTAAGCCATAAAGAGCTTTTGAAAGCTTGCAAACGTGTGTAGGCCGGTTTGGATCAATGAATCCCGGAGGTTGTTCCATAAAAACGGTTTCATTTAAATTACCATTTTAAAAAGCATTTTTTACGTCAAGTTGGTGTAATTTCCAATGGTTTAGAACCGCAAGAGAGAGCACAATACGAACGCTTGACGCTTTGACAACGGGACTAAAAGTGTTAGAGAAATCAAGTCCCGGAATTTGTGTGTAACCTTGAGCCACAAGACGAGCTTTAAATCGTTCAATTTGCCCATCTGATTTATATTTGACACGATATACCCACTTTGAGCCTATGATATTTGTGGAAGTAGGTCGAGGAACCAAAGTCCACGTTTGATTTTTATGAAGAGCGTTGATTTCCTCAAGCATAGCCGCAACCCATTTTAGATCTTTAGAAGCACCCTTATAATTCCGAGGTTCGAGTTCAGAAGATAAAGATATATGAAGTGGATGTGTCGCTAAAGAAGCGAGATTTGCAACGTGTTTGGGTTTGAAGATACCCGATTTGGATCGGGTATGCATCGGATGAGTAGCAGTGGGTTCGCTGTGGGTAAGAGGGGTGATGGTATTTGTTGAGTGATTGTGTGGTATGGGTGCCGTAGGTGGGTTTGTAGTAAAGGGGCTGTCATTGTTAATATTTGTAGGTGGGTTTGTAGGTGGGGTATGTGGACCAGAAGTGTTGTGGTCGTTAGGTGGGCTTGGCGGGTGAGGAGGTGAGGTGGGTGGATCGTAAGGTGGGGTGGGTTGTTGGTTATTTAAAGGATTTGAGGATTGCGAAGATTGGGTTGGTGTAGGAATTGGATTAGGCTGACAAAGTGAACAATTTGTTAAATTTGATGGTTGATATGGGTTTGCGTGTTTAGGCTCAATATGATCCGTTTTTGAAACAGTGGCATTAGGGACATCTAGTAAAAATGTGCTCAATTCCAAGTTGCATATATTAGAAGCTTGAGTATCACCTTTAAAGGGAAAAACTTCTTCATTAAAGCGAGCATGCCGAGTAATAAAAATTCAAGAAGTAGACGTGTCAAGGCATTGATATCCTTTGTGTTGAGTGCTATAACCAATAAAAACACAAGGAATACTTCTTGGTGCAAGTTTATGTTTTGAATAATCACGTAAATAGGGAAAAACTTGACAACCATATGCTCGAAAATTTGAATAATTTGGAGCTCGATCAAAAAGAAGTTGAAATGGCGATTTTTGATTCAACAAGGGTGTGGGAACCCTATTGATAATAAACGTTGCCGATGAGAAAGCATCGACCCAAAAAGATGCCGGAATACTTGCATTAAAGAGCATAGCTAAACCGGTTTCAACAATATGTCGATGTTTACGTTCAGCACGACCGTTTTGTTGTGGGGTTTACGGGCAAGAGAACCTATGAAAGGTTCCATTATCTTCAAAAAATTTCCGAACCGTGTGATTTACAAATTCCGTTCCACCATCACTTTGAAAAGTCTTTATCTTGCGTGAGCACATTGTTTGAGCAAGATTAATAAATGTTGATAAAACCGAATAAAAATCACTTTTCGTTTTTAGAGGATAGAACCACGTAAACCTGGAAAAATCATCAACAAATATAACATAATAACGATACCCATCCTTAGAACAAATTGGAATGAATTAAATCTAAAGGATGAGATGATCGCGATAAATTATTATCAAAAGGTAAACGTATACTTTTTGCTAATTGACATGGAGTGCAAATAATTGGTTTTGGTAACAATGAAGAAATAGATAAAAAAAAACCCAATTTATTTAAAATTGAAATAACATCAAACGAAACGTGACCCAAACGGGTATGCCAAAGTTCATAGGACTCCTTTTTAAGACCTTTAGTGACAACAAAAGCTTGGTGTTCATCTTGAAGAACATAAAGACCATTCTCACATCTACCACTAGCAAGTACCTTTTTGGTTTTCCGATCCTGAATATTAAAAAACGGTTGAGAAAATAACACATCAACAGGATGATCAGTGGTTAATTTGCTCACCGAAAGTAATTTCTTGGTGAGATTAGGAATAACAAGCACATTACGTAATGAAATATTCTTAGTAATATGAGAAAGGCCCGTATGAGTGATGGGTAGAGATTTACCATTTCCAAAAACCACTTGAGAATTACCTTTGTATGGACCCGTTTGATGAAGATGGTCACATGAGTTGGTCATGTGGTCCGTAGCCCCTGAATCAACGTGCCAATCTGGAGTGTTGGTGGTGACATGACATTGAGCATGAAATGCCTTTGCCAAAGAGTCATTGGTTGTGGAAGATTGAGTAGCATAAGTGGCAAGGTTTGGGCAAGATGAGGCATAATGGCCATTGGTGCGACAAAGTTGACAATGAGGAGACCTTCGATCTGTACCACGACCACGGCCACGATTGTTTTGACCACGATAATTAGTGGTCTTGCCTTGGTCACGGTTGGTGGAAGGCATGGATTTGTGATCATGAAAGGCAACTGTAGTGGAATTTGTTCCATGCAAAGTGGTATTTGTTCCATGCAAGGACACCAAGAAGAGTTCATGACTCTCTTGCTTGTGCGATTAAATCACGGAATTTCGGTGCGGGTTTCGTGGCGCGTATGGCGGTGGAAAACGTCTCATAGGCCGGACCTAAACCACATAGAAACCAATGAAGCTTATCGATTTCGACAACGGGATGACCGATTGCCGAAAGTTGATCGCAAATCGTCTTGAATTTGCGACTGAATTCTAAGACGGTTGAAGCACCTTTAGTGAGCTGCCGGAGAGCATCCCGTAAAAATGCACTCTCTCGACCGAAGCGTTGCTATATGCAGCCTCTAAAGCGATCCAAATTTGATGTGCCGAAGTGATACCAAGAACCTCCGCCGAAGATTCTTCGGTAAGCGAGGCTTGAAGAAGGATAACGGCACGATGGTCGGTTTCAGAGCAAGCAGCAGCGGCTGGATTCGGGACTGTTTTATCATCGACAACGATGGTCGCCGGAGCAGCAGTGATTGTACCGTCGATGTGTCCGAGTAGTTTCTGATAGGTGAATATCGGCAGCATATTGTTGCGCCAAAGAAGATAATTCGAAGAATTAAGCTTAATAGTCATCATATGAAGTAATGTATTCATAGAGAACAAGTTGTCGGTGGTCGAGGAAAAAGATGCGGTAACAGACATGGTGGTTTATAGCAGAATACGATGGAGAAGAAAGGTTAATCAATGAGGGATTTGTTAATCAATGTGTTGCCTCAATGAGAGGGCAGAATTCCATTATAAAGAAATAATTTACATAAGTTACTCCTTATATTAAGGAGAATAAAGGGAAAGTAAATTAATATAATAACTATACATAAATACACAATATAACGGCTAATACCTTTGGTAATGGTCAAAACCTACCTATTTCTCATACAGGTTCAACTACGGTTTCTAAGAATTTGTTATTACGTGATGTTTTGGTTATTCCTCATTTAACCAAAAATCTTTTATCAATCAGTAAACTAACAATTGATCATCCGGTTGACGTTCTTTTTTCCCAACCTCATTTTTATATTCAGGATCGGGAAACACACCAAGTGATAGCTCGAGGACTGTGTGAAGATGGCTTATACGTTCTTAGGCATGCACCCAGTGCCTTGGTTGCATGTTCTGGAAATTCTAATAAAGCTTCGTTTGAGCTATGGCATAATAGATTAGGTCATATTTCGTTTGATGTTATTTCTAGTTTGCATAAGTTAGGTTTTTTGCAAGTTACTTCATTGTTACCAAAACCCGTTATTTGTGAACCTTGTCAGTTATCTAAAGGACATAAATTACCTTTTGATTAAATACGAAACGTTCTTTGCATCCCTTGGATTTAGTACATTGTGACTTATGGGACCGGCTCCGGTTACCTCTGACGGCTACCGATATTACATTATATTTGTGGATGATCACTCACGTTTTACCTGGTTCTACCCTCTTAAAACTAAAGTGGACTTTTATGCAGTTTTAACCGCTTTTATTAAACTTGTGCAAACTCAATTATCCAGAAAAATCAAGGTTTTTAGAGTGACGGTGGTACTGAATTTGTAAATCATACCGTTCGCAAAATATTTGAGGACAACGGTACCTTCCATCAATTATCTTGCCCGTACACTCCCTAACAAAATGGCCGTGCGGAACGAAAACACAAACACATTGTTGAAACCGGGCTAGCCATGTTATTTAATGCCCACGTTCCCGCCTCTCACTGGGTAAACGCTTTCAGCTCAGCAACCTTTATTATCAATAGAGTGCCCACGAAAGTTCTTGATAACATTTCTCCATTTGAAGTTCTTTATGCTCGTGCACCATCCTACACGAATTTTCGCATTTTTGGGTGTCTCGTTTATCCTTATATTCGGGACTATTCAGCTCACAAATTAGCACCCCGCAGCATACCGTGTATTTTCATCGGCTACACTTCTCAATATAAAGGCTACAAATGCCTTGATCCCGTTACATCTCGGGTTTATATCACCCGACATGCAAGGTTTAATGAAGCTGTTTTTCCTTTTGCAGGGACATTTGATAGTGATATTTCCAAACTAGAATTATCTTCCTTTTTAGATAATTTTCCGCAGGTCAAACTATCCGCTTCTCATACGGCCGATTCTTCTGGAGCTGCCTCCTCTGGAGCTGATTTGTGCTCTGGGCTGACTTGCGCTCTGGAGCTGACTTGCGCTCTGGAGCTGACTTGCGCTCTGGAGCTGACTTGCGCTCTGGAGCTGACTTGCGCTCTGGAGCTGACTTGCGCTCTGGAGCTGACTTGCCGGATCCATGTCGCCTATGCTCTCAACCACCCGCCCCGGATCCAGCAGCCCATACTCACGATGCAGTCCCGGAACCACCTGCTCCAACCACTGCCGCACCGACTGCTCCACCAGCTGCCACACCGCCTGCGGCAGCGTCTGCTCCTCAACCAGCAGCCGCCCCTGCCCCGCAGCATGCAGTCGCACACCCCATGCAAACACGGTCAAAATCGGGTATCTCTAAAACAAAGCATCGGGCAGATTTTGCTTCTTTATCTACTAATGGTTTGCATGTTGCATTATTTGCTTCTACTAAACCTAAAGGGTATAAAACAGCTACCAAACATCCACATTGGGTATTTGCTATGCATGATGAAATAGATTCCCTAA
Organism: Calendula officinalis; assembly: GCA_963853835.1. Lineage (NCBI taxonomy): Eukaryota > Viridiplantae > Streptophyta > Magnoliopsida > Asterales > Asteraceae > Calendula > Calendula officinalis. The sequence continues at coordinate 63,867,995 of OY970823.1, read as the reverse complement.
AGCAAAATCAAACTTGGGTACTTGTTCCTCGTCCGCCTAACTCAAATGTGGTTGGGTCAAAATGGGTATACCGCACCAAATACAATTCCGATGGCTCTATAGAACGATATAAAGCACGCCTCGTGGCCCAAGGCTTCACACAAATTCCCGGTCTTGACTACTCACATACCTTCAGTCCAGTTGTGAAGGCCTCCACTGTTCGCATAGTTCTCTCCCTTGCGGTTCTACATAACTGGTGTTTGCACCAACTTGATGTCAAAAACGCGTTTCTTCATGGCCATCTAAATGAAACCGTTTTTATGGAACAACCACCCGGGTTCATTGATACTCAACACCCTAATCATGTTTGCAAGCTTACCAAAGCTCTTTATGGACTAAAGCAAGCTCCCCGGGCTTGGTTTCAACGCCTCAACACTTTTCTTATTACTAACGGTTTTGTTTGTAGTCGTGCAGATACATCGTTATTTATTTTTGCTCGAGACAAGTGCAAGAATGAATGAAACTACACAAGCTATTGCTATTTATCTAGTCTAGCTAACACATTGACTATTCTAACTAACTGTTGACTTCTTGAACAACTTGAAATTTGTAAATGACCCTTCTGCCCTTACTAAGCCAACTGCAATCAGCATTGTCTTCCTCTCCTACCTCCCATCAGTGTCTTAGATGTCACAATACTTGACCTAGCTTGATGCAATAACGTATGTATTTACACAACCCTATAATTAATACACAAGTTATGGTACAAATTAAAGGTGCCATCTTTATTGCATCAGGTACAAGTTATTATATCATGAACCGCGTAAACAAGGCATAACCTTAGCCTCGGAAATTAAGAAACATTCCACGCAAACCAACAACATAAAAAAAATAAAAATACAATCCTTTAAGGATATAAAAGAAACTTATAATGGGACACTATTGTACAACCCTTGCTGCACAAGTTACAAGTAAGAGCTTCAAGGTTTAGGTGTAGGAATCCTCTTCAAGAGAACACGTGCATTGATAGTGATTTGGTTTAGACGAGTGCTTTCGTTATAGATATCATGAGCAACAATTCTCTCATCCACACCAGAGAGGGGATTGATACAATTGAGTTGAGTTTGAAATACGATATAACCGAGGCTGCTTTGGGCATGGTTGGTTATGTAAACAAAACGATCCTGGCCCTTGGTCTCCTTGAGTGCCTTAGCCAAGAGGTCCAAATATCCTGCGGATGTTTCCATGACCTCGAGACAAAAGTTCAAGCCCATCCGCTCTAATGGGTCCTTAGACGCATGTATGCGTGCCGAAAGTGCATTCTTTGCAATCTCGGTGTTGTGTAGGCTGGCTTCAACGGCTTCGATGGCAAGTTCTCGGTTGTTTTTAATACTAACATTTGAGAGAGATTCGACACAGAGATCAGGGTAGGGTGTGGTTTTGCATGAGGTTTTCACAAAGTCGGCCATGGGGGTGGTGGTATCAGCAATGGTGTACTTGATGGTGATGATGACAACTAGAATTAGCTGAAATATAACCTTAATTTCCGTCACTAATTATTTAAAGTATAATTATAAAGACTTTCAGAGTGAGAGAGTTGGATCGATGAAGAAAATGGGAGGGGTTTATGGGGTTTATATACCCGAGTACATGAAGTGTGTGGTTTAATTAAAGTTTAAAGAAATATGAAATTATGTCAATTAGAGGTAGCCATGTGAACAATATTTTCATTAAGGGACTTGTAGCCTAATTTATCTTTTAAAACACTGCCTCTTAATTATATCTATATATTTTCTTAAAATTCAATTATGAGGGAAACTTACATTACACTTAAATAGTATTAATAGTTTCCTCGTGATCCGATTTTAGTACTTTGCTAAATCCAAATAAATTATACAGATTATCTCTCACCTAAGGAACTTGCAACTCAATTAAAGTTTTATTCGAATATAAACTATTGATTAGATTAAATTAAATTAAATCAACACGTTTTGATCATATGCTTGGTTAGTTTTTAATATCCATCTTCAACGGTGGAATGCACGATTTTACTTGATCATTCTAAACTTGTCAAAGGTGTTTATGAATTCACCAGCTGTTTAAACTATCATTAATTATTATTGGGAAATGAGTAGCATGCTCATTAACTAGTTTCCTTTGTTACTAATCTCATTTATTACTATTACTTCTATTAGTATTTAAATTTAAACACACTCAACACCAGATGAGATATGTTGATAAGCAGTTAACCATATTTCTTATTAACATCACCCTTAAATTCTCCAGTGATGACAACATCAGGGAGGCCTTTGGTACAAGTGTGGGGCTAAGGTTATAAAAAGAACAACTAAATAAACGATAAACATATATATATATATATATATATATATATATATATATATATATATATATATATATAGGGTCCGGATCCGGTGAGGACTCTTTTCGCGAGAACTGTGAGGACTCCAAAAAAACTCTAAAAATGATCTAAAACAAACTTTTTTCAAAAAATTCCTTTTTTAAACATTAAAATCGCTATGTATAAGATAAAAAAAAAGTTTCCAAAAATGATCCAAAAAAAATATGGATCATAATAATGATCCACAAAAAAAATCTGGATCATTGTTATGATTCGCTAAAAAAAATGGATCATAATTTTTTTTTGAAATTTTTTTTTTGTTGTCAAATGTAGTAATAATCATGGTGGGTTATATATATTTTTTTCGGAATTTTTTGAAATTTTTATGAGGTGCCCTCGCGAGTCCTCACCGAAAAAAGAGTCCTCACAGGATCCCACTTATATATATATATATATATATATATATATATATATATATATATATATATATATATATATATATATATATATATATATATATATATATATATATATATATATATTATTTTTCTAAACCTAAGTGTGGGGCGCGTTATAAACGTATCGGATCGGTGTTGATCCATACCCGGCCCTTTTAGTAAAAGGGTTAACGGGTACAGGTCATTAACGGGTAAACGAATCACAAACTCATGTAATTCTTGCGGATTCAGATCGGATCAAAGTCAAAACCCGCTCTATTACCAACGTCTAATTATCAACAAGATTTAAGCTATGAGAAGTTTAGGCTAGGCAAATTAATAGTCATATTATCTATATATACAATAGCCGTAGGCAGATACTGTTCATTACGAATTGTGAAAACGGCGTTTTGTGGAAAACGGGATTATCACGAGTTTCAATTAAGCCCTTATAAAAAGATGTTTGATACGGAGTATATAATTCTAACACTTTCAATTTTAACCCCTTAAAAATGACATGAAACGGCATTTTGTGGAAAACAGGATTATTAGGAGTTTCAAATAAGCCCTTATAAATTGATGGTTTTGATAAATAATTCTAACATTTTTAATTTTAACCCCTTAAAGATGACATAAAATTATGGATAGCGGTATTGATTCCTACCATTTAGTCCTACACGTAATCCTACTCATTAGATGGAGACATGTGTTAAAATTAAGGGAAAATATTAGTGGGAGAATTAGTGGATTACACATGTCATCTTATCAAGTGTGGAAGACTATGAGTATGACCAAAATGTAAGTATCATCTCTCTAAAATTATACTAATTACTTCCTCCGTATCAAAATAAGTGACACACTTTCCATTTCGGGGTGTATCAAAATAAGTGACACACTTTGAAAACTTTCCTTTTTTGGTAAAAATAGTGGGACCCATACCCACTAACTATCCACTTTAATAAAGTGAAATTACTCTTATACCCTTACTTTTACTTTTAACACTCATTAATATCACTTTATTCAAGAAAAGTGAGACTCATTCTCCACTAACTATGTACTTTAATCTATTTTAACCTCTACTTTAATCTTTTACCTCAAAAAACGTGTAAGCCAATTTGTGTTACTTATTTTGATACGGAGGAAGTATCTTATTTAAACCCTACTCAACTGAAAAATTAAAATATCAAAATTTTACTACTAAAAAGATTATTAAAATAAGATCCAACGAGTCTAATATTATAACTTTTTACATATTTACATTATTTTATAAAACACATCAGTTAAAATAGTAAATTTGACACCCAAAACTTTTGGGAACAGAGAATCTCGATTGCTACTTTCAAAAGTTCTTATTTGCCACAATATAATGCTTAAAATGTTACTTTGGTCATCCAAAACATATGAATAGAGTAAATTTATCACCTGTCATTTTTGGTAACTTATAGTTAGATAATAACTTATATTTTATTATCCCCTAGACATTTTAAAGATTTATAATGTTTAAAACAATTAAAAATATATATTTAAAAATGCCTTCGTATCAATAAAGTTGGAATTATGACTAAGTTTTGCTATGTTTAAAATTTTAAATAATAGAGTAAGTAGCAGAAGGGATAAAGGAAACATTTTCTTTTTTGAGTTAAATTCACATAAAACACGTCACTAATCATCAAATATATTTATATTATTAAGTAATTTTATTTTTATAACGTTTGAAACTACACAAATAAAGAATAAGATTTTATAGATAAATTAACATGAGTCACTATACAAAGAAAGACATGGTTATAGTAATTCCTGCAATTAAATGAACAAATCACAAAGTCCGTAGCGAAGCGCGGATTCATTGTTAGATCCATATATAAAGATAGAAATTACCATATATAACACAAAATTTCTTCGCAAACCTGAGAAGCAGTTTCACCTTGACAAAACAAATGAAGTAAAGAATCCTGTTGCCACAAGATGAGATGGATCAATATCATTCAAGTATTATAAAAATGGGAAGGGTGAATAGACTGTACCGTATTGACTTAACGGAACCTTACAATTGTGGTAGGATTAAATAATATAAATTACTGTTCACATGCATTTGATTGGGTGGTTTGTATGTAGATGGAATGGTAAGACACAAGGTTTTTACCCTCAGCACCCATGTTCGATTCATACTTTTCACTTAGCATAGTCTTCTTTGGTTTTTTCATACTTATAGCATGTACTTTTTTGTTTTTTAGTTCTTACAAATTTTGTATTATACCTAATAATTCATAAGAAATTCCACTTTCCACCCTAAAGTGATACAATTTCCAATTATACCTAATAATTCATAAGAAATTCCACTTTCCACCCTAAAGTGATACAATTTCCTTTTATGAACACTAAAGTTTTATTATTTAGAATGTGTACAATATTTTGTATATTTCATTTATTTTTTGCAAGTAAAAATGTTCTCCCCTAAAAAATTAATGATTATGTAAAATAAAGTTTATGAACAATTTTATAATACAGTACCTATTTCTTACATAGATATGTTAAAAATTAAAAAGTTTATAACTTGATTACGTAAAAGGAATAGGAAAACATATTAACCTATGAAAAAGTTTACCGTTAGACAATTTCATAAAAACTAAAAAAACGAGTGATCAATAAATACATAAATAATAACAAATTATAAAATATCCGGAGCGAAGCCCGGCCCTAACAATCCTTGTTAGCTACATTGTGGGATACTTTTACGGGTCAAATAAATAATGAAAACTAAAACATCAGATAGAAAAAGAAAAAATGATTAAATAGTAATAGTTTCCTTGTGATCAAATTTTAGCTAAATCCAAATAAATTATAGAGATTATCTGTCACCTAAGAAACTTTCAATTCAATTAAAGTTTTATTCGATTAATATAAACTAGAATTGATTATATTAAATCAATCAACACGTGCTCATACCGTTGAACGTTTTCTCTAAACCATCTCTCTAATGGCCGGAAGGGTGACATTTTAGAATAACAACTTATATCAAGTCTGAATTCGAGTCAAAATTACCAGTATTAATATCGTAAGCTTCATTACCTTGTGAAATTAGGCTTCTACTAAAATCGCAATTTATATAAATCCAAAACACACTCATCACCTGATGAGATATGCTGATAAGAAGATAACCATATTCGTTTACTCTCAACAGAAATTCCTTGCGAATCAGTTTATGAACAGATTTGTGCAAAAACCCAGGCGTATAACCAAATTTTGAATTAATTTAGCGAGTTATCTCAATTCAATCATCCTACTTGTGTTCGTTGCATACGACATTGCGTATAGAACTCCTTCTGTTTGGAACTAAATGATACGCTACTTAATTCGGAATATAAAATAAAAAAAAACAGTCAAATTCGCCTTTTTACAGAATATTGTATGTATACCTATGCGGTGAATTTCGGATCTGAATTGCGAGCGGAAGTTCCGTGCGAGCTCCGGTTACGGTCTCGGTAGCTAGTTGTGCGGCCGTTGTGGCGGTGAAGCAGAATGTTTATGGCGGTTACCGGCGAAGATGCCGCTTGTTAGAATTCACGCACAAATATATCAGTTTGGTAAAAGAGAATGGAGCATCGGAGCCTTTGTTATTGGGCTTAAATATATGGGCCTAGCCCAAATGTTCAGCCCATATAGAGTGGGCTGTCCCGGTTGTCGGTTAGAAATACTACTTTTGATATCCTAGTAACTGTAAAAAGGTGAAAAGATAGTTTTACTACTTTAGATGCATTGATTTTAAACAAGTTTTTCTATCAAGTCACTGGTTCGGTTACCTAATTATATGCATAGGTTGGGCAAATTTGAAATTGATGGTAAAGATTCAGATGCAAAGAACAGATTTTGAAGAAGAAAAACAAATTAAGCTTTTGTCATACCCAGGTGAAAAAAAGATACACCTAAGGAAAAGATTAATATTTATTTGAATATAAATAACTAAATAATCTTTCGTTTATGTGAGTAGATCCTACAACCAAAAGCAAGTTTGTTAAAGGTTGATTGGAGATATCAGATATGTAACCATGTAAGGTATATTATATGTTTGGTTGAAGTTTGGCATACTAAAAAAAAGAAAATAAAAATAAAGATATGGTACAAAATAATTTATATTAATTTTGGATTTATAGTTTTTGTGTATCTAGACGAAACATATATATAATGGACATCAATCGGCGACCGTGACGATGGTTATGAGCGCGTCTCCCGTTATGCGACTAAAGAGGACGCTCCCCCTTCCACTTTTCATGTAGGTTTGGTTGCTCCGGCTACCAAACTTTTATGGAAATTATGTTTGTTGTATTATGCATTAGATATTTTACTTTATCCTCTGATGATAAATTGGTATGGGTTTGGTCACAATTACAAGGTCTGGTGATTTATTTGATATGAAAATAAGACGTTAATCTGACACTGATAACCAAACATGGGTCTGGCCATCAATATGATTAGTCTTACATTAATGTGGACACGTTGAGTTGCATTACTCATCCGATTAAACTAGACTAAAACAACGAATAATTGATTTCAAACAATTTTAACAATATCGGTATATTGATTGTGGTCGAAAATCAAAGTCAATACCATTGACATTTTGACCAAGACATGAAGATGAAATGGACAATTTTCAAAATCACTCACAATCCAAAGTTACGAAACATGGATCATTACCTTGAAATAATGAATTGTTATGCACTTCATATCTTGTTCACCAAACTCCCTATCTTTTCAATGCCATTTGAAAGTACATAACACCACATGATCATTGGTTAAAGAAAGTCTTCCGATATTCATTGCACCATTGATCATAGAACTAAAACACCTTATGCCCCCTTTATTCAACACTTAATTCAAACTCTAGTTAGAATTTAACACTTTATTGTCTGATTAAATAGGCAAAAACTATTGAACTAGAATCGAAGCACGGTATCACACAATATATCGCAACTATTACACTGGGCGTATATATTTACAACATCATGATGCTTCAAGTTTGTAGGATTTATCAATACGTGTTAGGATCCAGTACTCACAAGTATGGGTGTCAATTAGGTCGGTTTCAGATTGACGGATTAAAAATGTTCAACCTAAAACTAACATGTTTATATAAACAATTCAAATATCCCAATCCTAAAATATTTACTTTCAGCCCGAACACGACTCACATAACATGTTTGATTAAACAGGCTAGCGACTTGAATGAGTCAAACATGTGCCTTTTTTAAATGTATATATCTATCCTCCAAATACATTTATAAACCATTAAAGTATATATATATATGAATTTTTAAACATGTTTTAATAATTAATCGAGTTTTAAATTATTATAAACCCAAACCAAACGGGTAGTTTTGTCGACAAAACACTGACCCAAAACTTGTTTGCGGCAACCCTAACCTGATTATCTTGTTTCGGTCTCATGTTGAGTTTTGGATCGAGTCAGAAATTGCCACCTCTACTCGCAAGGTCAAATTGTCGAGCTAAATATGAGTTATTATGCAATAGATCGGAACTTACAAGGTCAAATCAAGTAAGTTGTTATGTATCACACCATCATGAAAAAGATGGCATTTAAACATGAAGATCTAAATGATTATAATGTTGGAAATAGTGTCCAACACAACAAATAAACCGATATTCCGGTTCGGGTATTTTAGAGTCCTATTCGGGTTGCCCTCGAGGAATCAACGAACACGAGAAATAACGTAGTGTTTAATTAATAGTTTAATTAAATTGACTAACGGGCTAGACGGGCTAAACTAGTTAATGGGTAATTAACTAGTTATTGGTATCGGGCCAAGTATTAATTAATAGTTTAGTTAATACCTGTGGGCTTAATTAATGGTTTAATTAAAGTGGGCTTGGACCAATTATGGTGTTACCATAATTGTGTTTAGGGGAAAATATATATAGAGGTTAAGGGGTTTAACCTAATCATAACTTTCAATACTCCCTTGCCTCTCCCAAGCTTCGGCCGAACACCCCATCCGACCAAGCAACCACCGCCGCCCCTCCGTCGCCGGACCACCGCCTGACGCCGCACGCCGCCGCAGCGCCGCCGTCGACCACCGGAATCGAAAGGTGTTTTCGATTGCTTTCGGTGCAAGTTTTCTCAAGGTGCTTTGTACTACCTAGTGGTACATCGTCCTGTTCGTGATAACCCTTGGGTGTGATACGATAGAGGGATTCTTCCTTGAATCATAGTGCATTGTTTTGATCTGGCTCGTACTAGATCACAGGGTTTACATAGTTCTCCAAATCGCGAAGAACAAGTAAGTTTTCGAGTTCATCTATTTAATTACATTAAATCGTTCTAGTTGCATTAGAATTGTAAACCTAACGGTCCAAAAGTTTTATCGGGTCGATGTTCTAACCAAGTTACTTTTGATTTCCGCCTTAAGTAAATTGTGGCTAGATGCATAGAAAACCCAACAATGGTATTAGAGCGCCATTGGTTTACAAGTCTAATAGTGCTAGACGAGAAATTCGAAATCCATAAATTGTTTATGATTTTCGGTAATACCGAAAATTGTTTTCGGGTATTCCGAAAATTAGAAAAACCCATTAAAAAAATTGTTTTAATAATTTTCGATAATTATAAAATTGTTTTTTAATTTCCAAAAATATTTTTGGGCATTTCCGAAAATTCGGAAATATTTATTTAATATTTAAAAACATTTTTATTATTAAATAAATTAAATTAGGATAATTTCAAATTGTTTGGAATTATCTATAATTTAGGAAAATAAGATTTGGTCAATATCTTATAATTATTTAATGAGTTTTAATATAAAATATGTATTTTATATATAATTTTCGGATTATATATTTAATATGGATATTTTATTTAAAATGGTATTAAATTAAATTACAAGTAGAAATCTTATATTATGGTATGTGTATTTTTTCCGAAAATACATATACATAATTAAAAGATTTGGACAAATCTTGTTTACTTTTTTAAAAGGGTTTAAATAAGGAGATAATTTAAAGGGGTTTAAATTATGGATATATATATATCAGATAATTAATTTTTCGGTATATATATATATTTAAAATTAATTTCGAAAATTTTAAATATTTAAAAGGGTTTTGGAGTTTCGAATAATTTATTATTTATCTTATTTACTTATAATTGTTTATAATAGCAATAATGGCATAAATATTAAAAGTAAATTAATTATATATTATATATTAATTAAAAGTTTAATTTAGAATATATATATATATATATATATATATATATATATATATATATATATATATATATATTAATTTTCGAAATTCCATTATATATCAAATATGATTTGATATTCCTCCCTTTTATATATATATAATATTATGTAATAATAGTTTATTAAATATTATATAGGATTTAGTTATAATAGTAATTAAAACGTCGCGTTCTCGCGCGTTTATAAAATTAATTATACTATATAGAACTTTAGTAAATGTAATTAAAAGGTTTTAATTTACATAGATATAATTATATAATAGTTTATATATATTATAACTAAAGTTAAATACATCGTCGCTTATGTCATTAGTAGGCTCACCCATAGTCTAAGACATCTAAAGGATGAAAAGGAAGAGATATAAATCTTTAAATGGGGTTGCGTTTTTAACACGCCTTACGCTGACCTGCCCCGCCGCTTCCCTTGTCTTAGAATGGAGCTACCGAACGGGCATAATAGGATGATGTCAAGATTAAAAGTATAATCATAAAATTAAACAAATCCTTCCCGTTTAATATAAATGTGAACATTGTGTGCTCTCCATAGAATAACACGCGCTCATAGCATAGTCTGATTAACGGAACTCGTGTGGTTAACCGGTACGTTAATTGTGAGATTATTTTATGAGTGAAACGATTCTCGCGATACTCAAGCGAACTTGAGCCGAGAAGTCCACGTGGGCATTCCATGGTTGTTTCACCTTCTAATATATGATCCACGGTATCCCTGTCATATAGATTAGAATGAGCATTGATTCGAGATTAACGTGCCATTCTCCTCGAGAATGAATCTCAAAGAACTAGGGATTTCATAAGATTGAAAATGACAATAGTTTGCCTACGACACGAAATTATTCGGTGTGAAATACGGCATCCCTCTTCACATCGTATAACTAGTGGTCGTATCCTAGCCTTATGAATAAAGATTGGGAAAATTATTATAAGGATTAATTAATAAATTCACTGACAAAGAAATTGTTTCTTTTGTAGATGGGTTCAAACAACAATGACAACACAATCCCTCTTCCTCCTCCACCTCCTCTTCCACGAGATCCATCAGCCTCGATTTCTCAAGCTCTTCTAGATTTGTTCCCACCTCAAAAGGTTTTGAGTGTTGAACGACTGGAACACATGAGAAAGAGAAATGAGTCATCTCTAAACATGCAACTCTTTGGTAGTGGAATGCCTAGAGAAGGAGAACCTTTGTGTAGCTGCTATGCCTCGAGAATGCTAGGCTACATAGACAAGGTTGAAGATTTTGGACCAAGCCCTGGTGACAAGTTTGTGATTGGATTTATCCTCTACAACCTTCCACCATCTTATTCTTCAATACTCAATGACTTTGAAAAGAATAAGATAAGCATATCCATATCTGAGTTGGTTGAAGTGCTAAAAGTTGATGAGGCAAAGTTGATAGCAAACAACAACTCCACTTCTCTTGATAATCCTGTCAACACAAAAGTGAATGATAATTCTCTTCCTAATGATAAAGGAAAGGCTAAGAGAAAGAAAAATTCTAAGTTGGCTTCAAAGGATTCTGAATGCTTCTATTGCGGAGAGAAGGGTCACTGGAAAAGAAGCTGCCCAAAGTACTTGAATGATCTGAAGAGTCAGAAAGTCCAAAAGTCTGGACCATCAGGTACTTTTATGATTGAACTCCATAATACTTCTATGTCTAATTCTTGGGTTCTAGATACAGGGTGTGGTACTCACATTTGCACTGATATGCAGGGACTTAAGAATTGTAGGAAGTTGATCAAAGCATGGAGAGCTTAATCTGATCATGGGAAACAGAGTCTCGACTGCTGTCACCAAGATAGGAGATTACGAGCTCATGCTTAGGAATGGATGTTCTTTACTTTTATTAGATGTTTGTTTTTCGCCTTCTATGGCACGCAACATTATTTCATTTTAGCATTGTTTAAGGATGGTTTTAATTTCGTTTTTAATGAGAATGGTTCTATTTTGGTTTATAAAAATGATGTGTTTTATTTTAAAGCTAATCCTTATGCTGGTATATATGAAATTGATGGTTGCGTAAACAATAGAAATCTAATATTGAATGTTGATTCATCCAAAGGTGTATTGGATAAGTCATGTCTATGGCATTGTCGCTTAGGACATATAAACAAGAAACGCATAGCTAAACTCCAAAAGGATGGAGTGTTAGAATCATTTGACCTCAAATCGAATGATGTGTGTGAGTCTTTTTTACTTGGCAAGAAGACAAAGGCGCCATTCACAAGGTCATGTGAAAGAGGCAAAGACTTGTTGGACCTCATACATTCTGATGTGTGTGGACCGTTCAAGTCTAACACTAGACATGGTGAACGATACTTCGTCACATTTACTGATGATATCAGTAGATATGGATATGTTTATTTGATTAAACATAAGTCTGATACTTTTGAAACGTTCAAAGAATATCAGAAATAAGTAGAGAATCAACTGGGCAAGAAGATTAAGATGCTCCGTTCTGACAGGGACGGAGAGTATCTTAGTCAAGAGTTTATCGACTATCTAAAGAGTTGTGGAATAGTATCCCAACTCTCACCTCCTCGAACTCCACAACTTAATGGAGTGTCGGAAAGGAGAAATCGAACCTTGCTTGACATGGTACGATCAATGATGAGTCGATCAACACTTCCAGTGAGTTTCTGGGGATATGCCTTAGAAACTGCAGCTCATATCGTGAACCTTGTACCAACTAAGAAGGTTGCCAAAACTCCCTCTGAAATGTGGACAGGGAATCCTCCCTCCCTCAAACATTTGAAAATTTGGGGTTGTGAGGTTTATGTAAGACATGAATCTCACGACAAGCTAGATAACAAATCAGAGAAGTGTTACTTCATTGGCTACCCACGACAGTCTTTTGGATATCGGTTTTATAATCTGAAAGAGAACAAAGTGTTCGTATCTCGAAGAGGATTCTTCCTCGAGAGAGAGCTATTATCCAAAGAAGACAGCGGGAGCAAAATTGATCTTGAAGAGTGTCAAGAGTCAAGCAATGAAGATGTAGTGGAACCTATAGTTGACACTAGCACTCAACCAGAGGATGAGACTCCTGTTGAACAAAATGATGTAACTCCTACCATTCCACGTAGATCCTCTAGAATTGTTCGCCCTCCTGAGCATTTTGGTGATTATTATGATTTCCATATTGCTGAAGGCGATGCATCTACTGGTAATAGTTTGCCAGTTGATGACGATGAGCCATCGAGTTATAAGGAAGCTATGGAAGGCCCTGAGGCTGAAAAGTGGAAAAGGGCTATTGAGAGTGAGATTCAGTCCATGTATGACAATCAAGTATGGAACTTGATTGAGACTTCTCCCGGTATTAAAACCGTTTGATGCAAGTGGATCTTTAAGAAAAAGATTGACATGGATGGGAATGTGCACACCTATAAGGCTAGGTTGGTTGCAAAAGGTTATACTCAAACTCATGGGATTGATTATGATAAACCTTTTCACCAGTAGCCAAGATAAAGTCTATCAGAATATTACTTGCCATAGCTGCGTTTCATGACTATGAAATTTGGCAGATGGATGTTAAAACCGTCTTCCTTAACGGAAGTCTTACTGAGGATGTCTATATGGCACAGCCAGAAGGTTTTATCAATAAGAAATATCCTGATAAAGTGTGCAAGCTTGAGAAATCCATCTATGGATTGAAACAAGCCTCTCGTAGTTGGAATCTTTGCTTCCATGAGAAACTCAAGGATTTTTGTTTCTCTAGGAGTGAAGATGAGTCCTGCGTTTACATCAAAGCTAGTGGGAGCGTTGTAGTCTTTCTAGTACTGTATGTGGATGACATACTCCTTATAGGAAATCATATTCCTACACTGCAAGACGTGAAGTCTTGGTTGGGAAAATGTTTCGCTATGAAGGATCTAGGAGATGCAGCGTACATACTCGGTATAAAGATATACAGAGATAGAGAAAGACGTCTAATAGGAATTATCCAGAGTACATACTTGGATAAAATATTAAAACGTTTTAGTATGGTTGATTCCAAGAAAGGGTATCTACCCATGAATCATGGCATAACATAGTCTAAGAGTCAATGTCCCAGTACTGAGCAAGAACTGGAGAAAATGAGTCGAGTCCCTTACGCCTCGGCGATTGGATCGATCATGTATGACATGGTATGTACTCGACCGGATGTCTCATATGCGCTGAGCATGGTGAGCCGGTTCCAGGGCAACCCTGGCAACGATCATTGGACTGCGGTGAAAACGATTCTCAAGTACCTAAGGAGAACAAAGGATATGTTCTTAGTGTATGGTGGGAAAGACGAACTTGTTGTGGAAGGTTATTGTGACGCGAGTTTCCAAACGGATAGAGATGACTCGTGCTCACAAATTGGGTGGGTGTTCTTATTGAACGGGGGAGCTATTACTTGGAAGAGTTCCAAGCAGGAGACAGTTGTTGATTCAACTTGCGAATCTGAGTATATTGCTGCATGTGAGGCATCAAAAGAAGCCATATGGTTGAAGAATTTCATTGGTGATCTTGGTGTCGTAACAAGCATCAAGGAACCAATGAAAATCTTCTGCGACAATGAAGGTGCAGTCTCATTGACTAAAGAATCCAAAGATCATAGTCGAACCAGGCATATACTCAGAAAGTTTCACTACGTGAGAAAGCGAGTTGAGGAAGGGGACGTGATAGTGACAAGAGTATCGTCGGAGAACAACCCGGTTGATCCTTTCACAAAAGCACTAAATCGTGCCAAGCATGATGCTCATGCGAGGGCGATAGGAATTAGATTTCATAATGACTTATTATAAAATTGTCATTCATTTGAAATAGTAGCGAATATTAAATTGTATGAATTGATGATTTATTTATGGAGATTAAATAATTTGCAAGTGTTCTATCATTCATATAGTATTTAATTATTCCATTTCAACCTTTTACATGTTTAGAACCTACTCCTAAGTAAACTAAGAGATTACTTAAACGTCCACAGTCGATTGTTCTTATGGGAATAAGAACTGAATTAAGATGTCATGGGAGAGTTAGTGGATTGTTCAAAGGTGTGAACATTGCATAGAGATTGCTGCTACTCTCATGAGCATTTAAAATGTGTATTTAAATGTTGGACCAACCCACGCTCAGAGTATTACCCCATGGACTTCATCATGGGTAATAGTGAGGCGATAATATCGTATGAGTCTTCAAACCAAGATGCATCATTCCTAAATACGATTTCGTGATGCATTGGTCTAACTCCAACGCTATTCGTAACTGGTAGCTATACAGATTAGTTCCATGTATCATGTGATGACTATGAATGAGATGGTGTAGTTAAGGTTTATTCGTTCCCTCTGATCAAAGTGATAGAGGAGATATCCATGGGCCCCCTATTGATTTGATGTGACACCAAAGTACCTGCGCAGGTCATGACTAAATTGAGAGTTCAATTATGTAGTCAAATCGTCATCATAAATCTTGAATCAGGAAACATAATCGTAACTAGAGTGATTGACATGTCCATGTCACTAGTTACATGATATCGCGCAACGAATGACATATGATCTCTTATCATAGGACTGTTTCTGATAGTTCAGAGTTCAGCAGCTGCACATGATATGCACACTCTAAAGGATACACGAACGCGTACCGTTTATAGTTGATGAGGTGTCCAAGTGGGAGACAGTTGGAAATAGTGTCCAACACATCAAATAAACCGATATTCCGGTTCGGTATTTTAGAGTCCTATTCGGGTTGCCCTCGAGGAATCAACGAACACGAGAAATAACGTAGTGTTTAATTAATAGTTAAATTAAATTGACTAACGGGCTAGACGGGCTAAACTAGTTAATGGGTAATTAACTAGTTATTGGTATCGGGCCAAGTATTAATTAATAGTTTAGTTAATACTTGTGGGCTTAATTAATGGTTTAATTAAAGTGGGCTTGGACCAATTATGGTGTTACCATAATTGTGTTTAGGGGAAAGTATATATAGAGGTTAAGGGGTTTAACCTAATCATAACTTTCAATACTCCCTTGCCTCTCCCAAGCTTCGGCCGAACACCCCATTCGACCAAGCAACCACCGCCGCCCCTCCGTCGCCGGACCACCGCCTGCAGCCGCACGCCGCCGCAGCGCCGCCGTCGACCGCCGGAATCGAAAGGTGTTTTCGATTGCTTTCGGTGCAAGTTTTCTCAAGGTGCTTTGTGCTACCTAGTGGTACATCGTCCTGTTCGTGATAACCCTTGTGTGTGATACGATAGAGGGATTCTTCCTTGAATCCTAGTGCATTGTTTTGATCTGGCTCGTACTAGATCACAGGGTTTACATAGTTCTCCAAATCGCGAAGAACAAGTAAGTTTTCGAGTTCATCTATTTAATTACATTAAATAGTTCTAGTTGCATTAGAATTGTAAACCTAACGGTCCAAAAGTTTTATCGGGTCGATGTTCTAACCAAGTTACTTTTGATTTCCGCCTTAAGTAAATTGTGGCTAGATGCATAGAAAATCCAACATATAACCCCCAAACTCGTGTCTAGGTACAAGACATTGGTAAAACTTGAGTCCAATAAACTTGTAAAAACATACAAATACATATTTTAGTAAGAAAAAGTCGGTCTATAACTCTATCACTCTATGCTTCACTTCGGTATTCTTGTTGAATATGAAGTATAGTATGATGTAAATTGTAAATTGAAACCTAAAGTGTACAAATACGATTTTAAACAAACTATCGGAGATGGGGTATGGATTATACGAATGCAATTTCAGATAAATATGATTTAGACCGTATATTGAAACGCAAAGTATGGATTAAATAAAGCAATAATACAAATCAAAAAATTGTACCCTCTTAGGTTCAACCTATCTCATCTCGTTTTAACATGTACTAAAAAATTACCTAATCTTTTTTGACATGTTACTTAACCTGTACAACCCACCAATTTTTCCACAAAAAAAAAAAAAAAAAACATATACCTATACTTTAGGGCACATTTAACATATGTTTGTTGGTAAATGAAGTGAGAAAGCAGAAATTCAACAAATAAGGAAGTTTTTAACCTAAATTCAAACCTATTATAAAAGAATCCAAAACACACAAAGTTGGTCACAGTTCAAATGTCAAAATAAATTCGTGAAACATGAAATGTAACCCAATGTTTGGAGAATTGTCGTTTTTGCCTCCTCCTGAAACTCAAATTTGCTAAAACATTTTCTACTATCTTTTTTCTCAAGCAACATTACACGCTTATATACAGAGTCTTTCATTGTTTGCACTTTAAAGTTCAAACAAATGTGTATGATTTTATCAAATGTGCACATAAGCATGAAAAAACAAATATAAGAGCACAAGGTATGAGCACAAGGTATGAGTATGGTAAACTCATGTTAAAAGGTTTTTGGCATTTTAACATGGATTTAACACTCATGTTATATATATGTAAACTCCCCGGTATTATAGCCAAAAGAGTGTTAAAAGGGTCCCACTTTTTTTTGAAAAAGTAGCCGTTTTAAGCATTTACCAACTCGAACCCTGCGCTAAACCCGTCGTGCCCCTCGTGATTTTTTTTGGCGAGCAAATGGCAGGGTGATGAGATGGGATGGCGACACAGAATGTCAAAACAGTACCATATTAGATTTCCACTCAATACTACTAACTGTCACAATACTATGTTATGAACCACACTTACCACTACCCAATTATTTAATTAAAAAAGAAAAAATATTACTTTACCTCTATCTTGCTTGCGATCACAACCATATAAAGTCTCACCACACACCACCGGGATTTAGGCGGTGTGGAGACCACGATCACCACTGTCTCGTGGTGACCGTGGTAAGTTATCATACCACAGGCTTTAATTTAACAATCATAAATGTAGAAATTATTTTCACACCCAAAAAGGGAGGATTTTGAAAAATATTTGTCTACATTCTACTTGTAATCAAAGATATTTTTTAAAAATTTGTCTCTATCAGTCTTCTCTACATCAAATTTTACCTTCTTCAATAATATTTGTGATTCTATCAGTCGAGGGAACGGGCCACTTCTTTAAGTTCTTCCGCAAGGCTGTCAGATATCAATAGGAAATAAAATCTAAAATAACTCGAAATAAGCACATAATGAAGGAATCGTGTATGCAAACTATTAATGTCACAAAGTTAATGAAGACAAAATTAAACATTGATCGAAACCATGACAAAGGCTGCTGCCTCCAGATCATGATTTCTTTTAACTTTGTGTTTACATAAGTAGACTTTGTTAAAAGATATGTAGTATTTGAATTTGTAATCGTCGCAAAAAATACGGGTAATTTTAGTAAGATAAACCGGTTAAAAACCCCTAGTGATAAATTGTATTTTTTCTAGCTTTTTGTTAGTTTTTTAATTAATGACAGTTGTTTAAAAAAATATCAACTCTAATATCAAACAGTCGTCTTTTATATTAACTTATAAAATCTAGATACAAAATGTAGTTCTCATTAATTTAATTAAAATAAATACATATTGATTATTTATTTGGCGTGATTACACATTCCTTCTTTCGGGCATTTCAAAGTTGTGTTTTTTTCCAACTGAACTTTGCGTTATTGGAAAATTGAAAATAGACTTTAAGCTCGTTAATTTGTTAATTTTGAATAAATTAAGAAAAGAAATAGATTATGATTTGTACTTTTAACTATTCAAAAGAGATGATATATTCTTAAGTAATGGAAAGAAATTTTCATTAAGAAAAAATGGTTAAACTTTATATAAGTCAGGTAGTACCATTCCTTGCTCCGGATTTAACCCAATCCGATTTTGACTAACTTTAACCGAATTCGATTCAGCTTTGAACTCGGTTAGTTATTTTAGTTCGGGCTTTAGTCCCCTTTTATAAAATAAAGCCATCAATTTGTATCAAACTTGATTAAAATATAATTGTAGTAATAACATGATTTTGGATAAATCGTTTTTAAAACATCATGATTAAAATATAATCGTTTTGTGATAATGTATGCATAATTTATGATTATGATAATCATATAAACATCATGACTGAAACTTGTTATCCGAACTCAAATTTTCTCATAAACCATGATGTTATTTTGTATTTTTTTTTTAAAGAACAATGAGTAAATGCTCAGGCGTTATGGCTTGTTTTTATCTCCTTCATTTTGTTGCAAAATAATTTTTTTGTTTAAAACGGTTTTGATATATCCAATTGTGATTTGTTATAGTCTAATAACCATAATAATAGCTTTAGTTAGTATATAAATTGGATAATAATAAAAGGAGAAAAATATATAATAAAAACCAGTTATTTAGCTTCTTCTTCCTTTAATTATATAATAATAAGAACGTTTTCTTTAAGTTAAAGAAAAAAAATCCCAAAGAATGTAAGAGGATGGACTAATTATCAATATCCAAAACACTTCTGATAACTTTAGACTAAGAATAGTTATGAATCATAATCATAATTATAATATAAGGATATAGTACTACCATTATTTTTAGCAAAGAGAGATGATATCAAATTATGCTAAATCTCTCCGCTTGTAATCCTACTTATACTAACAATAGTTATCTTCATACTTATATGATTAATAAAAATGTACAAGGTAAAAAATAAGACTAATAAAAACATTAAACTAATTCCATATGTTAATTATTTTGTGAGTAGTAAGATGAAATAGAAGATTTAATAGAAATCAATATGATTTTCATTTAGCAAATTATGATACGGATTGAATATACACTTTCAATTTTTATTTTTATTTTACAAAGTTAAGGTAAAAAAATATAGATTATGTAACAAAATAACTTATTTAAAGAGAAACTATAAACCTTCGACACCAAGGACTTGTAAACGTAGTGATGACGGAAGAACTGATGTTACAGTGGAGTAAGAGTGCAATTACAAATACTTTTGTGTAGGAGATTGGGAAGTACATTTTTTTGGAATAATTGCAACATTAACCCCTGTACTTCATATATTCACTGGTCTCCCTAGATGTAATAAAACATCATTTTAGTCAAGTACTTAAGTGCTTCTGATATACTTCCTCCGATTTAAAATAAGTAATACACTTTTCATATTTTAGTGTATCAAAATAAGGGATACATTTTGAAATTTACCTTATTTGCTAAAAAGTAGTGGACCCTACACCTACTAAATACTTACTTTAACAAAGTGAAATGACCCTATTACCCTTACTTTTACTTTTAAACATTATTAACCTTACTTTATTCAAAAATTGTGGGACACATTCCCAACTAACCATCCAATTAATCTAATTTAACCCTCAATATAATCTTTTGCCTCAAAAACCGTGAAATCAAGAATGTATCACTTATTTTGAATCGAAGGAAGTACATAATTACCAACTTTAGGTCTTTGCCAAAAGCGACGAATTTTTAAACTCATCAGTTTTGTCATATTGACGTCACATCACTTTCTGCCTTATTGACAAAAAACTGAAAACATAATATCAACCACTAATTCTTAACTCATCAGTTTTGTTAAATCAAAAATTTTAATTAAAAAAATAATTTTTATAACAAATTATTACATTACTTTTAAAAAGCTTTACATAAATTAAAGATACATTAGATTAAAAAATATATTACATTTATTAAAGCCAAAAAAGGCAAAACAAAAAACTAAATTAATTAAAAAATGATATATTTTATTTATTATAAAAACATATATAAAAAAGAAAAATTATAATTAGAAAAAATATATCATACAACCTAAACCCCATCCTTCCCTTTTAGCCTTCCCTCCCCATGTACGCCCCCCTTTGACAGAAAGTTAATCCTGGCGAGATCCATTGAAGAGTTTGTACCAACGGTGTTGGTGGACCAACAAGTTCTACATGTATAACAAACGAGTTGGAAATGCACGACAATCTAAGTTATAAATTTAAGTTATCAGTATATTAATGATATTTCTAACTAGTATCCTAACAAAATAAGACTAGCAAGGTACTCGCGCAATGCCGCGGCGGGTACCGCGTAACTATCTTTTCTGGCGGATCAAACTTGTATTGGAACGCTTGAAATCATGGTGAGAAACTCAAAACGTGGCAATGAATCAGGCAAAAATGGTTTTGGGGGAATCCCGAATGGAAGATGCAGTAAAATGTGTCTGCGTAAATTAAAACTCAAATGGCTGAATAGCTAAGTGGTTATGGGTGATGCATGATATCCCACATGTCCTGAGTTCGAATCCTGACATGTCTATTTTAATTTTGATTCTAAAAAAATAAAACTTTCCAAGAAAGACAATGAAAATTAAGACCTTTTAATATTAGTAGACCTAAATATTTTAATATTAGTATAGATATAGATATTGATATAGATAAACAATATTAAATGAACTTATACCTACAAGAGTATAATGAAAAATACACTAAAATAAATGTAAAAAATAAATTTCATTGATGTGTAATAAAGTGCAAATTTTTCAATCTAATTGTCAAAGTTTAAGTTCATCTATTACATTTTATTACCAAACTAGCTTTTTTAAACAACCGAACATATACATAAACTAAATTACTCTTATACTACTCTATATTATTGATAACAGAATTTGAACACATGATCATATGTTAACAAAGAACACCTTCTAGTATCTTATACCAATATGCTACAATCCCTTCAGACCACTCTTATCTGTGACGTAAACTGACACATTAGTTTTTTTCAAATTAATGTCACGTCAATTAATACTTCAATTAACATTTGACTGACAAACCCATGTCATTAATAATTCTTTCCAGTTTTTGGAATTCTCAATTATAAATTATATATACATAATACCTTACTAAAATACCCCTTGGGCCTAACCTGAACTCTTCCTTCACGTTGCTCAACCGATGTCAAATACACTCTCTCTCCAACTGGCGGTGGCACCGTACTGTCGGTTGGAGCAAACCGATGGTTTCACTTTCGCAACCAATGGAACCGCCGTACAGCGGTCTTAGTAGCTAGCTAGCTATTATATAAATGGTTTCAAGCTTTCAAGTTCTAATATTAAATATTGTACACACGGGACTAAGACAATAATATTTCATAAATAGAGGTTGCTAATTGAAAATTAACTTTCTTTACAAAGGGTTAGCCTTTTTTGTCAAATATGTCATCAATCACCGTTCCTTTTCACTTCTAACTTTAACCACCTGAACCGGGTTGCGGTTCAACTGTATCTTTCATGGATCGTCAGTGGGCCTCACCGGAATCTCTCTCTATTTTACTCTCCAAAATACTTATATTTAAAGGTTGGTGGTGCCATATCTAAATTAAAGCAAGTGTGGTTGACGAGATCTATTAGCATCAAGGTCACATATATTTTTTTTATTTTTGTTTTGCATTTTTGTTATTAGTTTGCGGTGGTTGACGGTGGTTAAGGGTGGTTGGTGGTGGGTAGAACAAGGTGAAAATGGGAAGACAACCGTGTTGTGATAAAGCAGGGGTTAAGAAAGGGCCGTGGACGGCGGAGGAAGACAAGAAACTTATCAACTTTATCCTCACCAACGGTCAATGTTGTTGGCGTGCCGTCCCTAAACTAGCCGGACTCCGCCGTTGTGGCAAGAGTTGCCGTCTCCGGTGGACCAACTACCTCCGACCTGACTTGAAGCGTGGCTTGCTCAGTGAATCGGAGGAACAACTTGTTATCGATCTCCATGCTCGTCTCGGTAACCGGTAGGTCTTTATCATTCATTACTAATTAAAACCTTTAGTAATATATATTTTTAACATTTTTTATTTTTTTCCCACTTGAAGTTTTCTTCAGTTAAAATTTAACTTTTTAAAAGAGATTACATATAAAAGAGGCTGGATACCAAACAAAAAAAAAAAGAAAAATCATTCAGTTTAAATTTATGAGTATTTCTTAAAAAGATTTTCTATGTGTTTTTTTTAAATGTATGCATGATGCATGAAGATAATCAATATGGATAAACTTTGTATCTTTCTTTTTTTTAACATAATCAAGTTTCATGCCAAAGCTACCAAGATATATTTAAGTTTTACTTTCATTTATATTTTTTAAATATATTGTAAAAACACAAAAATAACGTTTAACCGATTACCGGTTGTTCATATGTCAATCGATCGATACATCAAAATAAAGGATCTTGAGAGTTAAGTAAATACAATGGAAAAAGTTGCTTGGATACACATGACTATAGACTATCGAAATAAGTTGGATATACTTCTAAATACATAACTATTAATTTGTATAAGCAGTGAAAATCTTACTTATGTCATACGCTTTTCAAAGCATGGATAATTAAGATGTATTATTATTAAGATGTAAAAATCTATTCTTTGTAGCTCATACTTTTTTGGTGTCTTTATACACAAGTCTTTACGACAAGCATTTGTTTATGTGTAGCCAAAACATGTAAATATTTTTGTGACTGTTTTTCTAACTTTTGTACGACAATTTTCTTGGGGCGGATGTTCTCTGCAATATTTGAAAGCATTTAGTAACATGTATACTATATATTTATTTTTATTAGATGGTCAAAAATAGCAGCAAGAATGCCAGAACGAACAGACAATGAGATTAAAAATCACTGGAACACTCATATTAAAAAAAAACTCTTGAAAATGGGAATTGATCCAGTCACTCACGAACCCATTCCAAAGGAAAGTGAAGCAGCCAATCCATCGAATTCTTCCGAAAAGCATTTGCCACAATCTGAAAATAACAACCATTCATCGGCCTACGAGAGTGCTAGTAACCTTGAAAGTTCCGAGAACTCAAGCTATGCGCCTTCTGAAAACTCCTTAACCGTTGTAGGTCACGAAGCAAAAAAATTGTTTGAAAGTTTCTATGAAGACGAGAAGTTGTTAAGCTACCTCTTAGGTGAAAACGAACTTCCGCTCTTTGACACGTTATCATGGGATTTACCAAAAAGTGGACCAAGCTTCAACAAATGTTCTAACGGGTTTGGCTCATGGGATGATTGTGCTACATGGCTATTGGATTGCCAAGATTTTGGTGTACATGATTTTGGACTAGATTCTTTCAACGAATTTGAGATTAGCATCTCAAACACACGAAACAAGTAGTAAGAAAGATATCAATCATGGTTTGAAGGAGCGTGCTTGTGTTATTTTATGAACTTGTTTATTATCATGCATAAAGTCTTTGTATGTTCAACGACTTCATATAACAACACAAGCACGCTCCTTCTAAGAGCCATGGAAACAAAACGAATCAATGAGAAGATGGAAACGGGTAAAAAGAAATCTCGGGCCGGTATATACATATGTCTCACATGCTACCAAGTATCATGTCTAGTAATGTTAGGTTATCAATGTACTATTTTTCTTCAAAATATATAAAGTTATACGTACAAGTCCTAAATGTAAACTTGGTGGTAGAAGGGAAGTTTATTCAAAAAATTCTCACCATCAATAGATATGATACAAAACCAAGTGCCAAAGAAGGATGGCTTGGAAAAATATGGTCAACTATCAATAAGTTAGAGGAACCTCTTGTATATGTTATTATATATACTCCGTAATATAAATGTCTATTTATTTTTAAAAAGAAATTGGGCAATAAATTAAATTATGTGTTATGCCTGTCAGTTTTTATTTACATTATAGATATAGACTATACATCCATCTAGTAATGTTATGTTATCAATGTGATTGGCCTAATAATAAACTAATGAAACTTTCTAAAATTTATGAATATGTAAACATTTACCAGATAACCAAGGAAATATTTAAAAACGCTCACGTCAACGGTTAGATAGCGCACATTATGAGCAAAGGCTGACCACCCAGAGGAGCTTATTATAAACAAGAATACCCTTTTAAACTACATACATGAAGAAACCAAGGGTTTTATGTTGGTGCTTTGCCACGGATATGACCCGGTAGCACTTGTTAATACATCAATGATAATTTCCAAGTGTACAAGCAAACTTAAAATACGAAACATCACCTAAACCTATCAAAGTTTTCATAACCTAAATGTTACACTCCTAATTTGTTACTCCCTCCGTCCCTAAATAAAGTTCCCATTTCACCTTCAAGTTTTGTCCCTAAATAAAGTTCTCATTTCTAAAACTTAAGGGACCCACTTAATATAATAATATTATTACCAATACTTTCACCACTAACTATCTCTTAAAACACTTTCTCTCTCCAATCAGACCTTATATTTTATTCAAAAGTAATACCAAATACCCCACCAATAACTATCTCCTAAAATGTTGTGCCCAACACAAATGGGAACTTTATTTAGGGACGGAGGGAGTATTATTTAATGCCATTTTCTGCAGTGAATTAAAAAGATGGAAGAACACCAAATTATCATCTTTATTGTAACAAGATGGAGGTCAACTTGTAGAAATTTGTTGAAACATTACTTTCTAAAAGATAATAATTTATTCATTAATTTATAGTAAAAGTTGAGTGACTAAAAAGTTACAAAAATATATGTTAGGTTTCTTTCACATTAATAATTGACGGCCAAACCAATATATATGTTGTCATTGATGGGTTGGTTTGCTTCTTTATTTTCTAATCTTTAGGTCAATATTTTATAATTTTTAAAGAATAGTTTTTGAACTTATGACCATATTTGATAACAGTCTAGAATGCAGGGACCAAAGTAGATTTAAACCAAAGCTGAGTACCATAAATGAAAAAGAAAAATCGAGTGCGCAGTTTATTATATCTGAAGAAAAGGACATGGCTGTAGCGCAAGCAAGCAAGCATCATTCAAGCTACACAAGAACACTATTTTTCTCATTAGATCCATACAGACACAGTGATTATGGGTGAAAAACAGGAGGATTTTGAGTCTAATCATTTTCGAACTGCAGGTTAGCTAATTAATTTGGGGGAAAGTCAGCGATGTTTTGCACTTTGAATCACGATTCAGCTCCCACTTTAGGTAATTCGAATCTATGCAACTAGTTTTTTTACGACAATGTGCTTGCTTATTGTTGCAATTTTGGACATATTAGATGATCAATTGCTCACATTGATCGATACTGTATCGGTTTTGTTAAACCTTGATTTTTGATGTTAAACCTAACTAGTTTCCAGATGTAAAATTGAAACAAATACTGTTCTAATTATTATCATATGGCCAAATTTATGAACTTCAAAATTACAATTCATTTCCTACTTTCAGCAATTCGAACCTCTGCTACTAGTTTTAATGTTTTATAAGTAAATTTGTTTGATTATTGTTTATTTTTCAAAAATTAGGTGATTAACGCTCGAACTGATTGATACTTCATCTGTTTAGCTAGGCAGTTTCCAAGTGCAAAACTGATATGAATTTTGTTCCAAAAATCCTTTTATAAGTAAGATGCATTTAACGAATTTTGTCAAATAATAAAAATTCTGTATCAGTTTGAAGCTTAGTTAGGTCAAACATTTCATCTCCACAATCAAGTTCAATTTTTTTTCTTTCTATTTATTGTTATTTCATTTGTGGATGAATGGAGAATTAACAAATTCTTAACTTACATCGATGTGATTTCATGAAGATTATGGTCCGAGGAAAGGATGCATGTTGGGAACATTGTGTTCTTATCGATGCATCGAGACAAAAAGTGCGTTGCAACTATTGTCAACGCGAATTCAGTGGTGGTGTATACAGAATGAAGTTTCATTTAGCACAAATTAAAAATAAAGATATTGTCCCCTGTACAGAAGTCCCTGATGATGTTCGTGATCACATTAGAGTCATATTAACCTCACCAAAGAAACAAAAAGGTCCCAAAAAACAAAATCTTGACCACATTGAAATAGTCAACGGTCAACAAAACAGCTCATCCGCTAGTGGCGATGTAAATCCTAATAACCATGAATCTAATGGACATCACAACAGTAGCAATTATCCACCTTTGAGTCCTCTGCCAGCTGGCGATGATAACCGAATGCAAAAACACGATGATACTGATAAAAAAGTTGCTTTATTTTTTCTCCATAATGGAATTCCTTTTAATGCTGCAAAATCTGTTTACTATCAAGAAATGGTGGAATCTATAACAGAATGTGGAGTCGGTTACAAAGCTCCAAATTATGAAAAATTACAATCTTCTTTACAGAAAGTAAAAACCGATTTTGATCATAATTACAAAATTTTAAAAAGTGAATGGAATCATACAGGTTGTACAGTTTTATGTGAAAGTCGGGAATCAGTGGTTATTTTTTCTGTTACGTGCCCTAAAAGTACAATATATCTAAAATCTGTTGATATATTCGGTCATACTGAAGATGCTCAATTTTTATATGAATTACTCGAATCAGTTGTATTAGAAGTTGGATTACAAGATGTTGTTCAAGTAATAACAGATAGTAGTTTGACTTTTGTTTATGCGGGAAGACTTTTAATGGCTAAATATCCGTCAATATTTTGGTCTCCGTGTGCTTCAGATTGTGTTAATAAAATATTGGAGGATTTTAGCAAATTAGATTGGGTAAATACGGTTATTGAAGAAGCAAATACGGTTATTACGTATATATACGGTCATGAATTGAGTATAAATATAATGAGAAAATATATAAATGGTATGGAATTGATTCGTGCA
Organism: Calendula officinalis; assembly: GCA_963853835.1. Classification (NCBI taxonomy): domain Eukaryota; kingdom Viridiplantae; phylum Streptophyta; class Magnoliopsida; order Asterales; family Asteraceae; genus Calendula; species Calendula officinalis. Next base: position 63,840,428 of record OY970823.1, on the reverse strand, counting down.
AAATTGTCTAAATATGTTGCGGTTTTTGTATCGTTGAGATCACTAGTTATTCAAGAAGATAATTTAAAGCATATGTTTGCAGGGGTAGAATGGGTATCTTCAAATTATTATAGAAGATCTGATTTTCAATCTGTTAAATGTTTATTATATTCTGAAAATTTCTGGAAGTCTGCAAATGAAGCTGTAAGTATTTCTGAGCCATTAATTAAAATTCTGAGAATTCTTGAAGGTGATATGCCTGTTATGGGGTATATTTATGAGGTAATGGAGAGGGTAAAAATGGAAATTAAGGGATATTATAATGGAATTAGGGAAAAATATATGCCAATTTGGGAAATAATTGATGGAAGATGGAATATGCAGATTCATTCACCGTTACATGCAGCAGCAGCTTTTTTGAACCCTAAAACTGTTTATAATCTTGATTTTAAGATCGATTTGAGGATTAGAAATGGGTTTCAAGAAGCTATGTTGAAAATGGCTAATGATGATAGGGTTAAATCTGGAATTACCAAAGAGCACCCTGTTTATTTAAATGCTCAAGGTGCTTTAGGGACTGATTTTGCAATTATGGGAAGAACACTTAATGCACCAGGTATTTTTAAAAAATTTTAAATTATTTAATTTTGAGTAAATTACAGAAATTGTCCCTGTGGTATACCTGATTCTGCATTTTTGTCCCTAAACTTTATTGGATTTCGCTTTTCTGTCCTTCCGTCCAAAATCCACCGTTAACGAACCTGAAATTCGAAAAAACTAAGGGTATTTTCGTCCAAAGTGAGGTTACTTAACGGTGGATTTTGGACGGAAAGACAGAAAAGTGGAATCCAAAAAAGTTTATGGACAAAAAACCCAAAGAAAAAGTTTAGGGACAAAAACGCAGGATCAGGTATACCACAGGGACAATTTCTGTAATTTACTCTTTAATTTTTTTAGTTACCTTTCTTGGTAATTTTCCCTTTAAATAGTTATTGTAAAAATAATATTATATATAGTGCCTTAATTAGTTTTTTAAATAATTTCAGGTGATTGGTGGTTAGCATACGGTTATGAAATCCCAACTTTACAAAAAGCAGCAGTTAGAATACTAAGTCAACCATGCAGCTCTCATTGGTGTAAATGGAACTGGAAAACTTTTGAAAATTTACATGCAAAAACACGAAACAATATTGAGCACGAAAAATTTAATGATTTGGTTTTTGTGCATTGCAATCTTCGGTTACAAGCAATTGTTAGAAACAGGCTTTCAATAAGTAAACCTATTGTTTTTGAGGAAATTGATGTTCTTTCTCAATGGCCAACTGAAATTGACAGTTTTGCCCCTACGTTGGATGATTCATGGTTGGATATACTGCCTTTTGAGTGCACAAGTACTCTTTAAACTTTGAACTTAATTTATTTTATGAAACTTGAAGTATGTTTATAAGATATTGTTGTATTTACTGATGACGAAATATTCAATGTTTCTTTAGTAGCAGTAAAAATTCCGTAATTTGTCTATCATTTTGATTTATGTTGCGTTCTAACATTAAGAATATTACATTGTAACATAAAACTTTACTGATTTACAAAGGAATAAAATAAGATATTTTTTGTTAAATACTACAAATTATTTAGGAATAGAGTTTGTTAGAATTTATTTGCCATTGCAGATAGTACGTAATAAGCATGAGTTACGTGGCTACTAAATTTTAATAGATAACACATAGTTAAGCTTTGTAATATTTAATTCTAAATTTTGTAGTAAATAAATATTTGATTTCACGTCAGTAAAAGTTAAAGTACAATATTAATAATACTTCTAAGTGTTAAAAGTATAGTATATATAAATAGTAACCAATTCATCCTTAATACTTCTAAGTGTTAAAAGGCTAAGATCGATCTTGGATGAAGAAAATAAGAGGGGTTTGTGGGGTTTATATAATACACGGTCACCTTAAACCCAATTAAAGTTAAAAGGAATACGGAATTAAGTTAAGAGGTAGCCATGTGCTTATTTACACAAAATATAAAACGTAGTACTATATCAACACGAAACTTGCAATTCAATTATAATTTTATTCAAATATAAGCTATTGATTATATTAAATCAAATCAACACGTTCTCATATGGTTTGTTTTAAATATCCATCTTCAACGTGAATGCACGATCATAAGCACAATAATAAACACATTCAATAAAATGTGGAATTGGGATATATAACTATATCTCCCACTTGAAAAGAGAGTTCTTGGTCATAACTAGATTTTAATGCATACATCCAATATAATGTGGGATTGTGTGTTATTTAATTATTCTAAACTTGTCAAAGGTGCTTATGATCTAAACTACTCCCTTCGTCCCTAAATAAAGTTCTTATTTCTCTTTTAAGTTTTGTCCCTAAATAAAGTTCTCATTTCTCAAATTAAGGGGCCCACTTAATATAATAATATTATTGTTAATACTTTCACCACTAACTATCTCCTAAAACACTTTCTCTCTCCAATCAAACCTTATATTTTAATCAAAAGTAATACCAAATACCTCACCACTAACTATCTCCTAAAAGGTTGTACCCAAGAGAAATGTGAACTTTATTTAGGGACGGAGGGAGTATCATTTATATTGAGAAATGATTATCAGGCTTATTAACTACTTTCATTTGTTACCAATCTCATTTACTAATTATTGTTTGCAACATGCACTTAATTGAAGGAATTATGTGCACAGTTGGTCAACCTATGATTATACATCCATGCCTACGAAACACTTAAGGGTCACACCGGTGAGTGCATGTAATACGAACAAGTTATGCAACGATACTACAAAGAGGAATGATTCATAATAGTCATTATGAATCAGTTAAGTATTAAGTTAAGTTTAACTTATTACTAGCTTAGTTTAACTAACTAATTAATACAAGTAGTTGTACATTTACTAGTTAAGTAAATTTACAATGTGTTAGTTATAGATTATCCATGATATGATTTAAAGTTATTAAATCATATAGTAATTGGATAATATTATTGTATAAATTATATAAAGGTTATTATATACTCCCTCCGTCCCTAAATAAAGTTCCCATTTCACCTTCAAGTTTTGTCCCTAAATAAAGTTCCCATTTCTCAAACTTAAGGGACCCACTTAATATAATAATATTATTACCAATACTTTCACCACTAACTATCTCTTAAAACACTTTCTCTCTCCAATCAAACCTTATATTTTATTCAAAAGTAATACCAAATACCCCACCACTAACTATCTCCTAAAATGTTGTGCCTAACACAAATGGGAACTTTATTTAGGGACGGAGGGAGTAATTAACTATTAAAAGTATAAATATAAGTGTATAATTTTGTGTATATGGGTACCGAAATTATAGTGTGTTAATACTAGACATTTGATAGTTAAGTGCAATGATAATAAACTAGTTAAAACTATAAGGGATGGAAGTGTAAAAAGGAAGTTTAATTAAGAAGTTAATCTTAATTAAACTAGAAGGGTTTTAAGTGTAACATCTTCTATTATAAATAGAAGGCTTATGCTAAACCCTAGATGTTGGTTCCTTACACCTTAATCACGAAATCTCTCCCCCTCCTCTCCCTATTTCGGCCGAACTCCAACACAAGAACACAAGTCTTGTGTTCTTCGTGTTCTTCGTTCGTTCTTCGTGTTCTTCGAGTTTCGAAGATCAAGGATCGTTGCAAGTGATCATCTAGAGGATCGTTCGTCGTGTTCATCATCAGTGGACTTATCTTAATCATTAACCTAAGGTATGTTTCATGGAACACATCTTCTTCTTCTCCTCTTGTTCGAAGTCGAACCAAGAACCCTAGGGTTCTCGGTAGTAGTCGACGAACACACACAAGTATGTGTGTGTTCGAGTTCTTCGTACAAGGTTTCTTTCTTGTTAACCTAATCTAGTTTTCCAACATCCAAATCCTTTAGGATTTAAGGATTAGGTTTAATCCCAGTTCCGCATTTAGGGATTAAATCAGCTAGTCAGTTTAAACCGGTCAAGAACAAGTTCATGTTCTTGGTCAGTCATGGTTCGAACTCGTGTACTAGGTGGTCGACCCAAGTGGTTGATCAGTCACATGGTGCGTAGTAAATCCCTACAGTGGTATCAGAGCGTTGGTTTAGAAATCTAGACTAGATTAACAAAGGTTGTTTGTTTACTTTAATTTACAAGTTTTTTTGTTTCAAGTTTTTCTTCTTTCTTCTTCATGTTTTTCGAAAAAAAAGGGGGAAGAAACCCTAAGACCAAGAACATTAAACTAGTCTAAGTTTAATTGGTCAAGAAGGTTTCTAGAAAACCCTAGCAATTTTCGAAACCCTGGAAAGAACCCTAGGATCAAGTATATTAAACAAGATATGTTTAATTGATCAAAAGGATTCTTTCCATAATCCCTTAGAAATTTCGTGACCTAGAAAGAACCCTAGGATCAAGTATATTAAACAAGATATGTTTAATTGATCAAAAGGATTCTTTCCTAAAGCCTTAGGATTTTCGTAAATCTAGAGGAAACTTGGACACCAAGTATGTTAAACTAGCATAGTTTAATTGGTGGAAAAGTTTCTTAGTGTTAAGATTTTCGAAAACCCTAAAGAACCCTAGAACATTAAACTAGTTTAAGTTTAATAGTTTAAAAGTATTAATTAGGATAATAATCTAAAACCTAGTTAATTAGACAAGTTTATGTCTAATAGGTTTAATTATTATTTTGATAGATTCATTAAAGCTAGTTCTTTAAACCTAGTAATTTTGTAACACCGCATTTTTTTTTTAAATATCCAATTAACTATTAATCTAAGGTTACGGAAGCATACGGTTAGGTTCCTAGTTATGTTAAGTTTACAAACCATGGTCCCACAAATATTACAACCAAAAGTTAGTTAAAAGACGGTATTACTAAACACGGCTCATTTAACAAAATAACAATTTAAAGCATGGTCAAACTTCCCGTCCAAGCCCGACCCGTTCAAGCCATCCAACCTGAAATTATTCGATAAAGGAGGGATTAGCACAAAAGCTAAGTGAATGAATTCCTAACACTAGCAACTACACTAATCACTTAAACACGGAAGTTATAAAAACATCTCCGGTTGGGTAATCACTTAGAGGATCGGCGGCTTTGCGGGCCTTAAACCATGGTCGGCCAAAACCACGGTAACCGATGGCGTTTCGTATCCAACACTCGGGCAACTCCCTCTCCTTAACCATGCAACAAATACAGGTAAGGTCGGATACCCTATTAGTCGATACCCTGTGCCCAGCCGTTCTCCTTCCGACACTGACCTCATCCCGAATGTGCACATAGTCATGTATGGTATTCCCTAACACTAGGCATACATAACAAACAAGCAAGCTAAGCAAAAATAACCAAAGCTGCTCTACCCAGAAATCGCGTCGCTATCTAGAGATAGCGATGCTATCTCCAGAGAAATCTCGTCGCTATTTCTCTGGCCTTAGCGATTTCGGTTTTCTGTTTTTGATACTTTCCCGCACCTACCAAGATAGCGTCGCTATCTATAGATAGCGTCGATATCTTCCCCAGACCTGCCAAAATCATGCATTTTCACAAGTATGCAATTTCCAAACGGAATAAACCGGGACCCGAGTTGTAGGTTAGATCCACTCACCTTTCAACTTCCGATTTCCTTAACTCAGTGAGCTAGTATCACTGAGTATCCTTCCCGGTTCCTGTCAACAATATACCGAGTTAGTGATAATCCACCGAATCGTCAAAATCAACAATTTCAACATCTGACCACACAAGACTCATAAAATGCACATTTTATGACATCTACAACTAGCCCAAAACCTTAATCAATACAATTGACCATTTTGACCATTTATCAAGTATTCACAACTAGTTGACCCAAACAGGCCAAAAACCCGAACTTGACTAAATTACTTCTACAATTCCATCAACTAGCACACAACTTCTAAACTAGCAATTCACCATAAACTAACAATTCTATTGAGTTCATAACTATCCCAATAGCAAGTATCATACTTGCACAAACTCTAGTTAGTCATTTTGACCCAAACACCAATTAGATCAAGTCACACAGTCATCTATACTAGGTTTTCACCATCCATAACTTACCAAACATAATTTCTCAAACTAATAAACAATTCCATCCATTCTAACATCAAGAAATCCAAGATTTGTCAAAACCCACCTTCAACTTCCACCATTAATGGAGGTTGAAGGTGATTTTCACCAAATCTTGTATTCCTTCAACAATCTACCATACAAATGATGTAAAAGCTTGTATAAACACATAAAACAACATCCATTTCAAGATTCAACCATAAAACATTAAGAATCATAAACCCTAGCTCAATACAAGACTAAGAACATCATAAACAAGACAAGGAGGAGGTGAGGCTTACTTCTAGACTCCTTCTACACAAACTCTAGTGTAGATTTTCGGGCTCAAGCACAACGATCCGCCAAAATGCTCAAGAACAAGAAGGAAAAGCTAGAGAGAAGGAGTTGGGGTGTCTTGCAATGAAATAGTAAAAATGGGTGGATAATATTTTTGAAAACAAGAGAAGGAAGAAAGGAGGTTCTCCCCTCTCCCTTTCACG